>CM060903.1:660336937-661683008 GCA_030737815.1 Allium fistulosum
TTTGACTTTGACTTCTCTTATGCCATTGTAGCCTTTAACCTTCTTGAAAGATCAATTTTACATCATTTGTCAACAGCTATTGCTGGTATGATTTCTCTTTTGTTTGGTTAATTTAGACTTTTAACCTTATATATCCTCATTTAACTTATGTTTATCATATGTTTTAGGTGGTTAAACACATGTTTTTTCTTCAACAAGCTTCTCAAGAGCCTTCTAATCCAATTGCTGAATTTAAGGGGCAAATTTCTTTGCTTACTGTGGAAAAGCATAATGCCATTTTTGAGAAATAAAAACTTGCCTCTTCCTTTGATGAGGAAAAGAAATCTAAACTGTTATTGGAAGAGGAGGTGAAATCCCTAAAAGCAAATCTCGAAAAGGCCAATAAAGAGAAAGCAAAAATGGCAGTGAAGTGAATTCTCCAAAAAAACAAGGTTGAAACCAGGTACACCATCCTGGTCTATGCTAACAACATCATAAAAGATGCTAAGGAGAAAGTCTCCTTCTTTCTTGACCAGGCTCTCCCTTCAATTATAGAAAAGTGCTATGAAAACGCTTTCCTTGTAGCATATGATGATAATATTGGCAAATGTCTAGATTTGGATTTTCCTTCCCTTCCAAACCTAAATGATAAATTCAGAAGGAAGTTCAACCTTATATTGGGAAGTGCTGAGGGATTGCTCCAGGATGAATTCCCTACAGAGGAAGCTATTGATCCAGAGAAATTGTTAACTTTTGATGAACTCCCGCTTATAGGAGGTGAAGATTTGGACAAAGGAGTGAACGATAATGAGGATGATGAGAACAATAATGATAATGATGACGATAATGATGGTGGTAATGATGACAATAATGATGATGACGATAATGGTAATGATTATGATGGTGATGGTAGTGGTAAGGGTCCTAGAGGGCCAAAAGACAGGGGCACTGGATTAAGTAGTCACGACTTTGGTTCATCAGCCCACAATGCAGGCTTCACCGAGCTTCTGGGTGCTCGGGATGTTTCGCAAGAAGACATTCCTCCAAAAGATGCCCCTTCTTCCCATCGGCAAACAAAAGGAAAAACTCAAGCTCCAACTTCACAAGTATGAAATTTTAGTTATTTAAATTTACCTACTAATTATTAATTAAGAAGCCCGCTATTTTAGTTAAGAAGGGTTTATATCTTGTAAATTTGAGTAATGTAGTTTGACCCTTTGTATATTTGTAAATTTGGAAGAATGCGCTTTCCCATATAGTGATAATAATTCTCTCTTTTATTTATTTTTAATAGAAAAGTCGGCCGATGCTTGTGTCTCACGACCCAAGTTCCCCTTCTTGTTTAGATAATACTGAGAGTAAATTGATGTTAGATACCGGGAAGGAACATTCTTCTCAAGATGTTCCAGCTCAGCCATTTCCAGATAACTTAAAAGCTTAAGATTGGTATACCAAGTACCACAGACTGAAACCAATACTAAGTGGTGTAAAAGAGACGACTTCAGATGTAGAAGAGAAGATTAAAAAGAAGATCGAAGGTATTCAAAGGATGAAGGAGCCCTAGATGCCACAAGCCAATATTATATTTCGAGCCAAAGAACCAAAGATGACATAGAGATTGCTCAACTATACCAAAGAACAAAAGATTTAGAAGTTGATTTGTAAAAAAGTCAAGTATCTTGTCAGTTTCTGGAGTTTATTGCCAGTGAAGGTGAATCCATTCCTCACATTCCTTCTCCTGTAAGGACTAGATCCCAGTCTACTGCTGTCAAAGAAAAATTCTCTTCTTGGTTAAACCCACCTCTGGGCTTGAATAATGAAGAAATCAACCAATGGCGCCAAAAGCTCGTATACAAGTGCATTCAATATTTGAAGGGTAAATGGGACGATCAGGTTTCAAAATATTTGAACAATTATCAAACTCAAGCTAAAGAGTTAGAGCATGAAAAATATACTCTTAATCAAGTGATCAAGGAATCGAAAAACAAGATCAAAACTCTTCTGGGAGCAAATGAAATGCTCAAACGTGCGTTGGAGACCCAGGTCAATTCTATCGATAATGCTAATATTATTCGAAAGAGAGAAAAGAAGCCTAAAGAACTTTTATACATGGAGACTTACTGCGTTGTTGAACCTTCTTCTGCTATTAAAATTTTGATAGAGAAAGTTGAAGATCATGAATCTCAGTTAAAGATAATTGAAGTGATGTCGCTTGAGACCTCTCATTTGGATCTCTCATTGATTATTTACTTGAAGTAATAGTCGCTTTTGTTTTAGAAATTGACTACTCTTTCCTAGGTCCGTATAAGAATTCAAGATTAAGCAGAGCGGTTGAAGCTGGTTATAGACGATATCAGCATTTCTTTCTTTACGGATGTTTCGATTTTCTTAAAGATATTGAGAGTCCTCTTGTTTTGCTTAGAGATGGGGCTTCTTCAAGCGAAATCCACAAATGCCTTTTTGAAGATGAAGGATGGGGGAATGAGAAAGTGTATCACACCATCCACTCCCTCAACCTCCCCCTCCTACTTAGGGGGATCTTAGTTTTCTATTTATAATTTTTGTATATTGTAATTAAACATGGTAAACAAATTTATACTCGATCAATTAATATTTTGAATCCGTATTTTCTTTCTTTATTTTTATCTTGCCGAATTGCTAAAAATTCATAATCTCCTTCAGTTGTTGAAATTCTGAAAGAGATGTAAAGGCTGGAACTTAATGGAAAATTATTTATGTGTTTTCAGGCAGACTTCTCTTTCGGTTACTTGTAGTTTGCGCATATAATATGTAAAATAAATAATTCTTGTGCCTGATTGATTATTATTCCGAATGGACTTCGTATCCTTTTTCTGAATTTATTGAATCATAGGAGATACACCTTTCACTTTTGATGCTTTATAGTGCATATCCCTTGATTTAGCATCAGTTTGTCTTCTCGATATAGATCTTGTCCTTGAAATCTGTTTTGAGAGAAAGATTAGTAATTCATTTGATCATAAATTTAGAAGTACCTTCTTTTTAGAAATTCGTTTAATAACGAAGATTCTCATTACTGGAACACTTAAACTCCATTCTAGAAGAACTTGATTTAGCACTTTAAGGAATGAAGCTTTTAGTAACTTTGTTTTTAGGCTTTATCACTTAGAACTTTGGAGCTTGATGTTTGAAGCTTTAATCTCCATGGAATATTTATCAGGAAGTCCATTTGATAAGCCTGTATTGAAGACCAGAAATCCTTTGATGATAATAAGATCATTTGTTTGGAGTATCAGAAATCCCTTTGGCAATAATTTAGACAGGAGTCTAGAAATCGTCTGGTTATAATAATCTGAATAAAAGACCAAAAATCCACTCTGGCAATGATGATTTGAATAGAAGACCAGAAAATTATCTGGTTGTAAAATCACTTGAATAGAAGATCAAAAAATCATTTGGCATTAATAGAAGACAAGAAGACCAATCTGGTATTAATAGGAGACCATAAAACTAATCTGGCAATAATATCTAAATAGAAAACCAGAAACCCACAAGGTGATAATATTTGAAAAGAAGGCCAGAAACCCATCTGCTTATTAATGGAGATTCCCGTTATTTGATAATTCGAATTCCAATGGATTTCCATCTACGAAGCAAGGATTGAGAAATAATTCCATGTTTTAAAGAGCAGAGCTTTGAGTCCAGATCAGAATTTTTAGACATTTTTACCTGATATTAAAATTGTTAACTCTAGGCAATTGATAACTCTTGACCCTTTACCTTGATGCATAACTGAATGTGTTAGATTGTTCTTCCTCTAGAAGATGGCTTTTGATCCATTCTTTAGGATATAGTTAGATTTGCTTCTGCATTCAATTGATCTTTCTCTAGAAGATTGCCTCGATCTTTCTTTAGGATATAGTTTGGTTTGCTTTTGAATTTGATCGATCTTCCTCTTGAAGATTGCCTCGATCTCTCTTTTGGATCGAGTTTGATTTGCTTTTACATTTGGTCTTCCTATAGAAGATTGCCTCTAACTACTCTTTAGGTAGTGATTTAGGATTTGATTGATTTCTTTGTTACCATCTTTAGGTAATGATCCAAACCCTTTATCACTATCTTAGGTTATGATTTAGGTCTTTTGTCTGGTGCATTTGGTTAGCTACCTTAAGAAGAACCAAAGTCTTACCCGAACTCCCTCTAGAAGACGGTTCAGCAAGGCCTTATAGACGGGACTGAAGGCTTGATTGGTGCTTTGTCCAGGCCACCTTAGGTGGGACCAAAGGCTTACTCCATCGTCCCTCTAGGAGGCGCTTCAGACAGGCCTTATAGGCGGGAATGAAGGCTGGTAGATGCTCTGGCCAGGCCATCTTAGGCGGGACTAAAGGCTTACTTCGTCCTCCGTCTAGGAGGCGCTCTAGCCAGGCCACTTAGGCCGGACCAAAGGCTTACGGTGCTCTGGCCAGGCCTTATGGCCGAGACCAGAGGCTTACTCTGACCTCCCTCTAGGAGGTGCCTTATACAGGCCATGAAGGCGAGAATAACGGCTTGTGTTTCGGCCAGGCTACGCAAGCGGGACCGAAGGCTTGCAGATGCTTTAGCCAGGCCATTTCTGGCGGGACCATAGGCTTACTCCGACCTTCCTCTAGTAGGTGCTTTGACCAGGCCATCTTGGCAGGATCAAAGGCTTTTTTCTTTATTTTAGGAGATTCTTACTCCTTTTCATGGTTTATTCTAATATTCTTTTTCTATTCTGAGAATCTTCCTTTCTTGTTAGTTTGTTTAATATCTCTTTACAAACTCCTTAAACTTTCCTTATCCTATGAGATAGTTGATAATCCCTTCCAAACTTTGACATTAATTAATGTCATGACCATTCAAGCGGTGATATCGAGAATATAGTCCTTTGATATTTTGCTCATTCTTTGGTTAGTTCTTCTGAGAAGGCCAATAGTTTAACCTTTCTTTAGTTAGGAGGTAAATATCCTCATGAGATGCGGTAAGAGAATAATTCTTAGAAAGTCTTGAATTTGTGGAGGATGATTCCTTTGATTTCCACTTATCTCTTTTGTTGTATGTGATGGGCCCTTTAGCCTCCGTAGAAAATTTTCACTTTAAAAAGCTTTGAGCCTCGTTCAATCTATGAGAACGATTAAGCATATTCTTCCACTTTTGAGTGAATCGGTTAAAGTTTTTTATTATTTTTCTTTCAAGATGGTTCCCCTTGCTTGGAGTTGAATTCTTTTTCTCATTTCTACGAAGATGTTGTCTTTCTTATCCTTATTTCCCAAAGCAATGATTGGTGTATGCCCTCTATGAAATGGGTTTAAGCTCCATTTATCTAGATCATAAAGAGCTACTTGCCTTCTTTTCTTCTATGATTTACAATGCCAACATCCTTAGCACTTATTCCTTATGAAACAGTAGGTCAGAAGTGACTTAGTAAATTGGCCTACTTGCTTGAGATTCAGAAGATCCTTATTCGAAAATTGGTTGGGTCACAAATTTCGATTTAAAGGTTTTTGGTAAAGGGTTTTCATTTTTGAAATGAATGAAAAAGAGAGCTTATGTATGGCTCGATGATTTTTTCAATTTTTGTAAATTTAGAAGTTCCTTATTTGAAACTCTTTCTAAAGGGGTGGATAAATGGAAATGGTACTTGATTGAAATGGGGTAAAGAGAATAAAATAGTAAGAATGCCTGATAGTGAAGATAGGTCGAATATTCCCGTATATGAAAAATACAAAGAAAAACATCTGTAATAGATTTATACATATCTCTTTCCATGCTAATGAAGAAAAGCCCAAGGACTAAAGCAGTAGACGAACGCACTGTAATAACTCAATGGGGAAAACAACAAATGAGTAAAAGAGCTACGTAAGAAGAAGCCAGTTGAAGGTAATTTAGATAGGATAAATTTTAATAGTAGCAATAATGAAAATTGAATAGGAACGACATTAGGAATTTATATTAAAATAATGTTAGTAATCTAGTTAGGAATGATGTAGGAAATTAGAGGCAAAGCATAGGAAAAATGGATAATTTCCATAAATATGTGCAATGATTACACATATCTTTTAGAAATCCCCCTTAAGGGTATTAAAATCTCCACTAAGGTTGAGAGTGGACATAGCATGAGTGGTAGGAAAATGATAGAATGGAGATTATCCTAATCTACTCTAGTTTTGAATGTTTAGTGTTATAGAAGATGTTGTTGAAAAATGGTTTGGTATGACGATTGAGTTTTTGAACACAAATAACTATTTTGAGTTAAAAATCCTACTTTTAAAGAAGTAAGTCTCTGTTGTAAGAAGTCCTTAAAAAGGGATAGTTAGTTAGATGGGGAAATTTTTCATGTCTCCTTTGGGAAACTAAGTAATTTTTGAATTAATTAGAAGGTTCCTAAATTTATATTTTCAAAAATAATTTTTTTGAATTAAGTATTTCATGACTATGAAGTTTTAATTTTATAAAGAGCGGTGAAAACCAAACCAATATTTGATATGGAGTAGATAGGGATGACTGCCTTGGTACAGCAGGATAAAGGACAAGGCTACAAATAAAATAGGTATGAATGCTCGTAGTATAGCAACAAGGAATCCTCGTTGAATAGAAGGAGTATTGGTATGAACCTAGGAATGTTTGATTAGACATATGTGAAAGCTATAAGAAGAATACTCAAAGGATTGGGGAATGGTATCAATGTAGACTTTTGCGAGTCCGAGGGTATACTCACATGAAAGAAAAAAGATAAAGAAAGAAAACACCAAAGTTTGATAATACTATCAAGAGATTTTGATTAAAAGAAGATAGTAGTATGATTGGAGAAGAGGGTAATGAGATGGCAAACATACATAAAGGATGTTGGTTGAATCAAGGTTAAAGAAGGTAAGATAAATGGTAGGAAAGTTATTCTACCAAGCTAATGAGTTATTCTAAATGTGCATAGTTTATATTTCTTACCCACTGTAGTGTGGAAATGCACAATTTATCCCATAATTTGAGTAATGGATGGACCTTATTTATTAGAAGTCAAGGAGGTAATTTTAAACATGTAAGTTATAGTAGAATGTCATACTAGAAATGTCCATCTTAATTGAGTAAAAAGTGATATGGCCACAACATCATTAACACCAGTTGATGGTGAAGGGCAGCTTACGACAATTGTTTCTTTAGGATATTTGAATTGTAATCACTGGTTGACTCTTTTCGGGTATTGAAAAAGCATACGATATGATATGAGATACGTTTCTATTTTATTACCATGTTGATATTCTGGATGAGCTTTGATCGCTATATACATTAGAAAATAGTGTGAATAAGGAAATCTAATAAGGACACTTAACTAGCAATGAATGTAATTAAGGATAAATGTATATAAAATAAATTAGGAAATTAAATTAGCAACTTGAGATAAAGAATGTTTGAATCCCAAAAACTTTATAATTTTGGGAAAAATAAAATTTAGCAAGCAGAGGACATGGAAGTGTTTTGAAACTATAAGTCACTATCTCTATGCCTTAAAAGCTTAAATTTATAGATATGCTTATGTGTTTATTGTTTTGAAATAAACAGAAAGGTTTTCAAAATCTAATATTAACTGTGCAATGCTAGGGTCGATCATATGCATTAACTCATTGACTGAAACCCAATTATGTTAAGATATGGCTTGATTTGTTTTAAAGGCTGTAAGGGGAATTGTTTTGAATTTTTTTGTTCACTTGCTTTAAAAAAATTGTGTTCAAGTGCTTTTGGAAAATTTGTTCAAATTATTTTGAAAAGTGGGGTTTAAATGCTTTTGAAAATTTGATTTTTCAAACTATTTTGCAAGTTTGATTGGAAGGGGAAAATGGTTTTAATGGGAAATGAGAGAATTTCTGATTTTCAAAGGCCACATGCTTAGCGTAGGGTGGGTCGACATGTTAGTAAATGTGAACTTCACTGTCCGACAAGGGGTGATAATATACAAAACATAGAGAATAACAATGAAAAAACTATTTTAGGTTTGAAATTTCTATTTCCATACCTTATTGATAGTGAACAAAATTTGTGTTTACAATAATTCCGTTTGAAAATCCAAAATAAACCTCCTTGTGCAAATTGTACTTGGAAAAGTCAAAAAAGATTTGGAGGCAAAAGGGAAGGTTCCAAGGTATAACAGAATAGGTATCCCAAAGAAGGGTGGAAATGTAAAATTCTTCATCTAAATTCCTTTTTCGGCATAGGAGTATAAATTTTGGAAAACTGGATTTTCGAAATTTTGGATGTTAGAAATTATATGCGAGGTATTGGATGGTAGAAATTGGATGCAAAATCAGTTGAACAGTACCCCTATTCGTTGGGGTCTGGAATTTGTTGTGTGAAAACAAATATTTTGATTTTTGAAAACTTGCATACATATAGAGTTGCCAGTATATATGGGCTATTTGTATCATATTTTCAAAAATATTTTAAAACAATACATTCATATAGGAGGCACCGATTTAGAATTATTCAGCATATATATCATATATGTTGTGTTGCACCATGCATTTGTACACGATTTGCTGCAAAATTGGCTGCGCGCCAATTGGTTAGATAGTTTAGAATGGTTGCATGCTATGTCACATAATTCAATCCTTAGGGAATTTTGGGGACGAAATTCTTTTAAAGGTGGGAGAATGTAATACCTTGTAAAAATAACAGTAATTAATAAATAGTTATCAAGGCTCAAAAATGGAACTTGAGCAAATGTCAGAATTTGAAACGAAACCTGCACCATTTTTTTGTGGCGATTTTTTAAGCAACTTTCATATATAAAGTTATATAGTCGGAGTTTAAATGAAGAAGTTATCAGCTTTTGAAGTTTTCGGATCAAAAATAATTAAAAAAGGGATTAAAAGGAAATAAATAATAACAAACATGTGGATCCCACTGGTTAATGCCCTCTTTTGGCCAGTCGACCACTAGCAGTCGACCCTCTAGGAAGGAGCGTCGACCAGTTGGACCAGTGGCGGTTTGGTTTGAACCTTAGCCTAAAGATCCTGATTTAATTAATCTAAATCTAACAGGTAGAATTGATTCTAGCACCTATAAATACATGCCTAGCCCTTTACTTTACTTCTCATATTTTCTGACCAGAACAACGAAACTCTGCTATTTTCCCTTCTCCATTATTTCTAGAAAAATATTTTATCATATGTATATGTATATGTATATATATATATATATATATATATATATATGTAGGAGAAGGGCAGAAAATAAAAGAGAAGAAGAGGAGGAGTGAATTGATATTGCATAAAGGATAAATTCTATAATTATAAATCTATATTCCGCTTAATTCAAATCTCCTCTCAGATCTGTAATTCTAATGGGTATGTATATATCTTATTATACATATTTTTGATTGAAAAGGAAAAAAGAGTCGATTAGAGGGATGAATTCAGATTTGGGAGATTTGAAAAGCTAGAAGGTGAGTGGGAAATATATGATTTATATATAACACTGAAATTTATATCGTTGAATTTTATTTAATTATTATGCCTATGAAAGATCTATTGAAATCTAGGCTTAAAATGAATTGAAATTCCACCCACATATTCTGTAAGTTATGAAATTGGAATGAAAAGGTATACATCCTAATCTGGAAATTTGGAAATCATTCTCTAAAAAAATTTAAAGTTGGATGTTGATAAGATTATGGAGTTTATTCCAGATTTATGTTAATTGGGTTGTAAATTGTCTATTATTCATTTAGATTGCCCTATTTGACTTGGAATGTAAATTTCTATGTTTTAATTTATTAGGAGCATTGATGGTACAATTTAGTTGTATTTATTTCCGCGTAAATTTTCATAAATTACCTAACTCTACAAGTATAAAAAGTGCATCATTTGGGATAATAAGGAATCTACCAAAATGAAAGAGGTGTGTAAAGTACGAATGTTTCTCCATAGTTTGCACTATCTATTTCAATAAAAGAAAAGAGATAATTCCTTGTAATTTCAAACGAAGTAAAAATCTCATTTTTAGGTAATTTATGAAAAGTTATAACAATAATCATTTTTGGGAAGGATAGTTCTAGTATATTAAAATGTGGAATTGAATATTCTATACAAAATGTACATATAAGTGTATATCCTGAAATTCCTATGCGTAGGAATTAATGAGTTATATATATATATACACACATATATTATAACCACGCCTGCCAATTGATAAATATAAATATACATAGGGTAATGAATAAAGCGTAATAAATAAATACACATTGGTACTCGTATTAGTTATAGGTAAGACGACTATATATTGATAGTGAAGTAAACCTTAGGATTGGGAGGTTGCAATGGTGTGAACAACGATTGCAAAAATTAGTCGGTAATAAATATGCAGTTAATAGGGAGTTACAAAAATTAAATGGGGATATAATACGTTTAACGGGATTGATTAAAGAATTTATTATAACATTTATGGGAAAACAGGTTAGGCATAAAAAGTTGGAATTTGAATGGATGAATAAATGTCACTAGTAATTTCAAATTTTAATATGAATGATCATTTATTATGGACAATTGACATTTATGGGACAAGAAGGAAATAAAGCATATAGGAAATAAGTCTTTAAGATAGGAATAAGCTCACAGTGAATAAATAATTAATACTAATAAATAAACTTAGGAGGCAATATAATTTCCATAGTGAAATTACATGGCCTCAATAATACGTTTAGGACGACTGCAAATTAGTGGACCTAGCCCGATATTTAGGTTTAGGATAGATAGCTTGGTTTAGTATGAGTTATGATGCGAGGTCAATAGAGTTATGCAAGAGAAGTCTGCCCTACACCTAGAGGCTACCAGCAGTTGTGTATACGTACTACTGATGTGGGAAATCTCCAATTATTAGACCCATAGGAATAGGATATACATTTGTGTATAGGTATGGGAAAATATACCAAGGGTTCGTCTTGGATTTGAATTATTTATTCGCTCAGTGCCTCTAGGGATGTCAAGGGGTTTACTTCAAGGTGGAAGGTATTAAATGGCCTTTAGGTCCGCCTTCTCTCTATATAAGAAGTCTTAAATAACCTATGACTGTGCCCAATAGGGAAATATTGTCTGCTTCATTTCTAACAAGAGGTATTAAATAACCGGAGTGGGCATTTTCCTTGACTTATATTAGATCAAATCTAAATGGAGTTTCGACTGTGGAGGTCAGTGGACTATGTCAGCGTTGCTGGTAAACCGACACTAAGAAGTAGGGCTGACATATAGGCTTGGATTGCCAACGGTCCTAAGCGGTCGTTAGTAAAAAAATTGGGTTATGCCCTGATGGATTTCACTTCCTACTAGTGTAGAATCTGTACGGGATATACAAAGGCCTCAAAGTTTAATTAGTTAATTGTTTGTTGGAGGTAAGCTAGTCAACCCTTAGATTTGTCTTTGAGATGCATTAGTAATATGGTAGATTAAATTATAAAGTCGTATTTCGGGTTCATCGACCTCTGTAGCTAGGGCAGGTTGACCAGCGATTACATTACAGAGGGGCCACTTCGGGGTTGAGGTATTAAATTGTCGTTGGGTCTGCCTTTTTCCTATTCAAGAAGTATTAATTAGGCGGGGTTTTCTTTTTGGGTAGTGCAATGCTTATGTATATACATAGGAATATATATAGTTATACCTCGGAGAAAGTTGGATATATCGTACGCGCATATGGAATTAAACAGATAAGCCATGAATAGTAGATATAACACTTAAATAGAAATCAATCGGCATAAACTAATGTTATGGATAAAGAACGTAATTTACCAGTCACCAGAACATTGTTCTGATCCCCTCCTCATTACAACCCACCTGGTAGATTTAGAGGGACAAGCTACTGGTGCAAGACAGAAACGATAGATGGAGAAGTATACTCATTCATGCTCGGCACTGACAAGGCAACTTAAGATCCAAGGAATAATACTGATGCCAAGGTGGTGGCCTTAGTCCATATATATGTTTATATTTTTCTATTATATTATGGGTTTAATGCATATAGCTCTTTGATACACTTATGTTTATTTCAGGTTACCAACATAAACGATCCATACCCTAGTAACTTGGATTTTGATTTAGTCAAAATTCGTGCCAATTAAGTTGTGGATGGTTACAGGTAGTCGTACTCTATAGGCCATACTTCCAATTCGCTCTATCACTGGGAAAGGTCCAACAAATCAAGGTGCCAGTTTTCCCAAATTGCCAAACCTAACTACTCTCTTCAACGGTGACACCTTGACAAACACCAAATCACATATTGCAAATTCCAGGTCTACTCTTCTCTTGCCTGCAAAAGATTTCTATCTATCATGTGCCACCTTCATCCATTTCTATATCAACTTCACCTTTTTTGTAGTGTCTCTGATTATCTCAAATCCTAGAATGATCTTATTTATAGGCTCCCACCAACATGACAGTGATTTACAGGGTCATCCATACAAAGCTCCAAATGATGCCATCCCAATACTTGCTTGATCACTATTTTTATAAGCAGACTCTACAAGCGGTAAATGATCTTACCATGCTCCTCCAAAATCCAAAATACATACCTTTAATAAATCCTCCAACACTAGGTTTACCCTTTCTGTTTGTCCAGATGTTTGCAAGTGATATGCCATACTCAAATTCAACTTCGTTCCCACAGCACTTTATAGACTCCTCCAAAACTCACTCGTAAAAAGTGGGTCCCTATCACTTTCTATACAAACTGGTACTCCATATTGTCGAACTGTCTCCTGGATATGCATAGTTACTAAGGTCGATGCACTTCTTGTACTCTTTATCAGTATGAAATGTGCGCTCTTCATAAGGCGATCCACTATTACCCAAATACTTACATTATCCCTCCTACTCCTAGGTAATCCATCAATGAAATCTATAGAGATGTTTTCCCATTTCCACTGAGGTACTTTCAAATGTAATAGTAGTCAGCTACGAACTCTGCTACATGTCTCTACATACTTGGCCTGGGGAAAACTCTTTTCATGTCTCAATATATTTTATCTCCTCGTGGATGAATGGTCATCCTCGAGTGGTGATAATCATCCAATACCTCGTCTATCAGTTCCTTCACTTATGGTACACACAACTTACCATCTCATCTCAAGTAGCCTTTCTCATCCTTAGAATAAACGGTCCAAATGACTTGGTCTTTCACCTCTCTCCTACTTATCCATAATCTCTACCAAAGTACCATAGTACCATCCTGACTTTGACTCAAGCCTATGCGATCCATCCATGCTGGTCTGATTTGCAAAACAGCCAATAATCCAGGTACATACTCTAACGGAGGTCAGATATTAAACCCAAATATGAATTTTAACTTCCTTATCTCCAACATCATCGGGTTAAATAATGCATGTTTCCTACTCAAAGCATCCGCAACAACATTACCCTTTCCTGGTGTACATGCGATCCTGAAATCATATGATACCAAAAATTCCATCCACCTTTGTTGTCTCAGATTCAAGACTTTCTGAGAGAATAAATACTTCAAAGACTTGTGATCCTTAAATAATTCAAATCTTTCTCCAAGTAGATGGTGTCTCTAAGACTTCAAAGCAAAAATGACAGTAGCTAACTCAAAATTGTGGGTCGGGTAATTCCTTTTGTGAGTCCCAAGCCACATGTTAGCATAAGCTACCACCTTTTGTTTTTACATCAAAACAACTCCTAATTCAGTACCACAAGCGTCTATATATACTGTAAAAGGTTTGGGACCATCAGTAAAGTGAGAACCGAGGCAGATGTCAGCAACTCCTTCAATTTGACAAATGATCATTCACAATCATCATCCCACATAAAAACCAAATTTTTGTTTGTAAGGCATGTATGTAGTGCTGAGATCTTTACAAAGTCCTTGATGAACTTCCAATAAAATCTAGCTAAACCAAGAAAACTCCTAACTTCAGTCATGTTCATGGGTGTCTTCCAATCTCTCACGACTTCTACCTTTCCTGGGTCCACTTCTAAACCAGCCTTTGATACCATATTCCCAAGGAATCGGATTTCCTTCCTCAAAAAGTTACAATTAGAAAATTTTGTTTTCAGCCGATTCCTTCATAGAACATCCAAAATTTTCCTTAAGTGCTTCTTATTTGTACCAAAAATGGGCACAACACTCTTCGGAAGTTATTTGAAGAGATAAAATGAAGAGTGTAAATGTAAAACAGATATTATCTAACAAAAACTCCAACAAACAAGAACGTAAAATGCAAAGACAAGCAATTTAGAGTGGTTCGGCGTAGCGCCTACGTCCACTATGAAGTTTTGATGATTTTATTGATTCTCTTTCAATGATTACAAGCAATTACGGCCAACAACAGTGAATTATAGTTTGGAACTCGAATTCAATAGTAGGAATAAGATGCAAGTTTCAATCCGGCAGAGTCTGGGCGCTTGAGAATCAAAAGATCCCTTTTCTGTATGCTCTGGGGCTCTATTTATAGGCGTAAGAGGCTGAGATTTCGCTCAAACTCCGGGAGACTTGGTCTGGCATGTGAGGGGGCCCATGCGACCGTTTCCAGAAAGTTTCGCCTCGATTTGCGATCGATACGAATCCATTTCGTATCGATCAAGATGATATCCATATAAGCTGAAATTTGGCAGGGACATTCTTCAGTGTGTATGCAAGCTTCCCTGAAAATTTCATTGGATTTGGATCAGTGGATCGTGAGATATGGTCGATACAAAATAGATTCCCTCAGTAGCTGTTCTGTTCGACTCCATGGTTTCGACTCAATCTCATCGTATCGATCACTGCACGTGCTTCTGAGATGATGTGGCGCGCGCACTTCGTCTCGATCCAGTTTTCACTCCGTGTTGACCGTTTCGACTCCATAGATCTCGCCTCGTTTGTATCGATGGACGACACATCACCCTAGTTTATTGACTCGTTGGATACGAATAAGCCATTGGGCATGGGTTCGAAGTGAGGTCATCTGATGGATACGAAGAGCAATGGTCCGATGGATATGAAATAAGACATTGGCTGACTGTTGTGAGGCACGTCATCTGTTGGTGGATACGAACCCGATCGATTCGAACCCGATGGGTTCAAACATTACCAACTTGATCGATACGAAATCGTGGGGACTTGCCGATGTGAAGCGGATGATGGACACGGGCTGGATGGATACGAAACAAACACTTGGCCAATCGAATCGAGTTGTACCAATTATCGATGGACACGAAATCCATCGATACAAACTCGATGGATTCGAAACACGGCTACCTCTATCGATACGAAACGATGTTCCCTGATGGATACGAAATGAACATCATTGATGGATACGAAAACATGCTTTTCCCTCCAACTTGTATCCATCATAACTTGAGCATATAAACTCGGATTGGCTTGAAACTTGGAACGATGGCTTCCTTTACTCTCCTAGTCATGTTTTGTCAATTGTGGCTCGATCCGGACTCGGACAAAATTCAGCGATATCCATGACAAATGATATTTGGAATCCAATCAATTCCTTGGTGTCCTGGCCTTGCCAAAAGGCGGGATAACATTTGCCCCCCAAAGTACGTCTTGTGAAAACATGACGTGCTTTGAAAAGCTGCAAGTTCGCGAGTCGTTGTCAGTTTAGCTTGTTATCGAATTTCGTGTTGATTCTCTCCTGAACCGATTTGAAATTCGAGTTGAAACAATGCTTGACGGTTGTTTTCGAGCTGCTCCTTCGTATCGATCCTCTCCTAAATCGACATAGAAGGTTGAGAGGTAGTTTTTCATAGCGACGCGGTCTTCATTGATGGATATGAAATGACCGTTCACATCGATGAATTTTGATGGATACGAAATTGACATTTGCATCGATGGATCAGCGTTGTTGAAAGTTGATGGTTGTAAAATAATCATTTCGAATCGGTTGGAGTCTACTGCCTACAGGCGTCTCCCTTGTGCGCTTCGTATCGATGGTTCGCTGTCGATTTCGTATCGATGGAGACTTCGGGTCAAGTGGATTCGAAACATAGTCTTCGACTCGACCCATGAGTCAACTGGCTGTGGCCGGTCATGTAGACTGGGAGACGAATCGACTCGGTTCTACCCTAGGCTCCATATAAATACCTTGGACTTCATTACTTTTCACTTTTTTACTCTCCATCTTCTTCTTTTTTTTACTGTTGCTTTATACACCGTGTTTTCGCATCGACTCGCATCCTTCAAGGAAGAAGAACTGCAACTTATTTTCGAATCCGTCAGATTTGCCCTTCCAATCCTCCGAATTTCATTTTTAGGTAATTAAACATAAATCCAGACAACGAATTTATCTCAGATCCACTCTATCTTCATTGATCATTGATTCTGGTAGTCATCAAAATCAAATCTGGGCCAAAGCGTGGTTGTAAATGAACATAGCAGTGCTCCGTTTGGTTGAGGAAGAGTTAGTGGGAAAACAAAAAGGCTGGATCGATCTAGGGGCTCATGCTCGAATCGATGAGGGTAGTGATATTTCTCTCTGGATCTCGCATCGATAAACGAGATATGTCAGTGTAGATGATGTGGTTTCGTATCGATGGTTATGGAGATGGATCGTATCGACACGAAGTGACAAGTTAATGATTACCCTGAAATCCTTAGCTTTAGATCGATACGAATTTTGCCATTACGATCGATACGAAAAATTATCGACTCGAGTGCTATCGATGCTAAGCTAAGACCTTTTTGATCGATACGAACCAGACCACCAATGATCGATACGAAATCGCATCACCTTGATCGATGCGAACCAGACCACCAGTGATCGATTCAAAGCACGAGGCTTGGCATCGATTCGAACGAGCCTCTCAGGATCGATTCGAACTCTCCTTTTGATGGATATGAAATCTTGAGCACTTGAAAACATGACTCCGATGAACTTCACTCCTGCATATCTGGACTTGATAATTAAACTACACACTTGACTCCTACGAGTTTCTGCCTTGCATAACCGGACTCGATCATAGTACTGTACATCTGACTGCCTTTTGAAGCTCGTAGATGGAACTATAACCCAACAAATATAACGAACTTTAATCTGAATCAATCGTTAGTATCTGGATGGCGCGGTTGTGACGGTCAGCGATGACGGTCATTTCCAGTCTGACTCTCATAGTTTTGTCGTTCACACATTTAGGTTTATTTTGTAGAAATTTATTCGCTCAAGTTATGCGTAACACCTGCACTGCACAACATATTCATACACTTTACACTGGGGAATGCATAGGCTTTTTATCATCTAATGATAGTTTCTCGTGAGTTAGCTAGTTATGGAACCGTCAAGTTCGCAGCAGCAAGAAACTCAGAATCTAACCGCTCTCAGACTTGAGATTCCGGATATTGAGGCCGAAGTTATCGGTCCAGCTCCGGACGATTTGCCTGATGCATCCTTCATCAATAGTCCACCTGATTCTGTCCCATCCAATATCTCCGAAGATATGCTAGGGAGGATATGCTTAAGGCATGGTCTATCGTTGGACGATGTATTACTGCCGGGACCGGATGACAGACCACATAATCCCCCAGAGGGATATACTGCATTTAACCGACATGCATGCGCGACCGGGACACTTCCTCTGTTTAACGAATATATAAGAGAAGTGTTGGCTTATTTGGGGATTGCTCCATCTCAGCTACACCTGAATGGATATGCTTCACTCAACAGCTTGTTCATTGCTTTTATGGAGTACCTCTATCGACCTCCCCGTATGACCGATATAAGATACCTGTTCAATTTCAAAAGCCAAACCGACAGTCCATCTTTCATATTCTTGAAGTCTGTAAGAAACTGCCAAGTGGTCACGGGGTCGTGGACTAGACTGAGCTACTTCAAGTCGGAGTGGTTCTACGTCCGATGTCCTCCGGGGTTTGCCAGAAGATGGCTGTTCAGACGTGAGTATCGTCTCTTTCCCAAGTAGTTGACAAGGCAATTCATGAATGAAATTGAACTCATATTTCCTATCTCTTTTCTTCCAGTAATAATCCAGCGACCTGAAGGCGGTTACTATAAAGAGATAGTCCGGGTCCTCCAAGAAATTCCAAGTGAAGAAAGGAATATTGGATTGCTGTTGACGGACCGGAATCTCAAAATTCTCGGGTTGATTGGGCGGAGACAGAGCATAAGGCTTGATGGCGCACTAAAGACTGTCTCCAGAGAAAAAGTCAAGCGGAAGAAACCCAAAGTCGTAGTAATCGAGGAACCTGACTCCGAAAGAACTCATACTGATGAGGAGCCATTGGTCGAGCCTGCTGATGCAACCCCGGATTCCAATGAAAAAAGAAAAGGCAAGGCAGTGGCCTTTAAACAGTCTAATTCTGGGAGGCGGAAGTCTGTGGTCTTAAACCGCCCCCCTTCAGGAATTAAAATCTCGGAGGCATCCTCCCTGCAAGCCGAAAATCAATTCGAAGGGCTCGCTAACCTTCCAATTCCGGACCCTGCGTTTGCACAACATGACGTTGAATTGGATGAACTGCAGCATACCTTCGATGTTAGCGAGCCTCTTCCCACTAGCGCGATCGACACTTCTGGTTGGTTTAGGGGGTTACACATCCATACACTCTTCACGGCACAACACAGTTTCCTAACTGCAAATAGTATATCATAAATGGTTACTGATCTTCCGCATTTTACTTTTCAGGTACGATGTCTGGACGCGGTTCTGTGCTTAGCAGTTTGCGCAACAAGCACCGTTACTATGAGCTACGCAGGAGAGAGGGAGACAGAGACTATGATACGGGATACTCCAGTCAGGAGCAGATTGACAGAGGCAGGGGATATGTACGCCAGTCTCGATCTCGCTCTCCTCCTCCTCCCAGGATTTCTAAACCACCGCCAGTCGTAGTTACGCGTCCTCCCGAAACTTCGCGGCCCAAGCCGTCCTCTCATGCTCCTAGATCCGACCCTCCACGCGGAACCGAAATAGCCACCTCCTTGCCCACTACATCAATCATGACTGATTCGACCGGGGAAGGAGTAGCCAAACTTGCGCAAATGAGGAAGGAATTCCCCGACATTTGCTTTGACGGTTACGTCTTCCCCCCACATCTGAGGAGAATTCCGCCAACGGCTGAGAATACCATTCACGATTATGTTGCGGACATATTCTTCCAGTACAAAGAGTGGGCGAGGGCCGCAAGGAAGGCATCAAAAGTGGCGTTTGATCAGGCCATCGCTATCGAAAAATTGCAGAAGGAGTTGGGTCAAAAAGACCGAATTGTGCAAGTGCTCAACGCCGAGGCCGAGTCTTCCCGTAAATCCGAAATGGAAGCTCTTAAAAAGGCCGATAACGCTACCTCAGCCATGAACAGAATGAAACAAGAGCACTACACCGCTATAGAGGACATGGGTCATAGGAACACCACTATTACTTCCGAGAGAGACGCCGCCCTCAAAGAACTTAATGAGCTGAAATCTAAGTTCTTCGAAATGGCGAGGGAGAAGGATGCGGCCAACGTCTCTGCGCAAGAAGCCTGTGATCAGGCGGTGGTGCTTCGGAAGGAGAAGGATGCGGCTATGGAAAAAGTCTGCGAAGCTGAAGCCGGGGTTGATGAGAAGGTACGACAGGCGGAAGCCAGGATTGAGGCTGAAGTGGAAGAGCTACTTGTCACTTACAATGCCAACGTGCTAAGGCACCAAGATCTGACTTGGCTCGATGATTACCCAACAAATCTCTACAACGCCTGGAACCTACTGGTTGAGGAGGAGAAATCTGGGCACCCTGATGAAGCTATTGATGAATTCGAGCTGGAGAACCACATACTTAATGACGATGAAAAGAAGGTTCTTCATGACTCCATGATTTCTCACGAGAAGGAGAGGCTTGGCGCCCAGTCCCAGGAAGTTGGAGGAGGCTCTGGTGCTGAGCACCATATTGCGAGTTTCGAGATTGTCGTGTCATCTCAATCTGAGCCAACTTCAACGATCGATTCCCTGCCTATACCGGCTTATGATCCAGACCGACCACATCTATCTCCTATTAAGGAGCATCCTTCTCAAGCCGTTTAGATGACCCCGAGCCGAACCGAGGAAGGTACTCTGAACTAAATCCTTGCACATTTGGACTGGAGGATTTGTATGGAAGTGTATACTAACAAACGTTTCTTTTCTTTGACCAGTGACTGAAGTTGCACTAGCTGCGCCTCCCGCATCCCAGGAATCATGCCAAGTGCTGGAGGCCATCATCTCTGAGGCGACCTCCATTGTGACACTAGCGTCGGTCGAAGTAACGTAGGAGAGCTCACTCTCTTTCGATGAACAGATGATAAACGAGCTCCTTGGCCGACAGAGTGATCCCTTTGCAGACTTACCAATCGGCCTGGGCGGATTCTTGTCTACTTCTGATATTTCAACTCAGACCACTACGGCACATAATGAGGCCAGAGCACAATGAGAAGCAACTATGTTGGCTGAGATTGATGTCGAGATGGCGGCAGCTGCGCATGGTGGCAGCTTGGATGGCGGAGCAGTAGCGCAGGGTCCTACTCCCATTATGATTATATCTCCCGGGGGCACGCTCGTTGATACTAGTGTGCCAGTCCCGCCCCGGCTGTAGATCCTGTTCCTCCAACTCCTCCTACAGGAAGCATTCCCATAGATTCTAGCTCGGAGGATGATGTCGACATCATGCCTTCGTCCAAGGGAAGCCTGCCTAAGGAGAAAGGCTCTAAACGAAAGATCACTGGTGGCTCCAGTAGTTCTTCGAAGAAGAAGAAGCTAAGGAGACAATAAGATTAGATAGACTTTTTTAGGCATGTGTTTTCCCTTTTTGCAGTCAGGAATTTCGTTATCGTTTTCTTTTTGTAGGCCGTGTATAGATGCGGGTTCGGCCCCTGCTAGTACGAATTTTTTGTAAAGGCTCGTGTATGAACCATTGCTTTTGATTAGTTGAAATAAAATTTTGTTTTCTTGCTTCAACTTAAATTCTTTTTACGCTTAAATGTTGCAGTGTTCGAACTTCAGTCCGGTGTACTTGCATTATTTTAATGCTTAAGCATAGCTTGTTTTGTCTGCCAAGTTTGGAAATCTCGGACTTGAGTTGTGATCGGAGATTGAATCGGACTTGAACATCATGCAGTTTCAGGTAGTGATTAACACTTGAACCTGCCTCCAGTTCCGGGGTGAAGTTATGGTGATCAGCTTGCGATCGCAAGGAGTGAGGATCGAGCGATCGAACTACACTTGTTTCCTTATGAATCGTTTTATCCACACTCTGGGGATACAAGTCATCTCGTGAGCGGTTGTTCACATTCTGGGAACTTAAGATTGACGTTAGTAATCCAACCCATATCCTGGGAAATTGGAGTTAGCGTCCGCATTCTGACTCGCACTCCGGGAGTTCGGAGTTGAACGTTTACTTTGTTTCGCACTCCGGAAATACGGAGTTGAATGTTTATACTCCGCTTCGCGCTCTGGGAATACAGAGTTGAATGTTTATACTCCGCTTCGCGCTCTGGGAATACAGAGTTGAATGTTTATACTCCGTTTCGCACTCTGGGAATACGGAGTTGAATGTTTATACTCCGTTTCGCGCTCTGGGAATACAGAGTTGAATATTTATACTCCGTTTCGCGCTCTGGGAATACGGAGTTGAATGTTTATACTCCGTTTCGCACTCTGGGAATACGGAGTTGAATGTTTATACTCCGTTTCGTGCTCTGGGAATACGGAGTTGAATGTTTATACTCCGTTTCACACTCTGGGAATACGGAGTTGAATGTTTGTACTCCGTTTCGCGCTCTGGGAATATAGAGTTGATCGTAGGATTGTTGTGTGTTAATCCTATTTAGCATTGGTGTAATGACTTGCCCCCGAGCTCGGGTTTCACTTAGCGAGCGGCCGGTCGTATCACAGCCACTCTCTATTTTAATAAGTCCCATTGCGTGATGGGATTTAGCTCTCCGTGCATCGTGATGTCGTATATTGTATTTAATGAATCACAGCTCTGGCTCGAAGAGATGGCATTTTATTGCTGAAATAAGAAAATGCGGCAAAGTCAGTTGCCTTATTACAGAATTCAAATTTCGAAATGCAGAAACAAATTGATAAATGGAAAGATATAATGAAATAAATAAAGCCTGTCATGTGTAATAGCGATGGAGATTCTCGCTGTTCCAGGCCCTTGGCAAATCAAGATCGTCAACGGTCGATAGTTTGAATGTGCCATCTCCGAGTCTTCGTGTAATCATATACGGTCCTTCCCAATTTGGCTTCATGTGTGAAGGAACTGGATAGATCCTCTTGAGAACGAGGTCGCCGAGTTCAAAGGTTCGAGGTCGAACTTTGGCATTGTACAATCGAGCGACTCGACTTCGATATGCGGCTGGTCTCAAATCAGCCTCTTCCCGCTTCTCATCCAGTAGATCCAAAGATTCAGCAAGCAATATAGCGTTCATTTTTGGATCGTAGTAAGTCACGCGATGGGAGAACAATTTCGTCTCGACTGGAATAACGGCTTCGGAGCCATAAGATAGGGAAAACGGGGTGTGCCCGGTTGCGGTCTTGTGGGTCGTTCGATAAGCCCATAATGCCATAGGAAGTTCGTCAACCCATTTGCCCCCGGCCTTTTCCAGTCGTTTCTTTAGGATGGATTTTATAACTTTATTGACAGCTTCAACCTGTCCATTTGCGTGGGGATGTGCGACTGCCGTGAATTTTTTATGGATATGAAACCGTTGACAAAAATTCTTTAATTCTGCGCTTTCGAATTGGGCTCCGTTATCGGTGATGAGGGTATGCGAGAGTCCAAATCAACAGACGATGTTGCGAACCACAAAATTTATCACTTTCTTTGTCGTAATGGTTGCGAGGGCTTCAGCTTTAGCCCACTTTGTAAAGTAGTCAATGGCGACGATGGCGTACTTCGCACCACCTTTTGCCAGAGGTAGAGCGCCGATGATGTCGATGCCCCACATCGCGAATGGCCAGGGACTGACCATTTGAGTTATCTCGGTAGGCGGGGCTCTTAGAATTCGAGCGTGTTTCTAGCACCTATCGCACTTTCTGGCATAGTTTGCTGCATCTTGGTTCACTGTCGGCCAGTAGTACCCATAACGGAGTATCTTCTTAGCAAGAGCTTGCCCACCGGTGTGATCGCCACACGCTCCTTCGTGTACGTCATGTAACACTCGTTTGATTTCATCGTGTGCGATACATCGGAGGAGAGGAACAGAATAACCTCTTCTGTACATGACTCCGTTCTGAATGACGAACCGTGAAGCTTTTCGTAGAATTTGTCTTTTCTCATTTCTATGTTCGGGCAACGTCCCATTCTCAATGTAATTTCAATATGGATTCATCCATGATTCCCTACTGGGAGCGGTTTCGAATACAAAATCCGTCTCTACTTGATCAATACTTGGGGATGATAAAGTTTCAACGGGGACAAGTCCCATTTGCTGTGCTTCACCTGTGCTGGCTAACTTTGCCAATGAATCGGCTTTTTGATTGCGTTCTCGAGGTATGTAATAAATGGCATAATAATCAAATTGATTCAGTACTTCTTGAACTTGAGCCAAGTAAGCAGCCAGCCTTCGATCTCTCGCTTGATATTCTCCCCGTACTTGACACACTACTAACTGTGAATCACAATAAATTTCCACAGCGATAATCCTCAAATCTCTGGAAAATTTTAGGCTAGTTAAGAGGGCCTCATATTCAGCTTCATTATTGGTTGCATGAAAATCGAACTTCAAAGCGTAACATATAGATCGGCCTTCGGGCGTTTCAAGTACAACACCAGCGCCCGAACACCGGTCGTTTGAAGCACCGTCAGTATACAACTTCCAGATGTATTCGGGGGATTTACTGGTTTCGAGCAAGTCCTCTGGAACGGTAAATTCGGCTATGAAATCTGCCAGGACTTGTCCTTGAATGGCTCTCCGCGGAGCATAAGTGATATCAAATTGGCTTAGTTCAATGTTCCATTTGAGTAACCTACCAGACGTCTCAGGCCGCGTGAGGACCTGTCGTAACGGCTGATCGGTATACACAGTAAGAGGATGAGCTTGGAAGTAAGGGCAGAGCTTTCTTGAAGCAATGACCAGGCAAGAAGCCAGTTTCTCCAGTCTTGGGTAATTTCTTTCAGCTCCTGTTAGCCGTTTACTAACATAGTAGACCGATTTCTGCACTTTGTCCTCCTCCCGAACTAAAGCGGCACTGATCGCATGCTCCGATACTGCAAGATAAAGGTACAGTTGCTCGTGGTCGACTGGTTTTGACAAGATCGGAGGCGTGGAAAGAGTTGAATCAGCGATTGGAACGCGCCTTCACATTCCATGGTCCATTCAAAGTTTCGTTTTCCTTTCCGGATCAGATCAAAGAGAGGAATGCATTTATCGGTGGACTTTGAGATGAACCTGCTCAATGCTGCTACTTTCCCGTTTAGGCTCTGAACTTGCTTTATGGTTCTTGGGGATTGAAGGTTCCTTATTGCCCAGATCTTTTCGGGATTCGATTCTATCCCTCGAGCGTTGACGATGAACCCGAGGAACTTTCCAGATGCAACGCCGAAGTGGCACTTTAATGGGTTAAGCTTCATTCCATATTCCCGAAGGATGCGGAACATCAAATCTAAATCTCTGACGTGATCCGTGGAGAATCGAAATTTCACTAGCATGTCATCCACATAAACCTCCATGGTCTTCCCGATCTGGTTGGCGAACATCCGGTTGACCAAGCGTTGGTATGTTGCCCCGGCGTTCTTTAGACCAAATGGCATGACTTTGTAACAGTAGAGTCCTAGATCGGTCACGAAGCTGGTATGTTCTTGATCAGGTAAATGCATGGGTATTTGATTGTAGCCAGAATAAGCATCCACAAAAGATAGTAATTCATGTCCGGCTGTCGAATCTACGAGTTGGTCAATTCGAGGGAGTGGAAAACTATCTTTCGGACAAGCCTTGTTTAAGTCAGAGTAATCGACGCAAGTTCTCCATTTTCCGTTCGGCTTTCGAACCAGTACGGGGTTGGACACCCATTCTGGATACAAGGCATCTCGGATAAACCCATTCGATTGTAACTTATTAACCTCCTCTTTAAGGGCGGCAGATCTCTCTAGATCCATACCGCACCTTTTCTGCTTGACCGGGACATACCGTGGATCTATATTCAGGGAGTGACTTGCAATGTCCGGCGAGATCCCGCACATGTCAGAGTGTGTCCAGGCGAAGACATCGAGATTCGCCCGGAGAAATTCAACCAATTCCTGTTGTGTCTGTTTACCCAGTTGAGACCCAACTTTCAGCATCCTTGAATCATCATCCTCACTGATTGGGACGTCCACAGTCAGTTCGGCCGAAGAAGCTTGATTCTCCTTGGATTCGTCGTTATCTTCATTGTCCCTAGGGTCAAGGTCTTTCTGGAATTGGTTATGGTGCCCGGGCCGAGGCCCAGGCATCAATTGTCAATCATCAATAGAACGGACGCAGAGAGACTCCTCTACGCCCTTTCCCTTCTACTTTCGCTGCGCCCCGCGCAGCTCAGCAACATAGCAGGCCCTCCTCGTTGCCTGATCTCCTTGGATGACTCCAATCCCACGATCGGTGGGGAACTTCAGAGTCAAACACCATGGGGCAATGGCTGCCCTGAACTCAGCAAGGGCCGGTCGGCCCAAAAATGCGTTATAAGGTGAATCAATCTCTAAAACAACAAACTGTAACATCCGGACTCTCCAGCGTTCTCCAACTCCCAATTCCACTGGTAGTTCTGTTATTCCAATGGGTATTGTAGCACTCCCGTTAAAACTGTGGATTCGGGATTAGCAGGGTTTCAAATCCTTTGCTTCCATTTTCATTAAATCGTAAGCTCGCTTAAGTAAGATGTTTACAGAGCTCCCACTGTCAACCAGGATCCTCTTCACCCAAGCAGGACCTACCTAGGCAGATATGACTAGTGGGTCGATTGTAGGGGCTTCAAACTTACCGGCGTCTCGGCTCCTGAACACGATATCATCAGACATTATCTTCTGCTATTTAGCCGGAGTTCCATCTTCACAATTACTGCAACATTCAAAGTCCGCATGCCTGATAGAACTAGCATACGACTCCATTTCCCCCCATCTTCTGTCTGCTGGGTGGGGACCACCACTTATTGTGCTGATAACCAACCTCCCGCCCGCATGAGCGGGTTCTTCCTGTCTTTCTTGATTTTGTGAACGATTCTGATTCGAAGGGCCCGCACCACCAGACTGCGGCGCCCGCACAAACTGATCTAACTTCCTCTCTCTGATCAACTTCTCGATGAGGTCCTGTAAATGTCGACACTCATTGGTATTATAGCCGTAGCTCTCATGGAATCTATAGAACTTTCCTGTTTGAACCTGCCTCTCCGACGAGGGCTTCAGAGCAGGCTTCTTATACTGTACAGTGTTGCAAGTTTGTAAGAATACGTTCTCCGATGACGTGTTCAGCGGCGTGTAGTTGTCAAACATTGGAGCTCTACGTCTCGGACCTCGGTTCTGATCTGTTTTCTTATCCTGACCATTGTTGCCTCTCGGCTGGGTTTGTTTGTTCTGTATGTTCAACTGAACTTTTCCGGAACTCTCACCGGTCTGCTTAACTGCTACATTACTCTGTATTCCCTCACTACTGGGCCTCACATCATCCTACTTCCTAGACTGTTTCACGTCCTCTTGCCGTAAGAACTAAGCGGCTTTGGAGTAGAAACGGTCCAACGACGCGGGCGGTTTCCCGGCTAACCAATTTCCAAATTCAGAATCGGGATCGATCCCTTTGGTTAATGCCATCAAGATCGAGTTATCGTTGGGATTACTAATTTCAACACATGCTGCGTGGAACCTCTCTAGATAACGCCTGAGCGTCTCTCCATGAGCTTGGGTGACACTAGACAGGGTGTTAACGTCTTTCGGTCTAGCAACATGCATACGAAACTGCTCTACAAACCTTTTAGCCAGTTGATCGAATGAAGAGATAGATCTAGGTGACAACCTTGTAAACCACATTGTTGCGATTCCCCCCAGAGAGATGGGGAAACTTCGACACTTCACTGTATCGTCAGCCCTTGCAGCACTCATTGACCATTCATATTTCAAAATATGCTGATTGGGGTCACTATTTCCTTCATACATTGGGAGAGTTGGCATTCTGAACCGCCGAGGGGGTTCAGCGTATAATATCTCATCTGTAAAAGGGGTATGACTACGGGAGATTCCCCAATCGTCATTAGTGAGCCCCTGACTCTCGCGAATCATCTGACGTATCATTGTAACGACCCGCTATTTTGGACCATTCGCATCCGCACATGTCGGACTTGAATAATTCAAAATACCGCATTGTTAATTTAAATTTGGAAAAACTGAACATATACAGTAAATAAAATAATCACAGATCACAGACATAGAGTAATAAATGCAGCGGAAATAAAAGAGATAGTAGTTCATGAAGCTACTATATAAATATATAAGTTACATCAGAGTTAAACCAGATACAACAGAAGAGTAATATGATACATCAGATACAAATCAGAATACATCACTGGAATCATCGAATACTGAAAGCAGAATAGATGGTTGGATCTTCAAGCAAAGCTCCAACTTCAAAGGTGAGTCTCGAATACTGGTACACTCAGTCTGACCCGAGCGTAAAGCAAAACACAAAACACTCGAGTCAGGATTAACATTCTTATATCAATAAATCCAACTCAAGTGAAATAGCAATTGAAATACAAGTAACTCAAAGGATGTTTGGAATAACCATCCTTTAAGGATCCGTTAAACTATCTACTATGTAGTAGTGTACGATAAGTAGATAATGTCTATCAGTAATATAAGATATCAAAATAGTGTTAAGGCGTTACCATTATCCCCCTTAACACATTTTATACAAGCGTTATAGTCTATACAGCACTGTAAACTCCACCGTAAACTAGTGGGATATCAGGGAGTACTCCATAGGTATAACACAAAACAAATCGTAGTGGTCGCGTATAAAGGGATACAAGTATGACAAGGCACATGAGGCAATACCCAAGGTAGTGAAACTACCGTTCGCCTGATCCGGACTGGTGAGAACGCATCGCCGCAGCGACCGCAACACCGCGAAACAACACTCCCAAAATCAAGGGTGCACCAATCGACAACAAGTAATGAGTAATTTTCGAAGAAGTGTGTTCGCTTGAGGTAGCTGACCTCCATTGGCCCGGCACGGCTCCTGTTTTAGTCATTTCCAATTTGACACAAGTGTCAAGGCTATCCATTATCGTTCTCTTTCTTCAGTCATCATGTAGATCATTCCAACCACTTCATTCTGGATCACACTCCGCGTATAGTTATTAAAGTGGTTTTCGGTTTAGACAGTGAGTATGTCCCTAACCGATTCCGGTCTCTTTAATAACTTCCGTAAATATTACACCGATTGGTCATTTAATAAATTTCAAAACCAAATCAATTTCAATTTCAATTTCAAATAGAATTTGTAAACCAACATTTCATTTGTCTTTCTAAATCAATTTCCATAATTTACGTTTCAAAACTTCCAAATTAATAATTTCAAACTCTTATAATTCAACTTCAATTTCTATTTAAACAATTCAAATATTGATTCAAGTTCGTATATAAGTTTCATTCCGAAATCATTTAAATTAATTTAATTTAACATTTAAATCAATTTAAATTCATTTATCGATTTCATTCAATATTCATTAAGTAAATTTTCCATTCAAAACAATTTCTATTAAATTTCCAATTCATTAAATCCATTATTTAAATTCAACTTCATTTTATCAAAACTTACAAATTGAATTAAATTAAATTCATCAAATCAAATTCTTTAAATTTCAAGTCTTACATTAATTTCAATAAATCACATTTTATTTCTTGTTAAAGAAATTTAATTTCACTTATTTACTTACTTAAATAATTTTCCAAAACTTAATTAATAAAGAAACTCAATTCCAATTATTCCAGAAGTTCAATTTCACTTATTAAAGAATTCAATTTATTTAATTATTAAATAATTCAATCTTATTTAATTACTAAATAATTTCAAAACTTAGTTATTAAATAATTTCAAACTTAATTATTAATAATTCCAAATTTAATTATTAAATAATTAATTTTAAAACAACGTTCATTCATCAACTACTATGTTAATATTTTGTTTCAGATTATTAAATATTAACATTTTCCTTTCATTAAAATTCAAATTTCAACTTCATTTCAAAACCATATTATTTATTCAAATAAAACTTCATTTATTTTTAAATCAAATTGTTGACCAATCGGGTTTTATTTAATTCTCTATCCTAGGTCAAAGTTCAATTTTGGGTATTTATCATTTCAACCTGATTCCAATTCAATTCAAAATCATAGCATAGCGAAGGGAACTTGAAGTGTGATAACTGGGATGATGTCAAATTAAATAAACAAGCAATAACAACAACCAATATCAATCCAATAATCAATTCAAATAATCCCGAAATAATCGTATTAATTCACATTGTTGTTTGTGCAAATTAATATAATTATTTCTAGAATCTACACTATCATTTCATGTAGATTCAAGATTATTACACTAATTATTCATACGGTTCTTCACTTGTCATTCGATTTCAATTTTAACACTACATTAATTAATCCAATATACGTTCTATGGTACAAAGTGTAATTATCACTATTTTACATGTCAATTAGTTTAACAAATAAAAGGGGTCATGTTCAACTAATCAAATTCAACATATATGTCGATTCAAATTTTTATTTATCCTACGTTAAATTTACTTGCATAATATTTATCACTTTATACATTTCAATTTAACATCCAATATAAACAACAAACAATAAATCAATTATCAATCAAACAGGATTATCATCGTATAATTAACAAATAATGGTGTCAGATGTCACAGGTGAACTGATACAGGTAATATCATACATATAACAGTGTAAATAACTGATAGCAGCATATTTCAATTTTCGTTTCAATTGAAATCAAATTTAATAAATAAAAGAACGTTAATCGTGAGTGAGTGCTCACCTTTTGAGGCTAGAGAATTTGAAACTGAACAGAGTTACAGATCCAAGCACGAATTTCGAAGCAACGCACGATGGACACGAGTTCGACGGACAAGCTGATAGATAGAAAATCGATGAGAATGAATCAAATCAATTTTGATATAAACTGAAAATATATACATTATTATTATACAATATATATTCTCAATAATAAATTTTTTTTCAAATATTAAAATAATATGAGATTTAAATTTCATTATTCTTAAAACTCAAGTATTAAAATCAAAGATATATATATATATTTCATATTTAGAACCAATACTTACACATTATAACAATTTTACATATATATACATATATATATATACACACACAAATGCGAAATCGTTTGTTCAAACTATCAAGTGCACGTTATAATATATGTAAGTAATACATATAACGGTTTCAGAAAAATATACATACGAAACATATATGCACGTAAGATTATATATAAGCTTATATGCATATGTATACAAACAAATTATGTAACCTATACACTTATATATTATAACAAACCCAACTCAACAATTTATAAACTGTAGATACAATAATATATATACTAAACTCATATAACCTATACTATCTAACACTGTAGACTTATAAAATACTGTAACTTTTATAAACTAATATATATACATAACTCTTAAAACAGAACAGTGAGCACTAATATATATATATATATATATATATATATATATAAACCTTATATAATAATATATATAACACCCATGACAATAAGTTTGAATATAATTAAACTTATATCAAACAGTAATAATTTCAAAAAAAATCTCATAACTCATAGCATATATATGTGAACGTGTATATATATACAGTTAAGATTGTATCCATTATTATAAAACATAGTTATCCAATCTTACTAAAATTGCACACACAGTCATCACAAAAAAAAAATGTTACAAAACTATTCTTTTTTTTTCCTTTACATAAAACAGAGTTAACAAATATAATAATATGCATACAAACACTATATACTTACCTTATATAAGCTTTTATATATACAAATCAGAATGAAAGGTCAAATGGAGATAAGTTTTTTTTTGTACTAACAGTAATGTATATAAAATTTTTATAAAATTTTGTATATAACATACCGAACATGTATATTATATATATATGTAAACAACATACATAAGCTTATACAGTACTATTATAAAAATTTGTATCTAATTATTATAACAGTAAACAAAACATAAAACATTGAATAATACTACTATACCATATTATAATATATACTATAAGCTTATACAATATATACCTACGCAAAGAGGAAGTGCGAAAGATTGGTGAAGGCGGTGGCGGAAGGGAGCACGGCTGGCCGAGATAGAGACTGGCGAACCGGAAATAGGTGGGAATGACAAGCGAACCGAGGAAACTAGGTGGAAAGACGAGCTGAAGCGTGGTCAGGTGAACTTTGGCCTCGGCGAGTGGGCTCCACGTGTTAGCTGCCGTGGCCGTGTTGTTCCCGGTGGAGGAGGCCGGAGGAGATGTCTTCTTTGGGGACTATGTGATGGTCTTCGGTTTGGAGGGAAGCAGTGGTCGTGAGCTTGGCTGAGATGAAGGCTCGCGGCTATGGTGAGGTGTTGTGCGATCGGTTTGGGTGAAGGGTTGGTGCAGGGACGAGAGGGTGTGTACGAGTGGTCGGGGCTAAAGGAAGCTGTTGGTGACTTCACGGCAGGGGATGGAGATGAAGGTGATGGGAGAAGTGCGGTAGTGATTTGCTGAGTGAGTTGCATGGGAAAGTGGTAGGAATGGTTTGGGTTTGTGGTACAGTCATTAGTTGAGGAGGTGGGGAGAACAGGTGAGTTTTGGCATGAAGAAGAGCATGGGACGAACGAACGTTTTCAAAGCAAAGTAAAAGCAAATGAACAGAAAAATTGGAATTGGCAAATATAATTGGAACCCGTGTATAATTGAATAAAGGAATAGAAAAAGGTCACATTGATATCTAGGAAATCTAAAAGCCAAAGTTTTGGGTTTACACGATAAAAAAAATGAAAGGTCACTTAATATCAAAAAGTTTTAAACCGGTACCGATCGAATATCCGTTACACAGATTGCACCATACACCGGACTCCAAAATTAACAATCGAATATACCATAGAGATCAGCACGACGAGACGATCAAAATGGTATACAGATATCAGTGGTATGATTGAATTATAAAAATTCGAATTTTTCTATTAGCGGAAAGTGCTAGAAAAATGCAGAGAAATAAGATCGACCGAGCTAAAGGAGTCCGAATTTCGAAAAACAAAAAATGACGTCTTGCTCAGAAGATGATTTAGAATTTTTCTATACAAAAATATTTGGGTTTCGAAAACATTTTATTTTCATCGCTTTTTAACTGATTAAATTGAAGTAAATTTACGCGCGAAATAAACTTTCATATTTTCAGACGAAAATTTACCAGTTGCAATGTTTAACTAGACGCATTCCAAATATCAAATTTTAATTCCAAAATTTTATCGTTTTAAAATTTCGCAAAATTTCAACTAATTACGATATTAAAACAGTTAAAATTTTACGGGTTGTTACACTCTCCCCCACTCAAAACTTTTCGTCCTCGAAAAGGAAGGAGGCAGGAGAATAGAACAACCAAAAAGAAAATAGATTGGAATACAAGTAAACAATTAATTTAAACCATATAAATTTCAATTTAAACTAATTAATATTTAACCAGTTGATTTAAACCATTTGATTTCACTTAAGTTAAATCAAACTCAACTATTTCTAAATTCATTATTATTTTTTATCTAATTATCCTAAATCAACAACTTCTAAATCATTAATTTTGTATAATCATTTATCATACTCATATTTTATTCAACAAATTTAATTCTTTTATTCCAAATTATTATTAACTTTATTCCACTTAACATATCTTATTACATATATTTAAACCATATAAATTAATTTAAACTATATAAATTTCAATTTAAATTAATTTATATTTAATAATTGGTTTTAAATTCAAGGTATTTTCATAAGTTGATCTAATTTCAATTTATTAATTAACCTTCAAAACAAAATTTATTATTCAATTATCTTATTATTCTATTTATCTCTATTAACATTTTATAATTAAAATTTATGTGTATGACATTTGTTATAACCACTCAAATTTTATTTATAAATTCAATTTATATTATATATATTATCCAATTACATATTCAACTCTTGAATGATTTAGGTAAGTTGTATTAGAATGCAGTTGAACAATATACAAATAAAATTTTCCCAATTCAATTATTCAAGATTAAATATTTATTCCAAATTTTGGTTTTATTTATAATTAAAATCATCCTTTAACAAAATTTAAGAATTAGATTTCCGATTAACTTTAAACAATTTAGAGATATATATAATATATTTATATCAAATCAAATTAAATTTTAAAATAAGATACCTATATATATATAAATCAAATTATACTGAAGAAATTCAAATCAAAATATTTTTCAAAACAAAACCGTAGCAAAGCTACAGAATAGTATCTCCACTTCGAAACTCGAAAATGAATGTCGATGATGCGGCCGCCATCACCAAAATTATTTTCCAGCGACAAAGAGAAGAGCAGTGATTTCAACCCTTTTTAAAAATTCTTTGAAAACGATTTCTATTCGAAAATACTTTCAATAATAATATATACTTTAAAATTTTAAAAACCAAAGTTCGAAATCACCGGAAACTAATAAATTCTCAAATTTCTGAATTAAATTCATTTCAAATTCCAATCAATTTATAACCAAGTTTATAAATTCATTTATTTATATTATGCAATAGTCAATGGTTTACCAAACAATAAATGAAAATCAAATATTATTATTTCAGACAACAAATTCATTAACAATTCAATTTCAGAAAACTTATATTTATATATAATATAATCATACAAAACTTTTATTTTATTTATCAAATTTGAAAACGATATTGTGTCAGTTTGCTCTGCTCAAGGGTTTTGGAAATCCTATCGATAGCGTTGATCAGACGAATCGATCGAAAACCCAAATCAACATTAACAACTCAAACAACACAATATAAAAAAAAACATTTTAAAATTAATTTACAAATACACTACCTCACTTAACGATACAATAATCGATTTCAAAGCAAGGATAGAGATTCAAATTTTTGATAGACTCAAATCAAAGAGAAATTTGATTCGAAGATAAGTTTGAAACAAAGACGAGATAATTAAATAACAAAATAAGGCGATGGATAAGTTTATATAAATTGCGGGCAACCTTAACCGGGTCGACCGTGACTTCAAAAATAAGATCGGTGTAGAATTCCAAAGTAAATCGACATTCGATCTTAAGAAATAGAATTCAGGTATAGCAGGAGATAGATAGCATCATAAACCGAGGATACAGAAATCTCCGGTAAATCGATGCCTATTATAAAGGAGTTTTGCTCCTTTACGAATCATTCGAACATTGGCGAGACCGCTGATCTATTATAGATATCATTCAAAATGGAGTTATGGGGTGCTCCAGAATTGAAAGAAGACGAATAGTGAAGGACACGAATGAATTTTCGGAACCGAGGGAAACGTTCCAAAATTCAAAGAAATTGAGTCAAAGGAAGAGATTGAAACTCGAATGAGAGTGATTTTGTAAATACATTTACCTTATATGCTAAGTTTTGCCTAGAGCTACCAAAGCTCTGATACCAACTGTAACGACCCGCTATTTTGGACCATTCGCATCCGCACATGTCGGACTTGAATAATTCAAAATACCGCGTTGTTAATTTAAATTTGGCAAAACTGAACATATACAGTAAATAAAATAATCACAGATCACAGACACAAAGTAATAAATGCAGCGGAAATAAAAGAGATAGTAGTTCATGAAGCTACTATATAAATATATAAGTTACATCAGAGTTAAACCAGATACAACGGAAGAGTAATATGATACATCAGATACAAATCAGAATACATCACTGGAATCATCGAATACTGAAAGCAGAATAGATGGTTGGATCTTCAAGCAAAGCTCCAACTTCAAAGGTGAGTCTCGAATACTGGTACACTCAGTCTGACCCGAGCGTAAAGCAAAACACAAAACACTCGAGTCAGGATTAACATTCTTATATCAATAAATCCAACTCAAGTGAAATAGCAATTGAAATACAAGTAACTCAAAGGATGTTTGGAATAACCATCCTTTAAGGATCCGTTAAACTATCTACTATGTAGTAGTGTACGATAAGTAGATAATGTCTATCAGTAATATAAGATATCAAAATAGTGTTAAGGCGTTACCATTATCCCCCTTAACACATTTTATACAAGCGTTATAGTCTATACAGCACTGTAAACTCCACCGTAAACTAGTGGGATATCAGGGAGTACTCCATAGGTATAACACAAAACAAATCGTAGTGGTCGCGTATAAAGGGATACAAGTATGACAAGGCACATGAGGCAATACCCAAGGTAGTGAAACTACCGTTCGCCTGATCCGGACTGGTGAGAACGCATCGCCACAGCGACCGCAACACCGCGAAACAACACTCCCAAAATCAAGGGTGCACCAATCGACAACAAGTAATGAGTAATTTTCGAAGAAGTGTGTTCGCTTGAGGTAGCTGACCTCCATTGGCCCGGCACGGCTCCTGTTTTAGTCATTTCCAATTTGACACAAGTGTCAAGGCTATCCATTATCGTTCTCTTTCTTCAGTCATCACGTACATCATTCCAACCACTTCATTCTGGATCACACTCCGCGTATAGTTATTAAAGTGGTTTTCGGTTTAGACAGTGAGTATGTCCCTAACCGATTCCGGTCTCTTTAATAACTTCCGTAAATATTACACCGATTGGTCATTTAATAAATTTCAAAACCAAATCAATTTCAATTTCAATTTCAATTTCAAATAGAATTTGTAAACCAACATTTCATTTGTCTTTCTAAATCAATTTCCATAATTTACGTTTCAAAACTTCCAAATTAATAATTTCAAACTCTTATAATTCAACTTCAATTTCTATTTAAACAATTCAAATATTGATTCAAGTTCGTATATAAGTTTCATTCCGAAATCATTTAAATTAATTTAATTTAACATTTAAATCAATTTAAATTCATTTATCGATTTCATTCAATATTCATTAAGTAAATTTTCCATTCAAAACAATTTCTATTAAATTTCCAATTCATTAAATCCATTATTTAAATTCAACTTCATTTTATCAAAACTTACAAATTGAATTAAATTAAATTCATCAAATCAAATTCTTTAAATTTCAAGTCTTACATTAATTTCAATAAATCACATTTTATTTCTTGTTAAAGAAATTTAATTTCACTTATTTACTTACTTAAATAATTTTCCAAAACTTAATTAATAAAGAAACTCAATTCCAATTATTCCAGAAGTTCAATTTCACTTATTAAAGAATTCAATTTATTTAATTATTAAATAATTCAATCTTATTTAATTACTAAATAATTTCAAAACTTAGTTATTAAATAATTTCAAACTTAATTATTAATAATTCCAAATTTAATTATTAAATAATTAATTTTAAAACAACGTTCATTCATCAACTACTATGTTAATATTTTGTTTCAGATTATTAAATATTAACATTTTCCTTTCATTAAAATTCAAATTTCAACTTCATTTCAAAACCATATTATTTATTCAAATAAAACTTTGTTTATTTTTAAATCAAATTGTTGACCAATCGGGTTTTATTTAATTCTCTATCCTAGGTCAAAGTTCAATTTTGGGTATTTATCATTTCAACCTGATTCCAATTCAATTCAAAATCATAGCATAGCGAAGGGAACTTGAAGTGTGATAACTGGGATGGTGTCAAAGTAAATAAACAAGCAATAACAACAACCAATATCAATCCAATAATCAATTCAAATAATCCCGAAATAATCGTATTAATTCACATTGTTGTTTGTGCAAATTAATATAATTATTTCTAGAATCTACACTATCATTTCATGTAGATTAAAGATTATTACACTAATTATTCATACGGTTCTTCACTTGTCATTCGATTTCAATTTTAACACTACATTAATTAATCCAATATACGTTCTATGGTACAAAGTGTAATTATCACTATTTTACATGTCAATTAATTTAACAAATAAAAGGGGTCATGTTCAACTAATCAAATTCAACATATATGTCGATTCAAATTTTTATTTATCCTACGTTAAATTTACTTGCATAATATTTATCACTTTATACATTTCAATTTAACATCCAATATAAACAACAAATAATAAATCAATTATCAATCAAACAGGATTATCATCGTATAATTAACAAATAATGGTGTCAGATGTCACAGGTGAACTGATACAGGTAATAGCATACATATAACACTGTAAATAACTGACAGCAGCATATTTCAATTTTCGTTTCAATTGAAATCAAATTTAATAAATAAAAGAACGTTAATCGTGAGTGAGTGCTCACCTTTTGAGGCTAGAGAATTTGAAACTGAACAGAGTTACGGATCCAAGCACGAATTTCGAAGCAACGCACGATGGAATCAAATCAATTTTGATATAAACTGAAAATATATACATTATTATTATACAATATATATTCTCAATAATAATTTTTTTTTCAAATATTAAAATAATATGAGATTTAAATTTCATTATTCTTAAAACTCAAGTATTAAAATCAAAGATATATATATATTTCATATTTAGAACCAATACTTACACATTATAACAATTTTACATATATATACATATATATATATATACACACACACAAATGCGAAATCATTTGTTCAAACTATCAAGTGCACGTTATAATATATGTAAGTAATACATATAACGGTTTCAGAAAAATATACATACGAAACATATATGCACGTAAGATTATATATAAGCTTATATGCATATGTATACAAACAAATTATGTAACCTATATACTTATATATTATAACAAATCCAACTCAACAATTTATAAACTATAGATACAATAATATATATACTAAACTCATATAACCTATACTATCTAACACTGTAGACTTATAAAATACTGTAACTTTTATAAACTAATATATATACATAACTCTTAAAACAGAATAGTGAGCACTAATATATATATATATAAACCTTATATAATAATATATATAACACCCATGACAATAAGTTTGAATATAATTAAACTTATATCAAACAGTAATAATTTCAAAAATAATCTCATAACTCATAGCATATATATATGTGAACGTGTATATATATACAGTTAAGATTGTATCCATTATTATAAAACATAGTTATCCAATCTTACTAAAATTGCACACACAGTCTTCACAAAAAAAAATGTTACAAAACTGTTCTTTTTTTTCCTTTACATAAAACAGAGTTAACAAATATAATAATATGCATACAAACACTATATACTTACCTTATATAAGCTTTTATATATACAAATCAGAATGAAAGGTCAAATGGAGATAAGTTTTTTTTGTACTAACAGTAATGTATATAAATTTTTTATAAAATTTTGTATATAACATACCGAACTTGTATATTATATATATATGTAAACAACATACATTAGCTTATACAGTACTATTATAAAAATTTGTATCTAATTATTATAACAGTAAACAAAACATAAAACATTGAATAATACTACTATACCATATTATAATATATACTATAAGCTTATACAATATATACCTACGCAAAGAGGAAGTGCAAAAGATTGGTGAAGGCGGTGGCGGAAGGGAGCACGGCTGGCCGAGAGTGAGACTGGCGAACCGGAAATAGGTGGGAATTACAAGCGAACCAAGGAAACTAGGTGGAAAGACGAGCTGAAGCGTGGTCAGGTGAACTTTGGCCTCGGCGAGTGGGCTCCACGTGCTAGCTGCCGTGGCCGTGTTGTTCCCGGTGGAGGAGGCCGGAGAAGATGTCTGCTTTGGGGACTATGTAATGGTCTTCGGTTTGGAGGGAAGCAGTGGTCGTGAGCTCGGCTGAGATGAAGGCTCGCGGCTATGGTGAGGTGTTGTGCGATCGGTTTGGGTGAAGGGTTGGTGCAGGGATGAGAGGGTGTGTACGAGTGGTCGGGGCTAAAGGATGCTGTTGGTGACTTCACGGCAGGGGATGGAGATGAAGGTGATGGGAGAAGTGCGGTAGTGATTTGCTGAGTGAGTTGCATGGGAAAGTGGTAGGAATTGTTTGGGTTTGTGGTACAGTCATTAGTTGAGGAGGTGGGGAGAACAGGTGAGTTTTGGCATGAAGAAGAGCATGGGACGAACGAACGTTTTCAAAGCAAAGTAAAAGCAAATGAACAGAAAAATTGGAATTGGCAAATATAATTGGAACCAGTGTATAATTGAATAAAGGAATAGAAAAAGGTCACATTGATATCTGGGAAATCTAAAAGGCAAAGCTTTTGGGTTTACACGATAAAAAAAATGAAAGGTCACTTAATATCAAAAAGTTTTAAACCGCCACCGATACGAATATCCGTTACACAGATTGCACCGTACACCGGACTCCGAAATTGACAATCGAATATACCGTAGAGATCAGCACGACGAGACGATCAAAACGGTATACAGATATCAGTGGTATGATTGAATTATAAAAATTCGAATTTTTCTATTAGCGGAAAGTGCTAGAAAAATGCAGAGAAATAAGATCGACGGAGCTAAAGGAGTCCGAATTTCGAAAAACGAAAAATGACGTCTTGCTCAGAAGATGGTTTAGAATTTTTCTATATAAAAATATTTGGGTTTCGAAATTTTTTTATTTTCATCGCTTTTTAACTAATTAAATTGAAGTAAATTTACACGCGAAATAAAATTTCATATTTTCGGACGAAAATTTACCAGTTGCAATGTTTAACTAGATGCATTCCAAATATCTAATTTATATTCCAAAATTTTATCGTTTTAAAATTTCGCAAAATTTCAACTAATTACGATATTAAAACAGTTAAAATTTTACGGGTCGTTACAATCATGGTCGAAATATCTGACACTCGCACATTCTGGGCATGCTGAGCTAAGGTGTGGTCGGGTTCCAAAGTGCGAGTTTGCACCGGGCGCTGTCGACGGTCCGTATTTCGCCTCCTTGGCTCAGCGTCTTCAGGGACATATGGTTCAGGAGTATGTTCACGCTGTTGATTGTTCGGCTCTGACAGATTTTGGGTATCAACCCTCGTTTCTACCGCTGCGGTTGTAGCGCGGTTGTCCGTGGTATACAGTGGAGCAGTGCCTCCTCGTGTTAAGGGTCCTGTTTGGAAGCTGGTCGACGGCCCTGTCCTTAATTGTCCAACGGTCAAGGCGGGTTGATATCCAGTAGTTTGAGCGTGACTTCCCTCTAGCCGGGGACGGGTAGACCTGTGGTGATAGTCAGACGAGGCGGAAATTTCAGTAGACGCATGGGAAACATCATCCCTCCTGGACCTTCTGCGGCTTTGGCGGTTTAGTTGGTTGGTCAATTCCACATTGGCGCGCAACTGTTCAGCCAACTGTTGCCGGCTTTGGGTCAGTTCTTGGAGCAACACTTGGAACTCTTGTCTGGTGACTGGTCCTAACGGATCTGAGTGAGTAGTGTTGTCTTGATTGGATGGTGGCTGCTGTACAGGATTCTGTCTATCCCGACCGTCTTGATCAGCAGCTGTAGCGGCAGTTCTTGTACTAACCATTTTCAGTGGTGGAGTCCTTTCCTAGACTTTACGCAAATCTGAATAGAATGGAAGGATTCCGGATTAGATATCTGGATCTTCCTCTTGGATTTTTGCAATCTGGTATCGATGGTAGATCCAAGGAGCAGGAGAAAAAATTGGTTTTCTCAATGAAAGCACCAAAGTGTTTGTACCAAAAATGGGCACAACACTCTTTGGAAGTTATTTGAAGAGATAAAATGAAGAGTGTAAATGTAAAATAGAGATTATCTAACAAAAACTTCAACAAACAAGAACGTAAAATGCAAAGACAAGCAATTTAGAGTGGTTCGGCGTAGCGCCTACGTCCACTATGAAGTTTTGATGATTTTATTGATTCTCTTTCAATGATTACAAGCAATTACAGCCAACAACAGTGAATTACAGTTTGGAACTCGAATTCAATAGTAGGAATAAGATGCAAGTTTCAATCCGGCAGAGTCTGGGCGCTTGAGAATCAAAAGATCCCTTTTCTGTATGCTCTGGGGCTCTATTTATAGGCGTAGGAGGCTGAGATTTCGCTCAAACTCCGGGAGACTTGGTCTGGCATGTGAGGGGGCCCACGCGACCGTTTCTAGAAAGTTTCGCCTCGATTTGCGATCGATACGAATCCATTTCATATCGATCAAGACGATATCCAATTAAGCTGAAATTTGGCAGGGACATTCTTCAGTGTGTATGCAAGCTTCCCTGAAAATTTCATTGGATTTGGATCAGTGGATCGTGAGATATCGTCGATACGAAATAGATTCCATCAGTAGCTGTTCTGTTCAACTCCATGGTTTCGACTCAATCTCATCGTATCGATCACTGCACGTGCTTCTGAGATGATGTGGCGCGCGCACTTCGTCTCGATCCAGTTTTCACTTCATGTTGACCGTTTTGACTCCATAGATCTCGCCTCGTTTGTATCGATGGATGACACGTCACCCTAGTTTATTGACTCGTTGGATACGAATAAGCCATTGGGCATGGGTTCGAAGTGAGGTCATCTGATGGATACGAAGAGCAATGGTCCAATGGATACGAAATAAGACATTAGCTGACTGTTGTGAGGTACGTCATCTGTTGGTGGATACGAACCCGATCGATTCGAACCCGATGGGTTCAAACATTACCAACTTGATCGATACGAAATCGTGGGGACTTGCCGATGTGAAGCGGATGATGGACACGGGCTGGATGGATACGAAACAAACACTTGGCCAATCAAATCGAGTTGTACCAATTATCGATGGACACGAAATCCATCGATACGAACTCGATGGATTCGAAACATGGCTACCTCTATTGATACGAAACGATGTTCCCTGATGGATATGAAATGAACATCATTGATGGATACGAAAACATGCTTTTCCCTCCAACTTGTATCCATCATAACTTGAGCATATGAACTCGGATTGGCTTGAAACTTGGAACGATGGCTTCCTTTGCTCTCCTAGTCATGTTTCGTCAATTGTGGCTCGATCCGGACTCGGACAAAATTCAGCGATATCCATGACAAATGTTATTTGGAATCCAATCAATTCCTTGGTGTCCTGGCCTTGCCAAAAGGCGGGATAACACTTCTCATCCAAAATAGTCACCATATGCAATTATAATATTCACATATACGTTATATAATTGCACTAATCCATTTTATTACCCAAAAACAACTCATTAACCATGTTAGGAAAGGTTTCTAGAAATTACAAAAATAAATTTCGAATTTTATTTATCTATCCAAATTTAATCATATTAAAATACGGAATCAAAAGAGTAAACATCAAATTTAGGTAAACTTACTCACTAACTCGATTCCTATCAATTACAAGTCTCTAGCCTTTCTTTCATCCACTGTCCAGAGATCAAATCTTAAATTCGCTATTCGAATATCGCTAGTGACTTCTTTGCCCTTGCCTCTCACTTCAATTTGGGGTTTCAATTTCTTAGTTTGATTTTGAATTTGGGGATTTATGGTTAGTCAGAGTAATTAGGGAAGAAGAAAAAGGAAACATGATATTAGTTTCTAAAATAAAAATAAGATACATGTTTTTGTTATAAGCCCCAGTTAGAAAACTGCCTGCCCGCTCAAGTTTAAATCTGAATTTAAACTACGTAGTGTTTGTTCGATTCGATGATGTTTCTTCCGTATCTCCTTCATATTAGCTCCAAACAACATAAATAAATATATTATACAAATCAGAAAAATGAGACAGCTATAGTGGCATTGGTTTCATTACCAAATTCCAATGTTTGTAAAAATGATTCATTTTATCCATTTTTCAAAAAATGACAAAAATACCCTTATAATAATTTCTAAAATTCTCCAGGGTATTACAAAAATACATAACCACCGAGTTCTAAATCTCTTTAACAGATATATCACTATTCTTATAAGCTATTAAGGCTTGTTGATCAGACACCGACCAAATTTGTAGTTTGAATCTCGAGAATTCAAAATGTAGGCAACTTCCCATCTCTCACATGCGTCATCTTCCTCCCACACAGCCATACATCTAGCATTGGTCTGCAGCATCTCCACTTCATGTAAAGAAGCTCCACTCGGTTGACGTCTACGAGGAGCAGAAGTAGAGGCAAAGCAATGTGGATATGCAGAAGCTTGGAGAGCGGGAGTGTTGATCTCAGCAGCATCACCCCTGATAAAGGCAGCATACATCTAAGTGTTGAACTGGATATTAGCGGGTGAAGCCTTTGGAACTACGAACTTGCAGGAGGGAGTTCCACTACAGCCTTCGAATATAAATTTTAGCATGTAAAGTTAATGCACTTAACGGTTCTATAGCAGTAAAGGTGCCAAAAGTTATAGCTAGGACAAAGCGGGGATATAACGGAAAATAGCAAAGGTGCAGAAAGCTTTATTAGATATAAACCAAATATTTAAAGTTAATTTATTCTCATTCTTACATCATTTTTGTAGGAATAAGAAATATTGTTTAACCTTATATTACAAAACCGAAGAATATCATGATTTATGCAGACTAAATTTGGTGACTACAATAGATTTCTAACTTATATTAAAGACTTATGCCTTATAATTAGGTCTTTACCTTAATTTTTTTTGATTTGGTTTAAATAGAACTAGTCAAATCAAACTTTGTATATTAACGTTGCTAAAGCAAGTGCTAGAAAACCTTGATTTAGTAGGTGTAGTGGAAAATAGCAGGACTTAAAGCGGATCTACTCTTTAATAGCGCTAAATTGAAATAGCGTAGCGGTCAAAGAGAGCTATAAGCTATAACGGAGATTTAACTGCGTATTTTTAGCTCCCTGAATTTAGAAGGGAGTGAACTTTGAATTTCTTCTATGCCTTAGAAGCCGTGTCCCGCCACTCTTCATCTTCTCTGATAGTGTCTTTTTCTGCATTCTAGAACATGCCTTCAGTTAGTAACAGCCGGTTCCAATCACGCTTTAGGTTGTCGAACTTGTTTTTTATCCGACTGTGGTTGTAATCGATGCTCATCTATGTTTTAAAAGAATTGGTGATTTCGTACCAATAGCCAACTCGACCTTTGCAAGCTCTTATGTCGATAAAGGCAAACGTCCATTCCTCAGTCTAGTCTACAATGTAGTGGATAGACGAATCGAAAGGTTCATGGGTCGTTAATCTAAAAAAATAAAAAATTAAGAAAAATATATGAGGTAGGTATTAGTATGAAAAACGTAAATTTGACAAAATTTACCTTAATAAAGTGATGTAGAAGCAACTGAATTTGCTTGAATTTTCGGATTGGGAGGGGGAGGGGAGAAGTGTGATTTGGTGAAGTGAAATGAAGAAGGAGGAGGGAATAAAGAACGGAAGGGGTGAGCATTGGAATTAGGCAGTGACGTTTAAAGCATCAGATGCCAACCGTTCAATTCCAATGGTGAACTCAAACGGCTCAAATTCATGAGACCCACTTATGACACGTCGAGCACAACGACAACTTTACTTTATGAAATATTGGCTGGGAATAGTACCTTATATTTCACAGGTGCATTGGTTTTAGGGAAAGGTAATACAATTTTCAAGGCATAACTTCCAAAAAAAAAGTCGCTGCACACAAACCCAAAAAAATGCAGCTTTGTTTTATCCAACTATCTCCCACTTAATGCCACTTGTGTCACATTTCTTCTATCCTTTCAATCATTGTCAGCTCTATGCAGCTTATGTGTGTATGTTAGACCAATGGAAGACTAAGAATATACAAATTTACTTACATTGATCGGCTTAGTCAATGCATTTGCTAAGTTTTGTATAGACCTTTTGAAAATCCATATGTAGCAACCTGAAATGTGAATATAGAGAATGATATATTACGAGTTAATAAATATTTGTATAGGAAAATGAGTAATCAAAATAGGGATTCTGAATTCTAATGAGAGCATTGGAGTGGTTTTTTTGGGTTTTCAAAGCTCATATCTATGTTCGGTAGGTACTGAACATAACTGATTTGACAAAGGTGCACTAACTGGAGCAAGACTTATGTATAGCCCAAGAGAAAGTTGGTATTTTTTCGTATAGTCTTTGAGGAAAATGTTATTTTCTTTTTGGTGGAAAATGAAATTTTATTAATCAAGAGCCAAGTTTGAATGGTTTATAAATACCCCCTCTCCATCTATATTTCTACTATTTTTCCATTTGAAAAACAAAGAGAAAAACATATTGACAAGAAAGGGAAGATGTGGATCAAATTTGTTGTTTGGCGATCTAGGTGATAAATTCCTTATTTGGATCCCCTCATTTGGTGGTATTTACCATAAGAAGGGCACTATATATTATATTTTAATACAACGCATATCTTTGTATTAGGATGATTTCAGATTGGATGCTACTTTGAGATTTGGTTTAAGAAAATCAACCCGTTGATGGACTTTGAACGAGATTTAAGAGAAATAGTTGCATATTGATTGATTTAGGGAACTTGGATATATTTGGATTTATCTTATTTTGGATCATGATGATGTTCAGATTGGATTTGATAGAATTGGAGTTCACATTGAAGTTGTGGAATTGATTTAGAGAATTTTGGAATATGATGTATTAGATGTGGGCGCCAAAAGTGGGCCACTAGTGATCGACAATGGTGACAAAGATGTTTGGCCAGGGTGTTTGGAGGCTTTAGGTGGAGTTAGGTGATAACGATTGGTAGTTTAAGGAAGGTGTTAGTGTTAGGTGTTAGATTATTGCACGATGGATTGTGGACGTGACATGCATAACTGTCATTAGATTTTAAAAGTTAAGCATGGTAGATTAGCTCATATAGTATTTGTAGTTGGCAAGATTTAAGGTTGAATATGTACATATGGTGATTTGTGAGTGATATATTTGAATTGAAGGTGTCAAATACAGGTTGCTTTTAGTGATAGTTGTTTGACTTTGTGTTTGATTGGTATTTTTTTGCATGCGAGTAGAATGTACATGTATTGGAGAACTCAAGTATAGGTTGTTCATGGTGGATTGCTCGGTGATTGGTTTTGGTGTTTTTTCTAAACTACAAGCAACATAGCACCAAGATGGGAGTTCCTTAATGGAATGTGATTGGTTGGATGCATGATACTTTTGGCGTTTAGATAGTTTACTTGGGATATAGGTAACAACTCTTTGTCCAAGTGATTGGTGTAATATGAAAATGTAGATGATGAGAAAATTATTACTGGCATAGAGAATCCTACAAGAGTCAAATGACAGTTCTCTGATCGGGTTAGAATCTTGATGATATGGAATAGTTTGTGTTAAAAAGATTTATGATTATATGGTACGGTGTGGTGTGCGATGAAGGGCAGGAGCACTTGTGGCTTTTGAGGTGCTAATGAGAATGTATGCTCGTTTGCTTTTGTCTATTAATGAAAGGGTAAACAAGTGAGCTTGGTTCCTTATAGGCATTTTATATTGTTGTTGTAATGATAGGTGTATCCAAGGTGTGTTTTTTATGTAAGAAGATGGCATGGTGAGTTTAGGTTAGTATAAAGGTGTAGCGAGCAATGTGATATTTTAGATACGAGCGAGAGTACCTCAGTCTAGAATCAATGTTTAGGCACTCGGTGTTTAAAATATGAGAGATGTGAGGTTCCTATCAGGTTTAGAAGTTTTAGTGAGGAATGGGTAGACTCTTTAAGTGGTAATGCTTAAGCATAACGCAATATAAATTCACAATAATGATCGATGGAGGGTGATGAAGTACTTAGCCTAAGTATTTTGTTTATGGATCTTGATGTTTTATTTTACGTTATTTGGTTAGTGGACCAAAGTGTTTGGTGTTTCTAGTATTATTTTTTTAGACAATGGACCTAAGTATTTGGTATTCAGTGTGTGGCATGTCTTAGGTTGGTGGACTTAGGTGAGTGATCAAGGTTTTAGGAGGGAGTGACCCATTGTTTAGGTGAGTGTATAATGACTAATCGATAGAAGGTATATGTGTAAGAATCATGTGCTTATTGGTTGGTTGATGTTTATGCTTAATGTTTTTTTAGAATAAGAGTGATACTTGTTCAAGTAGAACACTCATTTTGATGTCTTGAGGTTCGAACCATGACTGATAGAACCTTAATTTAAAGTGCATACCACTTGCACTTAAGCTAATGATCCTTGATGTTTATGCTTGATGTGATAGTTAGTGCTTTTACGCTTGATCATATTAATGATATTAAATTATGCTAACTTGTTACGCATATGTGAAACATGTGCAAGTATGAGTTTATGTATATAAGTATATTATTTGCTATACTTTGACTATGTTTTGGAGTTACTAATACCATGCTTTATGTTTGTTAACTTATTTTATCTTTGTGACCTCTAGGTACTCGTTATTGAGTAGTTTGGAAGGCACGTGCGTTGATTAGATGATTGAATATTTAGTTGCAAGAGCCTTGAAGCTTGGCGAGAAGTTTGGCTACTTAGGTTTATATAGTAGCCTAAATGTGCCATTGTTGTAATAATGTGTTTTGGTGAACATTTTTTTTATTGTTTGGTGCTTGGCATGCGAGAATATATGATGATACTTGATGTTATTTTATATGATGATATTATATTTTATGCTATACGACTATCTATGCAATTCGGTTAACGATTCTATAGTAGTGGAGGTGTATAAAGTTAGAGCGGAGATATAGCAAAAATTAACAGGGTGTAAAAAGCTTCATTATATGTAAAATCAAATGTTTAAAGTTAATTTATTCTCATTTTCACATCATTTGTGTTGGAAAAGGAAATATTGTTTAATCTTATATAACAAAACAAAAGAATATCATGATTTATCAATCCAGATATGGTGATTACAATAGATTTCTAACCTATATTGAACACTTATGCCTTAAAATTAGGTCTTTAACCTAACTTTGTTGATTTGGTTTAAAAGAGAATTAGTCAAATCAACCTTTTATATTAATGTTGCTAATAGGAGTGCTTAAAAACCTTGATTTAGCGGGTGTAGTGAAAATAGCAAGGCTTAAAGCAGATCTACTGTTTAATAGCGCTAAATTTAAAAAGTGTAACGGTCGAAAAGCGCTATATGCTATAGTGGAGATTTTTTAGTGCTTTAGCGGGGCTTTACTGCACATGTAACTATGCACATGTCTTGTTGAAAATATGAAAAGGATCAAGTGTATTTAGGAGGGTGCTGTATTTTGGTATTAGAGAAACTGTTAGCATATATTTAAGACAGTGTAACATTTTGGTATTAAACAAATGTTAGCATAATATATGCGAGAGAGTTGGGGTTATGCCCTAGGGGAAACTTTGTAATTTGTTGTATATATCTAACTCTATAACCAATCTTGTTTGTAATAAAAGTGTTTAATTTTCTATTATATACATTTTATACCGTAACATATTAATTAAGTAATTAACTTAAGTATATTAATATAAAAAATCCTTAAATGATATGTTATGCGATACTAATTAAAAGGAATTATAATCATGAGAAAATTATCACAATATAAAATAATATATTATTTTAAATATTTATGGTCAAGATGCTTCGAGAAAGGCTATCGATGCATCTATGGAGGCCTGAGTGTGTAACTCTCCCCAAATGTTGGACAGGGTGTTACTCATGGCTGTTGGGGGGCACCAAGGGGTTACATACTTCTACTTATTAGATAACTATTTAATGACTCGTCCGAGAGTTTCCTATTGGTTAATAACAACTAAGTCAAACATGATATCCCATGGTGATAATGTTACACAATTCCCTCGAGAACACTGTGGAACTTTAATGTGAATATTGATTATAGTTAAATCATGTCATGGAAATCCATCGAGCCACTATAGAGAGGTCTGAGTTGAAGCATTGAAAGTGAAGCACAATTCAATAGAGAATTTTTCTCCTCGGTTGTATGATATTAGTATCATGATCAACTGTAGTTAACTAAAAGTCAAAATCTATGGCTAGAGCAGTACAACTAATAATAAATGTAATTACTGAACCAAAGACTTTGTTTATAGACTAACTGAGTTGAGTATGGATGATATTGGAATTTTGACCAAAACCAAATTTCATAAATCATAAAGTGATATATTTTCGATGAAAAGAATGAATGTAAATTATTATTGCTAAATGGCACCACTTAAGAAAATATAAAATATGACTTTTCTGAAAAATCCTGTAAGCGATGAATTTGGTCAAACTGTCACACCACTAGCTAAGATGACTTGTGAACGTTAATGTTTCAACTGTCCAATTTTAATTTCTAACTAAATGCGCATCTTTGAGTTACACAACCTTCATTTGTGAATTCTCCAAAAAACCACATGATTTAATTAATTTATAAAATGCTATATAATTTAGCTAAGTTAAATAATATTTGAGAAATATTAATTATTTATTTGTTTAATGTTTTGAATGTTGTTGGTAATTATTTAAATGCATGTATGAAACTTATATTTGCATATATTGAAATACAATACCATATAATTTTAAACATGGTTTAAATAATAGATAATTACTGGGAGAGCTTTTGGAAACTTTGCTTCTCATAGAATAAGCTAGGGCCGACCATAGTTAAAGGATATGAGGGGATAGATCGATTGAAATTTTAAAAGGAAATTAAATAAGGGAGTTTAATGAGGAGAACTAAAAAGGTTTTTTTTACATTAAAAACAAATATCTTCATTTCATTTCTTTTGCCTAAAATTTTATTTCTCCTCTCACTCTCTCTAAATCCATGGTCGCCATGGCCCTCTAATGAAAAAAAATTCCAATCAAAACATGTTAAAGGAAATTAAAAAGCATAAGTGGTTCATCCATCTCTTGTATGGATTGGATGTAGATCTTGGAGACCTAAGAAGAGGTCACAAGGTAAATGTGTTACAAAGGGCTAGACTTTCAAGTTTTGTCTTTCTATGTTAAATTTATTAACAATGTTTAGGTCTAATTTAGTTCACATATATGTATGTTCATTTCCACTTATTGAATCTAATTTTGCAATTCTCTTGTGCATTGTTAATTAAATTGAAAATCAGCCTTATGTATGTTTATTTTTAGTATTGGTATTGTTCTGATTGGATCTGAATTCATTGGTTGATATTGAGTTGATTTCTTGTAAAATTTATTTTGTTATCACAAATTTAGTCAATTAATTATTAAATTAAAACCAATTTGTGTTTGATTCATTTGTATTCTAAAATTAATTTTCATACTTGTTAGATATGAGATTGCAAGTTTATGTAGATATGTTGTAATAAAATTTACTTTTATTATTACAACTTAATTCTCTTACAATCATGGACTTAATATTTAAATAAATTAAGTTATGTGTGTGTGTATATATGTATGTATGTATGTATGTAAGTATGTATGTATGTATGTATTCATATAATTCATCTTTATGTTTTTTAAAATGGTAAATCAACATTAAGTTAAACTTTTGGTTAGGTTAATTTGTTTTAAATTAATATATTCGGGTTTATTTCTTGGTCGTATATACGTTTTGAAGTTAATTATGAGCTAGGATTAATAGCCCCCTCTATTTAGCACCATTTTATAGCCCCCTGATATCAGCTGCAAGTTTTTATTTAAATATGTGTTCTTTCTCTCTTCTATCATATGAAACAGATATTTAAATATAAACTTGTGGCTGATATTAGGAGGCTACAAACGGTGCTAAGTAGAGGGGCATATTGATCCTAGCTCATTAATAATTTACTATATACACATATGTGTATATGTGTAATGATTTAGAATTGATTGTGTCATTGGAGCAACACATTAAATTATGGCAATGCCTATATTTTTATGTTGAATGTGTACTTTCAGACCAACAATTTTAAATGTTTTGATTTTGTTGTAATTAGGCTTGGAATTTTATATGGTATAGAATCTATTATTAAATTATGTTTGCAAAAGAATATCACTTCATATTATTTCCTTCTAATTCTGATTTGATTATTAACCCGCCTTTTGGTAAGGTAGTACACAGGGGGATTTAACCCAATAGACTTCATGATCATCAAAGCAGAAAGCCCGAAGAGATGGTTACAAGGATTGGAGATCGATAATGGACAAGACTTTGGACGATAGTCGTACGGATTCGGACAGATAGCACTTTGGAATTGGCTAAGTCTGGAATTGACACTTCCGCTAAGCAATGGATCGAGTACGATCCATCCTCATACACTATGGATTAGACCGAATCGATATGGCTATGGATCACTCAGATTAGCGGTTCAAATGAACAATGATCGATCTATAACTCAACAACCACAAGGGCGATCGACAAAACAACTTGAGAAATAGGAAGTAGAGGACATAAGGGACCCACCATATCGATTGGCATCGATCGTTCTTGTTGTGTGCGATCGATCCCAAATTTTGTGGGTCGGGTCGTTTGGCTATGGAGGTTCTTCTAGCGAAATTTCAGCCTGATCCATCCAAGGGTTCACCTATAAATATAGTGGACATGGCTCATTGTAAGGGGAACTTCTTTCTGGCTATTTTTCATCATGTTTTGTTCTTCCTCCACTAATTTTCTAAGGCAAAAACAACTGTACTTATAATCTTACAGTATAAATAATAGATTATTGGAGTGGATGTAGGCCGGAGTTTGCCGAACCACTATAAAACTTGTGTATTCATTTACTTTTCTGCAATGTATTCTGTGATCCGAGTTCTTATCTTTATTTGATATTATTATTAGATATTGGTGCTTTCACATTCAATCCGGTTTTTGTGGCCATTTTTTACGCCAACATTTTGGTGCTTTCACTGAGAAAGCTAGCCCCCATAGATTTGGAGTTCGGATTTAGAGTTTGGAAAAGATGTCGAGCTAAGATTTGGAGCAATGGTTAGACAATAAATAAGGAGAGCATTACCGAAAAGGAGCCATTATGGAAGGAGTCAGGAGGCTTCCTCAAGAGCTGGAGCTAGTCAAAAATGAAAAGACAGGTGGAGATTATGCAGAATTTACTCCAACAGATTAGACAAGCTGGAGCGCAGAACCAAGGGAATAAAGTAGCCGGAGCTAATCACAACTTGGATCAAGGAATTAATGCAGTAGGAGTCATGGAAAATCAGAACCGGGACCATAGAAATGGAGCAGTTGGACTAAGGAATGAAGTGGAGCAATCGGGAGCACCTCCCTGTCAATGAGAAATAATCGACCCTGATCCATCCATAAGGATCGATGCTGATCGATTTAGACTCTGGGGCATGCCCCTAGGTCAGGCTGGATCGTTCCCAGGCATGGTGTTGTGCAGTTTGGTGCCAATCGAAATTTGGATGCTCGTCTGAAGGAGTACATTCCGGAATTCCCTTGTGGACTCGGGAGGTAATGTAGAAATGATGATAGGAGACTACCCCTGGATGACAGGTTTGCAGAGATGATCGGGCGAGCTATGCGTGGATGATTGGTGAACAGGGATCTAAAGGATGTAAATAGAAGTCCATTCACTCCTAATATCAGGAATGCTAGGAATCCACTGGAATTTAAACTACCAACGCTGGAAGTATATGACAGAAAGTTGGACCCAACTATGCATGCGATGAGATATATATGTCACATGGAAGTACTTGAGGCATCAGTGGAAGTCATGGCACGATGCTTTCCTCTAGATTTAATAGATATAGATGCACTATGGTTCAAGCAGTTAGAGAGCAGTTCTATTGGCACATGGATGGAATTGGTCGAAAGATTTATGAGGCAGTTCAGGTTCACATTTCGAGACCCAAAAATGTGATGAGTCTGGCAACACTAAAACAGAAAACTGGAAAGTCCTTAAGGAGTTTTCTAACACGATTTAATGCCACCGCGACATTGGTGGATCGACCAGATCCATCCATGGTTTTGATGGGAGCTGTATCAGGAATTGCCAATGGCACGGATTTCAAGGATTCAATGGCGCGGGATACACTTATGGATCTCAGGGAGATTTATCATGAAGTAGAAAGGTTCCTAGGACAGGAAGATGCATGAGCCGACAAACTGGAGGTGAACGTTGTGGAAAGCGAAGGATCATTAGGAGATGCAAACAAGAGTGACAAAGGCAAACGAAAACTGGATGATGGATATGATGGGACGAAAAAGGCAATGGAAAGAGCGGGAGCCAAAGTTCTCCTCTTACTCGGATTTGACAAAAAGCCTAGAATGGATTTATCTGGACATAGGGGAAACTCCCATATTGGAAACCGGCAAGGAGGGATCCCATGGAGCGAGAGCGTATGTCTAGAAAGTACTGCCTGTTCCACGAATTAAATAGGCACACCATGGATGAATGCAGGCATTTAAAGGATATGATTGAGGAGCACGTCAGGAACGATAGACTGCCGCAGTACGTGAGGACTCGGACAACGACGGTGGAATTGGAGCAGCCGCCGTCCACATCAAATGGAAACAGGAATGGCCCTGGATCGGGGTCATAGATCGTTATCAACTGATCATGATGGTAAGGGCTAGTTTAGGACTAGGACTCCGGCCATAATAATAACAATAAACTCTATAATAAGGCGGCGAAGTCACTTACACGTGTACGGGATCGAGGACGGTCTCTAGGCATGCTCTGAGATGATGATGAACCGTTGTGCCCGGAGAGGCACACTTTGGCTTTTTTAGTTTTTTGGATTTCTAGATGTATGAACTTTTATTTATTAGTTTATTTATGATCTACGTTACTGCGATAAATAAAACATGATGTGATTATTGTCCCGACCAGAGTGATGGGGCGGTAACCGCAAGGTGCTAGTCCCTTCGCCGTAGAGTGACAGAATGGACTCGTACATGGATTAAGTCCTCGACCGGAGAGTCGAGGTCGGAGAATAAAACCCAACAGAATGTTAGGTATGGATTGTGCCTGGCAAGGAGTAGGTCGCTTCGCCGAAGAGTGACAGGATTGGCCTACTAAGGTTGTCGAGTATGGATTATGCTCGGCAAGGGTTCAAAGAGACCAAGATCGGCCTAGGACATAGGCGAAGACATCACTTAATGTTCAAGGACACTGAACTGAAGTGCAGCAAGTAATCCCGCTTCATCGGAGAGTGACAGAATCGGCTTACTCGGTTGTCGAGTATGGATTTTGTTTGGCAAGGAGCTGGAGAGGTCACAGATTTTGATATCAGCCTCGAACGATAATGTATTTGGCTTTGGATGGATATGGATTTGGATAAAATGATCCGGAGATATCGCATATTCATAACTGGATATCGACTCAGAAAGGTCAAGGATTTCACTAACGATCCGGAGAGATCATGGATTTGGATTGGATAATATGGCTATCGATGGATTATGGACTTCGAATTTTGAATTTATGGCAATTCAAAACACACCTTCTTATCGCAAGGAATGTTTTGGGGGGGCAAAGTGTTAACTCACCTTTTGGCAAGGCAGTACATAAGAAGATTTAACCCAACAGACTTCATGATCATCAAGGCAGAAAGCCCAGAGAGATGGTTACCGGGATTGGAGATCGATTATGGACAAGACTATGGACGATAGTCGTACGGATTCAGATGGATAGCACTCTGGAATTGGCTAAGTCTAGAATTGACACTTCCCCTAGGTAATGGATTGGGTATGATCCATCCCTGTACATTATGGTTCAGACCGAATCGATATGACTATGGATCACTTGGATTAGCAGTACAAATCAACAATGATCGATCCATAACTCAACAACAACAAGAGTGATCGACAAAACAACTTCAGAAACAAGAAGTGGAGGACATGGGGGACCCACCATATTGATCGTTGGGCCCCACATGCAAGTATAAACGATCGGCATCGATTGTTCTTGTTGTGTGCGATCGACCCCAAATTTTGTGGTCGGGTCGTTTGGCTCTAGAGGTTCTTCTGGCGAAATTTCAGCCCGATCCATGCAAGGCTTCACCTATAAATACAGCGAACATGGCTCATGTAGGGGGATCATCTTTTTCGCTATTTTTCATCACACTTTGTTCTTCCTCCACTAATTTTCTAAGGCAACTACTACCGTACTTGTAGTCTTACAGTATAAATAATAGATTATTGGAGACGTAGGCCAAAGTTTGCCGAACCACTATAAAACTTGCATGGTCATTTACTTTTTTGCAATTTATTCTGGGATCTGAGTTCTTATCTCTATTTGGATGTTGTTATTAGATATTGGTGCTTTCACATTCAGTCGGGTGTTGGTGGCCATTTTTAATGCCAACAGTAAAAGAATATCACTTCATGTTATTTCCTTCTAATTCTAATTTGATTAGATTTTGGTCTAATATAAAATTTCATTTTCATCTTTATTTTTCAAGCTTTCTCTTATTTTGAAACATCTAACTTTATGAAGTTTTGTTTTCATAATTTTATATATGTATATATACTAAATATATATAAGTAAAAACAAAATATCACATATATATATATCTGTGTGTGTGTGTGTGTCTAAATTATATATCTGGTACCATAAATATGTGTATACAAACCATACACTTATGTTGTAGTGTATTCAAACATATGTATATACTTAGGCATGTATACTCTTGATATGCATGTGAATTTATTACTTGTATGTGAAAGTATAATATATATATATATATATATGTATGTATATTGTAACGACTCATCTTTTCGACCTCGAAAGTCGACAATAATACATCCACGGTATTCATGTAACAAGCACTCAAGTGCTGGAAAGACGATCGTTAGGGTAAAAGAAAAGAAAATGAAAACAGAACAAGAAAGAAGAGAACATAATATCAGAATCTCACAGCAAACCGATAACATATAATATCGAAAGACAATACAAACTAGCACTCTAAGATACATAGCATTTCAAAGTTACAATTCTAAACTATCATCAGCTTGAATAGTTATAACAACCTGTCCTTACAGATGTTGATATATACATAGTAGTAAAGCAGTAGAAATAAGAATACTACGGTAGGTGAAACATCCAACTCGTCTCCTAGAGCTTCAAAGAATATCAATGAAAACCTGCATTTCCTATACTATTCGTGTTGACGCCAAAAATGGGCATCAACACCCAATAGAATCTAGTAGAGATTAAATGAAGAATGAAATTAAAACATAGCAGAAATTATAAATGAACACACAGATTTTTATAGGTTCGAAAATCTTGGCCTACGTCCACTTTATATTTTTATTGATTTTGCACTTCATTATGATTACAAGAATGTTTGGATCATCTATGATCCATTAGTACAAGAATGAAGAATAAAAATGCTAGAGCCTCGGCAGAGAAAGCAGGATATTTTTTCTAATGCCATGCCTATTGTATTTATAAGGTAAGACGTGCATGGATCGGACTGAAATTTTGGCAGAAGGTTCGGGAGACCAAGACGAGGCTACCTAAAAATTTGCAGGCCCATCAGGGCCCACAATAAGGATCATTACTGATCCCTATTAATGTATCGGAATGAGCTATGATCCCTGTGAGGAATGCCTCATGATGTTAGCTACTTGCTCTCCAAATTTTGTGCAATTCCGATGTACGGTTTGTGAGCTATCACATTTTCCGTGAAGTAGTGTTGCTTAAATTCTGATTTCTGTCGATCCCTCTAGAGGGATAGGTACCGATCCCTCCAACTTTCTCCAAATTACATGCGATCCCTATGGGGTGTTCCACATGCTCTAATTAGCTTATACTCCAAGTTTCATGTTGATAGCATCTGTAGGTTTTGAGTTATTGACTGATCATTGTTGCAATATGTAGTGAAAGCTGAATATGGACGATCCCTTTTATACTGATCCCTTTTAAACCGATCCCTTTTAAGATGTGAAGTAATTTTCCCATAACTTGAGCATACGAGCTCCAAATGACTTAAAACTTGAAATGTAGCCTCATAGGGCCTTCCTTGTCACTCTATACGATCTTACCAAGTTTAGAACAAAAATTGAGGATATGTACCGATCCGCTAGGGAAATAGATAGGCATTGATCCCCCGCCTAGGGGAGTCATTATTTCATACTTAGAATATTCTGGAGAGTATATTTCTTGACCTCGGTTAATCATTGTTTCATATCATTGCCTGCGCTTGATCTCTGAGCCTAATAATAATCTCACTGGGCTGTCTTCCTCGATGATCATCTAGTCTAACTTGTTTAGTCGGTCTGAATATAGCCGGGCCAAAAAGCCGGATAACACTTGCCCTCCAAAGTACGTCTTGTTGCGTACATGACCTGCTTTGAATTGAAGCAAGTTAGAGTCGTCGGAAAAAAATCCATCCAGTTTCTTGAATAGTCGCCATCCATTCATTGAATTATCTTCCCAAAGTGTTGTATCTCCCTTTGATCGTCATGACGCTTGGTCAATTTCCAGTAGTATAAATTCTGGATTGTATTCCATTAGTTGTTATCTGTGTCCGGTTCTACAAGGCTAGTAAGCTTTGGCTATCTGATCCAGTCTTTTCTTTAATAATCCCAGGTGAAAATTCAATTTCTGTCGATTTAAAGAAGTCGAATTTTTTGAATATACATTTGCACGTTCAGGTACACGTTCTTGTCATTGGCTCCCGGGTGCGTTTGTACACTCACGAGTTGTCACCAATTCCTTCTTGTTTAATTGCAATTGGATTGTAATTCCTTGTTTATATATTATTTTATAATGAAATAAGGGTTGTAATGAGTCATTCGATGAGAGGGGACTTCAAGTTCTATAGGAATGACGACCTTAAGAGCCGTAAGCTAGGGCGAATGGAGTATGGCCAGTCGCAGACTTATGGGTGGTTATGTAAGCCCATAATGTTGTTGGGAGTTCACCCACTTGCCTCTAGCCTTTTCCAAACGTTTCTTCAAAATGGACTTTATGATTTTGTTCACAGCTTTAACCTATCCATTTGCTTAAGGGCGAGCAACTACCGCAAATCTCTTTTCAATATGATGTCGACGTAGATGTCTTTAAATTTAGCGCTATCGAATTGGATTCCATTATCAGTTGTAATGGTTCGTGGAAGGCCAAAATGACAGATGATGTTCTAGACAATGAAGTTGATTATTTTCTTCATTGTGATCGTGGTTAAAAGTTCTGCTTCAGCCCATTTGGTGAAGTAATCAACTGCTATGATGGCATATTTCGCTCCATCTTTAGAATCGGCAAGAAGCCGATGATGTTAATACCCCAGTTGGCAAACGGGTATGGACTGGTCGTTTGAGTAATTTCCATCGGCGAGGCTCTCGGAATTTTTGCAAACATTTGCACTCGTCGCATTGTCTAGCATGATTAGCTACATCTCGATTGACAGTTGGCCAGTAATACCCATAGCGAAGTATTTTCTTTGTCAGGGTTTGCCCTCTAGTGTGATCGCCGTATTCTTCTTCATGGACTTCTCTCAAGACTCGTTTGATTTCATCATGTTTGTACACCGAAGCAAGGGAATGGAGAAAGCCCTTTCTATACATGACTCCTTCTTGGATGATGTAGCATGAAGCTTTGAGGAGGATCTATCTTTTTTTATTCCTCCATTTAGAAAGAATTTCCCATTGTATATAGTCTTTGATAGAAGTCATCCATGACTTCTTTTCTAGCTTTGTCTCCAAGATATTGTCGATCTACATCTATCAATGCTTGGAATGGTAAGTACTTCAACCGAGACAAGTCTATTTGCCGTGCATCCCCAGAATTGGCCATCTTGGCCAGTGACTCGACTTTTTCATTTTTTTCTCTGAGGATGTGTGTAATGGTGTGATACTCGAAGTCGACCAGTAGCTCTTGGACCTGGCCGAGATAAGGAGCAAGTTGCTGCCCCTAGCCTGATAATCTTCCCTAACTTGGCATACCAGTAATCGAAAATCACAAAAGAATTGTAAAGATTTCACTCCCAGTTTTCTGGCAAGCTTGAGCCCAGCAATCAGAGCTTCATATTTGGCTTTGTTATATGTTACAGGGACGTCGAGTTTCAGGGCATAGCAGATCGATCGTTCCTCAGGAATCATTAACATGACTTTGGCGCTAGATCATTGATCGTTGGATGCTTCATTCGAGTAAATTTTGCATCGGTTGGTCGGTTCTCCACCACTCTCCCTAGAGAGTCGTATGGCGCAGTGTATCCAGCTATGAAGTCCGCCAATGTCTGTCCCTGGATAGCTCTTTGAAGAAGATAAGTGATATCTAATTGGCTTAGTTAGATAGTCCATTTGAGTAGTCTTCCAGATGTCTCAGGTCGTTGTATGACCTATCGTAACGACTAGTCGGCATAGACGTTAATGGGGTGAGCCTGAAAGTAAGAGCGGAGCTTTTGTGATGAAATCAACAGGCATTACGTTAGCTTTTGTAGCTTCGAGTAGTTTTCTCTTAGTACGTTTCAATCGTTTGGTTACATAATATACCGGTCTTTGGATCCTGCTCTCTTCGCATAGCATTGCGGCGCTTATGGCGTGTACCAACATGGCTAAATTGATGTATAAATCTTTATGATACACCGTTTTTGACAAGATGGGAGGTCTCTTTAAGTGGTTCACCAAAGCTTGGAATGCGTCTTTACAATCCTGTGTTCATTCGAAATTCCTTCTCCATCTCCTGATTAAGTTGAAGAAGAGAGTACACTTGTCGGTGGCCCTGGAGATGAATCGACTTAGGGCGATGACCTCCCATTTAGACTCTATACCTGCTTGATTATCTTCGATACCTAGATGTCTTTGATTGCCTGAATCTTCTTAGGGTTGACTTCAATTCCGTGAGAGTTGAGCATTAAACCCAGGAACTTCCCTGATGCAATGTCGAAAGAGTATTTCAAGGGACCAAGTTTCATTCCATATCTTCGGATAAAACTGAACATCTTTGCTAAGTCATTGATGTGGTCGTTTGATCGTCGGGACTTTACGAGCATATCATCCACATATACTTCCGTCGATCGCTCGATCTGGTCTTTGAACATCCCGTTGACAAGTCTCTGGCAAGTAGCTTCAGCATTATTTAGTTCAAACGGCATCACAACATAATGATATAACCCTAGATCGGTAATGAAGTTGGTGTGCTCCGGGTCGAGGACGTGCATCAGGATCTGGTTTCATCTGGAGTACACACCCATAAATAAAAGTAGTTCGTATCCAGTGGTTGATTCTACCAGCTAGTCGATCCTCGAAAGTGGAAAGCTGTCTTTCGGGCATGCCTTGTTCAGGTAAGAGTAGTTGATGTATGTCTACCACTTTCCACTTCGAGTAGAGGGTGTTGTGGGTAAACCTGTTGTTTTTGAGTTTATCCACTTCCACTTTAAGTGCAACAGATATCTTCAGATCCATGACGCATTGCTTTTGTTTCACCAGGACATGCCTCAGGACGATATTCAATGCATGGTTCACGATAGTCGGTGAGATCACGTGCATTTCAGAATCGGTCCGAGCGAACACATCAAGATTCATTCAGAGAAAGCCAGCTAATTCCTTCATCATTGTTGCACTGAGCTGTGATCCGATCTTCAGTACTCGTGATGGGTCGCCAAGGCTGACTGCACTAGTACAAAACAGATCAGTTGCTTCGCCTCATTTGTGTCGGTTGTCCATAAAACCGACACAAATAGTGTAATTTGTGTCGGTTGTTTATTCACAACCGAAACTATTGACTTATGGGGTAAGAAGAAAATGTTAAAAATGTAATTTGCATCTGTTGTTCTTAAGAAACCGACACAATTGAGGGGAAGCAATAGATTTACTCGTGTCGGTTGTTTGAACAACCGACACAGTTAAATACAATAGCATCGGTTGTCAAAAAACCGACACCATAGACACACAACTTTCCCCAAATCTATTTCAGCCGCCCCATCTTTTCCCGCGATCCCTAAATTTTAGAGGGAAAATACGTATCTTCGCGTCTATCGTTGCTGTCTTCATCCGATCATTAGTTCCCACAGTCTCCCAAATTTTAATTACCTAGCCCTAGTTCCCAATACTAAATTCCAATATTCCTTCGCTCCATTCGCTCTTCGATTTCTCCACCTTAACTCGAATACTTCCATGATTGTTCAACGCAATTAGCCGATAGCCTAATTCCTATTCGATGTCGTTAAAAATTCCGTGAGTTAGGAATTAAAACCAGAGATCGGAAGAGGGAACAAAAATCAAAAGAGGTACGCTGCTGCTTCTTTTCATTCCTCTTTTTTTCCATTTTGATTGCTGTACTGAGATAGCAATGCTGAACTGAATCACTTTTGGTTGCGATCCATTTTTAAAATATAATGTATGTTGGTACAATAACTAATTTAGCACCAGAATGCAGCGTTGAACGCTCCATTGTTGGTATTCGATCAAAGTTGGAAAATAATGTGGAGCTCAAGGTACATTATTTATATAAATCCGTATATCATGAATTACTCTACTTGTACTGAAATTGTTTGTACACGTCATTATATGACACTATGATGATGGGTGCAGACTTCTATCAGACGGAGGCAGAGAGAGCTTCTTGTTTGGCTAAAGGAAAAGTTCCTGTTGGCGTTGGAGAAAATACTAAAATCAAGTATATATCATAATTAAAGTATTTTTGGCTAAATCATGAAAAGATAATTGATATTTGATATTGTCTTGCTTCCAAATGCAGGAACTGCATCATAGACAAAAATGCTAAAATTGGAAGGAATGTAGTCATTACAAACAAGGATGTAAGTTTATTTTCAACATCTACAACAAATGTTACATTTTTTTTAAAAAGAAAAATTTAAATGTTTGCTATTTCAGAATGTAGAAGAAGCAGAGAGAGCTTCAGAGGGTTTCTATATCAGATCAGGAATCACAGTCGTGTTGAAAAATGGCACGATTGCAGATAACACCGTCATTTAGAGCTAATTTTATGACTTGGTTGTCATCATAGTTGATAAGCACACGAGTGGTTTTTGTTAATAGAGGCTTCAGTTTCTGTTAAGTTGATTTAGTATGTTGCCACTTTTTTCTTCATTTTATCATAAAATGCACGGCTAATTTATACAGTTTGAACCATCTGTAATCCCCATTCCATGGAATAAATTTTGATCCAATAATACAGATTTTAAACCGAGATAAAAAAAAAATTTATCAAAAGAGGCTTCGGTGATAGTACTCGTATCTTCTTTTTTTTCCTCTTATAATTCTCTAATACTGTTTCTGAGTTGTAGTATTACAGTACAGATTAGTCTGGTGCTAAATTAGTTATTGCAACCAAAAGCTTAAAAGTTCATCAACATATTCCTACATAATTTGACATACAATTCAGTCTAAGACAGAATAAATTCAAAGTATAGAGCACAAGCATACAAAATCTGCATAAAATGTCCAAATAATTTGTCTTCTTGATTGATCAAGGAAACAAACTATCAATAAATAATACTTGGTCCAAATCCATATTTAAAATATAATTATTTTCCAAGTCATTGTCCTTTTGCTTTTATTATCCAAGTCCTTGCATTTTTACTGCAAATATTTGTATTCATTTTGAACATATCAGTATACGATCACCATTCAACATTTAGAATACCTTTTCCCCTATTTTGTTGTACATATTTGTGATTTTTAGCGAGAAACAAAGTAATATTTGTACTCCCAGATCATGGACTGCGATCATGGATCTGGACTGCGATTGTTATTGCTTAAGTTGCTTAGGATTTCATTAAGAAAACCAAATTTTGGCAGCGTTTAACAAATTTTGGCAGCGTTTAACCATTTGGAACCGTGTTGGGTATATTGTGATGTTTAATTCAAAGGATCACTCATTATCTCATTCATAGTAATTGCTCATGTATTAGATTTAATTGTGGGTTAACTCTATTTCTACCTTTGACACATGAATGATTAGTGTGTATGAGTCAGCAAAAGTTTTAAGAATTGGCGTATGAGTACCGAAATAGTATTTGAATGGATTTTACCGTGCTTTCCACAATTCAAGAGACCTCTAATTTATCCGTTTAATCACCCCATTATCATATTTGCCAATGACATCTGGATTTTCTACAAACTATATCTGTTTAATCACCCCATTATCAAATTTGCCTTTTAACCCTTGGAATTTATATTGTATTATTTTAAAAAGTTAACTTTTACAGGCTTCGATGCTTGAAATCTACAATGAAACAATACGTGATCTATTAGCACCAAGTCGATCGAGTAACTATGATTCTGCTTCTCAGAACAAATAGCATACCATCAAACACGATCCAAATGGCAACACATGTGTAACTGATCTTACCATTGTAGATGTGTGTAGCATTAAGGAAGTTTCTTTTCTTCTTCGTCAAGCAGCACAAAGCAGGTAACATTTTATTGTATTTATCGCCTTCAAGTTAAGAATTTATGTTTGACCAAACATGCCTGTGGCAACTTCTTTCATCCACTCCTTTAATTAAGCATGCCTTGATTGATCCTTATCATCCATTAGCCTAATGCTTAATGTACCAGAATGTGTAATCAGAAGTCAAAATCAGAAAAGAAAAGCTGGTGCATTTTTAGTCTTGTACATTAAATGTAACATCATTTCCTTAATATTACTTTGAGCCAAATTAGAGACAAATTGTTGTAATGTATTACTTTTAAAACCATATATGAAAATAAAACTGAAAGCTTGTTGCATTTTAGTAGTAGTTATTTGGTTTCGTCATTTCTAGTTTTTCTTAGAGACATATGATAAATTTCCCAGGTAATCAATAAAAGCTTGTCAGCGTTGAGTGATGTCATTTTTGCAATTGCTAAGAAAGAAGATCACGTGCCTTACAGAAATTTGAAGCTCACATACCTTCTTCAGGTAAATAAGCTGTTACTTTTGAATTCAGAAGTCTTTGATTTCAAACATCAAGTTTTTTAGTTCACTATGCTTTGATTGCCTGATCTCGGGCATGAATATGGATGCAGCATTATCCACGTCTGAATGGATCTCAATAAAACTTGTTAGGCATCGTGTATACAAATGATGTTAGTGTGTGTAATCGTAGATCTGAAAACATCAAAGGATCACCGACTGAAATTCCTATATTGCTTAATTATACTTTAGATTTGTTAAAAGCTGTATGATCTTTATTTAGAAAATAAATGTTCTTTTTTAGTTTGTTTTATATACATATAGGAAATAAATGAATGGGATGAACTCCAAAATATCATAAAAAAAAGTTTAAAACATAAACAAATACATTATTAGATATACGGATAAATCTTTGTATCATTACAATCTTTAATTACATGTAAACATTTTCTATATTGTTGGTAAGTGTCCTAAAGATACATGCTGTTGTTAAATTATATAATGTCTGATTATCATTTATTTTCCTTTGAATTTCTCAAACATAAAATTTCTCAAATAACCTACGTCATCATACTTGTTAGATAAAAATGAATATACAGCTAGATATATAGGCAAGATTCCATTTTAGCATGAACATATATTGGATTTTATGTTTTCATCTTCAATTTTACATGCTATTTAATTAACTTAATTTTCCTAATTTGGCCACAGGGTAAAATTTCTTTCTGTTTTAGATAATCACATTCAAAATCTTTTGCATACATAAAAGTACAAAAATATATCATGCATATTTTGCTCTGTATGCAATAAGTTATGTAATGTTCATTTTATGAACAACTGACGCATCCAATACTTTTTTATCTCATATAACCAAGACTCTGCCCTTAAATTGCTAATTATCGTTATGCATATAGTTCCAATTTTTGTTAAAAAATTGGCTACATCATTAATTTTGTCTTTTACTAATTTATTTTGGAGGTGGTAAGGGTGTTGAACTGCTTTTATATCTGGTGAAATTTAAATAAGTCACAAATGTAAAAAATTATGTTTTATTCAAAACAAATATTTTGCCTATGATATTTAGAATTTTATTTGTGGAATTATAATTATTAACAATCAAATTGTAGAATAAAAGTGAGCATGAAATTGTTCAAGATATTGAAAAGCCCTCAACTTTATACGACTAGGATAATTCTTAGGAAGGGCTTGCTTAAGCATTGGTTGGTATGTACAAACTTTTGCTGTTGTCACCGTGTCAACTATCACATTGTTTTGAGTTAAACTATTTTGGATTTACTTTAGTAATTTCACTCTATTTATAATTGAATGCTAGACTTTATTTGTGGTCTTGATGTCAGACTTGCCCATTACTGCTTTGTATTCAACAAGTGTGACATCACAAATTTTTATTTTCAATGTTACAATTAATTCCACAAAATGATGTAGGCACTGACCGACTTGTAATTTTCTAAGTTAAATTAATGTGGAATAGGAAGACAATGAGATGTTCCATGGATGAGAGATATATTATTATACCAATATGAGTTTGATTTTTCAAATTTGCTTCAAATTGAGATGCCATGACTTTATTTAAGATTGACAAAAGCAAACATTTAGAATGAAGGTGTGAGAGCAACGTCTTGCAAAGGATATTTTTCAGAAGTGCACAACTAATGGCAACGAGGCTTGTGCTTTTGGCCACCATGCCGGCGGCTAACCGCCACGTGCGACTTGCTAGCTCTGACGGTTGTTTGTCGACCACAATGTAATAAAATTATAAAATAAAATGGTACCCGGTGGCGGAAAGCAAAATTTTGGGTGTATTTAGTTGTACACTTTGCAGGAAAACAGCATTCATTACAATTGACCATTTCAAGAAACCTTTAACTTTCACTGGTCATTACCATCTAATCACTCGAAAATTATGTCTTTTATGCTAGTTGGTTTATGCTAATCTTTCCTATTAGAATTCACATTCTAGTTAACTATTGACAGGAATTTCAGTCCAAACAGCAGCCGCCAAAAGTTGTTGGGGAATTTAATAAATGTTCCATGTATACCTTGGACAACTAAAACTTGATATTCTCAAGTTATTCTTGTTTGCTATTGCCCTGGTAAGGATGCTAACTATAATGTAGACAAATAAAAAATTCATTTTAACAGTTCTTCTTATTAATGTTTTCCTAACTCTAATTGGTGTTTCTCTATCAATGTGTTTCATATTCATTGTTGCTCTTGATGCTTTATGTAACATGATATTATTCTTCAATAAAATTTGGCCTATAACAGCTATCACTGGTAGGTTTCGAAGTATTATCATTGAACTCTTTAAGACTGTTTAAGTTGTTCCTGTATCCTATGACATAACTTACCCAATCATTACTGGTAGGTTTCTCATTGATAGTTCCTTATAACATAACTTACCCAGTCATTACTCATATTTACATTTGTTTCTTTTAATATTTTTGGCAAAATATGGGGTATATAATCTTTTCCAATTTACAGACATCAAGCAATAAATTAGATGTTAGTTTGAAAGTATTTGCCTCTTCATTCATAGCACATACACGTATACCTCCAAGTTAATGGGTCCTCCTCAACAGCAATACCATATAACTGCAACTACTAACATGCCAACTACCTTAATTAGAGGCCACAAAATCTTAGCGCTAGCTCGTGCATTCATGGACAATGACTCGTATGGTTGATCTGACCTGTCACTTTGTGTATCCGATAGTCATTATTCCTAATTAATGATATATAAACTTTTTCATCAGTTATTCGAACATTGTAGCATCTCGTGTTTTTAGACAATGATAGTAAGATTTGAAGATCAGGTATCAATTTACATTATTACTTGAAATCATGATCAACTCTATCTCCAAAATTTCCATATGCTTGTATCTTTCATGGAAGTAAAACTAATCATATGCAGAATACCAATCATTAGAATGCTCAAGATTCTTATGATTTTAATTTTTTTTTATAGAAGTATATGTCGTATTTTGAAATTGACATTTTTTTTCTAAGGTTTATAGTGTATCAATTACAGAACTTGTTTGGAAAATAATTATGACAGGTTTCATTTAAAGAAGTTCAGCGTACTTTTGGTAACATATCTCACAGAAGTTGAGCTATGACTTTTAAGAAGTTTTTAGTTGTATGGTTAGTAGTTCTGATTTTTTATTTATATTTATTTATTTATTATTGACGTGGTGCCTTGACACAACGGTTAAATCAACGTGCAGAAATGGACTGTGCAGTTCATGAGGATCCTCGCAATGCAGCTGCCATGCTTCGCCTTCACTTTCATGACTGTTTTGTTCAGGTCTGTTAAACATTTTTCAAACTTGTACTACGAGCAGATGAATATTCATCGTTTGCAGATAACAGTTCTGTGATTACTTATAACTATTAGGCATTGAACACTAGGCCTGCTTATTGAAAATTTTAATGCTTAGTTATTGCATTGTAATAACTCTCGTTTTGTATTATATTTCTAATTGTAAATGAACATATTTAAAACTAAACAGCATTCATCAACAGTCAAACTTATTATTTAGAACAAACTCAACCATAGAAAACTGCAGGGATGTGATGGATCGGTGTTACTGGACGACACATATTCGATAAAAGGTGAAAAGGAAGCATTACAGAACTTGAAGTCATTAATCGGGTTCGAGCTTGTGGATCGAATCAAAACCCAACTGGAGTCCAAATGCCCAGAGACCGTGTCCTGTGCCGATCTTCTTGCTGTAGCTGCTAAAGATGCAGTTGTTCTCGTATGTTACTTTATAAATTATATTCATCTTTTTTTTTATGAATAATGAATTTTCATTATGTAAGAATGAATTTTGGCGATTGCAGGTTGGAGGACCTTACTGGGATGTACCAGTAGGCAGGAAGGATTCGAAAACTGCGAGCTTGGAATTAGCACTACCATCGATTGTCCTCTTAAAATCTTAATCATCATAAAAACATAGAAATAAAACACACTGAAACAATGTTGGAAAAAAAAGTTACAGACTTTCCATAATGAACTGAATTGTATGGTCTAAAATATGTGCTATTTTAATTCATCTCATCTCTTTACAACTCTTAGCAGTCCATTCTTTCATTCTTTTTCTCAAAAAGAAAACATGTAATATTGATTATTGATCGAGATCTCTTTAAATATTACTCTATGTATAATTCTACGAATTTCATTGGTGAATAAACAACAGTGATCGGAGGGGGTTATAATTGTTCATCTCATTAAGAGATACCATAATATACATAATTATGCATATTAAGTGAATTGTATTGAAGTTTAGTATCTAAATAATAAGTGTTTTTCTATATTTACCTTGTTATTAGAAGCCAATGTTCAGATATGTTACATCTTACAGGCTTTTTCACCACTTGGCTCACCCGGTACAAAATGGGTTAGTGGCAACGTATTAGCACACCCTATCATCGATGAAATCGCAAAAGAATTAGGCAAAACTGCAGCTCAAGTTTGTCTACACTGGGGTATTCAAATGGGACACAGCGTGCTTCCTAAAAGTACAAATGAAGAAAGGATCAAGGCCAACCTTGATATCTTTGATTGGTCCATTCCTGACCAACTTGTTGCTAAGTTTTCTGAAATTGAACAGGTAAGTATTGCTATTTTTGCTACCATTTACTATAAACTAGTATTGCTTTAATTTCATTTCTTCTCAACTAGTATTGAACAACCACTATTAACAGACTGCTTCCAGTGAAATGGAGAGTGCGATTCAAGAAATGGAAAGTCAAGGCGTCCAGTCATATATTCTTGATCTTCGAAATAACCCTGTCAGTATGATATTATATTAACATATCATATACTTGGGGAGAATTATCATAAACTAACATGACACATGCATGATGCATGTATGATATATTTACAGGGAGGTCTAGTGAAAGCTGGACTGGATGTTGCACAAATATGGTTAGATGGGGAAGAAACTTTGGTAAATGCAATTGATAGAGAAGGAAACATGTTACCCATCACCATGGAAAATGGTCATGCTTTAACCCATGATCCACTTGTTGTTCTTGTAAGTCGTTGCTTGATCTTATTTATAGTTAATCCAGATTAGTGTTGATGCTTATGGTTCAACCTGTGTTTGAATTACACTCCCAGATTCTTTTATGCAGAGCATTCCTGATTTAATTATTGTCTTTTGTATAACAATTCTCTTAATTGCAGGACTTTGTACGAGACGGTTCTTATAACCAACAAGAGATAGACGAGGTTCGAGAGAATTTAGCTAGGTATATCATGTATAATTGGATGTAGTTGTTTTTTGTTGTGTACGCTGATCTTTTGTAACGTACGTTGGTATTTTGTTATGTACGTTATGTTTGTGATAGATTATATTCTATTTTGTTCTGTAAACAAGAATTATGTTGATGGATAATATAATTATATTTTTTGTTCAATCAGTTCATAGTAACGTTCGTTTATAAAAAATTAAAATTCAATTTCATACTGTTTTTATAATCTTAAATGGTAATAATATATTTTTTTTGCTTCAGATATAACTTGTGTCGGTTGTTACTTTAAAGGGAACCGATACAACTGCATATCAATTGTGTCGGTTGAAAAAACAAACATAACCGATACAAATATCAATCATTTGTGTCGGTCGTCAATAAGGAACCGACACAAAACAAGCAACAATTGTGTCGGTTTTTCTTAAAGGACCGACACAATAAACGGCGCTTTGCTTCACTATGCAAGCTGATTTGTGTCGGTCCTATTAGAAAGACCGACACAACTGTTCATAGTTTTGTGTCGGTTCTCTATTACCAACCGACACAAATAATTGATATTTGTGTCGGTTGTACAACCGACACAACAGAAAAATGTCTTTTGTGTCGTCTTCATTTGAGTCGGTTGTAAAACCGACACAACAGGGGTTACACAACCGACACAAATGACCAGTTAATGTATCGGAATGAGCTATGATCCCTGTGAGGAATGCCTCATGATGTTAGCTACTTGCTCTCCAAATTTTGTGCAATTCCGATGTACGGTTTGTGAGCTATCACATTTTCCGTGAAGTAGTGTTGCTTAAATTCTGATTTCTGTCGATCCCTCTAGAGGGATAGGTACCGATCCCTCCAACTTTCTCCAAATTACATGCGATCCCTATGGGGTGTTCCACATGCTCTAATTAGCTTATACTCCAAGTTTCATGTTGATAGCATCTGTAGGTTTTGAGTTATTGACTGATCATTGTTGCAATATGTAGTGAAAGCTGAATATGGACGATCCCTTTTATACTGATCCCTTTTAAACCGATCCCTTTTAATATGTGAAGTAATTTTCCCATAACTTGAGCATACGAGCTCCAAATGACTTAAAACTTGAAATGTAGCCTCATAGGGCCTTCCTTGTCACTCTATACGATCTTACCAAGTTTAGAACAAAAATTGAGGATATGTACCGATCCGCTAGGGAAATAGATAGGCATTGATCCCCCGCCTAGGGGAGTCATTATTTCATACTTAGAATATTCTGGAGAGTATATTTCTTGACCTCGGTTAATCATTGTTTCATATCATTGCCTGCGCTTGATCTTTGAGCCTAATAATAATCTCACTGGGCTGTCTTCCTCGATGATCATCTAGTCTAACTTGTTTAGTCGGTCTGAATATAGCCGGGCCAAAAAGCCGGATAACACTTGCCCTCCAAAGTACGTCTTGTTGCGTACATGACCTGCTTTGAATTGAAGCAAGTTAGAGTCGTCGGAAAAAAATCCATCCAGTTTCTTGAATAGTCGCCATCCATTCATTGAATTATCTTCCCAAAGTGTTGTATCTCCCTTTGATCGTCATGACGCTTGGTCAATTTCCAGTAGTATAAATTCTGGATTGTATTCCATTAGTTGTTATCTGTGTCCGGTTCTACAAGGCTAGTAAGCTTTGGCTATCTGATCCAGTCTTTTCTTTAATAATCCCAGGTGAAAATTCAATTTCTGTCGATTTAAAGAAGTCGAATTTTTTGAATATACATTTGCACGTTCAGGTACACGTTCTTGTCATTGGCTCCCGGGTGCGTTTGTACACTCACGAGTTGTCACCAATTCCTTCTTGTTTAATTGCAATTGGATTGTAATTCCTTGTTTATATATTATTTTATAATGAAATAAGGGTTGTAATGAGTCATTCGATGAGAGGGGACTTCAAGTTCTATAGGAATGACGACCTTAAGAGCCGTAAGCTAGGGCGAATGGAGTATGGCCAGTCGCAGACTTATGGGTGGTTATGTAAGCCCATAATGTTGTTGGGAGTTCACCCACTTGCCTCTAGCCTTTTCCAAACGTTTCTTCAAAATGGACTTTATGATTTTGTTCACAGCTTTAACCTATCCATTTGCTTAAGGGCGAGCAACTACCGCAAATCTCTTTTCAATATGATGTCGACGTAGATGTCTTTAAATTTAGCGCTATCGAATTGGATTCCATTATCAGTTGTAATGGTTCGTGGAAGGCCAAAATGACAGATGATGTTCTAGACAATGAAGTTGATTATTTTCTTCATTGTGATCGTGGTTAAAAGTTCTGCTTCAGCCCATTTGGTGAAGTAATCAACTGCTATGATGGCATATTTCGCTCCATCTTTAGAATCGGCAAGAAGCCGATGATGTTAATACCCCAGGTGGCAAACGGGTATGGACTGGTCGTTTGAGTAATTTCCATCGGCGAGGCTCTCGGAATTTTTGCAAACATTTGCACTCGTCGCATTGTCTAGCATGATTAGCTACATCTCGATTGACAGTTGGCCAGTAATATCCATAGCGAAGTATTTTCTTTGTCAGGGTTTGCCCTCTAGTGTGATCGCCGTATTCTTCTTCATGGACTTCTCTCAAGACTCGTTTGATTTCATCATGTTTGTACACCGAAGCAAGGGAATGGAGAAAGCCCTTTCTATACATGACTCCTTCTTGGATGATGTAGCATGAAGCTTTGAGGAGGATCTATCTTTTTTTATTCCTCCATTTAGAAAGAATTTCCCATTGTAGATAGTCTTTGATAGAAGTCATCCATGACTTCTTTTCTAGCTTTGTCTCCAAGATATTGTCGATCTACATCTATCAATGCTTGGAATGGTAAGTACTTCAACCGAGACAAGTCTATTTGCCGTGCATCCCCAGAATTGGCCATCTTGGCCAGTGACTCGACTTTTTCATTTTTTTCTCTGAGGATGTGTGTAATGGTGTGATACTCGAAGTCGACCAGTAGCTCTTGGACCTGGCCGAGATAAGGAGCAAGTTGCTGCCCCTAGCCTGATAATCTTCCCTAACTTGGCATACCAGTAACCGAAAATCACAAAAGAATTGTAAAGATTTCACTCCCAGTTTTCTGGCAAGCTTGAGCCCAGCAATCAGAGCTTCATATTTGGCTTTGTTATTTGTTACAGGGACGTCGAGTTTCAGGGCATAGCAGATCGATCGTTCCTCAGGAATCATTAACATGACTTTGGCGCTAGATCATTGATCGTTGGATGCTTCATTCGAGTAAATTTTGCATCGGTTGGTCGGTTCTCCACCACTCTCCCTAGAGAGTCGTATGGCGCAGTGTATCCAGCTATGAAGTCCGCCAATGTCTGTCCCTGGATAGCTCTTTGAAGAAGATAAGTGATATCTAATTGGCTTAGTTAGATAGTCCATTTGAGTAGTCTTCCAGATGTCTCAGGTCGTTGTATGACCTATCGTAACGACTAGTCGGCATAGACGTTAATGGGGTGAGCCTGAAAGTAAGAGCGGAGCTTTTGTGATGAAATCAACAGGCATTACGTTAGCTTTTGTAGCTTCGAGTAGTTTTCTCTTAGTACGTTTCAATCGTTTGGTTACATAATATACCGGTCTTTGGATCCTGCTCTCTTCGCATAGCATTGCGGCGCTTATGGCGTGTACCAACATGGCTAAATTGATGTATAAATCTTTATGATACACCGTTTTTGACAAGATGGGAGGTCTCTTTAAGTGGTTCACCAAAGCTTGGAATGCGTCTTTACAATCCTGTGTTCATTCGAAATTCCTTCTCCATCTCCTGATTAAGTTGAAGAAGAGAGTACACTTGTCGGTGGCCCTGGAGATGAATCGACTTAGGGCGATGACCTCCCATTTAGACTCTATACCTGCTTGATTATCTTCGATACCTAGATGTCTTTGATTGCCTGAATCTTCTTAGGGTTGACTTCAATTCCGTGAGAGTTGAGCATTAAACCCAGGAACTTCCCTGATGCAATGTCGAAAGAGTATTTCAAGGGACCAAGTTTCATTCCATATCTTCGGATAAAACTGAACATCTTTGCTAAGTCATTGATGTGGTCGTTTGATCGTCGGGACTTTACGAGCATATCATCCACATATACTTCCGTCGATCGCTCGATCTGGTCTTTGAACATCCCGTTGACAAGTCTCTGGCAAGTAGCTTCAGCATTATTTAGTTCAAACGGCATCACAACATAATGATATAACCCTAGATCGGTAATGAAGTTGGTGTGCTCCGGGTCGAGGACGTGCATCAGGATCTGGTTTCATCTGGAGTACACACCCATAAATAAAAGTAGTTCATATCCAGTGGTTGATTCTACCAGCTAGTCGATCCTCGAAAGTGGAAAGCTGTCTTTCGGGCATGCCTTGTTCAGGTAAGAGTAGTTGATGTATGTCTACCACTTTCCACTTCGAGTAGAGGGTGTTGTGGGTAAACCTGTTGTTTTTGAGTTTATCCACTTCCACTTTAAGTGCAACAGATATCTTCAGATCCATGACGCATTGTTTTTGTTTCACCAGGACATGCCTCAGGACGATATTCAATGCATGGTTCACGATAGTCGGTGAGATCACGTGCATTTCAGAATCGGTCCGAGCGAACACATCAAGATTCATTCAGAGAAAGCCAGCTAATTCCTTCATCATTGTTGCACTGAGCTGTGATCCGATCTTCAGTACTCGTGATGGGTCGCCAAGGCTGACTGTAATGTCGATTGTCAGCTCAGTGGGTGCAGCCTTGATTCCTTGAGTTCAAACGTAACTATTTCACATAACAATCATGAAATCTGGTTGGGACGTTCAATGATGATGGTTACTCTGGTCGAATCCCAGAGTCCTGTCATGAGTTATTGAGTCTAATAGTGAAGGGCTCTAAGTGCTTTGAGCAATTATCTGCAAATGGCCGAAGATCAGGCTTAGAAGCACGTTGAAGCAAATGTCGAGTAGGGGCCATCCTCGAGTTGCATGCAGCTGCATAGATGGCTCTTGCTTTGAGTTTGAATCTGCTTGTGTATTCCAGTAACGTGCTTTCCGTTCAATGTACTCGCGATCTGTTGCTCGTCGTTCAGGTTGGAATGATAGTTAGTTGCCCATGAGCTTGGGCATCAATTTGACAATTCTATCTCTAAGCATCCTTTCGGTCGTAGCCTCAAGTCATTGTAAATACCAGGTATGAGTCACAGTAATGAGCTATCGCAGTCAGTCTTTGGATGATCACACTTCTGCTTCCAGTCTTGGGTTGATAAATGTACTCCATGGACGGTCGAGTCTCATCCTAGCTATGTTTATACTCCCACCTAAGCTCCAAAGACATAAAGTTGATCGATAAATGGTCGGTTCACATTCATCTTGTTTCTCGTTCGTGCCCCCAAGTATGGGGCATACATCGATAAGTAGGAAGGCAAGCCATGTCCACTTTAGCTTTACACTCTTTCCCATTGAATAGCGGGATCAGGTTAGTTGATGGAAGGTTGAGTCTCGCCTATCCTAGATTGTATTCTGGTTTTTCCTTCCAGGGGGAATACTTTGATGCTCCGTCATATTTCGAGCATGAGTTGGGTACTGGATGGTCAACCACGTCCACTTTGATTCATATTCTCTAATCGATCTAGGGGTAGAGTTGGCTCAGGTGCAGTCGGGTCATGCTCATCCAGTTTCATACTCCTCCTGACGGATCGAAGGAGGGTGCTGGAGAATCAATGATCAAGTCTTTGTGGTTTATTCTCCTATCCACACTCTGGTGATCATAGTTTCTCAAAGAACATCTGGGTCACATCTGTTTGTGTTTGGTGTGGATTGATATTGACCGTCGACCCAGCGGCACAATATTGTCAGTCGCTCGTAACTTCAGACGTCGTTCTAATTAGTTTTGTATTAAACCCTCCTTGCGGTTGTTGCCTTAAGTTGTAAAGAACACTAAGCCGGAGCTATAGTGAGCTGTCGTATTCAGCTTTTAGTGAATTGTACTCCTGTCCCCAGTCTTGGGTTAGTGGAGTTATTTCATGGTTGGTCGAGTTCCATCATTAGCGAGTTTATACTCCTCCCATCGGTTTCAGGCCGGAGTTTGTGGAATAGTGAATGGTCGAACTCCACTCATCTATTCATTCATGTTTGTATCCACACTCTGGGGATAATATTTAGTTGATGGGTGATCAAATCGCACTCAATTTGTGTTTATACTCCAGTCCGCGCTCTGGGGACCAGAGTAGGTCAATGGGTGGTCAGTCACACCCGTTTGATGTTTATACTCCAGTCCACGCTCTGGAGACCAGAGTAGGTCAATGGGTGGTCAGTCACACCCGTTTGATGTTTATACTCTAGTCCACACTCTGGAGACCAGAGTTGGTCGATGGGTGGTCAGTCACACCCGTTTGATGTTTATACTCCAGTCCACGCTCTGGGGACCAGAGTTGGTCAATGGGTGGTCAGTTACACCCGTTTGATGTTTATACTCCAGTCCACGCTCTGGGGACTAGAGTTAGTCGATGAATGGTCAGCCACACCTGTTTGATGTTTATACTCCAGTCCGTACTCTGGGGACCAAAGTTGGTTGATGGGTGGTCAGTCACACCCGTTTGATGTTTATACTCTAGTCCGCGCTCTGGGGACCAGAGTTGGTCGATGGGCGGTCGTATCACATACATCTTTTTGGTGTTTATACTCCAGTCCACACTCTGGGGACTAGAGTTGGTCGATGGGCAGTCGTATCACATACATCTTTTTGGTGTTTATACTCCAGTCCGCACTCTGGGGACCAGAGTTAGTTAATAGGTGTCACACCCATTTTTGATTTATACTCTAGTTGTCAAGTCAAGGTAAGAGTTGTCGAATGAATGCTCGAACCACGTTCATCCATGGAATGGAATTCTGCCCCCAACATCAAGGACAAAACTTGACAAATAGACTGCCGATTCACGTCCACTTGGTGATTGTAGCTCCTCAAGTCAAGTCGAGGAAAGGAGTAAGTGATGGAAGGCTAGATCAAATACATTCCTGTGTTAGGCAGTCAGGTGTCGTCCAATTTGCTTAGTACTCCTCATAAAAAGTCAACATAGAGAGTTGTCGGGTGGACAATCAAGTCACATCCACCTCAAGCCGCAGTCATGTGCACGTATTAAGGGTGGTGGTTGATGATAGGCAATCAATCACGCCTACTTTAAGTCGAGCTTTTGAACTGTCCTCTGTGTCTAGGGTAGGAGTCGATGTGTAGACGATCAGTCATGTCCACTTTTTGCTGGATCCTGACCTTGTCGGGCTTTACGATTTCAAGTCCTTGGCCCTAAGTCTGGGGCATATGGTAGCTAATGAGAGGTTGAATCACGCTTATCTTAATGAAACTCCAAAGGTCCGATCATGGTCCGCGGAGATTAGTTGGCGCCCAACTCTAAGTACTTGATCACCTGCATCGTTTGGAAGTAGTTTAATTCAAGTTGGTCGTAGTTCACAACACAATTGAAATTGAAATAGAAATAATTGAAAGAAGATCAGAATAAATCTCATTGATAAGTGAAGCAGCATCATGTGCTTGCTATTCCACTTTGCCCCTAGCTCCTTTCAGCGGGATGTCGACCGTCAATGGTCCAATTGATAATCAGAGTTCTTTATTGGTAGGCATCAGATGTTCCCCGCCCGCCATTCTACAGGGCTTGCACATATTGTTGAAGCTTTCCTTTCTGAATCAGTTTTCCGATCACATCTTAGAGGTGTTTGCAATCGCCAGTGTTAGGACCGTGTGCATCTTGGAATATACAACATTCTCTGGATTTTCTCTGGGCTTCGATGGACTCTCTCGAGGCTGGTTTTTCGATACTGCTCTGAGTCACGAGTCCCCAAGTAGATGTTATAGATTGAATCGTTCAAAGGAGTATATGAGTCGAATTTTCAGATTCTGGGTCGTCTCCTGGAATCTGAGTTCTTAGCAACGGGCCTGTATTAATCTTTCTCCTCGTCTGCTCTACCTCCTCCTTACTTAGGTTCTGATTCATTTTGTAACAGAAACGATCCAAGGTCATAGGGGCTCTCTATCTAACTAGCTTCCAAAATCTGTTTGTGGGATGATTCCCCTCATCAATGCGATTAACATGATATCCTTGCTGGGATTGCTCGCTTTAGTGATGATGGTGACGACATTGAAATCTCTACAGGAAGTCTTTGAGTGGCTCATCTAGCATCTAGAATAAATTGGATAATGACATCACATCCTTTGTGTCGCATGCATTATAAACTGCTTGACAAACTTCTCACCCTTTGAGATGGATTTGGATGACATCACATCGCATGCATTATAAACTGCTCGACATCCTTTGATATGGATTTGGGCGATAATCGCATAAATTGCATGATCGATACACCTTCGAGGAATATAGGAAAGTGTCTGCATTCGATGGCACATATTGCTCTGGTGGAATTCATATGCTACTCGAATTTCATGAGATGTAGTCCAGGGTCGGTTTTCCTTGAGTAAACCGATATAATTGGTACATTGAATCTCCTTGGATATTCTACACACTGAACAGCTTCATTGAATAGGCTTCGACTAGGGTAGATGCTTCAATCATCGTCAATCCGGTTCGTTTTTAAGTTATAGCTACTTGTTATGCTTGTAAATGATGTATGCATGCCCGAGATATGAGCAAAGCAAGATGAACCGGTATTGATGGATCAGTGGTAAGTTACTTGGAGTCGGACCCGAGAAAATCTGTTATTTGCTTGGAGTCGGCAATTGGTTTGCTTGGAGTCACTGAATTCGAAGTGTTGGGTCAGTGAAGAACGGTGCTTGGAGTCATCTTGGCGTTTGGTTGGAGAAAATCTTGGTTTTACCCTAGTTTGGCTTTGGGCCAAAATTTCTTGGGTTTGCTTAGAGTAACATTACCTATGTTCTTCCACCTTTGGGAGTATCGTTTGAGTAGCGGTTGCTTGTCCATTCCTTGGTTGCAATTCAAAAGTTGTCGCTTGATCCTCTATGCCTCGGTCAGTCACATGACGTAAGGGAAGTGGATAGAATGCACCGTGTTTAAGTTGAGTTCTGAATCCAGAATGCGAGGGCACTGCGCTGCGGCACGGGTTCTGAATCCATAATTTTTTTAAAATGGATCGTACCCGATCCATATATTTTTGGAATAGGGATCAGTTAAACAAGGGTTCGGTTCTGGACGAATGCGACATAGGGATCAGTAGTATAGGGATCGGCTGAATTGCCTTGGTGAGGGATCGGTAGTTTGCCATATGAGAGGGATCGGCTATGGGGATGTGAACGTGGGATCGGTATTGAGCATGGCTATCAGCTAAGGGATCAGTATAGCTTGAGGAATCGGTATTGAGAATGCCTATCAGCTGAGGGATCGATATAGCTTGTGGGATCAGTATAGCTTGAGGGATCGGTATATATACATTGAAGAGGGATCGGTATATACACCTAGCAGAGGGATTGGCATATATACCTTGCGGAGGGATCGGTGTATATACATTGTAGAGGGGTCGGTATATATACTTTGAAGAGGGATTGGTATATATACTTCGCAAAGGGATAGGCGTTTATGCTGGAGGGATCGGTGGGGAATCAATTGCAAGGTCGGTTGTGATGAGCTGGAGAGGACAAAGCATATATAGGGGTCTGCCATAATGGAATGGTGAGGGATCGGAATGTACTGGATAGAGGAGGGATTGGTTAAGTAAGTGGACGAGGGATCGGCTATGGGAACTTAACCGAGGGATCGGCCAGAGTACATATAACTTCAAGACTTGTAAATTTCATACAACCAATCCATTTAATCGTGGCCAACCCTATCTCACAGAAGTTGAACATATGGACCACCATGGGTAATGTAAGTTGCATACTCGACATTGAACTTGAAATTAAACAATCACACTTTTTTCTTGAAACTTGAATATGAATTATAAATTTGCATATGGACTTTAATAGTGAACTTCATACTTCAATATGCCGATTGCTAATCCCGGAGCCTATGTAAAATCCACAACCATCGATGTGAAAGCTGTTTGAACATTCTGCTCATCTTGTCGAACACTAGCATCATCAGTTCCTCTAATAACACGGGAAGTAGATTTAGTTCCTCTAGCCATGGCTATCGGCTCCCTTTAGATTTCCTTCAAATTTGAGTAGAATAGAAAGTTTTTCGGTAAATAACTAGATCTATCTCGCGAATATGGGAATCCACAAGTAGATGATGAGATCCAATCAAGCTAAGAATTCATTTCTCAGTGAAAGCACCAAAATGTTGACGCCAAAAATGGGCATCATCACCCAATAGAATCTAGTAGAGATTAAATGAATAATGAAATTAAAACAGAGTAGAAATTATAAATGAACACACAGATTTTTATAGTGGTTCGGCAATCTTGGCCTACGATCACTTCATATTTTTTATTGATTTTACACTTCATTATGATTACAAGAATGTTTGGATCAGCTGGGATCCATTAGTGCAAGAATGAAGAATAAAAATGGCAGAGCCTCGATAGAGAAAGTAGGATCCTTTTTTCTGGCACCATGCCTACTGTATTTATAGGGGAAGACATGCATGAATCAGACTGAAATTTTGGCACAAGGTTTGGGAGACCAAGGCGAGGCTACCCAAAAATTTGCAGACCCATCGGGGCCCACAATAGGGATCGGTACCGATCCCTATTAATGTATCCAAATAGGCTGCAATCCCTGTGAGGGATGCCCCATGATGTTAGCTACTTGCTCCCCAAATTTCGTGCAATTTCGACGTACGGTTTGTGAGTTATCGCATTTTCCATGACGTAGTGTTGCTTGAATTCTGATTTCTGTCGATCCCTCTAAAGGGATAGGTACCGATCCCTCCAATTTGCTCCAAATGACATGCAATCCTTGTGGGGTGTTCCAAATGTTCTAGTTAGCTTATACGCCAAGTTTCATTTTGATAACATTTGTAGATTTTGAGTTATTGACCGATCATTGTTGCAATATGTAGTGAAAGCTGAATATGGACGATCCCTTTTAATATGTGAAGTAATTTGCCCATAACTTGAGCATACGAGCTCCAAATGACTTGAAACTTGAAATGTAGCCTCATGGGGCCTTCCTTGTCACTCTATATCGATCTTACCAAGTTTGGGACAAAAATTGAGAATATGTACCGATCCGCTAGGGAAAGGGATATGCACTATTCCCCCGCCTAGGGGAGGCATTATTTCATACTTAGAATATTCCGACGAGTCTATTTCTTGGCCTCGGTTGATCGTCGCTTCATATCATTGCCTGCACCTGATCTTTGAGCCTAATAATCATCTCTTCGGGCTGTCTTCCTCGACGAGTGTCTAGTCTAACTTGTCTTGTCGGTCTGAATATAGCCGGGCCAAAAGGCCGGATAACAATTCGAAAGAGAACCCATGGACATAAGGAAAATATAAAACCATGAGTCAGACATAAGTCTGGTACTAGAAACTCCAAAAATACATGGCCGCATATAATAAAACATTTGAGATAGCACGGAATGCCATAATGGTTATCCCTTTGAAAGAACCACACATTTAATAAGTACATATGATGATATAATAGATAAGGACAAGGGTAAAGAATATAAATTAGAAAACAGCTATGATGCTTACATTGATCACACCATGATAATGTTGAGAGTACAATCAAAACCGCTAAGGTACGTTCATATAATGGATTTTCCACAGACATCTCTTCGTTCAAGCCGAATCCAAACTCCATGCACAAGGATGAGAAGTTACCTTCCGAGCATCGTATATCTCTGGATAAAATATATCATAAGGAAAACACAGCTAGCCCATGCTCGAACACGTAGAACCAAACACTATCAACTCCCACGCGCAACATCGATAAGCATACTCTAGATATGGAGTTAATATACCCTGTCGCGGGTTAGCTAAACCCCAAGTTGTGCAGCTTACTCTATCTTTAGCCATATTTGATGCCGAGGTTACATTTGGCATTTCTCACACAAGTCTTCATCACTCGAATAGAAAACAAATCCCAAATGGATTCCTGCATCTCGAACAAATCATGAATCTCTACGTGGATTTCAGCATAAGTCCTTTGACGAATGATACCGCTAACCTCTCCCTTGGACTTAACCTTAGGATAGACAGTTCAACTCTATAACATTCCACTTCACAACTACTTCCAAAACAAAGAACCCATATATCAGTTTGAAGTGTATTCGATAATTAAAGCACTTACCGATCTCGGTCTCTTCATGAATTTTCGGTAAACTCAATTCCGGTTCTTTTAGAAGTAAGAAAACTATACAAATAGGGGTCCTCCCCATAGAATCTTGTATATACAAGTTTTTAAACCTAGAGACATTTCATACTAATGCTCCTATGTAGAGGATCTCAAATCGTAAAAAGCCGTGAAGCTTTTAGATACTTCCTAGTATATTTGGTTAAATTTAACAACAACGAGAAGGATTACATATGGAAGCTAAGTCTCGTATACTTATCACATTTTCAAACTTCTCAACTTGTAGTATCCCTCGGTCAAGAGCGAAGCAGGTAAGTTAGAGCATTGGTTGCATTAGAGCCTTGCCTAGACACTTCATTCCTAACTCTCGTAGATAGACAAGTCTACTCAGTCGGATTTTAGTGCTAAGTACACGACTAAATACTTTCCGTAAACAAGTAAACACACAAAGCGCAATTAAGTCACACAAAGCATGGTTAAGTCACAACTGCGACTTCTAATCCCCTTTTTATTTAATTAATCCTTTTATTAATTAAAACCTCTTTTATTAGCAAAAACTTCTTTTATCTAATAAAACTCCATTTATCAATTTCTCCTATTCATTTGTAATATTTTTAATAATTCAAAAAGTATTCATATACTTATCGCAAATGGTATAAGTATATTCTTCTAACAAGATTTCTCATTTTTAAACCTTTACTATTTCTATCTTTTCCCAAAGATTCCATACTTGTTATTACCTTTAAAATATCAATTTAAAAGATCTAAGTACATTCACAAATCTATTTCAAAGGGCTTAAGACAAATGTTACTCAAACATTGTCACTATGAACCCAAAACCATTTCACTTATCCTTATCTTTAAAAAATTCTTTTCAAAGATCTATATACATTCTAAGTATAATCAAAAAGGGATTAAAGACGAATGTTATTAACGCATTGTCACAATAAACGCAAAGCCATTTATACTCAACATTATCTTTAAAATATTCCTTTTGAAGATCTAAGTATATCTACACTTATTAAACAAGGTAATATACTTTTAATTAACTTCCCAAAACCCTTTATTTTAACATAAGCCTTATAATCCAAAACTTTCTTTTTTTCCTTTATAAAATATTTAACTTACTTTTTCCAAACTTATATATACTTTAAAAATACTTATAAATAATTTTTAAATATTTTTGTAAAATATTACTTGAAAATAACCAATTTATAATTTGACGAAAACAAATAAAAAGCATGTTTTAAATTATAAAACCCATTTGATTTAAATATTCATAAATAATTATTAAAACTTTATTTAAACTTCTACTGCAAAATATGTTAGAAAATATCCTTAAAAATATTAGGGAAAAATACCAAAGGTAAATATCATTTCAGATACTTAAAACTTTAAGCAACTTATTATACCATTTATAATGCTGTTAAAAGTCTTGTATAAATAACAACATAGAAAATCATGAATTTTGCGACAGTTTTCACCACTCAAACCAATGATTTAAGACATGAAATTATCACAGTAAGTACTACCCCTAGGGCACTTAAAACCCATGGAAAGAAACCCTTAAGGATATCTTCCACTTTATTTATTTCATAGTGTATTTATAACCACCTTTTTTATCTTACTTTAGCTCTTTTGTTTGGCTCGTCCCAAAATCTTTTAAACTCCAATTATTTTCCAGTAATAAGTACACATATAATAATTATTAAAAATGCAAAGGAACCTTTAAGGATGTCTTTCAAATTAATTACAAAAATTCTCAAAAAAAAGTATTTCAAAGTACTCATATAGCGACCTTCATCTTGCTATAACGTTTTGCAACTTTGTTTCACAAATAAATAAATGATTTAAATGTCATAGTGTTCATCCCACTATGGAGAGCGCATGAATTAGACCCACCAAATAGGCTAGTTATCCATTCTAGTGGTACTGGTTGCAGGGTCGTGCCCTAGATTCGTGATGTCACCTTGTTGAGTTTGAGGGCTAAGAGTTATTTCTCTTATTAGAGCCATTGCCTCGACATCACTTAAGGACCAACAGTCCATTACCAAGGGCAAGTAGGAGTCGTGGCCAATGCACAACGTAGTGTAGCAGTGTGTTTATAACATGCAATGGAAATGAATGTCAAGATTCTAGGAGTAACTTAGGGACTGTAGGAAACGAGATGCGGTCATTAGCGTTTCTTGGAGTAGTGTTGTGGTACGTCAGTCTCCTATCTGGATGACTTAGGTAGATCCATTATATTTGAGATATCTTATATTATCGCCTCACTATAGACGATGACTATATGACATTAGAAACTGGCTGCATGTTAGTTTGTCATTTGATTTAGCCTAATCATAGATAGCCGCGTGTTGTCTATTTATGACATTAGAGACATGCTGTGAGCTTGTCTGTCATTCTCTCATAAGAGAATATGGCTCAGAGATCTCCTTTTCATCTAATTTGTGGTTTCTATCTCCTAGGACCATTCAGTCGAGAGTTTTGCCTATCCAAGGACTGGCGGTCAAGATATATGATTTTGTATATTGAGTTTTTGATTGGCTTTGATATGGATTTGAGTTTATATTTCTTGATATCTTCAAGGGCCTAACAGTCGGAATTTATCACTTCTATTAGGACTATAGGTCGAGATAATTGTTTGGATATTGCTTTCGATATTTTGTATGAGTTGTGCTTTTATTGGGATTGTACTTCTTGCTATCTCCTAGGACTGATGATCGGAAGATTTTACTTCTGTCAGAACTATAAGTAGAGATAGTATTCATGGATATTGATTATTGTATTTAGTTTGGATTTCATTCTATTTAGATTCCATATTTCCTGATTCATCTTTTATTGCTTAGCAGTTGAGAGTTATTTCTTCCATTAGGATTGTAAGTTGAGATTTGATACTTTGACTATTTATTTGGGATTATGCCATTCTTGATTTATATTTTTAGGGCTTGACGATCTAAAGTCTACATTTCTATTAGGACAACATGCCAAGATTGATATTTTGGGTTATTGACCCTTGGAATTGGTTTAATTTGAGATTTATTCTTTTATTGTAGATTTATGGATACACTGCATGCTTGTCCATAGTATTTTGTGATTTCGATGAGTTTGGTTGTTATCACCCGATTTATAGATATCGTGATTTGTACTTGCCTATATTTATTTCATGGGTGATATTTAAGATGTGTGGTATGGTATATTCTTATGATGTCGTGATGGATGTTACGTTGAGTTGTATTCGTACTGTGCTAATTATTACCATGCCCATTGTTATGGTCTCATCTTGGATTTAGATATAGTCTGACCCTTTTACTATTTATATAATACTTGGGTCAGTCTAAGACTTTTAGGTATGGGGACATTATCCATTCGATGATTAGGCTCTAGAGGAGACAGTGTATATATGTATGTGTGTGTGTGTATAATATCGTGTTTGAGTTGTCAATGTATATTTTCTTTGGATGTCTCCTTGTATTTGTTGTATTGTGATATACTATCGTAGTGAGATAGACATCCGTTGGAATCAGTTTGTATATATTATATTTTCTGCTGCATTCTATGACTTTGTGTTCATTTATATATATGTTGTATATTGTTCTGTCTTGATAAGCCTACGTGTTTATTGCTTTGTGCTAATACCAGGTATGTATATTGTTGATATATTTTGAGGTGAGATACATACCAGTGTTAGCTCAAGGGAATATTTACGTGCGGTCGCTCCTAACAAGCTTATTCTTCGTATTACCAGACAAGATTACCTAGTAATCCTCTTTGGTAGTATGGGTATAGAGGTAGGGTTTACATTTTGGTATTAGAGCATGTTTAGAATAATATAGAATGTATGTGACACAAGTCTTGGACTTAGAGTGACTTTAGAGTCCCTGTTTCCCTCGGGTGTGTGGTAGTTACCCTAAAGGTGTAGTAGGAATATACGATGATTACTAAGGTAATTATCTGGAGACATACTTGTTATTTTCCTACTATATATATTCCATATCTCCGCCTCTTATGTATGTATTATTTTCATGTGAAATGAAGTTGTTGAGTATGGTAGTGAGGTAAGAAGTAGGTAGCCCGATGAGTAGTGTTGGAATTTAATTTGATGGTAAACCTCTGTGTGGTTTGAATATGTGTGAAGTAGTTCGGTTAGGGAAGCTGTAAAAGTCCCTAGTCTGAATCTTACATTATAAATACTGTGTAAGCCTAATTTGTGATGTGGTGAGTTGAGTAAGAGGATCCAGTAGTGATTAGAGTTGCGGAGCGGAAACTGATTGATAACTTTCCACTGAAGGCGTTTTATTTTCTTGTTTGAAATGAGTGTATTGTTGTATAATGCTTGTTTAATTTAATGGAGTTCTGTGATGATTTTCATTGTCGATGATGGTTGATAAATTGGATACTTATATATATATATATATGAATTTTGGAAATAAATATTTTTATTTAAACAAGCATATGATCTAATAAAATATGCGTTTGACTTTATAAAGTGACTGGAAATATTTTAGTAGTTTATTTTGATGTTATTTTGTCCGTCGAGTGCTTTAAGAATTTTGGTCGATGCGGATGCATACGTATTTAATAAGGATTCCTAAACGCAAGGACGAGGCATTTCAATACGATGATTTGAAAAGAATTACCATTTTTAAACAAATAATTTTTTTGAGAAGGAAAATCTATTATTTTGGGAAGTAAGTAATAGTATTGAAAAAAAATGTTCTTTGATAATGATTGTATAATAAATAAAATTTCAGTACTCACTTGCATTTTAGCATGAATAAGCAAAAGGTAGATTTGTTTTAACATAAACAATAAACTTTTATGTTAAGACTACTCTCTTTTACTTTTGCTAAATAATTCAAAGTTTAAATATAAGTTCATACTTCATAGAATGAATTGTTTCGTAGTAAAAAACTATTTTGTAAGTACTGTTCTAAAGGAATTTTACTATGGAAGTTTTTAAAACTTATACATGTAGTATTTTCTAATTTTAAGGGAAGTTCGAAAGAAATAAAATTTGAAGTTATTGTTGAAAAATATTGCTTTAAATAAATGAATAAATTTGAACAATGTGTAAAATTTTGAGTTAAAAACCATGATTTGTTTTGACCATAGATCTCAAACATCGATCCATTCTTGATGATTTTAATTTCATTAGAAAGCTATGTCATTAGAGAGAAAACTTTGTTTGAAGTGCAATAAATTTTTATGAGTTTAACTATGGTTTAAACAAGAATTCAAAGAGAATTATATTGCTGTTCCAAAAATGTATACACCACATAACAGCGCTGACTTCATTTGACTATAATTTTCAAACGGTTTATCCCATTTTGACGATTTTCCCATTCTGGAAATCTAAGAACCTAAGAATCAACTTTTGTTTTAAGTATTTTGCACAATTTTGAAGTTTTCAAGGCTAAAAGCACGAGTTATATAAGTGGGCTTGCATTTTTTCTAACATGATTCCAAATTTTACTCTTCTTACAAAAAATTCCATAACTCATAGCGTACTTGACATTTTGATAATCCGAGAGATGTTTTAGAAAGGTAACATAATAGGCAACAACTTTACTATTGATACCTTTATCTACTTCTATGATTTTGGCTTTTAAAACATTGTCGAAAAGTGGCCTATTTAAAAAAAATGCATGTTCCATATGTATTAAATTTAAGCATACTTATTATATCTTACTATATGCAACTAACATTTAAGGCTGAGTAAAGCATTGGTACTCGGAAAAGCTTAGTGAGATTAAATGGTGACTTTAGCTCGATTAAAAGCAAAATATCTCGCTTAAACGCTAACGAAAAGGTACGTTTTTATGATATATTGGTATATATATGTGATATTGTATTGTTTTCCCTGTGTTTCGGGATACCCCATTGATTGGGATGTATATTTATTGTGTTATGTTGTGTTTTTATATTTCGAAACTCTTTCTGTACAAAGGAGGCTCTGTCGAAATTTTCCTGAAAAATCCGACACTTAATATTTTCATAAATTATCGTATACAAAAAATTAGAAAGTTGTTAATTGAATCCATAACATACAATATGAGAATTTTGTGAAAGAACCACATAGAGAATTATGCTAGTTCATGAAAGTTTGTAGGTACAAAGAAAGTTCAGGGTTTGAGTTGTGTATAGTGTTTCTATATAAGAAATTGCGAGGACGCAATTTTCATTAGGGGGAAGTCTATAACAACCCTGCTTTCTACGCCGTAAAATGAATAAATTTAATTGAAATAAAAGATTTTATTCAATTGAAAGTGAATATTTAATAATTATTATTTTTGAAAGTAAATATTTAATTAATTGAAGTCTAGTTAATCAAATTTTTTGTTTTAATAAATTGAATTAAACTAATAAATTCTTTTCGAATAATACTTTGAAATTGAATAAATTATTTTAATTGAATATAAAATATTTTTACGATGTAAATAACTTTTATATCATTGAAATAGTAGGAAAATAAATTTATTGGTGAGAATATGTTGAATAATTAAACAGATTTGAAAAATACCGAGTTGAATGAAATTGTGCATATATCGAAATATAATTTGTAGAATGAAGTATAAAATTTAAATTAGCTTGGAATTTATTTACAAATAAATACAAGGTTATATAAAAGTAAAAGAGTAATTTACCAATTCAAACAACAGCCCAAAACAAGCGAAGCCCATTTAAGAAATAAAAATATAATAATTAACATTCCTTTCCACCCCCAACACTAATACCCAAAACTCAACTCCTGTTCGCTCTAGATATTTTTTCCCAAGCCCTAAAAAAATCGAATTGCATGGGGAAAAAAAGAGAACATGAGTGGATGGCGAACGTTGTAGGCAGAGGGGTGGAGGTATGTGAGTGGTTGCCAATGAAGCAGGCGGCGACGTTATAAGCACCGGGATATGGTGCAGACGTGCACAAACATTAGGGTCGCACTGTTGATGGTCGAAGATGAGGCATCGAGCTATGCGCATAGGCAGGCATGGCTAGCTACACGAGATTGTTCAGGCAGTGCAATGGAAGATGATGTTGGAGTTAAGGGGCAGCGATGTAATTTGCCGATAGTAAAAGTCTTCGCTTGGAATTTTGGTTGTAAAACTCACAACTATATTTATTTTCTATTGCTTGATAGATAACTATCCCATATATTGGTTGAGTTATTTGGTTGAGATGTTTGTTTTGGAACATTTGACTAATTGTGTGTTATTGGATGTGATTTTGGATTTGTTGTTGAGATTGTGTGTTATTGGATTGTACAAAATGCAAAGGAGATGTTGTCCGATTGCATTTTGATATGTAGTTTATTTTATATGTGTGTACATTGCACGGATGGCCGGAAGTCAATGCAGTTCATCTCGACTCAAACGATAAAATTTATATTGATGATTTTGGAGAATTTCGCTCCATGATTGTTATTTTGGATGTTCGGATGATTTTATGGTTTTAAAATAATTTTGAAAGCTTCAAAAAATTATTTTTCTGGTGTTCTTAAAATAAATTGAAGGATATTTATAAATAAATAAAAGTGGTTGGAAAATAAAATGGTTTATTGGAAATTGTTTGGAAATAAAAGTTATTTTAAAAATGAAAATGGAGAATTTTCTATAGTATTGGAGTATACAGAATTTATAAGTTAAATGATGGGTTTTAATAATATTTTTTGAAAGGGAAATTCTTTTGTAAAGTATATATTTAAGATAAAATAAAAAATAAAAGGATTCAAAGGTAACTTTAAAAAGGGGATTTTGATTATAAAAAACTATTTTTAAGAATTTAGAAATATATTCCTTTTTTATATATTTATTGGTTCGAAATTAATCTATTTGATGATTTTGTATAATTGAAAGTTTTTAATAATATTTTTGAAAAATGATTTATTTTGTAAATTTATGTTTAATAAAAAGGATTTAAGAGATATTTTCAAAAAGTGATTTTTGAGTATATGAGCCTAATTGTAAGATATACCAATTTTAAAATATTTTCAAATTGTGTTAAGAGTATTAAAATACAAATATCTTTTGTACATATATTTAATGGTTCAAAATTTATTTATTGGATTGTATGAAATTTTTTATATGATAAGAATATTTGATTTTTGTTGTGATTTAATTTTATATAACGAGGATTTTGAATAAACGGATTAGTAATGCCATCTGGGATGGGGCATTCGTTATTATTTTTCTGATTATTATGTTGACTCAAATTATAGACTAACTAATGTTTGATGAGCGTAGTTTACTAGCTTCTAGTAAACATTCGAGTAATACTGAATGGAATGTGATGCTCAAGCAATACTTGTTTGATTACTATTGGTGTGTAGATGTCACTTATATTCTGGAGACGATTTATAAAATTATGAAATCGTCTAGAGGTGACTTCTTAAAGCTTAGTAGTTAAGACTCAAATTACTCTACAAGGGCTACAAGTTGGAGATAAGCTAAGATTTACAGATTTATCCTCTTAGGACTAACTAGCCGAGTATATTATTATTTACTCTTAGGGCTAGAAGTCGAGGAATTATTATGTTGTGATGCTCTCCTTAGGATGTATGGAATCGAGAGTACTTATTATTATGCTCATTAAGACTCATCTCGTCGAGAGTATTTTGTTGTACACTCTAAGGACTAACTAATCGAGTATTGTTATCTACTCTCAGGGCTAGCAGTCGAGGATTTGTTATATCGAGATGCTTTAATCGGGACCCGTATAGTCGAGAGTGATTACTCTCATCAGGACTCCTAGAGTCGAGAATATTTGACATGGCTCTCAGTAGGACTTAATCGAGTCGAGAGTCGTTGTTTTCACTCTCATCGGGGCTCCTATAATCGAGAGTACTAAATATCACTCTCACTAGGACTTATAAAGTCGATAGTATTTGTTGGGAATCTACGTCATAGAATTCACCCTACTATGGAGAGCGCATGAATTAGACTCACCAGATAGGCTAGTTATCCATCCTAGCGATCCTAATTACAAGGTCGCACCCCGGGTCTATGATGTCACCTTGTTGAGTTTAAAGGCTGAGAGTTATTTATCTCATTAGAGCCATTGCCCCGACATCACTGAAGGACCAACAGTCTGTTACCATGAGCAATTAGAAGTCATGGCCAATGCACAATGTAGTTTGGCAGCGTGTTCATGACATGCGATGTAGATAAGTGTCACGATATGGGAGTAACTTGGGGACCACAAGAAATGAGATAAGGTCATTAGTGTTTCCTAGAGGAATGCTGTGGTGGATCAGTCTCCCATCCGGATGACTTAGGTAGATCTATTATATTTGAGATATTTTATATTATTACCTCACCGGAGACGATGACTATATGATATTAGAGACTGGCACGTGTTAGTCTATTATTTGAGTTGGGCTAACCATTAAAGCATTAGAGCGCATGACTATTTGACTATATGACAGTAGAGCGCACGACTATATGGCTACATGACATTAGAGCAGTGAGCTTGTCTATCATTCTCTCATAAGAGTATATTGCTAAGAGATGTCCTTTTTATCTTATTTGTTGTTTCTATCTCATAGGACCATTCAGTTGAGAGTTTCGCCTCTCCAAGGATTGGGGGTCGAGATATATGATTTTATATATTGAGTTTTTGATTGGCTTTGATATTAATTTTAGTTTATATTTCTGGATATCTCCAAGGGCTAACAATTGGAAGTTTTCACTTTTATTAGGACTATAGGTCGAGATAATTATTTGGATATTGCTTTCAATATTCTGTATGAATTATGCTTTTGTTGGGTTGTAGTTCTTGCTATCTCCTAGGACTAACGATCAGAAGATTTTATTTCCGTAAGGACTATAAGTCGAGATAGTATTCATGTATATTGATTTCTGTATTTGGTTTGTATTTCATTCTATTTGGATTCCATATATTTCTTGATTCATCTTTTATAACTTAATAATCGGCTGTTATTTCTTCCTTTAGGCCTGTAAGCCAAGATTTGTTGTAACGACCCAGAGTTTGGTCACTTAAACTAGGCAATTTTATATTTTATATAGTCAATAAATGAATTTTTATAGATAAATAAACTCGTTTTAATTAATTAATAATAACGGTAAAGTCGTTTTCAAAATTTGTTTACCAAATTAAATAGTTCGTAGAAAAATAGAAAATGTGACCGAAAAACTTTTTATGGAATTTTGACTTTTCGACACCGGAAAGTTGTCGGAAACTTTGTTCATCTTTGTGCACGATATACATATACATATATATAAGAGTTAATTAACTAGACAATAATATACTTAAGAATATTATCTTATTATTAGTTTTAATTTAACAAGTGATGTGACAACACATAATAATTATAATTATTTATAATTATATATATAAAGAGATTGATGTGACTAGACATAATAATTATATCTCCATAATAACTAAAAATTAATTGTCGCTCAATTTGTATACCAACTATTAATGAGCCGTATTATTAAACTACATAGCATCATCTCAACTCAATTAGATGTTATTGGAACAACTTCTTTCTTCATCTCTTAGCTTATATACAACAACAATTAATGTATTTTTTACGGTGTGGGACAAATCAATTGTAGAGTATATATGACCAACATCCACACGTTCATTGATAGCTTCCCTAATTAATCTATATAAACAGCCGTTAGTAGCACGAAAGGAATTATAATATTTTGGTACAAGCAAGAAAACATTACACAAAAAGCATGAATTGTGTGAGTATGAGGGAGGGAGGGAGAGTACATGGTTTTGTCAAGGGGTAAACCATGTCGCTTTATCACTTCATTAACATGCATCCATGTTCTCGGGCACTGTGCAAATGAATGGATACAAACATTATGTTATTCTACATTAGCATGACAAAATTGAGAAAAAAGTTTATAAATTAGCTTACAGGCTTGCAGGTTCTTGAAAAATGTCAAAGACTAACTTGCAAATACCAGTCTCTGAACTCAGCATGGAAGTAGATGGTGTGACCTAAAGCATTGAAAATGTTAAGTGATTGAATAGAAATGTATAATTATAAACTAGCTTCGTAGTATAATTTTACTTGACTAGCCATGCTCATCCTCATTGGAATGCCTGTTCTCATGCTAGAACTAGCCCGAATAAAGAAGAGTACATGAATACATGCACTGAAGAATAGATAGAAAAAATGATTATTTTTTTACACACCTTAGGTCCGGTGTTCTCCAAACGGACATGAACACACTCAAAGTGAAGTGTTATAACATTGAATTGGACCATGGGTCTGGAAAGAAAAAGGTACATTACCATTACTATTTATCTGGTTTACAATCTGGAGTATGCATAAATTGGCCTATATGATCATTATATGCTATAAGAGCATTAGTGAAATTGCAAAATTTTTGTCACTCAGATACATTAAAAGATTGTGATAATACTGCAAATTATTATAAGGTTATCTTTTAATTCTACATTTTGCATGTTGAATGGAAAAAACTTAAAAGTCTTTATAAGGTAATAAACTAACAAAGTTATATATTTATTGATGACAAGTCATGTGTAACTAAAGGCTAAGGAGGTATAAAAACATTTTCTGCTCTAATTAATATACAAACCACCTACACATAAATGTACATGACTGCTTTTCATCATTTTTGAAGGAATGTACGTATATTAGCAATAATGGCATAATTACTTACTGTAGCAACTCTTCTTATCAATTAGGTTTACTTCTGTAAATTCAAACTTGCTAAAATTTGATATTCCCAAAATCAAATTTCATCCCAAAAGAGGTGCCCAATTTCAGTATTCATTATAATAATCAGACCCATAGCATTTTGAAAGTTAATTATCTCTATCTCTACTATTAATAAAGAGAATTCAATCAGCGTGATTTACACGGTGTCTTTTTGAAATTCCAAAATTACCCTCATTCGTTAATGGATTTTCACCACCTTTTTCGTCTACCCGCCAATGGAATTTTACTATCAATTTGTCATCGATATCACCAACAAAACAACTTGAAATGTGTTGTGACTACAAAAACATTTGCACTTAAAGCACACATCCATCCAAGCTACACATCTTTGGAAATTAGATGCACGTACGTGCGTTGTATACTAGTATATATAAAGAGAGTGATGTGACAACACATAAAAATTATATATATATATATATAAAGAGACTGATGTGACAACACATAATAATTATATATATATGTGCGTGTGTGTGTGTAAAAAGAGTGATGTGACAACACATAATAATTATATATAAATATATATTTATAAAAGGAGTGATGTGAACAGACAGATTATTATAAATTATTATATATATATATAAGCTGATGTGATGTGAGATTTTTTGCTTATAAATAGCCATAGGTTTTCTCATTTTTCTCATTTTCTTTTCACTTTAAAATCTTCCTAAAGCCTTTCCTCTTCCTTGTTAAAGTCCTTGAAACCTATTAATGGCTTCCAAGTTTTACCAAAGTTACCCGCCGTTCGTAGCTCGGTTGGTTTGGGAGATGGGAGATGGGAACCAAAGGACTGTGTCCGGGCAGGTTCGAATCCCAGCGCCAAACCATCAGTGGGAGTTTCAACGTTACGCATCCGTGTGCGACGACTAAATAAAAGCGGGGTAGACACACGGCGTGGGGTTTACTTAAGTGAGTATCAATGAATACCATGATCTTAAGGTTCCCCATGATCTCAAAAAAAAAAAAAAAAAAGTTTTACCAAAGTTTTTAAAATAAAAAATCTTGAATTGTTTTAAATGTTCCAAAATGGTTTTAAACTCCTCCATTTTTACCCCATTTTATTCGGCCATAGATTCTAATAAAAAATCTGGTGGCTACAACTTTGTAGTTTACAACTTTTTCTGGTTTCGAGCTTAGATACTCCAAAAATTCATTTTTTGCAAGAGTGTTTTTAAACCTAGATTTTGATGTCCGAAAATACCCCTCACTGTTTTGGCCATAACTTCCTCAAAATTAAACCTTTTTGAGTAATTATTTTTTTTAAATGATAGAGGAAAGAATAATCTAAAACTTTTCTTTTGATTACTTTTTAAAAGTCCAAGAGTAAGGGGTCCAAAAATCCATGGAAAATTGACCAATTTTCGAGCTCAGTTTCTAGGGTTCAAGTGAAATTTTGTCGAGCTTTAAGGTGAGTAAATTCCTAATTTATGTGGAAAGAACTTTATCTTATATGTTATGTTGATTTTAAAGCTATATGTATGTCACATATGATTGGATCTTGGTATGTTTGAAATATGTTGATTAGTGCTAATGTATGGGTTAGCATTAGCACTCAAATAGATATGTTTAAATGATGATCGGTATAGGTTGGGATTTGGTTATGTTATTGAATCTGGTTATTGTGTATGTGACTTTGGATATGTGATTGTGTGAATATAGAAGGTAGTATCTTTAAAGTGAAGTGGACTTGTGATCCGGTTGCAAATCAAATCGTTTACTTGTTGTTTTAGTAAAGATTTGATTTGTTTTTTTCTTAAATTTGTTTTCAAACTTTACTAAAGTTTTAAATTTTCTTTCTTTAGTAAATAAGAGTGAAAAGTTTGGGTTTTGGAATAATAACTTAGAAATGAATCCTAGGTTATTGCACCCACAATGATAGTCGCTATGGATGCAGTTCAGATTTTTCAAATTTTCAAGCTCTAAGTTTTCTTTTAAAAATGTTTTGGAAATCCTTTTCAAAATAAGTTAGCGATACTTAAGTTATTTTTAACTTAATTAAGAAGGTTTATTAATTAAAACTAATTGGTTAATTAAGAATAATTATTTATTAATTAATTAATTAATCAGGTTAAATAATCAGTATTAATTAATATTAATTAGGTAAGTTAATCATTTATTAATTAAGAAGTTTTAATTAATGACTTACTTAGGTTGAAAAGGGTAATTAATTTTTTTTAATCAATTTTAATTACTTTTTTTAATTATTTAATTATAGTTTAAATTATTTAATTAATTATTATTTAATTAAAGGTTAATTATTTACTAAATTATTACTTAATTAAGGAATAATTTTAAGTAAATGTTTATTTGGTTAAAGTTTAATTATTAATTTACTTTTAATTAATTAAGGTTTAATTTATTATTAAAGTTTTAATTAAAAATTATTTTACTATTATTATTTTATTTAATAATTAAGATTAATTAATATTTAATTATTAATGAAGGTTAATTAATTATTTAATAGTTAGTAAATTATTAATTTGGGTTTAATTAATAGTTAATTAGGGGTTAATTAATTATTTAAAGGTTTAATTATTTCTTAATTATTAATTAAGTTAAATTAAGATTTAATTAAGTTTAATTATGATTTAATAAAGAGTTTAACTTGAATTTAATTATTTTAAAAGAGAGTTTTAAGTTTTAAATCTTGGTTTTCTAAGAATCAAATCGTTTAAAGGGAACTTCTGTTCCAAGGATAGTTTTGAATACAAGAATTAAATTGTTGATACCATGAAGTAGGCAAATAACTATGAATGAGTTATAGTGTTGATTGATTATATTGTTTAGACATCTAATAGTAGAATAAATCACCGTTCTGCTATAGGGTAAGTGTTTGACTGTTGTGGATATAGAATAACAGAATAAATTCCCATTCTGTTATAAATTGATTGTTGATTGTGTGGACATATGTTAGTAGAATAAATCACCATTCTACTATATGTAATGATTTTGTTTCGACATCTGTTTAGAAGGGCAAATCACCTTCCTGCTATTATGTTATTTGGATATGTATATGATAGTTACTTCATATTGACATGTTATTCCCTGATTTGGATATGAGTTGTATTTACACACTTGTTGCTTATGCTAATAACTGTTAAGTGAATTGGAATTGAAAGTGAATGGTAACTTAAATTGGTACCATTGGAATTGCTAAGCCTCTTTTTGAATTTATAAAGTATGCTTTTGAATTTATAAAGTATGTTTTTGAATTAACTTCAATTTTTAAATAAATTTTAGAGTTTAAAGTTTATAAATGATTTCCAAGTTATGCTATTATGTTGTAAAGTCATTTATAAGTAGTGACTTGTTTATAAAGGGATTTCACTTAAGGTTTACTTAAAGTGTTTTACAAAAGATAATTTGTAAATGATATTTTATAAAGGAAATTTTATAAAGGTTTTATATAGAAGTTTTATAAAGAGTTTTAAATTAGAAAGAGATTTATAAATCATTTTAGAGATTTCAAAGGAAGTTAAATCTAGTTTGGAAATTTATAAAGAGGTTTGGATTGTGAAGTAAATGGATTTAATTGTAGGTGAAGTTTTTAAAAGGGAACTGTTGGCCATTTAATATGGAATTTTGAAGAGGGAATTTCCAAAATGTTTTGGTAAACAATGTGAATTGTTTCCAAGTTTAAAGGGAACGTTAGGGGTTTAGAAATACTGTTTTGGAAAGATCTTTTAATCAAGTTTTATAAAGTATCTTTTTAATTAAAGAGAATTAATAAAGGCTTGGTGGCTCCCATTTGGGAATTAAACCATGATTGGATGTTTGTTTATTGATAGTTAAATAACCGACTATCAAGTTCGACCCAATTTGACTTAGGAAGTATGAATGTAAATTCGAGTTCTCCGATAAGGTCTCGAATACTTACTTCCAAAAGAACCGGGAATGAGTCAACCGAAAATTATCGGTTGTTGGTATGGAGCAGGCTTTTAAATCTCCCCGAGATGGCCGAGATGAAAAATCCGAGATATCAGCCAAAATCCGAGATTTGGCAGCCTATTTAGTTATAAGTGTTTTAAATATCGCCCGAGATAGCCGAGATATTTTCCCGAGATATTGGCCAAAATCCGAGATTTAAAACACTGGTATGGAGAGGCCGAGATCAGCTTTATATCTGAAAACCACTCCAAACCAACATGTACGTTCGAGTGGAAGACATATTGATAATGGTTGAAGATGGTGCTCTTTGAAGTGCAAGGGCTACTGCTACTAATCCTATAGGCAATTCCAAAATGGATGTATATAGTTAGTGCCTTCGGTTTCGTTCAAGCCCAGAACGAACTTGTATGGATGAATGCTGGCATTGCATTGACGCCTAGAGGGTAGTGTTAGCATTCCAAGATGGATTGCTATTCAGAAAGGTAAACCGTAGCCTCAAGCCTCATCAACCGGGAATGACAAAAATCGGGCATGCAGCAGGGCCAAGTGGGTAGCTCCCAAGTAGGGTATGGTCATTCCAAATCTAGATCAGTTATTATCTCTCATTTGTAAGCTTCGGGACCCATTAACGGAGGGATGATCATATTCGGTACTACTAGTCAAGAGGTAGGCCAGTCCGTGTGGTAGGTGTACAAGATGTTCTTATCAGACCCCGGTGCATTTATCTAGAGATGTACCTTCGGAAGGTAGTCCCTTACCTTGTCATAGTATGGAATCCATTCTCCAATACGAGCTTTACGGTTTTAGTTGTATACCAAATATGTTGGAACCTGAGATGCAAGCATTCCAGCTATTTTAATATTTTACTTTGAACCCTTAGACATTATTATAATATCACTGGATTTTTTATATAAGTGTTTTGGTTATCGTAAGGTAAAAACTCATCCATGTTTATGTGCGGCGAGGTCTTACGAGATACCTTTGATTTCAAAGGATTTTTTAAGTTAATAATTTAGTAGAGTTTTTTGTGATTTGGGTTTACTCACGTCGGTATTCCAGACTGACGTGGGCGGTATTTCCTGATAATGCTCGGGTCAGACCGAGCATGTTTGCTAGGTTAGCTTTAGATGCTTTGGAGCTATGGAGTCGAGTTGGAGGCCCAAGTGTACTCACGTATTTTGGATATCTTCCATTGTGTATGTGTTATGTGTAGCTTGTTTGTTGTTGTAAGGACAGGTGTTATAACTGTCCAAATTTAGGATAAGTCTAGTGTACTCTGATATTCTATATATGAATGAAGATGTTTCCTTTTTGTAAAGATCATTATTGTATTATATATTATTCGCTGCGTTGTGAGATTCTGTGTTGTTTAGTGTTCTTCTATCTTCTACCTTCTTCTTTCACCCTAACAAATTGGTATTTCTGGCACTTGAAAGTTCGACATGTGATACAGTCGATGTATTAGTGTCGATTTTCGAGGGTCAAAATCTAGTTCGTTACATTTGTTGCTTTGACTATTTATTTGAAATTATGCCATTCTTAATTTATATTTTTAGGGCTTGACGGTCGAAAGTCTACACTTTTATTAGGACTACAAGCCAAGATTGATATTTTGGGTTGTTGAAACTTGGATTTGGTTTAATTCGGGATTTATTCTTTTATTGTGGATATGTTGCTTGCTTGTCCATAATATTTTGTGATTTCGATGAGTTTGATTGTTATCACCCGATTTATAGATGTCGTGATTTGTACTTGCCTATATGTATTTCCTTGGTGATATTTGAGATGTGTGGCATGGTATATTATTATGATGGATGTTACGTTGAGTCGTATTCGTACTTTGCTATTTTTTACCTTGCTCATTGTTATGTTCTCATCTTGGATTTAGATATAGTCCGACCCGTTTACCTTTGCTATTTTATATTGGATGATTGGGCTTTGGAGGAGACAGTACACACACACATATATATAATATCATGTTTGAGTTGTCAATGTATGTTTTCTTTGGATGTCTCCTTGAATTTGTTGTATTATGATATACCGTCGTAGTGAGACAGACATCGGTTGGTATCGGTTTGTATATATTATATTATTTTTCTGCGTTCTATAACTCTGTGTTCATATATATATATGTGTGTGTGTTATATATTGTTCTATCCTGATAAGCCCATGTATTTATTGCTTTATGCCAATACCGGGTATGTGTATTGTTGATATATTTCGAGGTGAGATATGTACAAATGTTGGCCCACGGGAATAATCAATCCTCCCTATGTTTGCCGAAAGGAATATTCGAGGTGAGATACGTACCGAAGCAAGCCTCATTCTTCATATTACCAGACATGATTACCTAGTAATTCTCTTTGGTTGTTTGGGCGTAGAGGTGGGGTGTTATAGAAAGTTATTCCTCCTTATGATGCATAAGATGTATAGATATAGGGTAATCAAACTTTGTTGGACAAAACACTTTCGATATGGCCTGAAATTAGGCTAACTTCTTTCAATAAGGATTTGTACTTAAGATTAAGTACATATGTTAAATATAATTTCATCTAAAGCAAAGTTTGGAGGATCATATTCATAAAAGATATAAATTGATATGAAACCACAATCTTAAATTGTTTAAGATATGTGATTGTCTAATTTATATTATGATCATAAGTTTCGTATAGTTAAAACTAAATCAGTTCTTTTATAGGAATGAAAGACAATTCATATAATATTTATGACAGCATGTTCCATCTTACCATGAGACAATTTTTTTGAGAAGCGCCACCTTAGTGGTAGTACAATGGACTTGGATACGATCCATAGACTCTAATATAGAAACTGATTACATAAAATGAAATAAAATTAACCAAGCCTAAAAAGAATATGACTCATTAGAATGTATAATAAGGATTCTAGCACTTTAAAGAGAAATTATGAGTTTCTTATCAATGTCGAGAAAAAGGATTATTAGTGATAACAATCTCCTCGATTATCAGTAAGCCATGAAGAGTATAGACTCTACCATATGACACGATGCTTAAATCCAGAATAGACTCCAGGAACATTATCAAAATATGATTTTGATCATTATACCAAAAGGGATATGATCCATCGGCCGTAGTTGTGCCTTCATAAGGAAGACCAATGCAGTTGGAATATAGTAAGCAGCATTGATATGAATAACATCGTAAAATTTTAATTGTTGAAATTAACGTAACAGACCTGTCATTCAACATGCTTAAGTTAATTTAGATTTAAATCTTGATATGCTCGCCCGATCTGACTTTGAATTTTGGTACATCTTTGTCGAAACAAAAATTCCAAATAATGATTTAGAATAGATTGTTTTTACATGATAACCAAAATGCCATGATGTCAATGGGCACGATAACTAACTTTGTAAGCATTGGAAAAGATCCAAGAACTGATACAACTGTATCACTCGACAAGAATCAGAATTGAGCAAATATTTTGATAGAGAAATCAAATAGTTTGATTATTAATCAAAATGAAGAGGAAGCATGTGCATTTAAGAAAGAATATTAAAAAGGATAAAATATTTCTAGAACCACAAGTAAGGATGTTGGAATTGTTATACATAGACACTACACTAAAATGTTTAATATGGAGCATATGAGATAGATTGAAACACCCCACACCCCTTAGTATACCCAAAAGGACACAGTAAAAGGTGTGGTGCGTTGTAGGTATAGCTAAAACTCACAAAGACTAAGATTCACAAGACAAAATAGAAAAAAACAGCAGAAACAATTAAAACAATAATTTACCAAAAATCAAACTTCATAAGATAGAGTTATAAAACCAAATACATAAGATGTCACAAAATGCCAATACATGTCTTATGAAAATCATAACCTCGGTCTCATAAAAATCAGAGTACAAAACTATCCCTCAAAAAGTACCAGTACATGAAATAAGCTAAAAAAAACTGAACATGAAGAAAAGGAATACATGAGAAAATCTCCGCCACCGAAGTCTCCAAGTGTCCTTAATCTACCGTCCTTGCCCTTGCTGGCCTATGGGGGGGAAAAGGGGAAAATAGAGGAGTGGGTCAGACTAAAAGTCTAGTGAATGATAGTAATTACTAGTATTCTTAAGCAAGGTAAAGATAATAGACTTTGCAACAGTTCTAGTATAAAAGGAAATAAAGAAATATGAGGAAAGGTAAAGCTGGAAATAAATACGATTTAACTATTAGATTAATTCGATTGTTTGCACTTGTCTTAGATAAATTCTTTGATTACGCTGAATTCCCAATCCTACTTTTAGGCGGAATTCCTAATTCTACCCTTTGATCGGCCTTCTACTAATGTGTCTACTGTGAGCTAGACACCAGTGCCTACGAAAGGCGCCTACTAAGCGCTTGAACTCAATAGCGAGTTATATCCCCTGCACCGAGGCCGCACGCTCGAACACCGTTGGGTTCACACTATATGTTGCTCCCCCTTTTGACCTTTTAATTACCCTAGACAGCATAAGCGTGCCCTCATCTCACTTCAGGCTATAGTGAGACACCTGTGTCCATAGAAAATAGGGAATGCTTTTGGTACTGGTCCCTGTCAAACAAAATCTAGTTGCGCCCTTTGTCCAAATCCCCATGATTTGGACTTTTAATTATTGACCTTTTCTCTACCCTAAACAGCATAAGCGTGCCCTTGTCTCACTTCAGGCTATTGTGAGACACCTGTGTCCATAGAAAATAGGGAATGATGTTGGTACAGGTCCTACTTTTGCTTATTAACTTAGTATAAATTGTTTAAATAAGCCTCTACTGTTATCCTTGCTATCTTTGCTTATTAATTTATTCTAAGTCTCAAAATAAGCCTTTTTTGTTCTGTTTCTAATTATAACCTATGTTATAATATTGCTTATTAACTTAACCCAAGGTCTAAGTATAAAAATAAGCCACTTTCTCTTTTTACTCTACTTAATCATAATTATACATCATAATCAGGCTTAAATTCAGTCCAAGTCCAATTTATTACTGTCTTCACATTTTACATCTTATTTTCTATAATTTTAGTGTTCTTTTTATTTAGTCCATATTCGCGTTCTATTCTATTCCATTCGCGTAAAAAGGAAAAATATAAAGAAACTGATAATTATAGAAGAAAATCCCAAATGTAGAAAAGATGTAAATAAAACGTAAATAACAGTAAATTATAAATACTGTAAATAACTATAATAATTGGAAAAGCTATAATTAACAGTAATTAACTACAAATAACTGAAAAGAATAGCTAAAAGGAAATACACTAAAAAATAAATCTAAAACTGAAAATAAACTGGTAAAAAGGTTATTTCAAAATCGTAGAAAAACTAAAACTATTGGAAACCCTATTATTTTAAATTACTTAAAAATCTAAAATAATTATTAATCACTCACCTGTGGTCCTTAGCTCTTCCCTTTGTCTTCCCAGATCCACTTGAGGGTATTAAATATTTTAATTTAAAATGATCTTCTCCTTGGAAAATTATTCCTTTTAGGGTCCTGCCTGAGAAGGTTAACCCAAATGGAGAAAATCTAGAATGAGAAAAATAGCTAGGCCTAGGGTCTTATTTATAGCGGCGCTTGTGGATCTCAGACCATTGGATTTGGAGATTGAATTTGGTGCAACCATGTCATAAGCTGGATAGGAGCCATCAGATGGAAGCACGGACGCAACGGATGAGAGGAAATACCCCAAAATGACGTGTTCGAAGCTTACAGGAACGAAGAATTAAATTCTTCGTCCATTCAACAAGGTGGGTCGACCTAGGTGTTGACCGCCCCCCTTACTAGTTCGACATGCCGATCGACCTAGATAGTGGGTAGGTCGACCTAGCCCTATATATATATATATATATATATATATATATATATTCTTCTTTTCTAATTTCTTGTTTAATTCGTATCTTCTTCGTTCTAGCTCGGATTCTGACGTTCTATATATGGAAATTGACCAGAAAATTACCATTGACACAATGATGCAACTCCCGTGGCTCAATTATGATAATTTCACAAAGTTATTTTATCATTTAATTAATTCGTTAATTAATTATTATAGCTTAATTTTCGGGTTGTTGCATTCTCCCCTCCTTAAGGGATTTCATTCCCGAATTCTCTAAGGATAGAAGAATGAAATAAATGTTTTCATCCAAGTTCTACGACCAACTACTCAACCATCATCCATTACACCCATTGTCCTTAAGTCTTTCTAATGCAATTTATGATACTTATGCAATTAGTGTAGTGTCAATGTCCCTAAATAATGCAAAAGATTAGGCGGTCCACTGATTCAGTCGACCCCCTTTTATGCAATCATGTCCATACCATGTATCTAAATGAATGCAAATTCCCTAATAAAAACTGATAGTTCTTTATGCGTGCGACAATCATCATCCAAATGCAACAATCATGTGATAATCATCCATTTATAGCAACCATGGAAAATAAAATAAAAATGCAAATGCGCACACATCCATATGCATATGCTCCAGTGTCCTAGTTAGGCCGATCCCTAAGAGATAATAGTGCCTAGTGTAAGTATATGCGTCCATTAGTATCCACTAGCAAACACTTGCAACCACTAGCATCCATCATACATAACATGTTCTAATAACATGTTTACATTAAATCCTACCATCCATAGGTTAAATCCTAAGTTCTACCCTCCCAAAGGATAATAAAGGAAAGAACCTATTCAAAACTAAAGATGGAAATATGAAATTCTAAAACTTACTATCGTAAAGATGAGGATAAGAAGTACGAATCTTCTCTTCAGCCTCCTATGTAGCGTCTGCAACATCATCTCCCCACTGCACCTTTACTAACGGAACTTCTTTATTCCTAAGTCTCTTGGTGTCTCATCCAATGATCTTCGTAGGAATATGACAAACCGATGCTTCCTTTTCTACTTCCACTTCCTCCAACTGACTAGGCTCCACAACCTCCGTCGAGTCATGTAACACTTGTCCGCATAAAAACTAATGTATCCAACCTCAAACTCAATGTCTCTCCTCCGCTTGTCCGCATAAGATTTCTGCCTATCTTGGGCTGTCTTCATCCTCCTTCGAATCAAATCCACCTTCTTTGAGGTTTCCCTAACCATGTCAGGACCAAGTAGAAACTTCTTCGTAGACTCTACCCAACATAAGGGTGATTTGCAAGGTCTCCCATATAGAGCTTCAAATGGTGTCATCCCAATGCTAGCTTGGAAACTGTTATTATATGCGAACCCTACCAAAGGAAGATGCTCCTCCCAAGTTCCTCCAAAGTCTAGAATGCACATACGCAACAAATCCTCAAGCACTCTATTAACTCTCTCCGTTTAGCCATCCGTCTGAGGGTGATAGGTCGTACTCAATCTAAGTTGCGTCCCTAAAGCCTCTTGCAAGCTTCTCCAAAACTCGCTAGTAAAAATAGGGTCTCTATCGCTCACTATGCTAGAGGGAACTCCATGAAGTCGGGCTATCTCACGAACATATAAGGATGCCAAATAAGATGTCGTCCTCTTACTCTTAACTGGAATGAAGTGGGTGCTCTTAGTTAAACGATCTACAATCACCCAAATGCTAGTATTCCCCTTCCTAGATCGGGGTAAACCATCTATGAAGTCCATCAAAATGCTGTCCCACTTCCATTCGGGTATATCCAATGGTTGAATTATTCCACCGGGCTTCTGCTGCTCTGCCTTAACCCTTTGGCACATAAGACACTTAGCTACAAACTCCGCTACATCCTTCTTCATTCCACTCCAATAAAACATCCTCTTCATGTCCCTATACATCTTATCACCACCCGGATGAATAGTCATACGAGAATGGTGTGCTTCCTCTAGAACTACTCTCAACAATCACTAACGTGGGGAACACAAAGCCTTCCATCTCTCCTAAGCCACCCTTTGCCATTAATGGAATAAAGTTGGAGATGTCTAGAGACCTCTCCTCGGCTAATCCTATCCATAATATCCATAAGCTTTGAATCCTCTCACTACCTCGAGCCAATCTGAGCTATAAGGGTAGGCCTCACCTCAAGCGCTGCTAACGATCCAGGGGTAATGTCCATAGAGGGCTTAAAATCAAAAGTGGAAATAAAATCTAGGCTCCTCCGCTCTATGAACAAAGGACTATGGGTTGCTTTCTTTCTACTCAACGTATTCGCAATAACATTTCCCTTGCCATGGGTATAAGCTATCTCCAAGTCGTACGATGCCAAAAACTCCATCCATCGCTGCTGCCTCAAGTTCAAATCCTTCTGTGAGAATAGGTACTTCAATGACTTATGGTCGTTGAAAAGCTTGAACCTCTCTCTAAGCAAGTAATGCCTCCAAGACTTGAGCGCAAAAACTATAGCAGCCAACTCCAAATCATGGGTAGGGTAGTTCTTCTCATGCATCCTCAACTACCTACTTCCATAACATACTACCCTCCCTTCTTGCATTAACACCGCTCCTAGATCCGTCCCACATGCATCTGTGTATACTGTAAAAGGCTTAGCTCTATCGGGTAAAACTAACACTGGTGCACTAGTATGAGCTCTCTTAAGCTTCGTGAAGGAATCCTCACAATCCACGTCCCACATGAATGCTTTGTTCTTCTTAGTGAGGCGAGTAAGTGGTGCTGAAATCTTGGCAAAATCTCTGATGAACTTCCTATAATAGCCAGCCAATCCTAGGAAGCTTCTAACTTCGGTAACGTTTTTGGGGGCCTTCCAATGTTGCACTGCCATCACCTTAGCGGGATCAACAGCCAAATCCTCTCTCGAGACTACATGCCCCAAGAAACGTATCTCCTCTCGCCAAAAGTGACACTTCGAAAACTTTGCCCTCAACTGATGATTACGAAGTGTGCGAAGAACCTCCTATAAATGAACAGCACGCTCCTCCATACTCTTGGAAAACACTAAAATGTCATCAACGAATACCACCATGAACTTATTTAGGACTTCTCTAAAAACACGGCTCATCAAATCTACAAAATAGGCTGGAGCATTGGTTAGCCCAAAAGGCATGACTAACCACTCAAAGAATCCGTCGGGTGTCCTAAATGTGGTCTTATCAATGTTATCATCAGCGGCCCTAAGCTGATGAAATCCAGTGGCTAAATCAAGCTGAGAGAATACCTAAGAGCCAACCAACTGGTCATAAAGATCATCTATCCTAGGAAGTGGGTAACGGTTCTTCTTCGTGAGCTTATTCAATTCTCTATAGTCTACGTAAAGTCGAAGGGAACCATCTGCCTTAGCAGCGAAGACGACTGGCGCTCCCCACTCTGATATGCTCCTTCTTATGAAACCTTTCTCCAAAATCTCACGAACTTGCTTGCTCAATTCCTTCCTCTCCCTAGGTGACATGTGCCTCACGGGTAATGCTACTGGCTTAGCATTATCAGTCAAATAAATCCTGAAGTCAATCTCTCTCTTAGGGGGTAGTCCTCTAACCTCCTCAAAGACGTCCAGAAAATCTCTGACGACAGGAACTGAATCTAACTCTGCTGATGATGAATCGAGGGAATAAAGAAAGCTCAACATAACTGACCCTTGTGGGTCACAAGAAACCTCGAGAGTCCTACCACTGCATGTTTCTAGTCTAACGACTCTCCTCTTGCAGTCTAATATAGCTCCATATGTGGATAGCCAATCCATCCCCAAAATCATCCCATACCCCGAGAATCCCAATACATAGACGTCATAATAAAATTCTACGCCTAGGATAAAAAATTTCAAACCCCTACAAACCATAGACAAGTGTGTCGATCCTCCTATGGGGTTTGCAACAACAATGGGGTCTGCTACTAAAGAGATGTCTAAGTGCAAACAATGTACCAAAGAACTAGAGATGAAAGAATGTGATGCTCCAGAATCGAAAAGGGTTCGAATGGGAAAATAAGAAATAGAAATCAAACCTTCCACGGTGACTTTCCTACCTCTCTCTGGAACGCTGCTAGACGGTGTTGCATCTAATGCCTGAATCTGCGCTGCCTATGCACTCACTCCCTGCCCCGCCTTCAGGGAACAATTCCTACTCATGTGACCGGGTTGCCCACAATTATAGCACTTTCCCTTCATCTTCTCCTTCCTGCAGTCCTTGGAGATATGTCCAACAATCCCACAACTATGGCACTTCACTCCTTTCTTGATTTGCTTCTAAGGGCGTTCTCCTTTCTTCTTCTCTTTATTGCTCTTCCACCATTTCTTCTTAGGACCTTCCGACTTAACAACTTCTTTAGACTCCCCCTCCTTAGCTGCATCAGACATAAACGCTATCTCCACCAGTGACTCGTAGGTAGCTCCCATCGGTACATGAGTCAACAACAACCCTTGAAGGGGCTGATTTAATCCCTTCGCGAACTTCATAGCCTTCTTGTGCGGTGTATTCACCAACTCCATTCCAAACCACGACAACTCATTAAATTGGTTGATATACTCCTTCACAAAAAAACTTCCTTGCTTCAAGCTAATAAACTGCTCCAACTAGACACTTTCTTCTGCTTGAGATAAAAACTTCCTATCAAATCGCTCTTGGAACCCATTCCAATTAACGTCTCTTCCTTCCAACTCAATAACCTCCCACCAATAAGAAGCCTCCTCTTTCAGCTGCCAAGATGCTAGCTGAACCCGCTGCTGATCCTCCAATCCCAATAGCCCGAATATCCTTTCTGTTTTCCTTAACCAAGCCCGTGCCTCCACAAAAGTCTCTGTACCAGAAAAAGTCTTTCCTTCCAAATTCGCAAAATCCTTACAAAGCTTAGAGAAATTGACTACTGCAAGTGGGTTGATGGGATTCCTACCCTCTGGTGCTGGATTGGGCACTTGCACGTGCACCTCTGGAGTCGTGGCTTGTAGATACCAATGAAACCAGCCTGGGACTGGAATACCGTCGGGAAGATTAGGGGCGTCCGCCTTTCTACGCAAAGAAAAGAGAATTTAGGAAAGAGTCGAAGGGAGATTGAACTGAACTTTTGAGGGGATTTTTATAAAAACTCTTTTATACTTGAAAACTATTTCTAAGAGTTCCTTTCTGAAAAATACTTTTAGAACAAGTTATTTTGAAAAATACTTTACTTTTAAAACAAATTTTTAGGAATCCTATAACCTCAGGCTTTGATACCAAATGAAACACCCCACACCACTTAGTATACCCAAAAGGACACACTAAAAGGTGTGGTGCGTTGTAGGTATAGCTAAAACTTGACGAGACTAAGACTTACAAGACAAAATAGATAAAAACAGCGGAAATAATTAAAACAATAATTTACCAAAAATCAAACATCATAAGATAGAGTTATAAAACCAAATACATAAGATGTCTCAAAATGCCAATACATGTCTTATGAAAATCATAACCTCAGTCTCATAAAAATCAGAGTACAAAACTATCCCTCAGAAAGTACCAGTACATCAAATAAGCTAAAAAAACTAAAAATGAAGAAAAGGAATACATGAGAAAATCTCCGCCACTGAAGTCTCCAAGTGTCTGTAATCTACCGTCCTTACCCTTGCTGGCCTATGGGGGGAAAAAGGGAAAATAGAGGAGTGGGTCAGACTAAAAGTCTGATGAATAATAGTAATTACTAGTATTCTTAAGCAAGGTAAAGATAATAGACTTTGCAACAGTTCTAGTACAAAAGGAAATAAAGAAATAGGAGGAAAGGTAAAGCTGGAAATAAATACGATTTAACTATTAGATTAATTCGATTGGATAACTTTGATTGTTTGCACTTGTCTTAGATAATTGCTTTGATTAGGCTGAATTCCCAATCCTACTTTAATTAGGCTGAAGTCCTAATTCTACACTTTGATCAGCCTTCTACTAATGTGTCTACTGTTAGCTAGACACCAGTGCCTACGAAAGGCACCTACTAAGCGCTTGGAACTCAATAGCGAATTATATCCCCTGCACCGAGGCTGCACGCTCGACCACCGTTGGGTTCACACTATCTGTTGCTCCCTCTTTTGACCTTTTATTTACCCTAGACAGCATAAGCGTGCCCTCATCTCACTTCAGGCTATAGTGAGACACCTGTATCCATAGAAAATAGGGAATGTTGTTGGTACTGGTCCCTGTCAAACAAAATCTAGTTGCGCCCCTTGTCCAAATCCCTATGATTGGGAATTTTAATTATTGACCTTTTATCTACCCTAAACAGCATAAGTGTTAACTCTATTGGTTTACGACTCAGCGACTTAAGGAAATAGGCGACCCAAAGGATACAAGCAAGAATAAGACAGCAGGGATGAAGCTCTACAACACGACCTAGCGACCTAAGGTATCCTACGACTTAGCGACTTAATGGGTTAAAGGATTCATCGACCTAGAAAGTTGGGGGGTTTTGTGACCTAAAGAAGCAACGACCTAATTACATAAAGGGTCTGGCGACTTAGAGACCTAAATCATAAAATGGCATAACATATCGCGACTCAACGGCTTAAGGGGCCCTAACGACTTAACGAAGTAAGAAGGGTGCGATCTAGCAATCTAGTGACCTAGCGTGTTAAAAGCAGAGGAAGACTACATGCCTCCTGTCTCCTTCGGTAGGTCGTCCACGACCTAAACAGATCAAAGCAAATTCTTATGCCGCTACTCCCTAGGTCGCTACGACCTACCAGCTTGCTCTGTTGACATAGTGCAAGCCTGCTAAGCCTTAACCCATGCTCCCTAGGTCGCTAGCGACCTACGACCTATCCTAGGTCTTGCGCGACCTACGACTCAGCCCAGAAATTCTCTATAAATACAGCATTTACTCCAACAAAGGGGGGACTTTTGGCTCATTTCTGGAACGCCGATACTCTGCTGTTTTCTCAACTCATTCAACACTTCAAGCAATCCAAACACCGAAGACGCTTCAAAGAACTTCAAGAGGAGATCAAAGACATTCAACATGAATTCGAAAGAGTCTTCTACATCGAAGTTCTAGCTACTCGTCTATAGTGTGTTGTAATCAAAGTGTACTGTAAAGAGTTGTAATCGAATCATCAATAAAAAAGATAAAGTGGACGTAGGCTTAATTTTGAGCCGAACCACTATAAAATTGCTGTCTCTTTACTTTTCTGCTATTTCCTGCTTATATTCTGTTCCCGTACCAACGGGTGGTGCTTTCACTTTTTTTTACACACACCGGGGTGTTAGCGTTCAATTTTCAGCGTTAACATTTTGGTGCTTTCACTGAGAACCCAACTCAGGAATATTGCCATCATTGCTTCACAAGAGTTTGTGGAAAAAGTTTCTTTGAAAACCAGAAGTTTGTCGGAAATAATGACTCCCGGAAGAAAGCGCAAGTCTACCAGATCCGTCAATACTCATGATAACACCGCTACTTCTCCTTCATCAAGTCAAGCAGCTCCAAGCATTAGAGTGACACGAGCGGAGTTAGATGCTGCTGTGTCTGGGTTATATCAGCAAATTGAAACCCAGAACACCTTAATGCTAGAAAGGTTGAATGCTATGCTCGGAGCTAACCGTCAACCAGCGAATAATGAGGAAAATTTTGATGATGCTGTTCACAACTCTGAAGGGAGGAACATTCCTCAAAGGGCAGCTAGCACTGCCGAAGGGGCACCTCCCCAAGCCGGAATGACAAGGCCGCAACCAACTCTCTACGAACGTTTGTTTAAGCAAACTTCCGAGAAAATGGCTGATGACTGCCCCGTAGAGCCTCTGAACAACGAGGAATACCTCTCGGAAATGATACGACAGATCATGAAAGAGAGCATGCAAAGAAATGAAGATGAGAACGACTGGGGGTTTGCTCCAAGTAAGACTCCGTTCATTGAGAAAATTCTAAAAGCTGAATTTCCAAGAAAGTTTGTTCCTCCTACCATTCCAGCTTACCGAGGGACAAGCGACCCTAATCAATTTTTGTACAAATACGACTGGCACATGACGGGTGCCAGGGCAACTGATGAAATTAAATGCCGGTACTTTCCGGTGTACTTGGAAGAGGTGGCACTACTCTGGTTTACAAAGCTGCCAGCCCGATCTGTAGACCAGTTCTCCGATTTAACCCGGAAGTTTAAAGAGCAATTCAAACTATACGCTTCAAAGGCAAAAGACATAATGTCATTGTCCAGCCTTGAGCAAAATCCGGGAGAGTCTATCAAGTCCTTCTTGAATCGCTTCAATATAGCTCTGGCTGAAGTTGACAACACGGAGCCACGGATGGTTTTGACTTATCTGATGCGGGCTATCGATAAGTCAAGTGAATTTGGGAAATGGCTGAAAATGAAGGAGCCAAATTCACTCGAGAAATTTTATAAGAAAGCTGATGAGTTCATGCGCTTGGAAAATCTTCCTGCGCCAGCGAAAGTGGTGGCGACAGGGGTGGAGAATAACATTGCTGCTTCAACTAAGAAAGATTCTGGAGGTCAGAAGAGGGAGAATAATGATGGGAAGAAACAAAAGGACATAAAGAAACCTCGCTTCTTTAAACCCTCAGATTTCACCCCCTTAACCGACACTCCGGAAAATATCTTCTTCGCCACCAAAGATGCCGTGGAATATCCTAAACCAGCTGAGATAAAGCCTGGAAAGAGTGCTATGTGAAATGGAAAATTCTGTCGATTTCATAACCAACCCGGCCATGATACCAATGAATGTCGTCATTTGAAGAGCTTGATTGAAGAATTGCTAAGACAAAACAAGCTGCAACAGTATGTTAAGAGGAACAGGAATGACCCAACTCCTTCTACTCAGGGCAGCAACTCCCTTCTCACCCATCTGGCTCAGGTGAGGGTAATACCGCACATGAATCTGAAAGGCCAGTTATCAATGTGATTACAGGAGGCCCACACCCAGCAGGCAGAAGCTGGGGTGAGATGGAAAGATACGCTCGGGCTTTGAAATATACCCCAGCGGAAGAAGATGTTTTTGTTTTAGAAGACGCTGCACCCCTGAAACAGCAGAGAACTTCTAATGATGACATTGTGTTTAAAGCTAGGGATTCTATGGGTGTTGAAGCTCCAACCATGGATCCCTTGGTTATTTCTGCGAAAATTGGGCCAGCAATTGTAAGACGGGTGCTTGTTGATTGCGGCGCCTCCTGCAATATACTCTTCAAGAAGACATTTGATCAAATGAAGATTCCAATGATTGATGTTCAGGCTTCATCGCAGAAGGTTGTTGGGTTTACTGGGGAACCACAGCAGCCAATTGGAACTGTCGACTTGTTTGTAGAACTCGTAGAGGGACAAAAAAAGGTGGTTCGGAAACAGAATTTTGTAATTGTTGACAGATTTTCTGCCTACAATGCCTTCCTGGGCCGGCCAACTCTAGCTGCATTCAAAGCCATTCTCGCCCCGTGGTGCCTAACTATGAAATTTCCCACAGATAATGGTGTTGGTGTCATTAAAGGCGATCAAAATGCTGGGCGGGAATGTTATCTGATAGAGCTTCGAGAGGCAAGGAAGAGAGAGATGGGAAAAGATGCGGCAGCCCCGCTCCGCATCAAAGAGCCAACCTTGTAGCAAGTACAGGGTGGCCCCTGCACTGGCGAGCATTGTGGTGCAAGGAAAGAAATGGACCCCAGAAAGGCCAGTGCAGGGGAGAATAGAGTGGTGCCAGTGGAAATAACGGTACCAGTACCTGTTGACCTTAAAGACCCAAACAAAGTGCTAAATGTGGGTTCACAACTCAGTGTGGCGGTTCAAAATATGCTGATATCTTTTTTAAAAGCAAATCTGGATGTATTCGAATGGAGTCACACCGATATGTGCGGAATATCTTCGGAGATTGCTGTACATACTTTGAACATTGATCCAAAGTTCACACCCGTGAAGTAGAAAAGAAGAACCCAAGGTCCAGAGAGGTCAGCAGTGCTAAAGGAAGAAGTAGATCGGCTCATGGAGAATGGTTTCATCAAAGAGTCCACCTATCCAAATTGGGTTTCAAATCCAGTACTGGTTAAAAAAGCAAATGGAAAGTGGAGAGTATGCATCGATTTTTCAGATTTAAACAAAGCTTGCCCCAAAGACTGCTTCCCGTTGCCGAGGATAGATCAGCTGGTAGATGGAACAGCCGGGCACGAATTGTTGTCTTTTATGGATGCTTACTCCGGGTATAACCAGATTATGATGCATGAGCCGGATCAGGAGGATACGAGCTTCATCACCGATGTTGGTCTTTACCGCTACAAAGTCATGCCCTTCGGACTGAAGAATGCAGGGGCAACATATCAAAGGCTTGTTAATGCAATGTTCAAATCACAGCTTGGGAAAACTATGGAAGTCTATGTTGATGATATGTTGGTGAAATCAAAGAAAGCAGTTGACCATATGGATCACTTAGCAGAAATGTTCGCAATTCTCCGAAAGTATGGAATGAAGCTCAATCCTTTGAAATGTTCATTCGGAGTAGAGTCCGGGAAATTCTTGGGATTTATCGTAAGCACTAGGGGCATTGAAGCTAATCTTGCTCAAATTACTGCTCTGAGAGAAGTCAAAGCCCCTAGGACAAAGAAGGAACTGCAGAGCCTCAATGGGAAAGTTGCTGCTTTAAGTTGGTTTATTTCCAAAGCCACTGATAAATGAATCCCCTTCTTTGACGCTCTAAAGAAAGGAAAGAAAAACTTCGAATGGACTCCTGAATGCCAGAAAGCTTTCGATGAACTAATCCGTCACATGGAAGCGCCTCCAATACTTTCCAAGCCCAAAAATGGCGAAGATCTTTTCATATACTTAGCAGTTTCGTCCCATGCCCTGAGTGCAGCATTAGTGCGAGAAGATGCGAAAGTTCAGCGCCCGGTCTACTATATCATCAAAAGATTCACTGGGGTAGAAATGAATTATTCAAAGCTAGAAAAGCTTGCCTATTGTCTGCTGATTGCTTCCAGAAAGTTGAGGCCATATTTTCAAGCTCATCCTATCAAAGTTCTCACTGATCAGCCTCTAAAGCAAGTCCTATTTCGCTCTGAGACTTCGGGCCGTCTTCTGAAGTGGAATATTGAACTTAGCCAATATGATATCACTTACCATCCCCAAAGAGCAATCAATGGACAAGCTTTGGCAGATTTTATTGCAGAGTACACAGATAAGGGTGATAGTGAAGAAGAGATTACGATTGACATCCCAGTCAGATGGAAGCTATATGTTGATGGCGCAAGAAATGATTACTATTCCGGAGCTGGGGTTGTGCTTGAGACCCTCGAAGGGCGATCATTATGTTACGCATTGAGACTGGAATTTCCTTCTACAAATAATGAAGCAGAATATGAAGCTCTAATTGCTGGATTAAAGATTGCAAAAGAACTGAACATCAAAGCATTGCAGGTCTTCAGTGATTCTCAGCTTATTGTATGTCAAGTCAAGAAAGAGTTTCAAACAAAAGGAGGAAATCTGCCTGCTTACTTATCAAAGGCCTATGAGCTTCTCGACGATTTCGATCACTATTTGATAAGCCACATACCTCGAGAAGAAAACATGAAGGCGGATTCTCTCGCAAAGTATTCAAGTTCCGGAGAAGCTCAATTATTGGGATTGGTTCCAGTGGAAGTCTTGTCGGCTCCAAGCATTGATGAAATGGATATCGATTAGATCATGGCTGTATCTCAAGAACAGGAGTCATGGATGACCCCGATCAAAGAATATCTACTCAACGGCTCCCTACCGGAAAATCTTAAAGAACGCCGAAAGCTGTTAAGAAAAGCCTCGAGATATGCAATTCAAGATGGCCGGTTATACAGGCGGGGGTTCTCAATGCCATTACTCCGATGTGTAACCAAGGAAGAAGCCAAGACAATTTTAGCAGAGGTGCATGGAGGAGAATGTGGGGATCATTCAGGTGGTCAAACTCTTGCCAAGAAAGTTCTCCGGTATGGGTATTTCTGGCCAGATATTAATCGAGATGCGGCTATCTACTCCCGAAAGTGTGATAAGTGACAGAGATTTGCAAAAATCCCAAGAGCGCCTTCTATGGTGCTAACACAGATGGTCAGTCCATGGCCATTCGCTGTTTGGGGGATAGATCTAATCGGGCCTTTGCCGGTCGCCAAATCTGGAATCAAATATGCTATTGTTGCTGTTGATTATTTCACTAAATGGGCCGAAGCTGAACCTTTGGCTACTATTACCTATAAAAAGATGATAAGTTTCGTGACTAAAAATATCATTTGCAGGTATGGTGTGCCGCAGAAGATAATCACAGACAACGGTACCCAATTCGAAAGCGAGGAGTTCCATGATTTTTGCAAGCGATTCAAAATCCGAAAAAACTTCTCAGTAGTGGCTCACCCGCAGGCAAATGGGCAAGTGGAGGCAGTAAACAAAATTATCAAGTCAACCATCAAAAAGCAGCTTGAAAAAGCAAAGGGTGGATGGGTTGATAAGCTACCACTAGCACTATGGGCATACAGAACAACCCATAAAACTGCGACTGGGCACACTCCATTCTCATTGGCATACGGATCAGAAGCGATGATTCCAGTAGAACTAGAAGTCCCTTCACACAGGAGAATTCATTTCAACCAGGCTGAAAACGAAAAATTGCAACTCGAAGCACTTGACTTTCTTGATGAAAGAAGGGAAGAAGCTAGGCTCAGAGTTGCGGACCATCAGCAAAGGATAGCAAGGCACTTCAACTCTAAAGTCCGTCAATGAAGCTTTGAAATCGGGGACTTAGTCTTGAAGAGGATCATGACAGCAACTGGAGTGTTTGGACCAAATTGGGAAGGACCATATGTCATAGGCAATAAACTTCTTGATGGCACCTTCAAACTCACAACTGTCGAAGGAGATCCAATCCCGAGAGCCTGGAACAGCAACCATTTGCGTCCATATTTTACTTAAAAAAGCTCTGCTTGAAATTGTAAAATGATTATGGATGCATCAATTGTATTGTAAACCATTGTAAAATCAGTGATAATCAATAAAAGAGCTATAAAGTGGATGTAGGCCCAATTCTTGGCCGAACCACTATAAATTCTGTGTTCTTTATTATTATAAAATGCCTGTTTCATTTCGATGTGTAAATACTCTAAATGTATTGCTAAAATGTCGATTTAATATTGCAGGCCATTAAAACAAAGCTTACCCATCACAAGGCCAAGTGAGCCCCGTAAATCACTCGATAAACGAATTTCAAGACACAAAAAGTTCCAGATTTAAATCCAACATAAGATGAACTTCACGCAAAAAATTGATGATTCCGCCAAAGGGGCACTTTTCCAAAGAAAAGGAACCAGACACTTGTTAACTAATTACGATCGTCTGTACAAACAGACATCTGATTAGATAGCTTGCGCCTGCCCCGTGGAATCACTTAACAGTGAAGTACACTCCTTCGGATGGAGCAAACTGCTTGCAAAAGAAAGGAACACGGGCTCGGAGACGATAACAGGGGACCGCAAATGAGCAAACGACGAAGAGACATGGGCGAGCGGACACAAAAGCAGCCAAAAAGGAGTCTTCTCCAAAAAGGTTGGTAGAACCACCAGAGGGGCATCTTCTCCAAAACGAAGGCACCAGGCTCTTGCTAATTAATTGTGATCGTTTATGCAAACAAACATCCAGTTGGATAGCTGGCGTCTGCCCCGTGGACCCACTAAACCGAGAGACGCAACCTTCCTGGCAAGCCAATCAACAAAAGCCCTCTTCGGAGGCACAAGACCTCTTCGGAGGCGCAACTCTTCGGAGGATAAAGACCTCTACGGAGGCACAAGCCCTCTTCGGAGGCACGCCAAAAAATGGAAGTGCTCTTCTCAACAAAAAGGTTGGTGGAACCACCGAAGGGGCACCTTCCCAAGTAGAAGGCACAGGGCCTTTGTTAACTAGTTGCGATCGTTTGTGCGAACAAACATCCAATTAAGTAACTTGCGTCCGCCCCGTGGATCCATTTAACTGTGAGAAAGTAACTTCCAGGCAATCAAATAAAGACCTCTCCGGAGGCACAAGACCTCTCCCAAGGCACCACAAGCCCTCTTCAGAGGCACAAGCCTTCACCAAAGGCACACACTGCCCTCTTCGGAGGCAGAAGACCTTCCCTAAGGCACACAAGACCTCTCCGGAGGCACAAGACCTCTCCGGAGGCACAAGACCTCTTCGGAGGCACGTCCCAGAATGAAATACTCTTCTCAAACAACAAAGTTGACGGAACCACTGGAGGAGTACCTTCACAACATGAAGGCACAAGGCCCTTGTTAATTGGTTGTGATCGCTTGTGCAAACGAACATCCAATCAAGTAACTTGCGTCCGCCCCGTGGTTCCATTCGACTATGAGGAAGTAATTTCAAGCAAACAGAACAAAAAAGACCTCCAACGAGGCACAATAAAAAAAATATAAAATAAAACCCACTTCAGAGGTCCGCTTTACTGCATAGGAGAGTCCACTTCTCAGAAATAAAAAGTGACCATCTCCGAAAGTTAAAGTGTAAAAACTTCTCCAAAACGAGGCGCATTCTATTAAAGTAGAATAATACTTCCATAAAAAAAATGGAACAATTATTCTCTAAAATAAGAATACAAGTCTCTTCGAAATGAAGAATATTACAATGAGCCGTGGTATGGGGGCAATATGATATAATATAGCTACATTAATAAAAGCGATACTCAAGCAACATACCACAAGCTCATTGCAATATTACGTAAAGTAAACAAAGAAACTTGTGCAAAAACAAGGAATAAATGCATTCACACATATACTGACAAGAAATTGTACAAGTAAAAAGTGTCATTTTTATTCCATACCATCAAATTTTTGTACATATGCAGGTTTCAAGCGGAGGCCGGTATCCGCACAATCTCCGGTCAGTACATACAAAAAGCAAAAAAGCAAAACAATAAGCATGAAGTCAGTTCATCACTCCTTCTTCCCGCTACCTTTGGAGCTCTTGCCCGGCTTGATAATTAATTTCTGAAGCCGGCGTTGACAGGTCGGGGAAGAAGGAGAAGGAGGTATGGCTGGGTCAACTTCCGCTTCCTCTCCAGTGGCAGAAGTGCTTTTCCTCTTCTTCTTCGTAATTGCGCGCTTCCCCTTCTTCTTTGAAGAAGACTCACTGCCCGGAGTAATTAGCTCAGATAGCTTCGTGTCATCATCATGAGTTTGCTCTGGTGTCTTTTCACCTTCTCTAAGTTCCTCGGCCTTCTGCTCTTGCAAAGCAGGTGGATCATCCAAGCCTCGAAGGGCTTCTATTTGCTCTTCCTACGACCCTGGCCGAGAAGCAGGAGTGATTTGAAGGGACGGAGGAGGAACAGCTGGAAGGGGAGAAGTTTGCACAGCGCTCAGTATTTCCGCTACAGAAGAAAATAAGTTAAAATCAGTATTCTCCAAAAAAAGAGAAGATATTGGCTCATCAGGACTTAAGTAATAAGCGAGAAATTCATCAAGCTCAGGTGAAGCAAACGAGTAATCCGCTTGACTTAGTTCAACGTTGAAGTTACCTGAAGAAGTTGGCTTTATAATGTCAATCTCATAGGTTTGTGCTTCGGCGCTTTCTTCACCATTGTCTCCGCCCTGTGCAGTTGTAATCTCGATTTCGGCTTTAGCAGGAGACAGAGAACGTGGACTGGAGCCTATGATATCAACGTCGGCCGAAGTCGAAGTATGGGCAGGGGCAGTTGGAGATACTTTCTGTCCCGGATGCTCCCCTGCCGCTGCTTCAGCTCTCGCTCTAGCGAGTTGCTCCTTTCCTCTGGCAAGAGCGGCACGAGTTTCATCATCAAAATAATATGCCTCAATCTCTGCCTCATCATAGCCAACACCTCCGAGCATATCAACTGCGGCCTCCCACACTTCAGCCAAGGTGATCTCATACTTCGGGCCCAAGAATGAGAGGCTTCCGCACCCCAAAACACTATGAAGATAAAAATCAAATAAAGTTGAACTAATATTGGCCTTCGTCGCTTCGTGCGAGTGCTTAGCTGCTTCCTTTCCAACGATGGCCTCATCGCGCTCTTTTTTGGTCTTCAACAACTGAGCTTGCAGCCTTGTAATTTCCAAATCTTGAGAGCTGACTTTTCCCGCAGCTGGACGGTGTCATTGCGGTATTTTTCAACAACATGCTGCTCCGCTTCAAGTTTGGCTTCAGCATCTCGCTGAGCAACATGAGCATCTCGAACTTGCTTCTGGAGCATCTCTTCCTTTTGTGTATAGGAAGTGGAAGAAGTGGCAAGCTCATTCTTTAGTTTCTCGACTTCGGCCTCAAGTCTCCCGTAGTCATCGGCAATGCCCTTCATTTCAGCGTCGTGTTGTTCGAGAATTTTTTGCCATTCAGACTTGTCATTTTCCATAGTCAACATAGCTTCAATGTTGGCGCGATTTACTCTTTGAAGTTCATCAACAAGCTTTTGCCATCCCGACATTCTCTCGATATCAAGTTTAACGGCATCAAGATTTCGTAACATAACTTGTTTATCGATGGGGACCAAATTGAGATCAAAACGAACTCCCTTTAAGCACCAGTGCGGAAACCGGCTTTGGGGAGTTGTCGGGCCTTGTTCAACCTGATATCGAGGCCTGCTAATGATTGTCTGAATATCAGCTTTCTTGAGAGCAGGAGAACCAGATGGAATTTCTATAGAGATAGGAGCATTAGGCTTTTCAGAAATTGCAGACGCGTCACTAAGTTTGGCTCGTTTGCTTGGATCACCAACGACGTGACTCTTCCCTTTATCATCATAAGATTTTCTTTTATGAAAGTCATTATCTCTCTGGGATGAATCATGTCGTTCATCTCCTCTCCTATGGCGCTCCTCATATTCCCGCCTTTCACGAGCTTTTCTAGCAGCTTTTTCTTCATCGGTTTCCTTATGGACAGGGAGATAGCATCTGTGGTCATAAGTGTCACGCCCTCCATAGCGCCGGAAGTCATCATAATATGAACCACTGCGTCCCATCGGAGAATCTGAAAATGAAAAAGAGACAAGTCTTAAAAATCTTCAAAGTAAAGAAGCTAAGTGCATATAATCGCAAAAAATTCTAAGTGTGTGTAGCGTGTAGACTATGCACGTCAAACTACAAACCACTCTTCGGCTTGGGAGTAATGTCGGTTTTTGCAGCAGGCATTAACTCTTGGGTTGACGGAGTTTGTTGCAAGGCAGATGTCACCCCAGTCGCTGGAGAAATAACTTTAGTAGTGGTAATATCATCTTTAAAGAGCTCCTGTGAAGTCACCACAAGATCGCTCAGTCCAGCGAAAATGTCATCTTTTTCAACTCCTTCATCATCAGTCCTCCCAGTGTGTTGAGGAAGCCCTTCCTCTTCGATAACCGGGGAAAGTGTAAGTCGGCCAGATGACCCCACAACGTCAACAGGAGTAGAACATTTCACCAATGAAGCCTCTGCAATAGGTTCTTTCGAAGCAAGCTCTTTTGCGGAAACCGGAGCATCTGATGTCCCTGCTTGGGAACCGGGGGCATCATGAAGCTGAGTGGATCGAGAAAGATGTAAAAGTCCGAATTGATGCATGAATTCATCCTTTAGTAAGAACTTAATGCTTCTCTCCTCAATCGCCACGGCACTTAATCTCTCAAAAGTTGGCTTGTGGTTGGAATCTCTAGAAGGAGGAGGAAGTGCTACAAAAGTAAAGAATGAAGTTAAGTATCTGACAACTTGAACTTCGAAAAGCTCAGAAATGAAAAGAATGAAGATAAGCATTCTTACTTCCTACTCTCCAAATGGTGTAGAATCCCGGAGGACAGCGAATGAAGAAGAATTGGTTCAAGAATCCATGGGCACTTTCAGGAAGATCAATGATCAATCTACGGTTCCGAGCGCTCCTCACAAGTGTAATAGAGGGGTGATCTTTGTTTTTCGCAAAAGTGCACAAGTAACAAATCTCTTCGAAGCTCGGAAGACGATCGAGTGTCCTCCTGAACAATACACACAATCCCATTAAGATGGCATAGCCATTAGGGTGCAGCTGAAAGGGAGAGATAGTTAATCGAAGAAGAAGCTGTCAGAGAAAATCATTAAAAGGCGGAATAGCTCCACTCAAGCACATTTGACGATTAACCGCGACAAAACCGAGAGGTGGCATGTCAGCAGTATCGTTTACTCCAGGAAGCAGAGCGTCCGTTTCAGCAATGCCAAACTGAATTCATAGTTGACTGAACGCCCGTTGATTCAGAGTGGTGGAAGTTCTTTCTGGAGGACTATCCAAGAAATTAGCTATGGGAAAGACTTCTTCAGCTTGTCCAATTGTCTCTTCTTGTTGAGAAGTCATTCTACACAAGGAACTGGATATTCAAATGTGAAGGTGCACGTTTCCTAAAAAAGTGTGAAGTGTTGTGCAGAACTAATAAAAATAACAAGCAAATATGACTGGAATCAAACTAGTTGACACTGGTCGATTGTAAAATTTTAGGTCTTGTTATTTTAAAATTCAAGTGCAATGTTGATACAAAGAGATTAGCTTTAGTTGACTACTTTAGTTTTACTTTAATACTTCGCTTGAATTTGTTGATTCACAACATTTCATTTAGTTCAGTTGATTATTCTTTATCGACTAATCTGTCATTCGATGTGGGCAGTCAATGGTAGTATATTCGTCCAGTTTTCTGCAAATGTTGTATTAAGCAGGTTGTTAGCTTACAAGTAAGTACAATCTGTAAAGAAGTTCAAACAGTTCAAAGTTCAATCAGTTCAAAGTACAGGCAGTTCATTCCGACGGTTCAAGTTGATAATTCAAATTGAAGTTATGCTTCAAGACAGGCAAAGCATTTTTTAACTAAGTGTTAGCTCGTCCGCAACCTTAAAGCTATGTTGCGGGTTAACTTAGGTAGTTAATTATTTAAGTTGCTCATCTTTAAGTCATATGCCATTCTAGCAAGTTAAGTCGTAGTCCAAGCCAAGAAGTTCAAGGCTTAGAGCTTCAAATCAAGGCAGTGTGCATTCGGTTAAGTCATAGGTCGCCTGAGTACAATCATGACCTAAGAAGTTGAGTCGTACGCGATTTAAGTCGCAAGCTCCTAGGTCGGTCAAGTGTGTTAGGTCGCGAAGACTCCTGAATCGCTCAAATTCGTCAGGTCGCATCTAATGGAATTTAGTAATCTCGAGCTATCTCCTTCCCAAGTCGCAATGCCTTGCTTCCCTGAACCAGCTAACTTCCTCTCCACTCGGTAGCTCGTGAACCCATAAACTTAAGATCCAGTAATCCGTTATCCGTTTATACCACCAAAATTACCCAACGCTGATTCGTACCACCTTAAATCCATCATAAATTCAACACATTGTTGGGCTCTCGTAAATCACAACAGCAATATAGCTGATGACAATCGAAAAATCGATCGCAACATGGCTCAAAGGTGGAACGCAACGTACGAAACACGACTGGAAAAAGAAGGTGGGAATTCGTGGTTCAACGGTGATCGAGAGTTGGATAAAAGATCGAGTTCACTTACGCAATGTGATGGTGAGAAGGAATCGACAGCGTAATAGTTCGAATTCGCCTTTGAGGAGCTTGAAAGTTTGTTAATGGTGGAGCAAGTTGTTAAAGCAATTCGGTAAAGAGGAATAAACGACCTAACGGTTTATATGGGGCACAAGCAAGGAGGCGAATGGACACGCGAGCTAACAAATCCCTTGGGCCGCTCACGACCTAGTAGAATCAGATCGAAGCACATGACCTAAGGCATAGGCGTGTACTTCGAGGGGCAAATGTTAACTCTGTTGTTTTACAACTCAGCGACTTAAGGAAATAGGCGACCCAAAGGATACAAGCAAGAACAAGACAGCAGGGATGAAGCTCTACAACACGACCTAGCGACCTAAGGTATCCTACGACTTAGCGACTTAATGGATTAAAGGATTCAGCGACCTAGAAAGTTGGGGGGTCTTGCGACCTAAAGAAGCAACGACCTAATTACCTAAAGGGTCTGGCGACTTAGCGACCTAAATCATAAAACGGCATAACATATCGCGACTCAACGGCTTAAGGAGCCCTAACGACCTAACGAAGTAAGAAGGGTGCGATCTAGCAATCTAGCGACCTAGCGTGTTAAAAGCAGAGGAAGACTACATGCCTCCTGTCTCCTTCGGTAGGTCGTCCACGACCTAAACAGATCAAAGCAAATTCTTATGTCGCTACTCCCTAGGTCGCTACGACCTACCAGCTTGCTCTGTTGACATAGTGCAAGCCTGCTAAGCCTTAACCCGTGCTCCCTAGGTCGCTAGCGACCTACGACCTATCCTAGGTCTTGCGCGACCTACGACTCAGCCTAGAAATTCTCTATAAATACAGCATTTACTCCAACAAAGGGGGGGCTTTTGGCTCATTTCTGGAACGCCGATACTCTGCTGTTTTCTCAACTCATTCAACACTTCAAGCAATCCAAACACCGAAGACGCTTCAAAGAACTTCAAGAGGAGATCAAAGACATTCAACATGAATTCGAAAGAGTCTTCTACATCGAAGTTCTAGCTACTCGTCTATAGTGTGTTGTAATCAAAGTGTACTGTAAAGAGTTGTAATCGAATCATCAATAAAAAAGATAAAGTGGACGTAGGCTTAATTTTGAGCCGAACCGCTATAAAATTGATGTCTCTTTACTTTTCTGCTATTTCCTTCTTATATTCTGTTCCCGTACCAACGGGTGGTGTTTTCACTTTTCCTTTACACACACCGGGGTGTTAGCGTTCAATTTTCAGCTTTAACAATAAGCGTGCCCTCATCTCACTTCAGGCTATTGTGAGACATCTGTGTCTATAGAAAATAGGGAAGGCTGTTGGTACAGGTCCTACTTTTGCTTATTAACTTAGTATAAATTGTTTAAATAAGCCTCTACTGTTATCCTTGCTATCTTTGCTTATTAATTTATTCTAAGTCTCAATATATGCCTTTTTCTGTTCTGTTTCTAATTATAACCTATGTTATAATATTGCTTATTAACTTAACCCAAGGTCTAAGTATAAAAATAAGCCACTTTCTCTTTTTACTCTTCTTAATCATAATTATACATCATAATGAGGCTTAAATTCAGTCCAAGTCCAATTTATTACGGTCTTCACATTTTACATCTTATTTTCTATAATTTCAGTGTTCTTATTATTTAGTCCATATTTGCATTATATTCTATTCCATTCGCGTAAAAAGGAAAAATAGAAAGAAACTGACAATTATAGAAGAAAATCCCAAATGTAGAAAAGATGTAAACAAAACGTAAATAACAGTAAATTATAAATACTGTAAATAACTGTAAATAAATGGAAAAGCTATAATTAACAGTAATTAACTACAAATAACTGAAAAGAATAGCTAAAAGGAAATAGACTAAAAAATAAATCTAAAACTGAAAATAAACTAGTAAAAAGGTTATTCCAAAATCGTAGAAAAACTACAACTATTGGAAACCCTATTATTTTAAATTGCTTAAAAATCTAAAATAATTACTAATCACTCACTTGTGGTCTTAGCTCTTCCCTTGGTCTTCCCGGATCCACTTGAGGGTATTAAATATTTTAATCTAAAATGATCTTCTCCTTGGAACATTATTCCTTTTAGGGTCCTGCCTGAGAAGGTGAACCCAAATGGAGAAAATCTAGAATGAGAAAAATAGCTAGGCCTAGGGTCTTATTTATAGTGGTGCTTGTGGATCTCAGACCGTTGGATTTGGAAATTGAATTTGGTGCAACCACGTCATAGGCTGGATAGGAGCCGTCGGATGGAAGCACGGATGCATCGGATGGGAGGAAATAACCCAAAATGACGTGTTCGAAGCTTACAGGAACGAAGAATTAAATTCTTCGTTCATTCAATAAGGCAGGTCGACCTAGGTGTCGACCGCCCCCCTTACTAGGTCGACATGCCGGTCGACCTAGGCAGTGGGTAGGCCATCCTAGGTGTCGACCTAGCCCTATATATACATTCTTCTTTTCTAATTTCTTGTTTAATTCGTATCTTCTTCGTTCTAGCTCGGATTCTGACGTTCTATATATGGAAATTGGCCAGAAAATTACCACGGACACAATGGTGCAACTCCCGTGGCTCATTTCTGATAATTTCACAAAGTTATTTTATCATTTAATTAATTCGTTAATTAATTATTATAGCTTAATTTTCAGGTTGTTACATAGATTCCTTATGCTTAGGCAATATGAATTATCATATATGATATGTTTTCTACTATATCTTTTTTTCGCTTATGTAATTAATGCATTGAGTAAGTATCAAATTGAATTAATATCACTAAATGGTAGTTATGAGCATTCACTATACTTACGAAATAGTACAGAATTGTTTATGGAACAACGAACTTCTTATGAAGGAGTATTCAGACTCGAACTTCATAAATAATATAGAATATAGTATACCGATCCTAAATTCAGATTCAACATTAATTAAGGAGCTTTAAGTTGGAATTGTTTCAAATGAAATGTTATGGCTGATCTAACCCAATAAGTACATCGCCTCGAATAATGTCGTAGCAAAAGCTATATATGTATATAATGCACAAATTTAAAACTGAGCTAAGGGTGATTCCAAAAGTTGAGAATCCCTTGACTTTGTTTTGTGAGAAAATGCAGCGATAAGGACTGTGAAAGACCCTAAAGCTCACTTGAAGTTGAGAAATACACTCCAAAAGGTTCCACAAGATAAAGGCTGTTTATAAGTGGGAGATGTTGATTGACAGAGTACACAATTAAGACAAGAGCATATCCATTCACTAATGGACTAGCTCAATCTTTTTGAGAAAACTAATCGAAGGAATGGGATTGAGATTCCATAATTTACCCCGTGCAAGTGGGAGATTGAAAGAGTTAGGGGTATGCCCTATTGATGAGATGTAATTATATATATATATATATATATCTAACTCTATAACCAATCTTGTTCGTAATAAAGGTGTTACATTTTCTGTTATATACCTTTTATATTGTAATATATTAATTAAGTTATTAATTAAAGTATATTCTTATGGAAAATCCTTAAATGATATATTATGTGATAATAATTACAAGGAGTTGTAATCATAAGAAAAATATCACAATATAAAATAGCATATTATTTTAAATATTCTTGATCAAGATGTTTCGAGAAAGGATATCGATGTATCCACAGACTGGAGTGCGTAATGTTCTCCAAATCTTGGGTAATGTATTACTCATGGCTGCTGGAGGCACTAAAGGATTATGTACTTATGGTTATTGGATAATTATGGAATGACTTATCTGAGAGTTTCATGTTGGTTAACAACACTAGATCAGACATAAAATCTTAGGTTGACAATGTTATATAGTTCTCTCAGCTTGAACTAAGGACTTTGTTCATAAATTAACTGCGTTGAATAAGGATGATTTTGGAATTTTGGACAAAAAAAAATTCCATAAATCCTAAAGTGTTATAGTGTTGATTAGGGGAATGTGTATATATTATTATTACTAAATGGTACCACTTACGATAACATAAAATTTGATTTTTATGAAAAGGTCTATAAGCAATGAATTCGACCAAACGGTCACACCATTAGATAAGGTGATGTGTGAACGTTGATATTTGAATTGTTCGATATTAATTGCTAATTGAATTCAGACATTTGAGTCACACAACTGCATTTGTAAATTCTCCGAAAAACCACACGATTTAAGAACTTATAAAATATTATAAATTAGTTAAATTAATTAATATTTGAGAAATATTAATTATTATTTATTCATTTGATGTTTTGAATGTTGTCAGCAATTATTTAAATGCATACTTAACATTTATATTTACATATATCTATATCCAATATCGATAAATTATGGGGTTTAAATAATAACTACTTACTTGGAGTGTTTTTGGAAACTTTGCTCTTAATAGAGCAAGCTAGGGGCAACTATAATTAAAGGAATTGAAAGGATGGATTGATTGAAATTTTAAAAGAGAATCAAGTAAGGGAGTTTAATGAAAAGTATGGGAAAGGTTCTTTTTTCCCATTAAAAACAAATCTATTCATTTCATTTCTTTTTACATAAAATTTTCTTTGTCCTCTCTCCCTAAATCCATGGCTACTATTTCCCTATAACGAAAAACAAACTTCAAATCAAAAAATTAAATTAAGGAAATTAAAAGTATAAGTGGTTCATCCATCTTTTGCAAGGATTAGATGTATATCTTGGAGATCGAAGGTGAAGTACCAAGGCAAGGTGTTACAAAGGGTAAGGTTTTTCGGGTTGACTTTCCATCTTAAATTCATTCATAATGTTTCAATCTAATTTGGTTCATATATATGTTTGTGTAGTGCAACTTATTGAATCTAATTTTAAAATTCTTTTGTATATTTTCAATTAAATTGAAAATCAATCTTACGTATGTCTTACTTAGAGAATTAATATTATTCTGATTGGATTTGATTTATTGGTTGATATAGACATGATTTGCTGTAATATTTATTCTGTTATCACAATTTTTTTCAAATAATTATTTGATTAAAAGAAATTTGTGTTTGATTCATTCATGTTCTAAAACTAATTTTCTTAGTTGTTGGATATAAGATTGAGAGTTATATAGATATGTTATGTTGTAATAAAATTTATTTTTATTATTACAACTTAATTTTCTTACAATCATGGACCAAATATTTAAATAAACTAAGTTGTGTGTGTGTATTCATATGATTCATCTTTATGTTTTTCAAAATCGTAAACCGACATCAAGTTAAACTTTCAGTTATGTTAATTTCTTTTAAATTAATTTATTCAGGTTCATTGCTTAGCCGTATATATGTTTTGAAATTAAATATTAATTTACTATATACACCTATGTGTATGTGTATATGTATATGCGTAATTATTTAGAATTGACTGTATCATTAGAGCAATACATTAAATTATGACAATGCTTTTATTTTTATGCTAAATGTGTAGTTTTTGACGGGCAATTTTAAATGTTTGGGTTTTATTGTAATTAGGCATGGAATTTTAAATGATATTAAATCTATTATTAAACGGTGTTTGTAAAAGGAAAATCTAAAATATCACTTCAAATTATTTCCATTTAATTCTAATTTAGTTAGATCTAGATCTAATATAAATTTCATTTCCATCTTTATTTTTCAAGCTTTCTATTATTCTTAAACATCTAATTTTATAAAGATTTTTTTCATAATTTTATAGATGGGTATATATGTTAGTAGCAATAAAATATCCTATATATGTGTATATATGTCTAAACTATATATACAAATGGTACTGTCGATTTGTGTATACAAACTATATACATATATTGTAGTATATTCAAACATATGTATATACTTAGGCATTTATATTCACGGTATGTATGTGAATTTATTACATGTATATGTAAGTACAATATATATGTATGTACAATAGATATAAAACCCAATTTCCATATGTATATATATAGGTATACACATATTTTTATTGTATTGTATTATATTATGTCATTATTGAATATAAACATGATTAATTCAAAATTAAATATTTAGTCAAATTAATTAATATGACTAATTAACAAATGTAAAATAAAAATATTAAAATCTATCCATTTCAAATGTAAACATTGTTAGACTTCATGGGCCCACAATGATCCAAATAGAGTTTTTTTTGAAATTTATCCATTTCATCTATTGCAGACTGACCCATTTCCTACAAATGGTATTAGGGTCCAAGTGGCTATGCGGTCTAATTAGTAACTTTATGGCCAATAAATTAAGCTTACCTACCGATGGGTGTCTAGAAATGTAGCGTCTAGGCTTAGGGTTGAATAATCAAGTATTCTCTCCTCCCTAACTACTGAATTAGTCCATGCATGGAGTAAGTCCAAAAGGTTGACCCAATAGTAAAGATCTAAATTGATTTGGACTTTGGGCTAAATTTCAAACTAAGATTCGAAAACAATAAAAGATCATTTACATTTAAACGTTAAGTTTAAAATATAAAAGGATATTTTATAAATGTTATAAAATAAATCAAAAAAATTCAAAATTATTTTAAGAAATTAATTTAATATTATTTAAAATTTTATAGATATTTAATTAATCAAAGTTAATAATTACAATATACATATATGCAGTGATATATGTATATGTAACTATAATGGATTAATATATCTAAATTGTTCAACATAAATTAAATAATTTTTTTGAAATTTATTAAATTATTTAGTTAAATTGTTTAATTAAATAAATGATTTATTCAATAAATAATTAATTAATTGTTATTTAATTAAATTATATATGCTGATATATATGTAAATAAAACCATAAAAGTTATAGTTTAATAACTTAAAATGCTTTGATTTTCTCAAAAAATTTGAGAAATTAAACTAAATATGATTTTAAAATTTATTAAATATTTAGTTTAAAAGTTAAATTAACATTTAATTAATTAAATTATACAGAGATATTTGACATATATACATATTCAATATATATATATATATATGTATATGTGTGTGTGTATAGACAAGGATCGGCTGCACCCCATTCTTGCTAGTACACCTATATTCCTCCATGATTTCAACCATACATTTCGATTTAAATAATATAATGAGGTGATAAGAGAGAAAAAATATATTATTCAAATCGAAATGCGTAGTTGAAATAGGGGGAAGGCGAAGGATTGAGGTATAACAAAAATGAGGAGTAGTCGATCCTTGCTCTATATATGTATATAATAAATATGAAACTATAATGGTTATAACTGAATATTCTTTTTATATAGTTTAAGATGAATAAAATAAAATTTCTGAAATTTTAAATTAAATTCAGTTAAATTAGTTAATTAAAATAAAGAACTAAAATTAATTAAATATGACTTAATTAATAAGGTTATAGTTAGTTAAATATGATTTAATTAATAATATACATATAAATATCATATAAGTTAATTAAATTATAAATGGTTATAAATAGTTATATATGTGTATGTATAATGAAAGTGGAACTAAAATGAACCAAAAACAAATTTTTGGAATAAGTACATATATCAAGTACATATACCATGATTTCAAAATGCGTTCGACACTTGAATCACAAGGGTATTTCATAAGAAATACATCATTTCTCAAATCGATATCACTCTAAAGTTTATGTTAAAGATTATGAATATCTAATATATAAGTGTTCCTTTACCATTTATATATTAACAATGCTTGCATACTCTTTAGTTATTGAGCAATGTCAAGTTAGAGATGTTATGTGTCATACTATTAATATGTTGACTGGATGAGGTAAGATATATGCACGTATTTATTGAGCTTTCTCAAGGTACGTTGATTATACTTAGGCCATCGTGAAGTGGTTGATGCAAGTGATTAATCACTTTCGATTTGTTAAGCACCATCAAGGTTGAGATGTGATTAGGACAAATACCATGGGTAGGAGTTGTATATGATACAACCGATAAGGTGTTATCCATCGCATGCAGGCCTATTATTTGTTGAGCATCCCTAAGGTTAAAATCCAATGCAAGCGAGTTTTAACATCCACTAGAGGAATCGAAAGATTTCTATGTTTTCTTTTAGGGTTTTGAGAAGCATAAAGTCTAATGGGATCTTATTAGAAAAATTAAATGATAACATTTAACCTTTCTAATATTGTATGAACATATGTTATAGAAAATTAAATTATCCACTTCAATAAATTTGTTCATTCAATATAATTGATAAAATTGTTTATTAATTTAAATATACAAATGAACTGAATTAGCATTGATGAAGAAATGTATAATATGCTTATCAATAAAAAAATTGGCCTATTGTCACTTCAAGGCCCATGCAATAGTCAAAGTCATACAACAACTAAATACAGTCATTCTTGGTCACTTAAGTGTTCATTTGCCTGAGACTATGTACTGTCTTCTATGAGTCAAAATTCTAAAGCAATACAAGAATATGGATATTTGATCGATATTATATCACATACAAAAGTTGTGTAGTGAACAATCACGTTCGTAGTGTACGATGAAATTGGTTCACTCCTTATGAGGCAATATACAATAGTGAAAAATCACGTGTTCAATATGATTAAATACGATGAGAATTTTGTTACATACAAATAATTAAAGACCAAGGACCGAAGACCTACCTTGGAATTCGATTACTAAAATGTCGGTTTGATCGGTTTACTTAAGTGCAGCCTATTTAATATTCGTAAAATGTTAAGAATATCCAAATGCACTTTTGTAAAGAATATAAACATTTCCCATTCTTTCTTTAAGAAACTTCTCCTTTTAGTTCCTAGTTACTTTTCAATCAAGCCAATCCTTCCCACTTCCTTTGCATGGTTGGCCAATAATCCCCTTGCATGGACAAAATTTCCAAAGGCCCGTTAAGTAACTAACTGTATTTAATCTCTCCAAATACATATTGATATCTTATATCGGCATCTGCATATATAATTTTTTTATATACATTCAAATAATTACTATCAACACCCAAAGTACCAAATAAATTAATAAGTAATATTTCTTAAATATTAATTATTTTAATTAATTTATAACATTTTATAAGTCAATTAAATCATGTGGTTTTCTGAAGAATTCACAAATGCAATTGTGAGACTTAGAGGTGCGAATTCAATTAGTGATCAATATTGAACAATTTAAATATTAATGACCTCATGTCACCTTAGCTAGTGGTGTGACAGTTTAGCTTAATCCATCACTTATAGATCTTCTTAAAAACCCCAATTTCACATTTTCTTAAGCAGTGCCTTTTAGCAATGATAATTTCCATACATTCTTTTTGTCAACACTATATCACTTTAGGATTTATGGAATTTGGTTCGGTCAAAATTCTGGTATAATCTTTATTCAACTTATTTAGTCCATAAATAAAGTCCTTGGTTTAATAATAACTTTTATTATTAACCGTACTACTCTGTCTTGAGATTTTGACTTAGAGTTGACTATAGTTGAACGTGCTAACCTCATACAACCGAGGAGATGAATTCTCTATTGAATAGTGTTTCACTTCCAATAATTCCACTCAGACCCAACTATAGTTTCTCAATGGACATTATGCCATGATTTAACTATAATCAAATTGGAGTTTTCACATTGAAGCTCAACAACAATCTCAAGTTGAGAGAATTGTGTAATATTGTCACTTTGAGAATTGTATTTGATGTATTAGTTATCAACCAACTTGAAGCTCTCCAATGAGTCATTCCATAATTATTCAATAACTATGAGTACATAACCCCTTGTTTCCCTTAGCATCCATAAGTAATACATTGCCTAACATTTGGAGAGCGTTACATACTCTGGTTTCAACGGATGTATTGATATCCTTTCTCGAAACATCTCGACCGTAAATATTTAAAATAATATGTTATCTTATATTATGATAATATTCTCATGATTACAGCTCCTTGTATTTATTATCACATAACATATACATTAAAAGGATTTTCTGTTTACTGTACTTAAATTAATTACTTAATTAATATATCACAATATAGCAAGCACATAATAGAAAAAAAATATTTTTTATTTCGAACAAGATTTTATTGTAGAGTTAGTAAATTATAATGAATTATAGAATTACCACTAGCAAATACCCCTAACTCTATCAATCTCCCACTTGCACTTGGTGTCAATTATGGAATTTCGGTCCCATCCTTCGATCCATTTTCTTAAAACCGATCAAGTTGGGCCCTTTGTGAATGGATCTCCTACATTGTCCTTAGTATCTACTCTTTCAATCGTAACTTCTTAGTTGTGAATAAACTCTCTTATCAAATAGAACTTTAGAAGAATGTGTCTTGACTTCTTATGGGCAATAGATTCTTTCGCGATCTACATCGAAGCATTATTATCACAGAACAACTATATGGGATTCTCAATGTTTGGAATCAACCATAGCTCATACATAAACTTGTGCATCTAGGTTGCTTCTTAGCTCTTCGTTGAGGGAGATGTACTCAGCCCCTTTCGTTGAATAAGCCACTACTATTTTTCTTGGAACTTTTCCAACCGACTGCTCTTTCTTTCAATGTAAATACATAACCACCAATTTACTCTCATCAATATCACTTTAAAAGCTAAAATCTGTGTACTTCTTTGTAAAGAGGTCTTAATTCCCATATATAAGGAATATGTCTTTAGTATTTCCTAAATACTTAAGTATACACTCCAATGTTGTCCAATGCTTTTCTCTAGGATTAAATTCATATCGGCTTACACATCCTAATGAATAAGCCACATCTATTCTAGTACATAACATGACATACATGATGGAACTGAATGTAGATGCAAATTGTATACCCTTTATACGCTTCTGATAGATTTAGGGGTATGCCCTTAGGGCAATTATGTAATTTGTTACATATATCTAACTCGTAACCAATCTTGTTCAGAATAAAAGGTGTTTTCTTTCTATTACATACTTAATATAATGTGTTATATTAATTGTTTATTTAATTAAAAACATATTATATTTAATAGAAAATCCATAAATGATATGTTTTGTGATGGTAGTAACAATATGTTGTAATCACGAGTGATACAACGATTCGCCTTTCTTACTCCGAAAGATGAGTCGTTGGGGTAAAGAAAAGAAAGACCAGAAGAAATAAAAACATAGAATCTCACAACACAGCGAAACAATATATATAACAGTCAACATAAGATTATACGTAGTTACTTCCATAATGGTAATACATCAGAGCCACAATAGTACAAATTTCAACCAAGGACAATTACAGCTGCTTGTCCTCACATTACCGATACAAATTACCCATACATATATAGCAGAAAATAAGAAAATAACCAAATATCGATGAAGCCACTTGCTCCTAGCTCCTCTAAAATGCATCCGTGAGAAATCTGGACTACTTGGCTGCTCATACAAATTTGAGTACCCAAGAATTTTAGGCAAAGGAAAATAAAACCCTGGGTCAGACATGAGTTTGATGTGAGCAAACTCAAGCAACCGAATTATTACTTAAAAAATCTATTAAAACCAAAGGTATCTCGTAAGACCACGTCGCACATAAACACAGACGTTTTTTTACCTTACGATAACCAAAACACTTATGTAGGAAATCCAGTAATATTATAATAATGTCAAGAGTTTTAAAATAAATATAGAACATAGCTAAAATGCTTGCATCTCACATTTCAACATATTTGGACACAACTAAGTCCATAAGGCACTTATTGGAAGTTGGGTTCCGTCAATGACATGACTACTAGGGTACCGCCTGTCACAGTACACCTTTAGATAAAATGTACCAAGGTCAACTATAACATCTTGCACCCCTGCCAATACAGGACCAGCCTACCCTTTATTGGATAGTACCAAATATAATCATCCCTCGGTTATGATCAACAACCGCACTAGGCATCGAAGCATACATAGAATTTAGTTACCGATCTAGATAAGGGATGACCGTACCCTAGACCCACTTAGCCCTAGCGCATCTTCCCTGTTTTTGTCATTCCCGATTGATGAGGCTTGAGGCTACGATTTTACCTTTTCTTTAGCAATTCCCACTTGGAATGCTAACACTGCCTTCCAAGCAACAATGCAATGTTAGCATTCATCCATATAAGTAGTTCGGGATATAAACAAAACGAATGAACTACTTCCACTAACTCCATTTTAGAATCACCCTCAAGATTAGTAGGAAGTAGCCCTTGCACTTCAAAGATCTTCGTCTTTGATTCAGGTTGTTTCCAATTCGAATGCTTACGTTGGTTCGAAGTGGATTTCAGATAACACATGTTATTCGATCCCGGTCTCTTCAAACCAACATTCGATAATTTTAAAAGGATCAAGTTATCAATAGTGGACAACTCCACTACCCGGGGTGTGTATAGATTTGTATGTGGAAGATATATTCCATATACTTAATTTATCATTACCCATGTATCGAAATTAACTCCCCTGTATTTATCATGTTCCCGACATTTCGACTTCTCTACACCTCGCCTAGAAAATAAAGTTCTAGATCTCATAGATAGAGAAAGCCTACTCGTCGAATTTTAGTGTAAAATACAAGATGACATACTTCCAATAAAACATGTCAACGTCTTAGTCATAGCATATTCTTATTAGTTTGGCTACTTAATTGCACAGACAAAGAGAATCCCTTGTTTAAAACTTATTCACATATAAAAGAAAGCCACTTTTAAAATAAAACCGATCTTTGGAAATAAAGTAATTAAAAATAAAAACTTTATTTAATTAATTAAAATAAGTTTAAACCATTATTTAATCATAATTAAATCATCATAAAGTTACTAATTAAATCTTAATTAAACTTAATTAACCCTTAATTAAATCTTAATTAATTAATTAAACCCTAACTGATTAGCAATTAATTAATAACTAAAACCTAATTAATTAATAATTAAACTTAATTAAATAAAAATTAACACTTAATTAAAATTTTAATTAATTAAAATTAATTAAAACTCTTTAATTAACTAATTAAATTTATCTTACTTAATTAATATTTAAGTACTAATTACCTTTACTTAATTACAAATTAAATTCTAATTATCTGCACTTAATTAATTAATTAATCATTGAAACTAACACTTAAATAATAATAATAATTACTATTTTATACTTAAAATATATTTTGAATTTTTTTCCAAAATGTTTCAGATGAAAGCTCTTAAGTTTTAGAAAAAGCGTTTGATTTCGCCAATTGCATTCATAGCGACTATCGCTATGGATACCATAATTTTTTAAACTAGTTTTACTAGTTTAATACCCTTCTAAACTCTTCCTTTTACTTACTTATTAAAACATGGTAGCGATTTTTTTTGAAAACTAGAAATAAAGTTTGAAACTTATTTAAACTTTTCTAGTAAATTAAAATAGAAAACATAACTTTAGTTTCAAGGGATCTCGAGTCACTGTAACAAGTGAGGATGCTAACTTTCTTAGCACATACAACACATACATGATTACAACATATACTTACATGCCATAATAACAAACCATAAGCAAGATCACATTTTTCAACCATTCACAACATTTAAACTTCAATTTCAAGTCTAATCCAACATCACATACAAGCACGCACACACGCGCGTGCGTACGCGCGCGCGCGCACACACACACAGATATATATATATATATATATATATAAACAAAACTATCACTATAATCCAACAAACAACCAATATTATACAACAATATTAAACAACATGATTAAAGGTTTAAACTTTCCTTAAATAAGTGAGTTTTACTCATGAAAAGTTTACGGAAACGCACTATATCACCACTCGAACTTGGATTGGCCTTAGATCTTGGATCCTACTTTGTAAAAACTTGATTTTGGCCTAAGGAAGTTAAAGTTTTAGCTCAGCCTAGGGGTTATAGGGCTCGACCTTAGTTGTTTAAGGGTGGTGTGGCTTTGTTTTTGAAGGAAGAGCGATGTAGGAAGAAAAAGAAAGACTTTTAAATGATTTTGAAGAGTTAAGAAATAGAAGAGGCATGATTTTTAATTTTTAAAACAAAAGAAGCCATTAAAATGTGTTAAGAGCTTAAGGAAAAAGAAGATAAGGTTTTGAAAAAAATGAAATGAAATGGAAATGAGAGGGAGAGAATTTTAAAATTGGTTTTATGAAAAATGAAATAAGCAAATTACCTAAAAGCCCTTAATTACATTACCCTCCATTCATTTAGTGCCGTGTCATCACCATTCACTCTTCCCTTATTTCACATGCCATAACCAAGGAGCCCCGCTTTTATCCAACATGCCATACTTCCATGTACCATGATGTCAAGTTTAATGAGACTTTTCTTTACTTTTTTTTAAATTTAAATTTTTAGAAAAAAAGTCACATCTCCTTGATACTTACTTAAGTAAAGAAATATTCACCATTCACCATCCTTAACCATGTATATATTACTTGAATATGTAAGTGTGCATGTATACTAAGGTGTTCAATACATCTTAAACAACTTTTAGATGATGAAGAATTGAAAATTTTGAAAAAGCTTTCCGGTTACATTTTCTATTTTCCTTTGAACTAATTATTTTTATAAACACATTTTGAAAACCATTTCACCACCACTAGTTATAAATTAAAAGGGTATATTTGGGTAATAAAATTCATAAATTAATTATTTAATAAAATATTAAATATCCATATTTAAAGTGACTAAATTTCGAGTCATTACATTCTCTCCCTTAAAAGAATTTCGTCCCGAAATTAGCACACAAGAAGATAACTCAAACTAACACAAAAGGGCATATATCATAAATCATGAAACCCATAAAAAGATACACTAAGCAACCTCAACACAAATAGTGCATACATAATCCATACAGACAAACCAACAACTATCCTAGCATCAATTTCGGATAGGCTTTCCTCATACTATCTTTTGTCTCCTAAGTACAATCTTTGGGATCTTCACTCCACTGAATCATAACCAACCTTATTACCTTATTGCATTGCTTATTCATCCCGATCCACAATATAAACTGGATGCCTAATCACAGTTAAGTTGGATTCTACCTCCTAAACCTCTTGCACATGCGGCTCCTTAATTAGCAATGGGTCGTGCACATACTTCCTCAGATGGGACACATGGAAAACATTATGGACACCCGACAACCTCTCCGGCAACTCAACTCTGTAAGCAAGTGGCCCAATCCTCTCAAGAATACGAAAAGGTCCAACATACCTTGGTGCTAACTTTCCCACTCTCCTAAATCTAACAGCTCCTCTAATCGACGAAATCTTTAAAAACACAAAGTCTTCAATAGCAAATTCAAAATCCTTTGCCTCTTATCTGCATAACTTTTTTATCGATCTTGGGCTTCCTTCATCCCCTTCTTTATCACTACAACCTTCTCCATAGCCTCCCAAATCATATCTGATTTGAGCACTAGACAATCCCTGGTCTCCACCCAACATGCTGGTGACTTGCACGGTCATCCATAAAGAGCTTCATAGGGCGCCATGCCAATGCTAGCTTGATAACTGTTGTTGTAGGAGAATTCCACCAAATGTAGATGATCTTCCCAAGATCCTCCAAAGTCCAAGATGCAGGCTCTCAATAGATCCTCTAAGATTTGGTTCACCCTCTTAGTTTGACCATCGGTTTGAGGGTGGTAGGTAATGCTCAGACTTAGCTTTTCTCCCAAAGCTACCTATAACGCTTCCCAAAGCTGACTGGTAAAGATAGGATCCTGATCACTTATATGCTGTATGAAATCGAACGATCTCCTTTATGTAAATCTATGCCAATGACGTTGTAGTCCTTGTCGGCTTGACCGGAATAAAATGAGCACTCTTAGTTAGCCGATTCACTATGACCTACACTCCTTCATTCCCTTTCCTTGATTTAGGCAATCCATTAATAAAATCCATGGATATCTGCTCCCATTTCCAACTTGGAATCTCCAACTGTTGAAGTAGCCCAGCAGTTCTTTGATGGTCTCTTTGATCTGCTGACGGTTCGCAAACCTGCTCACAAAGATGGAGATATCCCTCTTCATTCTGGGCCACCAAAATACTCTTTTCACATCCTTGTGCATCTTGTTGACTCCAAGGTGCATACTCAACTTAGATTTATGGCATTCCATCAAAACTTCCTGTTTAAGTCCATCAACATCCAAAAAGCACAACCTTCCACTCATTCTCAGAATACCATGGCTATCCATCTCAAATCCGAACTTTGACCCTCTTTAACTCCTTGCATTAATTCTTCCAGAATACTATCTTTCCTTTGGTTGCTCAAAATCCTTTCCTGAAGAGTCAGAGTAGCCTCCAAGAGAGCCAAAACTGCATTTCTGCTCAAAGCATCCGCTATCACATTAGCCTTTCCTAGCGTTAGAGAATATCCAAATCATAGGCCGCCAGGAACTCTAACCACCACTATAATCCCTAACTCTTCTTGGGATCATTCTAAGGCATAAAGGAAACTACTCATACATTTGTATAGGTCATCACATGATACTTGAACAAAATTTCCAAATTTGGCCTTCAAGGACACTGCTCTCCCAACAAAATCTAAAACAGCTCCATACTTCGACAACCAATCCATACCAAGAATAACGTCGAACTCGTTAAAATCCAAAAAAACAGGTCACAAGGAAAATAGTGGGCAAAGTAAGAAATCGATGTATCTTCGCAAACCATGCACAAATTAGTGGTACCTCCTATAGGGTTCGACACATTAATAGGTTTGTCTACAATTATAGGGCAAAGTTGTAAGCTATCTACCAATTTTTTAGAAATAAAACAGCGGAAAGCCCCGGTATCAAACAATACTCTAATAAAAATTACATTAATCATTAAAGTATCTTCAAGGATGCCCTTTCCCTTCACATCCGCTGAAGTCGATGGCTCATCTTTAATAGCATACACCTTGATCTGTTGTCCCTTCTTTATAAGCGGGCAACCTTTCACCATGTGCCCCGGCTGCCAGCAATAATAGCAAAGCGTCTTCTGAACTATCGTGGAGATAGGCTCTCCTTGCCGCTGCTACTGAACTCCAGATTTCTTGCAAAACTTAGCAATGTGGCCCTTCTGCTTACACTTCTTATGCCCTACCGCCCAGCTTTCATTTCCCCTGCTTCTTCCAATTCGGGTTAAACTTCCGTTTATTTAAATTGTTGGTACTGGTATTTCCACTATATGCTACTGATGTTGTTATTTTTCTCCAGAACCTCATACTTTAGAGCCATGTCTACCAAATCCATGAAAGAACCCTTAAGATGAGCAGTTATCTTTTCCTGGAAATGTTCTCTCATTCCATAACAAACATCTCGTTCTTCTTTAACGGTGTATCGATTAACTATAGTCCAAAACGAGATAGCTCATTAAACTTTGTCTTATATTCTGCCATTGATAGGTCTCCCTGCTTGAGATCCAAGAAATTCCTATACATCTGAGTCTTTCCAACTGCGGGCATGAACTGATCTTCAAATGCTTCCTTAAATCTGGCCCAAGAGAAATCATCTTTGGGTACATTAGCTATAAGGGAGTCCCACCAAGCTGCCGCTCCCTCTTGTAATTGCCATGATGCCAAGAACCTCTTCTGCTCATGCGAAAGATCAAGACCATTGAAAATCTTTTCACATGAACGGAGCCAAGCCTAAACTTTTACGATGGATTTTATTCCTTTAAATGGTTTCCCACCCAGATTTGTACAATCCTTGCACATGGTTGAAAAATTCACCCTGGGCTACACTGGAGCTACCTCTTTAACAATCCTAACTCTTCCAGCATTTGGAACTCTACCGTTGGTGGTCGTGGTGCTCCTAGCTCCTCTACCTCATCTTGTCCTATTGCTCATTTCTTACTACCTGGACATAGTAAGGTAACTCTTAGAATACTTGGATGAGATAAATCTTAAAGAAAGGGTAATAATCAAACCTATCAAAGCTGATTTAACTAACATGAATATATATATATATACACACACACACAAATTAAAATTACAAATACGCGCCCTTAAAGCGTTGACCCCAACCTAAAGCCTAGATGTTCGCTCAACCTAAGCTCTGATACCACGTGTAACGATCTGCCTTTCTTACTCCGAAAGACGAGCCATTGGGGTAAAGAAAAGAAAGATTGGAAGAAATAAAAATATAGAATCTCACAATGCAGCAGAACAATATATATATAATAGTCAACATAAGATCATACATAGTTACTTCCATAATGGTTGTAACGGTTTGACTTTTTGACCTCCGAATGTCGACACTAATACACCACAGTATTCACATACCGAGCACCCAAGTGCCATAAAGACTGAACGTTAGGATAAAAGAAAAAGAAAAAGAACAAGAAAGAAGAACACAATATCAGAGTCTCATCCGCAGAACGATAATATATAATATCTCAAAAGGTCATTACCAAAAAGAAAACTTTGATATACATACATCAATCAGAGATAACTAACCCATCATCAGCCTAGACAGTTATAACAACCTGTCCTCACAAATGCTGATAGATACAAATCAAATAATGCAACAGAAATAAAATATGGTAGGAAATCATCCAGCCTCTCTAAGAGCTCCAATGAACCAGAGATAAATCTAGACAGGTACTCGAGCTGACCCAAGCATTATAAGAAAATAATACCCGGATCAGTCTGGTAAACTAGCATGAGATACTAAAATTATATGGACTGCTATATTTTTAAAACCCTTCAAAATAAGATATCTCGTAAGATCACACCGCCAATAAACATGGATGGGCTTTTACCTTACGATAACCAAACCATTTCTATTATAAAATCCAATGATAATATAATAATGTCTAAGGTGTGAAATATAAATAATCATATAGCTGTGATGCATGTGAGTGTACATCATGACAATGATAGGTATACAATTACAACCTTAGTGGAGCATTCACTAATTGTGTAGGATTCCATGGAGGTGCCCACAATATCTCGAGAACGGTCCTTCTGCACAAGATCAGAGATGTCCTTCCAAGCATCGTATATCTCTAGATAAAATATACTATAAAAAACATAGCTAGTCCATGCTCGAACACATGGCACCGGGTCACATCACTCCTGCATGCATATCCGTAAGTATCACTAGAATGAAGTTCATGCACCCTTTAAGTTAGCTAAACCCCATAGGCTATGGCTTCTATCTCTAGTTTCTGTCATTACCAATGGTGAAGTGACGTTCAGCATCCTAGCACACGAGTAACAAGTCGATCAGATCTTCCACACGAGCTCTAACTTGAACAGATCTCGGAACCACACATGGATTCCCATATCTCAACAGATCTCGAAATCACACATGGATTCCTCAACAAATCTCAAAATCATACATGGAATCCCCATATCTCAACAGATCTCGGAATCATATATAGATCCACACATCCTAAATAGATCACAAACAACTACATGCGTTCAAGCATCTCAAACAGATCTCGAATCTCCACATAGATTCCAGCATCTCGAACTAATCGCGAACCTCATACAAAGCATAGAACACGTATATGGTTTTGGAGTGGTTACGGTTTCAAGCCATCACATATAAGTAGACTCCACCGCTTACTGGGTGCTCCAAAACCAATCGATGGATTTCCCGTAAACTTAACCCCGGTTCTATGGGAAAATAAACAAACAATACATAAGAGCGGAGATCACCTCCTAACCGTTTAAGCGGATGGATTTCCTTATCATTTTTCCTAGAAGAGAAAAATGAGTTTATATGTACAGTATAACATCACCGAAGATAACTGTACCATATAATTCCCGTGTTTCTTTTAGATACCTCCAGAGTTATATTTTGGTCAAATCTAATAACAATGAGAATAATCACATACATAAAACTAAGTCACATATACTGTCCATAAGTAAGTAACACACAAAGCATGATCGAAACACAAAAGCAGGATCAAGTCATATAAACAACTTCTAATCCCTTTTTTAATCAACCGTCCTTTATTAATTAAAATCCACTTTTATTAGTAAAACTCCTTTTTACTCAATAAACTTCTTTATGAATGAAACTCCATTTGATTGATTAAACTTCACTATTTATTAAAACTTCCATATTCATTCCTACACGTTTCAATACTTCTCAAAAGTATTCATATACTTAACTCAACCGTATAATTATATTCACAAATCAATTTCAAAGGCTTAAGACAAATGTTACTCAAACACTGTCACTAAGAACCAAAAACCATTTCACTTATGATTATCTTTAAAACATTCTTTTCAAAGGTCTATTTACATTCATAAGTATAATCAAAATGGCTTAAAGACAAATGTTATCAACACACTGTCACAACAAACCCAAAACCAATTCATACTTGTTATCTCTTTAAAATTCCATTATTAAAGATCTAAGTATTTTTCAAAATCATTGAACAAAATTTTACCGCTTTAAAATATTATCTAAGGGTTTAAAAACAAATGTTAATAAAACATTGTCTACAACAAACCCAAAACACTTCCCTTAATCATTATCTTTAAAAGTCCCTTTTAAAGATCCAATTACTTTACAAAAGTATACTTAAATGGGTTAAAACAAATGTTGCCTAAACATCGTTACTATAAACCCAAAATCACTTTTACACTTGCCATTAATTTTGAAACATCCATTTAAAGCTCTAAGTACATCTTCACTTATTAAACCAGATTATATACCCTTTTTAATCAATTTTTCAAAACCATCCATTATAACATAAGTGTCATAATCCAAAAACTCCTTTATTTACAAATACAACACTTTATTTTTAAAACTTCTGAATATGCTAAAATACCTTTAAAAAGATGCGCACACACACATATACTAATTTATTTATAAAACTAAGGTATTTAATAAAATACTTTAAACCGTTTAAGCTATTATAATATAAAAACATTTTTATTTCTTAAATAAAATCTTTAACAAGTTTTCTAAAACTATATATACTAAAAACATACTTTTTAAATAATTATACATATTCTAAAACCATTTATTTAAAACACCACTTAAAGATACTTATTTTATAATATATTTAAAAACCATAAAAACTTGTATTATAATTTAAAACCATTAATTTAAAAATCCATAATTGATTATCAGTAATATATTCAAACCTTGATATTTTTCGATAATAAGTCCACTCATAGTGTTTATTAAAAATACGCAGAAGCCCTAGGATGTCTTTCAAAGTTAACTTTAAAATCACCGATCACAGCGATTTCAAAGTGCATCCATAGCGACCTTTTCGCTTCTAACATTTACCACTTCCAATTCCAATTTCCACAAATGTCCAAACCAATTCCTCTACGTCAAACACACCAAAATGTGTGTAGCCAAATATACATACATACATACATATATATATATATATATATATATATATATATTTCCATAATATATCACAATTTATCGAATTTAACATATGTTAAATATCAGGGATTTCAAAGCACGTTTATAATGACTTTATCGCTTCAAACATTCATAACATAATTTCCAGCTTAATCAAATAGCAACATCAAACATGTAAACAAGTAGTCTGGGTCATGATACATGTTACAGATGATTACAAGGGAAATTATACTACATAGTAATTTTGTCACTTGTTTTACAAACAAGGCGGGGTCCAAAAATAGTAATTTACATTGTTCATTATACAACTTATACTTTTAATACAACAATTATATACACAACAATATACAATTATCTGGAGAGTAAACTCATCCAAGCCTTAAATCAATCCCAGGCATGGATAATCCAGATACTAGGGCAATGTCGAAAGTGACTCCTCGATTGGACCTCGTAAAGTTATGTGTTATACAAGACTTTGGATTAAAATTTTAATTAATAAATGAATTAACCACTAATTATCACTTACCCAAATTAATCCACTCCTCATCGGTAATGACCCGCCCGTTGTAATACCCAAAATCAACGTTGAATGACAACGTCTGACTCCTAAATACCAGAAAAGACAGTCCACCCAGGTAAAATAAAAAACGCTAAACATCATCCAAGCACAATGGTAGAACTTCACAGAGGAATGATGATATATAATATATTAAATATACATGAGCAATGAGATAAATAATATATAAGATACTATACGGATGGAAGTAACTAATGAATGGATATCAATACAGAAAGTCAGAATACAATATCTGATACAACAAGTCTCGTATATAAGTAGCCTATCTGTCACGTATTACTACAACATCAAGTATATATCTGAAGTACCGTCTTCGCCTCCAAAGTGCTCCAGCCGTCCTTAAAGCATATCCTCAAAAGCACATGACTCTCAAACTACTCAATCGAGTACCTAAGAGTTGTCAAGACATAAGTAGACAATGACAAAACGCGGGTCAGACATAAAGCTTGGTGTGAGGGGAACAATCTCAAAGTATTGTATATAAATTCATATACAAATATATAGGGAATTAGTGCAGTACAGCCGATCCTCTCCACAAACATGGCTCAGGGATAACCCGGACTGCTCTTAAACAAGTAAAGTAAACCCAGCTCAAAAGTAGGGGTTCATATCATAACATGCTCTTCTCCTGCACCCAACGAGTCAGCAAACCAATATAATGTGACTAAAACGTAACAACATTCTATGATAAGTTAACCTAATGTATCACCGCATGAGTAATATATAAACATCCCTATATAAGTCTAACAACCAATGTTCGATAATGGTAATCAAACAACCAATATAACATGCACAATCATAACAATAGCCAACTCCCAAAGAATAAGATGATACTCATCATTGCTGGTGGGTGGGATCTGCTACGGACACCAATCGATTAAAAGATCCTCATCAAAGCATCTGAAATGCAAAACAAATACGGCTATATAAAAATGCTACTAGCATAGCATCTCCGTACTCAAAAACCAAAATACGAATATCCATAATTGATACATGTCCCCAACTGCCATTAGCTACCAATGAGACCTATTGAGAGCCACAACTAACTTGTGGACTCCCTTGAAAACCAACACCTTAAAAGGAGTTGGCCTATAGGTCCTGTCGTAGCCTCCATGAGTACTACGCAACAGTATATAACCTACTTTAGACTGGCATTCCAGTCTCTCTCCACCCCTTCTCTGGGATCACGTCTACAGGTCGTGTCGTCTTAATGGTGTGGATTCCCTTGCTAGAGTCATTTACTCCCGGTTGTCGATACTGACATAATGGAAACGTATGTAAAAGCTAAACTTGTGCACATCCTTTCCACACGGTTATACATGCTAAAGTATTTTCGCTCCCGTATGGGTCGGTAAATCATCTAGGAATTGCCATTAGCTACCTATGAGGCCTATCGAGAGCCACAAATATAGTGTGAACTCCCCTGAAAAACCAACACCTCAAAAGAAGTTGGCATGTAGGTCCCATCGTAGCCTCTAAGAATACTATGCAACAGTATATGACCTACTCTAGATTGGCATCCTAGTCTCTCTCTGCCCTTGCTCCGGAACCACGTGTGCAAGTCGTGTCGTCCCGAGGTACCAGGAATTCACCTGCACCAATCAGCAGTTCCAAGCCAGACATACCAGACCTATATATACATGCTTTAAATCGCATATTAGTGAATGTAAATAAAATATTTCATTCCTCTTTCCAGTAGCCCCAAGTTGGACATACCAGAACTATATACATAATATATATACACGCTTTAAATCGCATATCAGTGAATGTAAATAAAATATTTCATTCCTCTTTCCAGTAGCCCCAAGTCGGACATACTAGAACTATATGCATAATCTGCATATCAATGAATATATTTACAAAATATTCCGTACCATCTTCCAGTAGCCCCAAGTCGGACATACCAGAACTATATGCATATGCCTGAAACCGTATATCAATGGATATCTATAAAATATTCGGTACCCCTTTCAGTAGTCGCAAGTCCGACATACCAGAACTATATATAGACATAGATGTATATAACCCACATAAACTATATGCGGGTAAATATACAACTAGTCCATCTTTATGGAACAAATCAGTACATCACATACCCATTTATCACCAGAAGGAAAAACCTAACAAAACGACAATTCTACCATCACATAATCAAATTAATCAACCAATCAGACAATCTATTTATATATCATTCAATTCTAATCTACAATCAATTCGGCCAATTCAACCAATTAAAAACAATGACATGAAAACTATACGATTCAATCATTAATCAACTCGTTATACCATACGGTAATCTAGGATGTGATCCATCTATTAACATATTATTTCCAAGCATAATATGTTATCTATAAAACAACCATAAGCTTATAAATCATTTTAAAGTATAATATTATTTAATTATATAATTATAATTAAATATACTTTCATACTATTTTTATAAAATCGTAACCATTTTATAAAAACATCATTATATACTTTAAACTAATTTAAGTAATATATTTCAACTCATAATATTTTATAAATCCATAAATCCTTTTATAAAATATTATATTCGCTTAAAAACCAATTTAAGCCACAATATACTTAATTTATCAAATTAAATCAAGTAGGTCTCAAACACACTATTTTATAAAATCACATAAGCATTTTTCTAAAATATCCCATTTACTCAAAACTAATTCTTAAGTGATTACAACACTTAATTTATCAAATTAAATTAAGTGTAAATCTGTTTATCAAATCTAAAAAATCATTCAATCATTTTCAAGTCTTTATGCTTATCTTAAAAGTCATACTTGATTAGTAACAGAATATGTACCAATATTTCTATCACTAATTTAAACTACAAATTGGGGTTAAATTAAGGGGATTTTCACTTCAAGGGCTTATTTGTGTAGGGTAATAAGTTTTAAGGACACTATTTCTGAAAAATTAGTTTTAAGGATATTTTATAGGAAAAAGATAAAAGAATTTATCATTTTCAGTTATACAGAAATAATGATAAAATGATTTATCATTTTCCTGTATAACTTAAAAAGATAAATGGATTTATCATTATGCTGTAAATTGTCCTTAAAACTAATTATTCAGAAGTGTTGTCCTTAAAATTTATTACCCTGCAAATAGAAGCCCTTCAACCTAATTTCCACTTAAATTAATTTATAATCACGTTATAAATTAATATCAACCCCCTCCAACTTTATTCAATACGAATACACACACACACATATATATACAAACATAGAGATATATTCGGGATCTAAATCAATCATCCCGAATATCCACTCTAACTAATCCAATCAAATAGAAAAATAATTAAATAAATACCACAACTGTCGTCGACATTACCTAGAATCTCAGCAACTATTCTATGTTGATAACGATCCATCCAAACATCATTTATCAATGAAATACATTAATCTACATCATCCTAATCATATAAACCGGTATACAAAAATACTGGGATTTATACAATAATTAATTATGGAGTTATCGTTTTGCTCACCTTAGCCACATTTTTCAATCGTCCAGATTGCAAAAAAACCTGCTCCATTGCGAAGGTGACAGCTCCACGATTGCAACGTGACATAACCGCATTTGAATCTGATCTAGTATGAACAGGATAGAAATTTTCATACATTAAAACGTTAATTGATTAATTAAATTGCTAATTAACCCCTAATTACTCTTTACTATAGCCGAGCCCCAAATCGCGAACCCAAATCGATATTCCACGATCACTCCCTTACTGACGCCGCCATAGGCGATGATATAACGTTGCTCCACCCCCATTCGAAAGTCCTGCCTCTAGCGTCCATTTCTCCTTCAGAGCAGCCACCTTTGGTCAACCCTAGCACCACATAGAGCTAATCCTAGGTCGTCGACATCGCCTCCTATTTGCCACCGCTACACTCCACCATCTAATGATCGGTCGACCCCGATGGGCTCGCCTTCCCCACGCCTACCTTTCTCCTTCAGACCCTAATGGCAATCGAGGCCTCTAGCTCCTCGATCAATCACCGCTGTTAGATTCGGCTTGTTTGGATTCTATCTTTTTTTTCATAGTAAAGAGAGCAAGGGTCCTTTATACACATTATAAATGAACTACTTAATTCATTTATACATTTAAATCTCGTATGAGTTGTAGAAATATCCGATCGAGATGATTCTCGCTCCATGCGACTCTACATATTTTTTTGATCCCAATGGTATAAAATATGACACCATTTGAGACTGCTCTCCGGATGGTTAATTTCGCACGTATTGATTACAAATATCTATCGAGAAATTTGCAACTCTAAACGAAGCATGTTTATTGCCATTTATAACCAAATACCCATATTTCGGACCCAATGGAAAAGGTTTCGAGACCTAATTCCATCGTATACAAAAGTTAGCCTTATGGATCGATCTACTAATCGAACGTAGGCTACTAGCTAAAAATCCGTCGGTCGAAATATATCGATGCTTATACTCATTCTCAACCACTCGGACAATCCGGACTTTATGGAGGTGGTCTCGAGTCCTAATTCGTCCATTTGTGAAAGTTGAGTTTTTAGCCCATCGATTAAAATTAGCAATTAAATATTTAAATAAATAAATTATTTAAATATCTCGATGTATAAAAATACGGGTTGTTACATTCTTCCCCCTTCAAAAGAATTTTGTCCTTGAAATTCCAATGCAAAAATGTAACTCTACCCTAACACTCTGTCTCACATGACACTATACTTAAATCTTCACTTATCCATATGTTATAACAACCGAACACCAACATATCCATAACAATCATTCGCTATTTATACCCATGCAACGTATAGTAACCCATAACAAGCAGGTCATATACCATTACGTCTTGGCACTAGTCCATACAAAACATAGGAGGAAATTCACATGTCTACTAACATGATGCATCTCACTAATTGAGCTTCTGCGAATACTCAAAATCTAAACAACGAACCACTACTTTAAATGATCGTAACAAAGGGAAAAGTCTTAGACTAGTCTCTAGGCCTTCTTCTTCACTCCCTAAGTACACTCACAAACAACCCCAGGTCTAATTGACTAAACCAAACGCCTAATTTACACACGTTTCCACAAAAATGAAAATGGAAAACGAGGTGCAAACTTGCAATTCAAAAGAGAAGCTAACTAGCTATGCCATGCTACCGACTCTCTCAATTATCGGTTATGTCTAACAACCTTTTCTTTTTATCGTCCAAGGTTACGAAAAATTTCGGCAGCACCTCCTTTACGCAGCTCGATCCGAAAAAACACAACCACTCTCAAAACAACAATATAAACCCATATCTGGGACCTATATCTAGGGACAACACAACAACAATATATACATATGACATACCTTATAGAGTGTGTATGTCACATAGCAAACACACCCATTAAGCATAAACATGTACCATGTTGCGAGCAAGCTAACTCAACCCATAAAACCAAAAGCAGCTAGCAAGCCTTTATTCCAAGCATCTGCATTTCACTTACATAATCCAAAAGAAAGTCATGTATATCAAAGAGAATCAATATACCCATATATATGCTCCATACATAAGCATAATTAGCAAGATTGTAACAACATGCTTATCCAAATAGTAAATGCATACATATCACCATGACAACATAATCATGAATAAAAACCAAACGTACAACTCAACAAACGCCCAACTTGCATTTCCAATAAAGAATGCAAACAATAGCATAGAATAAATCTACATGTAAACTCTAGCATGGCATAAATCCATATGCAACAAGTATCTCTAATAAATATGTTGCTATTGAAAACAACAAGCACACTTGTAAAACAAGCAATAACAAAGCGACCTCTACACCATGCTTTCTTACCTTTCAACAAAACAGAAAGGAAAATAAAAAATTTACTTCTGTAACTGAAGGCATATCTATATAAAGCTCCATCAAAAACGAACAAGCTTAACCACATCGATCCGAAGTTACATAACCCTATTCCTAAAAATGAATAGGCCCTCAAGGTCTAAGCCACATCCGGTTCACTTCCTCTTTTCTAGTCGACTGATCACGACGACGACACTAGAATTACACGCTTTTACTAAAAAACAATCCATAAACAACAGCAATAAAAATCAATCAACAAAATTAAGCAACCTTAAGAAATAAAAAATAAACAATCAATTAGTAGTTAACAACAACAAGCAACAACAATAAACCAACCATCAAATAATAGCGAGCAACAACAAACAACACAAGCATACCCTACAATGAGACATAACAAAAAAATTATATCAACATGCACGGTGACCAACAGTAGTCAAAACATGCATGTCCAACTGTATAACCCAATGAGTCTGTTCGACATCTACGATAACTCAAATGCTTCAATGGTGCAGCTCCTCTCATGAATACAATACATGAAAGACTATCACACTTCCCGCTCCGAAAATGATAACCTAGATGATAAGGTGGACCCCGATTCTTTAAACTCTCGAAAAAATCAAGTGAGCTATGTCTGAACTTTCCTTTCCCTCCGAACTAACTCATTCTCCAAATGAGAAAACTTTATAATTAAATCATCATTAAATGACGATCTACAAACGCTTAGGCTCGCTCAGGTTCAAACTTACCTCAACTACACAATGATAATAAGGATAATGCACAAAGTATACTACGACGCTTGCCTAGGCAAGTATCATACCGCTACTTAGAAGATTATCCAAATCATCGCAAAACTAGTCAAGAAGTTCCTTCCCAAACTATCACAAGCTATCCTAACTATACCATACCATACACATAATTTTACATTGAATAAAGATCATCCTAAATGATTACGATGCCAGATCAAATCCTTTGTTTGCTCGCAAGGTTCCTTTGTTAAATTAGGGTCGGTCACCTGACTCCTCTTGTGCGAACTCAGATCCGGTTACTTGATCCGACCACTAAAACTTCCTAGCACGACCAGTGTTTCCCTTTAGAAATCTCCCAGACGTCTCAAGAATCCGACTCAAGTGCTCACCTTTAAGAATTGAGTGGAAAACCCTTGCCTAACTAGTGCAAATCACCTAGAAACCTTATGCTCGAACTAGGGATTAAGAACTATTGTGTGAATGGACCGATCTTCAGAAAATACCTCTTTAGCACATGGGATTACTCCCATCGCCTAAGATTTACAAATGCTTGGAAAATACTGCTAACATGAATGACTCTACGCTTAACTTATAAGTCATTTGTTTCGTCTTTTCCTAATTCTGGATAACTACTGGATCCTAATTTGATATAAAATCCAAGTCATGGTCTGCTTGTCGATCTCTTCTACTACTACACCCAAGGGCTATACTACCTTCAACAATTACTGCAGTTGTTGGAACATTCTCGTGTCGTAGTACATCCCGTAGTCTCTAAACTAATCGGCATCTTAGACTACCTATCTGTGGTCACTCATGTATTCCATCTGCTAATACTGATAGCTTGAATGACGATACCTTAGCAACAAACGATTGAAATAAATCTAAGTCCAGAGGATAAGTGGTATATGCAATAATATATAGAAAAAAACAAGTACGCTCTCTTAATGTATCTTCACCTACCACGTTGCTTAACTAAAACTAGTGTACAAGGTCCTAAGTTTTGAGCCTAAGCTCTGATACCAAGTGTAATGACCCGCCCATTGTAATACCCAAAATCAACGTTGAATGACAACGTCTGACTCCTGAATACGACAAAAGACAGTCCGTCAGGGTAAAACAAAAGAAATGCTACATATCATCCAGGCACAATGGTAGAATCTCACAGCGGAATGATGATATAAAATATATTGAATTTCATGAGCAATAAGATAAAAAATATATAAGAGACGGTACAGATGGAAGTAACCGATAAATGGATATCGATACAGAAAGTCAGAATACAATATCTGATACAACAAGTCTTGTATATAAGTAGCCTATCTGTCATGTATTACTACAACATCAAGTATATATCCAAAGTACCATCTTCGCCTCCAAAGTGCTTCAGCTGTCCTGAAAGCATATCCCTAAAAGCACCTGACTCTCAAACGACTCAATCGAGTACCCGAGAGTTATCATAACATAAGCAGACAATGACAAAACGCTGGTCAGACATAAAGCTTGGTGTGAGGAGAACAATCTCAAAGTACTGTATATTAAATCTATATACAAATATATAGGGAATTAGTGTAGTACAGCCAGTCCTCTCCACAAACGTGGCTCAAGTATAACCCGGACTGCTCTTAAACAAGTAAAGTAAACCCAACTCAAAAGTATGGTTCATACCGTAACATGCTCTTCTCCTGCACAGTTTGGGTGCACTCGTCTTAGAGCAGCTGTGTTAGGGCTTTGATTGGTCATTGATAGGAGGCGTATTTAGTAGAGTTGATGGTGGCGTTGTGTTAGTTGACCGAAGACGAGTGCATGGTGATGAGATAGGGTGGTGCATCGCCATATTGGTGATCGTGACATTATATTTAATACAGGGAAGTGTCGGGTTGCGATGACGTAGAGGTGGTCTGAGGCAAATCAGTTGTGCCATCGAGTTCGTGGCAATGAATGGAGTGATGTGGCAGTAGTTAGGAGTTGTCTCATGAAGCAAGGAAAAAAGCGACATTGTTGGCCATGATTTAGGGCTATAGGTCATGATAATAGGGAGGTGATCAGGTTTGGTTTTGTCTAGTTGAGCGCGAGAAGAGGAGATAATTGGTGCAGACGGATTTGGATTTGGTCGAGTGGTTTGTCGTATCAGTTGAAAGCGTGCACGATTTTTAGGCGGTGATGGTGTTAATGTGCACGATGGAAGAAGAGGGATGATGTAACAACCTGTATTTTTGTACACTAGGATATTTAAGTAATTGATTTATTTTAATATTTAATTACTAATTTTAATCAAATGGCTGAAAACTCAACTTTCACAAACGGACGAATTAGGACTCGAGACCACCTCCATTGTGTCTGGATTGCCCGAGTGGTTGAGAATGAGTATAAGCATCGATATATTCCGACCCATAGATTTTTAGCTAGTAGCCTGCATTCGATTAGTAAATCAATCCATAAGGCTAACTTTTGTATACGATGGAATTAGGTCTCGTAACCTTTTCCATTAGGTCCGAAATATGGGTATTTGGTTATAAATGATAATAAACATGTTTCGTTTGGAGTTGCAAATTTCTTGATAGATATTTCTAACTGATACGTGCGAAATTAACCATCTGGAGAGCAGTCTCAGATGGTGTCATATTTTATATCATTAGGACCAGAAAAATATGTAGAGTCGCATGGAGCGAGAATCGTCTCGATCAGAGCTTTTTACAACTTGTACGACATTTAAACGTATAAATGAATTAATTAGTTCATTTATATTGTATATAAAGGACCCTTGCTCTCTTTACTCTAAAAAAAGATAGAACCCAAAGAAGCCGAATCTAACGGCCGTGATTGAGCAAGGAGCTAGAGGACTCGATTGCCATTAGGATCTGAAAGAAGAAAGGAAGGCATGGGCAAGGCGATCCTATCGACATCGGCCGATCATCAAATGGTGGAGTGTAGCGGTGGCGAATGAGACGCAACGTCGACGACCTAGGGTTGGCTCTAGGTGGCGTTGGGGTTGACCAGCGGTGAGGGCTCTGAAAGGGAAAGGGACGTTGGAAGCAGGATTTTCGAATGGGGGTGGAGCGGCATGATATCATAGCCTATGGTGGCGCCAGAGAGGGAGTGATCGTGGAACGTTGGTTTGGGTTCGCGATTTGGGGCTCGGCTATAGTAAAGGGTAATTAGGGGTTAGGTTAATTAATTAGCAAAATAATTAATCAATTAACGTTTTAATGTATGAAAATTTCTATCTTGTTCATACAAGGTCGGATTTGAATGTGGTTTATCGCGTTGCAATCGTGGAGCTGTCACCTTCGCAATGGAGCAGGTTTTGTTGCAATCTGGACGATTGAAAAATATGGCTAAGGTGAGCGGAACGATAACTCCATAATTAATTATCGTATAAATCCCAGTATTTTTGTATACCGGTTTATATGATTAGGATGATGTAGATTAATGTATTTCATTGATAAATGATGTTTGGATGGATCATTATCAACATAGAATAGTTGCTGAGGTCCTAGGTAAATGTCGACGACAGTTATGGTATTTATTTAATTATTTTCCCATTTGATTGGATTAGTTAGAGTGGATATTCGAGATGATTGATTTAGATCCCGAATATATCTCTATGTGTGTATATATATATGTGTGTGTGTGTGTACATATATATATTCGTATTGAATAAAGTTGGAGGGGGTTGATATTAATTTATAACATGGTTATAAATTAATTTTAACCACAATTTGTAGTTTAAATTATTGATAGAAATATTGGTACATATTTTATTACTAATTAGGATTTAAAAGTATGGCTTTTTAAGATAAGCATGAAGACTTGAAAATGATTGAATGATTTTATAGATTTGATAAACGGATTTAAACTTAATTTAATTTGATAAATTAAGTGTTTTAATCACTTAAGAATTAGTTTTGAGTAAATGGGATATTTTAAAAAAATGCTAATGTGATTTTATAAAATAGTGTGATTGAGACCTACTTGATTTAATTTGATGAATTAAGTATATTGTGGCTTAAATTGGTTTTTAAGCGAATATAATATTTTATAAAAGGATTTATGGATTTATAAAATATTATGAGGTGAAATATATTACTTAAATCGGTTTTAAGTATATAATGATGTTTTTATAAAATGGTTACGATTTTATAAAAATAGTATGAAAATATATTTAATTATAATTGTATAATTAAATAATATTAAGCTTTTAAAAGATTTATAAGCTTATGGTTGTTTTATAAATAATATATTATGCTTGCAAGTAATATGTTAGTAGATGGATCACATCCTAGATTACCATATGCTATAATGAGTAGATTAATGATTGAATCGTATAATTTTCGTGTCATTGTTTTTAATTGGTTGAATTGGCTAAATTGATTAAATTGATTGTGGATTAGAATTGAATGGTAGATAAATATATTGTTTGATTGGTTGATTAATTTGACTATGTGATGGTAGAATGGTTGTTTTGTTGGGTTTTTCCTTCTGGTAGATAAATGGGCACGTGATGTACTGATTTGTTCCATATATATGGACTGGTTGTATATTTACCCGCATATAGTTTATGTGGGTTATATACATCTATGTTTATATATAGTTCTGGTATGTCGGACTTGATACTACTAAAAGGGGTATGGAATATTTTATAGATATCCATTGATATGCGGTTTCAGGCATATGCATATAGTTCTGGTATGTTCGACTTGGGGCTACCGGAAGGAGGTACGGAGTATTTTGTATATATATTCATTGATATACGGATTATGTATATAGTTCTGGTATGTCCGACTTGGGGCTACTGGAAAGTTGAACGGAATATTTTATTTACATTATGCGATTTAAAGCGTGTATATATAGTTTCGGTATGTCCGACTTGGAACTACCGATTGGTGCAGGTGAATCCATGGTACCTTTGGGCGACATAACTTGCATACGTGGTTCCAGAGCAAGGGTGGAGAGTGACTGGGATGCCAGTCTAGAGTAGGTCATATACTGTTGCGTAGTACTCTTGGAGGCTAAAACGGGACCTACATGCCAACTTCTTTTGAGGTGTTGCTTTTTTGGGGGAGTCCACAATATTATTATGGCTCTCAATAGGCCTTATAGGTAGCTAATGGAAATTCAGGATGATTTATCGACCCACATGAGAGCGACATTACTTTAGCATTGTATACCCATGTGAAAAGGATGTACGCAAGTTTAGCGTTTACATACGTTTCCGGTATGTCGATATTGACAACCGGGAGTAAAAGATGCTAGCAAGAAAACCATACCATTGAGATGATAGGACCTACAGACGTGATCTCGGAATAGGGGCGGAAGAGAGACCTGAACGCCAGTCTAAAGTAGGTCATATATAGTATATAGTACTCGTGGAGGCTATGACGGGACCTACAGGCCAACTCCTTTGGAGGTGTTGGTTTTCAAGGGAGTCCATAGATTAGGTGTGGCTCTTGATAGGTCTCACTGGTAGCTAATGGCTGTTCGGGACGTGTATCAATTATGGATATTCGTATTTTGGTTTTTGAGTACGAAGATGCTATGCTAGTAGCATTGTTATATAGCCGTATTTGTTTTGCATTTCAGATGCTTTGATGGGGATCGTTTGATCAATTGGTGTCTGTAGCGGACCCACCCACTAGTAATGATGGGTATCATCTTCTTCTTTGGGCATTGGCTATTGTTATGATTGTGCATGTTATATTGGTTATTTGATTACGATTATTGAACATTAGTTGTTTGACTTATATAGGGATGTTTATTACTTATGCGGTGATACATTAGGTTAACTCTATCATAGAATGTTGTTACGTTTTAGTCACATTATATTAGTTTACTGATTGTGATTTTTACTAGAATATCTTAAGTTTCAAGTTTAAAAAGAGAAATAGATTTTTATTAGATACTTTATTCATTATTATATGTTGGTATATTTGGTTTGAGAGAAACCAGAGACTATTTAATAATAACAACAGTTATATTAATAAATTAGTGATAACAGTAGCATCATTTTGTTTCAATTGGATCTCAAATCCAAAATATAAATTGGCTAAAAATAATCATTTTAATGAATTTCTTAGTAAGGTTAGGAAAAGCATTGAATTATTTGAACAAAAAAACAATATTTTTAACATTAATAACTTCAGTGTTAGCATTTATTCGAATTCGAAAGAAGTTTTTTCTGATTATCATAATGTTCTTTTGATCAAAGGAGCATAATGTTAATATTTTTTCGTTTTATAAAAAATTTATAAGTATATAATTACATATTTTGTTAATATTGGTGCCACTTGATTTCGTGATCACTATCTCATATCATAATAGTAAGTTATGATGTCACATAATGAGTTTGACCCTTTTATTATTTTAGCTCTTTTTATAGTTTCTTTGCTGTCTAATAATTTTAACTCTAGTTTTATCATTTTTATTTCATTAATTCATATATATGTATATAAATTTTATTTATATACATATATATATATATATATATGGTATTATTTTTATTTTTGTTTAGTTTCATCTTTAGGTACAGGTTTAGGCTATAAATGGTGCATGAATGCTATTCGTAGGGTTTCTGGGTTGCTGTTGCCAGGATTGCAGGATTGCTATTTATAGGATCGTTGTTAGGAGAGATTTCACATTTTAGATCTGGATCATCCGCGCTAGCTGTGAGGCATTCATTCTCTAGTGGATCTGCTTGTTGATCTCATTTGTTCACTTGGATGCACCATGGTTTATATTGGGTACTTCTAACACTTCATTATCGGGCGATGGCCTTGCCGGAGTTCGATACTGAGGTGTAATGGGCGGTGGCCTTGCCGGAGCTCATTCAAGAGTTACCTGATGTTGTTATCTTAGATTTTTCTATGTTATGATTTGTCACATGCTAGGCATGTTGGCAGCTCCTTATTATCGGTGGTATATATATGTACATGTGTGCTCTCCTCTACTTTAGAGGATCACACATTTCTCTCAAAAAAAGTGGCTGAATGGAGCTTCGTATTGCATATGCTATTATAGTAATGGTGAAAACAGTGAGAGCATGCTATATAACACTTATTGGTTGTATCAAGTTACAAAAATTGTTTTCGTAAAATGTACCAAACATTATTAATGAAATAATAATTATTTTTAGTATTGACTAAAAAATAGACATAGTTTTATTTTAATATAAATATTATGAATATTCATTATAAAATAAAACTATAACACTGGTATTTGTGATGCATTGGAAAATACAGAAGTATCTAAATTTATTTGCAATTATTTTGGAATTATAGACTAAGCCACAGTTTTGAGAAATATTTTTTTATTATATGATTATGAATCATATGGTACTAGTAAATTATATCTCGGACAATTAAGGGCAAAGTACTCATTTAGTGGGAGCATCATAAGAGTTGATGTACCCAATGGATTGATACATACAGATGTATGCAATCGAAAGTCTATTAGTTCCAAAATTATTCCACATACTTTGTTGTATTCACCGATGAGTTATCACAAATATGAACAAGAGTATATGATGCACATGTGGTATGTTAATGATGTGTTCATAGAATTTAAAATGAAAGCAAATAAAATAACATGCAATAGAAAATAAAATTAATTCGATTTGATTGAATTGGTGCGTATATTGGAAAAGGGTTCACAACGTACCAAAAAATGAATAAAGATTCAATCCCAAAAGTCACTTCTTCCTATGATTCATAATGATGTATCGATAAGGAATAATCGAACTTTGTTGAACAAAGTACGATTAATTGTGAGTGAAGTTGAGTTAACTTCTTTCTATAAGGTCGTGTACTTAAGAGTAGAACACAAGGTTAAAATAAATTTCTTCTAAAAAGTGGTTTACAAATCATATAAGATAAGGGTTTATAAGAAACCCCAATATATCCTAGGCTAAGGAGTTGGCGGGTTGTGCAAGTTGAAAGATTGCATGTAATAATTGTTCATAAGGGATGTTGTATGAATTACCCCAAAAGAAGTTTGGGAATAATTTTCATTGAATGACTTACTCATATTTTGAACATAGGTTTTGTAAACTAAGACCAAATTAGTTTTATATAAGGCAATTAATAAGGTATTTACGAATACCTTTTATATTACATTGAGAAACAACCGTTGTTTCAAGAAATACCAACTTTGTAGTGAAGAAATTTCTTTGAGAAATTATTGGTAGCAAACTGGATTTGGATATAATCCCAAAGAAAAATCTAATTGTGTGGGATGAAATGAAATTAACATAACCTAAATGAACACATCACATTAGAGTGTCTAATAAGTATTCTCATATATTGAGAAAGAAACTATGAGTTTCTTATCAATGCCGAGAATAAATAATCCTACATTGTCAATTAAGCCATTAAGAGTATTGACTCTATGATATGGTATTGTTATCCAACTTTATGACCAAGCTACATCTGGACGAGTCAGAGCAATCGAATAGAGAAATAACTAAGCGAAAATTTCCAAGCTCGGATATCGAACAAGATCGCGAAGTGGATTCATAACACTTACCAAGTGACTTCAAAATATCAACTCACTTCAACCACGAAGCCAGAGTGTCAACATGCATGTAGGCATGGATCAGTATCGATCCATGAATGGGGATCGGTACCAATCCCTAATTTTTCCTCAAATCCACCAATAACTTACAGCACATGAAGATGGAGCGCTTATAGGTACATGTCATATGGAGTGATTCGCTGGCCACCTGCCACCCAAACATTTGATGGGCGAACCAAAAGCTATCAACCAACATTCGAGCAAGGGGTTCAACCAAATTCAAGCTCATACTCAAGCGACTAGATGCAAAGGACTAGGACATAAGCCAAATAAGCAATCATGATAACTCGAAGAGAAATTTCCAACACATCTTATGGATCAGTACCGATCCATATGCATGGATCAATACTGATCCACATGCATAAATCGGTACTGATCCTCAAAACTTGATGAGGTGGCCATGATCTTCCCTAAGCAACTTCTTTTGGACATGGGTAATATGGGTGTGAACATAGTGGAGATGATTTCAGCAACCTACAGCTATAAATAAAGGAGGAGGGGTATTGTTTTGAGGATCTTTTGTCTCTCTTGACTATTTTCTATAATTTTTCTATAATCTCAGGGATCATCACTGATCCATAGAATGACTTTGTGAAAACTCGACAGAAATCGAATAACAGGATTTAAGTGGACGTTGTTTGGAGTTTTCACCGAGCCATTATAAAAATTGTGTGTTCTTCTTTTCTTTTTCTGGAAATTTTTATATTTATTACTTCATTGGGTGTTTGTGCCACTTTTTGGTATAAACATTTTGGTGCTTCCACTGAGAACATTGGATTAATCGACTTTGAAACATGAAATTGGAGAAGACGACGTGACCGTCGACCATGAGAACTGCTGCAGAAAGCCAATAAGAATGTGAGGGCAGCCAAGAGGTGTCCTTAGGATCTAACCGCTTCCATCTACATAATCAGAGATGAGATGGACATAATGATGATATAAATGTAGAACCGAATGATAGCCCGCTAAGAAGAGATGATGAAAGGATTCCTTAAAAGGATGGGACAACCGGGAACATCCGAAGTTGATTCAGACCAGAACCGTGGACCAAAGGTCAATATAAATTCACTTGGAAACAGAATGGAGAGTAGTGGAGCAACCCCTAAAGAGGCACTACATCTCGGTACCGATCCCCGAGCACAGGTCGATACCGATCCCTAAAAACTTGGATACACGATAAACTTGAACTTGGACAAAAATTCTGAATACCAAAATGTGAATCAGAATGCAAATGCATGACTAGAGAAGTACATGCCAGGATTTCTCCATAGGAATGGGGGGCAGAAAGAAAATGCATAACCGAGACTTTTGTTAGATGATAATGATAGAAATACTAATATAATTAGACGAACGATGAGAGGTGGACCTCCAGATCAGAGTTTGGAGTGTATAAAATGAAACCAATTCAGCCCTAACATCTAGTACACAAGGAATCCACTTGATTTCATGATGCCGACACTGGAAATGTATGATGGAAAGACTGATGGGTGCATCTAAAGAGGTGATGGGGCGATACTTCCCCTTATATTTGATAGACTTAGCGACGTGTGATTCAGACAGCTGGAAAACAGTTCCATTAGCATGCGATCGAGTTAGTGAATAGGTTCATGAGGTAACTTAGAGTGCATATTTCATGGCCACAGAATGTTATGACGTTATCAAGCATGAAGCAAAGGGCCGGAGAGACATTAAGGAGTTATTTAACTAGATTTAATGCAGCAACCGTCGTGGTTCATAAGTCGGATCCATCAGTGGTTCTGATGGCAACAGTTTCAGAAGTTGCTAGTAAAATGGATTTTAAGATTGCTTTGGAAAAGGATCCACCAGTGGATCTCTTGGAATTTTACCATGAGGTTGAGAGATATCTGCATCAGGAGGACGCTGAGACTGAAAAGGTAGAGGTTAATGCTGTGGATGACAGTGGACCATTTGGAGCAGGGTTAGAAAACAACAAAGGAAAGTGAAAGGCCAATTACGGCTTTAGAGGAACGAAGCGGCAGAGGTGGTTAAAAAATTCTCTTCTTATATAGAATTGATTGAAATTTCAAAGAGGATTTACCTAGACACCCGGGGATAGATTCCCTACCGAAAACCAATGAAAAGAGAACTCACGGATTGGGAAAGTATTGCCTATTCCATGAGCTGGATGGTCATGAAACAAATGATTGCAGGCATCTTCATGATTTGATTGAGAAGTAGGTTAGGAACAACCAGTTACAGTAGTATGTAAGGAGCCAAGCTATAATGATGCAGCAAGAGAAATCAATGTCTGCAGTGAATCGAAGTGGCCTCAGATCCAGGCCGAGGATAGTTATCCTATGATCGGGACGATAGGGAGTCAGGTTCGATTCCTACACTTTTCCTTCTAATTTCAATAAATAATGTGGTATTACAATCAATCCACTTACTCATGTATGAGACCTCGATTGATCTCTAGGCACATTCTAAGTTGGATGCGAGGCTGTAGTATCTGAATGGATGTCGTGATGTGTGATTAATGTTTGAACTTAAATTCTATGAATTCTTGAATTTGAAAATCACCTGAACATGATGACCGATGTTGATTTAGAAACACCAACGGAGATTGGTTATCCTCTATATTGATTTATAAACTGACTAATCATAGTAGTCATGTCCGAAGAGATAGGGCGATGACCGTAAAGTGCCGGTCCCATTGTCGCAGAGCGATTAGATTGGGCTTATATGAAAGCAAGTCCCCACACCAGAAAGTGAGTGGATTGGCCTTTCTTGGACGTTGAGTTCCCTTGTCGGAGAGTGAGCGGATTGGACTCAGCAAGGATCTGAAGAGATCGAACCCTAATTCGAATGATAAACGATATGGAGAAATCGATGGTTGGATTAACGATTCAGAGAGATCATGGATTTAATGAATGATCCTGAGAGATCGAGGTTTAACCATCAGCTTGGAAAGGCCAAGAATTCAATTAATGATCTAGAGAGATAATGGATTTAATGAGCGATTCAGGGAGATCCAGGTTTAACTATCGACCTGGAAAGACCATGGATTCAACTAATGATTCGAGAGGCAGAGGATTAAGCCAATAATATGAAGTAATCAGGAATAGGATTGGTCATCGAGTACATGACCCAAAGGAATCGAAAACTAGACTTTGGTTTTGAACACCACTTGACATTAAAGCAATTCGATAGCGATTATCGAATTAAATCACTAGATTTGATATGTGACTATCAATTCTCGATTAAACACGAGACGATCATGATTTGTGATATACTGTACGATATGATAATTTTGAGGGAACATGGAATGATGATTATTTGTGACTAATACTTGAACAAGGACTCAAGTTCTTAGCAATAATAGTCTGGAATGATCTTTCATTTACAGGAGAATCAGATGGGAACTAGACGATTCACCGTTGTATGGCCAGTTAATAACCAGAAAACTCATCTACTCCTGAATAATCAATTTCGATATTTGTTCTTGAGCAAAGCACGCCTTGTATTCACAAGGCATGCTTTGGGGGGCAAATGTTATCCAACTTTGTGACCAAGCCACACCTGCACGAGTCGGAGCAATCGAACAGAGAAATAACTAAGTGGAAGCTAGAGCGATAATTGCCAGACTTAGATATCAAACAAGACCATGAAGTGGAGTCATAACACTTACCAAGTGACTTCAAAATATCGACTCACTTCAACCATGAAGCCAAAGTGTCAACAAGCACGCAAGGGCATGGATTGGTGCCGATCCATGAACAAGGATCGGTACCAATCCCCAACTTTTCCTCAAATACTCCAACAACTTACATCATGTGAAGCTAGAGTGCTTATAGGCTAGTACATGTCATATAGAGTGATTCGCTGGCCATCTGCAACCCAAACAATTGATGGGAAAACCAAAAGCTATTAACCAACATTCGAACAAGGAGTTCAACAAAATTTATGCTCATACTCATGCGACTAGATGCCAAGGATAAGGACACAACCCAAATAAGAAATCACGACAACTTGAAGAGAAACTACCAACACATCTTGTGGATCGGTACCGATCCATAGGCGTGGATCAGTACCGATCCCTGAAACTTAATGAGGTGGCCATGATCTTCCCCAAGCAAATTCTTTTAGACATGGGGAACGCGAGTGTGAACATCGTGAGATGATTTCGGCAACCTACGTCTATAAATAGAGGAGGAAGGGCATTGTTTTGAGGATCTTTTGGCTCTCTTGACTATTTTCTGTACTTCTTCTATAATCTCAGGGATCATCATGGATCCATAAAAACAACTTTGTAAAAACTCAATAGATATCGAATAATAAGGTTTAAATGGACATAGGCCGGAGTATTCACCGAACAACTATAAAATTGTGTTTTCTTTTTTCTTTTGCTTGCCTTTTCTTGAAAATGCAACTTTTTGGTATAAATAGGTATGATTTACAAATCCAAAAAGGATTCCAAGTACATTATTAAAATATGATTTTGGTGGTTGTCCCCGAGGGATATGATCCATGGGTCACGAATGAGTCTTCAAAAGCAAGACAAATGCAGTTGGAATATATTGAGCAATTTTAATAAGAATAACATCATGAATTTCAATTGTTGAAATTAGTGTAATATATTCGATATTCAACAGGCTCAAGTTAATTTGGAGTTACTCACAAAATTATCGGTTAGTACGACTTTGTGCTTTGGTACATATGTGTTGAAATGGAAAATTCTACATGATGATTTAATATAGACTATTTGCACATGACAACCAAAGTATCTCGAAGTCAGTGGGAGCAATATTGAGTTTGTAGGTTTTTGGATATGATCCAAGAAATGATACGAAAGTATCATTTTGTAAGTGAATTGAATAAGTATTTTGATAGAAATATTGAATAGTTTGATTTTTAGTCAAAATGCAAAGGAAGCGTGTGTCCATAAGGAAGAACCACTAAAAGGTACATAGATATATCTAGACTATAAGTAAACAACATACTTTGATTATTGACGACGTACTTATGCTAAAATCAGTAATAGTTTGGTTGTTTAATACTCGATATTGGATTTGTAAATTATATCTTTAAAGGATGTTGGGAACATCCCAAACTATTTGCAAAGATGCCATATTAAAATGTTTAATATGGAACATGTAAGATGTATTCCTTATGTATTGACAATAGGAATTATCATAAATGTTGAATTTTCTATAATACCATAATTTTCTTATGTATTTGATGCATGAAGCAAATATTAATTCCAAACTAAAATCACTAAATGGTAGTTTAGAGTGTTTTTGAGTATTTACGAAAAACTAGAGTATTGTTTACGGAAATAAGGAACTCTTTATGAAAGAGTGTTAGAACTTAAACTTCATGAGTGCTACCGAGTATAGTATGTCGATATCAAATTCATGTTCAAACCTTAATTAAGAATCTTTAAGTTGAAAATGTCCCAAAACGAAACATTGTGGTTGATTCAGTGAAAATGCTAAGTACATCGCCTTAAATAGCGCCAAAACAAAAGCCATACGTGTGTGTGCACAAATTTATAAACAAGCTAAGGGTGATTCCAAGTCTTAAGAATACTAATCATTGTTATATAATAACATGTAATAATAAGAGCTCACTAGAAGTCGAGAAACATACCCTGAATAGTTCCACATGGTCATCATCAAAGAGAGTTGATTGACAGAGTAGATAATTAAACCAACATAGCAGATCCATTCACGAAAGGTCTAACTCGATCAGTTCTCATCAAACTGATTGAAGGGATGAGATTGAGATTTCATAATTGGCCCCAAGTACAAGTGGGAAATTGATAGAGTTAGGGGTATGCCCCATGGGCAATTATGTAAATGCTACAAAATCTAATTTGATAACCAGTCATGTTCAAGATAAAAAGGTGTTTTCTTTCTATTATATACTTGATGTAATATGTTATACTAATTAATTAATTTGATTAAAAGTATATTTAATATAAATTCCATAAATGATATACTTTGTGATAGTAGTTACAATGCGTGGTAACCATGAGTGATTTACCACAATAAAATAAATATACCGTTTTAAATATTCCTATTCAATATGTATCAAGATTTGATATCGATGCATCCGTTGAGACTAGAATACGCAACACTCTCCAAATGTAGGGCGGTTTATTACTCATGACTGCTGGGGAACCAATGGGTTACATGCTTATAGTTACTGGATTACTGTGGAATCAAACACTCTATAGTTTTCTATTGTTTAATATAACTAAGGTCAAATAGAAATTGTCAATATAACACAATTACACAGTTCTCCTGACTTGCGAATACCGTTGACCTTCAATATTGAAGCTCCGCTTTGATTATAGTTAAATCATGGCACAGTGTCCATCGAACGACTATAGTTAGGTTGCGGGGAAGCATTTGAAGTGAAACACTTTCAAGGGAGGATTTGTCTCCTCGGCTACATGAGGTTAGTATCACTGTCAACTAAAGTCAACTCAAAGTCAAAGTCTTTTGCCAGAGCAGTACGGTTAATAATAATTTTTAATATTGAACCAAGGACTTTGTGTTTGGACTGTAGAGTTGAATATGGATGATATAGGAATTTTGACCATTCCAAATTCCATAAGTCCAAAGTGATATAGTTTTGACGAAGTGAATTGGTGTAAATAGTTATCACAATCAGGTAATGCTTAATAAAGATAAATTAGATTTTACCAAAACCAAATAAGTGATAAATTTGACCATAATGTCACACCACCTGCTAAGTGACGTGTGAATGTTAATATTCGAATTGTTCGATATTAAACGCTGACCAGATTTAGACCTAAGAGTCACACAACCGAAACGTTGAAAACTCATTTTTACCACCTGATTTAACTAATTTATAATTGTTATAAATTAATTAAATTAATTAAATTAATTAATATTTATGAAATATTAACTATAAAATTTTATTTAATGTGTTGAATGATATTAATAATATATTTATAATAATTATAAATATACTAATTGACATATGACATCAATACGCATTTAATTAGATTTAAATGTGGGAAATTTTTTGCTTGGGTTTGGAATAGTTTCAAGGCCTATTTGGTAGCTACAAAATTCCGCCATGTGCAAAGGTGAGGCCGCCCATGTATTGTACATGGCTAATTAGTTTGAGTAATAAAATGGCAAGAATTGGTTAAGAGAAAAATGAGGATCTGATCCACTATATATTGTCCCACACTTCCTTTATTGCTCGACTTTTTGCCTCATTTGATTTTAAGAGAAAAAAATCCACTCATTTGCAGCAACAAAGATGGCTGGTCATGGCTTCTCCAAATGCCAAAAAATTCAAAATATAAAAAACACATCAAATCAAAGCGATTCGATCACTGGTGATAAAGCTGTTCGGGAGATAGCATCTTTAGAATTGGAATTCGAATTAGGAGTTCATTTCAACACTTCAAGGTGTGATCATTTAGCATTGGTGATAGGTAATTATCTGATTACTATTTATATTAATGTTCACCGAATTATTGTTCTATATATTCGCTTATTAGATATACTACGAATCGGTATATAATTGTCTTTTCACATATGATGGTTGTCTGTATATATGTGTATTGATAATAATAAAAAAATTATACATTGTAAATATCATAGCGCCCAAGGCCGTAGAAAAAAATTATAATATTATTTAAATGATTTAATTACCTTAGTCTTAATTTAAAATGACTATAAATATATAATACAGGTTTTGAATTTTTGAAAATTTTTATGTAGGATAAAAATAATTTTTGCCGAGAGAATAAAAATAATAATTAAATAATATTATTTAAATGATTCAATTATCCAAGTCTTAATTTAATATGATTATAAATATATAATTCACGTTTTGTATTCTAAAAAAATCGTTTATGTGAAAATTAACTTTCGGCATAAAAAAATATTGTTATTATTATTATTACATAATATTAATTTGATTTAAAATCACTTATGAAATTGTAAAATACAATTATATAAATTCACGAGTAATAATAATTTTGATCAAAAATTTATATATAATATTATAACACATTTCCTTTAAGAAATATTTTTTTTATATTTTTAAATAATAATTTCATGCGGTTTTATAATTTAATAATTGTTTATCTAATTAATTAGTTAAAACCGAAAAGAAATTGAAATTAATATATATATATATGGGCCAAGAGCAATAAGGTAAATTTTTATGTATAAATTTTATTATTTACTTAATTATATATACACACACACATACATACAAATATATAACTTGTTATATGTTTATATATATTTATATTATCTAAAAAATTATGTTCGGATTTTAAGTATATTATAAATGTTAAAATATTTTATAAACATATATATATATATATATTAAAACTAATTTTATAATTTTATTATATTTATATATATAAATAAATTTACATACACACACATATATATATTTCACAATGTTTTATATTTAATTAATTACATCTAATATTTTATATGACACACACACACACACACATATATATATATATATATATATATATATATATCTTATTACTTTTTGATGCACATATATGTAAAAATTTAGACAATGCATTTGTATACACTAAGGGCCAACATGTCTGTTGCGATGTAAATCCTTACATCTATATATAGGCTGCTAACCATGTGCATATTATTTTATTGCACGTGCACATACACATATATGTGTATATGATGCACATATTCAAACATGATACAAAATAATATAAAGTAAAATTTTATTTATAAAATTAAATAGTAATGATTTTATTTAAAACAAATTCAGAAAAGTTCTAAATGAATTAGTCTTCATAGGCCCTACAAAAATTCAAAATAGTAAAAAAAGATTGAAATTCACTCATTTCTTTCGCTGGGGGCTGGCCCAAATCCAAATAATTCAGTAGAAAAATTACAATAGAAAGCCTCAAATTGACAAAAAAATCTCAATCCCTGAAGCCCTAGAAAAAATAATCATTTTTCCACACCTTAAAATGACCCCTATACAAGTCTATTTATAAAAAGAGATTACTTGGTGCTCAAATCCTCATTTATATGGCAGCAAATAAATTGTGTCATCTAATTTAAAAGGGTAATATCTTCTCTTTTATTATGATATGCATATCCATACATACAATATTATTTTGAGCATCCAAGTATTTGTTTCCCATTTATTATATTTATTTCCTCTAAATTTGATTTTTGTATCACAAATCATAACACTATCGAACTCCAAACAATGAAACATTATAGCATCAATCCCAACAATCTTCACCTTGATACTATTGTTTTTTAAATGCCATCTAAACTCCACCTACAACCTCAAGCTTCAAACAATCTCCAATATCACAGTAGGAACAAATGTTTGCATACCCAAAAGAAAACTTTACTAACCTCCAAACCACCTAAATATGCATGCTTCCCAATTGAACATGCGTATCATCAATAACTCAGAACTGCTTATAATACCATAGAGGCCTCCGTGCAGTCTTATCAGCTTTCCATTGCTAGCTCCACCTTGATTCTAACAATTTTCCCTCTCCAACACCGCATTGAGAAGTTCCTTCGTTTTCCACCATTTTCTCAAGCAATCTGTATACATTATTGCTTCCTCTTTTTACGTGCAGCACTTCCCTATTACCCTTCCAACCCTAGGATTCCACCTTAACTTGAAAGTTTACAGTCCTTTCTTTCCTACACTCCCATTGAAATAAGATTCTTCTTAATTCATGGAGCTTGCCTAACTACCGTGAGTTTCACCACTCTTCCAACATACAGTTTTAGCTTAACCGAACTTATACCATTTACCTCGACATCTCAACCATAGAGGACTCCATCTTGCTTTCTTGCTCCTTATAATTAATGAATGCTCCCTTTTGATTGCATATATTGAAACATGCATACAAATCAAGCAGCCACTCATTTTCTTTTCTTCTGTCAACACAAAGAATATCATTACTAATACCAAAATATACCTCATCATCGCTTCCTTCCTCAAGCTTGTCTTTATCTTCCTCTAATGCCTTCACCCTTTCTTTATCCTTTTTAAGCTTATTGTAAAATTCAACTGGTGATCAGATTTTTCACAACAATAACAGCCTTTTCGTATTCGGCCTATTGGACCGTCTCCATATTTGGACGGTTACATGTCCTTGCAAAATGGACCTTTTCAATTAGATTTCCACTTTCCCTTTCCCCTTTATCCTTTCCTTCCTTTAGGTTCATCCTCTACATCTCTTCATTGAGTAGGCTACTAACCGTCGATGTCATTAAAACAATTCCATTTGAATTTGAGTTGTTCAACGCCACCGCAAGTGTTTCCCAACTCTCAGGATGAACTCATCAACAGAAAGGCTTGTGTCTCATCATCCACCTTGTAATTCACGGGTTCCATTTGATTCACAATTCCTTGAAAATCATGAAGACGATCTCTAATTAACCCAAATTCCTTAGCTTCAGATTTACCAATCATCCCATTAGAAGATCCTTATTTGTTGTGGATTTTTATGCATATCCTTCCAATTTCTTCCAAATTCCAAAAGTAGATGTTTCTTTAGCAGCAATATGAAATACCGCATTCTACAAAAAAATACCGAATAGCCGTCTTCAGCCTTCCTATACAAAGTTTCTCACTTTGCTTCAGATACATTACTAGATCTATCCCCTTTGTTCTCTAATAGTTGGTGAAGATCATTGAAGTACATAAAATCCTCCATCTTTGCCTTCCATAACCTTCAATTTCTCCCATTAAGTTTTTCAACACTTATCTTCTCCATAATTAGACTCCATTCAAGTAATTTTTGTAGTAGGCTTTGATACCAACTATTAGGGTTTTCCCAAGGATACCTACACAATTAGATTTGAAAAGAGATAAGAAATAAAGAAAAACAAAAGACAAAGAAATTTCCATAAACAACCTTTATTAAATTCACCAAAAAGATTATAAGAGAAAGCCTTAAAATCGAGTCTAAATCTCAATCCTTGGGACCTAGAAAAAATAACCTTTTTCTTGCACCTTAGAAAGACTCCTATACAGGTCTATTTTTAATAAGAGATTACTTTGTTCTCAAATCCTTGTTATATAGCAACAGATAAATTATTGCATCTAATTTAAAAGAGTAAAATCTTCTCTTTTATTATGATATGCATATCCATATATGCAATATTATTTTGAGCAAGTCAAAGTATTAGTTACCCTATTATTATATATTTCTTCTAAATGTGATTTTATATCATAAATCACAACACTCTCCAACTCCAAATGATGAAATATTATAGCACCAATCCCAACAATCTTCACCTTTATACTATATTTCCATAAATGCTATTCAAACTCCACCTATAACATCAAGCTCTAAACAATCTCCAATATCACAATAGAAACAAAATGTCTCCATACCCAAAAGAAAATTTTACCAACCTCTAAACCACCTAAATATGCATTCCTCCCAATTGAACAAGCTAATAATCAGTAAATCGAAACTTCTTATAATAATATAGAGGCCTTTGTGCAATCTTTGAGGCTTCCCGTTGCTGGCTCCACCTTAATTCTAACAAATTTCCCTCTCCAACACCACTTTAAGAAGTTCTTTTGTTTTCCATCGTTTCCCCAAGAAATATGTAGACATTGCTTCTTCATTTTTTTGCACACATCATCTCCCTATTACCCTTCCAATCCCTAGTGATTCCACATCAAGTTGAAAACTTACCTCCTTGGCTCTCAATAAATAAGGTACATCTATTACTTCAATTATTACTCCCGGTTATGGGATAAATTGCGCATTCCCACACTGTAGTGGGTAAGAAATACAAAATATGCTCATTTAGAATAACTCATCGGAAAATTGGCTTGGTGGAATAACTTCCTACCATATATCTTGTCTTCTTTAACCATGAGTCAACAAATATCCTTTATGTGTGTTTGCCATTTCATTTCCCTCTTATCCAATCATACTACTATCTTCTTTCAATCAAAATCTCTTGATAGTTTTTCAAACTTTGGTATTTACTTTCTTTATCCTTGATCTTTCATGCGAGTATATCCCAGGACTCGCAAAAGTATACTTTGGTACCATTCCCCATTCCTTTGAGGGTTCTTCTTATGGCTTTCTCACATCTCTAACAAAACATTCCTAGGTTCATGCCAATATTCCTTATATTCAATGAGGATCCTTTATTGCTACCCTACGAGCATTTGTAGCTTTTTTATTCATAGCCTTGACCTTTACCCCATCTTACCTAGGAAGTCATCCATATCCACTCCATATCAAAAATTGGTTCCGCTTTTACCACTCTTTATAAAAGTAAAACTTCACAGTCATGAAGTACTTAATCCAAAACTTTTATCTTTAAAAATATAAACATAGAAACATTTTTCAAAAATTGCTTGGTTTCCAAATGGAGCCATGATTTTTAACCAACTTTCCCTTTTAAAGAACTTCTACAATGGAGACTTGCTTCTTTAAAAGTAGGATTTTTAACTCAAAACATTTATTTGCGTTCAAAAACCCAATTGTTATACCTAACCATTTTTTCAAAAACATCTTCTATAACTTTAAACAATAAAAACTTGAGTAGATAAGGATAAATTCCATCCAATTATTTTCCCACTACTAATGTTATTTCCACTTCTGACCTAAACGGAGATTCTAATAGCACACGAGGGGACTTTCAAACGTTTCAAGGAATTTTCAAAATTCTTCTTGTCAAATTCTTCCACATTGGGGCGGATTCGGAAATGGACTTTAATTGTCATTTCTTTTGGACTTATCATATTTTCCCTTTACTCTTAACTTCTCCTTATTAAGATTATATACTAAAAATCTGGCTATCCTCTTATGGTGATTAATGCACACCTTTTTGTGGGAACTTGCTCAATCCTTTATCACGTCTTACTTCTAGATGCTTGCAACATATAGGTTCTTACTTTCCATTTGTCTAGATAAAATGTACGTCCTTAATGGGCAATCCAGCAAAGTCCACAATCACAGGGCGGTTTGGGCCCAATACAGGAGTCAAGTACCATCCAGCTTTAGGGATCCTTCTATGCATTGTTCTCATGCTCTTATCGATCCACTTCTTACGGTATGGCTTGCATCCCGTGAGGTAATCGTGGTAGGCGCATAAATGTGACTTTATTTATTGTTTCCACTCATACTTGCCTCATCCATCTTTTCAGAATATGGTCGCAACTACTTTTATAGTCGGAGTTCATAGAGTTTGGCATATAATTTATATAACTCTAGGTAAAAATACAAATACATTCTCTAAGTGTATCCTCTAACGACTAACCTAAGCTCTGATACCAAATGTAATAGCCCGCATCTTAATGGGCCCAAATTTTGACTAAATCGAAACCCAAGTTCGTTAGGATACGGTTCGTTGGTTTTGGTAACCTGTTATAAACATAAGTATACCAGGGAATGAACTTACGGCGGAATAATAAATTATAATAGAACATATATGCGGACTAAGTCTTCTACCTTGGAATCAATATTATTTATTAAGTACCGAATTGTCGTGCCAGCGCCGAGCACAAATGAGAAGTACACCATCTACCTTTCTCTTCTTACACAAATAGTCTGTCCCTCTAAATCTATCCTATGGGTTGTAATGATAAAGGGGTCAGAACAACTTATGGTGACTGGAAAATTGCATACTTTATCCATAACACTAATTTATGGCGATTGATTTCTATTTAAGTGTTGTGTCAATTATTCATGGCTATTCCATGTAATTCCATCTATGCGTACGATATACCTATCCTCCTCTGAGGTATAGTTATATATATGCCAATATACAAATATATCTAAATGTTGTACTACACAAAAGAAAACCTTGGCCACTTAATAAGTCTGAAATAGAAAGGAGGCAGACCCAACGACCATTTAATACCTCAACCCCGAAGTGATCACACCGTAACGTAATCGCTAGTTAACCGACACTTAGCTATAAAGGCCGATGACTCCTAGATATGGCTCTATAATTTAATTTTCCATATTACTAATGCATATCAAAGACTTATCTAAGGGTTAACTAGCCCACCTCCGATAAACAAATAACTAATTAAACTTTGAGGTCTTTGAGTATCCCATAATGATTCTACACTAGTGGGAAGTGAAATCCTTTAGGGCATAATCCAAGTCTTTGCTAATGATCGCTCAGGACCACTGGTGGTCATAGCCTATTCACCCATGTCTTCTTGGAACATCATTTGTTGAATCTTAATCTAGGGCTTAACTACTACTGATCCTATAAAAGTAAACAAATTTAAACTTAATGGTCGAGGCCTACAAAGGAAAATTTGATACATTAACTTGAGCAGTTTTGCATTTCAATTCTAAAAATGAAAAATTAGATATCAGTGCTTTAACCCAAGAATACGTGGGTTAGGTGTGGAAACATGGAAAAAATTTCCTCAATCTACTTAATTGATTAACTATACGTGTAAACATTTTAGGAAGTGTAAAAAACTTCATTTTGATAGTACCTTCATTCCTCTACTACTTAATTATAAGAACGAAACCCTTTAACTTTCCAAACTTGTTGTAGTGCTAGCCCTCTGTTCTCAAAACTCATCGTCGTCTCGCTTCTTGTTCATCAATTGGTTGTTGAAGCTTGACCTGAAACTGAAGATGTCGTGGAAGTTTCTATAAATGAATGGGTTATAATTATGATTTTCTAGAAATAATTTATGAATAAATCGATGTGAATTGATGAAATTGGCGATAGAATTACCTTCTAAAGCCAAAACAACGTTGAGGAATATGGAAGAAAAATGGGGAAAGGTATCTGTTAATGGGGAATGAGAGCGTGGAGGCTATTTTCAGTGGATAAGTTAGCTGGTAAGAGTAAAAAGACTAAAATGTTCAAAAATATTCTATTAGTTGCAGCTCATAGAGGGTTATTTTTGGAATTTTAAAAGGCTTCACTTGACCAAGTTTGACCAAGATTTTTCTTAGTATAAAATATTCATAATACTCATATTGAAACAAAACAATGTCTATTTTACAATCAAAACTTAAAAACAGTTATTATTTCATAAATAGTGTTGGTATGTTTTACGAAAACTATTTTCATAATTTGATGCGACTAATAAATGTTATATGACATGCTCCCACTATTTCCACCATTACTATAATAGCATATGAAATACTGAGCTCCATTCAACCACTTAATATAGGCTATTTATTCCATTTACTATAACCAGTTTACAGTCGAGAGTTTTCAAATAGAATATCTGGAACTCAAGGAAATAAATCTCATAGAAAACAAATTTTCTATTTGAAAGTACATTTTGGAATAAAAATCAAATTTCTCATTCCAATGTTAAGTATTTATCATCGTTTTACAACTCTCGTTTCCAATGTTTCTTTATAATGTAGAAATGATCATTCACTCTCTTCATCCCAACTATGCCTTAGGTTACAACTCTCATACATTCGATTTTTTTTCTAAATGATCAAACTATTCAAAGGACATCCTTACTATAGTAACATAACAAACTCTTTATAAAAATGCATTCGGTTATCCTTAACATTTAAGGATATTGAATAGGTTGTATTTTACGTAAACTAATCAAATATGCTTTTCAGTGATTGAATTCTTAGATCAATCTTATAGCTCTTGGTCTAGTGTTACATTTAGAATGACAAGATCATCATTGTAACCAATCATATTGAATACAATATCTTACATTTATGGTTTACTTGCTTATTTCGATTGAACTAAATTTATCGAAGTTTCGTACATTACGAATAATGATTGTTCACCATATAACATTTATATGTGATCGAATATGGATCCAATATCCATATTCTTATATTTGCTTTAAGAGGTTGATAACTCACAGAAGATAATATATAGTCTCGGGAAAGTAAACATGTAAGTGATCAATCTACGAACGTATTTAGTAGTTGTATAATTAGGCGATTGCATGGGTTAACATGCAAAAAATTATTTGGTAAGTATATTTTATATTTCTATTTGTCAATATTAATTTAGTTCATATGTATATTTTAATTGATAAATATTTTATCAATTATATTAGTTGCACAATTTATCGATGTAGATACATAGCAGATGTTCTTACAATATAAGAAAGGTTAAGTGTTACCATTTCATTCTTCTAATAAGGCTCCCACTAGTATTTTATGTTTCTCCAAACTCTAAGACGAAACATTGAAGTCTTTCGACTACACGGGTGGGTGTTAAGACTTGTCTGTCTTGGAATTCTGACCATGAGTTTTTTCAACAAGTCATTGTCCCCACAAACAATGGATAGCTCCTTATTGGTTGTATCATATACAACTTCTAACCCATGTTCCTTGTCCTAATCTCATTTCGACATTGATTTTGCTCAACAAATTGAAAGAGATTATTCACTCGTATCTACCATTTCACGATGACATAAATATAATATATGTACTTTGAGTTTGCTCAGCAAATACATATAGTTATCTTACCTTGTCTGTTCAATACATTAATAATATTACACATAACATCACTAGCTTGAGTTTTCTCAACAACTAGAGAGTATGCAAGTAATTTATTAATATATAAATGGTAGATGACAAAATTCATACTAAGGATTCATAATCTTTAATATATTTAATTGAGTGATATTGACTTTTGGAATAATGTATTTATTATGAAATACCCTCGTATTAAGTGTCAAGCACATCGGAAATCATGGTATACATATTATACGTATGTATTTATTCCTTATGTCTAATTGGGTTTTTTACTGTTCCACCTTTAGTATATACATTCATGTTATATAAGTTTTAATTAATTATTATATAACTTTTACAGTTTAATTAATTTATATAACACCTTATATATAACATTATATTAATTAAATCTAATTCAATTAATTTAATTAATTAACATTCAGTTAATTTTATTTTATTCATTTTAAACATCTTAAATTGAATATGTTCACTATAACATTTATAGTAGTGCACATATACCTTATATATATATATATTACCTTAACATCTTAAGATAATGTTACATATATCAATATATATGTTATTTAATTTAATTAATTAACTTTTAATTACTTATTCTATTTAATTAATAATAATTTCGAAAATATTTATTTTATTTTCAAAACAATTTTGAAAATTATTTTATAAAATTTATAAAATCATTACTTATTTTGAATTTAACTTTCAAATTTAAAATATTGTTTTTATTTATTTTAAATTTTAAATTTTATTTTAATTTCAAAATAGATTAGCCTAAGGCCCAAATCAGTTTGGTCCTTTATATTGGAGATAACCTTTGAGCTCGCATCATCCTTTCGACCAGGCCAATAGCCAGGTAGGGCAGAGTACTAGATTACTCAAAACCGACCTCAGACACTACTTTTATTGTAACAACCCGTAAATTTAACCGTTTTTTAATAACGTTATTAATTGAAATTTTGTGAAACTTTAAACGATAAAATTTTGAGATATGAATTTGATATTTGAAATGCGTCTAGTTAAACATAGCAGCTGGTAAATTTTCGTCCGAAAATGTAAAATTTAATTTCGTGCGTAAATTTACTTCAATTTAATCAGTTAAAAAGCGATGAAAATAAAACGTTGTCGAAACCTGAATATTTTTACGTAGAAAAATTCTAAACCATCTTCTGAGCAAGACGTCAGTTTTCGTTTTTCCAAATTTGGACATATTTAGCTCCGTCGATCTTATTTTTCTGTGTTTTTCATGCATTTTCCGCTAGTATAAAAATTTTGAATTTTTAGAATCCAATCGTAGCACTGATATTTTTATACCGTTTTGATCGTCTCGTCGTGCTGATCTCCATGGTATATTCATTTCTGTGTTTCAGAGTCTGGTGTGTGGTACAATCTGCGAAAACGATTTTCATATCGGTTTTGCAGTCCAGCTCACCCGTGAAGCCAACGGGACATTTGCATTTATCATTTCCGAAACAACCATCCGACCTTCTACATTTCCCAAAATTTTATTTTACTTTCATTTGTATCGGTTTTGGAAAATTTTATATTTTAACATTGAATACAAAGGGGTTGTATTCAATTCCTAGGAAACTGTTACGTATCTCTCTATTTGGCCTTGGAGGAAATTATATTTTTCACTTTGCTGCCTACCTTCCCTCCCTCTTCTAATCTGCTAGTAATGAATGTTGTTGAGTACGTAGCATCCCACGCCTCCTCCCCTTCTTCTCATTTGTCCTACCTACATGGCCATCTTCCAGCTCGCAACCCGACTCAGCTCAAACGCCTCCAACCCGGCCTCCGCCTTCAGCACGCAACTAATCATCGGCCACCGCACCCATCCCCTCGTTTGAAACCACCATCACCGATACTTGCCTAGCCGCCACCGCCGACTTCCCACCAGTGCTCATCGCTTCCCTCCGACGCTCCGTTCGCTCCCCTTCACATCCTCACCAAGATGAAAATCACCTTCCGCCCGCCTCAGTCGTGTACGGCCTCCCACCATCACCATGCGGTCACCCTCCGACTCCACCTCCTCCACATGAAGAACCCTCGCGGCCTTGTTTTTCCTCCATCACAGCCTCCACGCGGGTATTACAGCCACTTCTCCCATCATCCCATCGGATCCACCTCTGTCTTGGCCACTCAAGCAGCCTCGACCAGATCTGCAGCCGACTCCACCTACCTCCTCCATACATCGGTGCCTCGCAGCCTGTCTTGCGTCCTAGCGTCGTGTACCTCTCCCCTATTTTCTTTTATGGTAAACAAAACCTTTTAAGTTGTATTTACATAACAGTTATATTAGTATCTATTTTATATTATATACATAGATAAATTGGTTGTCATGTGTTTGTATAAATTAGTTTTTTCGCAATATGTTGATTACAAATAATTTTGTTTGAATAAATTTGTCTGCATATGTACGAGAAGTTCAAATGGTATATTTATATATCTCATTTAATTGAATATTATATAAAACGCATAGGATATCTGGTATTTATAATAGATATATGTTCAAATATTGCTTACATCAGGTTATACTATCTGTATTAATCTTTTATATGTCACTGTAATATATATATTGACTGTATATAGATTTTATTATATCTTGGTTTTGTTGTGAAACAGTATAATGTGTATATATATATTAAAAACTTGTTTATATCTTTGATTTTTGGCCATATATATACACTAGTTTACAATACTTCCCACATAAGTATAAGTATTGTTTTAATGAAATTTTTAAGGGTTATATATTATATAAGATTTATATATATACTGGTTTACATATATTCTGTTGATTTTACTATATAGGTGTGATAGTTTACATTCATAAATCTGTTATATACTATAGAGTGTAATAAAATAGTATTGACATATTTTAATAACATATATTTCTAGAATTTATAATATAAGTTATCTATATATAGCTGCCCATTACATATATGGGTTCTATAAGTTTTATATGACCTGTCGAGTTATATATACATATACAGTTTTCAATAAAGCATTAATTTTATAATAAAGTATATTTATGTTGATTTTACATTAATTATTAATCATAAATATAAAGTTATGGTTATGTTTACATTTGAAATTTGATATGTATGTATACAAAGTTTATGTTGTATTTTAAAGTGTGTACATACATTTAAATATGTTGTTAACTGTGGGTCTTAATTTGTTTTAAATATAATAAGTTTGAATCATATACATATTTTATTTTATTTTGATACTTGTCGTATTGATTTTTATAAAATAATAATAATAATATAGTGTACATTTCGTTTTGCTATATTAGAACTGATTTAGTTGTTTTGTCAATTCCTATCCATCAGCTTCTCTGTCAAACCTGTATCCATCTAGCTTTATTTGGGATTGCGTGCTTGGATTCGTAACTCATCTCATTTTCATCATCTCTCTAGCCTCGAAAGGTGAGCAATCACTCACGATTAACGTTCTTTTATTTATTAAATTTGATTTCAATTGAAACGACAATTGAAATATGCTGATGTTAGTTAATTACATTGTTATATATGCTATTACCTGTATCAGTTCACCTGTGACATCTGACACCATTTTCTGTTATATATACAATGATAATCCAGTTTGGTTGTTAAATGATTGATTGTTTGATGTTGACATTGGATGTTAAATTGTTAATGTTGTAAGTGATAAATAATTTGAAATTGAAATTCACGTAGGATAGTTAGATTTGATATATGTTAAATTTGATGAGATGACATTTGCATAATATGACCCCTTTAAATGTTTAATTACTTGACACATAGTAATATGGATAATTACACCTTGAACCATTTGAATGTATGTTGTATAAATTGATGTAGAATGAAATTTAATAATAGATATCAAGTGAAGAACCGTATAAATATTAGTATAATAATCTTTAATCTACATGAAATGATAATGTAGATTCTAGAAATAATTATATTAATTCGCACAAACAACAATGTGAATTAATACGGTTATTTCGGGATTATTCGAATTGATTATTGGATTGTTATTGATTGTTGTTATTGCTTGTTTATTTACTTTGACACCATTCCAGTTATCACACTGCAAGTTCCCTTTGCTATGCTTTGATTTTGAATTGAATTGGAATCGGGTTGAAATGATAAATACCCAAATTGAACTTTGACCTAGGATAGAGAATTAAATAAAACCCAATTGGTCAATGATTTGATTTAAAAATAAAATAAAGATTTTATTTGAATAAATGATAAGGTTTTGAAATGAAGTTAGAATTTGAATTTTAATGAAAGAAAATGTTAATATTTAATAATCTGAATCAAAATATTAACATAGTAGTTGTTGAAAGAATGTTTTTTTAAATTTAATTATTTAATAATTAAATTTGGAATTATAAAAAATTAAGTTTGAAATTAGTTAATAAATAAAGTTTTGAAATTGTTTAATAATTAAATAAGTTTGAATTATTTAAAAATTAAATAAAATTGAATTCTTTATTAAGTGAAATTGAACTTCTTGAATAAGTGAAATTAAGTTTCATTATTAACTGAGTTTTGAAATTTGTAATTAAGTAAATAAATAAGTGGAATTGAATTTCTTTAACAAGAAATAAAAAGGGATTTATTGAATCAATGTAAGACTTGTAATTTAAAGAATTGATTTGATGAATTTAATTTAATTCAAATTTGTAAGTTTTGATACAATGAAGTTGAACTTAAATAACTGATTTAATAAATGGGAAGTTAAATAGAAATTGTTTTGAGGGATAAATTAACTTAACGAAGATTTAATAAAATCGATAAATGAACTTAAATTGATTTAAATGTAGATTAAATCATTTAAATGATTTCAGAATGAAACTTATATACGAATTTAAAATCAATATTTGAATTGTTTTAAATAGAAATTGGAATTGAACTAGAAGATTTCGAAATGGTAATTTGGATGTTTTGAAACGTAAATTTTTGGGAAATTGGTTTAGAAAGACAAATGAAATGTTGGTATACAAATTCTAATTGAGATTGAAATTGATTTGGTTTTGAAATAAATAAACGACCAATCGGTGTAATAATTTCGAAAGCTATTAAAGAGACCGGAATCGGTTAGGGACATACTCACTGTCTAAACCGAAAACCACTTTACTAACTATACGCGGAGTATGATCCAGAATGAAGTGGTTGGAATGATGTACGTGATGACTGAAGAAAGAGAACGATAATGGATAGCCTTGACACTTGTGTCAAATTGGAAATGACTAAAACAGGAGCCATGCCGGGCCAAATGGGGGTTAGCTACCTCGAGCGAACACACTTCTTCGAAAAGTACTCATTACTTGTTGTCGATTGGTGCACCCTTGATTTGGGAGTGTTGTTTCGCGGTGTTGCGATCGCTGCGGCGATGCGTTCTCACCAGTCCGGATCAAGCAAACGGTAGTTTCACTACCTTGGGTATTGCCTCATGTGCCTTGTCATACTTAGATCCCTATATACGCGACCACTACGATTTGTTTTTTGTTATACCTATGGAGTACTCCCTGATATTCCACTAGTTTACGGTGGAGTTTACAGTGCTGTATAGACTATAACGCTTATATAAAATGTGTTAAGGGGGATAATGGTAACGCCTTAACACTATTTTGATACTTTATCTTACTGGTAGGCATTATCTACTTATCGTACACTACTACATAGTAGATAGTTTAACGGATCCTTAAAGGATGGTTATTCCAAACATCCTTTGAGTTACTTGTATTTCAGTTGCTATTTCACTTGAGTTGGATTTATTGATATAAGAATGTTAATCCTGACTCGAGTGTTTTGTGTTTTGCTTTACGCTCGGGTCAGACTGAGTGATACAGTATTCGAGACTCACTTTTGGAGTTGGAGCTTCACTTAGAGATCCAGCTATCTATCCAACTTTCAGATATTCAGTTGATTCCAGTGATTGTATTCTGATATTGTATTTGATTATTGTATCTGAGACATCTGTTGTACCTTATTTTACTCTGATATGTATATAGTAGCTTCATGAACTACTATCTTTTGCTTCCACTGCAATTATTACTCAGTGTCTGTGATTTGTGTTCTTTATTTACTGTATATGTTCAGTTTTGCCAATTTAAATTAACAATTCGGTATTTTGAATTATTCAAGTTCGACATGTGCGGATGCGAATGGTCCAAAATAGCGGGTCGTTACATTTATAGACACCCTACTATATGGGTAGGCTTTAATAAGTTAGCCATAATACTGCTAATTTAGACCTCATAGGCTATCTGGCTTGGATACCATCCTTGGAACAAGGCTAGGACGCGGTAGGATAAATGTGTAAATTTCGAAAAAATTATTTTATTTGGATCTTATTGGGCCTTTGAAGTCTAAATTTATTTAGATCCTATCTAAACTTATTTCAAATAAAATTAATATTTTTTTAATATATAATATATATTTTTATATTAATATTATATTTATAATTTATAATATAATATGTGTATCTTATACACATATGTGTGCACGTGCAACATAAACGGTGTACATGGTTTAACATGCTCGTGTATAGATGTTGGGATTTACATCGTAACGAACATATTAGCCCCTCAATATACATGTGCATTGTCAAATATATCTGTGTGTATACATATACATATACATATACAGGTACATGTACATGTACATATACATATACATACATATATATAGTTTTATATTGCAAAGTAGTGTTCGTAAATATAAGCATTTGCATAAATATATTTTACACACACACACTATATTGTAATGTAACATATTTACAAATATATTATAAATATTAATGAAATTCAAAATCAAATTTAAAATTCAAATTTTAGATTTAGATCTAGGACTATAATTTAAATATTTAGTATTTTCAAATTCAAATTAATGTATTAACTTTGTTTATATATAGTATATATAAAAATATGTATATATTTCAAAATTAATATTTTTTTTATTAAACATATATATATATAATATGTATTTTAGAATAATATTAAAAATTATATATATAAAAAAGATATATGTATATATATACACACACACACACATACACACAAATATGTTTTAATGTAAATTATTAATTAAATACACACACGCACTTATATATTCGATCATAAAAACTAATTTTTTTATTTGCGATTTTAAAATTATTTAAAAAAACTCCTTTTTTCAATATCAATACAAAATATTTTTTTAATTTCTGAAACCATTTCTAAAATTAGACATATTCCATTAAATATTTATATCCATAGATTTATGACTTATATATATATATAATTTTATTTAATGGATAAAATACTTAAATTGAATAAAAATTTATGTGTGTATATATATTATATTCGGATTTTAAATATATTTATATTTATAAAAAAATTGTTTTTTATATTTATGAAAACTATAAACATACACACACACACACATACATACATGTTAATAAGTATAAAACATACTTCATATAAAAGTATTTGTATTAAAATCGATTTTATTTTAAAATCGTTGAAAAAAATTGTTTTTTCCCAGGCCGTGAGGAATATGTAAGTAAATATGCATAAATGTTTTTATACACATATATAATTTCTTTTAATGAAGACAACACCAATATATATAGATTCGTGATGTTGAAATACTATATAAACATATAATATTTTATGAACAATTATATATGAATATATGCATGTATGTATGTAAATAAAAATTTACCTTATCTGTGGCTTATATGAAACACCATGAAACGTTGAATCCAATGACTTGATATTCAAACCTTTAGAACATGCTAGCAGACTGAAGCTGCAACCATCGGTCTTTGATTTTAATTGAATTAGTGTTTTAAAAGTTTTAAATTTTGAGGAGGAGAGTTAGAGGGGGCTGACCTTATTGGTCTAAAGAGTGCAAAAGAGAGAGAGACTAAAGTAAGGCCCCCATGTAGTTAAATCCCGGCTAAAGCTCCGCAAAATCTCTGCTATAGAGTATAGCGCTCTTCGACCGCTACGCTATTTTAATTTAGCGCTATTAAACAGTAGATCATCTTTAAGCCCCGTTATTTTCCACTACACTCGCTAAATCAGGGCTCTTTAGCACCCGCTTTAGCAACATTAGTATATAAAGGTTGATTTGACTAGTTCTCTTTTAAACCAAATCAACAAACTTAAGGTAAAAACCTAATTTTAAGGCATAAGTGCTCAATCTAAGTTAGAAATCTACTGTGGCCATTAAATCTTATCTGCATAAATCTTGATATTCTTCAGTTTTGTTATATAAGACTAAACCATATTTCTCTTTCCTACACAACTAATGTGGGAATGAGAATAATTAATTCTATATATTTGGTTTTATACCTATTTTTGTACATCCGTTATTTTCCGCTATATCCCTACTTTATCCTCGCTAATTTTTTTTAAATCCACCGCTAAGCGCTTTAACTACATAGAGTGAGGGTTAGAGGTGAATAAATATGCAAGATCTCATGGAGTGAAATCTAGATCCACCTTTTGCTCTTACCAAATTGCCTCCTTTTTAAATCAAAATTCACCCCACTTGTCCCTGATATGGCCGACCACTCTAGGCTCCATAATGGGACTCAAAACTGATTCAAGCCCGATAAATAAAAAATGCATTTAAATCTAATTCAAATGTACATCGATATCGTATATCAATGCATATGTTTATAACTAGTATATGTACACAATTCAATATTGATCAACACAAACTAAATAAAATTCTATAGTTAATATTTTATAAATATTATTTGATTTAATAAATTTATAACTACTATAATTAATTAAGTCAAGTGGTAACAGGAGTATTCAATGTTTCGGTTCTATAACTCTTAGGTGTAAATTCGATCAGCGATTAATATCGAACAATTAGAATATTAATGTTCCTAGGTCACTTAGCAGGTTGTGTGACATTATAGCTAAATTTATCGCTTACATAGCTTTGGTAAAATCCAATTTTACTTATTTAAGTGTTATCCAACAGTGAAAATTATTTACACTAATTCTATTCATTAAAACTATATCACATTAAGACTTATGGAATTTGGTAGTGGTCAACAATATCATTCCATATTCAACTTTATAGTTCAAACACAAAGTCTTTGGTTCAATAATAACAATTATTATTAATCGAACTACTGTAGCCAAAGACTTTGACTTTGAGTTGACTGATACTAACCCCATATAACCGAGGAGATAGATTCTCACTTGAGTAGCGTCTCACTTTTAATGCTTTCCCTTGACCTAACTATAGTCTTTCAATGGACGCCGTGCCACGATTTAACTATAATCAAAGCGTAGTTTCCATATTGAAGCTTGATAGTATTCTCAAGTCAAGGGAATTATGTAATATTATCACATCTATATTTTCTATTTGACCTTAGTTACGTTAATAAATAGAAAACTATCGAGGGAGTCATTCCATAGTTATCCAATAACTATAAGTATGTAACCCCTTGGTGGCTCAACAGCCATGAGTAATACACTACCCAACATTTGGAGGGCGTACGTACTCTAGTCTCAATGGATGTACTGATATCCAATTTCGATACATTTTGATTAGAAATGTTTAAAATGGTATGTTTATTTTACCGTGATTTATCACTCATGGTTACGATACATTATAACTATTATCACAAAACATACCATTTATGGATTTTCTATTAAATATACTTTTAATTAAATTAATTAATTAATATAACATATTATATCAAGTATATAATAGAAAGAAAACACCTTTTATTTCGAACAAGATTGATTATCGAGTTAGATTTATGTAACAATTACATAATTGCCCCTAAGGAATACCGAATACCCCTAACTCTATCAACTGTTACTTAAGTATAACTTGAATTCATCGAAATAGGGGTACAGATTGGCTTATAATCTTGTGTATGGTATTTCTGCAAAATTTTCCTAAAATAATTTTTTTGAGAAATCCAAATATCTTTATTGGTAGATATATGCCTTTGGATTTTGCTTGATGGTCCCATGTCCTCCATATAAAGCTCCTTAGCCAATCATGCCTTCAACCCTTTGGCACGATCATTGTTAAGATCTACTACCAATACGTCGCCTAACATACAACAACAATATTATGAAAACATCCTCTCATTGAATCTCTTTAGTATAATTAGGGTTTGAAAATAGTATATTATATCCAAGGCTTACGATGAAGGAACCAAATCTTTTGTACCAACACATCGACGCATGTTTGAGACAGTATAAACCTGAAAACCAAGTTCTCATTTTTCCTTTTTCATTAAAATATTTTGGTTAAAACATATAATTTTCTTCTTCTAAGTTTATAATGGAAAACATAGTCTTAATATGTTGATTATAGTCTTGTGAACAATGAGATCATATAAACAGTACGTTAGCATCAATCTTTATCAATTTTTCTCCCATCTTCTACTAGCAATAGTCTTATATTAAAATTAATTTCATCTTCATTTTAAAGCAATACATATATTTATCCATAAAAGTTATGAATATGATTGCTCAAAATAAATAATAATAATAATAATAATAATAATAATATAAGTATCCTTTGTATTGCTAATAACAACAACAACAACAATAATAACAATAATAGTAATAATAATACATAATCTTTATTAATAATTGGAATAGACTGTAAATTTTGATCCAACCGCAAACTTCCCACAATACCCTTATGTAACGACCCAGAATTTCGAACAAGTAAAATTGTAAATATTTAATTAATTTTAAATATTTGAACGATGACTTAATTTGAATCCCCGATATAAATTTGAATTTGACGATTAAATTATATAATTTAATCTATTGAATTGAATAAAAATTTGAATCTTCAATTTTAGCTGAAGAAAAATATTTCAAAAGCTTTTAAAATTCGTATTGATAATACTGAAGATAACAGAAGCTTCAGAATTGAGTTTGAAAACGATTTGTTCAATTTTAAAATTTAATCGTTCGAATTGATATTGGAAAATAGTCGTCCGAGGCACAGTCTAGGAATTCGACGAAACCAGTTCCATTGGGTCCGTAATATTGAATTATTGTCAGATTTCAATTTTCGTATTTTTCGGAGTTGTTATGTGCGAATACGACGTATAAACGCGTTAAAATTTAAATCAAATACAATTTAAATTTTAAATTTAAATTGTTGCCGACATCAGTTAAGGCACATGATATCTCTCTGCAAAGCCACGCGACTTTCCTTCACTCACGCCTAAAATCACGCTTCCCTCTTTAAAATAAATCAAAACCATACTCTTCGTTTTTTTTAAATCAAAGCCATACTCTCGAGCAATCAAATATTAATGGCCGCGTACATTTAGAAATCAAGAAAGAATCCCCTCAAATCAAATTAATCGAAATCGATCGAAGCTCAGGTCGTTCACAAGCCTTTCTCATAAAATTCACAGTCTGTTCGAAACGTTTCGAAGTCGAGCTCGACTATTTGAGGCGCGCGCGTTTGGTGGAAGCGGAGGCTTCGCAAGGCCAGTCATGGGCGAAGCTCGGAGTGCGGCAAGCGATTGAAGTTGTGGAGTTTATGGTCTCGGTTCAAGTACGAGGATGGCGGCGGTGGCACTGTCAAGTTGAGGATTCGCATTCGATTGATTCGCGAGCTGGGGTAGTTTCGAGAGCATTGGGCCGCGAGTTTCGTTTCGCGATTTGGGGTGTCGCGATGGTGGGGGAAATCGGTGGCAGCAGATGAGGCTGGTGATGAAGTCGAATTGCGAAGCTAGGTAGTCGTGGTTCCAGTCACGATTTTGAGGCGACTGCGATTGCGAGGGGACTACTGGAGTTGCGATCGGCGCTGTCAGGTCGATGCGGCAGCAAGCTAGGGCTTCGAGCAATGGCCTGAGTTCATATTTTTCCAATAAGGTATCATCTTCATTTTGATTTAAATTGAAAAAGAAAAAAATTACACCCTATTTACAAATTTATTTTAACTACAGCAAACAATATATGTATATGGTTTAAACAGAAAAAAAAAGTCAAGTCTGGGAAATTTTTTTTTTACAGTAAAGAATTAATTTGAAGGCAGTTTTGTTTTTGTTTTTAATTTATCATATATATATGCAGAAATTTAAAATATAGGGACTTGTATAAAAAGATTTGATTTTTATCTATATAGAACAGATTTGTGAATATGAGCAGATTTTTCAATTTGGATATATATAAGAAAAAAAAATGTTCAGAAAAGAAATTTAGTTTTAAAACTTTATTTTTAGTGTAATAAATTTATTGAAAAGGGAAATTGGTTTAATTTAATTATTAGTTAATTAAATCTATTTAAAAGAAAATAAATTGATCATTCGATTATTTCAAATATTGATGAAATCGTAAATTGTTATACAAGGTTTAGTTAAATAAATTTATTTAAAAGAAATTGGGTCAAAATAAATCTTAGTTAAATAAGTTTATTTCAAAAGAAAAACAGTTAAAATTTAAAATTAATTGTTTAAAACGAAATCACCGATGAATTGAAATTATCAAATGAAAATTTATTATTCGATTTAATTCGAATATTAATAGATTTTATAAATTATTTATACAAGGTTAAAGTCGAGAAAACCAAAAGAAGGATTGGATTGGATTGCAAAAATAAATAAAGCAAAGGTGAGATTTTTCTCACTCAAAAAAAAATTGATTGTAGTTATTGATGGTTTGATATGATTGCTATGTTGATTGTGATATTAGATATGATAGGATATATCTATATATATAGCAATATATACATATTGGCATATGTATATATTAGATTGATTGATTTCCCGCCTCGTATAGCGGATGAGACCCTATTGCGCCGTTAGTAAGCGGATTTTTATAAAACCTATATACCGCGATATTCCACCTCGAAGTGGAATGGTATTGTGCTAACGTCTGTGGATGCAGGGAAACAGGTTGGAGGGATCCAACTGGATTCCTCAACAATATTATTATGTGCAGATATTTGTTGTATATGTTGTTGTCATATTGATATATGATATTGAATGTTGTGATGGACTAATTGGTGCGTTGCATCATCGGGTTCAATTTTAAAGTTTAAAAATAAACGATTTTTACTTCAAAAGGGAATTTGAAGTGATTTTTTGAAAGTATACGATTTATTAAATTTTTGAAATTTATTTATCTTAAATAAATAAATGTTATAAATTTAAAGTTATGAAAATTTTAAATTGTGAAATATACCTGAAAGGTGATTTTGAAATAAATAGTCAAGAGATTTATAAAATAGTTTAAGTTGGATTTCTTTTGAATTATTTAAAAATGATGTATATAAAAGATGTACAGAATTGATATTTATCAATTAAAAATGTTGGAATTATAAAACGAGTTTTTTTTAAAGTGTTAAAATGAAGTATAAATTGGATTTCGGCATTTTAATTGAGATTTTTGAACAAGTATGAATGGTTAATAGATGAGATTTATAAATAGTATAAAAGTAGTTCGGTTATGGTTGAAAATAAGGTTATAAATGAAATCTTATAAGTAATAAGATTTAAAATCTGTGAATTTTAAAAGAACGATTTCTTTTAAAATAAATGAATTTTAAGTTATTAACTTATAAGATGGACCTTTGGTATATACATTGGTTATAAATTGAATAAGTCATTAAAGAAGATTTATAAATCGAATTGTTAATAAAGGAGATTTATTAAATCGAAGTTGTTATAAAATGGAAATAGAATTTATAAACGTTGTTTTTATAAATTCGAAAATAAATCAAATTTGATTGACTTTAGATATATAGATTATTAAGGGGATTTTATCCACGATTTTGGACAGTGGATAATTCTTGAAATAAATGTGTAAAAAAAGTTTGAAATTGGGTTAAGTGAATTATATTCACGATTTTGGACAGTGGATATATTTTTAAGTAAAATGGATACGTTTTTAAAGAAGTGATATTAAAAATGAAGCTAAACATTTTAAAAATGTTTTAAAATGTATTATGAATCGAAAGCATAGATTTCAACACTTATTGTTGAAATAGACGTTTTCGAGAAATAAGGAAATGGTGGACTATAACACTGTTGTTATAGTAAATGATTTCCAAAAGGAAATGTTTTATATAGTATTGGGATTTATATATCTATCTTAATTTTCGAATCCCTATACTAGTGATTTTGAGTCGTCGTAACGATGTTTTACGTAACATTCGTTTTGACTCAAATAAATGTTATTATAGTAAATGTTTTCCTTAAAGAATGAATATATACTTAATATTGATTTAAGTATATCGGATATTTTCCAAGTGTTGAAAATAAAAGATTTGTGGAATACTTATTATTAAATAAGTAAGGAAATACTTTTCCAATATGAAATGAACGTTTTGAGAATTTATCTTCTTAAAGATAAATCGAAAGTGAATATGTGAAATCGATTGAAAATCGTATATCAGTAGATATTTTGAAAGATATAAATTCAATATGGAATTTATAAAAGAAAAGGGAATCTGTTTAAAAATAAATATTGATTTATTTTTGAAGTGTGGAAATTTTATATCTAGTAAAGATATTTTTGAAGATGAAATAATTTGGGAAAATTATTTGGAATCTGATGATGTCGCGCATCTTTATTGATAGTTAAATAACCGACTATCAATAATTACCCTGAATGGTATTTGTTGTGAATTGGATGAATTTGAATGCCACACTTATTTTGAATAATCGCTCACTATTCGGGTTAGCCGGGAAAGGACCATGGGGTCGTATAACCCATTCCGAATATGTGATACGTCGTTATGAATCGCATTTGAAGACCGGTGTTGAAGACCGGATATTTTTGAAAACGGAAGGATTACCGTCGAGTTACTCTACATCGGCTGATCTCCGGTTTAGAGGTTTTATCACCCTTAGTGACGGGAAGTCCGGACGTGATTAGAAAATTATTCGGAAATGCAAGGGCTTCGTGAGAAGTGCCTTCGGTTCTGTTCGATCCTGGAACAGACTTGTATGGATTGTGTGTCTGACGTTACAATTTGAGATATAAAGCTGATTCCTTTCAAATACATTTCTGTTGGTGGCGGAGAATTTATTCTCTTAGCTTAACACCCTTCTCTGAGACGTACGAGCTCAGAGGTTATGTAGTTGAAATTTATCAGCGATATACTCCCAATTTGGTAACGTGGCATACTGAGTGTTGCTGTGAAATGATCAGTGTTTGATCATTTGCGATATGATCATTTGTTTGATCTTATATCTTTGTGATCATAGGTTGATCATTTTGTTTGACCCGAAGCAGGGCTTTGTAGAAAGCGTAGCTTTGTGGACGAGACTTCGTCGAGCCTCACACCCCGGAAATGGTCGAAACAGGAAGGATGCAGCAAGGTTCTAGGGAGTAGCGCCCCTTAGTGTATGTCATTCCTTCTGGATAAAGGTGGTATCATGGTATGGAGCCCAGATACTTAACCTCTGTGGTTGCTGCAAATTTATTACTTTGTGGTTGTTGCGAATCGGGGATCCTCGGGAAGATCGGTGACGATCGGGGGATGGCATACGCGTGTCAGTAGTTACCTATTTTTGCAGAGGTAACCCGTCCTTGTGTTGGCAGAGATCCGGTTAGGTTCTCGGGTCGTCTATTCCAGGGACGTACCCATCGTGGATAGGAAGTTCCTTAGCCTGACCATTTGTTGGAAATCCAAAGAAACAATACGTGACTTGTACGGTTTTAGTTGTAGAACCTGCCATCTAATATGGCAGCTATAGCAAGCATACTATAATGGTACCTATGCTGGCTAAGATTAATATTCTACTTTCGAAATGTTTTCTACACTATGCACTAATAATAATATCAAAAAGAATTTGATTTTTTGCGTAGTAAGCATCTTTGACTATCATAAGAAGAAATCTCCTCCAAGTCTGCGTTTGCATTGTGTGTGTGGCGGGAGGTCTTATGGTAGTTTCATTTTCCAAAAGCATTGCGAATTGACTTTAAAATTCTCTACTATTTATTTTAAAGAATAACTGTTTTACGATCTCACACCAGTCACCATGACTGACTCGGAGTTTATTGTTTCCCTTCTAAACTCTGGGTGCCCACCAATTTCCACACGGGCAGTCTAGAGTTAGATTATCAGGATATTCTGGATATTCTGGAGCTTTGGAAGCAAGCTGGATGGCGAGACGTAGTATTTGTATCTGATATATTTATTTCGCTGTGTATTCTGTATGAGGACAAGTTATATAACTGTCCATTGTTTTATATTGACTCTGACGATTGATGTATGTATAAAATGATATAGTTCTTTGTGTTAAAGATTATTCATTTATCTATTATATATTGTTCCGCTGCGATGTGTAAGATTCTGATATTGTTTTCTGTTTCTATTTCTGATGTTGTTCTGTTTTTCTCTCTTCTTCTTCTGCTTTCTTCTTCTTCTCTTTTTCTTCTATTTTTCTTTCTAAAAACCCTCACTATTGGAGTTTCTGGCACTCGATTTCTCGGCAGTCAATAAAGTGAGTATCGATGTCGAATTTTCGAAAGTCGAAAAATCCGGTACGTGACAGCTGGTATCAGAGCATATGGTTAAGCGACAACCCTGCTCTGTTTGGTGTTACTCATTAGAGATAGAGTCAGTAGTACTCTAGAATGAGTTGAGTGTAATAATAGATATGAACGCGTATTTGTTAGTGAATATAAAAATGTTTTATATTGTGTTTGCTTATCCGTTGAGATGTTTATGAATTTTGGTCGGTATGTGGGACGCCATATTATCGATAGGGATTTCTAAACACTTAAACGAGGCAAGACGACACAGTATTGTTTTAAAATAGGGTGAATGAAATAATTTTGCCCAAAACTATTTTTGTATAGAAAAGAAATGTTCTTCTATGAAGTACTATAGTATATGGTTGCATGGTTGTTAGAGGTGATAATATTAATCTATTATCATTGAAAATTAAATGAGAAATTGGAATTAAAACTCCAAAGTTAAGAAATAAATTCTCATACGAATGAAATTAAAGAATGTAAATTATAAATGTGAATTGTAAATTGAAACGGAATTCCAGAGAAGTTTTTGGAAATGTTTTGAAAAGAATTTGAAAATTTTGTAGATTTGGAAAGTTTAAATCTTTTTGATTTGAAAATGAATTTCAAAGGTTTTGAAAAGTATTTTGAAGAAATGAAAAGCTCTAAACTCTTTTAGGTCGCTGCAAAATAATCCTGATGATGATGGCCACATCATTAGAATTCATTTTCGGGTTTCCAAAAGAGGAATTGCTGCCAAATTATTTTAAATGGAAGTGTTTGGAAAATTTGGGTTTTGTTTTGGAAATTCAAAGGATGATTTTAATTGTTTTCAAAAATGGTTTTGAAAAGATTTAAAGACTCTGGAATGAAGTTAAATCAAAGTAAGTATAAGTGAATATAACTGGAATTGAATTTGATTTGTGAAGTTAAACTAAAATTAGTAAGTAAAGCTTAAGGAATGAAGTTAAATGAATGTAAATACAAGCGAATCAATTTAATGAAAGTGAAATTCAGTTTGAATTTGTAAGCAAATGAATTAAATTCAATAATTATAAAGGAAAGGAAAATTGAATTCGAATTGGAAATCCAGTTTAAATGTAAGTAAATTTAACCGAAGTGGTAAATTGAAAATAAATATAATGTGTATATGGAATATTTATATTGAACCTAAGAAATGAAGAGTGAAATTCTTAAGTAAAATTTGATATTGAAATTATTCTAAGTTAATGATTGAACAAAAGAATAAAACTTAAAATTGAAACTGCATGTTGAAAAACAAATGTGAATTGTGTGAAATAAAATGAAGTTTTGAGATTAGTTTGAAGTGAACTAAAGTTAATCGATGAAATTCAATATTTCAGAATTGAAGATGAATTGAATTCAAATTGAATTGAAATTGTGAATTGAATTTAAAGAAATTTGAAATGCAAAATTGAATGATAATAGATATGTAACTTCAATAGTGAAGTAAAGATGATATAAGAAATAAGTATCGAAATTTTGTAATAAAATTTGGCAAAATGGTTTGAATGTGTAACTAGATGTTATGGCTAGTAGGACATACAGGTGTTATAAAAGGAATTGGAATTTTGATTTTGAAGATAATTTGAATTGCTCGAAAAAGGTATGTATTTAAATTTGAATATGAGATTTGATGACTTATTTCTCTAGCCGCTTGGCTGTTTCTTTTTCTTTTGAAGTCTGAGAGTCCGTAGGGACGTTTTGTAGTCGTGCCGTATTAGCCGCGTAAAGGAGACGCTGGCGAAATTTTTTGGAAATTTAGGGCGTTAGAAAATTTTTGAGAAAATTTGAAAGTTTAAATTTGAATTTGAAATTTAAATTTGAATTGTTAAGCAAACAATGTTGTTTGAAACTTAGAATTGAAGTTGGAAAAAAAATTTAGTGGAATGATAACGAATCTTTAGTAGAAAGATTTGTTTTGAAAATTTGATAAAACTATTGGATGTTGAAAAATAGTAGACGAGTTAAGGACCTTTCTTTCTAACTTGTAATTTCGAGGACGAAATTCTTTTAAGGGGGGAAGTCTGTAACGACCCAGAATTTCGAACAAGTAAAATTGTAAATATTTAATTAATTTTAAATATTTGAACGATGATTTAATTTCAATCCCCGATATAAATTTGAATTTGGCGATTAAATTATATAATTTAATCTATTGAATTGAATAAAAATTTGAATCTTCAATTTTAAGCTGAAGAAAAATATTTCAAAAGCTTTTAAAATTCGTATTGATAATACTGAAGATAACAGAAGCTTCAGAATTGAGTTTGAAAACGATTTGTTCAATTTTGAAATTTAATCGTTCGAATTGATATTGGAAAATAGTCGTCCGAGGCAGAGTCTCGGAATTCGACGAAACCAGTTCCATTGGGTCCGTAATATTGAATTATTGTCAGATTTCAATTTTCGTATTTTTCGGAGTTGTTATGTGCGAATACGACGTATAAACGCGTTAAAATTTAAATCAAATACAATTTAAATTTTAAATTTAAATTGTTGCCGACATCAGTTAAGGCACATGATATCTCTCTGCAAAGCCACGCGACTTTCCTTCACTCACGCCTAAAATCACGCTTCCCTCTTTAAAATAAATCAAAACCATACTCTTCGTTTTTTTTAAATCAAAGCCATACTCTCGAGCAATCAAATATTAATGGCCGCGTACATTTAGAAATCAAGAAAGAATCCCCTCAAATCAAATTAATCGAAATCGATCGAAGCTCAGGTCGTTCACAAGCCTTCCTCATAAAATTCACAGTCTGTTCGAAACGTTTCGAAGTCGAGCTCGACTATTTGAGGCGCGCGCGTTTGGTGGAAGCGGAGGCTTCGCAAGGCCAGTCATGGGCGAAGCTCGGAGTGCGGCAAGCGATTGAAGTTGTGGAGTTTATGGTCTTGGTTCAAGTACGAGGATGGCGGCGGTGGCACTGTCAAGTTGAGGATTCGCATTCGATTGATTCGCGAGCTGGGGTAGTTTCGAGAGCATTGGGCCGCGAGTTTCGTTTCGCGATTTGGGGTGTCGCGATGGTGGGGGAAATCGGTGGCAGCAGATGAGGCTGGTGATGAAGTCGAATTGCGAAGCTAGGTAGTCGTGGTTCCAGTCACGATTTTGAGGCGACTGCGATTGCGAGGGGACTACTGGAGTTGCGATCGGCGCTGTCAGGTCGATGCGGCAGCAAGCTAGGGCTTCGAGCAATGGCCTGAGTTCATATTTTTCCAATAAGGTATCATCTTCATTTTGATTTAAATTGAAAAAGAAAAAAATTACACCCTATTTACAAATTTATTTTAACTACAGCAAACAATATATGTATATGGTTTAAACAGAAAAAAAAAAGTCAAGTCTGGGAAATTTTTTTTTTACAGTAAAGAATTAATTCGAAGGCAGTTTTGTTTTTGTTTTTAATTTATCATATATATATGCAGAAATTTAAAATATAGGGACTTGTATAAAAAGATTTGATTTTTATCTATATAGAACAGATTTGTGAATATGAGCAGATTTTTCAATTTGGATATATATAAGAAAAAGAAAAAAAATGTTCAGAAAAGAAATTTAGTTTTAAAACTTTATTTTTAGTGTAATAAATTTATTGAAAAGGGAAATTGGTTTAATTTAATTATTAGTTAATTAAATCTATTTAAAAGAAAATAAATTGATCGTTCGATTATTTCAAATATTGATGAAATCGTAAATTGTTATACAAGGTTTAGTTAAATAAATTTATTTAAAAGAAATTGGGTCAAAATAAATCTTAGTTAAATAAGTTTATTTCAAAAGAAAAACAGTTAAAATTTAAAATTAATTGTTTAAAACGAAATCACCGATGAATTGAAATTATCAAATGAAAATTTATTATTCGATTTAATTCGAATATTAATAGATTTTATAAATTATTTATACAAGGTTAAAGTCGAGAAAACCAAAAGAAGGATTGGATTGGATTGCAAAAATAAATAAAGCAAAGGTGAGATTTTTCTCACTCAAAAAAAAATTGATTGCAGTTATTGATGGTTTGATATGATTGCTATGTTGATTGTGATATTAGATATGATAGGATATATCTATATATATAGCAATATATACATATTGGCATATGTATATATTGGATTGATTGATTTCCCGCCTCGTATAGCGGATGAGACCCTATTGCGCCGTTAGTAAGCGGATTTTTATAAAACCTATATACCGCGATATTCCACCTCGAAGTGGAATGGTATTGTGCTAACGTCTGTGGATGCAGGGAAACAGGTTGGAGGGATCCAACTGGATTCCTCACCAATATTATTATGTGCAGATATTTGTTGTATATGTTGTTGTCATATTGATATATGATATTGAATGTTGTGATGGACTAATTGGTGCGTTGCATCATCGGGTTCAATTTTAAAGTTTAAAAATAAATGATTTTTACTTCAAAAGGGATTTTGAAGTGATTTTTTGAAAGTATACGATTTATTAAATTTTTGAAATTTATTTATCTTAAATAAATAAATGTTATAAATTTAAAGTTATGATAATTTTAAATTGTGAAATATACCTGAAAGGTGATTTTGAAATAAATAGTCAAGAGATTTATAAAATAGTTTAAGTTGGATTTCTTTTGAATTATTTAAAAATGATGTATATAAAAGATGTACAGAATTGATATTTATCAATTAAAAATGTTGGAATTATAAAACGAGTTTTTTTTAAAGTGTTAAAATGAAGTGTAAATTGGATTTCGGCATTTTAATTGAGATTTTTGAACAAGTATGAATGGTTAATAGATGAGATTTATAAATAGTATAAAAGTAGTTCGGTTATGGTTGAAAATAAGGTTATAAATGAAATCTTATAAGTAATAAGATTTAAAATCTGTGAATTTTAAAAGAACGATTTCTTTTAAAATAAATGAATTGTAAGTTATTAACTTATAAGATGGACCTTTGGTATATACATTGGTTATAAATTGAATAAGTCATTAAAGAAGATTTATAAATCGAATTGTTAATAAAGGAGATTTATTAAATCGAAGTTGTTATAAAATGGAAATAGAATTTATAAACGTTGTTTTTATAAATTCGAAAATAAATCAAATTTGATTGACTTTAGATATAGAGATTATTAAGGGGATTTTATCCACGATTTTGGACAGTGGATAATTCTTGAAATAAATGTGTAAAAAAAGTTTGAAATTGGGTTAAGTGAATTATATTCACGATTTTGGACAGTGGATATATTTTTAAGTAAAATGGATACGTTTTTAAAGAAGTGATATTAAAAATGAAGCTAAACATTTTAAAAATGTTTTAAAATGTATTATGAATCGAAAGCATAGATTTCAACACTTATTGTTGAAATAGACGTTTTCGAGAAATAAGGAAATGGTGGACTATAACACTGTTGTTATAGTAAATGATTTCCGAAAGGAAATGTTTTATATAGTATTGGGATTTATATATCTATCTTAATTTTCGAATCCCTATACTAGTGATTTTGAGTCGTCGTAACGATGTTTTACGTAACATTCGTTTTGACTCAAATAAATGTTATTATAGTAAATGTTTTCCTTAAAGAATGAATATATACTTAATATTGATTTAAGTATATCGGATATTTTCCAAGTGTTGAAAATAAAAGATTTGTGGAATACTTATTATTAAATAAGTAAGGAAATACTTTTCCAATATGAAATGAACGTTTTGAGAATTTATCTTCTTAAAGATAAATCGAAAGTGAATATGTGAAATCGATTGAAAATCGTATATCAGTAGATATTTTGAAAGATATAAATTCAATATGGAATTTATAAAAGAAAAGGGAATCTGTTTAAAAATAAATATTGATTTATTTTTGAAGTGTGGAAATTTTATATCTAGTAAAGATATTTTTGAAGATGAAATAATTTGGGAAAATTATTTGGAATCTGATGATGTCGCGCATCTTTATTGATAGTTAAATAACCGACTATCAATAATTACCCTGAATGGTATTTGTTGTGAATTGGATGAATTTGAATGCCACACTTATTTTGAATAATCGCTCACTATTCGGGTTAGCCGGGAAAGGACCATGGGGTCGTATAACCCATTCCGAATATGTGATACGTCGTTATGAATCGCATTTGAAGACCGGTGTTGAAGACCGGATATTTTTGAAAACGGAAGGATTACCGTCGAGTTACTCTACATCGGCTGATCTCCGGTTTAGAGGTTTTATCACCCTTAGTGACGGGAAGTCCGGACGTGATTAGAAAATTATCCGGAAATGCAAGGGCTTCGTGAGAAGTGCCTTCGGTTCTGTTCGATCCCGGAACAGACTTGTATGGATTGTGTGTCTGACGTTACAATTTGAGATATAAAGCTGATTCCTTTCAAATACATTTCTGTTGGTGGCGGAGAATTTATTCTCTTAGCTTAACACCCTTCTCTGAGACGTACGAGCTCAGAGGTTATGTAGTTGAAATTTATCAGCGATATACTCCCAATTTGGTAACGTGGCATACTGAGTGTTGCTGTGAAATGATCAGTGTTTGATCATTTGTGATATGATCATTTGTTTGATCTTATATCTTTGTGATCATAGGTTGATCATTTTGTTTGACCCGAAGCAGGGCTTTGTAGAAAGCGTAGCTTTGTGGACGAGACTTCGTCGAGCCTCACACCCCGGAAATGATCGAAACAGGAAGGATGCAGCAAGGTTCTAGGGAGTAGCACCCCTTAGTGTATGTCATTCCTTCTGGATAAAGGTGGTATCATGGTATGGAGCCCAGATACTTAACCTCCGTGGTTGCTGCAAATTTATTACTTTGTGGTTGTTGCGAATCGGGGATCCTCGGGAAGATCGGTGACGATCGGGGGATGACATACGCGTGTCAGTAGTTACGTATTTTTGCAGAGGTAACCCGGCCTTGTGTTGGCAGAGATCCGGTTAGGTTCTCGGGTCGTCTATTCCAGGGACGTACCCATCGTGGATAGGAAGTTCCTTAGCCTGACCATTTGTTGGAAATCCAAAGAAACAATACGTGACTTATACGGTTTTAGTTGTAGAACCTGCCATCTAATATGGCAGCTATAGCAAGCATACTATAATGGTACCTATGCTGGCTAAGATTAATATTCTACTTTCGAAATGTTTTCTACACTATGCACTAATAATAATATCAAAAAGAATTTGATTTTTTGCGTAGTAAGCATCTTTGACTATCATAAGAAGAAATCTCCTCCAAGTCTGCGTTTGCATTGTGTGTGTGGCGGGAGGTCTTATGGTAGTTTCATTTTCCAAAAGCATTGCGAATTGACTTTAAAATTCTCTGCTATTTATTTTAAAGAATAACTGTTTTACGATCTCACACCAGTCACCATGACTGACTCGGAGTTTATTGTTTCCCTTCTAAACTCTGGGTGCCCACCAATTTCCACACGGGCAGTCTAGAGTTAGATTATCAGGATATTCTGGATATTCTGGAGCTTTGGAAGCAAGCTGGATGGCGAGACGTAGTATTTGTATCTGATATATTTATTCCGTTGTGTATTCTGTATGAGGACAAGTTATATAACTGTCCATTGTTTTATATTGACTCTGACGATTGATGTATGTATAAAATGATATAGTTCTTTGTGTTAAAGATTATTCATTTATCTATTATATATTGTTCCGCTGCGATGTGTAAGATTCTGATATTGTTTTCTGTTTCTATTTCTGATGTTGTTCTGTTTTTCTCTCTTCTTCTTCTGCTTTCTTCTTCTTCTCTTTTTCTTCTATTTTTCTTTCTAAAAACCCTCACTATTGGAGTTTCCGGCACTCGATTTCTCGGCAGTCAATAAAGTGAGTATCGATGTCGAATTTTCGAAAGTCGAAAAATCCGGTACGTGACACCTTATGTGGACATATGATGTCACAAGTTTGAATCCTGTCATGACGAAAATTGATCTTTATTTGAAAATTTTGGAATAATACTAAGGTCGTAGGTTTGAATCCCTACAAAGACATTTTTTACATATTTCTTTTTCCTTTTTTTATGTTCTTATATTCTAAGTATAAATTAATTACATCTATTCCTTATCTATTCCAGTTTAATAACACTTTTCGTTTGGATTTTTGTATTTTAGCCTAACTTTTTAAAAATAAAATACTTTTCAATATCTTGAAAATCAAAGACATTTCCTTCTAATCATAAATAAAATTAACCTTTTAAATAACATTTTGTTGACATTCAATGTTTTTCTTAAGCTTAATGCCGATTTTAAAAAGAAAGAAAATATCGCAACTAAAAATTAAAATTATATATGCATATTTATATTTTCTTTTAGTTCACCAATATAATATTTTGAAATTAATTCAACTTATTTTTTATCAAAAAAATGTTCAAGGTTGGACCGTTTCAGATAAATATGTATTGGGTTTTAAAAAAAATTGGACATATTGTACGTGCCATATAACTTACAACCTAACAAACAATAATAGCATATCTTTTAGTTCCATTCATAAATAATTTTCAATTAAATTAGTTTATGTTTTAACAGCTGATAAACAAATGAAGCTAAGTCTAATCAATAAACACTAATTGCAAATTTTGATACTTTGATTAGCCATCTGAGTTACGACAAAATATTCTTTATATACGTTTACAATTTTGCTATATATAATCTTTTTGCTATTGACGCTAGGGTCTAGTTAAAAAATAGAACACAATTATTGTAACAATATTAAATACGTGTTGAATATAAAGTTTTATATAGGTTTTATATAAACTGAACTTTAACGTAATGTCAACTTTCACATTTAAGCTTTCATATTCAAACTATAACATTTATCTTCCATTGATGGAGCATCTCTCGTTTATACTACTTATTATGTCTATCACATCAAGGGCGTGTAATTTGTATTATTTGTTTCAGTTTTCATGTGTGGAATGTCGGTTGTTTATATTAACCATTCTATATTGCATGCACAAAGAATGTGTTTAATGCATTAATTATTTTGCATTGGATGTATGTAACGCGTGTTATTAGATGTCGTTAATAAATTATAATAATACTACACTCAAATTGTAAATCTAATATTATTAGTAAAAAAAAATTGATGATCGTATCTCGTTCTCAATCAATCTTTTTATAATACCAGTTTTCATAATTATAGCGTACAATAATTTCACAATGAAAGCAAAATAAAACAAGGTCGGTAGGTAAAGAAAAATAACAAAGGAAGAAAACGACAACAGTGGTGCCGACACCGAACCAAGTTGGTTCGGCTTGGTCGAGCCCACCATTTAGACCGAGCCTTACTATTTTTAAAAACCGAGCCACTGAAGCCGAACCTCCCTCTGCCACGTCACTCGCGCCATCTCAGTTATAGTAAGCTCTCCTCTCTCTTCTCTGATTTATTTCCGTTTCTTTAGTGATGGCGAAGACACAGTAAAAAAGTTGTTTTCTTTTTGGTGAATTTCGTTTATAACAAATACAAAGTCACGTAATTTGAGAAGAAGAATACTAATCGCTGTTGGTATTGATTTCTTTTTCCTTTTTCAGTTCAGTTGTTTTAGTGATATATTCCTGCGATTTTACTTTACCAATTTTTATACTTTTGATGTATAATTTATTGAATTATGGAAACTTTTGTATTTATTTTGACGGTGTGATGAAAACTATCTGAATTTGATGGATATTTTATTGTTGGAAAATGGATACGTGAAGGTTCATTAAAATAATCTTCATTTGATGATTAAATTGTATAATCTGCCATGTATATTAATCTTCAATCAATCCATTATGTTTTACCAATATCTTGTCTATAGTTTAAACGGTTTGGTCCTTCACCCAATAGAATTTTGTGTATATTTTGAAAGATATAAGTACATTTTGAGAGTTACAAAGCAGCCATCCATTTCTCTTGTTTGTTGGTACGTCATTAACAATCTTTACCAACTCATATAGTTTTTGGTATATCAGAAAATTCATGGAATTATCGAAAATTTCCTATTGATTTTGATGGTATGACGAATTCTGCTTAAATTTGATGGATATTCGATATGTTAAGGTTTATAGTAAAACAATTTTCAGTTTATCAGTTTAATTTTATATTTCACCATGTATGATAATATTCAATTGATAAGTTTAGGTTCATTGTTATCATGTCATAGTTCAAAAATGTAAAATCCATTTCTTCTTCAAAAAATTGTAATAGAGATTAGAAGAGGCAGGAATTACAATTAATTTTCTGTATTCACTTCAGTTTTGTGAAATATTTCTCATGCAGAGTAACTAACCATAAAGGAAGAAGAAAGAGGAAAGAAAAGATGATACACACAAAGTCGGAATCGGATGTAACAAGCCTGGCCCCATCATCACCATCCCGATCACCAAAACGGGCCCTATACTTTGTGCAAAGCCCATCAAGGGACTCCCACGATGGGGACAAGTCATCGTCAATGCAGGCCACGCCGGTGTTGAACAGCCCAATGGAGTCGCCCTCGCACCCCTCGTCATTTGGCCGCCACTCCAGGGATTCCTCTGCCAGCCGCTTTTCAGGCACTTTCGGGCGTAAGGGCAGCAGGAAGAGACTCAATGACAAAGGCTGGCCTGAGTGCAATGTCATTATGGAAGAAGGGGGCTATGATGACATTGACGATGATGGCATTTCTAGGAAGTGTCAGGTTGCCATTGCCATGTTGGTTTTTGTTCTCCTCTTTACGGCCTTTTGTCTTATTATTTGGGGGGCCAGTAAGCCCTATAAGCCCCAGGTTGTTGTCAAGGTAACTTTCTATTCAAACATGAAGCTTTGGTAGAAGCTCAGTGATGTATGTCTGTCCTGGCATAATTTGAGTAACATTTTTTTTTAAAATCCATAACTCAAACTTTGCACCTTTCAATTTTCAACTTATAGCATCACCCAAGGATATTAATTTGTTGCATATGTTGTAGTTTGGTGTTTGGACCTCTAACATGGAAATTAAATCATTTGGTTCAGTTCAAAACCATAGCAAAAGGACATTATCTTTAATCTAATAACTGTAACAAATTTGGTGCATTTTAGTAGATTTATCTATACTAACATGGATCAGGTTTCCCTGTTTTGATATCCTACTGTATGTAAAAGATCAAAACTGAAAAACATTGAATAAAACAGACAGTGCTATTTGTAATTAGATAGTTTAAACCAAAATAAAAGAAAATAATTTTGCTTCGGATGATAGTTTATTCCAAAACATTGATATATCTACTGCATGAGTCTACTCCTCTTGGCGATTGGTTATATCAATTAACTAATTCAGAGGGGCTCGGCTGGCCCGGTCGCGACTGTTGTCCCAACAATGACAGTAGTTTTCGTTAGTAGTATCTAATGTGAAAATTTCATGAAAGCTTCTTCAAAAATTCACATACCGTATGCGTCTGCTGATATTTTTAATTTAAAGCACTTTACTAGGCTCGTTGATCTGAATTGACCAATCATTAGGTGGTGTTTTTGTTCATTATTTTACTCCAGTTTTCAGGTTTTTGATTCTAACATGTAATTAACTATTTATACAGAGCTTAATAATGGATGATTTCTACGCTGGGGAGGGAACCGATGACACATTAGTACCCACAAAGATGGTGACAGTAAATTGTTCTGTGAAGATAGAGGTTTACAATTCTGCTTCCATGTTCGGTATTCATGTCACTTCCAGTTTCATCAATCTTAAGTATTCAGAGATTACCATTGCTACTGGCCAGGTATATTTTATAATTGACTCTTTGCCCATCCACTGTAAATTATAATAATTAGCAAATACTATGTTCTGTATCAGTGATTCATAGTAATATCATCCGAGCATTGATTGCAAGTCTTGATCATCTTATTTGCTACTAGAGTATACTCTGTAATGTTTATTATTGTATATGCCCAGTGATATTTCTTATAACCAACATCACAACAACAATGTATTAATTATAATTCTTGAACTTCAACAAGAATTCAAAAAATGTCCTACACTACATCGATTATTTCATATGTTATAACTGTATTTGTTATGGTACATATTCATAATTTTTCTTGAAAGTATATAAAATGTATTTATGTCACAGTTGAAGAAATACTACCAACCTAGAAAGAGCCACAGAACAGTATCAGTTATTCTACAAGGAAACAAAGTTCCATTATATGGGGCAGGAGCAGGATTAGCTCTTACCAGCACTGGTGGTTCTGTGCCCTTAACCTTGGACTTCGAAATATTTTCTCGTGGATATGTCGTTGGGAAACTTGTGAGAGTGACCCATCGCAAACATGTATCATGTGCTCTTGTAGTCGACTCGAGCAAAAACAAGCCTGTTCGATTTAAAGACCAAGCATGTACTTATGAATGAAATTCTTGTGTCATATATCTATTTGTTAAGACTATGCAAATAATATTCAATTGTGTGGAAAAATGTATGAACGGTTCATAGAGTGCTAGTACATGTACAAGTGATATTCTTCAATTCATTATCTTATAATGCTTGATTACTAATTCATGGTATTTAGTTAGACAGCAGAATTTGGTTGAATGTTGCATGTAGACTTTATGGAGTTGAGAAAAGATCATGATAAAATGCCAAAGAGGTTAGTGATAGAATGGTGTGTTCATGGATTTAAACAACTTACAAAATGGTGTGATTCATGAATTTGAAGTTGTTCAAAAATATTGTTCCCATGACTCAAAATTTTGAATTCCTTATCGTGTTCTATTTATACAATCCTTTTTTATTTTTCAAAGGATAAAAAGCATGTGAATTTATACAAACCATGGAGCAAATAAATTATTCTAATAATTTTATCAGTTCTTTTTGCATTTTTCAAAATTAAAAAACATGTGAATTTGTACAAATGAAATTTTGGAGGAAATAAAATACTCTAATAATTTTATTAATGTCTTTAAAGTAGTTTACAATTCCATAGGTAAGTATAACTACGTTAAAAATTGCTTATTAATAAATGTTAAATTGCTTATTAATAAATGTTCTCTTTTATACATTAAAGTACAAACATAAAATAAAATTTCTACAATTATTAATAAAATCCGTTGGAACCCCCAATACAGGTATTCTGTTGACAAAAAAGCTAGCGGACTTCCACCATTCATTCTAGCTACACGATCACACAAGATTAGACTTCCATCTACGAACCTCATCAGCTTTCTCAATATCAATGTCAATGCAGCAAACTTAGGACTAAAGCACCGAACTTCAACATAGGCAATACAGTAATCTGTGCAACCTTCAAAGCTTTTCGATGTAGTTAATAAATTGATAGTGGACCTAAGTACTATTGATACTTTTTAATCATTAGTTTGCATTAGATTTGTAATTGACAATGCATGACTGATAAGGTTGGTTATAGTACATTAATATTAGCCAGTCGATCGAGAGACTTGAAGTTGAGGTTGAAGAGAACGTTCATTTTCAAACCCTTGATATTTAAAACAATGAAAATTAGGTGTAAGTGCTTGCTTACTAAGTTCTAATGGATGCTAAAAAGGGTTTTTTGTTCTATGGATTTAGACCTATTTTATATTCCTTTTAATCAACGATTTCCTTTTTTTAGTTTTTTTAGTTTTAAGGATATTCCATTCAAACAAAAATCGATGATAACGAAAATAGAAAAGGGGTTCTTTTTCAGTTAGTTAAAAATATTAGTCCATGCAAGATTATATGAATATCGATTTCTTCAGTTTTTATTCAAACTCAAATTAGGAACTTAGCACAAATCAGCTATTTTGAGAATAAGAATGCGATTTGAAGAAAATGAATAAAGTAAGAAGAGTATTATTAGAAAGAAATGATAGTAACTATATATAACATAAAAAATAAACTTATTATGCTATTGTTATTGACACTCTATTTTTAGATATGAAGGGTCATTTTTTATTTTCACTCCACTAAAAATAAAGTTACTATGAGGGGTACACACACTGTTTAAAAAATATTTAACTTTTCATGGTTTGCCCATCATTTCATTTTACCCTAATTTACCCTTTTTTCATCTTTCTTCATCTCTTAGCTTCAAACGTGGTGAGAACTAAAAACTCCTCATGATCCACATTTCCAGACCCAAAATTCGTCGACAATGTCATGGCAAAATACGCTTTTTCTATAGTAATAAGTTTTAGTGTTTATTGTATGCAAATCGATGTGTTTTGTCCTTCGATGGTTGGTAGTTTGGATTAAAACATATGAAGTTATTTTTTATGGTTTGCTCATTAAAACTTGAATCGACAGCAAAAAGTTAAAATTTTAATTTTAGTTCGACGTAGGGATGTCGTGATAATTATTTTAGTTCGACAATTTGCTGTCGAGTTAATGAATTTAGTTCGGTAATATGACGTTGTGTTTTGTATTTTAATTCGGTTGTGGTATGTCATCTTTTTAATATAAATCATTGACCTATTGGCGATATTGATTTTTCGTAGTTAACTTCATGTCTTGGTTCATTTTGCATTCTTCTGGGTATGTAAATGAATCCATTTTTTTATTGCAGCAAAAAAGCATCAGGTTCATCTTCAACCACTCGTATCCCTCCAACCACTTCGAATTGCAAGAGATTAGCATTCGAACGAATGAAGAAATGTATTGATGAGAGTGTTGAACATGATTGAAGCAATAATAGTGAAAATAGTAATAGCGCATGAGGAGGAAGGTAGTCGATAGAAGGACTTTGTTGAGCGAAATGTAGGGGGTTGGACCAAGAGAAAGAGATTGCAAACGAGGATAAACCATCCTAACAAATTGACGAGGAGACTGACACAGAGATTGAAGCATTGAAGATAAAAAACAAAGGCATGAAGTTGATCGTACAATCATCAATTCAATCTACCGAAAGTGAAGTTCAACCATCCTTACTCTTTACTTATAAATATCATATTGCTTCAAGCATATGAAACTCTTTGTTAAGTTTATCATATTGCTTTATCATATAGAATCTTAAACAATATAAGTGTATGTTTTAGATATCAGATTGTTAATGTATACACCAAGGGATGAAGCTAGAACTATTAAGCTTCACAACCATGTTGGGGCTCATAAACTATGGGATTTAAGTAAGGAATGTGATTTTATTAAGGATGCAGTAGTCGAATGGGGGTTCAAGAATATAATAAAACATGCAAATTACAAAGTTGACAAGGCTTTGATCAACGCATTTATTGAAAGACTCTATCCGAAAAATAACATTTTTCATCTTCTGTTTGGTGAGATGACAATTACTATTGATGAAGCATTTCACATCACGAGTCTTCCCATTGATGGAAAAGCGGTTACGTGGCCACTTGGAGGTTCTAGGGGAATAAGTGATTAAGATGTATACGAATTGTTGGATAAGTGTCTTGGTATCGAAGAAGAAACTGATGACGAGCTATTAGGGGAAATTCGTTTGGAATGGATAAGAACTACATTTTCCAGTTCTCAAGATTTTGATAGTGTAGATAGAAAAAGGTAATGTGCAATTGCATACTTACTGTACACCATTGGTTTGTCAACCTATGGCGATAAATTTGGAAATAAAGTCTCGGTGCATTTTTTGCAATGCCTACATGTGTTAAGGCAAGTGCACACTTACTCTTGAGCCACTGCATGCTTGAATTGGTTGTTCTATAACTTGGCTCAAGGTACAAGAAAAGGTGTACGTTAAATTTCCGGTTGCATGACTTTGCTTCAGGTATGGGTGAAATGAAAAATCAAATTAATTATTATGTCATGTACTTATATTTGATGTCTCATGTATAAGTTTGGAAATATAAGCACTTCCCGATTTTGAGACGGTATAATCAGAGTATTCATATAGTGTTTGGTGAATTGATGTTAGCTTTTTATTCTTTGATGGAACCAAGTAACTACCTGGCGTATGATTTGGTCAGTTTTAGGGAAAAGATTGACGACCTTTAAGGTAATGATGTTGTTTGGGATTGTTTGAAAGATATGCAAGATTATTACCCGTTTCAACGATGTGCATTGTACAATGGTCCCATTGTTTGTTTTGAAATGGTAGAGTTGTATCTTCAACAAAGAATTCTTCGTCAATTTGGATATATTCAACCAATACGTGTGACTAATTTTTCTTTAGAGATAAAAAAAATGAAATCATCGGTAAAATCATACAAGGCGGTGTGTTCTAATTTAGGAGATTTCTACTGGAGTTAGTGGAAAAACCGTCTTCTTAACGAGAGTTTAACATCAAACCATGTCATACACCCTTGGATTGCGATGCAATTTATATGTAATGGTATAAATCTATCTCACATCCTATTGTTTCCAATCTACAAACACGATTTATCGAGCCCATGCTTGGTAGCGAACACAATTCGCTTGTTGTCCGCATTGTAAGTCCATTGTTTAAATAATTTGTTGCTTTTAAAGGTTTGTAAGTTCATATTTTTAATTCAATTATTGATACTTGTAGAAATGGAGACTCCGACATATTACATACTTCAATAGATCATATACACCTAGCAACTCAATGTCCCAAGGTGCTCGAAAGGGTTGATCGAATCGAGGAAGATGAGCTACTTGATATTTTTGGCAAACAAGTACATGTAGAAGAACAAGTGGATGCATCTAAGGCGAAGAAGAACAAGAACCAATACGGTGAAAGAGCGAGTAAACATGCAAGAAACCTTCAAGTAAGAAGAAATCTTGATGTATAAGTTGTTGTATAAGTTGTTGGAACTATACTTATTTTAGTATAGTAGTTTGTACTAATGTATGCAATGGTTATCAGACATGTGTATGTATTTTGTAATGATGCATGTGATGATTATGGGACATATATGTGTTTTGTTTAGGTATGGTGATGATATAGACATATCTACTTGTTTTTTTATGTATGGTGGTGATATTGACATATGTATGCGATATGTGGTTTGTAATGATGTATGTAATGGTTAAGATGCTACTTTGCACGTAAATATATATCGTTTATTGATCAAACTATGATGGTTGTGATGATGATTAAACTGAATTAAACATAGCAAGGTTGATACAGTAGTTCGACGTGGGGGTTCCATTCTTTAATAACATATTCGGTAAAGGTATGCCGAGTACAGTACAATAAAACAACAAGATATCGTCGAATTTATATAAATGAGGGGGTCAGCCAACTTATAGCAGTATCGATGTGAAGCAGCTGAAATAAAAAATATAGTTCGACGAGCTATTATCGCAATCAAGCCAAACTTTCGAAAATGGTTGGCCTTTGTCGAAGTAATGCTGTACAATCGACGTCCCACCATCAAATACTATGCAAAATTTTAGGAATGGTAGGGCTTTGTCGAAGTAATGTTGTACAGTCGATGTCCCACTATCAAATACTAGCCAAACTTTCAGGAACAATATATCCCCGTCGAATAATTGGTTCTCAAACGACATCAAACCTTCAATAATCTATTTCTAATAGCTTATCATCGATTTACATTAATGTGTTCGACGATGTGGTGCCGAAACTGCATGGAATTCGATCTTTACACCCTTCGAATATTAACTCAATTCAAACCGATATATCTTCATGCATATCCAAAATAAACAAAATAGCATATCAGTTCAAACCACAACGATATTCAATCAATCATTTAACTACATTTCCTTCATCTTTAATTACTTAAATCATTCTTTAATTACATTTCTTAAATCACTCAATCAAAATTACAGTGATATCTTTAATCATTCAATCAAAAATTGCTTAAAGCATGTTCAATGCAAATCGTTTGCATATAGTAAAAAATAAACCGATATTCCATACATCCATCATTTTCATACAATCAAAATAAAGAAAGAGTATTTTACTTTAATTACATTTTTTCCATCTTCATGGTCCTCCGTAAATGCTAAGTACTTATTCATTCTTTCCACATACGGTTTGATCCAATCCTTTGCATTAATGTTGTAAAATTGTTAAAAGGACGTGAATCGAGGCATAGGAGGCTACAGAGAGTCCGGATGGAGTCTAATACTAACAAAATGTGAGTTGTCTTCGTAACCTATAACTACCATCCTATTTTGGTTTAACAAGCTCGCATGAACCGTAGTGGGGATAGACGTATAACTCATATGCTTGCTTAACAAGACCCTAATAGTGCCAATGTTTCGGCTATAACAAATCCTGATTCTGGCATCTGCATCCACTCACTGAACCCAATAGTTTCCATATATTGTATCATATTCTTTATTTCTTTATAACCACATTAATTCCACATTCTTTTGTACATCTCAGAATTTAGTAGTAAATTGTCAACCATAGACTCACGTACAAACTTACAAGAATTTTCAGGTTTTCAATTATGGAGATTTAGTTGATTAACCACAATCCAATAACCATAATTAACATCTCTGAGCATGTCTTATAAACCAATTATATAGGGCCTTATGCATTTGGGCATTTGTAACAAATTATACAACTTCGTTGTTCTCACATACTTTATTCTTCGTACTTCTTGTTCTATACAAACGAATTGCAGTGAGATTTGAGTTACAAGACAATGACGTTTCAACATGTTTAAAGTAAGAAGGGTCTCATTTAATCGACTTATCTTTTTTTTAAGGTTTACCTTGCTTAATAATTGCCATGGGGGTTCTAAAATGTTGGTTGTTTGAGGGAACGTACTTTCAAATCACTTTGCATAACAACTCTCACATTATTATGAGTTTCATCATGCCTACTTTTCAGAGCTTGGATTTTGGATAAGTCAAGGAAACCAAGAGTTGAAAGATGCAATATAGGAGGAGTGCAAGATAATTGCTTCCTGTAGGATCGATTTCACCCTAGAGGGGGGGTGAATATGGTGATACTATTAATTATAAAAATTATTACGGAAGTTTATATAAAATAATTTCAACATAGATCACAGAATAATAGCATCACAGATAATAGCAAAATAAAAACAGAATACACAGATTTACCCAGCTTCGGCAAAACCCTGCCTACGTGCTGCCCCCAAGGTTTCTACTAGAAATTAAGTAGTCAGACGCTTACACACGTAAACTCACGACACCCGCTATCGACTAACCTAACTCTACACTCAAAACCCTGCCACAACTCAACCACTAAGTTGCGAATTCTCAAACTACGCAACGTAGTTTGTCCCCTAGTCACACGACTAGAAATTACAAAAGTTTAAAAGAGGAAATACAAAATTAAAAACAAATTAAAATCAAAACCCTAATTTTAAACTAAAGGCCTTATATAATTATAAACCCAAAGCTAATAGAAAGGCCGGCCCAAATATTATTCCCCTTTATCTTTTATTTCCTCTGTATATTCCTTCGGCCCGCTTCCTTCTTGGTGAAAATGGCAGTTCGTTCCTTTTATTCGCTTAATCGAAAGTTAGGGCTTTTGTTAATTTCGAAGAAACCGATTTATTGTTGATCAATTACAATTGGTGTTCTTCTGATTTGCTTCGGCAATCGATCGTCTCCTCGATTCGAACACAGCTCCTTCGATTTTGATCTAGTTCGACTATGAATTCGGTATGTAATTTGTTACTTTTGCTTTACTGTTTTTGGATTTCTTGAACTTGATGCTTTTTATGCCGATGATGATACGGGTTAAATAGGAATCGAATTCCTATATTTTCGTTTATATGAATTCATTTGAATTCGTCAATACTTTTGCTCGGCCGTTCGATGTTGCTTGGATGTTGATGATGATTTCTGACTTTGTCACTTTGTATATATTTTGATTTCTTGTTTCTCACGGCTTGATTTCTTTCGTGGCCACCACGACTTCGATTTCTGACTTGTTCGACTTCGGCACTGACTTCTTCAATATCGGCTTTGAAACTGCTGTTGACATTATTTGATTCTTATTCGAACTAATTTTGATTCTCTGTTGACTATTGGTTACTTTGAAAGTTCTATTGTCAACAATGTTCGACCTAAACTTTGTTATGCTCTTAACCATTTGCTGTGTCTTACCTCTGACAGAATTCGGCCTATACTTGTGCATTGCATACATGACTTGTACCTGTTGTTGCATGTTGGACTCTGGTAGTTACATTGTTGTTTCACTGTTTTGTACTGGTGCACTTGATAGCCTCAAGCCTGTTGATAATCTGTAGTGTTGTATCATGACATTGGTCTGGATTGCATTGTCCACTGTTCTATATGTGTACATCAATGTCATCTCTATGGTCTTGCATATGGTCTTGTTCATATGATGGCATTTGGTCCAAACATTGTTATTTTCTATTTTTACCTGAGCATGTTGTTATGTGTTGTATTGGTCTAGTTCACCTTGAACTTCATGTGTGCTCGAGTCTGGTTCATGTAGTCTTGCTTCCATACTGCTATGTTGTGTCTGGACAGGTGCTTTGCACTTGTAGTCAGGTCTGCATTGCTGTTACATTGGCTTGTTCCTTCGAGTCAGTGAAACTTGTATATGATTGTTTTGTAGTGTGGTCTAGTGTTGATGTGCATTCATACTTGAATCTGTAACCTTGCTTGTATATAGTCTAGTTGTCTCTACTTGTGTACTGGTTGAAGCTCTGATCTGGTTGTTATACATATGTATACTTCATGGTTGATTTGGTTCTGGTCTTGTTTAATCTGATTTAACTCGAATGCTTTGATAAGTTTACACTTGTGTTATCTCCATATATGTACATGTTCTGGATTCTTAAGTCTAGTCTAGTTAATTTGCTTCATGCTTGAGTTTGAGTTGTTTTTATATGTACTCGAGTGTGGTCTGTGCCTTTGTGCCATGCTGTAACTTGTTGAGGCTACTGCACCACTGTTGTCACACTGGTTTGGTTAGATGCACATATGATTCTTCAAGTGTTTACTGATCTGGTGCAGTTTGACTGGTCGAGTACTTTTCAAGTGTACGCATTGAATTTTGGTCGAGGCTTGTTTTATGTATCTTGACCCATAGTTTTGTATTCCACATGAGTTGAATCCAGCTTAAAGCTCGGGTTTGACCTTGTGCTGATATAATGACTTAATATTTATTTCACTTGAGTTGAACCCGGCTTTTGATTTGGGTTTGACCTTGTGCTCACCTGTCTCTGTAATATTATCAAGTGTATATCGATGTGCACGGCCTTGTGGCATGTACAGTGATACACTGTGCATGTCACAAGTTGTTCGTGTGTGATGAATTCAAAATTAAATGATGACGAACAACCCAAATAACTGAGGCAAATAATATTTTCAAAATACACATTTTATTTTATACTGCAAAAATATTTTATTTTCAATTTTACCGCGTCAGTGTATATTTTTGCGGATAGCTCAGATGCTGGATTCAATCTGGACTGGAGTTGAAGATAAAATACGAGTATGAGTGAATTGTAGTGAGGTGCAACTGTATGGATAGTGTGATGTAATCAAAATTGTATTGTAATCAAAGATTGTATATAGTGAGAGCTCAAATTTGTACTATTCAAAATTGTAATAAATATTTGTTTGAATAAAATATCTATTTGAATTTAAAATCTGTGTTGTTTATTTTATTCAGCAAATATTTATTTAATTATGTGAAAAAATAAAATAGTATATTAACAAATACATTTAAATGAATATATATATATATATATATATGTTTATTATCATCAAACAAAAATCATAACGCGCATATTCAACAATCTCCACCTTTTGATGATAACTAACATATTTTTAAGATTTTGAATTTATTAAATGTATTTGATTATTCAATTTGCTCCCCCTATTTGAATGCTCCCTCTCTACACAAAGCTCCCCCTTCATATATGCATGAAAATAAATATTCAAATGAGCCTAGATGCAAATAGAAAATACAAAATAAAATATTTGACCTTTATTTATCAAAATTTTAACTTTTCTCTCCCTCTTTTGTTATCAGCAAAAGAGTAATAGTGTTAGAAAAATAGAGATAAGGTGATAGACATTAATACAACATTAATACTCAATCAGGTATAAATATTAAATTTCAATAAAAAATCGAACAAAAATCATAAATACTCTGTTTGATGCATATTCCACTTTTAGAGTGATAGGGATGATGTCATCATATAAAACCATATAGCTGTGTCTATTTATGGTATATTTATATCAGGAATTTGAATATCTACTAACCATGCATAACCGTTAGGACTTTTAAATGAGATTAGTAGTATTCCCAATTTTTTATTAAAAAAAATGAATTCAAGTATCTTCTAACTGCGCATAATCGTGAGGACTTTTAAATGGGATTAGAATCAACTTGTCTATATAATCAATCAATTTTGATATGCGTTCCATACATACATAACCGTGAGGACTTTTAAATGAGCATGGAAGCACATAATCAAAAATTCCAAGTAATTCACCCATGCATAACCGTGAGGACTTTTAAATGAGAGTGAATACTTTGGATGTTTTTATTTGCTAAAAATATAATGAAATGAAAAATGAATAATTTTCCGTTTAAAATACCACATATTGACATACTATATTGGATTTTGATGAGTGATGGTTGATAGAAATATGATAGAAATAGAAATGGTTATGGAATTTTTGCCAACAAAAAGTTTTTATAACTCTTGTTTAAATTTCTAAAGAAATATACTAATTATACTGTCTCAAGTTATAATATATGATTAATATCAACACTCATCACTTTTTCAATCACTATTTATCTTTTTAATAATCAGTAGGGAGTCAGATTAGTTAATGTGGTCATTTAAAATCAAATCCAAAAATAATTATCAAAATTTTCAAAATGACTAATCTGAAACAAGGTCAACAAAAATGATTTTCTAGAAGGGGTTTTTAGAAAAATGTCCGCTATTTAAAAAATTATTTCAAGTGAAAAATATGTAGATATTTTCTTTGAAAAACGATGCAGCTACTGAATATTTCAACATAAATCACGTTTCACTAGTAATTTTTCTATCAACTAGATTACCAGTGTAATCTGCATCTGAATTTTTCTTTCACTCGAGATTATCATTAGTTAGATGTCATAGACTAGACCGTGTAGTGTGCAACAAAATATCTTAAAATCATTTTTAATAGCTTTTAAATGAAATTCTCTTGAATTTGAATTGAAGCCGTGGAAATAAACAAGTAGTGAACATAGTGTCAGATAAGACAAACAAATATATCCACTTGTAGCATGAGTAATCAGAAATCAACAAAACACCATCATTTGACCAAACAAATTTATATGAATTTGTTCAAAGATGAAAAGATGTTTGGTCAACATTTTTGCATAAGTCAGAATCATTATCAACATTCATTTCATTATCACATTACTGGCTGATTTAATTCAGATTACGGTGCAGATTATCACATTTAATAAATCGTTCAAGATATATATACCGTTACCTATTTTACCTTTGTTGATAATTTTTTGTTGTTGCCCATTATGATTTTACCACCTTTATACTAGGCTAAGGAACTTTGTCGCCCGTTGTGTTTCTGGAACAGCTAGAATCCAGATAACACTGTTGTTGTTCCTTAGCCTTCCACCACACCTACACGAGAAAATATTTTTGTGACCTATTTGTTTTTATAGGTCCATGGTTGTTAGTGGCAACAAATTTTGAAAAATAATTTTTTGGAGACCCAAAACTATTTATATATGTCCCTTTCGGCACCCAGATTTGTTTGACTTTGAGGGATTTTGTATTTGTGCCTTTTGGAACCCAAATTGGAATGGTTTTCACGTGTTTGGGTCTATACCAACAAATATTTTGATTGTGTCCAATTTTTCTACAAATTGTGCACTCGGATTTGACTTTATTAATTTTGCTTTTAACAGGTTTAGATTGATTATATCCAAGTCCTTGTCTAACTGTATTAACAGTTTGTTTCCCTAATAGCATATTCAACGATCTTTCACTTTTTGAAAATTTTCTTAAAATCGCTGACAGTTGTTGGACTTGTGTTTTGAGTGATTCATTTCGTTCAATAATTGAGTGCACCTTTTAATATAATTTTCTCTTCTAGTGTTTTCACTCTCTTTTAAAATCAGAATTTCATTTCAAGCGATTTAATCTTAATTTTTGATTTTTTAATTTCTTCTTCGAGTGATGGACACTTATCACACTTAGGGCTCCTACTTTGATAGTTTTTAACCAATTGATCAAGCTGTTTATTTAAATCTATCAAAGTATCTCTTTGTGATTCAAGTTTAGCGTATCTCTCCCTAAGTCGTTCAAAACAGCCATTTACTTCGTGGAAATATATAAGTAATTCAGAGTGAGTAAGTTTTGATACCTCGCTTGGCTCATCATCATCATCGCTATCAATTATATCACCTCGAAGGCACAGATCTCCTTTCTCACTCTCACTGCTAGTGCTTTTACTATCATCATCACTTTTATTCCACGTGGCTGCAAAACTTATCCTTTTTATTTCTTTTCTTAGCCGTGTCGATTTCGAGGACAATTGGGCTTGATATGATCGGGTTTGTTGCACTTGTGACAAATGATCTTGTGTTCTTCTGAGTTGTCTAGTGCTTTGATTATTCTGCTTTTCAATTGTTGATTTGGAGCTGGATTTCCGTATTTGTAGTTCCACTTTTTGAATCTCTTTATTAGTAGCGCCAGCTCAGCTGCTCCATTATCGTCATCATCACTGCTACCTTTTGTCAATCCTGTTAAGCATGTTTCTGAGTCGATTATGGGGGATCTTTCATGGATGTTGACTTTTGCACCGTATATTGCATCAAAAGTATTCTAGATTTTCTATGCATTTTCACAATGAGAGACAAGGTTAAAATTATCTTGATTAATACTAGAATATAGTATATACATAGCAAGAGCATTAATCGAAGTAATTTTCTCGTCTATTATATCACACCCATTTTCAATAATATTCCAACATTTAACATTAACAGATTTTAAATAGAATTCCATTTTTCCAATTCAAAAAATCTGTTCCATCAAAAACAGAAGGAATAATATTGGACTGACCCTCAATAAAAGCATTATTAAAAGAAGCCATTTTAAAAATTCAAATTTTTTTAAAAAAAATGGTTTTTGAAAAATCAAAATTTGTAAAACAAAAATGGTTTTTATTCCTAGCTCTGATACCACTTATAGGATCGATTTCACCCTAGAGGGGGAGTGAATAGGGTGATACTATTAATTATAAAAATTATTGTGGAAGTTTATATAAAATAATTTCAACACAGATCACAGAATAATAGCAGCACAGATAATAGCAGAATAAAAACAAAACACACAAATTTACCCAGCTTCGGCAAAACCCTGCCTACGTGCTGCCCCCAAGGTTTCTACTAGAAATTAAGTAGTCAGATGCTTACACACGTAAACTCGCGACACCCTCTATCGACTAACTTAACTCTACACTCAAAACCCTGCCACAACTCAGCCACTGAGTTGCGAATTCTCAAACTACGCCACGTAATTTGTCCCCTAGTCACACGACTGGAAATTACAAAAGTTTAAAAGAGGAAATACAAAATTAAAAACAAATTAAAATCAAAACCCTAATTTTAAACTAAAGGCCTTATATAATTATAAACCCAAAGCTAATAGAAAGGCCAACCCAAATATTATTCCCCTTTATCTTTTATTTCCTCTGTATATTCCTTCGGCCCGCTTCCGGCCTTCTTGGTGAAAATGGTAGTTCGTTCCTTTTATTCGCTTGCTCGAAAGTTAGGGCTTTTGTTAATTTCGAAGAAGCCGATTTATTGTTGATCAATTATAATTGGTGTTCTTCTAATTTGCTTCGGCAATCGATCGTCTCCTCGATTCGAACACAGGTCCTTCGATTTTGATCGAGTTCGACTATGAATTCGGTATGGAATTTTTTACTTTTGCTTTACTGTTTTTGGATTGCTTGAACTCGATGCTTTTTATGCCGATGATGATACGGGTTAAATAGAAATCAAATTCCTATATTTTCGTTTGTATGAATTCATTTGAATTCGTCAATACTTTTGCTCGGCCGTTCGATGTTGCTTGGATGTTGATGATGATTTCTAACTTTGTCACTTTGTATATATTTTGATTTCTTGTTTCTCACGGCTTGATTTCTTTCATGGCCACCATGACTTCGATTTCTGACTTGTTCGACTTCGGCACTGACTTCTTCAATATCGGCTTTAAAACAGCTGTTGACACTATTTGATTCTTATTCGAACTAATTTTGATTCTCTGTTGACTTTTGGTTACTTTGAAACTTCTACTGTCAACAATGTTCGACCTAGACTTTGTTATGCTCTTGACCATTTGCTGTGTTTTACCTCTGATAGAATTCGGCCTATACTTGTGCATTACATACATGACTTGTACCTGCTGTTGCATGTTGGACTCTGGTAGTTACATTGTTGTTTCACTGTTTTGTACTGGTGCACTTGATAGCCTCGAGCCTGTTGATAATCTGTAGTGTTGTGTCGTGACATTGGTCTGGATTTCATTGTCCACTGTTCTATATGTGTACATCAATGTCATCTCCATGGTCTTGCATATGGTCTTGTTCATATGATGGCATTTGGTCCAGACATTGTTCATTTTCTTTTTTTACCTGAGCATGTTGTTATGTGTTGTATTGGTCTAGTTCACCTTGAACTTCATGTGTGCTCGAGTCTGGTTCATGTAGTCTTGCTTCCATACTGCTATGTTGTGTCTGGACAGGTGCTTTGCACTTGTAGTCAGGTCTGCATTGCTGTTACATTGGCTTGTTCCTTCGAGTCAGTGAAACTTGTATATGATTGTTTTGTAGTGTGGTCTAGTGTTGATGTGCATTCGTACTTGAATCCATAACCTTGCTTGTATATAGTCTGGTTGTCTCTACTTGTGTACTAGTTGAAGCTCTAATCTGGTTGTTATGCATATGTATACTTCATGGTTGATTTGGTTCTGGTCTTGTTTAATCTGATTTAACTCGAATGCTTTGATAAGTTTACACTTGTGTTATCACCATATATGTACATGTTCTGGATTCTTAAGTCTAGTCTGGTTAATTTGCTTCATGCTTGAGTTTGAGTTGTTTTTATATGTACTCGAGTGTGGTTTGTGCCTTTGTGCCATGCTGTAACTTGTTGAGGCTGCTGCACCACTGTTGTCACACTGGTTTGGTTAGATGCACATATGGTTCTTCAAGTGTTTACTGATCTAGTGCATTTTGACTGGTCGAGTACTTTTCAAGTGTACGCATTGAATTTTAATCGAGGCTTGTTTTATGTATCTTGACCCATAGTTTTGTATTCCACCTGAGTTGAATCCAGCTTAAAGCTCGGGTTTGACCTTGTGCTGATATCATGACTTAATATTTATTTCACTTGAGTTGAACCCGGCTTTTGATTTGGGTTTGACCTTGTGCTCACCTGTCTCTGTAACATTATCAAGTGTATATCGGTGTGCGCGGCCTTGTGGCATGTACAATGATACACTGTGCATGTCACAAGTTGTTCCTGTGTGATGAATTCAAAATTAAATGATGACGAACAACCCAAATAACTGAGGCAAATAATATTTTAAAAATACACATTTTATTTTATACTGCAAAAATATTTTATTTTCAATTTTACTGCATCAGTGTGTATTTTTGCAGATAGCTCAGATGCTGGATTCAATCTGGACTGGGGTTGAAGATAAAATACAAGTGTGAGTGAATTGTAGTGAGGTGCAACTGTATGTATAGTGTGATGTAATCAAAATTGTATTGTAATCAAAGATTGTATATAGTGAGAGCTCAAATTTGTACTATTCAAAATTGTAATAAATATTTGTTTGAATAAAATATCTGTTTGAATTTAAAATCCGTGTTATTTATTTTATTCAGCAAATATTTATTTAATTATGTGAAAAAATAAAATAGTACATTAACAAATACATTTAAATGAATATATATATATGTTTATTATCATCAAACAAAAATCATATACGCGCATATTCAACACTTCCAAAAAGAGTCTATAACACTAAGAGGAATTAAATTGTGTGAATATCTAAAGTCTACAAGCATATGTGCACATGGTAGTCCATTTACTTGCCATAAAACATAATCACAAGTCTCGATACTCAATCCGACATTTGAAATGCTACCCAACTCATTTAATAGTAAATCTAAAGCTTTGTAGATACAAATCCTAAAATTTCATCAAATATAGTTTCATTTCAGAATCGATGCATTATCCTAGAAGTAATCGTCTCGAAAGCATGTTTGATTCCAACTAATTCATTCTCCTTACAAAGATGTGCGTTCATCCAACATTGCACAAAGCTATCTATAGCTGAAACAAAATACATTTTCAGATAGTGCTGTGCGCTTTCAAGTATGCTAATTGAACATTATCATAGTGTTCTATTTTGTTGGTCCAAGCTGAAACAGACATCTCCCTATATTTACTTAACCAATTTTTTTTTGAAATGGTACTTAGATACAACATGTCACTGAGACAATAGAACAGAAACCACATGTCAATATATGTTTGAATCACGCTACGCAAGTTTCGAACTTGTGACCTCTCGCACCAAAATCGAATCACTTAACCACTGGGACAATGGTGCTTGTCTTACTTAACAAATTTTTCATGACATACATGACTGAATTTTTTTATTTCACAAGCAATACATCACAAAACAAGTTTAAGTTCCGATGGTACTCTTCTTCTAACAAAGAGTTGATTACATTAATCCAACCATCCCAAAAAAATTTGTATTCCTTTTTCCCTTCCTCATCCTCCAACACTATCTCTTTATCGCCAATCAAAACTCATTTCTTTTTAGTAAAATTTGTCTTGCAATTTGCTTGAACATTCATCAAATTATGCCATGCACAAAGAATATGACATGCTTCTGGAAATACACTTGCTACTGCATTTTCAAGAGCAGATTCGATATTCGTTATAATTACACCCGGAATTGCTTTATCTCTATACAATTTTCTTACATATTCGAGAGCCCGTATATATATGATTAGTCTCCCGACTTATAAAAGAAAGTGCAATAGTAAAGGATGGCCCTGTAGATGTTTGCAACACCATATGAAAACATGGTAACTTGTAACGATTTATCTTGAACATGCAATCCAAGAACAATAATTGATGAAAACACTACGTAAGAGCAACATATCTAGGATGTCCAAAAAATAGATCAAAAATTAATTGGGTGTACCATCAAGTCTATATTACATGGAATAATGACGACTACAAGCCAGCGTCATAAACTGGTGCATAACCGATCTACCTTCCGTATTTTGTAGTTTAAGTTTCCTTTTTGCATTGTAAACATTTCTTATGATTGACTAGTTCTCTTATTTATCAACTTTAAAAGTGGTTAAAATATTGAGTGGCCTAGCTCCACTATTGGTCATTGTTTCATTGGTCTTAACTTCATAATCTTTTAGCCTCACCATATACAGATGTCGGTTAGTACATTAGGAAGCATATGATTGTGGCGTCTATTTTTTACATTCAATATCTATGTACCATCATTTGTACAACGTGCACTTAACTCAAATGGACAACCACATTTTCTACTTTCCGTTCTTCTCCATTTTTGTTGGGTTTTTGAAATATAATTTTTTGCCTTGTGATCAATATACTCCCCGTTTCTTTCACATACAAGGACCATCCATGATCTTTTTCCATTAGCTTGTAAATTTTTTATTCTTGTTCTTTTTGTCACAATAATACAATATATGTCGAGTCCGCAGTCCATGAACAAATCTCGAACATTTTCATTTGACTCAAAAACCTACAACATATATCAACAACATAATTCAAAACAAATCAGCTATGTATATAAAATTAAAAGGATTGATCATACCATATCAGTAGTGAAATGAGAAGTTAAATTAGGGTAATCCAAAGGCAACATGTCGACTTCCACATTTTGATCGTCATTGACATCATCATTTTTGAATTCATTGCAATTCTCCCTTTCATTTGTTTCTTTCTCGCATTCAATATTGGATATATGAGGGAAAGGCGAATTCAAACTAAATTTTAATTTAGAAAGATTGTACATAATTCAAAAGGGTTGGTCGAACTAAAACCTAAAATTCGACATAATGATGCCAAAGTAAATAATTTAATACGACAGTCTCCTGTCATGTTAAAATGTTTATTCTGACGTCCCCCTTTCGAACTTCATTTCGAATATTGGCCCCTTTGGCTTTTCCTTGTCGAGAACACGTTAAATCCTACATTTAAAACCCTAGAAATAAAAAAAAACACCTGATTGTTTTGTTGAACGAAATCTGCAGTACGTATGCTTTCTTAGATAAGAATTAACCTTATTTCTTTCTCATTTGGAATTTCTTCTGCAGGTTGGTTTGATTTCTCCATTAATTATTGATTTGGATTACAGATTAAAGAAGAAGATAAGTGGAGACTAAAGGAATTAGAGTAAAAAAATAAAGGGGTATATTGGTCAATTTACAATATAATCTTATAAGGGGGCTATTTTTATCAGTACTGTTAGTAGAAATAAATAAATAAATAAAATGTTCCTATTGTACTCAAAAGTGGATTGTCAATAACAATACACAATTGTTAAATTAGGATTGATATTTTTTCCCTATAATTTTAACTTTCTAAATTTTTCTAAAATTTTTTATTTCTCTTAACCGGATCATTTCTTACATTCATAATTCCCGTCATTACATTTTTAATTTTGGATCTACCCTTAATGTTGTATCATAATCCTCTTTGGGAGCCCCTAGTTTAGCACACTATAACTTTAATAATCCCAATATCTCTCGCATCCTCTTAGCTAATTTTAATTTCTTTTTCTAAATCATCCAAATTAATTTTCTCAATTTACTAATTTAATAGTTTTTAACATCGACAAGCAAGTCGTAATTTAGAAGTTGCAAGTAATCTTCATTTTCTTCTTGATCCAAAACTAGGTTTGGATTGTATTCTTCCCAATTTTTAGATTCTTCAGTTGAGATTTCAATCATTTTCTTTCTCAGTAAAGGTAAATTTAATTTCAATAATTTTATCTTATTGATGTTTATTTTAGAAAATTTTAAAATTTTTTATGCTTATTTATCACTACCAATTTTCTTTTGTTATGAATATAGCTATGGTGCATTTGTTTTTATAAGTTCTAAATGAATAAAAGTTTTGATTACTAAATCAGAACTTTTTTGTTGTTTGTTTTTATGCAATTTTCTGCTTAAAACAACTTATTTAGACAAACGTGTTCAGCACTTTTTTCTTTTTTATTCACAGTTCTGAATGTTGAATAACAATTTATTCCAATTATATCTTTTATTAAAATCTAAAATTTACAGCAAATTCAAATTTTCAATATTAAATTTCGAATTTAAAAAAGATTAAATTTTCAAAATTCAGTATATATTTAAAATCCACACTTTTGGAATTTCAAATTCAAAAGTCAACATTTTCAAGCTTGGGCTATTGGAACAAAAAAAATGTATATTCCCTTTTCTAATCAAACATTTCAAAAAATTAAAATTTCATTACTTCTTAAAATTGTATTTTTGAGCACTAAAAATTTACAAACTTAAGAAATTTAATTCAACATCCAAATCTAATTTTTTTAAACTTTTTCTAGTAATCAAAATTATCTTAATCCAAATTTTTATAGTTCGATTTATTTAAAATTTCAGATTCCTATTTTAAATATTCATGAATTAAAATATTAATCATTATAGAGGGTTACTATTGTCAAAATAAACATATTTCTTGATTCGAATAAGAAGTTTTAAAATGCAGCATGTAAATGATTATTTAGAATTCAATAATCACCATTGAGCAATCAACATTCAGAATTTGGTATTTTAAACAAATGAAGCCTTACTAAATGGAAGGAGTGTTGCACGTTTATCGGTATGAAAGATTTTTATATATTAAAGTAGTGTAAGTTTTATGAATAAATGAGTTCCAGCATGAAGTTAATCGTGAAGTTCGTATTTCCATATAAATGAAGTATTTATCAATAGAAAACAATTTTTTGAACACTATGTTGACTTTTTCTATAGCTAATATTGTGTAATGATAAAGGAATACAACAATTTTCCTGTAAAGTGATAAATGATTATGGAGTAATTTATCATTTGTATATTTTTGAAACTCCCCACCGTGTCTGGTGTTTATAAATGGATATCTTGTGCTGCTAAGCACCCAATGCACGAGAGGTCCATTTAAAATTTAAACTAAGGCTAATTCTATTTAAACATGAAAACTTGTTAAGTACCTTAAAAGTTGTTAAAAAGTGAGGGCAAAATTGCTTTTATGTCACATTCACCCATCTTTTTCCCTTTTGTCTTGCTTTCCTTATTGTCTTTCTCTTATCCAATAAACCATAATAACTTAATTTTAGGAAATTCTCAAATCTTGTGCTTGAATTGATGAATTGTAATTATGGAAATACAAATACAAGGGAACTAGATGAGGTAAAACTTGAATTTTATGTTGTTTATTTTTTAATTTATTTGAAAATGCACAATTTGCAGAATATCGACTAAGTGATTGAGTGGAAAAACATGCAATCAAAGTGCGTGATATATTGAACAATCACGCAATATGGTGCGTAGATTAAAATTATGGAGGAGTGGTTTTTGTATGGTGAGTTTTCTTATGGCTTAACCTTTGCTGGGTAGGGTATAAAAGGAATATTTTAACTATAAAATAGGTATACTCAGCAAAAATATGGGTATAGTGGTTTTTTTAGTTTTGCACGTGGCCATACAGTAGGTTTTTATATATAAATAGAATCATCCTTAACCTAAAAATCCGTTAATGTGTCGTATGTCTAACAATGCATAGATAAAGTATAATAGAACAGAGATATGAAACATGTGAGATAGTGGCATTATCAAAGTAAAATACTCATAAATAAAGTCCATGATATTATATTTCATAGTTGCTAGAGTTTAGCGTGTTCCCGAAAGGCAATTATGCAATTAGATTATGTGACTAAACTCTTGAAAAAATCTTAGTCAAAATAAAGTAAACTTTTGGTTTTTTTTTCTATCCATGTGTTTATTATACTTAATATTTTGAGAACATCAGTTTCAAAATTTTTGAAATCCCTAGGTGAAGTGTTTGATTGACTGCGTTTACAAAATATTCTGTAATTAAACACGAGTTTCTAATCAATAATAAATAAACACTTAATTTTAAATCTTATAGTTGTTTGGTTTTTCAAGAATGAGATATTGATACACCTGAAAGACTAGTATACGTAGTGTCCATGCGATGGACTATGATTTACTCACGACTATTGGGGTATTGATAGGTTACACACTCGTAGTTGCTTGTAATAATTATTGAATGACCAACTGAGTCTTCTATAGATGATTACATCTAGTCAAATAGAAGATCTCGCATGATATGCAGTAATCCTTTGACTTGAGAGTATTTTGAATCATACATACATAGATCATACTTTGATTTTAGACTATCACATGATGTTGCTTTGTGTTACATCTAATTTTGGGTATGTTTGAAACACGTGAGTGAAGCAATATACAAGATAGAATTTGTCTCCTTCGATATAAAAAGTAGTGTTGCCATAATTGGAAGTTGACATGAAGTCATAAGTCATTGGCCAAAGCAATATGATTAATTGATAAATATTATGGGGTGGGGAAAATCACACAAGCCTCTATAAATAGAGGGCATCTCTTACCATTCAAATCGACATATAAACAATTCTCTCTCTCTCTCACACACACACACACTTATATATATAACTTCCCCATTAATCTATATTAGTTATATCTCTTCAAAATTCTCTTGCAAATTGTTTTGAAACTTAAAAAAGGTCCCTGTTATGGTCATCTCCCAAAGCACAACGTGATAATTCTTGGCTGGATTCATCAAGTAAGATTTTGACTATAATTTTTTTTAATATAAATGTATTAATAATTATACGTAAGCATTGTTGAAGGGACTTCGACTTTAGATAAAGGGCACCCTTTTTTCAGTTTTCGTAAAATTGCCATGGGTGTACCAAAAAAATGTTTTCCACTTAAGAAAAGAAAATCATCAGCTGCCCTCATTATCCGATGATCCTTTACTATTTTTTGACTTTCTTTTCGATCAGATCTCGCCCAAAATGGTTTTCAATAAACCACCATCATTATTCTTATTATCTTTCGAAGGGGTTTTGCCGAATTTTTCTTTGTACAAGGGTAAAATAGAAAATCATTTTATTTGTTTCCATTTATCACGTCCCCCAATGCATTTTTTCTAAGGTGGAGTCTCCCTAAAGCTAGTCCCACTTATCCAAAAATGGAATCCATTTATAAATGACATTATACATACGTACGTACGTACGTGTGTGTGTATATATATAAAATATGAATATGACATTATATTAAAGTAAAAAAAATTGGTTCAGTAAAATCCTTTTATTTTATTTGGTTAAACATATCATACCATTCAAATCGTTTAAATTTAGTATACATAATTTATATCATATTTGAAAATTACATAGGATATATATCCTATTCGAACTTTAAATTCAATCGATAGTATTAATCTTTGTATAATATCAATCGCATGCTTGTAAATTGCATCTACCAATTATATACTTGACTTTGTTTTGATATATGATAAATAATATTTGTTTAAAATTAGAAATAAATTCGAGCCCATTTGCAAATTTTATATATAATTTTCATATGTTTGAAATATATTATCAGACTTTTTGAACAAGTAGGTTTTCAGTAGAATTTGGTCATCAGGAAGAATACAAAATGATTCACGGACTTGGGAGTATGCTTAGGAAGGCAGTAGAAATACACTCAGGAAGTTGCAAAGGAGTCAGGACTAAGAAAACAACTCGGTACCAAGTACTTCTACTTGGTACCGAGTACTTATTTAGCCCCCTGTGGGCTCCCGAAGCTATGGAACGTAGAGTAATGACCCGTGTGATCGTCATGAAGTGCTTTTCTTAAGGAATGGACAAACAATTTCAAGGAATTTGAAAGGTAAAACCAACAATAACAAGCGGTATTAGGACCTTTCAAAAATAACTAAATCTCAAAGGTAAAGTGCTCGAAACACGATGAATCGGGTATAGAAGACCAAAGGAGAGAAGAAGGGTAAGTTCCCCGTCCAAAATTCTTATCGGTACCGACCACTTCTGGTCGGTACTGAGTAGAATTTATGGTCCAGGCGGCCCTAACTTTCCCTCCTACAATCTCGGATCTGGATCTAGAATTGGTATTTCGTGGGCCTCCGATTCTGCTGGTCGATTTCATTATAAATATTGACCCTATAGCAACTGGAGAAGGACTTTTTGGCTCATTGTTTTCTTCATCTTCTATCCATCCTCCATTATAGTCACTAAGGAAGCTATTATTTTTTGTTCTAGGCTTTTAGATCAGTAAAACACTTGTACTACTGACTCTCAAATCCATAATCAATCAAAACTATAGTGAACGTAGGATAAAGATTGCCCAACCACTTTAAAAATATGGTTGTTCTTACTATATTTCATATGTTCTTTGCTAGATCTCAATATTTCTATAGGTCTTTGGGTGTTGATCTGCTTTTTGTGTCAATATTTTGGTGCTTTCATTGAGAACATAGATTCTCAAGCATAGATCTAGTTTCCTATTTTGGATTGGAGCGTCGAGAAGTTAGATCTAGAAGATTTGATTTAAGGAACTTGAAGGAATTAACGTAAAGAAATCAATGGCCCTTAGGAGATCAGGAAGGTTGTCAAGAGCTGTGATTGGATGAAGGAAATACTCATCAAATGGAGTTTAGCAACCAGTACGCATTGCAAGACCATCCGCTCCTCAGGAGATGGTTAGTAGAGTGGAATATAACAAAATGATGCAGGAACTAAATTAGAAGTTGGTCGACCGTCAAAAAGCTTTCATGGAAAAGATGGATGCTAGCATAGTACTGCTGACCCAGCAGCCATAGAGGACTAGAAGGAGTAGGAGGGAACTTTCACTTGCTGGACTAAAGAGGAACACTCATCTGTTTCTAGTCATAATAGATGAGATGCAAGAAAAAACAAAAGGAAAGAATTGCTGGAGCAGTATAAGAAGTCGATGGAGGAAGTCGGAGTGCTCCCTTTAGAAGGAATAAACTCGTTACCAACCAAAACCGAGTCGGTATCGAGAAGAATCTTACAGGATTGGGGGGATAGGGAGTTGAGGCTATGGACTTATATGATTTAAAGGATGATTTGCAGCATGAAAGTGGTGATTATGAGCTTGATGTTGTTGCTCATGATGCTGGAGTTCAAACAAGCACAATGGAACCAACTAGATGTTAGTGGAAGACCGAAGGAGTGGTTCTTCCAAAGACTAGCAAACCTAGATGTCAAAGGGAAAACCGAGATAGCCAAACACTCGGCACAACCCTTGATAATTGACCTCCAAAATACCGTGCTAGTGAGGATTATATAGAGAACATGGTTAAACGAGAAAGCAAAGGTAGAAAGAACGAGGATTGGGGTTCATCACCAAGCAGAACCATTCACGAAAAACATCCTCGGAGAATAATATCCCAGTAAGTTTACGATGCCGACAATGCCATCGTATAATGGGATTATTGATCCTAAGCAACACTCATTCAAATATGATTGGCGCATGGATGGTGCCAGGGCGACTGATGCAGTTCGGTGTAGGTGTTTTTTTTTCAAGAAGGTGTTGCATTAATGTGGTTCACCAGATTCATGTTGAGATCCATGTCAGCGTTTGATGAGTTGGCAAAGAAATTCATGGAGTAGTTCTGACTCCATACTGCTCGACAAAGGGTGTGATGTCCTTGTCAAGCCTATCTGAAGGACCTAAGGAGTCATTGAAGGGGATCTTCAATCAGTTTAATGTGGCAGTTACGGAGGTTAGCAATCCCAAGGAGGATTTTGTACTTATGGCTTTGGTCCGGTGCATACATCCAGACACGGACTTCGGTAAATGTTTAAAGATGAAACAGCCGACGATGGTGGAGGAATTCCATCAGAAGGCCGATTGGTTCTTGCATTTGGAAGAAGCAAGTCAAGCGGCCGGACAAAATAATAGTGGACAGTCGAAAGAAGTAATCCAAAGCAACATGGTGATTAAATAGACAGGAGAAAGATTCGGTAATGTAGCGGGTAATGTTGGAAATTTGAGTAATCAAAAGAAAAGAAGTCAAAGCCCTAGTGGTAGGCGAAATGAAACAATAAGCACCCGAGGAATATGAGGCATGATGAATACACACCCCTAAATAATACACTAGAAAAATATATATCTTTCTACGCAGGGAACAAAATGATATAAAAGGCTGCCTACAAGGGAGGCAGTCGAGAAGGAAGGCACTTAGGAAAGTACTATCGTCTCCATGAAACTCATGGACACAACATGAACGAATGCCTACATTTGAGAGACTTTATTGAAGAATTAATAAGGACGAAGAAGCTTCAGCAATACATGAGAGAGCCATAGGATGGTGGTCAGAATGAAAGACGCAACGACCGTCTGTCCAAGGGAATTAGCTTGGACCTAGCGGAGAGAGGCCCAAGCAAGCTGACAAAAGATTAGTTATTAACACAATAATGGGAGGATCTCATCCAACAAAGAAAAGTTGGAAAGAAATGGAATGGTATGCGAGCTCGTTAAAGCACGCACCACAGGAAAGTTGCTTTGCCATAAAGGATTGAGCTCCGACTAAGAAACAAAGGCTGGTCATGGATATTATTGTGTTTAGAAACAAGGATGATGATGGTGTCGAAGCGCTAACTTTTGACCCCATAGTGATAACGAATGTTATAAGATCAACAACAGTACGTCGGGTCCTGGCGGATAGTGGAAGTTCTATGAAAATTTGATATTTACAGTTGAGGTGAAGCAACAGATTGGGATGATTGGTTTATCGGTTGATTTGGGTGATAGAGATTGAAGGCTGTGCAGATCCAAATGTTTGTTATATTAGATGAGTATTCGGCATATAACATCTTTTTAGGTCATCCGGGCCTTGCTAATTTTAGGTTTGGACTGGCTCCTTGGTGCTTAATGACGAAGTTCCTTATGGAAAATAGGGTCGGGTCAATAAGGGAAGACCAGAGCGCAGGAAGGGAATGTTATATCGCAGAGCTAAGGGAAACGAAGAGATGGGAGAAAGGCAAGAATGTATCGAAAACTCTCTGCATTCAGAATCTGCAAGCATAGCAATTAAAGCCCATGCCCTGGCTCGAGAACCATAGCAGGTTCAGTAAGTCTATGGGTCCCAAGAAGACGTTAGAGGAAGTGCGGGTGGCATTAGCCGACTGGCAGTTGATGTTCCAATAGATACGGACGATCCTTCCTAGACTCTCAAGATTGGATCTCGGCTTAGTGTTGGACTAAGGAAGGGATTGGTTAAGTTCCTTTGAGATAATTTGAACATATTAACTTGGACGCATTCGGATGTGTAAGGGATATCGCCAAAAGTAGTATGTCATGAGATGAATGTGGATCCAAGGTTTTCACCAGTGAAACATAAGAGACGTAGTCTGGGTCTGAGTGATCCACTGCGTTGAAGGAAGAGGTGGATAAGCTAATGGAAAACAGCTTTATCTGCGATGCTCTATTCCCGAAATGGGTATCAGACCCCGTGTTGGTCAAGAAATTGAACAGAAAGTGACGGACGTATATTGACTATTCTGACTTGAATAAAGCATGCCCGTTGGATAGCTTTCCTTTGCCGATGATTGATCAACTGGTAGACGGGACCATAGAACATGAGTTACTCTTATTTATGGATGCTTATTCAGGCTATAATCAAATACCAATGCATATACTAGATCAGGAGCATAATAGTTTTATAATAGATTTGGGATTATACTATTATCGAGTAATGCCATTCGGTTTGAAGAATGTTGGAGCTACGTATCAAAGATTGGTAAATTCTATGTTTAAGAATCAAATTAGGCGGATAATGGAAGTATATGTAGACGATATGCTTGTAAAGTCATGGCTATCACGTAACCAGTTGAATGATTTTTCAGATGTGTTTAAAGTTTTGTGAAAGTATGGAATGAAGCTAAATCCGTTGAAATGTTATTTTGGAGTCACATCGGGAAAATTTCTGGTATTTATTGTGAACGCGAGCATCGAAGCCAATTCGGAGCAAATTGACACCTTAAGCAATGTAATTTCCCCAACCACAAAAAAGGAATTACAAAGCTTGAATGGGAAGATTGCGACTTTGAGTCGATTCATCTCAAGGGCGATAGAAAAATACACACCCTTCTTCGATGCCCTCAAAAAGGGTAAGAAGAATTTTGAATGGAACAAAGACTATGAAGATGCCTTCAAGAAGTTATTGAGGCACATGGAGTCACCACCTGTGACGATCGCTCCATACCACCCGCACATCAATGACCATAAAAGAGCGCTATAAACATGCCAGGCTGATATGGGACGATCATCAGGGGTTGAAATTTAAAGCAGAAAACCCGTTGCATATCTCACAGTGCATGGATAAAACATAATGTAGAAAATATACAAAAGAATATAGTGAGCCATAACAATTGAAAATAACATCTCAACTAAATAGTGAGTTATGGTACAAATGTCATAATATCTCTGTATAATATTTCCCCACTACATCCCTCAGAGTACATAGAAACATACAACATTCCTATCAAAAGCTCATCTTCGTATAGCAGCTGCGACTCTAAACCTTTAATCTAGTCTACTCATTTAAGAGTACCCAAGATGATAAGAGGAAACGTAAAACCTTGGGTCATACAACATTCTAGTGTGAGCGATAAATGACTATCAAAATCTATACTGGAAAATATGGTACTAGACAGGTACAAAAAAACCATACCTGACTTGTCCCTGCAACCAAAGAGTTAGCATATAATAATAAGATATAATATGCTACTCAAATAAACGATAATAGGATACTGTAACAGAACAGGATAGAAGAATCTAACCAGCATTCCTAGAGATGATAGCCTACCCAAGAGAAATAGCAAACATAACAACCATAGCAACCATAGCATCTATCAACCAAAATCTAGCTAGCATCTTCTAAAGCCTTGAATATATGATAACTCGTATCGCCCCATCCTCGCTTGCCAGAGACTAATGGAAATCCCAGTTCTCGATTGTGTTCCCCCATACTTTCAGGTCTGAAATATTGCACGGTTGTTTCCTATAGTACCTCCGTATCGTCTGACAATAGACCCTCTCGTAGCGGTCCAGGATACACAACTGGTGATACCAGCCCTCGGGTTGCTCTATATATAGTAACCCTGCTTGAACACAACTAGAACACTCCGGGTTATCAACGATTCCTTGGCACTCCCAAATCTTTAGAGCTTTCTCAACTTTAATCCTTTTCCGAGCAAGAGTCCTACCACTCAACCCATTCCATTATACCACAGCCTCGTTCCATCCCGAGCTGTCTATCAACTCCTTCAACCCTACTCCTTATCCGAGCCCCCGACCGAAGAGCCGAAACTTCATCATGCTATAACTTCCAAACCGTAGAAGCAATCAGCGAGCCAAAACTTCTAACATGATCCACTACAACCCCTAAGTCTCTATCCTGGATCTCATATCCGATAGAGCTGATAATTTGTGATCTGATCCAATTGGATCGATGCCGATCCAAATACTTAACCATTTTGGACTCCATTTCTCTTCCAGTCTCTAGTGCACTCTCTCTAGATGCCATAGACCCTTAACCATCCCTCTTAGCCTTCAGGTTTCTCTTCTATGCACCATAGTCGATCCAACGAAGATGATCCATCCAATCTTCAACACTTGGCCTATCCTCCGGTCCAACTTCATAGAGCCACTCTAGAAGCCATGCTCTATTCCCCCTATGAGTATCTCCTTAATTGAAGCTCAAAATTCGGATCGGTGTCGATCCAAAGACTTAACTCCAATTGTGGTGCAATTCACAGAACTTTCTCCTGACGTGCTCCAGAGCCTATCCTCCAAGTTTCATGCAATTTCGACGAACTTCGCTCCCGATATACTCCGATCAACAATCTAAGTCCTAAAACATGCACAACACTAGCAAACGAATCAAGCATAGCAAGCAATTCAAACGTAACAGTGAATCAAACATAGAAATCATCTAATTACATCCAATATGAACATACAAATCATCTAATTCAATCTACCATCGCAATTCTAGCATAGATCTAATCTAACACATAGAATTTCATAGCCAAATATACACAAATGACACTAGCCAATGATCTAATCTCAGTTACATGTTTAATTAGGTTAAGCTAGGGTTTCTAAATCTAAAATTACCTAAGTCTAATCAATTTATAGCTTAATTTGACAATTCTAACCTATAATTACCTAGTTACAACATATAATCCATCATAGACTAGTGAGAGATCTTAAATACTCACCAAATCTACCAAAACTATGAAATATGATGAAGATCCGATCCGGATAGCGAGAAATTGGATGAAAATGTAACCAAAGTGATGAGATCAAGCTCCTAGTTGAAGATCCAGCCTCTAATTTGCAATTAGAGACGATTTGAGATGAGATCCAATGAGATAAATGGGGAATTAGAGAGGAGTTAGGGTTTGGAGCTAATTTGAAATTAGAGGTAAACTTTCAAATGGTCTCTCTCACCTCATATTTATAGCCAAACCTAATTATACTAATGAGCTTGCTAATTCAGCCTATTAATCCCCTTATAATTCTGCCCAGTAGATTTTGAAACTTAAAACTGCTATAACTTTCTAAACACTTATCCGAATTTCCTGACCACTCTACGGAATGGGAAACCACCATTCTAAAGCAATGAAATAGGTTATAGCATCTAATTCGGCCTCTATCAAAAGTTATAGCAGAAATAAGATCTCCGGGAGCAAAATGGTCACATAGAAATTCGAGAAAAATCATAGATGTGTAAAACATCCCTAAAAACCATATCCAAAAATATTAGAATCATACGACAACAAATTAATTAAATAAAATTATTTTACGATCCTCCAATACGTAAAATATGGATCGTTACATTCTCCCACCTTTAGGAATTTCGCCCCCAAAATACCAAACAAACATAAGCAATCAAGGTTATCTCGCATGCCTACCAGTTATTAGCAAACACTTAATAATCCAACTAAACAGTTAAATCAACAATAGCAAATAAAACCTATCCTAGCATGCGAAATTCTAATAGTATAAGATACAATGGTGCACGTAGATATGACATATGGGTCTTCCACTCGAAGAGTTCTGGATAGGTCGTCCTCATATTCCCTTTAGTCTCCTATGTACGATTGCTATCATCCTCACTCCATTGGACCTTAACTAGCTTAACCACCTTCCTCATAAGTTGTTTTGTCTCATTCCCAATGATTGGAGTGACATACGAGGTCTTGAAACTTCTGGCTCAACCTCTATTTCTTCCAACTGATCCCGTGCTACCACGATACCCGAGTCATGCACAAATTTCCATATATAGGAGGCATGAAAAACATTGTGCACACCCGCCATCTTCGGAGGTAGGTCCACTCTATAAGCCAACTTCCTAATTCCCTCAATAATTTGGAAACAGACAACAAATCTGGGTGCTAACTTTCCCTTCCTACCAAACCGAACAACATTCTTCAAAAGAGAAATCTTAACAAATACCATGTCTCCAACTGAGAATTCCAAATCTCTTCTTCTCTTATCTGCATAACTCTTCTGGAGGTTTTGAGCACTCCTCATTTGTTGCCGAATGACCTCTATCTTCTCTGACGTTTCCCTAATCATTTCAGGCCCAAGTATCGATTTCTCACCTGCTTCTCACCAACATGAAGGCGAATTGCAAGGTTGTCCATACAATGCTTCATATGGTGACATGCCGATACTTGATTGATAATTGTTGTTATATGCAAACTCTACCAAATGCAAACGATCTTCCCAAGATCCTCCAAAATCTATAATACAAGCTCGAAGAAGATCTTCCAAATTTTGATTCACTCTCTTGGCCTGGCCATCTGTCTGTGGGTGATAAGCTATGCTCAAGTGCAGCTCGGTTCCCAAAATCTCTTGTAGGCTCTTCCAGAATCCACTAGTAAACAATGGGTCTCTATCACTTACAATACCCTTTGGCACACTATTGAATTGAACAATCCACTTAACATACAATTCTTCCAACTTAGATGCCATTCTGGTAGACTTGAGAGGTATGAATCTTGCACTCTTGGTCGGTCGATCTACCACTACCCAAATACAATCATATCCTGCTCTAGTTTGTGGCAATCCATCTATAAAATCCATAGATATTTGTTCCCATTTCCATTCGGGAATATCTAGTGATTGTAGCAATCCACTGGGCTTCTTTTGCTCAACCTTCACTAACTACCAATTCAAAACACTTCGAGATGAATTTTCCAACATCCTTTTTCATACCTTCCCAGTAGTAAGTCCTCTTCATGTCTCTATACATATTGTTACCACCAGGATGAATGATCAATCTGGAATGATGGCATTCCCTTAGTACTTCATCTCGTAATCCATCAACATCTGAAACAACCAGTCTCTTATCCTTACGAAGCCAACCATATCGGTCAATCTCGTACTGCCTCAAATCTTCATATTCCACTCCCAACTCAATCTTTGCCATGATCTCTACTAGCTTAGCATCTTGCTTCTGACTAGTACCAATCCTTTCTATGATAGTAGGCATGGTCGATAGACTTGCCAACATCTTAGGCTCGAACTCACAATGTGGCCTGAAATCAAATCTAGCTATATACTCGATATGCTTCCATTCAAAAAACATAGTTCCTAATCCAGCATGTCTTCTGCTTAGTGCATTTGCCACTGCATTACCTTTCCCTGGAGTGTAGGAAATATCAAAGTCATAAGAGGCCAAAAACTCTAAACACCGTTGTTGTCAAAGATTAAGATCCTTTTGGGAGAAAAGATACTTCAAGGATTTATGGTCCGTGAATAGCTCAAGTCTTTCTCCCAACAAATAGTGTCTCCACATCTTCAAAGAAAACACAATCGCTGCCAATTCCAAGTCACGTGTTGGATAATTCCTTTCATGTGGTTTCAACTATCGATTAGCATAAGCGACAACTCTCCCATTCTGCATCAACACAGCTCCAAAACCAGTACCATAAGCATCTGTGTATACTATCATCTCTTCATTCCCACCTAGAATAACCAATACATGTGCACTCATCAATCTCTCCTTCAGAACCACAAATGCATGCTCACATCTAGCATCCCAAGTAAAGGTCTAATTCTTCTTGGTCAAGTTGGTTAACGATGTTGCAATCTTTGAGAAGTCCTTTATGAAATGCCTGTAATATCCTACCAATCCTAGGAAACTTTTCACATCCGTAGCATTCTTGGGCTGGTTCCATCCTTGGATCGCTGCCACCTTTGCATGATCCACTGCTATTCCTTGTCCTGATACGAAATGACCCAAGAATCTCACTTCTTCCTTCCAGAAGTAACACTTAGAGAACTTAGCTCTCAACTTGTGCTTTCTCAAAATCTCAGGCACAATCCCCAAGTGCGTCTTGTGCTCTTCCTCAGTTCTAGAGTAAATCAGAATGTCATCCATGAACACATGCACGAACTTGTTCAACTGTTCTCTGAAGACTATATTCATAAGATCCACAAAGTATGATGGAGCGTTGGTCAACCCAAAAGGCATCACCAACCACTCGTAGAAACCCAACTGTGTCTGAAATGTAGTAATATGCACACTTTCTTTAGCCACTCTCAACTGGTGAAATCCCATTGCCAAATCTATCTGAGAAAATACCTTTGCACCGTGCAGCTGATCAAACAAGTCATCAATCTATGGAAGCAGATACTTATTCTTCTTCGTAACCTTGTTCGGCTCACGATAATTCGCACGTAAACTCAAAGAACCATCTGCCTTAGTCACGAATACAACAAGTGCGCCCCATTCGGATATGCTTCTCTGAATGAATCTTTTCTTCAGTAGATCATACACTTGCACCTCTAACTCTTTCTGCTCTCTGGGTGCCATACGCCTCAAAGACATCACTGCCATTCGCCCTTCCACATTCCCAATTGTCACCTCTAGATCCTCGCAATCCACAACAGCCGCATACCTCTTAAGCCAGTCCATTCCCAAAATAATCCCGAACCCGGAAAAATTAAGAACAAAGAAATCACAAGAAAAAGAACATCCATGACTCGATAACATTAAGCCAGGACAAATCATACAAATACTAGTTGATCCTCCAATAGGGTTCGTCACAATCAAAGGTCGGTCTACTATCTCGGGTTCCAAATCTAGTTTGCATACTAAATCACCACAGATGAAAGAATGTGAAGCTTTAGTATCAAAAGGAACTCTAATAAAAACATCTCTGATGGAAAGCATACCTTGCACCACAACTCCTTTCCCCTTATCCTTAGCAGTATGAGCACAAGATGAAGTCGGGACTGCTTCCATTTTCCATTTCACTTCTTCTTACCTCCACTGCCCTGTTGCATTTTTGGTTCCTCTTTCTCAACAATAGCAACAATTGCAGTCTTATTCTTCGGGTATAGACACTCATGTCTAATGGATTTCTCCACAAGTTTCTCAAAAGACACTTCAATGTGGTCCACTAACTTCTCTCCCAAGTAGTCGTCCAACCCAGTGATAAACTTCTCATTCTTCTTCAATGGTGTATCAATAAAAGACATCTCATACTTCGATAAAGCATCAAATTTTTGCCACATACTCATAAATAGACATCTCCCCTTGCTTCAACTTAATAAATTTCTTAAACAGCACGAACTTCTGAGCCGCAGGAATGAACTTCTCCTCAAATCTAGCCTTAAACTGATCCTAAGAAATCTGATCCTCTGGAGTAGCAATGGTAATAACATTCCACCAATTCCTTGCTCGGCCCTGTAGCTATCTTGAAGCAAGCTTCCTCTTCATAGCATTTTCCACATCCATATCCTTGAAAATTCATTTACTAGTATCTATCCAATCTTGCACTTCAATAGCTGATTCTGTTCCTAAGAATGGCTTCCCTCCAAGAGTAGAATAATCCTTGCAAAGCTTGGCGAAGTCAATCCTAGGCACTTGCAAAAGAGCACCACCACCTAAATCCACACCAGGAATAGTTTGGGCTCTCCTCACCAGCGAAGCTACCATTGCATCGAACATGGCTTGAAAATCGGGTTTAGCAGCTCTCGATCTTGCTCCCTCTTCCACTCCTGAAGTGGAGTTATTCCTAGCAGCGTTCCTTGTTTTATGATTCATTCTTATCTGTAACAAGAATAATAAGCCTCATTCCAGGTACTCAAGTGCATACTATACTATATAATATTACTATATAGCATAATCTTCATTAACAAGTATGCTTCCTCCTTTAGCGTATACTCTCGACTTGCTTCGGTTAACTTGTAACTAAAGCTCTGATACCAAATGTGACGACTGCCCCATACCACCCGCACATCAATGACCTTAAAAGAGTGATGTTAATGTTCCAGGCTGATATGGGACGATCATCAGGGGTTGAAATTTGAAGTAGAAAACCTATTACATATCTCACAGCATATGGATAAATTATAATATAGAAAATATATGGCAGAATATAGTGAGCCATAAAAAATGAGAATAACACCTCCACTAAATCATGAGTTATGGTACAACTGTCATAATATCTCAGTAAAACATTTTCTTACTACATCCCTCAGATTACATAGAAACAGACAGCGGAAACTACAAATATAAAGTAATACGCCATAGCTTCTCTAAGCTCGTCTTCGTACAACAGCTGTACCTCTAAACCAATCATCTAGTCTACTCATTTAAGAGTACCCAAGATGATAAGAGAAAACATAAAATGTAACAACCTGCATATTTTACGATTGTATATTTAAATATCTTATTTAAATATAGCATCGTTAGTCGGATTAAAGTCCGAAAAGCTACTTTTTGCAAACAGTCGAATTGGGACTCGAGACCACTCCCATTGAGTCCAAAATGGCATTTGCGACTTTTTTAAATATAAACATCGATATGTTTGGAGTTGAGTGAATTTTGCTATTTTTCACTTTGGGCTTTGGGCTTGGGTTTGGGTTCAGCCCACTAACCCAACTCACCTTATATCCTTACTCCACCCCCTCTCCTCTTCATTCATTCTAATATTTCCTAACACTTCAAGCTTTAGAAAAATGGGGGAAGAGAAGAGAGATTAGAAAATCCTAAGCCCTAGTTTTTTTGCAAATTCAAGTTCTTGCTCCAAATTCAAAGAGAAGCTTAGGTAAGCATCCTCTTCATCCTCTCCATCTCATTTCCTCTTCAATTTCAGAAATTTCCTAAACCCTAACTTAGGAAATGTTTTTCTTTTGAGCTTAGATTGAAGCTTCTTGGGTTAACATTGAAGAGTGATTGTTCTTGCCTTGCTCTATAGCTTCTCTCTTGTGTTTTTGGGTTTAAAGGTGAGATTTTTATCTCACATCTATGTCTATAACTATCTTTGATGGTTAGGTATGAATTCCTAACATCTTTACATGTTCATTTGATTTTGATTTTGATTTTGATTAATTTGGGGAATATTCCAATTTTTGGTTTTTAGTCCAATTTTGTGAAAATCCTTTTATGGATGTTTGAACATGTTTTCGGTGAAGCATCGAAGAGCCTATAGGGCTGGGTTGCCGATTGGCATAAACCCCTAGTGCCCGTGGCTCGTCCGATCGCGATTCATTGGAATTTTGCCCCCACAAGGGGGCTAGGCTGAATGTGCTTCAGAAGCAGGTTCAGTTGACTGACCCAGTGGGTCAGTCGACTGAACCAGAACCTAGGAATTTTCCTGGGTCTGTATCAGTCGACTGACCATCTGGGTCAGTCGACTGACCCTGGGGATACAAAATTCGTATCCCTATGTCAGTCGACTGACCACCTGGTTCAGTCGACTGACCTGCTTGCTTCAACCCCATTTACCTATTTTGCTTGAGATTCCAATGTTAATCGATTCATGATTATCCGATTTGTTGTTATCATTTATTATCGATTTTGATGACTTCTTCTTTGGGATTTTTGAGAATATCCATTTTGATGGATTCGATATCGATTTCTTTGGATTTGATTCACATCTTCAAATGTGGATTTTGGTGATTGATTGTTTCTACAATCATTTCTATGACTTGTCACTTTAAAATACAAAGGTTTCTATACTAGTATTAAATATTCAAACTCTTCTAAAAAGATGATTTCAACTCTATTTTTAATACAAAGTTCGTTTATAAAACCATTTTCTAATCTATTAGTATATACAAACCTTTACCTCATTCGTATGAGAAAATCTAATTAAACGGCTTGGCAAAACAAGTGGTATGAAACGCTTGTGTTTACTTCGTCGGTTAATTTTTGGACTTGTTCGATTGAAATTCTTGGGACAATTTTCGAGTGGAAATTTTCAATATGTTCGTAAATATTTGAGTTAAGCAAGTGGTTATGGGACATGAATCTAAACTCTTATATTTACTAGCTTAGTGTAATCGACACTTCTTGATGATCGATGATGATCATTTTTTGGTTTAGACTAGCGATTTGCGATGTCTCTTTGTCCACGTGGGGGACCGTACCCCGATTTATGGAGCTTCGTCTCATTTTTATAGGCTTGCGACCTATAGTTTTATGGAGTTCGGTTCATCGGGCGTAACGCTGTACTACGTCGTTGTTCCAGTTTATTGGAGTTCGGTTCATCGGGCGTTCGCTGTACTACGTCGTTGTTCTGTACTATTTATGTTCAGGTTCATCGGGAGTAACGCTGTACTACGTCGTTGTTCCGCATTGTTTGAGTTTGGTTCATCGGGCGTAACGCTGTACTACGTAGATGTTCTGGATTATTTGAGTTTGGTTCCTCGGGGGTTCGCTGTACTACGTCGTGGCACCGGCTCTATGGTTAGCGACCATGGGTTATCGACCCGTTTGTGATACACGTGTTGGTGAGTTTTCATACTCCCGTTCGTGATAGGCCTTCCCCCTTTTGAGATTTCTGGATTTCTGGTTGTGATTTCTAGAATTTGTGTTTCACCAATTTTCATGGATTGGCATTGATATGTTTTGTCAATATTTGTGTTTTGGTGAATTATTTAAAGAATGTGATTCTTTTTGGTGCTTCGAGTTGAGTTAAGATATTGTATGATTTTTGTTGTTATTTGATGTATACTTGGCACAATATGACATTTATGTTATCATACGTTTTTGGTCATATCTCTTATCCTATATCATTTTATCTGATATTTATAGCTAGACTGATCCGTTTATTATTTTCTCCTTAAATAATACTCGGGTCAGACCGAGATATTTTAGGTGCTCCTGCTTGACTTCTTATCAGGGATTATCATCTGATTCTTTTGGCTAACTACTTTAGATTAGTAGTTTTTTTTATTATACATTTGAGATATGGACTCCTTGATGTATAATTATTCTTTTGCCTAGCACTTGTATCTATTCTCTTGTGATGTAGTGGATCTTGTTTTACCACTACTTTGATGTACACTTCTTTGTGTTATATTCATATCTGTTTCCGCCTTTGTGATATGAATGTCTATGACTGATTTGTGTTATGTTTATTTCTATATTTTCCGAGGTCCACTTAGCCACTGTGTGGTAGCTTTGAGTTTGTATTTGATATGTCGGATTTCCTCTTAAAATGAAGTGTAAGTTATATTTTCTAACATATCGGTACTCGCACAAAGTAATTACACAGATGGTCGCTCCTCAACAGCCTTATTCTTCGCGCTAGTCGACGGCATTACCCAGTAGTGTCCTTGGCTAGCGTGAGTATAGAGGTGGGGCGTCATAGCATGGTATCAGAGCCAAACTTCGGAACAATGTAGAATAATCTAGCAAGGATCATTGTCCTAAGTCTTTCTTAGGAATTGAGCTATAAGATTTAATTCGAGTCTTCGTACCGTTCTGTCCTATTTCTTTTTATGATGCCTTGTTTTATCAATCAAATCTGTTTGATATTCATTTTAAGAATAACCTTTTTCCTCTTCTTTCTTTCTTTCTTAAAGAAGATAAATGGTTAGACTTACACCAGGCCGTCCCAGCACCGGTCAATCTAGTGCTACTCCTCAGGATGGAGTATTTATGTCTGCTCAATAACTTTTAGATCTTGTGAACAATGCCCAAGCTGTCGGACCCGTTCCAGCACCAACTCACCCTAAATTCGGGTTTGCACGCTTGTGCAGAGATTATACCGCTTTGGGTGGAAGGCCATTCAAGGGATCCGAAGACGTTATAGAAATCCAAGCTTGGCTTAGATCATGCGATCGCATCTTTTCCCGCATGGATCTTATTGATTCACTTCATGTCCAAGTGGCTTATAGCATGCTCCAAGAAAAAGCATTAGATTGTTATGAGCTTTTGATTTCTGACCGTGATACTAACCTCATATAACTAAAGAGAGAAATCCTCTCTTGAATGGTGTTTCACTTCCAATGCTTCCAATAGACCAAACTATAATCATTCGATGGACATCGTGCCATGATTTAACTATAATCAAAGTGGAGTTTCCATATTGAAGCTCGATAATATTCTCAAGTCGAGGTAATTGTGTTATATTATCACATCGATATTTTCTATTCGACCTTAATTACCAACATAAAACTATCAAGTGAGTCATTTCAGAGTTATCCAATAACTATCAGTACGTAACCTCTTGGTGGCACAATAGTTATGAGTAATACACTATCCAATATTTGGAGAGTGCTAAGTACTCTAGTCCTAATGGATGCATTAATATCCAATCTTGATACATCTTAGCTAGGAATGTTTAAAATGGTATTTTTATTTTATTGTGATAAATCACTCATGGTTACAACACATTGTAACTACATACCGTTTATGGATTTTCTATTAAATATACTTTTAATTCGATTAATTAATTAATATAACATTTATATAAAGTATATAATAGAAAGAAAACACCTTTTATTTCGAACAAGATTGGTTATCAAGTTAGATATATATAACAAATTACATAATTGCCCCTAAGGTATATCTCTAACTTTATCATACATATTACTAAGCACATAACCATACTCACCACAGCAGGCGTCACCTCATATACACAACATATGCAATACCCAAATATTAATTTCGTTTATTCAATATCCTCGTCACATAGAAATAGAAACAAACAAAGCACACTATTTATTTAGAAAAGTGATTTTATTTATAAGAAAATTTATATTTATTCTAAATCTCTTATTATGTATAATATTAAAAATATAATCTTTTCATTTATCAAAAATAAGGATTTAACCCTAAAATGCTTGCCTAAATCTCTATTCTATATTTATAAATTCATAGAATTCTTTTTTGTAATCACATATTATTTATAAAAGTTACCTCATAATGTACTATTATAAAATACGATTTTAAATGAATTTATAAAATCCAAAATCAATTTCTTTTTACTTCAACCCATAGAATATATTTCTGAAATCTCTACTTTATGCTCAAAAATCATAGAATACACTTTAAAATCACATGATATTAACTAGAAATCATTCCATAATTTTCTAGAATTAAATAGGATTTTTAAATAATTATATGAAGCCTAAAACAATTTCTTAGCCAAATTTATTAAACCATAATTAATTAAATAATTAATATTTAATTAAAATAAAACTTTTTCATTAAAATAAATTATATTTGCAATGCGTCAAATTTTTACTTCAAGATGTCAAATTTTCACCAAAATCGGAGAAGATTTTTTTAAAATAAAGGGATTATGACTAGAGCTTCACTGCTCCAAGCTATTAACCATCGGTCGACCGCTCCTCCCTTAGGGAAGGTCGACCACTGGTGATGGCCCGAAGTAATGTAGCTCTAAATCATGAACAAAAAATCCCCCTCACTCCCCCGTTGATCGTCGATGCATTCCAAAGTCAATATGCTTCTTCCAACTACTCTATAGCACCAAAACAACACTCATATATCCATTCATTCATCATAAATATTGAATTAAATTTAACGGTAAATGGGTTTAGACAAGCACAAGAAAATTCAAGCATAGCAACCATTGAAGAAAGACCATTCACACATTTTAAACATCAATTTCGTGAGTGAAAACGTTCACCTTAGCTCTAGCAACACAAATCAATCCTTTATACTTCGTAACTCTTCAATTCTTCATCTTCTCCATTTAGTTTGTCAAAAAAAACTTACAGTCAATTTGAAGAAATCAAAATATGTAAATTAGATATTTATACCTTAGGTGCTAACATAGAATAGGAGAGTGTAGGAGATTTCGGATTCAATCGCACTAAATTGTTGATTTAATTTGTATTTTGCATATCTAATTCAATTGAAACTAATTGATGTTGCTTTTTGAGATCAAAGCCTTCAAATTAAAGATTGCTTAAAGAGTTTCAAATGGACCTCCATTAATTTGATTTGAATTTTTACTATTTCCAGATTTATTACCTATAAAAAGAGAGAGGATGTAACACCCAACTTCTATGCCCATATTACCAAAGAGTATTACTAGGTAATACTGTTTGATAATATGGAAAATGAGGCGATATTGGGCTGTCACACATGAATATTCCCTTGGGTTAACCTCGGTACATATTTCAAAATCATTCACTACTCACATATACATACTCAGTATCGGCACAAAGCAATAATAAGCATGTGCATTTTGGGATAGAACAATACACAATATAACACAGTAATAAAGGACACAAAGTCATCAATGTAGCGATAACACATAATAAATACTACATACAAGTCCTGGTGGGTCAATATAAAATAGTCAATATTCACTGTCTTTCAAAATCAAATACAACATAAGTCCAATATATACATCTCAACAACATTAACATACATAAGGCTACATAAAACATAATGATATATAGGTCTAATAATACCTAGCCTCCATATCTATGCCCAATAGCCACAAGCTGGTCTCATTGTCCCTAAACCTGAAATGTCTCGGACTGACCTAAGTATTATATCAATAACATATGGATCAGACTATGTCTAGAATGTCGATGTTAATAAATCATAGAAACTAACATAGTACAACCAATATATCTCAAAATGGCATTAAACATTACAAATCTCACAACACATATCAAAATATGTCAAAGTATAATCACCCATATGTAAGTAAAGTCAAGCACAAATCAAGTAGGTTAATATCAAAAATGGGTAAAGCATCAACACATCCAACTTTAATCAATACATAAGAAACAATTCAGAACCATAGGGCTAGCACACAACAATGCCCAATCTTATCTCCCAAATAATCATAAGTAGACATATCTTGGGTCCGTTATACTCATATAAGTGAAATAAACAAGCACCCATACAAACAAACATATAACAACACCATACGTCACAAAGGATAAGCTAACATCTTCACGTAGCCTCGATTATCCTCCTTGATAATCTCATGTACATGATGACCATACATTGGACATACAGCCTCAAGCATAGTCATGAATTAATATGCATACTATGTCAAACTCAAAGAAGTGTACAAATGTTGTATATCTATCTATCGCACATCATAACCAGATGGGAGACTACAACCAATCGCTTGCTCCACGAGTCTACACATCTTCCTGTCTAGCACCGCTCCTACAATCTTTAGTTACAACGTCTGCCATTGTGACCCAATATACATCGGATGCAGGTATATGCTATGCAATGTTCACGGCCCAGCATATGCCCCCAAATGGTAACAAAGTGCTGACCTAAGTGACGCAGGGCAATAACACAAGGTGTATCATAGATCCGGGGTGCAATCCTGCAATTCGGCTGCTATGATAGATAGTAGCCTAACCTGGTTTGCCCCTCAAAAAATAATAGGAGTACAAAAAATTAGTAGACACCATATGTATAACTAAGCACATAACCATGCTCACTACAATTAGCATCACCTTATATGCACAACATATGCAATACCCTACTATTGTTATCCCCATTTGAGTGTTATCTACTCACAAGAATTAATTGAACAAATACCCACTCCGGTGTCCCATACCACCAGGTGTTACTTGCTCGTTTACTCAATATTTATACATTATACTCACCCTATATAGTAATATTCCATACCATGAGTCAAAGGAGTAATCAGAAAAGTGTCGTTGAATGTCCCACACTAGGCAGTATTACTAATCTGTTTACTCAAAATTCTCACCATATAGATTTGCACACGATAATACTCTATGTAACAAGTCCAACGAATAACCAGAGATATATTGCCAGAAGTCCCATATCAATCAATATTATGACTCTGTTTATTCAATATCCTCATCACACAGAAATAGAAACACATAAATCACACAATTCATTAAGAAATGAAATTTTATCTACAGGAAAATTTAAATTTATTCCAAAGCTCTTATTATGTATAATATCAAAATATAATCTTCGCATTTATCAAAAATAAGAATTTAAACCCTTAAATACATTCCTCGATCTCTTTTCTATATTTATAAACTCATAGAAATCTCATTTATATTTACATATTATTTATAAAAGTCACCTCATAATTTACTGTAATTAAATATGATTAAATGAATTTAAAAACTCCAAAATCAATTTCTTTTTATTTCAACCCTTAGAACATATTTTTGAAATCTCTTCCTTATACTCAAAAGTCATATAATACACTTTAAAATCGCATAATACTAATTAGAAATCATTTCACAATTTTCTAGAATTAAATAGGATTTTAAATAACTATTTGAAGCCCAAGACAATTTCTAGTTAAAAAGCATAATTAATTAAATATTAAATATTTAATTTAAATTTAAATTTGTACAAAAATAATTTTACATTTGGAATGCATCTAATTTTTACTTCAATATGTCAAATTTTCACCAATGGGAAGAATTTTTTTTAAATAAAAAGTTTTTGCTTGGAACTTTACTGTTCTAAGCTATTGACCATCGGTTGACCGATTCCCCTAGGGGAGGTCAACCGCTGGTGATTTCCTAGAGCAGTGTCGCTCCAGGGTATGAGACAAAACTTCCCCTCCCTCCTTCGTTGATTGCCAATGCATTCCCAAGTCAATATGCTTCATTTAACTACTCTATATCACCAAAACAATACTTATATATATCCATTCATTCAACACAAACATTAAATTAAATTTGACGGTAATTGGGTTTAGACAAGCATAGGCAAATTCAAGCATAGTAACCATTGAATACAAACCATTCACAGATTGTAAACATAGATTTTATGAGTGAAAATACTTACCTTAACTCTAGCAACACAAGTCCATCATTTGCATTTCATAACACTTACATTCTTCATCTTCTCCATTTACTATAAATAGCACTCGACTCCAAACTTGAGAAAAATTCCACTTTAAAAGGTTTTAGAGGTACAAATACTTATTGAGAAGCTTATATTTTAATTTCATGATTTTTAGGAATTTATTTGATTTATTGTTAATTTTGGAAAAAGAGGATTATGGTTCTAAAATGTTACAGGAGATGAAAAATGAAGGAAGAAAGTTATCGGAGATGATATTTGATGAAGAATAGAAGGATCCAGAATTCTCAAGAGACGTGGAGGCAATGAAACAAGGGTTTGGGCTTTTGGGCCTCACAATAATTCTTTTCCACCTCATTTTCTACATTCTTCTTCATTGGATCATTGTTTTACCAAATAAAAATAATTCCAAATCTCAATTAAAAGTCGTTTATTTTATAGTAGTGTTTTTCCAACATCAAACATTTTTATGAAACTTAGTTCCCTTAATTTTCCATTTAAAAATAATAAACTCAAATCACCATATTAGGCCCATTGTAATAAAAATTATTCATTGCTCTAAATAATCAAAAATAAAAATTCATTCTTTACTATAATAAATTCCAAACTCTTTTATATATCATTATTTAACTTTATAAATTTATTAAACCCCTTTTAATTTATTTTAAAAATCATTTTAAGTTTGTAAATATCAAGAATTTCAAACTAATCAAAATTACCGATAATTCATAACTTCGAAAATATCTAATACAAAAATAATTCATTTAATAATCATTTTAACAAATAATCCCTTCCAATGTAATAAATATCACCAATTAAAATTATCTTTCTCCTAAGTCCGTCCAATAAATATTTTATCGAAATTCTTAACTTTCAAATAATTCACTATTTAAATCTCAAGTTATACACATTTATTATTTAAAACCCATTTTATCAATAAAATCTTCCATAATTAAATTTAATTAATTGCTTCTTAACATTGAATTGTTACAAAGGAATTATATTCCTTTTGTCATATAATAAGGTAGACGTAAGTTGATTTGGATGGAGAGTTTAATGGTTTGAGTGGGCCAAGCAAGTTTGATTTGAAACTGCCTATTCATTCAACTTTTAATGCGCTCAAGGAATAGCTAATTAGAGCACTCCCGATCAAGGGCCGATCATTGAGTGATTGACCATAAACAAGGGGTTAATGAGTCCAAAAATTGGCTCACAAGAGACCCACAGAGTCGCTTTGAGAACATTATGAGTCAATGAGTTAGCCGACATTAATAATGCCTGCTAAATATATGACAATATTAATGTCGCCAAAACCAGTAGGCAACGGTAAAAATATTTTCTTTGCCTATTTATTTGATATTAATAATGTCGGATAAGTCAATGGTAATATTATTACCATTGCATCATCTCCTATATGTTTTTCTTCCCTTTAACCATTCAAATACAACATTATTTTCTATTTCCACTTCTTAATCTCTTAAATCCCAAATATTACTAGCAAGTTTAACCAAAATATCTAATACTCAAAGAGGAAAAACATTCGATGCACTCTACATATCTAAGACTTTGAGAATAATCAAAATTATGATGTTTGCGATAATTTTCTGCCTAACCAACGAGGCAATAATAACTATCAATAAAATTCTCAATATACATCTTAAGTATGTTCCCATCACGAATCGTAGCAAATGAATCAAGGTTTCAATGATCAAATAAGCAACCGCCAATCAAATATTAGTCCAACATATCGACCTCAAAATTTCAGAGGTAGCTCGCGAGGTAATTACATTCAAAATACCAACTCTAGTAGAAATTTAAATTCTCAATTTGAATCATTTGATGAAGGATTCAATCAAAATCATAATAAGTTTGGAGTTTATGTGGAAGATGAAAATTTATGGGATAGAAATAATGATTTCACTCAAGAATCCCAACGGACTCAATGAAAATAGAATCGAGGAAATTAAGATAAATGAATCACCAGTTCCTAAGTTCAGTGAAATACCCTGTAAAAATCCTGCTTCAAATCAAAGGAAATGGTCGAAAGATGAATAAGAAAAACTTGTTGTTTGTTGGTTAGAGTGTTTTGGAGATCCAAAGAGAGGTACGCCCTGAATTGAGTTTGCCTTTTGGACTTCTAGTTCGAACATATTCCATGCCCGTGCACCCAATAATATTCCTAGAACCACTGAATCTCTAGAAACTCAATGAAAATGCATTAACAAGACATGCCAAAAATGGAATGAGATCATGACAGTCGTGGAAATTAGAAAACAAAGCAAGGCTACAGATGTTAAGTTAACATGTTTTTACTGGAAACCATTATTATAGTTTACTATTTAGTATTACAAAGCTCTAATATTTTACACAAAATTTCAGCTTAAAAAGGCTAATGAAGCATATGTAAAAGAAAGTAAGGGAATTGCCTTCAAACTTTTGCACATCAACAATCTCCTAATGGAGGCAGACAAATGGAGCACTATCAAAAGAAACACTTCGGATATCAGTTTGCACCAAGGAAAATGAATGTTGATTCAAGTACGGGAGATTCTGATGTCTTAGAGGATGTTGAAGAACCAAATTCTACTTCATTTCATAGTAACAATGTTGGGAGGGCAGCAGGAAAACGTAGATTAAGGAATAAAATTGATTACAACACTCATTACAACCAAATAGTGGAACGTATGATGGTAGCACATATTGACACAAGATTGATGGAGGATGAAAAAGATAAAAGAAGACTGCAAAAATGGATGAGTGCAGAGCCGGGAAAGAAGAAAAAAGAAGAGAAGATATATGTTTGCAAGAAGAGTATTTGGAACTCAAAAGGGAGAAAATGAGGATGAAGAAAGAAGAAGCCATTTTGGCTATGTTAAGTTATGACATAACCAACCTCGAACCTGAAAAGCATGAGGGAATGCAATGAAAAATTAGAGAATATCGTGCAAGTTAAGCGGGATCATTCAACTTTTAGTGATATTTTTTATGTTTATCATTTATTATAATGTTGTTTATGTATTAACATTGTATTTCTATATTTATTTGGGTTATAACTTTTATATACTAATTGAGACTCATTTGTTAATTATTGTTTGTATTGTAAATTACTTGTATCGTCGAACCAATGAACAGTTGAGATGATACTGTTATGTATAATACTATTATCCTTCACTGAACGAGCATAAATTTTTCTTTGTTAATTTGTGCTAGTATTCAAGGTCTTGTCAATTAGCTATACAATATGAAAGTAATATATTTTGTGAATTACTTGTATCGTTAAATCAATGGTCAATCTAAATGATCATGTTGTGTAACATTATTATCCTTCACTGATCGAGCATAGTTGGATATTTGTCAATTTATGCTAGTACACTGAACGACCATAAATCATCTTGCTCATTTATAAAAGGATATCTTAAACCTAACATTAAGTACTAAGCAAAATAGATAAATTTAGGCATTGATTAAATGTTCGGCGCAACTTGGTCAGTAGTGGAATTTCTTTACTGCTGAAATCTTACATGGAGGGAGACTGTAGGCATACTTTGACGTTGAGTAGTGGTATGTATGCTATCCATGAAGGCTATTGGAACTTAGTGAATGAGATATAAAACAATCATTAAGATTGTATAATTAGACGGACTTCTTTGGAAACCAAAAGGGCCTATAGTGATTTTTCTGTAGCATGCGATAGGTATTGCAAAATTATTAAAGAATTTGAAGATGAACTTGTTTTAGAAGAATCATCCAACTTTCGACCCATGTTACTTATGGGAATATCAAAATGAATTCATTAGTCACGAGACATTTAAACTTCAATACAGTTGGCTAATACATTTCGATTAAATATATCTCGTTGTATTTTCATGTGCTATATGTTGTATTACTTGATCTTTGCATAGTTGGTGACTTATGATGAATATATTTTCTATTAGTTAAAGTATCATGTTTTAAAATAATTTTTGTTGTATATATGCCTTCAACTTCTTATGATATGATAATGAATATATATATAGAAACGTTAACAATAAACATGTTCATGGGTCAAATGACTATTCAATAATTAACTGGAGCAACATCTAAGTTCTACAACTAAGAAAATGATTATTTTTATTCATAACTTCATTAAGTTGGGTATGAATCCTGTAGATTTCTTCTTCTAATTCCAAAGCGTAATATATAGCTCAAGGTAGGAATTGTTCTTTTATCCAGAGTTCAAATACGCATATGTTAGGGTAGCAGCGAAAGTATCATCGAGCTACATCATTACCATTTCTTACAACTTCTACCCTTTTTAGGTTCAAATCCATGTTTTTCACCCATAGCCAATAGCCGATAGATAACATTGGTATTTGGTGCTCTAAGATACCACTTGCCAAACTTCAAAACCACCATTTTATTGAACTCTTTTAAGCACTCATTTGTAATAGAATATCCAATTCAGACATACTAATCTTGCCTATCAGCGCTTTGTCCATAAGGTAGCATCCTTAATGCATTGGATTTTGATGTGGTGATAGACTCGTTTGTCTACATGTATTATATCTTTATGTAAAATATAAGATTTTTCCTCCATCTTCTTTACTACTCGCTCAAAAATGTTTCTGGACATGCGATACCTCAATGTAAACTTAACCGTGTCGAAACAAGTATCATTATTAAAGTAATCTACCATTATATGATCATAACCTAACTAATAATTTCTTTTTTTCCTATTATCTCTATGCCCTATAGACTCTTATCTTGTTTGAATGCCTCACGCTCCTATAAAGCAATAAACTCTAGTGCTTCAAATGTTATTATTTGTCGTTGACGATCACGACGTATGTGACTATCATCGAAATTAGAAGAAAATTAAGAGGAAGAAGAGAAGCAAAACAACCTTTTCAATGAATTCATATTCGTTAATGGGTTTGTGTATTGAATAACAAACCCATAATATCTATATATAAGCATTAACAGATGGATATTTAATACAAATATTTGTTCTTCTTTGTCATCTATCATCAATATATTTACTAGAATTTGTCCTATCCATCAAGTTCTTTAGTAGAGCTTATTCTATCCATCATAATATTTATTGTAGTTTATGACAAGTGTAATAGTACATTACATATAGATATTCATAAAATTATCTTTAGTAGTCAAATCTATTTTGTTCTCAAATATCTGTAGTTTCCATAGCTTTATTTTGTCATAATCCTTTTTTCTTTGTCTTGTTTCTTTATCATAAGTGTAATATTATATTATATACTAGTATTTATAAAACTAAATCATAATATTCATGAACTTTTATTATATTTCTTTGTCATAAGTGTAATATTTTATTTTATAAAGCTATTTATATAGATTTATAAGAATTGCCTATTGTACTTACTAAAAATGTATAGAAGGAAATGATAACAGTCTATAATAGTGTAATCACAAAAGACAAAATAGTCTAACAAAAAAAGAGATAGATCTATATAGTCCAATACAATATAAACATGAATAAATCCTCAAATACACATAAAAGAAAATGAAATAAACTGACATATTAAATAAAAACTACTTATATTATCCTCATCATTGTTTTATTTATTGTCCTAATATAGAAACTACCTACCAAAGTCATCCCTATCGAATTTATGCCTGAAATCTGAAGCACAACCCATATCAATTGGTGAATCTACAAGAGGGACATGTCTCGATCGATGCCGGTATCTGGCCTTGTCCTCATTTGTCAAATTCTAAACACATCGCACGAAATCACCAACTCTCTGCTCGTACTCCTCTATACTCCATATGTGCTCTCTACAAGTAGCATTTCTAAGACCAGCTTGGATCAAAACTAGATCCTCGTATGGAAATGAGGTTGGATTAGGGTAATCACTGATCGAAAGACATGGTATATCAACATATTGATCTTGGCCGGCTAAAGTAGGTATAATTATCGTTGATTGGAATTTCGATCAACCTCGAAAGTGTGTTTGAGGGGTGATATTAGCGAATGATTGGTTAATAATACCACAGTTAAAAATGAAAAATGAAGAGATACTAGTATACTAAAAAGTAAAGAGATAAGAGTTTAGAGTGGCGCAACTAAAAATGATCTACGACCACTATGAGAAGTTTCTTATTACTTGCACTCCTATTACAACAGCCTAGAGTATAAAATAATGATAAAATTAAGATACTTGAAAGCTTGTGTTTTCCAACCCTTTTGAAGGGGCAATGCATGAGGTATTTATAGTAGCTGAAGTGGATGCTGGATGGCTGAGATTGCGCTTCAAATCAGGCGAAAAGCATGCATGGCCATTGGTCTGGTCGAACGGCCTGATGGTAGATGGTTCGAAAAGTGAAATAAATATGCGACTGAGATGAGCACCAATAGGGAAACCATACAATGCGCATGCCCTGCCTTTACCGCTCATGTAATGCATATTATTGTGGTGGCATGCTATGGGGTTACGATATTCTTTTTGTCAAAAATAGGAACACTTAGTTATGCCCCTTACCGTTTACTTTTGCATGTTGATGTGGCAATGAATGATTAGCTATCTAGTGAAAAGCTGAAGATGTTAAGAAAACACAAGAGAGCCTATCATAGACAAGACAGGTTGGTGTGAATTGGGTCGGGTTATACTTAGGTCTGACTTAGCTTGATGAATTGGCTGTTGAAGCCATTGTAGGGTGAGCCAGAAGGTTGTTGGGCTGATGTGCTGCTTAGAAGAGGGGCCGACACAAGCCCATCTTGGGTTTGGGCGGAAATATGAGGAAGTATGGCCGGCCTGTCTCTATCCTTGGCTGTTTTGCGGTGGGTGAGCTGACCTGGCCTGAAGGGGCTAAGCTAGAAGCCTTGATCTAGCTGACTTGTCTCAAGTCTGTGCCCATACATGGAAGCGGGTTTGTTAATCACAAAGACTCGGTCGATTTGCTACTATGTCATGCATTTAATATGTGCCACATGTGGCTATGCTATTGGTTCAAAAGGTTGCACGTCTCAAGATGTGGCAGAGATGTGTCATGTCCCCTACGTGCATGATGTGATGCAATACTTGATTGCATCTATATGGTTAAGATCCTTTATGCCTTTTTGAATACAACAGCTATGATTAAAGGGATATGTATATAAATATCCCTCTCCTCCTTCACCCCAAACCCATAATATTATTGCCATGTAAATTCCTTAAAAGCTTTCAAAATTTTTACAATTCTCTATTGGTAAAAGCATCTAACTTCGTATTTTCCTTTCTCTCCAAGTGCCCTTAAACATTTTTCAAACTTGCTATACAAAAGAATCTCCTAATGTTGTTGTTTTGAATGTTAATCTTCATCTTGGACTGCTATACTGAATAGTGTTTTAAGATGGATCTAACTTCGTTGTTTGACCTAGGCCCGTGCCCTTTGGTCTTCTTTATTATGCTGATCGACCATCGTTTTTATGTTAATGGTTTAATTGATGGTGGTGGACTTCTCGGCCATCTTGCTCTAGTAGTACCAAATCTAGGTCAGCTTTGAACGCTTTAATGCCTTATTGGAAAGAGTAGTGGCTTTCGCCTCTGCCTCTGATGTCATAGCTAAAGTATCTGATGGCTCATTTGCATAGTCGACTGGTAGCTTTTTGATATCTCTTATGATATTTGAGGTGGAAAGCTACAAAGCTGGTGATGCACCCCTACTTCCACAATAAAATATCGACCGGGCAGAGTCAAGAGCATGGATTGGCATGCTTCATCTGCACATTTGAAGATGGATCTTCTAAGGTGTTCAATGGCGGGCACCTCCTCCTCTTCTTTTTCTTCTATTCAACTAGTTAATGATAAAAAAATCTTCATATGCCCAGCGAGGCAGACGTTATGCCCTGCACTTTCGTAATAGAGAAAACATATCTTTTGCTATGAACTTTGGCTAAGAACTTTGTTTCTCTATCTTTTCTTGTTTCTCTGTCTATGACTTGTAAAGTAGCGTATCTCAAGTAGCTAGCGTAGTCCCTACATTATTTGTAGAAAATTTTCTTTTTAAAGGTAAATTAAATAGTAGTGTTGGTTTATGAGTTGAGCTCGGGTTGTTCATGCGAACCATGTGCCGGCAAGATACATAGTGATGAGTGGCACGAGCATGAGCAAAAGCACATGTTAGCTTATGTGTTCTCCTAAGTGATAAGTAGTCATATGTAGAGTGGTGGACGGACCATGTTCGAACCGGAGCATATGAGGGCTCAAGGGTTCTCTTGGATGACACATCGCTAGTCATATGGTGACTGCATGTCTTGACACAAACTAAAGCGCACGGCTAACTCGAACACTCTATAAGTGTTATATGATGATGCGATAAGTGACGGGTGTCGATCATTTACAAGAACTTAGAACTTATTATCGGAATTGAGAACTTATCTGTAATGATGGGCTGGGCTTGCAAGCGAGCATTGAGAAGATCACTAGCCGTTAAGCCCAATCGTCTTCAAATATGTAGATGAACGTTCTGCTATCTACGGACATGGTTGAGGGCTATAGAGCAACGTGGGGGAGAGGATGGAACTGGATGAGGATGAAGAGGAACGAGGGGCTGTTTGTTGACCAGCTGATCGAGTAGGCTACCTGCTGGTGGGCCTCAACCCTACATGACAACTTGCTTTGGCTTTACTGCCTGGTGCCTGCAGGGGGTTAGGGGCTGGTCTGAACATAAAACAAAATGCTGAATGACTATAGGATTTCTAAGGATACACGCGATAGGTAGCTATGATCATTAGGTAAGTTGTCATGCCCCTCGACTTGTTGCGAGCGTTGGAAGACTTAAGTGTTTCTAAGAGGGGAGCATTCCTAGGTAGAAATAAGAGCATGCCCCTCCCCTGGTGTAAGGAACGAGGCCGCTTGCATTAGTATGATCGTTGTCACTTAGAGAAGGTCGGGAGGCGATTGAATTTTCCAAGCGATTAGTATGACCCTCATGTAGAATACATGCATAATTACCATAACCTGGTTGATAGTAGTAGCGATGTAAAGGAGTGAAAGAGCATGCATCATAGCTGGGCACGATACGAAGCCAAACTGGGATTATGGCCCACATGCTCAAAGACACTTGTTCAATAGCCGGAGGAGGTGGTGAAACATAATTTGTTATTGTTACCACTTGTTGACTAGATTTCGAACCTCCTTCTAGTGCTAAAATGTTGATTGGAATTTTAGTTAACCTCGAAAGTGTGTTTGAGGGGTGATATTAGCAAAAAATGGTTACTAATACCCTAGTTAAAATTGAAATATGAAGAGACACTAGTATACTAAAAGTGAAGAAACAAGTGTTTAGTATACTGAAATGTAAAGAGACAAGAGTTTAGAGTGGTTCAACCAAAGATGATCTACATCCACTATAAGAAGCTTCTTATTACTTGCACCTTTATTACAATAGCCTAGCTTACAAAATAGTTATATTTCTAAGATACTTGAAAGCTAGTATTTTCCAACCCTTTTGAAGAGGAAATGCATGGGATATTTATAGGAGCTAAAGTGGATGTTGGAAGACTGAGAATTTGCTATAAATCAAATGGAAAGAGTGCTTGATAGTTGATCTGGTCGAATGGGCTTATGGAAGATAGTTGAAAAAGTTAAAAGAATATGCAACTGAGATGGGCACCAACAAGGAAACTATATAAGGTGCATGTCCTACCTTTACCTCACATTTAGTGCATACTTACTGTGGAAGAATGCTATGGGGACATGCTTTTTTGTCAGAATTAAGCATACCTAGTTTTACCCATTATAATTTACTTTTGTGTGTTGATGTGTTAAGGATTGATGAGTCGTCTGGTGGAAAATTGAAGACGTGAAGAAAATAGAGTTGTTGAGGACCAATCCGCGGAGGATGTGGCGAGCCATGAGATGACGAGACGAACGGCTTGAGATCGATCGAAGGGGGGCTATAGAGAAGCCATACCAAAGATGGGCTAGCTGTTGAGGCCATATCGAATCGAGTTGGCTGATTGCAGACCTGGAGTGTTGAGGACGAGGCTGAAAGGGAGGTGTTGGATCAGATGTAAGATGAAAAGCGTAGGCCACTTGGGATCGGTTTTGAGCCATGCCAGTCAGCACGTAGTGGGAGAGATGATTGAGTAGATGGCTGATATTGTGCCATGCTGAATGTGGACCGACACGAGAGAGCCGGTTGTAAATGAAACATGCCTATGTGGATTGGGTCGGGTTATACTTAAGGCTGGCTTGGCTTAATTAATTGGAAGTTGAAGCCACTACGGGGTAAGCCTGAAGGTTATTGGCCTAATGTGCAACACAACCGATGGTGCAATACCGGGGTGGATGGTGGATGGCCAAACTAAATCAACAATGGCCCCATGAGTAAATTCTGCAGATATTGGAGGACCATAGAATATACGCCAAAAATTAAGATAATCCAATCGGAATAATGAAGTTACTCGATACCCACCAACTATTCGTCGCTGCAATCTATAGGGAGGCTATAGAATAAACCCTGAGAAATGATGTATGAGGATGAGTGTCGTCAGGTACAATGTCAACTCCGTAAATTTGGGACCAAAAATGCTCATCATGATACCACATACAACTAGCGCTAAGAGGAGATGATACCAATAGAAACTGTCTACCTGACAAGAATCCTGCTACGAAGTATAGGATATGTCGAATATGGAGATCCATTATTAGGCTACCAAATGGTATCAAAAAGTGTATGTCGTAACACTATTTGGTTTTGTGAAAACTTTGAAAACATGGTTAGCCTCACCACCATGCACTCTATATCCACTCTGCAGTGACCATACACAAATCCTGGTAGAGAATAATGCAAGCAGTTGGTCTTTTGTAAGGTGTGCTAGTTTGTAGCTATACTACCACCAAAACTGCAAAGCCTCTCAAAAACCACATAGTGATGTCCCATGAGTAGTAACTACATGCTGAATGTCCTGATAGAGTTAGGAGTATGCCTTAGGGTGATTATGTAATTTGTTACGTATATCTAACTCGATAACCAATCTAGTTTAAAATAAAAGATATTTTCTTTCTATTATATATTTGTTATATTGTGATATGCTAATTAATTATTTAATTTAAGTATAATAAATAGAAAATCCTTAAATGATATGTCATGTGATAATAATTACAATGTGCTGTGATCATAAGAAATTTATCACATTAAAAACAACATATTATTTTAAATATTCCTAGTCAAGATGTTTCGAGACAGCATATCGATACATCCATTGAGACTAGGGTACGTAATACTCTCCAAATGTTGGATAGTGTATTACTCATGGCTGCCAGGGTCACCAAGGGGTTACGTACTGATAGTTACTGGATAACTATGGAATGACCCACTCAAGAGTTTTCTGTTGGTTAATATAACTAAAGTCAAACAAAGAATCTCGAAGTGTCGATAGTACACTTGAAAATACTGTGGAACTTCAATGTGGACACTACATTTTGATTATAGTTAAATCGTGGCATGAAATCTGTAACGACCCGGTAATTTTAATGATTTTAATAACGTAATTAACTAAATTTTGCTTGAAAATAAACAATTTAATTTAGCAATGAAAAATTGATATTTGGAATGCGTCTATTTAAACATAGCAAATAACAGGTTTTCATCAGAAAATTTGAAAGTTAGTGCTATTGTGTAATTTTCAATTTTAATTTAAAATTAGTTAATTTGATGAAATTAAAATGTTTTCAAAATCTAAATATTTTTATATAATAAAACTGTAAATCATTTCTGAGTGAGACGTCATAATTCGTTTCGTCAAATTTGGACTTCTCTAGCCCCGTTTGTCATTCCCATCGTTGAATTTATATATGGGTCCTTTTTATTGCTCATCCCCTTTCTCCTTTTCTGTTCGTCTTTTTTTATTTCATTCTGAAGAAAAGAAAAGAAAAATAATAATAAATTATATAATCAAGTGCATTCGTCCATCTATAGCTACATCCATTTGCTTGTAAATTTTGCTCGCCTCGCCATCAAGACCTCCACCTTGTTCCACCTCTTAGCAGCCATTGCTTTCCGTCCTTCGCCCCGAGCACCTACATCCGCCAAAGCCCCACCACCTGACAGCCAAATAGCACCCCTTCCCCGCCTGTGCCAACATCGTCGGGCTTCCACTTTCCCGCATATCAACCGCACCGCTAACATCTCCTTCCACCATCTTCCCCCTCATCTCCACATCAGCCGCCCCGCCACAGCCAACGACCTGCCACCCACGTCCTGATCCACTTTCCACCTTCCCATTGTTGCCGCATAGCCTCTTGTTCCACCGCGCCTTCAGCCTTGCTTTGTTTTATAAAAAATATACATATAAAGCTTTGCATTTTTCCTGAACCCGCACCATGTTCCTCCCCGAGCACTGCCTAACCCATCTCCCCTCGCCAGCAGCACACATCGAGACCCTCTTCACAAGTAAAGCCACCATCGCCTTCCAGATCCATCTCTCTCCCCTAACTGAATCCTGACATCGAACGACAGCCTCGCCAAGGCACCACCGCCTCTCCGCCCCTGTCGCATCACACAACAGCCACCATCACCTTGTTCGGTCTCATGGCAGCCGTGGCCTCCTTTGTTTGTGGATTATATAAAGATATAATATATATATGTAAGTTATATATAATTATATATATATAGTTATATCATAGTAGTCTTGCCTTTGCTGTGAAAAGAAAGAAAAAAAATAGTAATATATATATATATACAAAGTTATATTTTGCACTAAGTCTTTATTTTTCATTTTTGTCTTGTTTTATAATCAAACCTTTTATTTTGTATAATATATTAGTTTATATAGTTGATCGGTTGTTTACAATGTATAAGTTATAATTGTGTGTGTGTGTATATATATGGTCTGTTGGTTTGTAATGTGTAAGTTTACATTAGTTATATACAATCTGTTTGCATATATATAAGTTATATAAGTTATATATGAGCTGTTAGTTTATATATGAGTATATACATGAGTTTTGGTTTTTGTTACAAGGTAAGGGTTTTATTTTAACTATGGGTTTAAGTAGCAATGATCTGGAATATGTATAAATATAGAGATTTATTCTATTTGTGTTTAAATTAAATAATGATTTTAAGATATATATATGTGTGTGTGTGTGTGTGTTTATATATATTTTGATTTTAATATATATGTGTTTTAAATTTTATATTGATTTTTGAGAAAATATATAACTATATATTGTACATTTCGTTTTAGTTATATCAAGCCGATTTTAATTTGTTTCATCGATTCCTATTATCAGCTTTATTCGTCGAATCCGTGTTCACCTTGTTTTGCTTTGAGATTTGTCGTTTGGATTGGTTGATTTTCGGGTTAGTGATTCAATTCATAGCTTGTCGCGTTGTTTATCTTCTCTATCCTCGAAAGGTGAGCAATCACTTACGATTAACATTCTTATATTTAGTAAATTTAATTCACCTAAAATGACGATTGAAATATGTTATTAGATTATAATTGTTAGTTATTTAATTGTTGAATATGATTAGTTATCATTTAAAATTGTTAACCTGTGTTAATTTACATATGACACCATAACCTGTTGTATATATTATATTTAAATTTATCACTGATGATATACGCCTATTGTTGATATGTTATATTATTATCATATTTATTCTCAGTCTGCAAGTTCTCTGTTAGTTTAGAAATCCCTATGGGTTGAAATGATACATACCCGAACGATATTATAAATAAGGGGAAAATCGTTATGGATTGAAATGATAAACCCAAGCGATTTTCATTGATTTTGAAATTTTGGGATTGCGGGTTGAAATGATATACACCCGTAAATATTAAATTATTGCGGAATGAAATGATAAATATCTGTATCACTTGACCATAGGATAGAAAATTATATACGGACACCGTTGGTCTATTTAGAAGAAAAAAAATGATTGCTAAAGTTTGAAAGGAAATATATGGATTTTATTAAATAAAGATTTTTAAATTATAATATAAAGAATTTATTTTAATATATGTGTAAAATTTAGATTTTTTAAACTATATGTTCTAGAAATTTTAAATTTTATAAGTTAGTTTTGAAAATATAATTTTTAAGATTTTTCTTATAATTTTATTATTTAAAATATATAAAATAAGATTTAATACAAAATACATTTAATAATAAGATTTAATTTAATAAAATTTAATTTAATTAGTTTATAATATGTTTAAGTATTTATTTAAATTTATTATAATATTTTAAAAATAGATTTTTTTTAACTTTAATAATAAAGGTTGGGAAGATAAATTGATGTCGACTTGGAATTTAAATTGGTTAATAATTGAATTTAAATAAGAATTGATTTGAATTTATTGATTTTGAGATTTTGAAAGTTATGATTGATAACTTGATTTGATAAAAAGTGATTAAATGAATATTCTCAATTTTAAATAAAATTGAGACTGAGTATTTAATATTGATTTAAATTTATAAATTGAGATTTATTTAATTGTTATTAAAATGATTAAGTGAATATTTTCCAATTTGAATAAAATTAAAGTTAAATGTTGAAATCTAAATGAAACTTATATTGAAAATGTTTTGAATATTTAAACTTTGAATCTTATTGGAATTGAAGAGATAGTTCAAACCCGGATTTGAAATCGATAAAAATTGAAATGGTTTTTTGAGAATTTGAATTGAATCTTTAACCTTTTAAATTGAAAGTGTAGAACTAGGATTGATTTAAATTGAATTTTGAAATTCAAGTTGATTTAAATCGATTTGTGGGATTGGATGAAACAATTCTAATTTGGAAACTATTTCGGTATAATCTTTTTAAATAAATATAAACTATTTTATAACTATTTTAATATATAAATTATTTTAATATATAAACTATTTTAATTTATATCTATTTTAATATATATATATTATTTTCAATATCTAAACTGTTTAAGTTGGAACTGTTATGATTACAGAAGTGTTATGATTTCAAAAGTGTTATGATTTCGAAAGTTTTATAATTTTGAAAGTGTTACAATTCTGGAAATGAATATTATTTAAAGTGAATAATGATATCAAATTGATATGGTTTTGAAATGAATATGATATTTTGATATGAAGTATAAACTATTTGAAATGAAATGACCACGGTGTGAAATAAGCATTTGGTTGTTAAAGAGACAGGGATCGGATATTGTCATACTCTCTGCCAATACCAAAAACCACTTTAATAACTGTGTACGTGGTGGAGATTCAGAACGAAGTAGGATGGTTTGGCGACGATTCTATATGAGGTTTTAGCGCAGCCCTGACTCCCGCGAGTCAGCTTGATGTGGCTAAAACAAGAGCCATGCCGGGCCAAGTGAGGTCATTCCTCCTCGGGCATATTCTTTGATACAATTCTATTACTTTGTGATTTGATTGGATGCGCCTTTGATTTGGGAGTGTGTCTCGAGGTGGGCGGTAGTAGCTGTTATGCGTTACCACCAGTCCGGATCCGCAAAACGGTAGAATCCTACCCTGGGCATTGCCTCACATGCCTTGTCGCATGCCTTATCGCGCCTTCTATGAGTTTGTTTTGTACCGTACCTATGGGGTGTCCTCTGGGTAAACCACCGGTTTGGTGGAGCTTACAGCATTGTATAGACTACAGGAATATATAAAATGTGTTAAGGGGTATATGGGTAATGCCTAAACGCTATTTTAATACTTTACTAATAGGCATATTATAATAGCGTATATTACTACATAGTAGATAGTTCCACGGATCCTTAGAGGATGGAAATCCCAAGCATCCTTTAAGTTACTTGTATTTCAGTTGACATTTCCCTTGAGTTAAATTTACTGATATAAGAATGTTAATCCTGACTCGAGTGTTTTGTGTTTTGCTTTAGGCTCGGGTTAGACTGAGTGTCTCAGCATTTGAGGCTCACCTTTGGAGCTTGAAGCTTTGCTTGAAGATCTGTCTATATCTATTCAGCTTTCAGTTGTTTCCAGTTGTTCCAGTTGTTTATGTTCAGACTTATCGGTTGCTGTTGTATATTAAAACTACTCTGTATTCAAGATATCTGTTGTATTTTGTTTTAACTCTGATGTTTATATAGTAGCTTCATGAACTACTATTTATCTATTCCGCTGCTTGTTGTTATTTTACTTTGTGACTGTGATTCTGTGATTGATTTATTTACTGTATATGCTGAGTTTTGCCAAATATAAATTAACAATCTGTTGTTTTGAGCAATTCAAGTCTGACATGTGTGGATGATTGTCGATTTGAACGGCTCGAAATACCAGGTCGTTATAGTTGGTATCAGAACTCTAGTTTAGGCAAAATTTAGCATATGGAGTAAAATTAATTATAGAATCATCTTCGTTCGAGCTTGAAATTCTTCATTTGAATTCTCCTTGATTTGGATTTTCTTTTGGATTTTGGAACATCCCTTGTTCTGAAGTTCATTCTTGTCTTGTCCTATTCGTGTACTTTTGATACCGGAGCATTCCATAGCTTCAACCTCAACTATTAGCTTCATCCTTATGGGACTAATCCCATCAATGGTTCCGTCAACCTTGGTATGATTTGTAAAGAAGGAAACCCTTTTACAACAGGCATCGATTCACCGGAGATTTCTACGTCCTCGGTTATGATGCTGTTATTTCTTGAAAAGCCAAATCGTTTCTCTAGTAGACGACCCGGGTAATTCTCTTCTTATTTAATGTCGAATGCCTCAGAATTTTGTAGGCGGTTTCACCTTTCGCTTGGATCTCAGCCTAGTAATTTTAACTCCACTCCGATAGTCAGGGATTATCCTAATGTTATGGTGAAGTCACTCCTTCCTCCTAAGCGGGAATTTGAAATCCGCTTTGATCCTATTCCTGTAACTCGATCTCATGAATCACGGTTTCCGCAATGTTCTCAATAGGTCCATCCCAGTTTTCGTTGATGATATTCTCGTTTTTCTAAGTCTCGGTTAACCCGGTTAAGGTCGCCGTGATTAATATAAGTCTGTCCATCTTTCCCTTTTTGCAATTTAATTATCTTATCTTCCTTTGGAGCCTATCTTATTAGTTAGGAGTTCTCTTTGATTAGGGTCTCTCTAAATTTGAATCTCTATCCTTGTTCAAATCCATTCTTGAATCATCATGTAAGGGAGTGTATTTGTGATTAATATAAATTTTTTATATTGTGTTATTTGAGTTGTTATGTTTGATATTGAGTTTCGATCAGTTCGTCTGGCCAACGCTATCGATAGGAATTCCAAAATCCTTGAACAAAGCAAACTAACATAATATTTTTTTCCAAATTTGTAAGTGAAATGATTTTATGTATGATTACATTATATATGTAAGTATAATTTTCTGAAATTAAATAGTTGAATGGATTGGTTGTTAGACATGATAATACTAGATTTTCATTTATTATTTTGTTAACATTCCTAAACCATTAACTATTCCTGTATGTTATAAGAAGTTGAAAATTTAAAATGATCTTCAAATGAAATGAATTTAAATTAAGGATTTGAGAATTAAATTTTCGGTAATTTTCTAAATTTGGTTTTCAAAGTTTTGTAAAAAATATATATATTATTTGAAAGTATTTTCGAATAGAAATTGTTTCAAAGAATTTTAAAAGAAGTAGGTCAGTACTCCCTCTTTTGTCGTTGGAAAATAGTTTTGATGATGACTGCAGCATCATCGACATTCATTTTCGAGTCTCAAAGTGGGGAGACCACTCAGTAGCTTTGCTACACTTTGGTTTTGGAAATGGATCTGATTTGAAATTTCTTGAGTATGATTTGATGTATAAGAAAAATACATATATATTTATATACATTTATTTTCAAAATGGTTTGAAGTGAAACCGGAAATTTAACTCTTAAGTCTTATGTTAAGTAATGGTTCTCAATTATTGAAAATGAAGATATTTTTCTTTTTGAATAATTGGAGTATCTAAAATAAGAAATGGAATTGGAACAATTTGAAACAGTTGAACTAGGATAAAATTCATTTGTATAATATTCAATTGCATTCTAAACATATATAACTTACCTAAATATTCAAAAGTTAAAATGTTATGAGAATATATAATTGAATAGTATACAATATAAGATATAGGCAATAAGATGTTCAAAAAAAGAAGAAGAAAAATCTATTTAAGCAAATAAATATGAACTTGAGGATAGTTGAAATTAAATTCCAAGTGGAATTAATTTAAGCAAGATTAAATGGATTAAATAAATGAGCTAAATAAAATAAATTTTGTTCTGAAAGAAATTTTTGTAATAACTGTTAATAAATTGAAAGCAAACCAATTATTTAATTCAAATCAACCAAGTGAATATATATTGAAAATTTATTGATTGAGTAAAATGGATTTAAACCAAATTAGTTGAATATAAATCAATTTAAAACTAATAATTTTTTTTGGTTTCGAACTAATGGTTGTATTCGGTACTATGTATCTCGGATCTATCTTTCCTTTCTGTTGCCTCTATTCTCCTATCTCGTTCCTTTTTGGGGACGAAAGTTTTGAGTGGGGGAGAGTGTAACGACCCGGTAATTTTAACGATTTTAATAACGTAATTAACTAAATTTTGCTTGAAAGTAAACAATTTAATTTACCAATGAAAAATTGATATTTGGAATGCGTCTATTTAAACATAGCAAATAGCAGATTTTCATCATAAAATTTGGAAGTTAGTTCTGTTGTGTAATTTTCAATTTAAATTTAAAATGGTTAATTTGATGAAATTAAAATGCTTTCAAAATCTAAATATTTTTATATACTAAAATTGTAAATCATTTCTGAGTGAGACGTCATAATTCGTTTCGTCAAATTTGGACTTCTCTAGCCCCGTATGTCTTATTTTCAAAGTTTTAGCAGCATTTTTTTAGCAACGAAAAATCGAGTTTTGATAGATGGGTCGTATCACTTATATCTATGCACCATTCTGTTCGTCTCGTCGTGCTGATCTCTGTAGTATATTCATTTGTACATTTCGCCGTCCAGTACGCATCGAAATCCGCAAAACGATTTCCGTATCGGTTCTGTATTTGAACCTTTTGTTTTCCCTATGGCCTTTCATTTTTCTACCGGTTAAAATTAAATAGCCACTTCCCTTTAATATCTTCAGAAATCAATATCTGACTTTTGTCATTCCTATCGTTGAATTTATATCTGGGTCCTTTCTATTGCTCATCCCCTTTCTCTTTTTCCGTTCGTCTTCTTTTATTTCATCCTAAAGAAAAGAAAAGAAAAATAATAATAAATTATATAATCAAGTGCATTCGTCCATCTGTAGCTACATCCATTTGCTTGTAAATTTTGCTCGCCTTGCCTTCAAAACCTCAACTTGTTCCGCCTCTTAGCAGCCACTGCTTTCCGTCCTCCGCCCTGAGCACCTACGTCAGCCAAAGCCCCACCACCTAACAGTCGAATAGCACCTCTCCCTCGCCTGTGCCAACATCGTCGGGCTTCCACTTTCCCCCATATCAACCGCACCGCTAACATCGCCTTCCACCATCTTCCCCCTCAACTCCACATCAGCCGCCCCGCCACATCCATACCTGTGCCACAGCCAACGACCTGCCACCCACGTCATGATCCACTTTCCATCTTCCTTTTGTTGCCGCACAACCTCTTATTCCACCACACCTTTAGCCTTGCTTTGTTATATAAAAAAATAATAAAAAGCTTTTCATTTTTCCTGAACCCGCACCCTGTTCCTCCCCGAGCACTGCCTGACCCATCTCCCCTCGTCAGTAGTACACATCGAGACCCTCTTCACAAGTACAGGCACCGCCGCCTTCCAGATCCATCTCTCTCCCCTAACCGAACCCTGACACCGAACGACAGCCTCGCCAAGGCACCACCGCCTTTCCGCCCCTGTTGCATCACACAGCAGCCACCATCACCTTGTTCGGCCTCATGGCAGCTGTGGCCTCCTTTGTTTATGGATTATATAAAGATATAATATATATATATATGAAAGTTATATATAGTTATATCATAGTAGTCTTGCTTTTGCTGTGAAAAGAAAGGAAAAAAACAGTAATATATATACAAAGTTATATTTTACACCAAGTCTTTATTTTTCATTTCTGTCTTGTTTTATAATCAAACCTTTTATTTTGTATAATATATTAGTTTATATAGTTGATCGGTTGTTTACAATGTATAAGTTATAATTGTATATATATATATATGGTCTGTTGGTTTGTAATGTGTAAGTTTACATTAGTTATACAATCTGTTTGCATATATATAAGTTATATATGAGCTGTTAGTTTATATATGAGTATATACATGAGTTTTGGTTTTTATTATAAGGTAAGGGTTTTATTTTAACTATGGGTTTAAGTAGCAATGATCTGGAATATGTATATATATATAGATTTATTATATTTGTGTTTAAATTAAATAATGATTTTGAGACATACATATATATATATATGTATGTATGTATGTATATATATAGATTTTGATTTTAATATGTATGTGTTTTAAATTTTATATTGATTTTTGAGAAAATATATAACTATATATTATACATTTTGTTTTAGTTATATCAAGATGATTTTAATTTGTTTCATCGATTCCTATTATCAGCTTTGTTCGTCGAATCCGTGTTCAGCTTGCTTTGCTTTGAGATTTGTCATTTGGATTGGTTGATTTTCGGGTTCGTTATTCAATTCATAGCTTGTTGCATTGTCTATCTTCTCTATCCTCGAAAGGTGAGCAATCACTCATGATTAACATTCTTATATTTAGTAAATTTAATTCACCTAAAATAATGATTGAAATATGTTGTTAGATTGGAATTGTTAGTTATGTAATTGTTGAATATGACATGTTATCATTTAAAATTGTTAACCTGTGTTAATTTACATTTGACACCATAATCTGTTGTATATATTATATTTAAATCTATCACTGATACTATATGCATGTTGTTGATATGTTATATTATTATCATATTTGTTCTCACTCTGCAAGTTCCCTGTTAGTTTAGAAATCCCTATGGGTTGAAATGATACATACCCGAAGGATATTATAGATTAGGGGAAAACCGTTATGGGTTGAAATGATAAACCCAAGCGATTTTCATTGATTTTGAAATTTTGGGGATTGCGGGTTGAAATGATATACACCCGTAAATATTAAATTATTGCGGATTGAAATGATAAATATCTGTATCACTTGACCATAGATAGAAAATTATATACGGACACCGTTGGTCTATTTCGAAGAAAAAAATGATTGCCAAAGTTTGAAAGGAAATATATGGATTTTATTAAATAGTGATTTTTGAATTATAATATAAAGAATTTATTTTAATATATGTGTAAAATTTAGATTTTTAAAATTATATGTTTTGGAAATTTTAAATTTTATAAGATAGTTTTGAAAATATAATTTTTAAGATTTTTCTTATAATTTTATTATTTTAAAAATATATAAAAGAAGATTTTATAAAAAATACATTTAATAATAAGATTTAATTTAATAAAATTTAATTTAATTAGTTTATAATATGTTTAAGTATTTATTTAAATTTATAATAATATTTTAAAAATAGATTTTCTTTTAACTTTAATAATAAAGGTTGGGAAGTTAAATTAATGTCGACTTGGAATTTAAATGGGTTAATAGTTGAATTTAAATAAGAATTGATTTGAATTTATTAATTTTGAGATTTTGAAAGATATGATTGATAACTTGATTTGATAAAAAGTGATTAAATGAATATTCTCAATTTTCAATAAAATTGAGACTGAGTATTTAATATTGATTTAAATTTATAAATTGAGATTTTATTTAATTGTTATTAAAATGATTAAGTGAATATTTTCCGATTTGAATAAAATTAAAGTTAAATGTTGAAATCTAAAAGAAACTTATATTGAAAATGTTTTGAATATTTAAACTTTGAATCTTATTGGAATTAAAGAGATAGTTCAAACGCGGATTTGAAATCGATAAAAATTGAAATGGTTTATTGAGAATTTGAATTGAATCATTAACCTTTTAAATTAAAAGTGTAGAACTGGGCTTGATTTAAAATGAATTTTGAAATTTAAGTTGATTTGAATTGATTTGTGGAATGGATGAAACAATTCTAATTTGGAAACTATTCCAGTATAATCTCTTTAAATAAATATAAACTATTTTACAACTATTTTAATATATAAATTATTTTAATATATAAACTATTTTAATTTATAACTATTTTAATATATATATTATTTTCAATATCTAAACTATTTAAGTTGGAACTGTTATGATTTCAAATGTGTTATGATTTCGAAAGCGTTAGAATTTTGAAAGTGTTACGATTCTGGAAATGAATATTAGTTGAAGTGAATAATGATATCAAATTGATATGGTTTTGAAATGAATATGATATTTTGATATGAAGTATGAACTATTTGAAATGAAATGACCATGGTGTGAAATAAGCGTTTGGTTGTTAAATAGACCGGGATCAGATATTGTCATACTCTCTGCCAATACCGGAAACCACTTTAACAACCGTGTACGTGGTGGAGATTGCAGAACGAAGTAGGATGGTTTGGCGACGATTCTGTATGAGGTTTTAGCGCAGCCCTGACTCCCGTGAGTCAGCTTGATGTGGCTAAAACAAGAGCCATGCCGGGCCAAGTGAGGTCATTCCTCCATCGGGCACATTTCTTCGATGCCATTCTATTACTTTGTGATTTGATTGGGTGCACCTTTGATTGGGGAGTGTGTCTCGAGGTGGGCGGTAGTACCTGCTATGCGTACCACCAGTCCGGATCCGCAAAACGGTAGAATCCTACCCTGGGCATTGCCTCGCGTGCCTTGTCGCATGCCTTATCGCGCCTTCTACGAGTTTGTTTTGTACCGTACCTATGGGGTGTCCTCTGGGTAAACCACTTATTTCGTGGAGCTTACGGCATTGTATAGACTACGGGAATATATAAAATGTGTTAAGGGGGATATGGGTAACGCCTTAACGCTATTTTTATACTTTACTGATAGACATATTATAATAGCGTATATTACTACATAGTAGATAGTTCCACCGATCCTTAGAGGATGGATATCCCAAGCATCCTTTAAGTTACTTGTATTTCAGTTGACATTTCGCTTGAGTTAAATTTACTGATATAAGAATGTTAATCTTGATTCGAGTGTTTTGTGTTTTGCTTTATGCTCGGGTCAGACTGAGTGTCTCGGCATTTGAGGCTCACCTTTGGAGCTTGGAGCTTTGGTTGAAGATCTATCTATATCTATTCAGCTTTTAGTTGTTTCCAGTTGTTCCAGTTGTTTATGTTCAGACTCATCGGTTGCTGTTGTATATTAAAACTACTCTGTATTCAAGATATCTGTTGTATTTTGTTTTAACTCTGATGTTTATATAGTAGCTTCATGAACTACTATTTATCTAATCCGCTACTTGTTGTTATTTTACTTTGTGTCTGTGATTCTGTGATTGATTTATTTACTGTATATGCTGAGTTTCGCCAAATATAAACTAACAATATGTTGTTTTGAGCAATTCAAGTCTGACATGTGTGGATGATTGTCGATTTGAATGGTTAGAAATACCAAGTCGTTACAAAATCTATAAAATGATTATTTTGGGTCTAAGTCGAAGCATTGAAAGTGAAACACTATTCAATAGAGAATTCATCTCCATGGTTATATGAACTGTAGTCAACTCAAAGTCAAAGTCTTTGCCCAAAGCGGTACGGATTATAATAAGTGGAAATTAGCCACAAGGGCCGCTTTAGCTAGTGCAATTAGTTTCTTAGACGCACAACTGAAATAATTACTTTTAAGGACAAAATACAAAATAATTAGTTTCTAAGGCCTAAAAACCTATGAAATTATGTCCTTGAAAGTAATTGGACTGCTGACTTTGTCCTTAAAAGTAATTATTCTGCTGACTTTGGCCTTGAAATTAATTTCTATAGATGTGTGACCTAGAAACAAATTGGACTGCAAAGTTTGTCCTTCTAGTGAAATGCCCCTTATAATAATTGTTACTATTGAACAAAGGATTTTTTATTTGGACTAATGAGGTTGAATGCAGACGATGTTGGAACTTTAACCAAAACCAAATTTCATCAATCCTAATGTGATATAGTGTTGACGAAGAGAATTAGTGTAAATAATCGTTGCTGCCAGGTACCGCTTATAATAATAAAATCGTATTTTTACCAAAAAGATGTATAAGTGATAAATTGAACCACAATGTCACACCACTAGCTAAGGTGATGTGTGAACATTAATATTCAAATTGTGAGACATTAATCGTTGACTGAATTTGCACATTTGAGTCGCACGACTGTAATGATTAATACTCCAAAAAACCACACGAATAAATTAATTAAATCAATTAATATTTATGAAATATTAGTTATTATTATTTATTTGAGATGTTTGAATGCAATTATATTTAATGAAATGCGAATATATAAAAGTTTTGTATGCACGTGCGGATATACGATATCGATAAAATATTTGAATTTGATTTAAATCAATTTATTACTAAAGTTCTTGGAAATTTTTGAGGGCCCATGTGGCACCATTATTGGCTATCTATACTTGGTAAAAGAGGAAAAGGATTTTTATTGAGATTTAATAAAGAATTAAAGAGGGAGGGTTTTAAGAAATGAATTGAAAATATTTCAACCATTCCTTTAAAACAAAGCTCCCGCCGTTTCATTCATTTGATTCTTCCTGATAAATTCATTTTCCTTCTCTTGCTCTCCTCCTCTCCTTCAATGGACGAAATCATCATGGCAAAATTTCCCAAACAAAATCAAATAAAATAAAAATAAATATAAAGGTGGTGCTTCAGATTGTTGCAATTTCTAAAGGTGATTCAATCGAAACTAGGAGCTTTCTTTATTCAAGGTGCAACTTTTGGCTACATCTTAAGGTAACATTCAAATTTCATTTATTCATAGGTTAATCATGTTAGTTTAATCTAGATCCCCTTTTGTGCTACACCTCAATTGGTTATATGTTCGTTATGTTGATATATTTCATATCCTTTATCTCATTGACTATTTGTTCATATTGTTTGTATAGTCTAGATCAGAATCTTTTACAACGAATTTATATGTGCCAAAGTTGTTCGATCTATTTTATTATTATTTAATATAAAAAAATTGATTGAAAACTATTTTTTTAACTAGGTATATACATTTTACATGTTTATTTAAACAATATTGATTGAAAACAATTTTTAATTAAGTATATATATGTTACATGGTTATTTAAACAATTTTGATTATTTAAACTTGCCTTTAAAATTGAATACATGTATTTCATGTTGTTTTTTTGAATTCAAATTGTTTGGATATTGTTTACATAAGTGTAGAAGTTATTTCAATTCAAAATCTACTGGTGGATTTTTATGTAAGATTATAAACCATATAATTCCATTCTAAGTTGAAAGTTAGATTAAAATTTGTTAACTTTAAATTTATATACATATATATTAGATTACAAACTTTACATACGTATGTTGTTTTAATTATTAAATATAGTTTGAAACTATATATATGGATATATGTATGTGTATGTTATTTTAACTCATATTTATAAAATGGACTTTTGTGCAAAACTATAAAATTTGATTTTAAATCTTTCATTAATTAAAATAGATTTATAATTATTAATTTCAGATTTCAAGACATAGAAAATAGTTAAACTTAATTTCAACATACATACAAATATACATATATATATATATATATATATATATATATATATATATATATAAGTATGCATAAATGTGTGTGCTTGTGTATTAAACCTAAACCGTGGACAACAATGGCATATATAAATGGACAAATTAGTACATTACAGTGTAAATACCAACACCTACATATGGTCACATCAACCATATATACTTATAATATGTTGCACTTACACATTTTACGTTGGAGTATATTTGGATAGAATCTCAGTATATATCAAGTACAAATTTGGTCATAAATGTCATTTAATAAATCGATCAACATAATTAAAGAGGGAGGTTTCTCTCTCGAGATAAAACAAAATCTTGCCTCAGTTAATTGTATAATTAAGAGAATGAAATGAAAAGTTTCCTTCTCTAAATTAAATTTAAACTAGTTGCTATTACACACACATACACAAAAGAGTATATTTGATATAATTTATTTTATATAAACATCATATTGATTAAAATATATATAACTAGAACTTATTTTAAACAAATTTAAATAAAATAATATTTTATTTAAAACAAATAATAGATGGGATCTAATGAACAATTAGACTTCATAGGCCCAATGGATCCAAGATAAGATTTTTTAAAAATCTACGTATCTCATCCGCTTATGAGTGACATAGTTCTTTCAATGGTATCAGAGCTCAAATGGTCTATATCGTCAAAATTAGTAATTTTAAGGCCAATTGATTAAAGTGTAACAACCCGCATATTTATCGATTTTATATTTAAATATTTTATTTAAATATAACATCGTTCGTCGGATTATAGTCCGAAAAGCTACTTCTTGCATACGGTCGAATTGGGACTCGAGACCACTTCCATTGAGTTCAAAATGCCGTTTGCGACCTTTTTGAGTATAAGCTTCGATATGTTTGGAGTTAGTAGAATTTTGCTACTTTTTCACTTTGGACTTTGGGTTTGGTTCAGCCCACTTGCCAATTCTGGTTATATCAACCCAACCCCTCTCCACTTCTCTTCATTCTTTCCTCATTTCCTTACTCGCTCAAGCTCAAGAGAATAATGGGGGAAAAGATTGGAAATGGAAATTCCTAAGCCCTAGTCCTTCTTGCAAACTCCAACTTCTAGCTCCAAATTCAAAGAGAACCCATTGGTAAGCATCATCTCCTTCCTCTCCATCTCATTCTCTCTTTGATTTCAGAAAATTCCTAAACCTAATTTGGGAAGTGTTTCTCTTTTAGCTTAGATTCATGCTTCTTGTGTTGAGATTGAAGTGTGGTTGATCTTCCCTTGTCTTCAAGCTTCTTCTTCATTCGTTTGGGTTCAAAGGTGATATTTTTATCTCACATCTTAATCTATATTTATCTTCGATTGTTAGGTATGAATTCCTAACACTTATTCTTGTACAATTGCTTTTGGTTTGGATTGATTTGGTGAATATTCCAATTTTTAGTGTTTTGAGTTCAATTCTTTGAAAATCCTAACTTTGATGTTTTGATCATGTTTTTGGTGATGAATCGAAGAGCGTATATGACCGGGTAGTCGATTGGCGTAAACCCTTAGTGCCGTTGCTCGACCGATTGAAATTTGGAAGAGATTGGCATTCATAAAATAGGCATGGGAGTGCTGGCAACAGGCTTCGGTCGACCGAACTCAGGGTCCGGTCGACCGACCTGCTTCCCAGGCACTTCCCTGCCTCTGTTTGGAAGTGCAGGTTACAGGCTCCAGTCGACCGACCATAGGGTCCGGTCGACCGACCTGCTACCCGAGCACTTCTGTCTCTGGTCCGGTCAACCGACTCAGGGAGTCCGGTTGACCGACCTGCTCCTATTTGCCAATTATGCCTATATTGCCTATTTTGTTTGAATTTCCAACTTTAATCGATTCGTGTTGTCTCCTATTTGTTGTTATCATTTCTTAAGACTTTGATGACTCCTCTTTCGGGATGGTACCTCGTTAGGTCGCTCGACCCTATCCCCCTTAGGTCATTAGACCTCAATTTGTCTTCACTAGGTCATACCGTTTTGACGGGGCGCTGCCCCTTGGACCCCCGCGACCTGACCGGGCAGGTCGAACCCCGTACCCCCCTTCGTAGGGGATCTTATCTGAAAAACATTCATCGGAATTTCTACTATGATGGTTTTGGGATTGATTTCTTTGAACTTTACTCACGTCTTCGAACGTGAATTTTTATGATTGATTGTTTCTACAATCACTTCTATGATTTGTCACTTCAAAATATAAAGGTTTTCTATACTAGTATTAAATATCAAAACTCTTTCATCAAAGCGATTTCAACACTATTTTAAATATCAAAAGTTCGTTTTCTCAAACCGATTTCCAATCTACTAGTATATACAAGCCTTTACTTCACTCGGATGAGAAATCGACTTAAACGACTTAGTAAAATGAGTGGTATGAAACGCTTGCGTTCACTTCGTCGGTTAGCTCTTGGACTTGTTCGACTGAACCCTTTTTGTGACAATTTTCTAGTGCAGATCTACAATCTGTTCGTAAATATTTGAGTTAAGCAAGTGGTTATGGGACATGAAGCTAAACTCTTATATTTACTAGCTTAGTGTAATCGACACTTCTTGATGATCGATGATGATCATTTTATGGTTTAGACTAGCAATGTGCGATGTCTCTTTGTTTGCAAGGTTAGACTAGTCCTCATTGGTGTGATTCCGACTCACACATATCTATTTGCCTGCGAGGTTAGACTAGACACCACTTGTGTGATTCCACTCACACATACCTTTTTGCTTTTTGGTTAGTCTAGTCCTCAATCTGTGTGATTCCGACTCACACATATCTATTTGCCTACGAGGTTAGACTAGACACCACTTGTGTGATTCCACTCACATATACCTTTTTGCTTTCTGGTTAGTCTAGACCTCAATCTGTGTGATTCCGACTCACACATATCTATTTGCCTGCGAGGTTAGTCTAGACACCACTTGTGTGATTCCACTCACACATACCTTTTTGTTTGCGAGGTTAGACTAGACACCACTTGTGTGATTCCACTCACACATACCTTTTTGCTTTTTGGTTAGTCTAGACCTCAATCTGTGTGATTCCGACTCACACATATGGGGTAGCTCCCCATGGTCTTCGGACCGTCATGTGATAGGCCTCTTTCTTTCCCTTTTATGATTTCTGGATTTCTTGTATGGATTTCTGGATTTTATGTCAATAACTTGTTATGAGAACAAGTTTAGGGTATGATGCCCTCTTTGGATCTTATGATATTGATTTATCTCTTATTGGTTGATCTCCTGTTGATCATCATTTGCATACTTATAGTAGTATGTCAGTATGGATATTTTATGTTTATGCCATATCTTTTATTTTATATCATGTTATCTAATATTTATAGCTAGACTGATCCGTTTATTATTTTCTTAAATAATACTCGGGTCAGACCGAGATTTTACAGGTGCTTCCTCGTGACTTCTTATCTGGAGCCATCTTCTGACTTTTGGCTAACTACTCTAGTTTAGTAGTTTTTGTTGTATACATTTGAGATTTAGACTCCTTGATGTATACATATTCTTTTGCCTTGCACTTGTATCTATTCTTTTGTGTTATTGTGGATCTTATTTGACCACTACTCTGATGTACACTTTCATGTGTTATATTCATATCTATTTCCGCCTTTGTGATATGAATTGCCTATGACTGATTTATGTTATGCTTATTTCTATATTTGTTTCCGAAGTCCATATAGCCACTGTGTAGTAGCTTTGAGTTTGTATCGGTATGTCGGATTTCCTCTTGAGATGAAAAGTTATATTTTTATCTGGCATATCGGTACTCGCACAAAGCAATTATACAGATGGTCGCTCCTCAACAGCCTTATTCTCCGTGCTAGTTGACGGCATTACACTGTAGTGTCCTTGACTAGTGTGGGTATAGTGGTGGGGCGTTACATAAAGCATACCCATTTAGTAATGTAACATCCCAGAATTTTACCACCTTGATTTGTGAATATCTAATAAATTTTAAATATTCAAATAATAGGTTTTATAAATTAAAAATAATATGACACTTTTAAATAAACAAATGATGGTAAAATAGATTTGTAACGACCCAGGATTTTGCCACTTTGAAATAGGCTATTTAAATATATTTTATATAATCAATAAATGGATTTTTCTTAGCAAATGAACCTATTCTAATTATTTAATAATGATGATAAAATAGTTTTCAAATTTTGTTTACCAATATAGATAGTTCAAATAAAAAGAGAAAATGTGACTGAAGAACGTTTTCCGAAATTTCAATTTTCGACACCCGAAAGTCATCGGGAACGTTGTGCACACTTGGTGCAACATGCACACATTTATACATGTTAGAATTAGTATTAATTAAGCATACTTATATATATTAACTTATATATACACACATAAGCATGGATGTGACAAATTATGTTATAAAAGGCATATATATACATATAAACACACTTATATGTATACAAATCACCTCCATATCCTTAGTACACACACATGGAAGCTCTAGCATGATTCAAGGAATGAAAAAGGGGGAGAACGTGTACAGGTGATGGGAGGGAGGTATGGAGTGCATGTATGTGTATATATTTAATTATAAGCACTTTATATTTTAAAAATATATTCCTAAGCCTATAAATACTCCTTCCATTTCATAATTTTTATTTTACAATCCTCTTCTCCACTTTCAAATTCCTAAAAGCTTGAAATATATATCCATGGCTTCTCTTAATGTAAGAAAAAATCACTTCTTTTTACTCAAAATCTCCTCTTTAGTCCACTAAACCACTTTTACATATACACAACCTCTTCTCTTCCAAGTTGTAAGCCCATCCACCCTAAAACATCCATGGTCGAGCCCAAATTGTCCACAACCAAGCCCATTTTGGGTGTGTAGGCATCCAACGACTTCATTTTTGCATAGTACTAGCTTGTATTCAAGTTCGGTAGAAGTTTGCCTTGATTTAGTGAAAGTTTGGTGATTAAAGTTCATGTTTTAAAACTCAAGTTACTAACTTTTTGAAGTTGTAAAATTTATGAGTTAAAAGGTTGCTTAAGTATGTGGTGATGTTATATGTTGTGTATGCTTGCATATAGACCTGTCAAAACATGACCCAACCCATTAACCCCAACCCATTAACCCAACCCATTTACCCTACTTATAAATGGGTTGGGTCAACTCATTTATGAATATTATTAAATGAGTTATGGGTTGGGTTGACCCATTTTTAAAAGGGTTGTAAATGGGTAACCCATTTACCCATTTATTAAAAACATTAAATTATAATATAAATTTGAAAAATAAGAATTTTGAACATACATTGTAGTTTTTTATAGATACTGACAGTTGTACTTAGAAAATAACAGGCTACCGCATCCGCATATTCCGCATAGTGTAGAAGCCGCTATTTTTTTGTTCAGACTGCAATAACTCCTTCGTTCTAACTCAGAATCAGGAGACACTTCGACCGATGAACTCCCACCTAAATTACGGACAATATGGAACACTTGAATACTTCATCGTGTGAACGCACACTGTAGTTCTCCAAGGGGACTGACAGTTGTACTTCGAAAATAATAGGCTACCACATCCCCATATTTGAACTCCGCCAAGTGCAGAAGCCGCTATTTTTTTTGTTCAGACTGTAATAACTTCTTCGTACTAACTCGGAATCAGGCGGGATTTCGACCGATTAACTCCCACCTAAATTACGGACAGTGTGGAACACTCTGATACTTCATCGTGTGAATGCACATTGTAGTTCTCCAAGGGGACTGTCAGTGTTACTTAGAAAATAATAAGCTACCACATCCCCGTATTTGAATTTTGATGAAAATTAGAATTTTAATTTTTTATCGGAACTCAAAACATAAAAATTAGAATTAGAATTATTTTATATTTATTTGTTTTTTATTAGTCAAATTAAGTTTAAATCTTTAAATGGGTTAAATGGTTAACCCGCTTATTAAATGGGTTGGGTCATAAGTGGGTAAAAAAGAATGGGTCATAAATGGGTTAGGTCAAACTCGACCCAACCCATTTTGACTCAACCCAACCCGTTTGACAGGCCTATGTGCATATATGTTGATTTGGTATTGTTTGCTTATGCCGAAGTTTGAGTAGGCGATAAGGATTATACCTTGAATATTGAAAACGTTAGTTAATATTGTGAAGTAATATTCGTGCTTACGATTGTGCTATAATGTTATAATGTGATATTATGTTGGAATGTTGTATGTGTTGTATGTGGGTTCATGACACAAACGTAGCGATTCGCTAACAAAAGCGACTTAGAAATCCTTCTTTTTGTCAAAAAGTTATTTTTATTTCAAAGCGAAATGCTTTTTAAATCTTTGATTTTGGTTTCAAAAGTTTATTTTCATGCTTTAAAGAAGACAAGAGTTCAAAAGGGAAGTTTTAAAAGCTAGAAAAAGGAAAGTTCAAGGTTTTGAAATTACAGGTCTGTATAGCGATAGTCGTTATACGCACAGTTCGAAAAATCTAAATATTTTTCTAATCTAAACTTGTTTTCACTTAGAAACCCTTTTGAAAATGTTTTCAATTTTAATTTAGTAATTAGAGACCAATTATCTAATCTTTTAATTATTTATAAATTTAATGAATAATTAATTAATTAATTAAGGCAATTGGTACTTAATCATTTGTTGATAATGGTTTTTAAACTTAAATGTTAATCAATTAAGTTAATCATGATTTGTTACTTAATTAAAGTTAATTATTATTTAATTATTAATTAAGGATTAATTAATTGTTATTTAATTATTTATTTAAGATAATTATTTATTATTTATTATTTTGAAAAGGGGTTTATTTAATTAATCTTTGATTAAAGTTAATTATGTTAATAAGATGTAATTAAGGTTTAATTACTCTTAATTAAAATTTGATTACTATTTAACAAGGATTTGATTCTCATTTAGAAGGGTTTTTAGTTTATTTTAAAATCGTTTTGAGTTTAAGTAATCATTTTTATTTTAAACTATTTCCTTTCAAATTTTTTCTAAATAAAGGAATTTCTGTGTTGCTTACCCTTAAGTAACCCCATATGATTATGAAAACTAAATGACATCTATTAGTAGAACAAACACCATTCTGCTATTATAATTAACTGGATATTTACTTAATTTGATTGATCGTTATGTGTTGATCCCTTATATACCTGTTGTTATGTGATGTCATGTTAGACTGGATAAGTAAAACCAATTAAAAGCACCATTGTGGTCATTAAGCCTCCTTTTGATTTTGTAAGGATAAATATTCCATTTTCCTTTTGAAATGGTTTCAAAGTTATTGCATTTTGAACAAGATATTTAAAGAGTGATTTGGCAAATGGTTTTACTAAAGATGTTTTAACTAATGGGAAAGGTTTTCCATGTTATAAAAAGAAGTTTTATAAAGAGTTTTATAAAGGAATTTGAAATTTTATAAGGTGTTTTTGGGTAAATGGATTTGAGTTTTTAAGCAAAGAAGATGTCATAAATAAGGAGATTTATAAATTGGATTTTCTTATTAAAGGAAGCTAATTTGATTTAAGGTTATTTAAGAAGTTGTTTAAACATGAAAGGTTTATAAAAAAGTTTATAAATGACTTTGGGGTATTTATAAAAGAAGTTTTAGAAAATGATTTGGATATTCATAAAGGAAGTTTAGAAAATATTTTGAAATGGATTTGGATTTCAAGTAAAAGAGATTTCATGAATGAAATAGATTTGATTAAAAAGGATTTATCGAAAGAAGTATAAAAAGAATTTGAGATCTGGGTTTCTCTAAACTGACCTTTTAAAATTGGTGGTATGGAACATCCATTCCACACTTAACACCGAGGAAATAATGTTTAGGGTTGTCCATACCTCCAATTTAAACAACATTTGTTTAACCCTTTTTAACATGATTTGGAAGTAAGAAGTTATTCATAAATGTTTGGTGTACATGCTTATGTCTGAGAGATAAGTATATGAATGTTTTAGACAAATGTTTTGAAAAGAGATTTATTAAATAAAGATATGTTCTGAGGCTTAGTGTTTGCTATGGATAAATAAATCTCAAATGGAATTGGTTATTGTTTGTTTATTTAATAGTTAAATAACAGGATATCAAATATGGACCCAAAACGTAACTTTGGAAATATCTAAGAGAAACACGTGAGTTATATAGCACAATCATCCTTGATGATGCTGTATTGTGCGTATAAATCTCGTTTCGTTCTCCTAGGACAAATGATAAGGAAATTCATTCACTAACGGTTAGGAGGTGATCTCTACTCTTATCTTTGACAATTTATTTCCTAAAGAACTGGGATTGAGTTTACCAAAAACTATCGAATGTTGTTTTGAAGAGACCCGGATGTGATATGTTATCCGGAAACCACGTCGATCCAACTCAAGCATTTCGAAGTGAAGACATCTTGAAGATGATGAAATTGAAGATGGAGCTCTTTAAAGTGCAAGGGCTGCTTACTACTAATCCTAAGGGTGATTCCAAAAAGGATGTAGTAGAAGTAGTGTCTTCGGTTTGTCCATCTCCTGGACAACTTGTATGGATGAATGCTAGCATTACATTGTTACCCGAATGGCAGTGTTAGCATTCCAAGTGGGAAGTGCTATATAAAAGGTAAAAACATAGCCTCAAGCCTCACCAACCGGGAATGACAATAATAAGGGAGATGTTGTAGGGCTAAGAAGGTCGCTCCCAGGTAGGGTACGATCATCCCTATATAGAGTCGATATTATCTCTCATTTGTATGCTTCAGGGCCCATTAACTAAGGGGTGATCATATTCGGTACTATTAGTCAAGTAGTAGGCCGATTATGTATGGCAAGGGATCCCGGCGAGGTCCTCGGTGTTATTTTATCTAAAGATGCACCGTGACGGGCGGTATCCTAGTAGCCCAGTCATTGTATGGAATCCATTTTCCAATATTCACCGTACGAACTTAGTTTTGCCCAACTATGTTGAAATGTGAAATGCAAGCATTTCATCTATATTCATATTTTACTTTGACTTCTAGACATTATCATAATATCAATGGATTTTCTATAGAAAATGTTTTGGTTTTCGTAAGGGAAAAACCCGTCTGTGTTTATGTGCGGCGTGGTCTTATGAGATGCCTTTGATTTAAAGGTTTTTTTATAAAGTTAAAATTTATGCTTTGCTCACACCAGACCCATTCTGACCCGTAGTTTATTTTCTTTTCCTAAACTCTTGGGTGCTCAAATTTGAATGGGCAGCCAAGTAGTTCAGGTTTTTCCGCAGATTCATTTTGGAGGAGCTTGGAGCAGGTGGCTTCATAGATGGCTAGTTATTACCTTGTTTTCCACTGTATTATATGTATATTGTACCTGTTAGGTAGGGACAGGCTGTTATAACTATCCTAGGCTATAATTTGTATTAGAATGATTCTGATGTAATATTTTTGAAATGACTTTGTAATATATTATGTTGAGTAATATATATTGTTCCGTTGCGTTGTGTATTCTGTATTGTTTAGTTTTCTTCTCTTTTATTTTTTTTCTTTTTTTCACTCCTAATAATTTGCCTTTCGGATGACTAAATGATTGACACACGAAAACCGAGGAAGTATTAAGTGTCGTCTTTGGTAGTAAGAAAGGCGGATCGTTACAAGTATGGTGTCTAGAAAGGTAGTGTCGAAGGTTGGGATTGGGTAATAAATATTCTACCCTACTTAGCTATCGGCCTAGCCTAAAGGGTGAAGTAAGCCCAAAGGTTATCCATAATATAAAGGCCTAAATTGGTTTTGGGATTTGAGCTAATTTTCAAAATCTGTTTGAAAAATTAAACATATATTTTGAATTTAAAGTTAATTTTAGAATGTAAAAGGGAAATTTTATATAAGTTATAAAATGCATTCAAATTTTTCGAAAATTATTTTGGAAAATTAAATAATTAATTTTGAAATTTAATCAATGTTATTAATTAAATTAAATTAAATAATTAATTAAAAGTTAATTAATCAATATATATTAATATATGTTTATAACAAGTATATTTGTCTTAAAATTATTTATGATAAACTAAATTAAAATTTCAAATTAATTAGTATATTTAATTAACTTATTTAATTAAATAAAATATTTTAATAAAATTAATTGGAAGTTAATAATTAAAATGTGTATATATATATATTGATATGTACACATAAACAGACTAAATGTATAGTTGATTAACTATCTTAGATGGTTTAAGATGAGTAATATAATTTTTTTAGAAATTTTACATAAATTAAATTGAATTAATTAACTATGATTTAATTAATAAGAATTAAAATTAGTTAAAGAAGATTTAATTAATAAGATACATATGTATATTATATAAGTATATTAATTTATAAAAGTAATAAATAAGTTAATACTTATATAACTATATATGTATCAACTTAAGTGGAACTATAAGAAATCCAACTTAGATTTAAGGAACAAATACATATGCATTATACTTATACCGTGATTTCTGATGTGTCCAATACTTGAATCACGAGGTTATTTTATAAGAAATACATTGTTCTCTAAATCATATCACTCAAATAAATATCTATTAAAGATTATGAATCTTTATTATAAACAGCGTCCTCTATCATACACACACACATATATTAATAAATTACTTGCATACTCTTTAGTTGTTGAGCAAACTCAAGCTAGAGTGTTATGTATAGTATTATTAACATATTGACTAGAGAGGTAAGATAACTGTATATGTTTGTTGAGCAAACTTAAGGTACATACGTTATATTTAGGTCATTGCAAAGTGTATGAGTGAATAATCTCTTTCTATTTGCTAAGCAAAGTCAAGGTCGAGATTGAAATTAGGACAAAGACCATGGGTTAGGAGTTGTATATGAATTTGTTGAGCAAACTCAAGACCAAGATCACAAAGCAAGCAATTCCTAACGCCCATTAGAGAAATCAAAAGATTTATAGGTTTTTCTTAGTGTTTTGAGAAACATAAAAATCTAGTGAGAGCCTTATTAGTAACATAAAATGGTAAAATTTAACCTTTCTAATATTATAAGAATATATGCTATGCAAGTTAAAACAATCAATTTAGATAAATTTTTGCAACCATTATAATTGGTAAACTATTTATTGGTTAAAATATACAAATGAATCGAAATGAAATGACATAGAAATATAAAATATACTTGCCAATAAATCTTTTGACATATTGTCACTTCAAAATCCATGCAAGAGCCAATTTACAAAACCGTTAAAACATTCATGCCTCGTTTGCTTAGAGTTTATTATTCCAAGGTTGTGTATTGTCTATTATGAGTATGGAACTCTTAAGCAATACAAGAATATGGATATTTGATCCATATTCAATCATATATAAATGTTATATGGTGAACGATCGCGGTTTGTAATGTGTGAAACTTCAATGAAATTAGCTCATTGGAAATAAGAAAATAAACAATAATGCAAAGTCGTGTATTCAATATAATTGATTACAATAAGGATCTCCTTTGAATGGTTTGCCTATTTTGGAAAGGAAAGCAAATGTACGAGAGTAGACGTAACTTAGGCATGGTTAGGATGAAGAGAGTGAATAGTCACTTCAGCTTCATAAAGAAACATCGAAAATGAGAATTGTATAAAATACTAAAGGTTACTTAATATGTAATGAGAAATGAGATTTCTATTCCAAATGTATTTTCGTATATAAAATTGTTTTCTATAGAAGTTATTTCTTCGAGTTCAAGATAATTGTCTTAAACTCATGATCGTAAACTAGTTATAGTGAATGAAATAAAATCTCATAACAAGTGGTTGAATAGAGTTTCGTATTTGGGATGCTATTATAATAATGGTGGAAATAGTAGGAGCATATCGTATAAGATGTCTTAGTGGATGGATCAAGTTATAAAAAAAATTAATTTTGTAAATATACCAGATATAATTTTCAAAACAATATTTATTTTCAGCCTTAACTGAAAATAGCTATAGTTTTATGTTAATATGAATATTTTGGATATTCATTTTAAAATAAATCTATAATTATGATACTTATTTTTATAAAAAAGTTGATGCACTAGAAAATACATAATTATCTTAAAAAAGTTAAAACTATTTTGGAAATATGTATTAAGCCACATTATTGAGAAATAAGTATTTAATCATATGATTATCAATCATATGCTATTGGTAAATTGTATCTTAAATGATAGAAGGTAAAGCATCCATTTTGTGGGAGCGACATTAGAGTTGGTGAACTCTTAGGACTGAACATACAGATGTATGCAATCATAGGTCCAATGTTACTAAAAGTTTCCACTTGCTTCGTTAATTTCATAGATGAAATATCATAGAAATGAACATGTGTACTCGATACACAAGTTGTTTTAGTTATGATAAGTTCATTGAGTATAAAACAGAAGTAGAAAAACATGACATGCAAAAGAAAATAAAATGATTTGATTTAATCGAATAGGAGAGTTTATTGGAAATAGTTCCAAATTTACCTAAAAACTAAATAAGATTCAATCTCAAAAGGTAATCTTCCTTATGATACATAATGATGTATCGATAAAGAGTAATCAGACGTTGTTGGACAAAGCACGATTTATGATAAGTGAAGTTGTGTTAACTTCTCTCTATAAGGTCGCATACTTAAGAGTAAGTATATAAGGTTAAAATTAATTTTATCTAAAGCATAGTTTACAAGATCATACAAGATAAGACTTGACAACAACCCTTAAATATTCTAGATTAATGAGTTGGGAGGTAGTGCGAGTCGAAAGACTGCACGTAATACTTGCTCACAAGGGATCTTGTGTAGACCATCACAAATGAGTGTGGAACCGGCCAATATTGATTGATCAATTTATGTTATGAACATAAGTTTCATAAACTTAAAAACCAAATCAGTTTTATACATATATAAGGGCAATTTATAAAACGTTTATGAATGCATATTCTGTTGTACTGAGAAATAATTGTTGTTTCAAGAAACACCAACTTCATGAAGAAGTAATTTCCTTTAGAAATTATTGATAGTAAAATGGATTTGGATACAATCCAAAAATAAAAATGATTACAAAGGATAAAGTGAGATTGGCCAGTCCTAAACGGACACAACTAATTAGAGTGTCTAATAAGAACTCTCGCACATTAAAAAGGAACTATGATTTTCTTATCGATGTCGAGAAAAGAATTTTCTCAGTTGTCAATACTCTATTAATAGTGTTGACTCTGCCATATGGCATGATGAAAAAATCGGGAATGGACTCCTAGTATATTATCAAATATGATTTTGATGGTGTACTTGAAGGGATATGAACCATCGGCCGCAAAATTCTCTCCCAAAGGAAGACCAATATAGTTGGAATATGGTAACCTACATTGAAAGAATAACATCATAAATTTCATTTGTTAAAATAAAAGTAACAAATTCATCATTCAAATTAAATTGATTCAAACTTTACTCATAAAATTATCGCTCTATATGATTTTGAGTTTTGACATATGTACAATGAAACATAAATTCTAAATAATGATTTAGAATATATTGTTTGTGCTTAATAACCAAAGTGTCTCGACGCCGGGGAAGCGATCCCGAGTATGCGGTTTATGGAAAATGGTCCAAGAAATGATACAAAAGTATTATTGATAAGAATCAGAGTGAAGAAAGCATTTTTACAGAGAAAGCATATAGTTTGATTTTTAGTCAAAGTGAAGAGGAACGTATGTCTATAAGAAAGAATATCAATAGGTGCTAAAATATTTCTAAAACTATAAATAAACAACAAATATATGATTATTAACAACGTATTTGTGTTAAAATCATTTCAATTTAGTTGTTTAATTCTCTATATAGGATTTGGAAAGACATCTTTTATAATCAGTATAAAACGACGTTGGGAATGTCCCAAAAAAACATGCACATACACTAAGTTGTTTAATATAGAACATGTAAAATGGGTTCCTTATGCATTAGCAATAGAATTATCATAAATGTTATATCGTCTGTGATATCACATTTTTCTTACGTGTTTGATACATAGAGAAATCATTAAATCCGAATTAAGACTATTATATAATGGCTTAGAGTGTTCTTAAGTATTTATGAAATACTAAAGAATTGTTTGTAAAAACGACGAACTCCTTATGAACGAGTGCATGGATTCGAACATCATAAGTGATATCGAGTATAATGTATCAATCCTAAGCTCATGTTCAATCTTAAGTTAAGAATATTAAGTTGGAAATATTCTGAACAATAAGTAGTGGCTTATTCTACCAAATGCTAAGTACATCACCTTAAATAATGCTGTAGTATTATTAATATAAATAAATGCATGAATTTACAACCGAGTTAGGGGTGATTTTAAATGTTGAGAATCCCATGTTATTGTTATATGATAATAATGTCATGATATAGATCGCGAAAGAACCTAAAATTTATTGTAAGTCGAGAAGCATACTTCAAAAAGTTCCACATGATAAAGGTACTTTATTAGCATCAAAGAGAGTTGATTGATAGGGTAGACAATTAAATCAAATAGCATACACGTTCATTAAGGGACTAATCGAATTAGTATTTGAGAAAACCAATCGAAGGAATTGGAATAAGATTCCATAATTGACCCCAAATGCAAGTGGGAGATTAATGGAGTTAGACGTATGCCTTAGAGGCAATTATGTAATTTGTAACATAAATCTAACTCGATAGACGGCCTTGTTCAAAATAAAAGGTGTTTTCTTTCTATTTTGTACTTTTCATATTGTGATATGCTATTTATTTATTTATTTATTTAATTTAAGTATAGTAAATAAAATTATTAAATGATATATCATGTGATAATAAGTACAATGTGTTTTAATCATGAGAAAGTTATTACTATAAAAATAACATGTTATTTTAAATATTCCTAACCAAGATGTTTCGAGATAGGATATCGATACATCTATTGAGACTAGAGTATGTAACGCTCTTCAAATGCTGGACAATGTATAACTCGTGGATGCTGGGGCACCAAGGGGTTACATACTGATAGTTATTGGATAACTATGAAATGACTCACTCGAGAGTTCTCAATTGGTTGACATAACTAAGGTCAAACAGAGAATCTCGAAGTGGAGATGTTACATGGTTTCCTCGACTTGAGAATACCGTGGACTTCAATATGGATACTCCACTTTAATTATATTTAAATCGTCACATAACATCCATCAAATGACTATAGTTCGGTCTGAGTTGAAATATTGAAAGTGAAACACTACTCAATAGGGAATTCGTCTCCTCGGTTATACCAGGTTAGTCTCACGATCAATTGTAGTCATTCCAAAGTCAAATCTCTAGCCAAAATAGTACAGTTAATAATAATTGCTATTATCGAACCAAGAATTTTGTGTTTGGAAAAATCAAGTTAAATGTGGACGATGTTAGAATTTTGACCAAAACCAAATTTCATAAGTCCTAAATTGATAGTGTTGATGAAGAAAATTGATGTAAATAATTGTTGCTACGAAGTACCGCTTATAATAATAAAATTAGGTTTTTATCAAAAAGATGTGTAAGCGATAAATTCAGCCAAAATGTCGCACTACTGACTATGGTGATATGTGAACGTTAATATTCAAATTATTCAATATTAACCGCTGACTGTACATCTTTGAGTCGTACAGCCGTAATGATGAATACACCGAAAAACCACATGATTTAATTAATTTACAGTCGTTGTAAATTAATTAAATTAATTAATATATATGAAATATTACTTGTTATTAATTTTATTTGATTTGATGTTTGACTGCCATTAGTATTTAATGAAATGCAAATAAATAAAAATTATGTATGAGCACAACGATACAATATCGATAAAATGTTTAAATTTGACTTAAATGAATTAAAAACTGAAGTTTTTGGGAAATTTTGAGGGTCCACGTGGCAACATTCTTGGCCGTCCAAACTTGGTAGAAGCGAGAGAATATTTTATTGGGATTTAATAAAGAATTAAAGAGGTAAGGTTTTAAGGAAGGAAATGGAAATGTTTCGATCATTCCTTTGAAACAAATCTTCATTCATTTGTTTCATTTGGTTCTTCCTGATAAACTTATTTATTTCTCTTTATCTCCTCCACTTCTTTAATGGCCGAAATCGTCATGGCTTCCACATCAAAATTTCCCGAAACAAAATCAAATGAAATCAAATTAAATATAAAGGTGGCGGTTCAGACTGTTGTAATCCCTAGAATTAATTCAATTGGATCTAGGATCTTTCTTCATTCAAGATGCAACTTTTGACTACATCATAAGGTAAATTCAAATTTCATTTATTCATATGTTAATCATGTTAATTTAATCTAGATCCCCATTTATGATACACCTCAGTTGGTTATATGTTCATTATGTTGATATATTTCAGATCTTTCATCTCATTTGATTATTTGTTTATATTATTTGTATAGTCTAAGTCTGAATCTTTTACAACGAATTTATATATGCCTAAGTTGTCTGATCTATTTTGTTGTTGTTTGAAAAAAACATTTTTGATCGAAAACTATTTTTTAATTAAGTATATATATATATATACTACATGGTTGTTTAAAAAAATTTGAATTAATAAAATTTGATTATTTAAACTAACCTTTACAATTGAATACATGTGTTTCATGTTGTTTTGAAAATACTTTGTTTGGATATTGTTTACGTAAGTGTAAAAGTTATTTTAATTCAAAATCTACAAGTAGACTTTTATGTAAAATTATAAACCATTTAATCTACAAGTGGACTTTATGTAAAATTATTTTCTCTCTCTAAATAAAATGAAATCTTCCCTCAATTAATTGCATAAGTGAAGAAAGAAAAAAAAATGGGTTTTCTCTAAATTAAATTAAACTAGTAACTTGTTACACACACATACACATAAGAGTATATTTGATATACTTTATTTTATATAAACATTATATTGATTAAAATATAAATAATTAAAACTTCTTTTAAACAAATTTAAATAAAATAAGATTTTATTTAAAAAAATATTAGATTGAACCTAATAAACTTTTGGACTACATGGGCCAATAGATCCAAAATATGATTATTATTTTTTGATATCTACCTATTTAATCCGGTTTCTTCATGTCCAACGACCTATATCATGACAGTCATTCCCTATTCATACAAAATAGATGAAAAAAGATCAAAGTCCGCGATTGCCACAGCATGTCCAAGGGGAACTGTTGTAGATGGATTGGAAAAGAAAAGGTTTCCCATCATGTACATCATAAATAGCCTAGTTATCTCTAAATTATGGTCCGAGGTGTACTTTCAAACTAATTTCCTAATTATGTCCCTAATGAAACTAACTCTAATATGAGTACCCCATGATAAGCATGTGGGTATAGAAACACTAGGCAAAATATGCAGCAAATTATCATGCCTTTGAGACTGCTTATCGAAAGGTAAAGGATGATCTAGCCTAACAGAAATACTGGTAAGTATAACAAAATCTAAAGGAGTAATTGTAACATTCCGTATCTGGAGGCCAAAAGCTAAGCGCTACAAATGCTTCAGTCATACATAGTATTAACTTTTGGTGACAAAATGCGGTAATGATAATGGTATCCATAATATCAGAAGCACATGAATATGAACAAAATCACAGATTTCAAAAACCAACATTTTTCTGATTACATTTCAAAACAATAATTCATATCCATGTTACATAATCCCTTAACGTTTCCTAGGCAATGATTAAATATATCATTACAAAAATACGCCAAGAGTGACATATGACTATGCCCCCTTGGTTGATCAAAGCAATATAGTTATATCTGACTTATATACACAGCGGAATCAAAACAAAATGAAACAGTAAATCCTAATTAGCTATCCGTCAGCCACCTCCTCGTCTTCAGATGCTTTATTCGCCAAAAGACAAAAGCCTGAAAACCTCAACCCTCAGCCTACTCAAATCAATTTTGAGTACCCGAGAGTTTTAAGGGGAAACAAAAACTTCGAGTCAGACATAAGGCCTGGTGTGAAATTAATTCTGTTACATCTCGGTTTACTGATATTAAGTGAGACCACGCCGCTTAGCGGAACGGGTTTCCCCTCACTTATATCCTATTTAAAACATATTTTTTGCAAATCCTTTCCTGCATCCAAACTGATTAATCAAACTGATTATATCAAAATAGCAATATCTTTTATGCTAATAAATGGACTATCTGTCCGTAAAATAAGTAATATATGAACTATCTGCCCACATATAATAGCAAGGTCCGTTATGCCATAAATGGACTATCTATCCATCCAACTGGGCTGACTGCCCGCAAACTGGACTAACTGTCTGAAATCTAGGCCGACTACCTGCTAAATGGACTAGTTGTCCGAATCAAAATGGACTAACTGTCCGAATTATTTCCTTAGGGTTCTACCCTTTGAATTTTCCTTGAAAACCTTTCCAAAATGATTTAGTCATTCAAATCATATATATACAAGGAAAATATATCTTTAGCTTTACTCTAAGCCATTTTGCCATGTTATATATACTTTACTCAAAATAATGTTGATGAGATTTAATAAGGATTAACTATCCTTCTAAAACAAGTCAAAACCCTTTTTAACTTGAAAGTACTTAGGCTACATTTCCTATTTATTACATTCGAAACCTTTGTTTAAAACCGTCAAACAACCATTTCAAAACCATTGAAGGTAACCCCTTCGAAACTATTAGAAAACCCTTTCGAAATTATTAAATATTGCCTTTCAAAAATATTGGAAAAACCTTTCCTTTCTTTTCTCCGAAAGCTTCAAAATAACAGACATCCCCTTTAAAACCTTTTAAATATTGCCTTTCGAAAACATAGGAAAAACCTTCCTTTTAATCCTTTCGAAACATTGGGGAACCACCCCTTTCAAAACCATTCATTAAAACCTTTCGAAACAGTCAAAACTCAATTCTTTCGAAAGCACTTTAGGTTCAATTTAAAACACGTGGAAATCTTTCGAAACCATTCAGAAATGTCTCGGTCGAAACCTTTTGGATTCTGCCTTCAAGTAGAGCAAAAGATCAGAAATCCATTAAAGTCGAAAGCATCAGTTTCAAAACCTTTTAAAACTATCTCTTTTGAAACCATTTGGGTTTTACTTTACTTATAGAAAAAGGGTCTTAAAAACATTTAAGTCAAAAGCAACTGCTTCGAAACCATTTCCTTTAAATCATTTGACTTGGTTGAAAGCTACTTAATCGAAAGCCATTTAGTCAAAAGCAAGCAGACATGTTTCTTTAATTTAAAAACAAAGGACTGCCTCAACTCCTTCGAAACTCCTAGTTTCGACTCCCTACCTTCCACCTACATCCAATTCACTACGTACCAGTAAATCGATACCATGTGCATTGGTTTCAACCGTGTCGGAAACGAAGATGAGGAGGCGGAACCTAGTGTCGACGGTGTCGAAATAGTGAAAAACTGTAGCAAATAGTTTTTTTTCACCTAACCTGCATTACGTATCTAATTGTGATTGGTTGCCTCTTTCTTTACCAATAAAAAGTGCTACCGACTTTTTCAGATTTTATAATTTAAATCTTTTTACAAAAAGCCCCTTCTCCTCTTTTAATTATATAAAACATTTAAGTCTCATACCTTAAATAATTTTATATAACCATTAAAACACTTAGGAAAAACCTAGAAAAATTCCAAAAAATCACATTATATATGTTTTCCAACATATAAAAATTTCAGACCAAATAATTAAATATTTACCCGTAATTAATTTATAACCCAAAATACCATTTTCTTTACTAGAAAATTCATATTAATTCCACAAAAATTCAGAAAAATCTGAAAATCGAAACCCATCTCCAAAATAATATTTATGATCTTCATAAAAATTCGCAAGGCATTTGGATGTCATTTTATTGGGTTTTCACCTTAAAACATATCATAAATTCAATATGAATAACCATAATTCATCAACAAGTATATACATTCATTCCATCATTCAAAAACATGGCAAATCATTGCAAAATATTCAGAATTCATATTAAAACCAAAAACAAAATCTAAAATGAGGTGTAAACATTATTCACCTTAGCTTTAGAGATTATGGAGATTGAGATGTGAATTGATTTGATTTGAATTTGCCTCTTTCTAGCTTTTCTTCCAATCTTCCTTGTTAATGGTGGCCGGCCTCTTTTAAAATTTTTGGAAATGAAACGAACGTGTAAAATTTTACACGGCCAAGGTTTGGAGGATATAGGAATGACCTCTTTCCTATTTTACCCCTCTTCTATTTAAATTTAAACCCTTCTGTAGTTCATTGTTAAATGGCACGACTACCCTTAGTTAAAAAACAAATCACAATCCCCTAATCAATACATTATTTTATTTTATTCAACTAATTAAATATCCTAAATAATGTTACTAAAAATCTGGGGTGTTATAGTAATACCCATATCTCCAAAAGAGAAGTTAAATGTGTGGATGGTTTTCCACCATAGAGCAGCTAATGCACCACACAATTGTGCATCAGAATTTAAGATCAACTGTATTCCTAGAATGATAAATATAGTGTTAAGCGAAATACACAGTGGTTTTACATTTAATTATTAATAAATAGATAACATACCGAAAAAGTCATGAAATCCAATATCACAAAATAATCCTGTATCGATAAATATGGACTTGTAGGATCTTCCGATATAGACGAAATACCGATGCAAGAGGCCCACGAGTTTTACTTCCTTGGCCTATTTAGAAATTTATTTTGGATTTTAATTTCACAAATTGAATGAAAAACAATACATTTTATAAACTACAATTTCAATAAACTACCTATTTCCAAACTGCAACAGTAAATTAATAATTTCTATTTACAGTCAACTATACTAATTGTGATGTTTAATGAAAACTTTTATTGAATTTAATCTATAGTAGTGTGTTTAAATATTAAATTTGATTTATAGTGATATCAACAAGGGTTAGAAATGTGCATTCGTTGATCAGGCAAAATACGAAAATTTATCAAATCTTAGTCGGGTCCTAAGTTTGGGATATTTGGATCCAAAGCGATGTCTTCTGAAACAAGAGATATGCGCCTCCTCCGAGATACAATAGTTTCATCACCCCCATGCTTTCTAGAAGATCTACCACCAATATTTTGACCATCATCTCCTCCACCACCACCGACACCTTGAGAAGATCTTCCACTACCCAAAACAACAAGCAATATTTGTCTCGTATTAGTGTTAATTTTTGTGAAAAAAAATTTAGAAAATAGGGGAGAGTTGCGAATTGAAAATGGAGCGCTCATGTTGTAAAAATTGAATGGAGAAGAAGATGTCTCCTAAAGGAAGGAGGCATGATATGTATAGCAGTTTATCCTAATATTGTTGGATAAATGTAGGGATTTCATCGTCACAAAACTTGCGAATCGCGAGCTGTGTGGTTGTGATGAAGCTAGAGTTGATCAGACGTTATTAATGTTGGATAAATCGGTCAAAAACTTTTATCGTTGGTTAACTTGGTTTGCACCAGGGAGGCTCCTGGAGGCACGAAGCACACATTTATTTTCTTTCATTTTCAGTAGAAACTCCCTTGCAGTACTTGGTTGACTTTTAAAGCAAGCTTCGAACAAATTCATTATGGATATAGGAATACAAAAGGAGTTCATATTTCTCTCCATTGACAGTAATAAATCAACAAACTGAATCCACAAACCTTCTTCAGTGAGATTTTTCATCATGATCAAATATATCGCACCATTTGGCACAATGTCCCAAGCAAGAATTTCATCAGAAAGATGATCTACCTCTTGAATTCTACCTTCTCTCACCAAACCGTCAGATGTAAAATTACATGACTTGGTTTCATTTTCACCTTGAAATGCATCCAGTGCGTCATCAATGCATTTTACTACAAAGCCCATCCACGATTATGTGCCGTGTACCAATATTCAGGGGTTAACACTTAACAGCTCTCAAACATCTTCTCCTCAGTTTGTGTTGCATCATCCACTTTTCTACCATGATATAATCGACCGACATTGTTATAAATAACAGTTGTTTGTTTCAGACCTTTTTTCGACATTTCCTCTAACAATCTAAGAGCAATTTCAATTTTCCCAGCTTTAACATGACATTTCACAAGTATGGAATATGTATATTCATCAGGTATATGATCACCTTCAGCAATTAAATTAAAGATCTTCACTCCTTCTCGAGTTTTGCCCAAAAGAAAATATCCATCCATAATAGTGTTGTATGCAACTAAATTAGGCTCTAAACCTCTTTGAAACATTTCATCCAGTACCGAATGGGCTTCTGTAATCATCCCCTCTTTACAAAGGGCATCAATAGTTAAACCGTATATAGTGATATTGTGATGCAATCCTTTATCACACATTTCAGTAAGGAATCTCAATGATTCATTCCATTTTCCAAATTTACAAAACCCATTAACTAAGCAGGTTATCGTAACTATGTCCGGCTTAATCCCTTGATCAACCATTTCCTTATAAAGAATCTCTACATCTTCCATCATATTGGCTTTACAGAGCCCATCTAACAATGCAGTGTATAAAATAACATCAGGTTGTATTCCTGCTTCTCTAACCTTTCTAAAAATCTCTATGGCATCACCTATCTTGTTGTTCTTACAGTATAAATCAACCAATATGGTGTATGTAACTAAGTTAAGCTTCATTCCCACTCGAAACATATAATTAACCAAATGTATTGCCTCATCAAAGAGACCTCCTTGATTATATCCATCTAACAATGTATTATACATATACAGATCAGCTCTTACATCTCTTTCTTCCATCACATTGAGCAATTGATGTGCCTCTCTAATTTTTCCATGTTTGCAAAGAGAATTCATCAATGTCCCAAAGGTGATAATAGTTGGAGCGATACCTCTATCTACCATCTCCTCCAAAACTTCCATAGCTTCTTCCCAATTTCCTTGCACTGCGTGTCCATGTAAAATGCAATTATACGTTTCTTCACTTGGATCAATTCCAGAAGCAACCATATGATCAAACATATTGGATGCCTTTTGCATATCTCCACTTCTGCAATATGCATCAATGAATGTATTATATGTGACTACATCTGGACAAACCCTTGAAGCCACCATACGTTCAAACCATTCCATGGCCTTAGTTATGTCTTTACGTTTGTTGTACGCATCAATAAACATGCTATATGTTACAATAGTTGGAGAAATACCAGCAGCAGTCATTTCTTCAAATGTGTCAGAAGCAGCAACCATGTCACCATTTTTGCAGAGTGCATTAATGATCGTGCTGTAAGTGACCACATCGGGGTTGCATTTAACACTATCTGTTGACATCTTTTGAAGTAACCGAATGGCAGAGCTTGTGTTTCCAATATTGCAGAATCCTTTGATTAAAGTAGTATATGAGATAACATCAGGTTTAACTCCTGATTGAGGCATTACGTTGAGCAATTGTGCCGCTTCATGTAGCTTGTTTTTCTTACAAAGACCATTTACAAGTGAATTGAAAATTTTGATGTTGCCACTCCACCCTTGTTTTAACATGGAACCATATAAAGAAAAACCAAGATTTACCTCGTTCATGCGTGTGCAGTAATCGATTAAAATTGCATATGTGACAGTATCAGGTGAAACAACTTTGACTAGATTCATCTTGTTGTATAGAGAGATGACAATACCATTGTGAAGTAAAAACCTCATTCGAGCGATTGAAGTAAATAATACGTTAAAGGAAAAGATTGTTGGTTTGGGCATTACATCGAGCAACTGGTGGAAGAGGTCTAAAGCCTCTTTCAGATTAAAGGTCTTTGATTGGCATCTCTGCTTAACAAATTCTTCTAATCTTTGTGAACTGTATATACCTCTGAATGCTCCGTGATCCATCATTCTGGTGCGCGTTGCAAAAGTATGTAAACCCATTGCTTAAAAAATAGTTAAAAATTTAGATTGTTCGTAATGATACATACAAACAACTTCCTCTTCTGCGAATTGTAATGAACCGTTTTCCAGCTATCTTATTTGTCGTTCTCTTTAGAAAGGAAAAGGGATCGTTGGTAAATTTCCAGCGTTTCTTGTGAACTGAAGAAAAGACAGACGTAAGCTTTGTTCAACATCTTTACAATGAACGTTGACAAAAGGAGGTTGGTAGAGGAATCAGAGCATTAAGTCAGTGACGACAAATTTAATAGCTTCTCTCTCGTTTTAGCATGGCCAGGGTTAGTTAAATTTACAAGAAGGAATGGAGATGCTCATTGCGGTGAAATGGATTGGGCTTTTACAATAGTTTTTACAACTTCAACGGGCTAAATAAGGTAGGCCCTAATACGGGATTAATCGCTATCATAAAAATTTTGAACACCGCAATTTAGAACCTAGACTCCACGTACGATCCGAACCCAACCTGACCCATCAAATCTCGGTTCTAGACTGATCGAGTTTTGTGGGGTCCAAACTATACATTTTAAAATCTAGACCCAATCCGGTGAGTCTTAATTCTAGACAGATCGAGTTTTGTCGAATCCAAACTATATATTCTGAAACTTAGACCCAACCCGATCATAGGTTCATCTCGGGTCGAGTCGGATCAGTTCGGATTTGATTGGATAATAACACTACAAATTCATATATTCATTGTTTTTTAGTCGGATCTTTCGTGTCGGTTTTGATGGGATCTAATGTATTTTTCATCATCCAGACTCAAACCAAGACTCATCAGGTACGGTTCCGCTCAGATTTGTAGTTCTCAGTTTAAATTGCCGGTCCTAATGCTACTTTACCCGAATTGTCCAAGTTAAATAGTGCGGTTAAAAGGGAAAAGAGGGTACGTGGGCTTCTCTTACTATTCCCATTTTCTTCCTTATCGCATGAAATAACATAAATGATTTCTAAAATTATATATCCCGTTAAATTGCTTTCATCCACTTTAGATCCACGTAATCTTGATTCATGTTTCCCTGATCCGTGTAGCATAATCCTTTAGAATTTTCCTAAGAATAGTGTTAGTTCGATTGAGAATTTGAACAATAGAATATACAATTCTAGGAAATTAAGGTTGTGTTATAAAGACCGAAGGATTAAGGATCAGGGGCATGTGGGTTTAACATCAACAGAAGGAAATTAGGACGATCCAAATATGATAATATCGAGAAGGTCCTATGTTAACCCTTAAGCCCCCGACCCTTAATGCACCGTTCACATATCAATTCCCATGCACTTGATCTTTAGTCATCAGTTAGGATTAATGATAACATCTTGATCGGAGGATTAAGAATCTGTAACACCCTGTAAAATAAACAGTATTTAATTAATAAACAATATTAAAGCACAAAAATAGAATTTTTACACATGTAAGAATTTGGCTGGGAAACTTGCACCATTGTGTTCGTAGCAATTTTTTGATCAACTTTCATATATAAAGTTTTACGATCGAAGTTCAATGGAAAAATTATTAACGTTTAAAGATTTGAAATCGAAAATAATTGAAAATATATTAAAGAAAATAAATTATCAAAGAAAACAAATCATGTTAATTAAATAACGGTAACTGGTCGACATTGGTATAGGGACCGGTCAACCCCTAGCGGCCGACCGCCCCTATTGATTGATCGACCAGTAATGTTGCGGCGGCTGAGAATGAACCTCGACCCAACGATCCAGATTTAATATAATTTAATCAAAAGGATAGAATTGATTCGTGTGCCTATAAATATAGGCGTAGCCCCTCACTTTTTCATTTCATATTTTCTGAACCAAGGAGCGAAGCTCTGCCATTTTCTCTTCTCCACAAATTCTAGAAATTGTAGAAATTATAAAATATAATACACAGACACACACATATAAGTGGAGAATAGTGGAAAATAAAAGGGAAGAAGGACATGGGTGAATCGATTCTACAAAGAAAAGGTAAATTCTAGATCTAAATTTAAACTACGCTTAATTCAAATCTCTTCTCAGACCTATAATTCTAATAAATATGTATGCCCTTTAGATACATATTTTGATTGAAAGAAAGGAAGTCAGCAGAACGGATTTAGATTTGGAAGCTAAAAGGTATGTGGGAAATTATATGTTTTTATATAATATTGGATTTATAGCATTGTGAATCTTTTCCTTTTATGTCTGAATATAAATAATGGAATTGTAGGCTTAAATATATATAAAATGAATTTTGAGATTCTTGCTTACATATTCAGTAGATTGTTAACTTTGAATAAATGTTGTACATACCTAAATCTAGAATGTTAGGTTGAAAGTAATCCCTAAAAATTATGAGATAAATCATTAATAAGATTGCATGTTAATTTCAAATTTTTTTTATTTGAATGTTACAAGTTATTAAACTTGAACTGAAGATTGTTTCAAACTTGATTGAGATTTAAGTTTATATTTTAATTCATTAGAATGAAGAATGTTTCTATGTGAATTTCTATAAATTGTCCAACTTTATAATTATATATGAAAGTGTGTTGTTTGAAATAATAAGGAATATGCCTAAAGGAAAGAGATGTGCAAAATAGAGATATTTATTGTATTTTGTATTATCTGTTTCAATAAAAATATAAAGGGTAATTTCTTGTAATTCCAAACACAACATAATTTCTCTTTTAGATAATTTATAGAAAGTTACAGTAATAACATTTTCTTTTGGAGAAGATGCAATTTCAATGCATTAAAATGTAGAAATTCCCAAATGAAAGATTAAAGTGTTATAAGTAGAAATAATAATAATCCTATTGTCGATTATAAATATGCGATTAAATATAAGACATGAAATAAATAATAAGTGCTAAACATGAATAAGGCAATGAATTGAAGAATTATGGAAGTTATATTAATCAAGTTAAATGGGAAATAATAGGAAAAAAGTAGTAAAGGATACTTAATTGTATAAATAAAAAAGAAGCAGTAAACGATACTTAAATTGTATTAATAGGGAAGAAGCGGTAAATGGTACTTAATTATATTAATTGAAAAGAAATAGTAGACGATACATAATTTTTTAATGGAAAAGAAGTAATAAAGGATATTTATTGACATTAATTAAATAAGAAGTAATTTTATGGCAAGTAAATGGATACTAATAATTAAACTTAGGAGGCACAATAATTTTCCAACTGAAATTATATGACCTCAAGAATGTGTTTATGATGGGTGTAGATTAGGAGTCTGGCTCAATATTTAGATTAATCATAAATGACGCATTCATTAGTATGTGTTTGGATGAGAGGTCATTAATGTTATACAACAGAAGTCTGCCCTCCACAATGGGCTACCAGTAGTTGTGTATACATTATACTGATGTGGGACATCTCCAACTATAAGACCCTTGGGGATATACATGTGTGTACGGGTTTAGGGAATATAGCACAGTGGGTTCGCCTAGGATTTGAAGTCTTATATGGCCAATTAAGGTCTTCTTCATTTCAAACATGAGGCACTAAGTAACCAGTGAGCATTTCCCTAAATTGCGTTAGGCAATATAAATTGGACGGTGGATGAAAGATTGGTGCTATGTCAGCACTATTAGTACCATATATTTGAGGAGTAAGGCTGTATAGATTAGGTCAAGAGCGCCATCGGCCGTTAGAAATTGGGTTACGCCAAGAGACAAACTACATTTCTTACTGGTATAGGTTCTGTATGGGATATGCAATTGCTTCAAAATTTATTTGTTGTTGCCGTTAGTAGGTGGGCTAGGTAACCCTTAGATAAGTCTTTAAGACGAGTTAGTAATACGACTAATTAGCTATAATGCTGTTATTAGGCACCAACGGGACGTTCCCTTATGTATGCTGGCAATTCGGCCAAGACACTGTTATAGATGCCCGATGTGGTGCGTAGTTGGGGAGACTAGCGGGGAATGTATCCTTGTCCATGGAGGACATGCTTATATATATGTATATATCTGTTTCATATCTCGGGGTAGGTTGGACGTATCGTATGCGTGTATGAAGTCAAAATGACTAATTTATGAATAATATACATAACTCATAATGGAAATCAATCTGTATAAACTAGTGTTATATTAATAAAGTATGTAATTGACAAGTCACCAAAACGTTGTTCAGACCCCCTCCTCATTAAAACACACATGATAGATTTAGAAGAATATGTACTGTATGGGGGGAACGGTGAGAAGGCAGATTTCCTCATGCATGTTATGCACTGACAAGAGCATTAGATATCCCAGGAATGATACTGGTTCCAAGGTATTAGCCTTAGTCAGTATATGTATGTTTTATTATACTTTATTATTCTGCCGTGAGTTCTTATCGATAGAACTCTGATATATCTATGTTTATTTCAAGATCCCAACACCAATGATCTGTACCCCAATGAACTTTGATTTTTCAATTAGTTGGAAAAATCGGACCCATTAACGTACAGGTTGTTGCATTTGGTACTAGAGCTTAGGTTAGTCGATCATAGGAAATAAGATACGCTAAGTGAACATATTTGTATTTTTACCAATAATTATATATATATATATTAAGCTAAACCCTACAAATTCCCACTATAGAAGTACTTGCGACCATATTTTGAAAAAAAAGGATAAGACAACTATGAGTTGGAACAATAAATAGAGTTTAAAATATATGCCTATTCTGGTTACCCCACGGGAGATAGGTCGTACCGTACGGCGTTGACTTAAGAAGAGCATGATTGCAACATATAGAGGGATCCCTGAAGCTAGATAGTACTTGACTCCCTTATTGGGCCAAGATTGCCCTATGGTTATGGATCCCCACTGGATTGCCGATTGGTGATGTACGTTAGATCCAAATAAATGGAAAGCAAAGAATTTATATGTTGCAGATATCCATAACCAAGAATTGAGCAAGTTCCCGAAGGGAGGTGTGTAGTAATCGCTCCAAGATTATAGTTAGATTTTTAATATATTCTAAATGAAGATAAGTTGGAAAGTAAGTGAAAATGAACAAAAGTCCAAGAAAAGGACAAATAAAATCCACTCTGAGTCCGACCCCATATGAAAGAATTTAATAAAACGTGTAAAATTTTCTTAAAAATATTTGAAACAATTTTCAAAGAATTTATTTAGAAGTGGAGAAAGGCCAATTTTTGAAAAGTAAATATTCAAAAATTTCGCAAACAAAATATCTTTATATATTTTACTTAAATAGAACTTCTGGTTGAAATTAAAAGTGTTCAGACCAAAATTTCAGTTCAAAGGGTTTTAATGATGAGGCATTTCCTTTGAAATAAATGGAAAATAGAGCATATGTACAGCTCATCCATTTTTCTGATTTTGTAAATTCGAGGTTTTAAAATTTTTTAAGGGGTGAACAATAGGAAGTGGTACTGGTTTTAAATGGGGTAAAGAGAATGGAAAGGTAAGAAACCCCGATAGGGAAAATAAAAAGAATATTCCCGTATAAGGAAAATACAGAGAAAAACAATTGCAATGGATTTATACACAAAAACCAAACTATTTCATGTTAATTAAGAAAAGCCCAATGACTAAAGCAGTAAGCAAATGCATTGCAATGAAGAAAATAATCAAAGGAAAAGAAAGAAGCCATTTAAATAAGAGCAATTTTGGTAGAAGAAATTTAAATAGTAGTAACATTAGAAAATATAAATAGAAATAACGTTAGTCTAACGACCAGCCTTTTCAACCCTCAGAAATCGACACTAATACATCCACGGTATTCACGTGTCGAACAATTAAGTGCCGGAAAGACAGACGGCTAGGGGAAAGAAGACGAAAGAAGAAACTAAACAGCATAGAATCTTACATTGCAACGAATAATCTATAATATAACAATGGTCTTTACAAAAGAAAACCTTTATATAAATACATCCATCAGAGTACTAGCTTATTATCTACCTGGATAATTATAACACCTATCCTTACAATTTCTGATAAATACAACAAAGCCATACAGCGGAACGTAAAGAAATACGTAGATATATCTTGGCTCCAGCTCGTCTCCTAAGCTCCAATGCATTCAAAGCTACTATGGAAAATATGCTTGGTCCTTCCCGAGCATTATAAGAAAATGCCAGGATCAGTATGGTAAAACCAGCATGAGAAACACAATCATATGGATACTAATGTTGTGAAAACCTTTGAAAATAAATGTATGTTGTAAGACTACGCTGCACATAAACACGAACGAGTTTTTACCTTACGATAACCAAACCATTTTAATAGAAAATCCAGTGATATTGTAATAGCGTCTAGGGTTTAAAGTAAATATTGAATCATAGCCGAAATTGTTACGTTAATTAAATTCCAGCATAATAGGTATACAAATAAGTCTATAAAGGCACATATTAGAGAATGGATTCCATACAATGACAAGGCACCGGGATACCACCTACCACAGTACACCTCTAGAAAATGTATCGAGGGCATCGTCTGGACCCCATGCCAACATAGGACCAGCCTACCTTTTACTGGATAGTACCAAATATGTCATCACCCCAGTTGCTTTGCAACTTTTTCCGAGAGCTCTCATGCACAACCAAATCCATAAATATGTATATATATCTAGAAGGGTGATGACATACCCTAATGGGTAAGACCCATTTAGCCCTGCTGCATCTCTCCTAATTTTTGTCATTCCAAGCAGCAATGCAGTGCCAACATTCGTCCATACAAGTTGTTCAGGATATGAACAGACCAAAGGCACTATTTCTACTATATCCATTTTGGAATCACCCTCAAGATTAGTAGCAAATAACTCTTGCACTTCAAAGAGCTTCATCTTTGATCTTATCATCTTCAAGATGTCTTTAATACGATGCTTGAGTTGGATTGAAATGGTTTTCTGATAATTCATACTTAATCGATCCCTGACTCTTCAAACCAACATTCGATAGTTTTCGGTAAACTCAACTCCGGTTCTCTAGGAAATAAGCAGACAAGATAAGAGTGGGGATCGCCCCCTAACTGTTTAAGTGGCCGGATCTTCTTACCATTTGTCCTAGAAGAACACAATGAGTTTATAAATACAGTAGTATCATGTAAGATGACTATACTTTATAATTCTCATGTTTCCTCTAGATATTTCTAGAGTTAAAAACTGGACAAGATTTGATAGTTAGCTATTTAACAATCAAATAAACAAACATATCCAAACATAGATTTTTATTTCCCACAGAAACCACTGAGCCTCATTTAATTAATCTCTATTAAATAAATCTCTTAAATAATTTTTCGAAAATATTCGTTTACTTATCTCGCAGGTATAAGTATATTCTCAAACCATTTAGAGGGTTTCTTTTTTTTTTCAATTCCATTTTAAACGGATCAAAACATAAGGCTTTGAAACACAGTTCATTATGAATCCCAAACAATTAATCCTTCAATGTTAAGTAGGAAAATGCTTCCTTGCCACCAAAACTAAGAAGGGCTACTTATTATTTGATTCATAACTTGATTAATATACTTGTTCAAATCAAAGCTTTATAACCAAATCTTTCTTTTTCAAAATCTAAGTTCTCTTTCCAAAGATATAACTCTTTTTCTTAGTTCTTTTTACTAAGTAAAACCCTTTTATAAAACAACTTGTCTGCTTTTAAACCCTGTTCATAAACAATAACATTATTTAAAAGCATATTATTAAGTAAATAAAATAATTGAAAACTTTATTATTAAAGGAATTATTAACTTTAAATACAATCAACAAAATGACCAATTAAGTTTAAATATTATTATTAAATAAATAATCAACTTAAATTCCATAAAATAATTAATTAAGTTAAACCTTGTAAATAATTAATTAATTAAGTTAAATGTCTTTATTTAAATAATTATCTTCTAAACATCATGAATTAAAATATTAATTAACTTAAGACAAATCATTAATTAAGAGAATCATTAGCTAAAACAACTTTTATTAAAATATTAATTAACCTCACCTTATTAATTAAATTATAATTAACTTCAAATTATTATTAATTAAAATAATAAATAACTTAACCATTATTAATTAAAATAACAATCAACTTTAAAACAGTATTAATTACATAATAATTATCATTATTAAATTAAATACAATACACTTAAAACCTCTTTAATTTAAATTAACTTTAAACTTTATTAATCACAACTTAAACATCATAAATGAAATTAACAATTTAATATCATCAATTAACTTAACAATTTACTTTCAATTGTTATAAACTTAAATTGATTTCAATTCCATAACTTGTCCAATTTGGAAAGAGGCTTAACAATCTCAATGGTACTTAAACAAGTTACCATTATTTTCATAACGACATTCAAGTCACAATACAGGTATCTATATAAGCACCAGATATGTAAATAAAATCCACAACTAATAATTGATGAATAACAACTCAATATAAATCAATTTGCACGTAAATAGATGTCCAAATTTCCGTAATAGCATAACGATGGTTTAATCTGCTAAAATAGATGTCCAATATAATCTATTTAACTTAAATATAGCAGAACGATATTTTATTCTGCTAATAGGACGTCAAGGACTAATTATAAATGCCCAACAACGTAATTAATCATAGCTTGAATTAATTTACCATTAAATTATACCATCACATATGGGTCAAATGTTTTTACGAATGTGTTCTATAGGTTAATACAAATCCAACATTGAAACCCACGAGTCAAACATATTCTGAATGAAGAAGTTATGTTTTTTTTCTCTAAGTAAAACCTTTAGTTAAATTAAACCTTAAAACTCTCAAAACCTATTATTAATTTCTAACACACCCAACTTGGCCCATCAGGTCCACATACCCTTCTTCCCACAAATCTATTCAACATTCAAAACTTGCTTCCTAAAATCAACATCGAAATTATAAAGGCTGAAACCCAACCTTAGTGCACAACATATACACGTGTATGTGTACACCCACTACCCTCCTCCAATTGAAACGCCGACCATCCCCGCAAACTCGCTTGATCTTGTTTAACACAGACACCCTACCACCGTCACCTCTGGTGGTCTTGATTGGAATTTCATCACTGGACCTAGATAAAATGCGTTCCAGGTTATAAATCGTACCTGATCATCACCGAACTGCCATCACCTCGACCCACAATACTCCACGCCACCACATTCATTAGGACCGCCGCGCCCAATCTCACTTCCCTGCCATGTTTTAACACCAATCAGAAAGCACTAAAAGTCCTAGATTTCCAAGACGGACAAGGTTGTATAGTTCATTCGCTAAGATACGACCATCCAAAATTTCACCTTTTACCAACACTTACTATTTTTTTAATACTTTTGTAAAATATATTCATCCAAAAATTTGACCACTATTTTTAAAATATAATATGGATCAAAACAAACAAATATCCAGTTGATGAAATAAGAAATTTTGAATCGGTTTGTGTGATATGGATTTTTGAATGAAAGAAATGGTTGTGGTTTAAACAAATAGAGAACAGTGTTTTTGCTTTTATGTTACAATAAGCTATTTTTGTGAATCTCAAGCCCATAGAAATTTTTATGAGATTTAATCCTATTTCACAAATGTGAATATCACATATGGTTCACAAACAAGATAAACACATAAATTTACAAAATAATATTTTACCAAAATTATTAAAAGAGTTGAAATAGCTCACCTTAATATTTCAGCATTTTGATAGCATTTGAAAGCTCTAAATCCCATTGAGTACTAACAAAGCTTTGATTTTGAGTAAAATAAGAAATTTTGAGTTTAAATATGAGATTTTTAATTTAAGAAGACAAAGAAAAGAAGATGGAAACAAAAGGGAGTTAAGGTGTTGAAAATGGAAGTGTAAGTTAAAATGAAAATCAGGTAAGTGTTTTAAACTTTCATAAAAGCACAACAAAAGACCATAATGCTCCTTATATTAAAATTTTCAACCCTAACCTCACATCAAAACCACTCAAAGGACAAGTAAATGAAGAAGATGGTGGATGATAAGGTGCCTTTATGTACAAAATCCATTTTTGCACTTTTCAAGTCAAATCCGTCTTATTTTGAATTTAATATAAGATTTTACATTTAAATACATATTATTATTTTATTATTTAAAATATAAGTGTTTACATTTTAAATGTTTTTAGAGCCAAATCACGATATTACAACTTTTAACAGCTTGTTATTCGATAAAAAGCCGAAAATCCAAAAATTGCATTTCGATCACATTTTCAGTTTTCCATCGAACTATTTATTATGTAAATAAAATTTAAAAATAAATTTTCTATTATCATTAAAAGAGATTTATTTAATTAATAAATTTCCTATTTCACCACATGAATACCCACATTATTCCTAAATCTGCATGATGTTCATAGATCATTCATATGCCAAATCCAATTTGATCCCTACCCGAATACAAAACTTCACTTCTAAACCAGTATCACTCACTCGATTCTCTACTGCGGACTCCGATCAGGCTTCTTGATTAGAAATCTCCGTTCTCCTTGCATAACCATATACTATGATAGAAACTTTGGTTCCATACCAAGAACCCTCACCAAGAGTTCTATATCAAGATTTGAGTGATAGATCCTTATTTGGAACGGTGTGAAACACCTCAAAGTCATGTACTCGAATCTTGGATCAGAAACTATGTGAAAAAGAGAAACGATCTACGTTCAGCTTACGTAATTTTACTGGTTCACACCAATGCCAATTTTTTTTGTTAAAATTATTTACGAAAAGATTTCATAAATACGACACTATCTGATTCAATCTTTTCTTAAGGGAAACTTAAGAACTAAATGCCCAGATTTTTTTTCAAATCAACTTGAATACATATATATATGTGTGTGTGTGTATGTATATATATTTTCATACTTTCAGTATATCAAATCATACATTTGGGATTATAAATCAAGATTTTTTTTTACCAAAATGCTTGAAACAAAACTACTATGGTAGCATTTTCCCACTTAGAAACTCGAAAATAAACACTGATGATGCTGTAGTCATTATCAGAATTATTTTCCAACGACCAAATTGAGTTCAATGCTTCCTATTCCTTTAAAATCCTTTAAAATATATAAAATCATAAATATTATTAAATAATACCATTATTATTTTCTCAAAACTTTGGAAAACCAATTTTTGAAAACATCGGGATTTAAGCTCTCAAGTTCTCAGTTTAAATCCATTTTCATTTAACTCATATTTATAAACCATACTTATAAAATTTCATTTCACAAATGTATATCCTTGTTTATTATAATAAACAACTTTTATTCAAATTAAATTTTTAACCCAACATATCGTGAATGTGAATTCACAAGGTGTTTGTATTAAAATTTTAAATTAAAACAACTGATAAATGCTCATGACTAGCTGAGCACAAGCAAGCAAACACTACGACAAAATACCCCTTTTATAATGGGCAATGCCTGTTGTAATAGAGGTTTCGCAATGGGCCTAGGCCCGTTATATTATGCGATGTTGTAATAGAGTGGATGAATTTTACAACGGTTATTGCCCGTTGCAATAGGGGTCTTTTACAATGGTTTTTGCCCCTTGCAAAAGGTTCTTTTACAACTATTTTTGCCCATTGCAATTAATCCTTTTACAACTGTTTTTGCCCATTGTTCAGAAAATTCAAATAAGAAAAAAAATAAAACCACTATAATGCACGTGTAAATTTTAGACTAATTTGAATTGAAACAAAATTATTATACCAATGATAACCATATTTATTCATATTTACTAAAAATAGCAAAAGAAATTCATATTCCAAAATAACAAAAAGATTTATTTATTCACATCATTCATAAAATTTTACATAGTTACAACACATCGAATACAACCCTAAACTAACATAACACGTAGTACATACAAATAATAACACAAGATTTAAAATTTTGACCGAATGACATTGAAGCAAACCTTGAACCATAATATGTTAGTTAATCAAAACCCACATAACACATTTTTTCTTCAAAAATTCCTTTGCTTCTGCTATGTCCTGCAATACATACAAAGATAATTTAAATTACATACATACATATGTTTATGTGTGTTAGAATGATAAACATGTTTGGCGAGTCGAGCTTCAAGCTCCGCAACTCTGCCCTCGGGGGATTTTTTATTTTCCCTTAGACCACGGGCTTCTTGGGCATATGATTGTGCATTTCCATGAGCTTCGATTTTCTCAACTCACCCTACTAAATTCAAATTAATAACCAATTATATTTATTTAGTATACGCACAGACTATTTATATTCATCTTTGGAATTTGCATAGATTAATCTAGAAATATCGTGTTTGCGGTTGAAGTGTACATTGATGATGCATTACTTATGCATTTGTCTAAATTAATTAGAAGCAATGATCTGCGTATGTTTGAGCTTTAAAACTCTTGCTATAGCCGTCAAGGGTCAAAGACCTGTCAGTTAATAAGGTAGAAATACTCGCAACTCCTACAATAAGTTTAGACATAATCAAGGCACAAATTGCTAATGTAACAATTGTGCAAAAATTGTTAGAAGGCATGCTTGATGAACTGACATTATAATTAAATATACGTTACAAAAGTGCACTAGTCCTATGCACACTACAATGCGTGATTAAGTTAATGTCAATGGGCCCTTCGTCTTGATATGGCGATAAGAAAATCAAATGTTCCAAAAGTTTAATAAATTGTAAATTATCATGTTTACTGAAGTTTTGAAATATGTCATACTTGCATGCATAATGTATATTTATCTATCATGTTTGCTGCAGTTGATATGCATTTATACCAAATAAGAATTCTTTTAATATGCACTAGCTGATATATATTTTCTTTAAGAGTAAAAGTGTAACGACCCGCTATTTTGGACCATTCGCATCCGCACATGTCGGACTTGAATAATTCAAAATACCGAATTGTTAATTTAAATTTGGAAAAACTGAACATATACAGTAAATAAATAATCACAGATCACAGACACTGAGTAATAAATGCAGCGGAAACAAAAGATAGTAGTTCATGAAGCTACTATATACATATCGGAGTAAAATAAGGTACAGCAGATGTCTCGAATACAATAGTCAAATACAAAATCAGAATACAATCACTGGAATCAACTGGATATCTGAAAGCTGGATAGATAGCTGGATCTCCAAGCGAAGCTCCAACTCCAAAGGTGTCACGTACCGAAATTTTCGACTTTCGAAAATTCGACATCGATACTCCCTTTATCGACTGCCGAGCAATCGAGTGCCGGAAACTCCAATAGTGAGGGTTTTAAGAAAAAGAAAAAAATAGAAGAAGAAGAAGATAGAAGAAAAAGAGAAGAAAGAAAGAAGAAGAATAACAGAACAACATCAGAAACAGAAAAACAATATCAGAATCTCACATATCGCAGCGGAACAATATATAATAGATAACACTAGTCTTTTAAAACAAAGAACTATACCAGTTTATACATACATCAATCAGAGTCATATACAACAATGGACAGTTATATAAACTTGTCCTCATACAGAATACACAGCGGAATAAATAATATCAGATACAAATACTACGTCTCGTCATCCAGCTTATCTCCAAAGCTCTAGAATATCCAGAATATCCCGATAACATAACTCTAGGCTGCCCGTGTGGAAATTGGTGGGCACCCAGAGTTTAGAAGGGAAACAATAAACTCCGAGTCAGTCATGGTGACTGGTGTGAGATCGTAAAACAGTTATTCTTTCACAAAGAAAATAAAACAAATTCGCAATGCTTTTGGAAAATGAAACTACCATAAGACCTCCCACCACACACACAATGCAAACGCAGAATTGGAGGAGATTTCTTCTTATGATAGTCAAAGATGCTTACTACGCAAAATCAAATCATTTTGGATATTATTATTAGTGCATAGTGTAGAAAACATTTCGAAAGTATAATATTAATCTTAGCCAGCATAGGCATTCCGCACTTATGCCTACTATAGCTACTATGTTCAATAGCAGGTTACCGCCACATTCCATAGCAGGTAATACAACTAAAACCGTACAAGTCACGTATTGTTTCTTTGGATTTCCAACAAATGGTCAGGCTAAGGAACTTCCTTTTCCACGATGGGTACGTCCCTGGAATAGACGACCCGAGAACCTAACCGGATCTCTGCCAACACAAGGCCGGGTTACCTCTGCAAAAATAGGTAACTACTGACACGCGTATGTCATCCCCCGATCGTAACCGATCTTCCCAAGGATCCCCGATTTCCAACAAACCACATAGTAAAAATGCAGCAACCACATAGGTTAAGTATCTGGGCTCCATACCATGATACCACCTCTATCCAGAAGGAATGACATACACTAAGGGGCGCTACTCCCTAGAACCTTGCCGCATCCTTCCTGTTTCGACCATTTCCGGGGTGTGAGGCTCGACGAAGTCTCGTCCACAAAGCTACGCTTTCTACAAAGCCCTGCTTCGGGTCAAACAAATGATCAACCTATGATCACAAAGATATAAGATCAAACAAATGATCATATCACAAATGATCAAACACTGATCATTTCACAGCAACACTCAGTATGCCACGTTACCAAATTGGGATATATCGCCGATAAATTTCAACTACATAACCTCTGAGCTCGTACGTTTCAGAGAAGGGTGTTAAGCTAAGAGAATAAATTCTCCGCCACCAACAGAAATGTATTTGATAGAAATCAGCTTTATATCTCAAATTGTAACGTCAGACACACAATCCATACAAGTCTGTTCCGGGATCAAACAGAACCGAAGGCACTTCTCACGAAGCCCTTGCATATCCGGATAAATTTCTAATCACGTCCGGACTTCCCGTCACTAAGGGTGATAAAACCTCTAAATCGGAGATCAGCCGATGTAGAGTAACTCGACGGTAATCCTTCCGTTTTCAAAAATATCCGGTCTTCAACAGCGGTCTTCAAATGCAATTCATAACGACGTATCACATATTCGGAATTGGTTATACGACCCCATGGTCCTTTCCCGGCTAACCCGAATAGTGAGCGCTTATTCAAAATAAGTGTGGCATTCAAATTCATCCAATTCACAACAAATACCTATTCAAAGGTAAATATTGATAGTCGGTTATTTAACTATCAATAAAGATGCGCAACATCATCAGATTCCAAATAATTTTCCAAATTATTTCATCTTCCAAAATATCTTTTACTAGATATAAAATTTCCACACTTAATCATTTGAAAACAATTTCAAATCAATTTCCACATTTCATTTTATCTTTGAAGATAAAATCTCAAAACAGTTCATTTCATATTGGAAAAGCATTTCCATACTTATTTAAAAATAAGTATTTCACAAATCTATTTATTTTCAACATTTGAAAATATTCAATATACTTAAATCAATATTAAGTATATATTCATTCTTTAAGGAAATCATTAATTTTAACATCTATTTGAGTCAAAAACGAATGTTGCGTAAAACATCGTTACGACGACTCAAAATCACTAGTATAGGGATTCGGATTTTAGATAGATATATAAATCCCAATACTACATAAAACATTTCCTTTCGGAAATCATTTACTATAACAACAGTGTTATAGTCCACCATTTCCTTAAATTTCTCGAAAACGTCTATTTCAACAATGAATGTTGAAATCTATGATTTCGATATTTAACACGTTTTAAAACATCTTTTAAAACGTTTAACTTTATTTTTAATATCCCTTCTTCGAAAATAAGTCCATTTTACTTAACAATATATTCACTGTCCCAAAATCGTGAATATACTTCACTAACCAAATTTCAGTCTTTTCTACACATTTATATTTCAAGAATTATCCACTATCCAAAATCGTGGATAAAATTCCCTTGATAATTTCTATATTAAATTCATCAAATTTGATTGATTTCGAATTTATAAAACAACGTTTATAAATTCACCTTTATATTTTCTAACAACTTCGATTTATAAAATTCTCCTTTTATTAACTTCTAAAATTACTTATCAAAATAAGTGATTTCGGATTTATAAACAACGTTTATAAATCACATTTATACTTCATAACAATTTCAACTTATAAAATCATTTTATTAGCAAATTCTGTTCAAATCTCATCTAAGTGCAAAGATCTAATTTATAAGCAAATTCCTTATAAATCTTCTATCCTACAACTTCTATACAATTTATACTCCACAATTTATAAATCTATAAATCTCGTTCACATATGATTTTTATTATCACTTCATTTTTAACACTTATAAAAACTCGTTTTATAATTCCAATATCTTAATTTTAAAAATGTCAACTTTATAAACCTTTTAAGTAAACCGTTTATAATATTTTAAAAATCTCAATTTAAACCATTTTATAAATAAATCAACTATTTATTTCAAACATTACACTTTGGTTAAATTTCACCAAAAATATTAACTTTTATAACTTTAAATTTTTAGACGCTAATTTATTTGAAATAAATCAATTCAAAGAATTTAATAAAACGTATACTTTCAAATAATCACTTTGAAATCCTTTCAAAAATAATATCGTTATTTTTTTTTAACTTCAAAAATGGATCCGATGATGCTACAGCATCAACAATCAATCACAACAATCAAATATCATATATCATCATATGATAACAGAATATATCACAATATCTGAAAAAAAATCAATACAGTTGAGGAATCCAGTTGGATCCCTCCAACCTGTCCCCCTGCATCCAAAGATGTTAGCACAATACCAATTCCGCTCCAGTACGGAATTATCGCGGTATATGGGATAAATAAATATTATCCGCTATTATGCGGCGCGATAGGGTCTCATCCGCTATACGAGGCGGGAAATCATCAATCCAATATATACATATGCCAATATGTATATATTGCTATATATAGATATATATCCTACTATATCTAATATCACATCCAATAGCAATCAAATCAATAACTGAAAATTCCACTTTTCAATTTTTTTTTTTGAGTGAGGAGATCTCACCTTGATTTTAAATTCCGTTCCAGCGTTTATTTCGAATAAAATTAAACGGACGTTTAATTTTACCCGAAATTCAAACTAGCTCCAAACGACTCCAATCCAGTTGCATCGCGAAGTACATGTCGAGACGATTCCAACGCACTTTGTTTCGTCAATTTCTGATCACGTATGAACAAGATATGATATTTTAAACATCGTACAATTTAAAATAAGATAATAAATCAATTTCTTTTTATATTTTATAACCTAAATCCAATCCAGACCCTTCGCTTTTGAACCAACAAATCTGGGCCGTGCTTGATATCTTCTTCCACTCCCAGGCATCACGCAACCGAGAACCCAAACTGCCGCCCTTAAACCCTAATTTCGCATCCATCTCCAAGCATCTTCACGTAGATCAGGCGACGCCATATCCAAGGCCTCGCCCCCGCGCACCCCCACGCCCAGCCACACGGCACTCGGCCCCACCATCTGCTCTCGAGACTCGTGCAAAACAAGCACGAACGCGGCCAAAATTCTTCGCCTATGGTCGACGATTCGTCGACCCACCGTATGGATGTGAAGTTCTCTCCACGCTCTACGATTTGTTAGTTGAGGACATTGGCTAATTCCTCACGAATTGAAAGTGATTGAGGAAGAAACGAAATTGATTTCTGGCCTTCGAATTTGAAAATGGCGGCCGAAGGAAGTGAATTAGGGTTTCTTAAATTGTGAAGAGGATGGGTTGCTTTTATAGAGAACCGACGAACACTATTCATTTCTAAATTTCCGAACTCCGATTTACACGCGGTAACTGGCGTTTCTGGGGTTTACCCCGCGTTCCGGACACAATGGAACAGGTTTCAGAAGCTAATTCGATCGTATGTGTGAGATATGGCAATAAACGATCAATTTAAATTAAACCGATTTAAATCGATTTCGAGGCGTTTTGGCTTGCCCCGGACAAACGGTAAATCCAAAAATTACGAAATTTGAAATCTTATAATAATATCACATTACGGATCCGATGAAACTGGTTTCGTCCAATTCTGAGACTGTTCGAAAATTGGCTATTTTTACAGTCGATAATTAAATATTAAAATATTCAATTTTCATAGATTAACTCCAAATTCAATTTTAAAAGTTCTATAACCTTTCTATAACTCCAGTATGATTAAATAAAAATTTACAAATCATTTTCAATTATATTAAACTCGATTTTCAATTATCTTTGGAATCTCACTATTTAATATATCGATTTAATTGTCAAATTAAATCCAATATTCGAAAAATAAATCATTCGACTTCTAAATTCCATTTATTAATATTTAAAATTAATTAAATATTCAAATTTTAATTATCAAAAATTCTGGGTCGTTACAAACTTCCCCCCTTAAAAGAATTTCGTCCTCGAAATTACAAGTCAGGAAAAAAGGTCCTTAACTCGTCTACTATCTTTCACAATCTAATAGTTTTATCAATTTATCAAAACAAATCTTTCTATTAAAGATTCGTTATCAATTCAACTAAATTTCCAACTTCAATTTTAAGTTTCAAACAACATTGTTTAACTTCTAAATTCAAATTCAAATTCAAATTCAAATTTAAACTTTCAAAATTTTCTCAAAAATTTTCTAACACTCAGAATTTTCAAAAAATTTCGCCAGCGTCTCCTTTGCGCGGATAATACGGTACGACTACAAAACGTCCCTACGGACTCTCAGATTTCAAAAAGAAAAAGAAAAAGCCAAGCGGCTAGACAAGAAATCAGCAAATTTCATATTGAAATTTAAATACTTACCTTTTGACGAGCAATTCAAATTCATCTTCGAAATCAAAATTCCAATTCCTTTTATAACCCTGTATATCTACTAGCCATTATATCTAGTTACAGCATTCAACCTATTCCGCACATTCAATTACAAAATTTCCAATATAAACTACTTATATCATCTTCTAGTTTACTATTGAAGTTATATCCATTATCATTCAATTTTACATTTCAAATTTCATTTGAATTAGATTTCAATCTAATTTGGATTCTTCTGAATAATGAGTTTATCAATTATCTTTAGTTCATAACTACACTATTTTAAATTAGTTTCATTTACTAATTCATCACAGATTCCAATTCATTTTATTCAAATTTGTTTTCAACATTCAGTCTCAATTTCAGTTTTATCTTCATTCAATCATCAACTTAGAATAATTTCAATATCGAATTTTACTTAAGAATTTCACTGTTCATTTCTTAGGTTCAATATAAATATTCCATATACACATTATATTTATTTTCAATTTACCACTTCGGTTAAATTTACTTACATTTAAATTGGATTTCCAATTCGAATTCGATTTCAGTTTCATTAAATCACAATTGATTCACTTGTACTTACATTTATTTAACTTCATCTTTTTAAGTTAAATTTATTCTATCAAAATTCAATTGGTATAAGTTATCAACTTAGTAATATTTCATAAATATTTTTATATAGCATTCCAGAGTCTTTTAAACTTTTCAAAAATTATTTTGAAAACAATTCAAATTATCCCTTGAATTTCCAAAACAAAACCCAAATTTTCCAAACAACTTCTATTTAAAATAATTTGGCAGCAATTCCTCTTTTGGAAACCCGAAAATGAACACCGATGATGTCGCGATCATCATCGGAATTATTTTCCAGCGACCGAAAAGAGTTTAGAGCTTTTCATCTCTCTAAAATACTTTTCAAACCTTTGAAATTCATTTTCAACTCCAAAAAGATTTAAACTTTCCAAATCTCCAAAATTTTCAAATTCTTTTCAAAACATTTCCAAATACTTCTCTGGAATTCCATTTCGAATTACAAATCACATTTATAATTTACATTCTCAAATTTCATTTGTATGTGAATTTTATTTCTTAACTTTGGAGTTTATAATTCCAATTTCTCATTTAATTTCAATGATAATAGTTTAATATTATCACTTCTAACAACCATGCAACCATATACTATAGTACTTCAGAGAAAAACATTTCTTTTCTATACAAAAATAGTTTTGGGCAAAATTATCTCATTTACCCTATTCAAAACAATATTGTGCCGAATTGTTCTATATAAGTGTTTAGAGATCCCTATCGATAGAGTTGTACGGACAATACCGACCAGAATCCATATACCACTCAACAAACCAATCATCATAATAAAACAATTTTATATTCACTAACAAATACGCACTCGTATCTATTATTACACTCAACTCATTCTAGAGTACTACTGACTCTATCTCTAATGAGTAACACCCAACAGAGCAGGGTTGTCGCTTAACCATATGCTCTGATACCACGCTGTCACGTACCGAAATTTTCGACTTTCGAAAATTCGACATCGATACTCCCTTTATCGACTGCCGAGCAATCGAGTGCCGGAAACTCCAATAGTGAGGGTTTTAAGAAAAAGAAAAAAATAGAAGAAGAAGAAGATAGAAGAAAAGGAGAAGAAAGAAAGAAGAAGAATAACAGAACAACATCAGAAACAGAAAAACAATATCAGAATCTCACATATCGCAGCGGAACAATATATAATAGATAACACTAGTCTTTTAAAACAAAGAACTATATCAGTTTATACATACATCAATCAGAGTCATATACAACAATGGACAGTTATATAAACTTGTCCTCATACAGAATACACAGCGGAATAAATAATATCAGATACAAATACTACGTCTTGTCATCCAGCTTATCTCCAAAGCTCCAGAATATCCAGAATATCCTGATAACATAACTCTAGGCTGCCCGTGTGGAAATTGGTGGGCACCCAGAGTTTAGAAGGGAAACAATAAACTCCGAGTCAGTCATGGTGACTGGTGTGAGATCGTAAAACAGTTATTCTTTCACAAAGAAAATAAAACAAATTCGCAATGCTTTTGGAAAATGAAACTACCATAAGACCTCCCACCACACACACAATGCAAACGCAGAATTGGAGGAGATTTCTTCTTATGATAGTCAAAGATGCTTACTACGCAAAATCAAATCATTTTGGATATTATTATTAGTGCATAGTGTAGAAAACATTTCGAAAGTATAATATTAATCTTAGCCAGCATAGGCATTCCGCACTTATGCCTACTATAGCTACTATGTTCAATAGCAGGTTACCGCCACATTCCATAGCAGGTAATACAACTAAAACCGTACAAGTCACGTATTGTTTCTTTGGATTTCCAACAAATGGTCAAGCTAAGGAACTTCCTTTTCCACGATGGGTACGTCCCTGGAATAGACGACCCGAGAACCTAACCGGATCTCTGCCAACACAAGGCTGGGTTACCTCTGCAAAAATAGGTAACTACTGACACGCGTATGTCATCCCCCGATCGTAACCGATCTTCCCGAGGATCCCCGATTTCCAACAAACCACATAGTAAAAATGCAGCAACCACATAGGTTAAGTATCTGGGCTCCATACCATGATACCACCTCTATCCAGAAGGAATGACATACACTAAGGGGCGCTGCTCCCTAGAACCTTGCCGCATCCTTCCTGTTTCGACCATTTCCGGGGTGTGAGGCTCGACGAAGTCTCGTCCACAAAGCTACGCTTTCTACAAAGCCCTGCTTCGGGTCAAACAAATGATCAACCTATGATCACAAAGATATAAGATCAAACAAATGATCATATCACAAATGATCAAACACTGATCATTTCACAGCAACACTCAGTATGCCACGTTACCAAATTGGGATATATCGCTGATAAATTTCAACTACATAACCTCTGAGCTCGTACGTCTCAGATGTTAAGCTAAGAGAATAAATTCTCCGCCACCAACAGAAATGTATTTGATAGAAATCAGCTTTATATCTCAAATTGTAACGTCAGACACACAATCCATACAAGTCTGTTCCGGGATCGAACAGAACCGAAGGCACTTCTCACAAAGCCCTTGCATATCCGGATAAATTTCTAATCACGTCCGGACTTCCCGTCACTAAGGGTGATAAAGCCTCTAAATCAGAGATCAGCCGATGTAGAGTAACTCGACGGTAATCCTTCCGTTTTCAAAAATATCCGGTCTTCAACACCGGTCTTCAAATGCAATTCATAACGACGTATCACATATTCGGAATGGGTTATACGACCCCATGGTCCTTTCCCGGCTAACCCGAATAGTGAGCGCTTATTCAAAATAAGTGTGGCATTCAAATTCATCCAATTCACAACAAATACCTATTCAAAGGTAAATATTGATAGTCGGTTATTTAACTATCAATAAAGATGCGCAACATCATCAGATTCCAAATAATTTTCCAAATTATTTCATCTTCCAAAATATCTTTTACTAGATATAAAATTTCCACACTTAATCATTTGAAAACAATTTCAAATCAATTTCCACATTTCATTTTATCTTTGAAGATAAAATCTCAAAACAGTTCATTTCATATTGGAAAAGCATTTCCATACTTATTTAAAAATAAGTATTTCACAAATCTATTTATTTTCAACATTTGAAAATATTCAATATACTTAAATCAATATTAAGTATATATTCATTCTTTAAGGAAATCATTAATTTTAACATCTATTTGAGTCAAAAACGAATGTTGCGTAAAACATCGTTACGACGACTCAAAATCACTAGTATAGGGATTCGGATTTTAGATAGATATATAAATCCCAATACTACATAAAACATTTCCTTTCGGAAATCATTTACTATAACAACAGTGTTATAGTCCACCATTTCCTTAAATTTCTCGAAAACGTCTATTTCAACAATGAATGTTGAAATCTATGATTTCGATATTTAACACGTTTTAAAACATCTTTTAAAACGTTTAACTTTATTTTTAATATCCCTTCTTCGAAAATAAGTCCATTTTACTTAACAATATATTCACTGTCCCAAAATCGTGAATATACTTCACTAACCAAATTTCAGTCTTTTCTACACATTTATATTTCAAGAATTATCCACTATCCAAAATCGTGGATAAAATTCCCTTGATAATTTCTATATTAAATTCATCAAATTTGATTGATTTCGAATTTATAAAACAACGTTTATAAATTCACCTTTATATTTTCTAACAACTTCGATTTATAAAATTCTCCTTTTATTAACTTCTAAAATTACTTATCAAAATAAGTGATTTCGGATTTATAAACAACGTTTATAAATCACATTTATACTTCATAACAATTTCAACTTATAAAATCATTTTATTAGCAAATTCTGTTCAAATCTCATCTAAGTGCAAAGATCTAATTTATAAGCAAATTCCTTATAAATCTTCTATCCTACAACTTCTATACAATTTATACTCCACAATTTATAAATCTATAAATCTCGTTCACATATGATTTTTATTATCACTTCATTTTTAACACTTATAAAAACTCGTTTTATAATTCCAATATCTTAATTTTAAAAATGTCAACTTTATAAACCTTTTAAGTAAACCGTTTATAATATTTTAAAAATCTCAATTTAAACCATTTTATAAATAAATCAACTATTTATTTCAAACATTACACTTTGGTTAAATTTCACCAAAAATATTAACTTTTATAACTTTAAATTTTTAGACGCTTATTTATTTGAAATAAATCAATTCAAAGAATTTAATAAAACGTATACTTTCAAATAATCACTTTGAAATCATTTCAAAAATAATATCGTTATTTTTTTTAACTTCAAAAATGGATCCGATGATGCTACAGCATCAACAATCAATCACAACAATCAAATATCATATATCATCATATGATAACAGAATATATCACAATATCTGAAAAAAAATCAATACAGTTGAGGAATCCAGTTGGATCCCTCCAACCTGTCCCCCTGCATCCAAAGATGTTAGCACAATACCAATTCCGCTCCAGTACGGAATTATCGCGGTATATGGGATAAATAAATATTATCCGCTATTATGAGGCGCGATAGGGTCTCATCCGCTATACGAGGCGGGAAATCATCAATCCAATATATACATATGCCAATATGTATATATTGCTATATATAGATATATATCCTACTATATCTAATATCACATCCAATAGCAATCAAATCAATAAATGAAAATTCCACTTTTCAATTTTTTTTTTGAGTGAGGAGATCTCACCTTGATTTTAAATTCCGTTCTAGCGTTTATTTCGAATAAAATTAAACGGACGTTTAATTTTACCCGAAATTCAAACTAGCTCCAAACGACTCCAATCCAGTTGCATCGCGAAGTACATGTCGAGACGATTCCAACGCACTTTGTTTCGTCAATTTCTGATCACGTATGAACAAGATATGATATTTTAAACATCGTACAATTTAAAATAAGATAATAAATCAATTTCTTTTTATATTTTATAACCTAAATCCAATCCAGACCCTTCGCTTTTGAACCAACAAATCTGGGCCGTGCTTGATATCTTCTTCCACTCCCAGGCATCACGCAACCGAGAACCCAAACTGCCGCCCTTAAACCCTAATTTCGCATCCATCTCCAAGCATCTTCACGTAGATCAGGCGACGCCATATCCAAGGCCTCGCCCCCGCGCACCCCCACGCCTAGCCACATGGCACTCGGCCCCACCATCTGCTCTCGAGACTCGTGCAAAACAAGCACGAACGCGGCCAAAATTCTTCGCCTATGGTCGACGATTCGTCGACCCACCGTATGGATGTGAAGTTCTCTCCACGCTCTACGATTTGTTAGTTGAGGACATTGGCTAATTCCTCACGAATTGAAAGTGATTGAGGAAGAAACGAAATTGATTTCTGGCCTTCGAATTTGAAAATGGCGGCTGAAGGAAGTGAATTAGGGTTTCTTAAATTGTGAAGAGGATGGGTTGCTTTTATAGAGAACCGACGAACACTATTCATTTCTAAATTTCCGAACTCCGATTTACATGCGGTAACTGGCGTTTCTGGGGTTTACCCTGCGTTCTGGACACAATGGAACAGGTTTCAGAAGCTAATTCGATCGTATGTGTGAGATATGGCAATAAACGATCAATTTAAATTAAACCGATTTAAATCGATTTCGAGGCGTTTTGGCTTGCCCCGGACAAACGGTAAATCCAAAAATTACGAAATTTGAAATCTTATAATAATATCACATTACGGATCTGATGAAACTGGTTTCGTCCAATTCTGAGACTGTTCGAAAATTGGCTATTTTTACAGTCGATAATTAAATATTAAAATATTCAATTTTCATAGATTAACTCCAAATTCAATTTTAAAAGTTCTATAACCTTTCTATAAATCCAGTATGATTAAATAAAAATTTACAAATCATTTTCAATTATATTAAACTCGATTTTCAATTATCTTTGGAATCTCACTATTTAATATATCGATTTAATTGTCAAATTAAATCCAATATTCGAAAAATAAATCATTCGACTTCTAAATTCCATTTATTAATATTTAAAATTAATTAAATATTCAAATTTTAATTATCAAAAATTCTGGGTCGTTACAAAAGGTGAGTCTCGAATACTGGTTCACTCAGTCTGACCCGAGCGTAAAGCAACACAAAACACTCGAGTCAGGATTAACATTCTTATATCAATAAATCCAACTCAAGTGAAATAGCAACTAAAATACAAGTAACTCAAAGGATGTTTGGAATAACCATCCTTTTAAGGATCCGTTAAACAATCTACTACGTAGTAGTGTACGATAAGTAGATAATGCCTATCAGTAATATAAAATATCAAAATAGTGTTAAGGCGTTACCATTATCCCCCTTGACACATTTTATATAAGCGTTATAGTCTATACAGCACTGTAAACTCCACCGTAAACTAGTGGGATATCAGGGAGTACTCCATAGGTATAACACAAAACAAATCGTAGTGGTCGCGTATATAGGGATCCAAGTATGACAAGGCACATGAGGCAATACCCAAGGTAGTGAAACTACCGTTTGCCTGATCCGGACTGGTGAGAACGCATCGCCGCAGCGATCGCAACATCGCGAAACAACACTCCCAAAATCAAGGGTGCACCAATCGACAGCAAGTAATGAGTAGTTTTCGAAGAAGTGTGTTCGCTCGAGGCAGCTAACCTCCATTTGGCCCGGCACGACTCCTGTTTTAGTCATTTCCAATTTTGACACAAGTGTCAAGGCTATCCATTATCGTTCTCTTTCTTCAGTCATCACGTACATCATTCCAACCACTTCATTCTGGATCACACTCCGCGTATAGTTATTAAAGTGGTTTTCGGTTTAGACGGTGAGTATGTCCCTAACCGATTCCGGTCTCTTTAATAACTTTCGTCATTATTTCACCGATTGGTCGTTTATATATTTCAAAAACCAAATCAATTACAATTTCAATTAGAATTTGTAAACCAACATTTCATTTCTCTTTCGAAATCAATATCCATAATTTACGTTTCAAAACTTCCAAATTCATATTTTCAAAATCTTATAATTCAATTTCCATTTTTATTTAAACAATTCAAATATTGATTCAAGTTCGTATATAAGTTTAATTTCGAATACATTTAAATTAATTTAATTTTACATTCAAATCAATTTAAGTTCATTTATTGAGTTCATTCAATATTGGTTAAGTAAATTTATCCTTTAGAACAATTTCTATTTAACTTCCAATTTATTAAATCAATTAGTTAAGTTCAACTCCATTGTATCAAAACTTACAAATAGCATTAAATTAAATTCATCAAATCAAATTCTTTACATTTCAAGTCTTACATTAATTTCAATAAAACACATTTTATTTCTTGTTAGAGAAATTCAATTTCACTTATTTATTTACTTAGTTACAATTTCAAAACTCAATTTATAAAGAAACTTAAATTCACTTATACAAGAAGTTCAATTTTACTTAATAAAGAATTCAATTAATTCAATTATTAAATAATTCAATCTTATTTAATTATTAAATAATTTCAAAACTTAATTATTTACTAATTTCAAAACTTAATTATTAAATAATTCCAAACTTAATTATTAAATTATTAATTTTAAAACAACGTTCATTCATCATCTACTATGTTAATATTTTGATTCAGATTATTAAATATTAACATTTCCTTTCATTAAAATTCACGTTCCAACTTCATTTCGAAACCATATTATTTATTCAAATAAAATCTTCATTTTATTTTTAAATCAAATCATTGACCAATCGGGTTTTATTTAATTCTCTATCCTAAGTCAAGTTCATTTGGGTATTTATCATTTCACCCGATTCCAATTCAATTCAAAATCAAAACATAGCAAAGGGAACTTGCAGTGTGATAACTGGGATGGTGTCAAAGTAAATAAACAAGCAATAACAACAATCAATATCAATCCAATAATCAATTCAAATAATCCCGAAATAATCGTATTAATTCGCATTGTTGTTTGTGCAAATTAATATAATTATTTCTAGAATCTACACTATCATTTCATGTAGATTAAAGATTATTTCACTAATTATTCATACGGTTCTTCACTTGTCATTCAATTTCAATTTTATACTACAACAATTATACAACATACATTCAATGGTTCAAGGTGTACTTAACCAAATTTCTACGTGTCGATTAATCTAACATTTAAAGGGGTCATATTATACAAAATTTAACTAATCAAATTTAACATATAGATTCAATTTAAATGGTTAACTATCATATATCAATTCAATTGCATATTATTTATCACTTTAACATTTAACAATTTAACGTCCAATATAAACATCAACAATTAATCAATTATCAACCAAACTGTATTATCATCGCATAAATGACAGATAATGGTGTCAGATGTCATAGGTGAACAGATACAGGTAATAACATATATAACAGTGTAAACTAATAGCAGCATATTTCAATTGTCGTTTCAATTGAAATCAAATTTAATAAATAAAAGAACATTAATCGTGAGTGATTGCTCACCTTTCGAGGCTAGATAGATAGACAATGAAAGTAGTTACAACCCAAGCACGAATTCCAAAACGAAGCATGATTGAACGTGAATTTGATGACAAAGCTGATAAAAAGGAATTGGCAAAATAAATCAAACTGGATTGATGAAGATAAATGATATAAGTGAACTTATATATAACTATATACAACTATATATATAGAATCATATTTTAAATTCAAGCGTATGCTAAAATAAGATATACATGTTTATTTTCAAATCAAAATGTAACTTTAATATCAAAATAAAATAATATATTTATATATCCAAATCCAAATTCACATATACACCGAAACCAGATCATACATATATATACTAACTACAAAAGAAATCTTCAACAAAGCTTATATGAACTATATACATATGCTAACATCTATAAATTTGAACAATTTATTCTTATATGCATATACTTCCACCCGGAAAATATTAATATAAACTTATACTTAACCATAACACATATTCATTATATAAGTAAATTGGTATATAACCTACGTATAAAATCAAAACGTCTTCATATATAGGAATAAATCAACGTACTGTATATATAGTTAATACAAATCCATAATAAAGTACTAACATTAGCTTAAGTAAATACCCTAACATATTATAAACTATATATATGTATATGCATTATATACTTACAAACTTATATATACTAACAGATCATATATATAAAATCAATATCTAAACAAATCTTTATAAACAAAATTTCGAAATGGATGATAAACATATTACATAAAACCTGTACGTATGTATATTATGTTACAAACCATATATATATTAGACCCGAGACATCATTTTTTCATATATGTATATTATAGAATAAACACATTTGTTAACATTATTAATTAACGTAATGTATAACCTGTTATATAAACACTGTACAAATACTTTGAACAGGTCAGATTATTAATATATAAAAATTTAACGTATACATATATATGTGTCTTAAAAACCAACATCTTCTATATATATACTAACTTTCACAGCAAAAGCAACCACCAAAATACGAAAAAAACTGGCTGATATATATATGCACACTTATATAATATAAACTAATAAAATCTTATACTATACTAACAGATTAAAAGACTTGTATAAATTAGTCTATATATATATAAATTTATAAACTTACCTATAATATATTTTGAACAATAGCCATTTTCAAACCTTTGAAACAGATGTATACAACTTCCATATTATCACTATTATATATGGATAAATAAATAGTAATTTGCAAACATAATTTATATAATCATACTAATTCATGCGGCTAATATACTTACAACCATATATATAGATAGACTTGCAACATAAATACATATATTAAAGCATATATATAATATCACATGTCAGATATATTATATCAAAGATATATATATATATACGCGAAAGAAAGAAGAAAAAAAACAAATGAAAGTTTGACATATATATGCATACCCCAAATATATATATATATAGGCGACTGCTGGCATCCGATACGAATATAGGCGATAGGGTAGAGCAACTTGGAAAAAGGCTGCATGCCTGGTCGTCTCGGCAGGGAAGGCTCGGGTGCTGTTGTTTGGCAAGGAGGAGGGGTACGTGTCATTTGGTGGAAGGGAAAGTGTTGCGTGAGAGTTTTTGTCAAAGGTTGCGGAAGTGGGAAGGCCAGGGGAAGATGGTCGAAGAACGGGCAGGAGTTGATGGGCGAAGGGAAGAGAGGAGGAGAACTAGGTGGAAATGTAGGCGGACTTGGTGGGGAGGGGAGACGTGGAGATGGGAAGAAGTTTGTCTCGGCCATGAATATATTTTGAGTTGGAAGAAGATCAACATGAATTATTGATTAGCAAAAAAAAAACGTGGCCTTTCGTATAACATACAGGCTACTGAAAAAAAAACTTTTCATATGAAGTAACGTAACAAAATGTGAAACAACAAATCGATTATAGGGAACTCTGGGAATATCAAAGGTTAACGCTGAATTCAGAAAACATTAATAGTCTCGAGCCTATTGATTTCTTCAAGAAGCAACGAAAAGGCACAGGTTCAAACACGGAACCGGTACGACTGATCGGTTCACCAATTTCGTCGTGTCCTGAACTCTGAAACACGCGAATGAATATACTGTGGAGATCAACATGACGAGACGATCAAAACGGTATACAGATATCAGTGGTATGATTGAATTACAAAAATTCGAATTTTCTACTAGCGGAAAATGCAACAAAAACGCTGAAAAATAAGATCGATGGAGCTAAAGAAATCCGAATTTGGAAAAACGAAAAATGACGTCTTAGTCAGAAGATGAATTAGAATTTTTCTATGTAAAAAAAATTCAGGTTTGGAAAACATTTTATTTTCATCGCTTTTTAACTGATTAAATTGAAGTAAATTTACGCACGAAATAAACTTTCATATTTTTGGATGAAAATTTACCAGTTGCTATGTTTAACTAGACGCATTACAAATATTAAATTTTTATTTCAATATTTTATTTTTAAAATTCCACAAATTTTCAATTAATAACGTTATTAAAACCAGTTAAATTTACGGGTCGTTACACTCTCCCCCACTCAAAACTTTTCGTCCCCGAAAAGGAAGGAGATAGGAGAATAGAAACAACCAGAAAGAAAATAGATTAAAAGACAAGATAAACAATTAATTTAAACCATATAATTTCAAATTTAACTAATTAATATTTAATAATTTGGTTTAATCCACTTGGTTTCACTTAAGTTAAATCAATCTATCTATTTCTAAATTCATTATCTTACTATCTAGTCATCCTCAATTAACAATTTCTAAATCATCAATTTGTATAATCAATTATTGTACTCATATTTTATTCAACAGATTTAATTCTTTTATTCCAAATTATTATTAAGTTTATTTCACTTAATATATCTTATTACATATATTTAAACCATATAAATTAATTTAAAACATATAAATTTCAATGTAAATTAATTTATATTGTTTTTTTCAATTTGGTTAAATCCATTAAATAAAATTTGAGTGTTTATAATAAATGTTATGCACTTAGATTTTAATTATAAAATTATTTTATATTGTATATTATCCAATTACATTTTAACTTCTGAATAATTTAGGTAAGTTATTTTGAAATGCAATTTAGTACTATACAAATAAAATTTTCAAATTCAATTATTTCAAGTTTAAATACTTATTCAAAATTTAGCTTTATTTATAATTGAAAACATCTTTTAACATGATTTTTAAGAATTAAATTTCCATTTAATTTCAAACCCTTTAGAAATAATTATGTATATACTATATATATTAAATCAAATTAAATTTAAAATAATATACCCATATATATATATATAAATCAAGTCATACTTAAGAGATTCAAATCAAAATATTTTTCCAAAACAAAACCGTAGCAAAGCTACAGAATGGTCTCTTCACTTTGAAACTCAAAAATGAATGTCGATAATGCGGCCGTCATCACCGAAATTTATTTTCCAGCGACAAAGAGAAAAGCACTGATTAAACATCTAAAATTTCTTTGAAAATGGTTTCTATTTAAATTACTTTATATAATATGCATTTTTAAAATTTAAACCCAAAGTTTGAAATCACCGGAAATTAAATTCTCAAATTTTAATTTAAATTCATTTCAAATTCCAAATCAATTTATAACTAAGTTTATAAGTTCATTTGTTTATTATTTCTGACGAAAAATTCATTATTAATTTAATTTCAGAAAAATTTATACTTATATATAAGGTAATCATACAAATCTATTTTACTTCCTAAATTTGAAAATAATATTGTGTCAGTTTGCTCTGTTCAAGTGTTTTGAGAATCCTATCGATAGCGTTGATCAGATGAATCGATCGGAAACCCAAATCAACATCAACAACTCAAACAACACAATGTATTTTTAAACATTTTAAATATTTATTTACAAATACACTTCCTCGCTCGACTATACAAGAATAGATTTCAAAGCAAAGATAGAGATTCAAATTTGATGGACTCAAATCAAAGAGAATTTCGATTCGAAGATAAGTTCGAAACAAAGATAAGATGATTAAATACAAAGTAGAAAGACTTGATAAGAATTTATATAAATCGCGGGCAACCTTAACCAGGTCGACCGTGACTTCAAGAATAAGATCAATGTAGAATTTCGAGGCAAACCGACATTTGATCTCAAGAGATAGAATTTTGCATAACCAAAGATGTCAACATCTAAACTGAGGATATATAAATCTCCGGTGAATCGATGCTATCGTAAAAGAGTTTTACCCTTTTACAAATCAATTTGAGATTGGCGGGACCGCCAACTCATTATTAAGATCATTCGAAGTGGAGTTATGTGATACTCCAGAATTCAGAAGAATACGAATAGTGAGGGACAAGAATGAATTTCGGAACCGCAGGGAATGTTCCAAAATTAAAAGGAATCGAGTCAAAAGGGAGAGATTCAACTCGAATGAAAGTGATTTTGTAAATACATTTACCATCTATGCTAAATTTTGCCTAGAACTACCAAAGCTCTGATACCAACTATAACGACCCGCTATTTTGGACCATTCGCATCCGCACATGTCGGACTTGAATAATTCAAAATACCGAATTGTTAATTTAAATTTGGCAAAAATGAACATATATAGTAAATAAATAATCACAGATCACAGACACAGAGTAATAAATGCAGCGGAAACAAAAGATAGTAGTTCATGAAGCTACTATATACATATCAGAGTAAAATAAGGTACAACAGATGTCTCGAATACAATAGTCAAATACAAAATCAGAATACAATCACTGGAATCAACTGGATATCTGAAAGCTGGATAGATAGCTGGATCTCCAAGCGAAGCTCCAACTCCAAAGGTGAGTCTCGAATACTGGTTCACTCAGTCTGACCCGAGCGTAAAGCAAAACACAAAACACTCGAGTCAGGATTAACATTCTTATATCAATAAATCCAACTCAAGTGAAATAGCAACTAAAATACAAGTAACTCAAAGGATGTTTGGAATAACCATCCTTTAAGGATCCGTTAAACTATCTACTACGTAGTAGTGTACGATAAGTAGATAATGCCTATCAGTAATATAAAATATCAAAATAATGTTAAGGCGTTACCATTATCCCCCTTAACACATTTTATATAAGCGTTATAGTCTATACAGCACTGTAAACTCCACCGTAAACTAGTGGGATATCAAGGAGTACTCCATAGGTATAACACAAAACAAATCGTAGTGGTCGCGTATATAGGGATCCAAGTATGACAAGGCACATGAGGCAATACCCAAGGTAGTGAAACTACCGTTTGCCTGATCCGGACTGGTGAGAACGCATCGCCGCAGCGATCGCAACACCGCGAAACAACACTCTCAAAATCAAGGGTGCACCAATTGACAACAAGTAATGAGTAGTTTTCGAAGAAGTGTGTTCGCTCGAGGCAGCTAACCTCCATTTGGCCCGGCACGGCTCCTGTTTTAGTCATTTCCAATTTGACACAAGTGTCAAGGCTATCCATTATCGTTCTCTTTCTTCAGTCATCACGTACATCATTCCAACCACTTTATTCTGGATCACACTCCGCCTATAGTTATTAAAGTGGTTTTCGGTTTAGACAGTGAGTATGTCCCTAACCGATTCCGGTCTCTTTAATAACTTTCGTCATTATTTCACCAATTGGTCGTTTATATATTTCAAAAACCAAATCAATTACAATTTCATATAGAATTTGTAAACCAACATTTCATTTCTCTTTCGAAATCAATTTCCATAATTTACGTTTCAAAACTTCCAAATTCATATTTTCAAAATCTTATAATTCAATTTCCATTTTTATTTAAACAATTCAAATATTAATTCAAGTTCGTATATAAGTTTCATTTCGAAAACATTTAAAATAATTTAATTTAACATTCAAATCAATTTAAGTTCATTTATTGAGTTCATTCAATATTGGTTAAGTAAATTTATCCTTCAGAACAATTTCTATTTAACTTCCAATTTATTAAATCTATTATTTAAGTTCAACTCCATTGTATCAAAACTTACAAATAACATTAAATTAAATTCATCAAATCAAATTCTTTACATTTCAAGTCTTACATTAATTTCAATAAAACACATTTTATTTCTTGTTAGAGAAATTTAATTTCACTTATTTATTTACTTAGTTACAATTTCAAAACTCAATTTATAAAGAAACTTAAATTCACTTATACAAGAAGTTCAATTTTACTTAATAAAGAATTCAATTCAATTCAATTATTAAATAATTCAATCTTATTTAATTATTAAATAATTTCAAAACTTAATTATTTACTAATTTCAAAACTTAATTATTAAATAATTCCAAACTTAATTATTAAATAATTAATTTTAAAACAACGTTCATTCATCATCTACTATGTTAATATTTTGATTCAGATTATTAAATATTAACATTTCCTTTCATTAAAATTCACGTTCCAACTTCGTTTTGAAACCATATTATTTATTCAAATAAAATCTTCATTTTATTTTTAAATTAAATCATTGACCAATCGGGTTTTATTTAATTCTCTATCCTAAGTCAAGTTCATTTGGGTATTTATCATTTCAACCCGATTCCAATTCAATTCAAAATCAAAACATAGCAAAGGGAACTTGCAGTGTGATAACTGGGATGGTGTCAAAGTAAATAAACAAGCAATAACAACAATCAATATCAATCCAATAATCAATTCAAATAATCCCGAAATAATCGTATTAATTCGCATTGTTGTTTGTGCAAATTAATATAATTATTTCTAGAATCTACACTATCATTTCATGTAGATTAAAGATTATTTCACTGATTATTCATACGGTTCTTCACTTGTCATTCAATTTCAATTTTATACTACAACAATTATACAACATACATTCAATGGTTCAAGGTGTACTTAACCAAATTTCTACGTGTCGATTAATCTAACATTTAAAGGGGTCATATTATACAAAATTTAACTAATCAAATTCAACATATAGATTCAATTTAAATGGTTAACTATCATATATCAATTCAATTGCATATTATTTATCACTTTAACATTTAACAATTTAACGTCCAATATAAACATCAACAATCAATCAATTATCAACCAAACTGTATTATCATCGCATAAATGACAGATAATGGTGTCAGAAGTCATAGGTGAACAGATACAGGTAATAGCATATATAACAGTGTAAATAACTAATAACAGCATATTTCAATTGTCGTTTCAATTGAAATCAAATTTAATAAATAAAAGAACATTAATCGTGAGTGATTGCTCACCTTCCGAGGTTAGATAGATAGACAATGAAAGTAGTTACAACCCAAGCACGAATTCCAAAACGAAGCATGATTGAACGTGAATTTGACGACAAAGCTGATAAAAAGGAATTGGCGAAATAAATCAGACTGGATTGATGAAGATAAATGATATAAGTGAACTTATATATAACTATATACAACTATATATATAGAATCATATTTTAAACTCAAGCATATGCTAAAATAAGATATACATGTTTATTTTCAAATCAAAATGTAACTTTAATATCAAAATAAAATAAAAAATATATATATATATATCCAAATCCAAATTCACATATACACCGAAACCAGATCATACGTATATATACTAACTACAAAAGAAATCTTCAACAAAGCTTATATAAACTATATACATATGCTAACATCTATAAATTTTAACAATTTATTCTTATATTGTCAAGGCCCGCAAATCCGTACCTCTTGATTAACCACTAATCTCCATTGATTAACTCAAAATGAACGGAAATACAAACTATGATGGTTTAAGAAGAAGAAAAAGGTAGAAGAAGAAGAAAAAGTAGAAGAAAGAAGAGAAGAGAAAGAAGAAAAGAGGAAGAAGAAACAACAAAACAACATCAGATACAGAAACAATATCAGAATCTCACATATCGCAGCGGAACAATATATAATAGATAAATGAATAATCTTTAAAACAAAGAACTATATCATTTTATACATACATCAATCATCAGAGTCAATATACAACAATGGACAGTTATATAACTTGTCCTCATACAGAATATACAGCGGAATAAATACTATCAGATACAAATACTACGTCTCGCCATCCAGCTTGCTTCCAAAGCTCCAGAATATCCAGAATATCCTGATAACATAACTCTAGACTGCCCGTGTGGAAATTGGTGGGCACCCAGAGTTTAGAAGGGAACAATAAACTCCGAGTCAGTCATGGTGACTGGTGTGAGATCGTAAAACAGTTATTCTTTATAACAACAAAATAATTTTAAAGTAAATTCGAAATGCTTTTGGAAAATGAAACTACCATAAGACCTCCCGCCACACACACAATGCAAACGCAGAATTGGAGGAGATTTCTTCTTATGATAGTCAAAGATGCTTACTACGCAAAAATCAAATTCTTTTTGATATTATTATTAGTGCATAGTGTAGAAAACATTTCGAAAGTAGAATATTAATCTTAGCCAGCATAGGTACCATTATAGTATGCTTGCTATAGCTACCATATTAAATGGCAGGTTCTACAACTAAAACCGTACAAGGCTCGTATTGTTTCTTTGGATTTCCAACAAATGGTCAGGCTAAGGAACTTCCTATCCACGATGGGTACGTCCCTGGAATAGACGACCCGAGAAATAACCTAACATTACGGTTAGATCTCTGCCAACACAAGGCCGGGTTACCTCTGCAAAAGTAGGTAACTACTGACACGCATATGTCGTCCCCCGATCGTAACCGATCTTCCCGAGGATCCCCGATTTCCAACAAACCACATAATAATAATAATGCAGTAACCACAGAGGTTAAGTATCTGGGCTCCATACCATGATACCACCTTTATCCAGAAGGAATGACATACACTAAGGGGCGCTACTCCCTTGAACCTTGCCGCATCCTTCCTGTTTTGACCATTTCCGGGGTGTGAGGCTCGACGAAGTCTCGTCCACAAAGCTACGCTTTCTATAAAGCCATGCTTCGGGTCAAACAAATGATCAACCTATGATCACAAAGAAATAAGATCAAACAAATGATCATATCGCAAATGATCAAACACTGATCATTTCACAGCAACACTCAGTATGCCACGTTACCAAATTGGGAGTATATCGCTGATAAATTTCAACTACATAACCTCTGAGCTCGTACGTCTCAGAGAAGGGTGTTAAGCTAAGAGAATAAATTCTCCGCCACCAACAGAAATGTATTTGAAAGAAATCAGCTTTATATCTCAAATTGTAACGTCAGACACACAATCCATACAAGTCTGTTCCGGGATCGAACAGAACCGAAGGCACTTCTCACGAAGCCCTTGCATATCCGGATAAATTTCTAATCACGTCCGGACTTCCCGTCACTAAGGGTGATAAAACCTCTAAACCGGAGATCAGCCGATGTAGAGTAACTCGACGGTAATCCTTCCGTTTTCAAAAATATCCGGTCTTCAACACCGGTCTTCAAATGCAATTCATAACGACGTATCACATATTCGGAATGGGTTATACGACCCCATGGTCCTTTCCCGGTTAACCCGAATAGTGAGCGCTTATTTAAAAATAAGTGTGGCATTCAATTTCATCCAATTTACAACAAATACCTATTCAAGGTAATTATTGATAGTCGGTTATTTAACTATCAATAAAGATGCGCGACATCATCAGATTCCAAATAATTTTCCCAAATTATTTTATCTTCCAAAATATCTTTACTAGATATAAAATTTCCACACTTCACCGTTTGAAAACAATTTCAAATTAATTTCCACATTTCATTTTATCTTTGAAGATAAAATCTCAAAACAGTTCATTTCATATTGGAAAAGCATTTCCATACTTATTTAAAAATAAGTATTTCACAAATCTATTTATTTTCAACATTTGAAAATATTCGATATACTTAAATCAATATTAAGTATATATTTCATTCTTTAAGGAAACCATTTACTATAACAACATTTATTTGAGTCAAAACGAATGTTACGTAAAACATCGTTACGACGACTCAAAATCACTAGTATAGGGATTCGGATTTTAGATAGATATATATATAAATCCCAATACTACATAAAAACATTTCCTTACGGAAATCATTTACTATAACAACAGTGTTATAGTCCACCATTTCCTTCTACTTCTCGAAAACGTCTATTTCAACAAGAACTATTGAAATCTATGCTTTCGATTTATAATACATTTTAAAACGTCTTTAAAATGTTTAACTTCATTTTTAATATCACTTCTTCAAAAATAAATCCATTTTACTTAACAATATATTCACTGTCCAAATCGTGAATATACTTCACTAACCACATTTCAATCATTTCTACACATTTTTATCTCAATAAAAATTCGCTATCCAAAATTGTGAATATAACTTCTTTAAAAATCTTCTATATTTAATCTATCAAATTCAATTGATTTCGAATTTATAAAACAACGTTTATAAATTCTATTTCTCTCTTATAACAACCTTGACTTATAAATTTTCTTAAGTAATCTTCTATAATCCATTTATCAAAATTGAGTGATTTTAGATTTATAAAACAACTTTTATAAATTTCTTTTACACTTTATAACAATTTCAGCTTCAAAAATCATTTTATCAGCAAGTTCTATTTATATTCCATCTAAGGGCAAAAATCAAATTTATAAGTAAATTTTCTTACAAATCTTTTATTCCACAATTTCATTCACATTTTATAACTTCATAACTTATCAATCTATAAATTTCGTATCTTCACATTTTATAATTATAAATTCATATCTTCACATTTAATAACTTCAAAATTTTAGGCGTTTATTTATTTGAAATAAATCAACTCAAAGATTTAATAAAAATGTTTATTTTAACAAGATCACTTTAAAAACCCTTTTAAAGTAAAAGATGTTATTTTTAAACTTCAAAACTGAATCCGATGATGCAACAACATCAATTAGTCCATCACAACATCAACCATCATATATCAATATGATAACAGAATATACATCAATATATCTGTAAATAAATACTGGTGAGGAATCCAGTTGGATCCCTCCAACCTGTTTCCCTGCATCCACAGATGTTAGCACAATACCATTCCACTTCGAGGTGGAATATCGCGGTATATGGGTTTTATAAAAATATCCGCTTACTAACGGCGCAATAGGGTCTCATCCGCTATACGAGGCGGGAAATCAATCAATCCAATATATACATATGCCAATATGTATATATTGCTATATATAGATATATCCTATTATATCTAATATCGTAAATCCAAACAAATCAATCAATTCAATAATAACTGCAAATCATTTTGAGTGAGAAAGATCTCACCTTTGCTTTATGTATGCAACCCATTTTTGTTCCAGTTCGTATTCTCCAAATTTTGACCTTGTATAACAATTTATACAATTCATAAATATTTGAGATAAATTGAATGATAAATTTTCGGTTATGATAGTTTTAATTAACAACTTCTCTTTTAATAATTTTATTTAATGCTAATAATTAAATGAACTATTTATATTTTTAATTTCAAACTAAATTTCTATTTGATAATCTACATTAACCAATGGTTTCTTTGATATTATAAACTTTTATAGTTTTCTAAACCTTGTATATTTATTTAATTCATCCCTAACTGGTTATAAAAATAAGCTATTAAAATCTTATCTTTATATATATAATAAACCCAGTTAGTATCCGATAGGTGAAATAATAATCAACAATTCATATACAAGTTTAAACTTAAGTAACATTAAATTTAAGATGTTTAAAAATTCAAATTACCTTAATTCGACTGGAGAAAAAAAAATCAATAGCTCTGCTCTAATGCTCTGTACGAGAATTCCGCCTTCGACGAGCTCATCACCACTGCGTCATAGCCTCCATCACCAAGCCCTACCCCTCGTCTTCGCCTGACCCCCTCACGCGTTCGGCCACGCTCGAGCCACCATCGAGGCCCACCTCGTCGCTGACATCGCCGAAGACGATCGAGTTGCCCCAGATCTCAAACCCCACAGATGTCGAAGTCGTCTCCTGCTGAGATCGCGACCACCAGACTTCGCCACTTCGAATGCCTCATCGCCGAAGTCGCCGCCATGTTGAAGCCCTAAATCGCCATCGCGACCAAGTCGCGACCACCACGCGCCTCGAGAACCTCTACCAGCGACCCATCGCCGCACGCCTTCCTCCTCTCCACTCTCGAACTCGCGAACGCCTTCATTCCCCTTTTTGATTTCTTTTTATTTTGAAAACGAGATGCTTTCGTTTATATTTTCTTTTGCACGAGAGAATTGGGGACGATGTTTCGCACGTACGCGATTTTTGTTTCTTGAAGATGAGGATGCTCGGCTCGAAGTCGAATTCTCGAGTTAATTTTCGTATCGGCCATTTTTAAATTTTCTTTGTTCGATTTTAAAACTGGGGAGGGAGATGAATATTTAAAAATGAAAGGAGATGGTTGGCACGATTTACTTACGTGATTTTGGGCGTGTTTTCAGGCATGAGATAAGGGGAAGGTATCGTGATTGTCTGCGTGATTAAAGGCGTGAACGTGTGGATGTCGGCAATGATTAAAAATTTAAATTTAAAAATTGAATTCAATTTAATTTCAACACGTTTATGTGTCGTACGCTCACATAATAACTCGAAAAATACGAAATTTGAAATCCGATAATAATTCAATATTACGGACCCAATGGAACTGGTTTCGTCGAATTCCGAGACTGTGCCTCGGACGGCTATTTTTAAATTCGATTCAAACGATATAGATTCAAACTGATCAATAAATTTTAAATTCGATTCTGAAGTTTTAATTATCTTCAGTATTATCAATATAAATTTTAAAAGCTTTCGAACTATTTTTCTTTAGCTTTAAATTGAATATTCAAATTTTTATTCAACTTCAATCGATTTAATTTTATAATTTAATCACCGATTTCAAAATTATATCGGGAATTCAAATTAAATCATCGTTCAAATATTTAAAATTAATTAAATATTCTCAATTTAATTTGTTCAAAATTCTGGGTCGTTACAGACTTCCCCCCTTAAAAGAATTTCGTCCCGAAATTACAAGTTAGGAAAAAATGGTCCTTAACTCATCTACTATTTTCAACAATCCACTAGTTTTATCAATTTATCAAAACAAATCTTTCTACTAAAGATTCGTTATCAATTCAACTCGCTTTCTAAACACTTTCATAATTTTCAAACATCATTGTTTTCTTAACAATTCAAATTTAAGTTTAAATTCAAATTTAAACTTTCAAAATTTCTCAAAAATTTTCTAACACTCTAAATTTCCGAAAAATTTCGCCAGCGTCTCCTTTGCGCGGCTAATACGGTACAACTACAAAACGTCCCTACGAACTCTCAGATTTCAAAAAGAAAAAGAAAAAGCCAAGCGGCTAGAGAAAAAAGTCATCAAATCTCATATTCAAATTTAAATACATACCTTTTGTCGAGCAATTCAAATTCTCTTCAAAATTAAAATCCCAATTCCTTTACACCTGTATATCCTACTAGCCATAATATCTAGTTACAATATTCAAACCATTTTGCAAATTCCATTACAAAATTTTCAATATGGGCTATTTATACATCTTTAGCTTACTATTGAAGTTACATATTCAATTTCATTCAATTTTTACATTTCAAATCTATTTGAATTCAATTTTATCTTCTATTCCGAATATTGAATTTCATCAATTACCTTTCATTTACTAATTCATTTTAAATTTCAATATTCAGCTTGAATTACATTTACTAACAAATTCAAAACAAAGTTTTACATTCATCTTCAATTCCAGTTTTATTCTTTCGTTCATTCCCAAAATTTATTTTCAATTTGCCATTTTGGTTTATAACCACTCATATTAAACTGGATTTCAAATTCCATATGAATTTAATTCATTTCACTTTATTTAATTGATTCACTTACACTTAATTTAATTTAACTCCATCCTTTAAATTGAATTTATTCTATCAATTCAAATTGTATAAGTTATCAACTTAATAATATTTCATAAATATTTCTACATAGTATTCCAGAGTTTACCAACATTTCAAAAACCATTTTTGAAAACAGTTCAAATTATCCTTTGAATTTTCTAAAACATAAACCCAAATTTTCCAAACACTTCCATTTAAAATAATTTGGCAGCAATTTCCTCTTTTGGAAACCCGAAAATGAACATCGATGATGCTGCAGTCATTACCGAAGTTATTTTCCAGCGACCGAAAAGAGTTTAGAGCTTTTCATCTCTTCAAAATACTTTTCAAAACCTTTGAAATTCATTTTCAAATCAAAAAGGATTTAAACTTTCCAAATCTCCAAAATTTTCAAATTCTTTTCAAAACATTTCCAAAAACTTCTCTGGAATTCCGTTTCAAATTACAAATCACATTTAAAATTTACATTCTTAAAGTTCATTTGTATACGAATTCATTTTCTTAACTTTTGGAGTTACGATTTCAATTTCTTATTCAATTTCATATAATAATGATAACATTTCAGCATTATCACTTCCTAACAACCATGCATCCATATATCATAATAATTTACAGAAAATTATTTCTTTTCTATACAAAAATAGTTTCGGGCAAAATTATTTCATTTACCCTATTTAAAACAATACTGTGTCGGTTTATCTTGTTTAAGAGTTTAGAAACCCCTATCGATTACAGTTAGCTAGACTGCACCGACCAGAATTCATAAACAATCAACCGATAAGTCAACACAATACAAAACAATTTTTATATTCAATAACAAATACGCGCTCATATCTATTATTACACTCACACTCATTCTAGAGTACTACTGACTCTATCTCTAATGAGTAACACCCAACAGAGCAGGGTTGTCACTTAACCATATGCTCTGATACCAGATGTCAAGGCCCGCAAATCCGTACCTCTTGATTAACCACTAATCTCCATTGATTAACTCAAAATGAACGGAAATACGAACTATGATGGTTTAAGAAGAAGAAAAAGGTAGAAGAAGAAGAAAAAGTAGAAGAAAGAAGAGAAGAGAAAGAAGAAAAGAGGAAGAAGAAACAACAAAACAACATCAGATACAGAAACAATATCAGAATCTCACATATCGCAGTGGAACAATATATAATAGATAAATGAATAATCTTTAAAACAAAGAACTATATCATTTTATACATACATCAATCATCAGAGTCACTATACAACAATGGACAGTTATATAACTTGTCCTCATACAGAATACACAGCGGAATAAATACTATCAGATACAAATACTACGTCTCGCCATCCAGCTTGCTTCCAAAGCTCCAGAATATCCAGAATATCCTGATAACATAACTCTAGACTGCCCGTGTGGAAATTGGTGGGCACCCAGAGTTTAGAAGGGAACAATAAACTCGGAGTCAGTCATGGTGACTGGTGTGAGATCGTAAAACAGTTATTCTTTATAACAACAAAATAATTTTAAAGTAAATTCGAAATGCTTTTGGAAAATGAAACTACCATAAGACCTCCCGCCACACACACAATGCAAACGCAGAATTGGAGGAGATTTCTTCTTATGATAGTCAAAGATGCTTACTACGCAAAAATCAAATTCTTTTTGATATTATTATTAGTGCATAGTGTAGAAAACATTTCGAAAGTAGAATATTAATCTTAGCCAGCATAGGTACCATTATAGTATGCTTGCTATAGCTACCATATTAAATGGCAGGTTCTACAACTAAAACCGTAAAAGGCTCGTATTGTTTCTTTGGATTTCCAACAAATGGTCAGGCTAAGGAACTTCCTATCCACGATGGGTACGTCCCTGGAATAGACGACCCGAGAAATAACCTAACATTACGGTTAGATCTCTGCCAACACAAGGCCGGGTTACCTCTGCAAAAGTAGGTAACTACTGACACGCGTATGTCATCCCCCGATCGTAACCGATCTTCCCGAGGATCCCCGATTTCCAACAAACCACATAATAATAATAATGCAGTAACCACAGAGGTTAAGTATCTGGGCTCCATACCATGATACCACCTTTATCCAGAAGGAATGACATACACTAAGGGGCGCTACTCCCTAGAACCTTGCCGCATCCTTCCTGTTTTGACCATTTCCGGGGTGTGAGGCTCGACGAAGTCTCGTCCACAAAGCTACGCTTTCTACAAAGCCATGCTTCGGGTCAAACAAATGATCAACCTATGATCACAAAGATATAAGATCAAACAAATGATCATATCGCAAATGATCAAACACTGATCATTTCACAGCAACACTCAGTATGCCACGTTACCAAATTAGGAGTATATCGCTGATAAATTTCAACTACATAACCTCTGAGATCGTACGTCTCAGAGAAGGGTGTTAAGCTAAGAGAATAAATTCTCCGCCACCAACAGAAATGTATTTGAAAGAAATCAGCTTTATATCTCAAATTGTAACATCAGACACACAATCCATACAAGTCTGTTCCGGAATCGAACAGAACCGAAGGCACTTCTCACGAAGCCCTTGCATATCCGGATAAATTTCTAATCACGTCCGGACTTCCCGTCACTAAGGGTGATAAAACCTCTAAACCGGAGATCAGCCGATGTAGAGTAACTCGACGGTAATCCTTCCGTTTTCAAATATATCCGGTCTTCAACACCGGTCTTCAAATGCAATTCATAACGACGTATCACATATTCGGAATGGGTTATACGACCCCATGGTCCTTTCCCGGTTAACCCGAATAGTGAGCGCTTATTTAAAAATAAGTGTGGCATTCAATTTCATCCAATTTACAACAAATACCTATTCAAGGTAATTATTGATAGTCGGTTATTTAACTATCAATAAAGATGCGCGACATCATCAGATTCCAAATAATTTTCCCAAATTATTTTATCTTCCAAAATATCTTTACTAGATATAAAATTTCCACACTTCACCGTTTGAAATCAATTTCAAATTAATTTCCATATTTCATTTTATCTTTGAAGATAAAATCTCAAAACAGTTCATTTCATATTGGAAAAGCATTTCCATACTTATTTAAAAATAAGTATTTCACAAATCTATTTATTTTCAACATTTGAAAATATTCGATATACTTAAATCAATATTAAGTATATATTTCATTCTTTAAGGAAACCATTTACTATAACAACATTTATTTGAGTCAAAACGAATGTTACGTAAAACATCGTTACAACGACTCAAAATCACTAGTATAGGGATTCAGATTTTAGATAGATATATATATAAATCCCAATACTACATAAAAACATTTCCTTACGGAAATCATTTACTATAACAACAGTGTTATAGTCCACCATTTCCTTCTACTTCTCGAAAACGTCTATTTCAACAAGAACTGTTGAAATCTATGCTTTCGATTTATAATACATTTTAAAACGTCTTTAAAATGTTTAACTTCATTTTTAATACCACTTCTTCAAAAATAAATCCATTTTACTTAACAATATATTCACTGTCCAAATCGTGAATATACTTCACTAACCACATTTCAATCATTTCTACACATTTTTATCTCAATAAAAATTCGCTATCCAAAATTGCGAATATATCTTCTTTAAAAATCTTCTATATTTAATCTATCAAATTCAATAGATTTCGAATTTATAAAACAACGTTTATAAATTCTATTTCTCTCTTATAACAACCTTGACTTATAAATTTTCTTAAGTAATCTTCTATAATCCATTTATCAAAATTGAGTGATTTTAGATTTATAAAACAACTTTTATAAATTTCTTTTACACTTTATAACAATTTCAGCTTCAAAAATCATTTTATCAGCAAGTTCTATTTATATTCCATCTAAGGGCAAAAATCAAATTTATAAGTAAATTTTCTTACAAATCTTTTATTCCACAATTTCATTCACATTTTATAACTTCATAACTTATCAATCTATAAATTTCGTATCTTCACATTTTATAATTATAAATTCATATCTTCACATTTAATAACTTCAAAATTTTAGGCGTTTATTTATTTGAAATAAATCAACTCAAAGATTTAATAAAAATGTTTATTTTAACAAGATCACTTTAAAACCCTTTTAAAGTAAAAGATGTTATTTTTAAACTTCAAAACTGAATCCGATGATGCAACAGCATCAATTAGTCCATCACAACATCAACCATCATATATCAATATGATAACAGAATATACATCAATATATCTGTAAATAAATAAATACTGGTGAGGAATCCAGTTGGATCCCTCCAACCTGTTTCCCTGCATCCACAGATGTTAGCACAATACCATTCCACTTCGAGGTGGAATATCGTGGTATATGAGTTTTATAAAAATATCCGCTTACTAACGGCGCAATAGGGTCTCATCCGCTATACGAGGCGGGAAATCAATCAATCCAATATATACATATGCCAATATGTATATATTGCTATATATAGATATATCCTATTATATCTAATATCGTAAATCCAAACAAATCAATCAATTCAATAATAACTGCAAATCATTTTGAGTGAGAAAGATCTCACCTTTGCTTTATGTATGCAACCCATTTTTGTTCCAGTTCGTATTCTCCAAATTTTGACCTTGTATAACAATTTATACAATTCATAAATATTTGAGATAAATTGAATGATAAATTTTCGGTTATGATAGTTTTAATTAACAACTTCTCTTTTAATAATTTTATTTAATGCTAATAATTAAATGAACTATTTATATTTTTAATTTCAAACTAAATTTCTATTTGATAATCTACATTAACCAATGGTTTCTTTGATATTATAAACTTTTATAGTTTTCTAAACCTTGTATATTTATTTAATTCATCCCTAACTGGTTATAAAAATAAGCTATTAAAATCTTATCTTTATATATATAATAAACCCAGTTAGTATCCGATAGGTGAAATAATAATCAACAATTCATATACAAGTTTAAACTTAAGTAACATTAAATTTAAGATGTTTAAAAATTCAAATTACCTTAATTCGACTGGAGAAAAAAAAATCAATAGCTCTGCTCTAATGCTCTGTACGAGAATTCCGCCTTCGACGAGCTCATCACCACTGCGTCATAGCCTCCATCACCAAGCCCTACCCCTCGTCTTCGCCTGACCCCCTCACGCGTTCGGCCACGCTCGAGCCACCATCGAGGCCCACCTCGTCGCTGACATCGCCGAAGACGATCGAGTTGCCCCAGATCTCAAACCCCACAGATGTCGAAGTCGTCTCATGCTGAGATCGCGACCACCAGACTTCGCCACTTCGAACGCCTCATCGCCGAAGTCGCCGCCATGTTGAAGCCCTAAATCGCCATCGTGACCAAGTCGCGACCACCACGCGCCTCGAGAACCTCTGCCAGCGACCCATCGCCGCACACCTTCCTCCTCTCCACTCTCGAACTCGCGAACGCCTTCGTTCCCCTTTTTGATTTCTTTTTATTTTGAAAACGAGACGCTTTCTGTAACGACCCAGAATTTTGGACCATTCGCATCCATTATAAGTGTATAGGTAGACACTCATACCGGAGTTGAATTGCTCAAAATACCGCGTTGTTAATTTAAATTTGGCAAAACTGAACATATACAGTAAATAAATAATCACAGATCACAGACACAGAGTAATAAGTGCAGCGGAAATAAAAGAGATAGTAGTTCATGAAGCTACTATATAAATATATAAGTTACATCAGAGTTAAACCAGATACAACGGAAGAGTAATATGATACATCAGATACAAAGCAGCATACATCACTGGAATCATCGAATATCTGAAAGCTGGATAGATAGCTGGATCTCCAAGCGAAGCTCCAACTCCAAAGGTGAGTCTCGAAAGCTGAACCACTCAGTCTGACCCGAGCGTAAAGCAAAATACAAGACACTCGAGTCAGGATTAACATTCTTATATTAATAAATCCAACTCAAGTGAAATAGCAATTGAAATACAAGTAACTCAAAGGATGTTTGGAATAACCATCCTTTAAGGATCCGTTAAACTATCTACTATGTAGTAGTGTACGATAAGTAGATAATGTCTATCAGTAATATAAGGATATCAAAATAGCGTTAAGTCATGGCCCATTCCACCCTTAACACATTTTTATTCCCACAAGCATATACAAGACCGTAGTTTCCCCAAAACCGGAAGTCACCAGAGGGCAATCCATATACTCAAGGTACAAAACAAATTCGTAGTGGTCGCGCATAAATGGAATACAAGTATGACAAGGCACATGAGGCTATACCCAAGGTAGTGATACTACCGTTCGCCTGATCCGGACTGGTGAGAACGCAACGCCGCAGCGCCCGCAACACCGTGAAACAACACTCCCAAAATCAAGGGTGCACCAATCGACAACAAGTATAAGTAGTTCGAAGAAGTGTGTCCACTTGAGGTATCAATCCTCCATTGGCCCGGCACAGCTCCTGTTTTAGTCATTTCCAATTTGACACAAGTGTCAAGGCTATCCATTATCGTTCACTTTCTTCAGTCATCATGTACATCATTCCAACCACTTCATTCTGGATCATCACTCCGCGTATAGTTATTAAAGTGGTTTTCGGTTTAGATAGAGAGTATATCCATAACCGAATTCCGGTCTCTTTAATAACTTCCGTAATTATTACACCGATTGGTCGTTTATAGATTTCAAAACCAAATCAATTTCAATTTCAATTTCAATTCATAAATCAACATTTCATTTGTCTTTCAAAACCAATTTCCAATAATTTACGTTTCAAACTTCCAAATTATCATTTCAATATCTTGTAATTAAATTTCAATCTTTATATTGAAAACAATTCAAATATTGATTCAAATTCGCACAAAATTTAATTTCGAAATCATTAGAATCAATTTAGTTTTAACATTCAAATCAATTTACATTCATTTATCGATCTCATTCAATATTCGTTAAGTAAATTTTATCATTCAAAACAATTCCATTAAATTTCAAATTCATTAAATCAATTCTTAAGTTCAACTTCATTAAAACAAAACTTACAATTTTGAATTAAATTAAATTCGTCAAATCAATTCTTTCAATTACAAGTCTTACATTAATTTCAATGAATCACATTTTATTTCTTGTTAAAGAAATTCAATTTCACTTATTTACTTTCTTAAATAATTTTCCAAAACTTAATTAATAAAGAAACTCAATTTCAGTTATTACGAAGTAATATTCACTTATTCAAAAATTCAATTTCTCTTATTAAAGAATCCAAATCAATTTAATCATTAAATAATTCAATCTTATTTAATTATTAAATAATTCAAACCTTAAATATTAAATAATTTCAAAGTTTTAAAATTCCAACTTAATTATAATTTCAACTTAATTATTAAATCATTTCACAGTTTAATAATTTCAACTTAATTATAATTTCAAACTTGATTATTAAATCATTTCAAACTTAATTCAATCATTTCTCAAATTAAACAACATTCTTACATCAATTACATTGTTAATATTTTATTTCATATTTACATATTAACATTTTCCTTTCGTTATATTCAAATTCCAACTTCATTTCAAAACCATATTATTTATTCAAATAAAATCTTCGTTTTATTTTTAAATCAAATTATTGACCAATCGGGTTTTATTTAATTTTCTTTCCTAGGTCAAAGTTCAATTTTGGGTATTTATCATTTCAACCCGATTCCAATTCAATTCCAAAATCAAAGCATAGTAAAGGGAACTTGCAGTGTGATAACAGGGATGGTGTCAAAGTAAATAAACAAGCAATAACAACAAACAATAAAAATCCAAAAATTAATTCAAATAATCCCGAAATAATCGTATTAATTCGCATTGTTATTTGTACGAATTAATATAATTATTTCTAGAATCTACACTATCATTTCATGTAGATTAAAGATTATTACATTACGGTTTTTCACTTGTCATCTATTTACAATTTCATACATCATCAATTTAACAACATACATTCAGTGGTTCAAAATGTAATTAAACAAATCCTACGTGTCAATAAATTCAACAGTTAAAGGGGTCATATTATACAAGTGTCAGTTAATCAAATTTAACATTTATTTATCCTATATCAAGTTCAATTTCATACTGTTTATCATTTTAACATTAACAATTTAACGTCCAATATAAACATCAACAATCAATCAATTATCAGCCAAACTGTATTATCATCGCATAAATAATAACAGATAATGGTGTCAGATGTCATAGGTGAACTGATACAGGTAATAGCATATATAACAGTGTAATTAACTAACAGCAGCATATTTCAATTGTCGTTTCAGTTGAAATCAAACTTAATAAATAAAAGAACGTTAATCGTGAGTGAGTGCTCACCTTTCGAGGCTAGATAGATTTGACAACGGAATGAGTTACGAATCTGTGCCCGAATTTCAAAGCAACGCACGATGAAGACGAGTTCAATGGACAAGCTGATAAATTGGGAATTTAAGAACCAAATCAGTATGATAACACAAAATTGAGACGTACATTATATTATTATTATTATTTCCAAATCAATGCTAATTTAAACACTTTTTTTTATATATACGTGTATTTCAAAATCTTTGTTTTTAAATTAACTCATATATATTAAAGTCAAATATATATCAATATACATAATATATGCCGAAATAATTACTTATATATACTCAACCATATAATTACTTGTATATAAAACTAATATATGTAAATTTATATATTTAACTTACTTTCGTAAGACTTTGTGATCAACAGTATATATAATATATAAATCAATGTATAGGAACATATCTACAACTGTGAAACTAGCATACATATAAAGCCTTGGATATAATATAACTTATATATGATAACCAATATAAACAAATGTGAACCTGTAAGCTTGGTACATACTATATGTATATGTATCCTATTATCTTTAAAACTATTTTCAATACAGCATAGTACTATATATATAACGTGTGTATTATATAAAATATAGGTAAATAATGTATATAACAGAACAATATAGGACTATATAATAATAAAATACTGACCCTAAATATCACAAAATCAAAATACGTACATTTTTAAATCAAACCAGCATATATTAAAATAAACGCCTGTAACATAATTTTAAGTCACAATTTCATATAAACGACTGACATATTATATAACTAATATAATATAAAACTAACTCATATACAATTAAACAAGTACTGCCATTTGTTTAAATACATCATATACAAAATATATATATGTGTTATAATTGACTGACAAAACTGTTATAAAAATATAAATTCAATTTATAAAAGAAACGACTTATATATAAATCAATATGGTATATTACAGTGAAAGGCTAACATGGTTGAGGTTTTGGGTGGAGATGAGATGGCGGAGAGGTAGGGGACGCGTGGGAGTTCTCGGCAAAGTGGTGGGATGATAAGCGGTGATGTGGAAAGGGACGGCAGCTTATTTCTCTCAAGCAAAAACATGTTTCTGTGAGTTTTCAAATGAATATATAAAGAGCAGGCAAACAAATTTCTCATACTATATTATAATTTCCCAAAAGAAATCAACAGATAATATAAAGAGAGGAGATTGCATGGAGCAGTGGGCCTGGAACGCTGAATGTCAGAGAAGAGTTGCTTCCCAAAATATATAACTTCACTTTACCTATTATATATATTTTAGTCATACCTATTATTTCAGAGGAGAACAGAAAAAATGGAGGCAGAGAGGAAAAGTTCGGCTAATCCAAGGCGTGGGTTGGAGGCGCACGACGGGTTTGATGACGGGCAGTGGCTCATGCGGTGGAGGGAAGAGGTTGTCGTGCGTGGCGGCTGGCGCTGCAGTGCGAGTGGATCACGGTTGCTGTTGGGTTGGTGGGTGAAGGCGGAGCTTGGAAGAGATGCAGCTCGGTGTGGAAGTGGGGAAGACGTGCCCGATGGTGGTTGTTGGGAAGGAGGGATACGTGGCCGACTGCATGCGTTCTATGATGGACGGTTGAAGGTGAAGCATGGTTGGCCGGGGATGCGGGTTTTGCTGGAGCAAGTGCTAGGGTCGGATGGTGAAGATGGCGGCCATGAATGGGAGAGGAAGAAGCAACGTTTGGCAATCATGTTTTTTCTCTTGAATGGAAGTGAAGAGGTGATGAGATGAATGGTGCAGGCTGTAAAGAAACGTGTACATTTATTTCATTATAAAGTTAAAGTGGGAATTGTGAAGTTCATGCATTGGTTTACGAATATATTAAAGGCAAATGGTTGTTGGCCTTTAGACTTCTCAGGATGGACAAATAGAAGCAAATGAAACAAAGATTTGAATTCAAGGAAATAATAAAAGTGATCGGCTGAATAGAAACAAGGAAGCCCAAAAGTTTAAAACGTGTACCGGTACGGAAATCATTTTATTGACCTCGTTGCGTACCGAACACCAACTGCACAAACGAATATACTGTAGAGATCGGTAGGACGAGATGATCAAAACGGTATATAGAAATCAGTGGTACGATTGAATTATAAAAATTCGAATTTTTCTACTACGAAAAAAATGCAAGAAAAACACTGTAAAATAAGATCGACGGAGCCAAAGATGTCCGAATTTGGAAAAACGACAAACTGACATCTTGCTCAGAAGATGGTTTAGAATTTTTCTATGTAAAAATATTTAGGTTTCGAGAACATTTTATTTTCATTGCTTTTTAACTGATTAAATTGAAGTGAATTTACGCGCGAAATAAACTTTCATATTTTCGGACGAAAATTTACCAGTCGCTATGTTTAACTAGATGTATTCCAAATATCAAATTTTTATTTTAAAATTTTATCGTTTAAAATTTCACAAAATTTCAACTAATTACGTTATTAAAATAGTTGAAATTTACGGGTCGTTACACTCTCCCCCACTCAAAACTTTTCGTCTCCGAAAAGGAACGAGGTAGGAGAATAGAAACAACCAGAAAGAAAAACCGATTTTTGAAATACAAATAACAATTGATTTAAACCATATAAATTCAAATTTAAATTAATTGATATTCAATAATTGGTTTAATCCATTTGATTTCACTAAATCAATCTCAACTATTTCTAAATTCATTATCTTATTATCCAATTATATTCAATTTACAATTTCTAAAACTATAAATTTGAATAGTCTTTTATTATAATCATATTTTCTTCAACAATTTAAATTCTTCTTTATTCCAAATTATTGTTAAATTTATTCTACTTAATATCTACTCGCATATTTTTAACCCATATAAATTAATTTAAACCATAAAAGTTTCAATTTAAATTAATTTATGTTTACTAATTGCTTTTAATTCAAGGTATTTTCATAAGTTGATCTAGTTTCAATTTATTAATTCTTTCAAAACAAATTTATTTGTCTCATCTATTATTCTATTTATCTCTATTAACATTTTATAATTAAAATTTAAGTGTATAACCTTTATTATATCCACTCAAATTCTATTTATAAAAGTCATTTTATATTGTATATTATCCAATTACATATTCAACTTTTGAATGATTTAGGTAAGTTGTATTAGAATGCAGTTGAACAATATACCAATAAATTTTTTCCCAATTCAATTATTCAAGTTTAAATATTTATTCCAAATTTTTGGTTTTATTTATAATTAAAATCATCCTTTAACAAAATTTAAGAATTAGATTTCCGATTAACTTCAAACAATTTAGAGATATATGCAATATATTTATATCAAATCAAATTAAATTTTAAAATAAGATACCTATATATATATGAATCAAAATATACTGAAGAAATTCAAATCAAAATATTTTTTTCAAAACAAAACCGTAGCAAAGCTACAGAATAGTATCTCCACTTCGAAACTCGAAAATGAATGTCGATGATGCGGCCGCCATCACCGAAATTATTTTCCAGTGACAAAGAGAAGAGCACTAATTTCAACACTTTAAAAATTCTTTAAAAACGATTTCTATTCGAAAATACTTTCAGTAATATATACTTTGAAATCTTAAAAACCAAAGTTCGAAATCACCGGAAACTAATAAATTCTCAAATTTCTGAATTAAATTCATTTCAAATTCCAAATTAATTTATAAACCGTATTTATAAATTCATTTAGAATAATAAATGATAATCAAATATTATCATTTCAAACAACCAATTTAATTAACCTCTAAATTCCAGAAAATTTTACTTATATTTTTACAATATAGTCAAACAAATTTGAAAACAATATTGTGTCAGTTTGCTCTGCTCAAGTGTTTTGGAAATCCTATCGATAGCGTTGATCAGACGAATCGATCGAAAACCCAAATCAACATTAGCAACTCAAACAACACAATATATAAAACATTTATATATTAGTTTACAAATACATTTCTTTGCTCGACGATACAAGAATGAATTTTCAAAATAAGGATACGGATTCAAATTTTTTGTTGACTCAAATCAAAGTGAATTTTGATTCGAAGATAAGTTCGAAACAAAGATATGATGATTAAAATAACAAGTAGAAGATTTGATAAGTTTATATAAATCGCGGGCAACCTTAATCAGGTCGATCGTGACTTCAAGAATAAGATCGATGCTGAATTCCGAGGTAAATCAACACTCGATCTCAAGAGATGGAATTCAGGTATAGCCTGAAATAGATAGCATCGTAAACCGAGGATACAGAAATCTCCGGTAAATCGATGCCTATTATAAAGGAGTTTACTCTTTTACGAATCATTCTAAGATTGGCGAGACCACCTGTAACGACCCAGAATTTTGAACGAATTAAATTGAGAATATTTAATTTATTTTAAATATTTGAATGGTAATTTAATTCGAATCCCGATATAACTTTGAAATTGTCGATTAATTATAGAATTTAATCTATTAAAACTGGATAAAAATTTGAATCTTCAATTTTAAGCCGAAGAAAGATATTTCGGAAACTTTTAAAATTCGTGTTGATATTACTGAAGATAATAGAAGCTTCAGAATCGAAATTGATAATGCTTTGTTCGGTTTTGAAATTACATCGTTTGAATTGATATTTAAAAATAGTCGTCCCGGGCGCAGTCTCGGAATTCGACGAAACCAGTTCCAGTAGGGTCCGTAATATTGAATTTTTATCGGATCTTAAATTTCGTAATTTTCGAAGTCTTCGTGTGAGCATATGAGGAAGAACGCCTAGACGGAAATTAATCGTTTTCAATTTAAAATATCTCACATCATTTCAGGGATACAGTCATCTGTAAAATCAAGACGCCTTTATTTCAATCGTGTTCCCTCTGCCTCATAATATCTCGTACCCTTTGTCTCCCTTACGAAGCAGAAATCAAATCGAGGCCGCCTTCGTTCACCTTATATCGCGTTATCCCTCTTTCATTTTCCCATTCACGAATCTCAAATGAAAATTGAATATGGCAGCCGCGTATTCATTTCCCCTTCCTTTATCTGCTTAAAATCAGCTTCTTCCTTAAACCAAATAAAAAATCTTCCCTCGTTCAAACTTTCGAAAGAGAATAACAATGGCCGAAGCCTCCCAGATAAAACTCGAAAAATCTGAAGGCTCGCGATCGAGCAGGAGCGGCGCTCGCTAGGGTTTGGGGCAGCGGTGGCAACACGCGCACGTAGGGCGCGAGTTCAGTTCGTGGGCGAGCTTGTTAAGTTTCTCGAGGCCGAAGGATCATCGCGAAGTCATCACGATCTGGAGGGGCGCAGCCGGAGGAACTCGACAGTTCGTCGATCTCGTTTGCTTGGGATTCGACATTGGGGAAGTGTGGCGCACGAGCTCGGGAAGGAATGGGAGGATTCGACATCACATTTGTTTTCGAGGCAACTTCGATTCAGGGTTTCTCGATGGGAAGAGGGCCGATGTCGTCACCGGGGCGAAGTCGTGGTGGTATCGAGTTGTGCTGGGACTGTCGATCGAATCTGGGTTTGCGTGGTCAGCGACCGGAAAGCAGCAATATTGGGTGAGTTTTCTCGAGTGATATAGGTTTTGGAATTTGATTTTAACGATAGTCAGAGATGATTTTTGATAATCTGTTTTAAACTGAAAGATGGATATATGTATAAGATTTTTGTGAGGGAAAATAGGGGATTAACCTATTAATGATACTTATTAAATTGCTAATTTAAATTATTTTTGATACTAAAACATATAAAAAAAAAAGGGATTTTTGTTTAAAATTAAAAGTACTAATTTAAGTTAAGAAATATCTGTTTTAATTTAAAAAAGTAATAAGGAGTTATATTAGCAGGAAATTAGTTTTAGAGTTAATTTTTAGTTAAACAAATTTTCTTTAAAAGAAACCAGTTTAGAATAAAATTATCGGTGAATTGAAATTTTCAAATGAAAATTTAATGGTTCGATTTAATTCGAATATTAATAAAATGGTATAATTATTTATACAAGGTTAAAGTCGAGAAAACTAAAGAAGGATTGGATTGGTTTGCTAATAAAAAGCTAAGGTGAGATCTCCTCACTCAGATTTATATTTGGATTGCAGTTATTGATTTGTTGACTGTTTGGATGTGCTATTAGATATAGTAGGATATATCTATATATATAGCAATATATACATATTGGCATATGTATATATTGGATTGATGATTTCCCGCCTCGTATAGCGGATGAGACCCTATTGCGCCGTTAGTAAGCGGATTTATAAAAAACCTATATACCGCGATAATTCCGTACTGGAGCGGAATTGGTATTGTGCTAACATCTTTGGATGCAGGGAAACAGGTTGGAGGGATCCAACTGGATTCCTCAACTGTATTTGCTTATTTACAGATATTGTGATATATTCTGTTATCATATTGATATATGATATTGACTGTTGTGATGGACTGATTGATGCTGTTGCATCATCGGATTCAGTTTTGAAATGTAAAAATAACGACTTTTATTTTAAAAAGATTTTAAAGTGATTTTTGAAAAGTAGACGTTTATCGAATTTTTGAATTGATTTATTTCAGAAAAATAAACGTCTAGAATTTTAAAGTTATAAAAGTTAAGATTTTTGGTGAAATATAACCAAAGTGTGATTTTTGAAATGAAAGTTGATTTAATTGTAAAATAGGTTAAATTGAGATTTTTAAAGTATTATAAAAGATGTACAGGAAAATTGATATATTTATCAATTAAAATTTTTGGAATTTTAAAACGAGTTTTTATAAGTGAAGATACGAATCTTATAGAATTTTAAAATTTTGAAGATATGAAATTTATAGATGTATAAATTGTGAAGTTAAAATAAATGAAATTGTAGAACAGAAGATTTATAAGGAATTAACTTATAAATTGGATTTTTTGCCTACAAATGAAATATTGATCGAATTTGTTAATAAAGGAGATTTACAAATCGAAGTTATAAAATATAAAGGGTGAAATTTATAAACATTGTTTTATAAATTCAAAACCAATTGAAATTGATAGGTTAAACATAGAAGTTTAATAAAGGAGATATATCCGCGATTTTGGATAGTGGATAATTATTGAAATAAAAAAATGGGTAGAAAATATTGAAATGTGGTTAGTGAAGTATATTCACGATTTTGGACAGTGAATATATTGTTAAGTAAAATGGATACTGTTTTGGGAAAGTGATATTGAAAAATGAAGTTAAACATTTTAAAGATGTTTTAAAATGTATTATAAATCGAAAGCAGAGATTTCCGCAGTTCTTGTTGAAATAGACGTTTTTCGAAGAATAAGGAAATGATGGACTATAACACTGTTGTTATAGTAAATGATTTCCGAAAGGAAATGTTTTGATATAGTATTGGGATTTATATATATCTATCTTAATTCCGAATCCCTATACTATTGATTTTGAGTCGTCGTAACGATGTTTTACGCAACATTCGTTTTGACTCAAATAGATGTTAAAATTTATGATTTCCTTAAAGAATGAACTATATACTTAATTTGATTTAAGTATATCGAATATTTTCAAATGTTGAAAATAAATGATTTGTGAAATACTTATTATTAAATAAGTATGGAAATGCTTTTCTAATATGAAATGAAACGTTTTGAGATTTTATCTTCTTAAAGATAAAATGAAATTGAATACTTGGAATCGATTTGAGAATCGTATATCAGTAGATATTTTGAAGATATAAATTCACGATGGAATTTATTAAAAGAAATGGAAATTCGTATTAAAAATAAACGTTGATTTATTTTGAAGTGTGGAAATTTTATATCTAATAAAGATATTTTTGAAGATAAATAATTTGGAAAATTATTTGGAATCTGATGATGTTGCGCATCTTTATTGATAGTTAAATAACCGACTATCAATAATTACCTTTAGATAGGTATTTGTTGTGAATTGGATGAATTTGAATGCCACACTTGTTTTTAAATAAACGCTCACTATTCGGGTTAGCCGGGAAAGGACCATGGGGTCGTATAACCCATTCCGAATATGTGATACGTCGTTATGAATTGCATTCGAAGACCGGTGTTGAAGACCGGATATTTTTGAAAACGGAAGGATTACCGTCGAGTTACTCTACATCGGCTGATCTCCGGTTTAGAGGTTTTATCACCCTTAGTGACGGGAAGTCCTGACGTGATTGAATTTATCCGGATGTGCAAGGGCTTCGTGAGAAGTGCCTTTGGTTCTGTTCGATCCCGGAACAGACTTATATGGATTGTGTGTCTGACGTTACAATTTGAGATATAAAGCTGATTTCTTTCAAATACATTTCTGTTGGTGGCGGAGAATTTATTCTCTTAGCTTAACACCCTTCTCTGAGACGTACGAGCTCAGAGGTTATGTAGTTGAAATTTATCAGCGATATATCCCAATTTGGTAACGTGGCATACTGAGTGTTGCTGTGAAATGATCAGTGTTTGATCATTTGTGATATGATCATTTGTTTGATCTTATATCTTTGTGATCATAGGTTGATCATTTTGTTTGACCCGAAGCAGGGCTTTTTATAGAAAGCGTAGCTTTGTGGACGAGACTTCGTCGAGCCTCACACCCCGGGAATGGTCGAAACAGGAAGAATGCAGCAAGGTTCTAGGGAGTAGCGCCCCTTAGTGTATGTCATTCCTTCTGGATAAAGGTGGTATCATGGTATGGAGCCCAGATACTTAACCTCTGTGGTTACTGCATTATTATTATCTATGTGGTTTGTTGGAAATCGGGGATCCTCGGGAAGATCGGTGACGATCGGGGGATGGCATACGCGTGTCAGTAGTTACCTATTTTTGCAGAGGTAACCCGGCCTTGTGTTGGCAGAGATCCGGTTAGGTTCTCGGGTCGTCTATTCCAGGGACGTACCCATCGTGGATAGGAAGTTCCTTAGCCTGACCATTTGTTGGAAATCCAAACTCCAATACGAACTTTGTACGGTATTAGTTGTAGAACCTGCCATTTACGTACGGTGGTCACCACTGTTTAGATGGTAGCTATAGTAGGCATACGATACTGGTCGTATGTTGGCTAAGATTAATATTATACTTTCAAAATGTTTTCCACTATGCACTAATAATAATATCAAAAAGAATTTGATTTTTGCGTAGTAAGCATCTTTGACTATCATAAGAAGAAATCTCCTCCAAGTCTGCGTTTGCATTGTGTGTGTGGTGGGAGGTCTTATGGTAGTTTCATTTTCCAAAAGCATTGCGAATTGACTTTAAAATTCTCTGCTGTTTATTTTTAAAGAATAACTGTTTTACGATCTCACACCAGTCACCATGACTGACTCGGAGTTTATTGTTCCCTTCTAAACTCTGGGTGCCCACCAATTTCCACACGGGCAGCCTAGAGTTATATTATCAGGATATTCTGGATATTCTGGAGCTTGGAGATAAGCTGGATGGCGAGACGTAGTATTTGTATCTGATAGTATTTATTCCGCTGTGTATTCTGTATGAGGACAAGTTTATATAACTGTCCATTGTTGTACTGAGTTGTATAGTGACTCTGATGATTGATGTATGTTATAAAATGATATAGTTCTTTGTTTAAAGATTATTCATTTATCTATTATATATTGTTCCGCTGCGATGTGTAAGATTCTGATATTGTTTTTCTGTTTCTGCTCTTGTTCTGTTGTTGTTCTTTCTTTCTCTTCTTCTTCTCTTTTTCTTCTATTTCTTCTTTCTAAAACCCTCACTATTGGAGTTTCCGGCACTCGATTGCTCGACAGTCGATAAAGTGAGTATCGATGTTGAATTTTCGAAAGTCGAAAATTTCGGTATGTGACAAAGTGGTATCAGAGCATATGGTTAAGCGACAACCCTGCTCTGTTGGGTGTTACTCATTAGAGATAGAGTCAGTAGTACTCTAGAATGAGTTGAGTGTAATAATAGATATGAGCGCGTATTTGTTATTTGAATATAAAATTGTTTTGTATTGTGTTGACTTATCGGTTGATTGTTTATGGATTCTGGTCGGTGCAGTCTAGCTAACTGTAGTCGATAGGGGTTTCTAAACTCTTAAACAAGGTAAACCGACACAGTATTATTTTAAATAGGGTAAATGAAATAATTTTGCCCAAAGCTATTTTGTATAAGAAAAAGAAATAATTTTCTGTAAATTATTATGATATATGGATGCATGGTTGTTAGGAAGTAATGATGTTAATTATCCCCATTAATATATATGTGGAAATTGTAAATGAAATTGGAATTAAAACAAAGAACCAAGAAATAAATGCACATACTAATGAAATTAGAGAATGTAAATTATAAATGTGAATTGTAAATTAAAACGGAATTCCAGAGAAGTTTTGAAAGGAGTTTGAAAATTTTGGAGATTTGGAAAGTTTAAACCATTTTTGATTTGAAAATGAATTTTAAAGGTTTGAAAAATGTTTTGAAGAAATGAAAAGCTCTAAACTCTTTTCGGTCGCTGGAAAATAATTCCGATGATGATCGCGACATCACCGGTGTTCATTTTCGGGTTTCCAAAAGAGGAAATTGCTGCCGATTGTTTTAAATGAAAGTTGTTTGGAAAATTTGGATTTTGTTTTAGAAAATTCGAATGGAATTTGAATTGTTTTCAAAATGGTTTTGAAAAGTTGAAAAGACTCTGGAATACTATATAACGATATTTATGAAATATTACGAAATTGATAACTTATAAAATATTTGAAATTTGATTTGGAAATGAGATTCCAATTGGAAATGAAAGAATCAGTGAAGGAGTTTCAGAATGAATGAATAAATTGCAACTGTAAGTGCAATGAAAGTGAATAAAAACTAGAATTGAAATTTAATGTTGAAAGCAAATCTGAATTTGTAAGTGAATTAGAATTTGAAATGGAATGTTAAAATTCATTTTGAATTTGTAAGTAAATGAGACTGAATTGAATTTGATTTGTAATAAACAAAGTGAAGTATTGAAATAAGAAAATTAGTAAGTGAAACTAAGTGGAAAAACAGTGATATGAATCAGCTATAATTGAAAGATAAAATTCAATATTTCGGAATTGAAGATAAATTGAATTCAAATAGAATTGAAAATGTGAATTAAGTTCAAATGAAATTGAAATGTAAAGATTGAACGAAATTGAATATATATAACTTCAACAGTGAAGTAAAGATGTATAGGCAGTTGACATTGGAAATTTTGTAATTAAATTTGCAAAATGGTTTGAATATATGCAACTAGATATTATGGCTAGTAGGATATACAGGTATTATAAAGGAATTGGAATTGAATTGCAAAGATAGATTTGAATTGCTCGACAAAAAGGTACGTATTTGAATTATAATATGAGTTTTTGATGACTTATTTCTCTAGCCGCTTGGCTTTTTCTTTTTCTTTTTGAAATCTGAGAGTCCGTAGGGACGTTTTGTAGTCGTGCCGTATTAGCCGCGCAAAGGAGACGTTGGCGAAATTTTTCGAAAATTTAGGGCGTTAGAAAATTTTTGAGAAAATTTGAAAGTTTAAAATTTGAATTTAAACTCGAATTTGAATTTTGAAGAAAACAATGTTGTTTGAAAATTTGAGAAAACTATTAGATTGTGAAAAATAGTAGACGAGTTAAGGACCTTTTTCCCTAACTTGTAATTTCGAGGACGAAATTCTTTTAAGGGGGGAAGTCTGTAACGACCCAGAATTTTGAACGAATTAAATTGAGAATATTTAATTTATTTTAAATATTTGAATGGTAATTTAATTCGAATCCCGATATAACTTTGAAATTGTCGATTAATTATAGAATTTAATCTATTGAAACTGGATAAAAATTTGAATCTTCAATTTTAAGCCGAAGAAAGATATTTCGGAAACTTTTAAAATTCGTGTTGATATTACTGAAGATAATAGAAGCTTCAGAATCGAAATTGATAATGCTTTGTTCGGTTTTGAAATTACATCGTTTGAATTGATATTTAAAAATAGTCGTCCGGGGCGCAGTCTCGGAATTCGACGAAACCAGTTCCAGTAGGGTCCGTAATATTGAATTTTTATCGGATCTTAAATTTCGTAATTTTCGAAGTCTTCGTGTGAGCATATGAGGAAGAACGCCTAGACGGAAATTAATCGTTTTCAATTTAAAATATCTCACATCATTTCAGGGATACAGTCATCTGTAAAATCAAGACGCCTTTATTTCAATCGTGTTCCCTCTGCCTCATAATATCTCGTACCCTTTGTCTCCCTTACGAAGCAGAAATCAAATCGAGGCCGCCTTCGTTCACCTTATATCGCGTTATCCCTCTTTCATTTTCCCATTCACGAATCTCAAATGAAAATTGAATATGGCAGCCGCGTATTCATTTCCCCTTCCTTTATCTGCTTAAAATCAGCTTCTTCCTTAAACCAAATAAAAAATCTTCCCTCGTTCAAACTTTCGAAAGAGAATAACAATGGCCGAAGCCTCCCAGATAAAACTCGAAAAATCTGAAGGCTCGCGATCGAGCAGGAGCGGCGCTCGCTAGGGTTTGGGGCAGCGGTGGCAACACGCGCACGTAGGGCGCGAGTTCAGTTCGTGGGCGAGCTTGTTAAGTTTCTCGAGGCCGAAGGATCATCGCGAAGTCATCACGATCTGGAGGGGCGCAGCCGGAGGAACTCGACAGTTCGTCGATCTCGTTTGCTTGGGATTCGACATTGGGGAAGTGTGGCGCACGAGCTCGGGAAGGAATGGGAGGATTCGACATCACATTTGTTTTCGAGGCAACTTCGATTCAGGGTTTCTCGATGGGAAGAGGGCCGATGTCGTCACCGGGGCGAAGTCGTGGTGGTATCGAGTTGTGCTGGGACTGTCGATCGAATCTGGGTTTGCGTGGTCAGCGACCGGAAAGCAGCAATATTGGGTGAGTTTTCTCGAGTGATATAGGTTTTGGAATTTGATTTTAACGATAGTCAGAGATGATTTTTGATAATCTGTTTTAAACTGAAAGATGGATATATGTATAAGATTTTTGTGAGGGAAAATAGGGGATTAACCTATTAATGATACTTATTAAATTGCTAATTTAAATTATTTTTGATACTAAAACATATAAAAAAAAAGGGATTTTTGTTTAAAATTAAAAGTACTAATTTAAGTTAAGAAATATCTGTTTTAATTTAAAAAAGTAATAAGGAGTTATATTAGCAGGAAATTAGTTTTAGAGTTAATTTTTAGTTAAACAAATTTTCTTTAAAAGAAACCAGTTTAGAATAAAATTATCGGTGAATTGAAATTTTCAAATGAAAATTTAATGGTTCGATTTAATTCGAATATTAATAAAATGGTATAATTATTTATACAAGGTTAAAGTCGAGAAAACTAAAGAAGGATTGGATTGGTTTGCTAATAAAAAGCTAAGGTGAGATCTCCTCACTCAGATTTATATTTGGATTGCAGTTATTGATTTGTTGACTGTTTGGATGTGCTATTAGATATAGTAGGATATATCTATATATATAGCAATATATACATATTGGCATATGTATATATTGGATTGATGATTTCCCGCCTCGTATAGCGGATGAGACCCTATTGCGCCGTTAGTAAGCGGATTTATAAAAAACCTATATACCGCGATAATTCCGTACTGGAGCGGAATTGGTATTGTGCTAACATCTTTGGATGCAGGGAAACAGGTTGGAGGGATCCAACTGGATTCCTCAACTGTATTTGCTTTTTTACAGATATTGTGATATATTCTGTTATCATATTGATATATGATATTGACTGTTGTGATGGACTAATTGATGCTGTTGCATCATCGGATTCAGTTTTGAAATGTAAAAATAACGACTTTTATTTTAAAAAGATTTTAAAGTGATTTTTGAAAAGTAGACGTTTATCGAATTTTTGAATTGATTTATTTCAGAAAAATAAACGTCTAGAATTTTAAAGTTATAAAAGTTAAGATTTTTGGTGAAATATAACCAAAGTGTGATTTTTGAAATGAAAGTTGATTTAATTGTAAAATAGGTTAAATTGAGATTTTTAAAGTATTATAAAAGATGTACAGGAAAATTGATATATTTATCAATTAAAATTTTTGGAATTTTAAAACGAGTTTTTATAAGTGAAGATACGAATCTTATAGAATTTTAAAATTTTGAAGATATGAAATTTATAGATGTATAAATTGTGAAGTTAAAATAAATGAAATTGTAGAACAGAAGATTTATAAGGAATTAACTTATAAATTGGATTTTTTGCCTACAAATGAAATATTGATCGAATTTGTTAATAAAGGAGATTTACAAATCGAAGTTATAAAATATAAAGGGTGAAATTTATAAACATTGTTTTATAAATTCAAAACCAATTGAAATTGATAGGTTAAACATAGAAGTTTAATAAAGGAGATATATCCGCGATTTTGGATAGTGGATAATTATTGAAATAAAAAAATGGGTAGAAAATATTGAAATGTGGTTAGTGAAGTATATTCACGATTTTGGACAGTGAATATATTGTTAAGTAAAATGGATACTGTTTTGGGAAAGTGATATTGAAAAATGAAGTTAAACATTTTAAAGATGTTTTAAAATGTATTATAAATCGAAAGCAGAGATTTCCGCAGTTCTTGTTGAAATAGACGTTTTTCGAAGAATAAGGAAATGATGGACTATAACACTGTTGTTATAGTAAATGATTTCCGAAAGGAAATGTTTTGATATAGTATTGGGATTTATATATATCTATCTTAATTCCGAATCCCTATACTATTGATTTTGAGTCGTCGTAACGATGTTTTACGCAACATTCGTTTTGACTCAAATAGATGTTAAAATTTATGATTTCCTTAAAGAATGAACTATATACTTAATTTGATTTAAGTATATCGAATATTTTCAAATGTTGAAAATAAATGATTTGTGAAATACTTATTATTAAATAAGTATGGAAATGCTTTTCTAATATGAAATGAAACGTTTTGAGATTTTATCTTCTTAAAGATAAAATGAAATTGAATACTTGGAATCGATTTGAGAATCGTATATCAGTAGATATTTTGAAGATATAAATTCACGATGGAATTTATTAAAAGAAATGGAAATTCGTATTAAAAATAAACGTTGATTTATTTTGAAGTGTGGAAATTTTATATCTAATAAAGATATTTTTGAAGATAAATAATTTGGAAAATTATTTGGAATCTGATGATGTTGCGCATCTTTATTGATAGTTAAATAACCGACTATCAATAATTACCTTTAGATAGGTATTTGTTGTGAATTGGATGAATTTGAATGCCACACTTGTTTTTAAATAAACGCTCACTATTCGGGTTAGCCGGGAAAGGACCATGGGGTCGTATAACCCATTCCGAATATGTGATACGTCGTTATGAATTGCATTCGAAGACCGGTGTTGAAGACCGGATATTTTTGAAAACGGAAGGATTACCGTCGAGTTACTCTACATCGGCTGATCTCCGGTTTAGAGGTTTTATCACCCTTAGTGACGGGAAGTCCTGACGTGATTGAATTTATCCGGATGTGCAAGGGCTTCGTGAGAAGTGCCTTTGGTTCTGTTCGATCCCGGAACAGACTTATATGGATTGTGTGTCTGACGTTACAATTTGAGATATAAAGCTGATTTCTTTCAAATACATTTCTGTTGGTGGCGGAGAATTTATTCTCTTAGCTTAACACCCTTCTCTGAGACGTACGAGCTCAGAGGTTATGTAGTTGAAATTTATCAGCGATATATCCCAATTTGGTAACGTGGCATACTGAGTGTTGCTGTGAAATGATCAGTGTTTGATCATTTGTGATATGATCATTTGTTTGATCTTATATCTTTGTGATCATAGGTTGATCATTTTGTTTGACCCGAAGCAGGGCTTTTTATAGAAAGCGTAGCTTTGTGGACGAGACTTCGTCGAGCCTCACACCCCGGGAATGGTCGAAACAGGAAGAATGCAGCAAGGTTCTAGGGAGTAGCGCCCCTTAGTGTATGTCATTCCTTCTGGATAAAGGTGGTATCATGGTATGGAGCCCAGATACTTAACCTCTGTGGTTACTGCATTATTATTATCTATGTGGTTTGTTGGAAATCGGGGATCCTCGGGAAGATCGGTGACGATCGGGGGATGGCATACGCGTGTCAGTAGTTACCTATTTTTGCAGAGGTAACCCGGCCTTGTGTTGGCAGAGATCCGGTTAGGTTCTCGGGTCGTCTATTCCAGGGACGTACCCATCGTGGATAGGAAGTTCCTTAGCCTGACCATTTGTTGGAAATCCAAACTCCAATACGAACTTTGTACGGTATTAGTTGTAGAACCTGCCATTTACGTACGGTGGTCACCACTGTTTAGATGGTAGCTATAGTAGGCATACGATACTGGTCGTATGTTGGCTAAGATTAATATTATACTTTCAAAATGTTTTCCACTATGCACTAATAATAATATCAAAAAGAATTTGATTTTTGCGTAGTAAGCATCTTTGACTATCATAAGAAGAAATCTCCTCCAAGTCTGCGTTTGCATTGTGTGTGTGGTGGGAGGTCTTATGGTAGTTTCATTTTCCAAAAGCATTGCGAATTGACTTTAAAATTCTCTGCTGTTTATTTTTAAAGAATAACTGTTTTACGATCTCACACCAGTCACCATGACTGACTCGGAGTTTATTGTTCCCTTCTAAACTCTGGGTGCCCACCAATTTCCACACGGGCAGCCTAGAGTTATATTATCAGGATATTCTGGATATTCTGGAGCTTGGAGATAAGCTGGATGGCGAGACGTAGTATTTGTATCTGATAGTATTTATTCCGCTGTGTATTCTGTATGAGGACAAGTTTATATAACTGTCCATTGTTGTACTGAGTTGTATAGTGACTCTGATGATTGATGTATGTTATAAAATGATATAGTTCTTTGTTTAAAGATTATTCATTTATCTATTATATATTGTTCCGCTGCGATGTGTAAGATTCTGATATTGTTTTTCTGTTTCTGCTCTTGTTCTGTTGTTGTTCTTTCTTTCTCTTCTTCTTCTCTTTTTCTTCTATTTCTTCTTTCTAAAACCCTCACTATTGGAGTTTCTGGCACTCGATTGCTCGACAGTCGATAAAGTGAGTATCGATGTTGAATTTTCGAAAGTCGAAAATTTCGGTATGTGACACCACCGATCTATTATAGATATAATTCAAAATGGAGTTATGAGGTGCTCCAGAATTGAAAGAAGACGAATAGTGAAGGACACGAATGAATTTTGAAACCGTAGGGAACGTTCCAAAATTCGAAGGAATCGAATCAAAACGGAAGAGATTGAAACTCGAATGAGAGTGATTCTGTAAATACATTTACTCTATATGTTGAGTTTTGCCTAGAGCTACCAGAGCTCTGATACCAACTGTAACGGACCGCGTCAGTGGGGTAACGCCCACCGTAGCATACAGCTGTACCTGTGTTCTACCTTTACAGCCAGCCTCTCGACTGCACCAACCCCGCAGGGACATGTAGGAGTAAGAGTCACCCGCTCGCTACCAAACCAAATGCGAGAACCCCCTATCATGCTGCACCCTCTAAGTGCATAGGCAGACACACATGTCGGAGTTGAATTGCTCAAAATACCGCGTTGTTAATTTAAATTTGGCAAAACTGAACATATACAGTAAATAAATAATCACAGATCACAGACACAGAGTAATAAGTGCAGCGGAAATAAAAGAGATAGTAGTTCATGAAGCTACTATATAAATATATAAGTTACATCAGAGTTAAACCAGATACAACGGAAGAGTAATATGATACATCAGATACAAAGCAGCATACATCACTGGAATCATCGAATATCTGAAAGCTGGATAGATAGCTGGATCTCCAAGCGAAGCTCCAACTCCAAAGGTGAGTCTCGAAAGCTGAACCACTCAGTCTGACCCGAGCGTAAAGCAAAACACAAGACACTCGAGTCAGGATTAACATTCTTATATTAATAAATCCAACTCAAGTGAAATAGCAATTGAAATACAAGTAACTCAAAGGATGTTTGGAATAACCATCCTTTAAGGATCCGTTAAACTATCTACTATGTAGTAGTGTACGATAAGTAGATAATGTCTATCAGTAATATAAGGATATCAAAATAGCGTTAAGTCATGGCCCATTCCACCCTTAACACATTTTTATTCCCACAAGCATATACAAGACCGTAGTTTCCCCAAAACCGGAAGTCACCAGAGGGCAATCCATATACTCAAGGTACAAAACAAATTCATAGTGGTCGCGCATAAATGGAATACAAGTATGACAAGGCACATGAGGCTATACCCAAGGTAGTGATACTACCGTTCGCCTGATCCGGACTGGTGAGAACGCAACGCCGCAGCGCCCGCAACACCGTGAAACAACACTCCCAAAATCAAGGGTGCACCAATCGACAACAAGTATAAGTAGTTCGAAGAAGTGTGTCCACTTGAGGTATCAATCCTCCATTGGCCCGGCACAGCTCCTGTTTTAGTCATTTCCAATTTGACACAAGTGTCAAGGCTATCCATTATCGTTCACTTTCTTCAGTCATCACGTACATCATTCCAACCACTTCATTCTGGATCATCACTCCGTGTATAGTTATTAAAGTGGTTTTCGGTTTAGATAGAGAGTATATCCATAACCGAATTCCGGTCTCTTTAATAACTTCCGTAATTATTACACCGATTGGTCGTTTATATATTTCAAAACCAAATCAATTTCAATTTCAATTTCAATTCATAAATCAACATTTCATTTGTCTTTCAAAACCAATTTCCAATAATTTACGTTTCAAACTTCCAAATTATCATTTCAATATCTTGTAATTAAATTTCAATCTTTATATTGAAAACAATTCAAATATTGATTCAAATTCGCACAAAGTTTAATTTCGAAATCATTAGAATCAATTTAGTTTTAACATTCAAATCAATTTACATTCATTTATCGATCTCATTCAATATTCGTTAAGTAAATTTTATCATTCAAAACAATTCCATTAAATTTCAAATTCATTAAATCAATTCTTAAGTTCAACTTCATTAAAACAAAACTTACAATTTTGAATTAAATTAAATTCGTCAAATCAATTCTTTCAATTACAAGTCTTACATTAATTTCAATGAATCACATTTTATTTCTTGTTAAAGAAATTCAATTTCACTTATTTACTTTCTTAAATAATTTTCCAAAACTTAATTAATAAAGAAACTCAATTTCAGTTATTACGAAGTAATATTCACTTATTCAAAAATTCAATTTCTCTTATTAAAGAATCCAAATCAATTTAATCATTAAATAATTCAATCTTATTTAATTATTAAATAATTCAAACCTTAAATATTAAATAATTTCAAAGTTTTAAAATTCCAACTTAATTATAATTTCAACTTAATTATTAAATCATTTCACAGTTTAATAATTTCAACTTAATTATAATTTCAAACTTGATTATTAAATCATTTCAAACTTAATTCAATCATTTCTCAAATTAAACAACATTCTTACATCAATTACATTGTTAATATTTTATTTCATATTTACATATTAACATTTTCCTTTCGTTATATTCAAATTCCAACTTCATTTCAAAACCATATTATTTATTCAAATAAAATCTTCGTTTTATTTTTAAATCAAATTATTGACCAATCGGGTTTTATTTAATTTTCTTTCCTAGGTCAAAGTTCAATTTTGGGTATTTATCATTTCAACCCGATTCCAATTCAATTCCAAAATCAAAGCATAGTAAAGGGAACTTGCAGTGTGATAACAGGGATGGTGTCAAAGTAAATAAACAAGCAATAACAACAAACAATAAAAATCCAAAAATTAATTCAAATAATCCCGAAATAATCGTATTAATTCGCATTGTTATTTGTACGAATTAATATAATTATTTCTAGAATCTACACTATCATTTCATGTAGATTAAAGATTATTACATTACGGTTTTTCACTTGTCATCTATTTACAATTTCATACATCATCAATTTAACAACATACATTCAGTGGTTCAAAATGTAATTAAACAAATCCTACGTGTCAATAAATTCAACAGTTAAAGGGGTCATATTATACAAGTGTCAGTTAATCAAATTTAACATTTATTTATCCTATATCAAGTTCAATTTCATACTGTTTATCATTTTAACATTAACAATTTAACGTCCAATATAAACATCAACAATCAATCAATTATCAGCCAAACTGTATTATCATCGCATAAATAATAACAGATAATGGTGTCAGATGTCATAGGTGAACTGATACAGGTAATAGCATATATAACAGTGTAATTAACTAACAGCAGCATATTTCAATTGTCTTTTCAGTTGAAATCAAACTTAATAAATAAAAGAACGTTAATCGTGAGTGAGTGCTCACCTTTCGAGGCTAGATAGATTTGACAACGGAATGAGTTACGAATCTGTGCCCGAATTTCAAAGCAACGCACGATGAAGACGAGTTCAATGGACAAGCTGATAAATTGGGAATTTAAGAACCAAATCAGTATGATAACACAAAATTGAGACGTACATTATATTATTATTATTATTTCCAAATCAATGCTAATTTAAACACTTTTTTTTATATATACGTGTATTTCAAAATCTTTGTTTTTAAATTAACTCATATATATTAAAGTCAAATATATATCAATATACATAATATATGCCGAAATAATTACTTATATATACTCAACCATATAATTACTTGTATATAAAACTAATATATGTAAATTTATATATTTAACTTACTTTCGTAAGACTTTGTGATCAACAGTATATATAATATATAAATCAATGTATAGGAACATATCTACAACTGTGAAACTAGTATACATATAAAGCCTTGGATATAATATAACTTATATATGATAACCAATATAAACAAATGTGAACCTGTAAGCTTGGTACATACTATATGTATATGTATCCTATTATCTTTAAAACTATTTTCAATACAGCATAGTACTATATATATAACGTGTGTATTATATAAAATATAGGTAAATAATGTATATAACAGAACAATATAGGACTATATAATAATAAAATACTGACCCTAAATATCACAAAATCAAAATACGTACATTTTTAAATCAAACCAGCATATATTAAAATAAACGCCTGTAACATAATTTTAAGTCACAATTTCATATAAACGACTGACATATTATATAACTAATATAATATAAAACTAACTCATATACAATTAAACAAGTACTGCCATTTGTTTAAATACATCATATACAAAATATATATATGTGTTATAATTGACTGACAAAACTGTTATAAAAATATAAATTCAATTTATAAAAGAAACGACTTATATATAAATCAATATGGTATATTACAGTGAAAGGCTAACATGGTTGAGGTTTTGGGTGGAGATGAGATGGCGGAGAGGTAGGGGACGCGTGGGAGTTCTCGGCAAAGTGGTGGGATGATAAGCGGTGATGTGGAAAGGGACGGCAGCTTATTTCTCTCAAGCAAAAACATGTTTCTGTGAGTTTTCAAATGAATATATAAAGAGCAGGCAAACAAATTTCTCATACTATATTATAATTTCCCAAAAGAAATCAACAGATAATATAAAGAGAGGAGATTGCGTGGAGCAGTGGGCCTGGAACGCTGAATGTCAGAGAACAGTTGCTTCCCAAAATATATAACTTCACTTTACCTATTATATATATTTTAGTCATACCTATTATTTCAGAGGAGAACAGAACAAATGGAGGCAGAGAGGAAAAGTTCGGCTAATCCAAGGCGTGGGTTGGAGGCGCACGACGGGTTTGATGACGGGCAGTGGCTCATGCGGTGGAGGGAAGAGGTTGTCGTGCGTGGCGGCTGGCGCTGCAGTGCGGGTGGATCACGGTTGCTGTTGGGTTGGTGGGTGAAGGCGGAGCTTGGAAGAGATGCAGCTCGGTGTGGAAGTGGGGAAGACGTGCCCGATGGTGGTTGTTGGGAAGGAGGGATACGTGGCCGACTGCATGCGTTCTATGATGGACGGTTGAAGGTGAAGCATGGTTGGCCGGGGATGCGGGTTTTGCTGGAGCAAGTGCTAGGGTCGGATGGTGAAGATGGCGGCCATGAATGGGAGAGGAAGAAGCAACGTTTGGCAATCATGTTTTTTCTCTTGAATGGAAGTGAAGAGGTGATGAGATGAATGGTGCAGGCTGTAAAGAAACGTGTACATTTATTTCATTATAAAGTTAAAGTGGGAATTGTGAAGTTCATGCATTGGTTTACGAATATATTAAAGGCAAATGGTTGTTGGCCTTTAGACTTCTCGGGATGGACAAATAGAAGCAAATGAAACAAAGATTTGAATTCAAGGAAATAATAAAAGTGACCGGCTGAATAGAAACAAGGAAGCCCAAAAGTTTAAAACGTGTACCGGTACGGAAATCATTTTATTGACCTTGTTGCGTACCGAACACCAACTGCACAAACGAATATACTGTAGAGATCGGTAGGACGAGATGATCAAAACGGTATATAGAAATCAGTGGTACGATTGAATTATAAAAATTCGAATTTTTCTACTACGAAAAAAATGCAAGAAAAACACTGTAAAATAAGATCGACGGAGCCAAAGATGTCCGAATTTGGAAAACGACAAACTGACATCTTGCTCAGAAGACGGTTTAGAATTTTTCTATGTAAAAATATTTAGGTTTCGAGAACATTTTATTTTCATTGCTTTTTAACTGATTAAATTGAAGTGAATTTACGCGCGAAATAAACTTTCATATTTTCGGACGAAAATTTACCAGTCGCTATGTTTAACTAGATGTATTCCAAATATCAAATTTTTATTTTAAAATTTTATCGTTTAAAATTTCACAAAATTTCAACTAATTACGTTATTAAAATAGTTGAAATTTACGGGTCGTTACACTTTCGTTTATATTTTCTTTTGCACGAGAGAATTGGGGACGATGTTTCGCACGTACGCGATTTTTGTTTCTTGAAGATGAGGATGCTCGGCTCGAAGTCGAATTCTCAAGTTAATTTTCGTATCGGCCATTTTTAATTTTTCTTTGTTCGATTTAAAACTGGGGAGGGAGATGAATATTTAAAAATGAAAGGAGATGGTTGGCACGATTTACTTACGTGATTTTGGGCGTGTTTTCAGGCATGAGATAAGGGGAAGGTATCGTGATTGTCTGTGTGATTAAAGGCGTGAACGTGTGGATGTCGGCAATGATTAAAAATTTAAATTTAAAAATTGAATTCAATTTAATTTCAACATGTTTATGTGTCGTACGCTCACATAATAACTCTGAAAAATACGAAATTTGAAATCCGATAATAATTCAATATTACGGACCTAATGGAACTGGTTTCGTCGAATTCCAAGACTGTGCCTCGGACGGCTATTTTTAAATTCGATTCAAACGATATAGATTCAAACTGATCAAATAAATTTTAAATTCGATTCTGAAGTTTTAATTATCTTCAGTATTATCAATATAAATTTTAAAAGCTTTCGAACTATTTTTCTTTAGCTTTAAATTGAATATTCAAATTTTTATTCAACTTCAATCGATTTAATTTTATAATTTAATCACCGATTTCAAAATTATATCGGGAATTCAAATTAAATCATCGTTCAAATATTTAAAATTAATTAAATATTCTCAATTTAATTTGTTCAAAATTCTGGGTCGTTACATATATGCATATACTTCCACCCGGAAAATATTAATATAAACTTATACTTAACCATAACACATATTCATTATATAAGTAAACTGGTATATAACCTACGTATAAAATCAAAACGTCTTCATATATAGGAATAAATCAACTTACTGTATATATAGTTAATACAAATCCATAATAAAGTACTAACATTAGCTTAAGTAAATACCCTAACATATTATAAACTATATATACGTATATGCATTATATACTTACAAACTTATATATACTAACAGATCATATATATAAAATCAATATCTAAACAAATCTTTATAAACAAAATTTCAAAATGGATGATAAACATATTACATAAAGCCTGTACGTATGTATATTATGTTACAAACCATATATATATATATTAAACCCGAGACATCATTTTTTTCATATATTTATATTATAGAATAAACACATTTGTTAACATTATTAATTAACGTAATGTATAACCTGTTATATAAACACTGTACAAATACTTTGAACAGGTCAGATTATTAATATATAAAAATTTAACGTATACATATATATATATATGTCTTAAAAACCAACATCTTCTATATATATACTAACTTTCACAGCAAAAGCAACCACCAAAATACGAAAAAAACTGGCTGATATATATATGCACACTTATATAATATAAACTAATAAAATCTTATACTATACTAACAGATTAAAAGACTTGTATAAATTAGTCTATATATATATATATATATAATTTATAAACTTACCTATAATATATTTTGAACAACAGCCATTTTCAAACCTTTGAAACAGATATATACAACTTCCATATTATCACTATTATATATGGATAAATAAATAGTAATTTGCAAACATAATTTATATAATCATACTAATTCATGCGGCTAATATACTTACAACCATATATATAGATAGACTTGCAACATAAATACATATATTAAAGCATATATATAATATCACATGTCAGATATATTATATCAAAGATATATATATATATATACGTGAAAGAAAGAAGAAAAAAACAAATGAAAGTTTGACATATATATGCATACCCCAAATATATATATATATATAGGCGACTGCTGGCATCCGATACGAATATAGGCGATAGGGTAGAGCAACTTGGAAAAAGGCTGCATGCCTGGTCGTCTCGGCAGGGAAGGCTCGGGTGCTGTTGTTTGGCAAGGAGGAGGGGTACGTGTCATTTGGTGGAAGGGAAAGTGTTGCGTGAGAGTTTTTGTCAAAGGTTGCGGAAGTGGGAAGGCCAGGGGAAGATGGTCGAAGAACGGGCAGGAGTTGATGGGCGAAGAGAAGAGAGGAGGAGAACTAGGTGGAAATGAAGGCGGACTTGGTGGGGAGGGGAGACGTGGAGATGGGAAGAAGTTTGTCTCGGCCATGAATATATTTTGAGTTGGAAGAAGATCAACATGAATTATTGATTAGCAAAAAAAAACGTGGCCTTTCGTATAACATACAGGCTACTGAAAAAAAAACTTTTCATATGAAGTAACGTAACAAAATGTGAAACAACAAATCGATTATAGGGAACTCTGGGAATATCAAAGGTTAACGCTGAATTCAGAAAACATTAATAGTCTCGAGCCTATTGATTTCTTCAAGAAGCAACGAAAAGGCACAGGTTCAAACACGGAACCGGTACGACTAATCGGTTCACCAATTTCGTCGTGTCCCGAACTCTGAAACACGCGAATGAATATACTGTGGAGATCAGCATGACGAGACGATCAAAACGGTATACAGATATCAGTGGTATGATTGAATTACAAAAATTCGAATTTTCTACTAGCGGAAAATGCAACAAAAACGCAAAAAAATAAGATCGACGGAGCTAAAGAAATCCGAATTTGGAAAAATAAAAAATGACGTCTTAGTCAAAAGATGAATTAGAATTTTTCTATGTAAAAAAAATTCAGGTTTGGAAAACATTTTATATTCATCGTTTTTTAACTGATTAAATTGAAGTAAATTTACGCACGAAATAAACTTTCATATTTTTGGATGAAAATTTACCAGTTACTATGTTTAACTAGACGCATTACAAATATTAAATTTTTATTTCAATATTTTATTTTTAAAATTCCACAAATTTTCAATTAATAACGTTATTAAAACCAGTTAAATTTACGGGTCGTTACAAAAAAACCTGTCAGTTATGATAAGTTTAGACTTTAGACTGATTCAAGGCACAAATCGCTACTGTAATAATTGTGCAAGACCTGCATATGTTGTGCGTGCAGTCCAAAAGAATTATTTGCCAACTGAAGTCTTCTCATTTGGGGCTACCATGTGTATATATATTTTTCAGGTTCAATGTATATAAAATAGTTTGATTCAACTTATACATAAGTATGAATATCTGCAACATCCATGAACCCTAAGTTGGACTAATAAATTACAGTATATTAAATATTGGACGAAGCTACGTATGTCCATATGCTATCGTAATGAACAACTGAGGATAGGTCTAATCTATTTCTATTTGATTGTGCAATCCATTCATTCATTGTACAATGACTTGTATATATACTACTAATTGAAACATTGTATCTTCGTGTGCATATATAAGAAATAGAAAGTATGGTTATTCCTTGGATATAATTTTGTTTAGAATTATCAACTCTTAAAATATAGTTTATAATCTAGGTGTCTTATATATATGTAATCTGAACTTTATAAAAATTGGCTTCATTTAAAGTGACAAGTTCAACCCATTATCTACAGGGAGAAAATAATGAATCAAACGTTCCGACATTAAATTAAATTACACACTCATTCAACGTGAATATGTACACATGACGCATTCATGCACACTGTACAGAACTGCCTTCTTTTATAATTTAAAGTTCATTTTGTCCAATTCAGGAAATGGATATACGATTCAAATGCCTATCAATAGGACTTAAAAGCATATATGGGTCAAAGATCGTATCTAGAAATAAACGATCACTATAAAAGAAATCTGACAATACCTATAGTTTGGTCATTCATTCGAGATGTGGAACACATAAGATCGATCTTAAACAATTATAGTACTCTCTTCATATGTGATCTAAAATTTTATAATCTAGGGCCGCCATGTCTTATAGCTCAAAATCTCATCATTTTCATTTGTTATTGTGTTGAGAAGTCTACTAAAAGTGAATACTTATATTGCTCAGTATGGACATCAACACCTTTGCCAAACAATCCTACAAGGGAATTTTTGTAAAACACTTTTGTTAAGTTTCAAAATACACAACTGTCTCTTCTCAAAAGCAAGTTTTTAAAAACACCCATGTTTTTAGTTCAGCATATATTTATAAAAAAATCTGTAAATATTTTCATAAAAAACAAGTTGCAAATATTTGTAGCAAAAACAAACTGTAAATATTTGCAGTTTCTTAAACTGCAGATATTTATAGGAAAACCGTAATTATTAAAAAAAACTACTGATACTTTCAATTTTTTACTAAAATTATATAAACAATTGTTTGGTCATAAAAAAATATGAATAAGTTCAGAATTAATTTTTGAAAAAAAGACAAATATTTAAAATAAATATAGTGGATTTTCGATGACCTCTCTACGCCTTTGTATCAAAATACAAATCCGATCTCATAAGTAGCATACTGCAACAATACTTGGTCGACGTAGAAAAGCAGTCAAGGATGAAGTTACAATAATCTAATGTAGAACAAAGTTGTATATCTCACAACAAAGTGCTAAAATATAATAACCAACCTACATGTAAAATAATATTACTCGTGAATGAGATGAAGTGAGCAAATAAAGGACTAATGGCTTAACCTAAAGACTTTAGGAAAGTTAAAACATAATAAAAGGCTCAGCAGTAACCTTTTATAAGTGTTGGTTTCCAAATTGTATATTTTACCTGTGCTTTCTGTACCTTTAGTGAAGTCACCAAATTCATTAATAGCCCATCCAAGTTTGCTCGGCGGCAGTCCACTGAAATTTGCATCAATTCTTGCTAACTCCATGTTCACTTAAGCTATGTTGACAACTCCAAAATAATAGGACCTTTGAATTCCGCAACAGTGGTAGATAATAGAAAATCTACAAAATAATTAATTCACAGTGAATTCAAAGCCTCAATAAGCTAAGCAATAAAGAAGAATGTCAGAATCTTCACAAAATAAACATTTACAAAACTAATCTATAATAATGATAAAACATGATTAAACGATCAATTTATTGCTCAAATGTAATAACAAAGAAAGAAAAATTGTGTGCTTACAGTAAATTCTCGTCTGCAAGGCATTTCAAATAGCCTTCGTCTTTGACTTTATGCAAGAAATTCATTATTTCTTTCTCTTTAATCATCTTCAGGACGGCTCGCCTGAGCTTGAACCTTCGTCACGTCAACCTGCACGCGTCGCTCCACCTGCTTTGTCGCCGCCCACCATCAGCACTCGCGAGCTACCCTAGCCTCGACTCGCAGCCCTGCTCAACTCTAGCTTGCTCGATCTATGATTTTGAGCAAAAAGGGAATTAGGTTTTAGTTGATTTTGACTGAAGAACGAGAGTAAGGAAAGGGTCAGGCTGGGTTAAATAAACGAATAATGGGCTTCGGGCTCGATGGTGATAATAGTTTTATTTAGTAATAAAAAGGTTTATTTAATTCTTTTATAAAACCGTTTACTCAATGACAATTAACTCTCGTTCGAGCCTGAAAACGTCCGTATACAAAAATATGCTGATGGGTCATCCGACTTAAAATTTACAAATTAATATCTAAATTAATTATAATAATTTCTACTTTGTAAAATATTTCATCTATATTTTATTTCTACATCACTAAATAAAATAATTATTTTATTTATTCTAACTAGTACAAACGAACGTACGTACATCTAATAATTATAAATATTTAATTTTTATTTAATAAAAAAAATCAATGGATGGATATGTGCTTTAAGTGAAAAACATTTGGTAGTTCCAACACTTTTATTTCTAGCAATTTTATTGATTGTGTTGGTGACAAATCGTTAGCAAAATTTCATTGATAGATGGTCGAAAAGTGGATGTTGTTGTCTGTTGTAAATTGATGGTAAGGTTCCTTTGATGGATGAGGGTATTTTGAAATTTCAAAATGACACCGTGCAAATCTATTCATTGAATACTCTTTATTAATAGTAGAGATTAGATATAAGATAATTATATATATATATATTCATTATAGAAATATTTTTTGATTAATTATAGTTTAATTAATTATTAAAAATTAATTCTCATTTATTAATTGTTAATTATTATTAATTAAATATTATATTAATTATTAGTTATTGAATAATAATTATTAATATTAGTCAGTAATAATAATAATTAATTAATATTCTAATTAATTATTGAATGATTATTATCCTCCTACGACATCTAAGATATTAGATAATCGAAGAAAATAATGATCGGTAAGCGTTGTTGAAAATTAGCATCTATTACAGCTGGTAAACTAAAAAGGTTAATAATTAGTGATTAGTGATTATTTATTAATAATCATTAATTATTATAAGTTATAAATGATTAATACAATATTATTAACGATTAATTATTAAATATTAGTAAATAATATAATATTATCAATGATTAATAATTAGTAATTAATAATATAATATTATAATTAGTAATTAGTAACCTATGATTAATATAATTTTATTAATGATTAATTATTAAATATTAATAAATAATAAATATTAATTTTAAGAAAGCATTGTAATTATTAATTATTGATTATCGAAAATTGGCAATAGACATTTATTACAATGGCATTTTATGATCGTTGTAAAATTGACATCGATTACAACGGGCATTTTATGACCGTTGTAAAATTGGCACCTATTACAACGGACATTTTTTGACGGTTGTAAAATTGACACCTATTACAACGGGCATTATGACCGTTGTAAAATTGGCATCTATTACAATGGACATTTTTTGAACGTTGTAAAATTGACATCTATTACAATGGACATTTTGTGAACGTTGTAAAATTGGCATCTATTACAACGGGCCTGGAAGGACCGTTGTAATAGCATTCTATTACAACGGGCAGACATTGCCCATTGTAAAAAGGGCATTGCATAGGGCATCCATTGCAACGGGCCTGAAAGGACCGTTGTAATAGCATTCTATTACAACGGGCAGTCAATGCCCATTGTAAAAATGGCGTTGTAGTAGGGTATTTTTGTTGTAGTGAAACCAATGGTAATAAATAAATATCAACATTTCCTAACAAACAATCACAACAAAAATAACTCTAATTATTTTAGTGAAAATTATTCTTTTAATATGTAAAATATAATCCTAGGTAAAATTATTTCATTCATCAATTTTCAAAACAATACCGTGTCAATTTGCCTGGTTTAAGTGTTTAGAAACCCCTATCGATACCATGGCATCCCGCATCTCGACCAGAATTTATAAACCACTCAACTGATAAATCAATACAATATAAAACACTTTTACAGCACTGAAAAATACACACTCTCATATATAATACACTTAAACTCATCCTAGGGTCTCACTTACCCTACCTCAAATGAGTAAACCTCAACAAAGCCTAGGTGCTCTCCCAACCTAAGCTCTGATACCAAGTGAAATGACTCGTCTTTTCAACCCTCAGAATTTGACACTAGTACACCCATGGTACTCACGTTCTGAATAACTAAGTGTCGAAAAGACAGATGGTTAGGGGAAAGAAGAAGAAATAAGATAAGAAGAAACTAAATAACACAGAATCTCGCATCGCAACAAATAATCTATAATATAACAATGATCTTTACAAAAGAAAACTTTTATATACATACATCCATTAGAGTACAAGCTTATCATCTATCTGGATATTTTTAATACCTATCCTTGCAATTTCTGATAAATATAACAAAGCCATGCAGCGGAAGATAAAGAAATACGTAGATACGTATTGGCCTCCAGTTTGTACCCTGAGCTCCAATCATCCAAAGATAGTCGGGAATATATGCTCCGTCTGACCTGAGCATTATAAGAAAACAACGCCCAGATTAGTCTGGTAAAACCAGCGTGAGAAACATAATCATATGGATTATTAATGTTATGAAAACCTTTGAAAATAAAGGTATCTCATAAGACCACGCCGCACATAAACACAGATGGGTTTCTACCTTACGATAACTAAACCATTTAAATAGAAATCCATTGATATTGTAGTAGTGTCTAGGGTTTAAAGTAAATATTAAATCATAGCCGAAATTTTTATATAACTAAATTCTAGCATAATAGGTATACAACTAAGTCCATAAAGGCACGTATTGGAGAATGAATTCCATACAATAACAAGGCACCGGGGTACCACCTACCACAATACACCTCTAGAAAATGTACCGAGGGTCTCACCTGGATCCCCTGATAAGATAGGATCGGCTTACCCCTTACTGGATAGTACCAAATATGTCATCACCCCAGTTGCTTTGCAACCCTCCCGATAGCTCTCATGCACAACCAAATCCATAAATTCGTATATATATCAAGAAGGGTGATTACATACCTTAATGGGTGCGACTCACTTAACACTACCGCATCTCCCTTGATTTTAGTCATTCCCAGTTAATGAGGCTTGAGGCTATGTTTTACCTTTTATATAGCAATCGCACTTGGAATGCTAACACTACCTTCCAAGCAGCAATGTAGTGCCAGCATTCGTCCATACAATTTGTTCAGAATATGAACAAACCGAAGGCACTATTTCTACTACATCCACTTTGACATCACCCTCAAGATTAGTAGCAAATAGCCCTTGCACTTCAAAGAGCTTCTTCTTTGATCCCATCATCTTTAAGCTGTCTTTAATACGACGCTTAAGTTGGATCGAAGTGGTTTTCTGATAGTTCATACTTATCCGATCCTGGTATCTTCGAACCAACATTCGATAGTTTTCAGTAAACTCAACTCTAGTTCTTTAGGAAATAAGCAGACAAGATAAGAGCGTGGATCACCCCTTAACCGTTTAAGTGGATGGATCTCCTTATCATTTGTCCTAGAAGAACACAACGAGTTTGTACATACAGTAGTATCATCTAAGATAACTGCACTCTATAATTCTCATGTTTCCTCTAGATATTTCCATAAAAACTGGCCATGATTTGATAGTCGGTTATTTAACTATCAAATAAACAAACACATCCAAACATAGATTTTTAATTCTCATGGAAACCACTAAACCTTATTTAAGTAATCTCCATTAATTAAATCTCCTAAATTACTATTCCAAAATATTCGTATGCTTATCTCATGGGTATAAGTATATTCTTAAACCATTTAAAGGGTTTCTTTTTTTCAATTCCATTTTAAACAGATCAAAACATAAGGCTTTAAAACACAGTTCATTATGAATCCCAAACAACTAATCCTTCGATGTTAAGTAGGGAAATGCCTCCCTACCACCAAAATTAAGAAGGGCTACTTATTATTTGATTCATAACTTGATTAATATACTTGATCAAATCAAAGCTTTATAAACCAAATCTTTCTTTCTCAAAATCTAAGTTCTCTTTCCAAAGACATAACTCTTTTAATTAGTTATTTTTACTAAGTAAAACCCCATTTATGAAACAACTTATTTGCTTTTAAACCCGGTTTATAAACAATATCATTATTTAAAAGCATATTCTTAAGTTAAATAAAATAACTGAAAACTTTATTATTAAAGTAATTAATTAACTTTTAATACAATTAACAAAATGACTAATTAAGTTTAAACATTATTATTAAATAATTAATCAACTAAATACCATAAAATAATTGATTAAGCTAAACCTTGTAAATAAATAAATAATTAAGTTAAATGTCTTTATTTAAATAATTATTTTTTAAACATCATTAATTAAAATATTACTTAACTTAAGACAAATCATTAATTTAAAGAATAATTAGCTTAAACAACTTTTATTAAAATATTAATTAACCTCACCTCATTAATTAAATTATAATTAACTTCAAACTATTATTAGTTAAAATAATAATTAACTTAACCATTATTAATTAAAATAATAATTAACTTTAAAACAGTATTACTTACATAATAGTTATCATTATTTAATTAAATATAATTAACTTAAAACCTCTTTAAGTTAAATTAACTTTAAACTTTATTAATTACAACCTTAAACATCATAAATGAAATTAACAATTTAATATCATCAATTAACTTAACAATTTACTTTAAATTGTTATAAACTTAAATTGATTTCAGTTCCATAACTTGTCCAATTTAGAAAGAGGCTTAGCAATCTCAATGGTACTTAAACAAGTTACCATTATTTTCATAATGACATTCAACTCACAATACAAGTATCTACATAAGCACTAGATATGTAAATAAAATCCATAACTAACAATCAATGAATACCAACTCAATATAAATCAACTGGTAGGTAAATAGATGTCCAAATTTATGTAATAGTAGAATGGTGGTTTATTCTCCTAAAACAAATGTCCAATATAATCTATTTAACTTAAATATAGAAGAACGGTGTTTTATTCTGCAAATAGGACATCAAGGACTAATTATAAATACTTAATAGCATAATTAATCACAACTCGAATTAATTTATCATTAAATTATACCATTCATATGGATCAAATGTTTTTACGAGTGTGTTCTATAGGTTAATAAGAATCCAGCGTCGGAACCCACGAGTCAAACGTATTCCGAACGAAGGAGTTATGTTGTTTTCTCTAAGTTAAACCCTTAGTTAAATTAAACCTTAAAATTCTCAAAACCTATTATTAATTTCTAACACACCCAACTTGGCCCATCAAGCCCTCATACCCTTCTTCCCACAAATCTATTCACCCTTCAAAACCTGCTTCCCGAAATCAACATCCAAACTATAAAGGCTGAAACCCAACCTAAGTGCACAACGTGTACACGTGCACATGTACACCCGACACCCTCCTCCGATCGAAACGTCGACCACCCCATAAACTCCCTTGACCTTGCTCGACACAGCCACCCTACCACCGTCACCTCTTGTGGTCTTGATTGGAATTTCATCGCTTGACCCGATAATATGCGTTCTAGGTTATATGTCATACCTGATCATCACCAAACTACCACCGCCTCGGCCCATAATACTCCACGCCACCTCCTTCATCAAGACCGCCATGTCCTACCCTACTTCCCTGCCAAGTCTAAAAATCACTCGGAGAGCACTAAAAATCCTAGATTTCTAAGACAAACAAGGCTGTATAGTTCATTCGCCAAGATATGACCATCCAAAATTCCACCTTTAATCAACACTTGCTTTTTTACATTTTCTCAAAATATATTCATCTAAAAATTTGACCACAATTTTTAAAATATAATATGGATCAAAAAATAAATCTCTAATTGACGGCACAAGTAAATTCAAATCAGTTTGAGTGATATGGATTTCTGAATGAAAGAAATGGTTATGGTTTAAAAAAACCAAGAACAATGTTTTTGCTTTTTATGTTACGGTACACTATTTTTGTGAATCTCAAGCCCATAGAAAAAATTTATGAGATTTAATCCTATTTCACAAACGTGAATACCACATATGGTTCGCAAACAAGATCAACACATAAATTTACAAAATATATTTTACTAAAATTATTAAACAAGTTGAAATAGCTCACCTTTATTTTTCATGCTTTTTGAAAGTATTTGAAAGCTCTAAATCCTCTTAAGTACTAACAAAGCTTTGATCTTGAGTAATATAAGAAATTTTGAGTTTAAAGATGAGATTTTTAATTTAAGAAGACAAAGAAAAGAAGATGGAAACAAAAGGGAATTAAGGTGTTGAAAGTGGAAGTGTAAGTTAAAATAAAAATGAGTTAAGTATTTTAAACTTAGATAAAAGCACAACAAAGGACCATAATGCCCCTTATATTATATTTTTCAACCCTAGCCTCACATCAAAACCACCCAAAGGATAAGCAAAGGAAGAAGATGGTGGATAATAAGGTACCTTTATATACTAAATTCATTTTTATACTTTTAATGTCAAATCCGTCTTATTTTGAATTTAATATAAGATTTTACATTTAAATATTCATTACTATTTTATTGTTTAAAATATAAGTTTTTACATTTTAAATGTTGGTTAGAGCCAAATCAAAGATATTATAACTTTTAACAACTTGTTATTCAATAAAAAGCTAAAAATTTGAAAATTGCATTTCGGTCACATTTTCAGTTTTCCATCGAACTATTTATTTATGTAAATAAAATTTAAAAATAAATTTTATATTATTATTTATAAATTAAAAGAGGTTTATTTTATTAATAAAATCATTAACTGAATATTTAAAATAAATTAAATATCCAAAAATTAAAATGATAAAATTTCGGGTCGTTGTAGTTAGGGATTTATATTAAAATAATGTTAGTAATCTAATCAATAACAACATAGGAAAAACAAAGGAAAAATGAATAGTTTGTATAAATATTTGCAGTAATTGCATATATCTTTTAGAAGTCCCTCTCATATGCTATTGGAGTCTCTACTAAGTGAAAGTGAAAATAACATGAGTAATAGGAAAGTAATAGAAATGAAAGTTGTTCTTGTCTGCTCTAGTTTTTAGTAAAAGTTATAAAAGATGTTTTAGAAACACTATAACGGTGCATTTTTGAAAAATAGTTTAGTTTAACAATTGAGTTTTTAAATGTAAAAGTTAATAAATGGTTTGAGTTAAATTTCCTACTTTCAAAAAAGTAAAATGTTTGTTGTAAAAAAGGCTTTAGTGGGAAAATTGATTTGATGACTGTTCATGCCATAAAAACTTGACTCTTACTATTTGTAGTCATAAACTGTTGAATTTAATAAAAGTTTCTAAGTTGTTATTTTCAAGGATAAATAAAAATTTAGGCTAAGTACTTCATGACTGTGTAGTTTAATGATTTTATAAAGAGTGGTGAAAATCAAACCAATTTTGATATGGCATAGGTAGAGATGACAGTCTAGGTAAGAGGGGTAAAAGTTAAGGTTATGAATAAAATAGCTATGAATGTTCGCATAATAGCAATAATGAATCCCCATTGAATATAAGGAGTATTGATATGAACCTAGGAATGTTTATTAGACATTTTTGAAAGCTATAAGAAGAACCCACAAAGGAATGAGCAGTGATATCAAAGTACACTTTTGCACGTTCTAGAGTATGCTCGCATGAAAGATCAAAGATAAAGAAAGTATATACCAAAATCTAAGAATACTATCAAGGGATTTGGATTAAAAGAAGATAGTAGTATAATTAAAGAAAAGGATAATGAGGTGGCAAACGCGCTTAGAGGATGTTGGTTAACTCAAAGTTTAGAAAGGCAAGATAGGTGGCAGGAAAGTTATTTCGTCAAGCCAAAAAGATAAGTTAAGACATGTGGGTTATAGTAGAATGACATAGTAAAAATGTCCATTTTATTTTAGTAAGAAGTGATAAAGCCACAACATCATATATACCAGTTGATCTTGAAAGGCAGCTTCCAGCAATTGTTTCTTTTAGGTTTTGAGTTGTAAATATTAGTTATCTCTATTTGTATAAAAATGCTTACGATATTTTATGAGAAATGGCCTTTTTTATTACAGTGTTGATTTTCTAAGTTGACCTCTATATAGATTAGAAAACAGTATAAACAAGAAAATCTCACAAAGATACTTAACTAACGCAAAGTAAAACTGGAAGTTTATAAAATAAATTAGGAAATTTATTGAATTAGCCACTAAAATTATATAATGTTAAGTTCCAAAAGCATTAAAATTTTGGGGAGATAAATTTTAATGAGCGATGGATAGGAAAGTATTATTGTGGAACCATGGGTCACTATCCCTATGCCATAAAAGCTTAGATTTATAAATGTAACTGTGAACTGATTTTTTTCTAAAATAAAAGAAAAGTTTTCAAAATTTTAAAATTTAACATGTAATAGGCTAAGGTCAATTATAAGTGTTAACCATTGACTGAATCCCGGTTACGTTGAGATGTGGTTTGATTTGTTTTGAAAATGGAAAAACAAATACTTATGAAAAAATTTGTTCAAAAATCTCTGAATTTTAAAATAAAAAAATACCTTTGAAAAAGTTTTGAAAAGCGAGTTTTATTTTAAAATTTTCTAGTTATTTCACAAATTTAATTGAAAAGGATTTTGAATGGGAAAAAAAAAGAAAATTCCTGATTTTAGAAATGCCACATGCTTAGTGTAGGGAAAGTCAACAAGTTAGCAAATATGAATTTTACTATTCAGCAGGAGTGACAGTATATAAAACATAGATAATGATGAGGGAAAAAGCTATTTTAGCTTTGGAATTTCTTTTTTCATACCTTGTTGATAGTAGAACAAAACTTGTTTATAAAATATTCCTATTTTAAAATTTTAAAAAATAAACTTCCTTATGTGAACTATACCTTGAAAAGTTGGAAAAGATTTAGGGAAAAAAGAGAAGGTTCCAAGGTATAGCGGAATGGGTACACAAAAGAAGGGTGAAAATATAAATTTTCCATCTAAATCCTTTTTTAGGCATAAGAGTATAGATTTAGGAAAACTGGATTTTTAAAATTTTGGATGTTAGAAATTATGTACTAGGCATTATATGGTAGGTATTGGATAAAAAATTGGTTGAACCATACTCTATTCGTAGAAGTATGGAAATTGTTGTGTGAAAAAGGAACTTTGATTTTTGAAAACTTGCATACATATATAATTGCCAGGATATATAGGTTATTTGCACCATATTTTCAAAATTATTTTAAAGAATGCATTCATATAGGAATCGCGCGGATTTAGTATTATTCAACATACATATCATATGTGTTGATACACCATGCACTTGTACACGATTGGCTGAAAAATTGGTTGTACACTAATTGGTTGAATAGTTTAGAAATGATTGCGCGCTATGTTACATGGTTCAGTACTTGAGGAATTTCGGGGACGAAATTCTTTTATGGAGGGAGAATGTAACACCCTGTAAAATAATCAGTAATTAATTAATAACTAATTATTAAAGCTCGAAAATAGAATTTTTACAAACGTTAGAATTTGGCTATGAAACACGATTATGGTGTTTGTAGCAATTTTCTAATAAACTTTCATATATAAAGTTTTACGATCGGAGTTCAAACTGAAAACTTATTAACGTTTAAAGATTTGAAATCGGAAATAATTGAAAATATATTGAAGGAAATAAATTATCAAAGGAAACAAATCACGTTAATTAAATAATAATAACTGATCGAACCGATATAGGGGCTGGTCAACCTCTAGTAGTCAACCGCCCCTATTAACCAGTTGATCAGTGGTGTTATGGGGCTGAGAATGAAATCGGCCTAACCCCGATTTAATATAATTTAATTTAACAAATAGAATTGATTCGTACGCATATAAATATATGCCTAACCCCTCACTTTTCTTTTCATTTTTTCTGAATCAAGGAGCGAAACTCTGTTATTTTCTCTTCTCCACTAGTTCTAGAAATTGTATTAATTATTATATATATATAAGTGGAGAATAGTGGAAAATAAAAGGGAAGAAGAATAGAGGTGAATCGATTCTGCGAGGAAGAGATAAATTCCAGATCTAAATTTAAATTGCGCTTATTCAAATCTTTTCTTAGACCTATAATTCAAATAAATATGTATGTGCTTTAGGTACATATTTTGATTGAAAGAAAGGGACTCAAATAAGGAGAAGAAATTTAGATTTGGAGATTTGGAAGTTAAGAGATGAATGAGAAATTCTTTGTTTTCATATAATATTGGATTTATATCATTATGAATCTGTTTCTTTTATGTCTGAATATAAATTATGGAATTGTAGGCTTAAATATATATAAAATGAACTTGAGATTCTTACCTACATGTTCAGTAGATCGTTAAATTTGATTAAATGTTGTACATACCTAAATCTGGAATGTAATGGTGAAAGTAGTTCGTATAAGTTACGAGATAAGTCCTTAATAAGATTGTATGTAAATTCCAGATTTTGTTATTTGAATATTATAGGTTATTAAACTTGAATCGAAGATTGTTTCAAATTTGATGGGTTTTAAGTTTTTATTTTAATTCATTGGAATGAAAAATGTTTCTATATGAATTTCTATAAATTGTCCAACTTTACAATTATATATGAAAGTGTGTCATTTGAAATAACAAGGAATATTCCCAAAGAAAATAGATGTGCAAAATAGGTATATTTATTGTATTTTGTGCCATATATTTCAAAAAAAAAGAGGGTAATTCCTTATAATTTCGAACACATCATAATTCCACTTTCAGATAATTTATAGGAAGTTACAGTGATAACATTTTCTTTTAGGGAAGATACAATTCCAATGCATTAGAATGTAGAAATCCCTAAATGTAAGACTAAAGTATTATAAGTAGAAATAATAATAATCCTAATGTCGATTATATATATATATGTTTAAATATAAGATATGAAATAAATAATATGCTCTAAACATGAATAAGGCGATGAATTGGAGAATTAGGGAAGTTATATTAATCAAGTTAAAATGGGCATTAATAGAATAGAAACAGTAAAGGATACTTAATTGTATTAATAGAAAAGAAGCAGTAAACGATACTTAATTGTATTAATAGGGAAGAAGTGGTAAATGATACTTAATTATATTAATTGAAAAGAAGCGATAAATGATACTTAATTATATTAATTGAAAAGAAGCGGTAAACGATACTTAATTGTATTAATGAAAAAGAAGTAGTAAAGGATATTTATTGACATTAATGAAATAAGAAGTAAGTTCATGGCAAGTTAATGAATACTAATAATTGAACTTAGGAGGTATAATACTTTTGCAGTTGAAATTATTTGACCTCCGGTATGTATTTATGAAGGGTGTGGATTATGCAGTCTGGCTCAATATTTAGATTAATTATAAATAACATGGTCACAAGTATGGGTTGGCATGCAAGGTCAGTTATGTTTATAATAGAAGTCTGCCCTTCACAAGAAGCTACCATCAACTGTGTATACATTGTACTAATGTGAGACATCTCTAACTATAGAACCCATATGGATATACATCTGCATATAGGTTTAAGGAATATGCCAAAGTGGGTTTGCCTCGGATTTGAAGTCTTAAATGGTCAACTAGAGTCTGCTTCAATTCCAACATGAGGTACTATGTAACTAGGTAGGCATTTCCTTGATTTGTGTCAGGCAATCAAAATTGGACAGTGGGCGAAATCTCGGTGCTATGTCAACACTGTTGGCACCATATATTTGAGAAGTAGGATCGTAAGCATTAGGTCGGGAGCGTCATCGGTCCTGTAGCTATCACTAGAAAAACTTGGGTTACGCATAGAGATGGACTACATTTCCTACTAGTGTAGGTTCCATATGGGATATGCAATTGTCTCAAAGTTTGTTTGTTGTTGTCGTTAGGAGTAGGCTAGTTAAGCCTTAGATAAGTCTTTGAGACGGGTTAGTAATATGGCTAATTAGTTGTAATGCCGTTAGGGATGTTCTCTTGTGTATGCGGGGAATTCGGCCTAGACACTGTTGTGGATGTCCAGTGCGGTTCGTAGTTGCTGATACTAGCACAGAATGTATCCTTGTCTACGTGGGACAACGATCGATGCTTATACACACACACACACACACATATATATATATATATATATATATATATATATATATACACACACACACACACGTACATATCCATTTCATACCTCGGCGTAGGTTGGACGTATCATACGCGTGTATGAAGTTAAAATTACCAATTTATGAATAATAGAAATAACATGTAATGGAAACCAATCGGCGTAAATTAGTGTTTGTTGATAAAGTATGTAATTTGTCAGTCAACAGAATATTATTCTGACCTCATCCTCTCATTACAACCCACATGATAGATTTAGAAAGAAATATATTGGTACAAGACAGAAATGGTGAGATGGTAGATTTCCTCATGCATGCTCTGCACTGACAAGGGCACTAGATATCTAAAGAATGAAATTGGTTCCAAGATATTTGCTTTAGTCAGTATATATATGTTTTATTATACTTTATTATTCCACAGTGAGTTCTTATCGATAAATCTCTGATATATTTATGTTTATTTTAGGATACCCACACTAACGATCCGCACTCTAATGGACTTTCGTTTTTCGATTAGTCAGAAAAATCAGGCCTATTAAGGTGCAGGTTATTACAGAATCAGATCCTATATCAGCCTGTATCTTAAGCAGCCTACTAAAATAAAGGGGAATTCACGTAGGAAATTAGCGAGAAGAGTATAAATCAATAATCGCAGTAATTTCCACATAAATCAATAGTTTAAGGAAATTCATGGTTAAAATAGAATGTTTTCATAGATGAACAACAATATAACTAAGACTATTTCACAGCGAAAAGAAAAAAATTACGGTGCAAGTACGTTCTCTTTAATTCCATTTAACATATAAATAAAATAAATTCAAAAATATTTTCCTCCAAGTGCACTTCGGTAAAATATGACGAGCAAATAAACATATAGATTGGTTAACGTAATCGAATGGTATATTATATCATAAATTTTGTGTAATTTCTTTCCACTGGTTACAAATGATAATGGTAGACATAAAAGAGAAAATAAATTAAGTATTGTTTATTTATTCAATTTTTGGAGGAAAAAAATGCTAGTCGGTTTAGGTCTGAACTTCATTTAGATGTAGCAATTCAAGATTCACTAAGCTTGGGTAGACCCAAAAATGTTTCAGTTCAGGATGTGTATTTGGGACTAAACCTTTTATTTTCGGGTGGGAGTTCGAACTACGCAAAGGGGGAGTCTTTTCTTGCATTAGAGATGGAGGTCGCTACGGGACCAAAACGCACTTCAAAGCATAAATCTCTTTAGCTCGGTAGTTCAGTGAGGAGGAGTACACGACTCCAAGGCACATCTACTTGCTTGGCTACTAAAGCGTCCGACTCTAGTTCAGGTTTGCCAAATAGTTTAGGTAGCTCTTATTGTCCTGCTATGTTGAAAGTTTTACCTACTGGTTCTATGCTCGATTTAGCTAGGAGGACCGGTTTTGTTTTTTAACATAGATCGGTCTAATATGGAATATATTAGAAACAATGAACTTGAGAGAGTCAGATCACTTAGGTCATTAGATTCATTAGATAGAATGTTAGGGGTTTGCACAATCTAAATAATGCAATAAAATTAGGTCTTTTCTAAAAGATAACATAATTGACATAGATTTATTGCAAGACACTAAAATAAAATGTCCCGACTACTGCTTCTACAGAGGTTTGGGAGGTTTCTATATTAGTAACTGGGTTTGTCTCCCTGCTAGGGGTAGTTTGAGAGGTTTAATGGTAGGTTGGAAACACAATCTTGTTAAGCTCATTCGATCCATAATTAACATCTGCTTGATACATCTAATTTTCATGGATTTAAGAGATGACTCTTTACTTAATGTCTCAAATGTTTGTGGGCCACATAAAAGGATTGATAGGAGAATCCTTTGGAGTGGGTATTTGTCCTTGGGTATTAGAGGGGATTTCAATGTAACTAGATTTTCAGGAGAGCACATGCCTAGAGATGTCGACGTTTCTACCATGGAAGAGTTCGAATTATTAATGATAATTTAATGGAATTACCGCTTAATAGTAGATGGTTTACTTGGTTGAACGCTACATAAATCCCTTGGAAGGCGCTACTCATCTGTTTCTTGATTAGTGAAGAAATGGAAGATAGGTTCCCTGCTATGTATGTTAATAGACATCCAACTGTGTTTTCTGATCACTGTCTTTATATTCTATTTTGCGGTAATCACCACTTTTTTCATAGTACATTTAGATTTGAAAATAGTGACTCTTAAAAACCTATGTTTTGGATCCAATTACAAATAAAAGGCCTTTTATGAACAACAATAATATTAAATATTCAGGAAATATTGTTAAGGTATTTATTAGTAAACTTAGGGATCTAAGATTATTTCTTAAAAAAGGGAACAAATATGTTTTTTGCATCATTAAAACCAAAACGTAAAACCTACTATTAGAAATTTTAAAATTAAAAAAATTAAAAGAAGCTAGAGTCCTAAACGCTTTAGAACAAAATGTACATTTAAACCTGAAAGAAGAACCAAAAAAGGTAATTACACAAGAGGAAATAATGTGGAAACATAAGTTTAGAATCAAATGGATGTACGATGGAGAAAAAAATACCAAGGTTTTTTTTCTCATAAAATAGCTAATGGTCATAAGAATAGTAACACCATAAATTCCTTGCTCATTAATGATATGGAAAGTTTTTGATCCAAATGAATTCAAGAACACTTTCACAAAATAATTCAAAGATATTTTTGGAAGTAACATGGTTTGTAGAATCACAGCTAGGTGGAATGATTTATATCTTGTTAATAATAGAATTTCTCCATATGACCTGGATATCCCATTCTCAAAAGAGGAGATCTTTAAGGCTATTAACAATACGTCTAGTGATAAATCAGCTGCACCAGATGGATTTCTCATGTTGTTTTATAAAACAAATTGGCAATTTTTAAAATAGATATAATTAAATATTTACTGAGTTTTATAATGGTAATCGATAATTAGGAAGATTTAACTTCGCTAACATAATCCTTCTCTACAAGAAAGTGGGTGCAAGTGAATTTAAGGACTATAGGCCTGTCTTATTAATAAACCATTCACTCAAAATTATTTCAAAGGTCTTAGATAATTGGTTAAGTGCAAAAATGAATAGCTTAATTAATATAACAAAATCTACTTTTATCATGGGTAGAAATACAATGGATGGAGTCTATAACAACCTACCACCTACGATGTCCTGATCCACGTCTAAAAGCTGCACTGGAATCACAAATGCCGTTGACGACTGACCACTTTCAGTTAAGATATAAAACAAATCACAGAGCTATCTACATCATTCTACACTTTCTAAAAACTCAAAGCGGAAGGAATAAAATATAATAGTAATCAATAAAACAATCTCAGACAAACAAAACAATACAGTATCAAATAAAATCTTATTACAACATCTTTCTATACTAGTAACGGAAATAATATTATGTTTGGGAATAAATAAAATAAGGGACAATTTGGCACAGGTCCCTAATAAGTTTCAAAATACACAAAAACCCCAGTAAAAAAAAGTTTGTAAATTAGGTCCTTAGAATTAAGTTACCGAATAATGACATACACTTATGCAATTATTCAGTGAATAATTTCAGACATTTATGCAATTATATCAAAAAATTGCAGACATTTTTACAATTATTCACTGAAAAATTGCGGAAAATTCCGCAATTTTTTCAAAAATTTGTGAAAAATTGCGCAATTATTCACCAATTTTTTTTTGGAAATTTCCGCAATTATTCACCAAAAAAATTGCATAAATTTATGCAACTTTTGGATATAATCGCATAAATGTCTGCAATTATTCAGTGAATAATTGCATAACTATATGCAATTACTTAGTAACTTAATTCTAGGGACCTAATTTACATACTATTTTTACGGGGGTTTTTGTGTATTTTGAAACTTATTAGGGACCTGAGCCTATTCACATAAAATAAACTAGTAGATAACAAATAAATAAATGCATATCTCTATCGTACCATCACGCCTCCAAGTCACCACCAGACCTCTCCATCAACCTATAAGAGTATAACTAAAAAGAAAAAATTACAGAGGGGGTTAAACATATGTCTGGTGAGTGAAACACACCATATAAGTGTACAATACTAATAAGCTAGTAGAACAACACTTATGCTCGAAAACCATACCTTAACCTATGTCAGCTACATCCAAGAAGTCAACTAAACACAATATAATATTATAATGACATCATATGCTAATTTCTCTCTAAAATCTATCCTATGCCTAATCATATGCACATGATTGGCCTAAACTCCTTATTCGCATGTCAAAAATGTATGCGACTCTCTACTGAGGAACTATACGTTTCAGCCCACTATCGCCAAATCATACACTAGGATTTAGCTCCTTTGAATGTACCACATGGTCAAATCGTATACTACTCGCTACTGAAGGACTACATGTCTGTTATCCCGCCTTTTGGCAAGGCCGTGACACCAAAAGATCAATGGGAAACCAAAGACAATTCGTCACGAAGATAGGTTGTACGTAGGCTCACTATGGATATCGATGAATTTTGCCCGAGTCCGGATCGAGCTATAATTGACAAGACATGACAAGCAAAGTCATAAAAGCCAGCGTTTCAAATTTCAGGTCAATCCGAGTTCGTATGCTCAAGATATGATCGATGCAAAATTGAAAATAGTTCTCATTCGTATCCATCGAGTTCGCTCACTTCGTATCGATCGAAGCTCATCCTACTTCGCATCCATCCGACCATCACCATTTCGTATCGATCCACTTGGCACCATCCTGTTCGAGTCCATCCTAAAACAAGCCTTCGTCGTATCCATCAAATATGTTGATTCGTATCCATGGAGTGCACTTCTGCGTATCCATAAATAGCTTGTGTTGTGTACCGATCCTCATTAACATAATCAATACGAAACGCTTCTGAATTATCGATACAAACAGCGCCACATGCGTGGATGCGAGTCAATACTCAGGCGATCATTACGAAATGCGCACCTCCCACCGATGCGAAGCATAGCATACACAATCGATGCGAACAGAGCAAAACCGATTGATACAAACAAAGCATAACAATCGATACGAACTAAGGAACTTTCATCGATACGAACTGTGTATCCTTCATCGATGCGAACAAGGCAGCAGCATCGATACGAACTAGGCGAAAATATGGGGACGACTCGGCGCCAAGAGAGGATCGATCCAAAAATCACTCGCCACGTCATCTCCTGAGCACGTGCCCAATATCGATTCGAAGTAATCGATTCGAAGGCATCGATTCGAACACTTCAGCCTTCATAAAAGCGCAATCTTGCATCGATCATAACTCACAATCCACAAGTCCAAATGCCACCAAATTTTCACAGGAGCTTACGCACGTGCTAAAGAATGTTCACACCAAGTTTTGACTCCATTGGACGAAATCTTGATCGATACGAAATTCGTTCATATCGATCACGGATCGAGTCGAAACTTCACAGGCTTGGTCGCGTGGGACCACTCACGTGCCAGAAGAAGTCTCCCGAGATCTGAGCGAAATATCAGCCTCCTACACCTATAAATAGACCCCAGGGCCTATAGAAAAAGGATCTTTTGGCTCCTTGACGTCCAGACTCTGCCGAATCCAACCTTGCACTCCATTGCTGCTGTTGTACTCGAATTTCAACACTTTAATTCGCTGCACCCCATTGAAATCAGTTGTAACCTGCAAGTGAATATCAATAAAGACATCAAACTTCAAAGTGGACGTAGGCCAGATCGCCGAACCACTATAAATTATGTGTTCTTTACTGCTTTCCTTTGGATTTTCTGAGTGTTCTTCATTTTTAATTATCTACATACCTATTATCTATGATCTGTGATTATAAACGGGTGCTTTCATCGACAATTGGGTGTTTGTGATCAATTTTGGCACAAACAATGTCTCAGCTCACTATCGTTAAACATCATTGGTCGCATCGAATAACTTATTTCCTTTGAAAAGTGTACCATAACGCCTACAATATTGAAATCGCCATCTTTTAATGTCACCAGTCACACCGAAGAACTCATTTCATGATAAAAGTGTATAGTAACACCTACACTATCGAAATCACCATCCCTAGACGTAATCGGTTACACCGAAGAACTCATTTCATGATAAAAGTGTATAGTAACACCTACACTATCGAAATCACCATCCCTAGACGTCATCGGTTACACCGAAGAACTCATTTTCTATGAAAAGTGTAACGTACCTGTCATCCTCAATCGTGCATTAATAACTTAGCTCCTCTGAAAAATGCACGCAACGCTGTCATTAGACATTACCAGCTACATCGAAGAACACATTTCCTTTGAAAATTGTGTTGTAATGCCTATCCTCGTAATCGTTATCATTAGAGGTCGCCAGTTACACCGAAAACTCATTTCCTTTTAAAAATGTACAGTAATGCCTATCCTCATAGTCACTGTCATTAGACATCACTAGTTACACCGAAGAACTCATTTCCTTAGAAAAATATATCATAATGCCTATCCTTGTAATTACCACTCGAACAACGCATAACAAACCTGCCCAACTAAGACACCTTTCTAAAGTATCGCAAAACACAGCAAACAAGATACAAAGCATTTCATGTCTCGCCATGATAAAAATGCCACAGATTGCGCATGAAATGGAGGTCATATGTGGGAGTTATAGGCGTTTAAAGTTTATGAGAATTTTTGTAAATTAATAAATATGTTAATTAAATAAAAATATTTTCTTTCGTGCTACGGTATCCTGTTGACCTCAATTATAACTATGCCGCCAACTTTCAACGCTTCGTTTTGCTTTACTCCTGCCTTTATTCTCTTATTTGATGCCACCATCGCCTTTGTCGTACCACAACGCTCCAGATCCGACCTCTCTAATGGCCTACGTTGACCCCTCATGGGACTGCCATTGCCGCATATTCTCGTATTTTTCGGCGAACTACAACCACTTACGACCAATCGGACACTAGTGTGGCAACCTACTCGACCCTCTCTTTACATCCTCAATTTTCAATCATCGTATCTTCTTTGTTCCACTGTTGCATTGAAACGGGCGATCCATGTTTACCGAAATTTTTGATATGTTTGATGATCAATTTGTAAACCTAGTCGATGAACAAACACCACCGCTCGATTTGCATCATCGAGAATTATAATTTTGATATATAATATGTCTAATTTAGAACACTTTTGTATTTCAAACTATTTAGGAAATGATTAACTTTGTTGATTACAATCGATAAAAGTCTATTTTTTAAACATCCAGCCATGACATACTACATCCTAATTAAGTGTATATAAAAAATCACTTTTTAATTATCAATTACAATATATTTAGTTTGGTTTAAGATCATAAGAGGTGGATTACTATGTCTTATCAATATATACACAAATGGGATGAATCTCACTCACTAATTAGTCGTGCATCCTCTCTAATCCAATGTAGATCATTCTTATTTGCTTTCCAGAAATACCCATAAAAACTCTAAATTTCTTAATGTTGATTTATTTGCATAGGTCTCTTCGCGGTGATTGGTTTGTTGTATGAATTTGTTTAATTTGGAATTTATTTGGTGGATTTGAAATTGATTTATGGATTAGAGTTTTATAAGTGGAGGCAAGATTTATAAAGCAAAAGAAATAGGGTTAAGGATCTACTTATAGGCTCAAAACAATAATATATAGGCTAAAATTTTATTACGAAATTGCCATTGGGTTTGGCTTCGTCTAATTTCTAGCCCATTTAACCAAATCAATAAGTTATATATGATTCTACATGTAAAAGACATACAAGACGCAATATGATAGGTCTCAAAGCCTAATTCTAGTTGCTGTAGAAATTTATTATTTTTCTCCTTATGTAAAATTATGATTTTACCCTTTTAATTTGATTATTTTTTATATAAAATTAATGGATGTTACATTTTTCTCCCTAAAAGAATTGCATCCTCGAGAGTATAAGAGTGAAAACTACAAGTCACTTTACAGCGTACAAATATTCAATATAAACATAACTACATCCATCTAGCATCCATCATACAATACAAGAAATAGAGCAACCAAGAGCATATAATACATATGATAGATAAAAATAGAATAATATAATGTGGGCTGAGTGCAAATGCCACTAAATCATCCTTCTATATGGATGCACATGTCATGACAACCAAAAATGTATGCAAACATCCTAATTATACAAATATATATATATATATATATATATATATATATATATAGTTCTATATGTATGCACATCCATACATCCATATGCAACACCATTTAAAGTGCTAGTAAATAACCACATCCATAAACATAATCAGTAGATGCACATAAAGAATTAATAAATAGCACACACATAATCATCAAGCATAAATTAAAACACCTAAATAGTTATGGAAAATCACTTCTTATTAAATTTTTCCCATTTTTAAAACTCACTAAAGGGCAATTATTTTTTGAAACATTAAACAAACTTCAACTTCTTTTCAAAAATCTCAAATACTAATATTTCTAACTTTTTAGGGAAAACATTTCAGTTAATTTAAATACTTTAATTTGAAATGGATCTTAACTTAGATAAACCCAACTATTTCGTGCAATCTAACAATGCTTTAAGTACCTTTATTATGCCTTATCAACATCATCCTTATTTTCTATGGACTCAAGGATATTACTTTAGTTCTTACCCATCCTTAGTCTCACAATTTACTCTATTGCTAATTGGTTTAAAGATCCTATATTAGAAATTCTTTATGGAGTAAATTATAATAAATGTGATGGATTTCTTTTCACCTCGAAACTATTTTTAATCTCAATGGTTATCTAACTCATAGTTGTTTCTTCTATAAGGAATAAGCCAACGACTATCTTTACAAGTCAAAATATGTAGGGTGTGTCATCTAAATATGTATAAATATAAATAATAGAAAATTACAAGTATGCTCCCTTATACGTCCTAATTTAGTAAGAATTACATAACTTAAGCTCTAATATCACATTTAACAACCCATCATCTTTGATGTCCCTATCTACGTCTAAAAACGACATTGGCATTGCAGATACTATTGATAGCGGATCGTTTTGAGTTAAGATATAAAATAGATCTTAAAGCCATCTATAATATTCCACATTTTCTGAAATGCGGAATAAATAAAATATAATTATAATCAATAATACAATCCCAAACAAATAAAACAATATGGTGTCAAATAAACTCCAACTACAACATCTTTCAATATTGGTAACGAAAACAATATAATGTTTGGGAATAAATAAAATAGTAATTACCGAATAAATAAATGCATGTCACTATCATACCATCATGCCTTCAAGTCACCACCAGACCTGTCTATCGACCTATCAGATTAGAACAAAAAATAAGAAAATGATAGAGGGGACCAGACATACGTCCAGTGAGTAAAACACATCATATAAGTATATAATACTAATAAGATAGTAAAATAACACTTATGCTCGAAAACCATGCCTTAACCCTTGTTACCTACATCCAGCAAGTCAATTAAACACAATATAATACTATAGTGACATCATATGCTAAGATCCTTCTTAAATCTATCCTATGCCTAATCATATGCACAAAATTGGGCCCAAAGTCCTGATTTGCATGCCGAAAAAATATGCGACTCACTATTGAGGAACCGTGTGTCTTAGCCCATGATCATTAAACCGTACACCGAGGATACATCTCCTCTAAATGTATCGTATCATCAAATCTTATGCAACTCGCTACTGAAGAACTACTTGTCTTAGCTCACTATCGCTTGATGTCATTAGTCACACCGCAGAACTCATTTCATCTGAAAAGTGTACCGTAATGCCTACACTGTCTAAATTGCCATCATTAAACATCACTGGTCACATTGAAGAACTCATTTCTTCAGAGAAGTGTACCGTACCGCTTGCACTATCGAAATCGTCATCATTAGACATCGCCGGTCACACCGTTAACTTATTTCCTCTAAAAGAATGTTTCATACTCATCATCATCAATCATGCACCGAGAACACAACTCATCTGCAAATGCACCACAATGCTATAATAAGACATTACCGGCTACATAGAAGAACTCGTTTCCTTTAAAAAAATATACTGTAACGTCTATCCTCATAATTGTCATTGTTAGACATCACCGATTACACCGAGGAACTCATTTCCTTTAAAAATGTACTATAACGTATATCCTCATAATCGCCATCGTTAGACGTCACTAGTTACACCAAAGAACTCGTTTCCTTTGAAAAATGTATTGTAACATCTATCCTCGTAATCGGCAGGCGAACAATGCATAACAAACCTACCCAACTAAGACATTATTCTAAAGTATCTCAAAACACAACAAACAACATACCAAAGCATTCCTCGTCTTTCCATGATCGCAATGTCATGAAAAATTCATGAAATGGAGGTCATATAAGAGAGTTATAAGCGTTAAGGTTTATGGGCATTTCCACAATTTAATAAATAAGTTAATTAAATAAATAATATTTTCTTTCATGCTGCAGTAACCTGTTGGTGTCGATTAGAATCCTACCGCCAACTTCATTTCCTCATCATGCTCTACCCTAGCCTCTATTCTCTTATCCGATGGTCGCCTCCACCGTACCACGATGCTCTAGATGCGATCCCTCCAATTGCTTGTGTCAACCTACGATGTAACTATCATCGCCTATTCTCACATTTTTCGATGAACTCCAACCACAATGAAGAATTAGACATTAGCATGACAACCTACTCGACCTCCTTTTCACATCGTTGGTTCCCGATCGTCGTATCATCGCTGTAACGACCCCGGATTTTATATAGATTTAAATTAATAATTAAATGAATTTTGAATTAAAAATAGTGAAATAAATCGATAAATGGAAGCGAGTTTCCCCGATCGTAATAGAAAAATATATAAAATCATTTAAATTAAAAATATTGTATATTGTGTATATATGTGTATATGTGAATATATATGTATGCAGACATATATGAGTAAATTTGAATATATATATATGTGTATATTTGATTTGAATTTAAATTTTAAATAAATGGTTTGAAAATAAATATATAAGTATGAACACTAATACAAATACATAAGGATTAGGATGAAATATGAAGTATGAAAGAAGACAGCAACTATATATGCACAGTTGCAAATGAAGATATATATGCACATGAAGAAATTATCTATCTACATACATAAAATAAAATAAGGCAAAATAAGATGAATTTGTACAAGCCTAATTAATGCAAGCCACAACAATGATCTTCATATTGTACAGCCGAAGAATTTTTTTTTCTTATATGGTACAACTAATTAATGCCATATTCTTATCAGCCTACAAACTTAGAAAAATCTCTGCTTATTTTTGTACAACCAAATTTTATCAACCTGTACAAGAGAAGAAAAGTATTATTACTCTATAAACTCCATTTCCATATATCAACTTCTCATTCTATTTTCGTCCACCAGAAGCTAGGAAAAAAACTGAAGTGAATATCCTCTAAAACTTAAACAAAACTTCAATTAAAAACATCAGACAAATCAATACAAATCAGAGATCAGGGAAGCTTCAGCTTGCATTTTCTTAAAGCTTGTTTCAAAATTTGGAAACTCTGTGCTTCTTCTTTCCGGGAATCAAAGTGAGTAACTTTCACTTTTAAACCTTAAATATTAGGAATCAGTTGCATAGAAATATCTGGAAATACTGTGAGCAAAACCCCTTAAACCTGTTCTTTTCTCTGATGTGTGGTTAATATTTGAAGATGATATGAGATGTTGCTTAGTTGTTAAACTTACCTGTAGATATATATGTGCATATGAATGGTTGTGGTGTGCATGTCTGGTTCCAGACATATGTTCTGTTTCAATCATTTACAGGGTATAAATTCATGAGAAAAAAAAAATTCGAATACTTCTGCTCCAAATCAACTCAGCCTTATTATAAAACAATGTCTGATAATATTTATTTTTATAAGAAGATTGTGTACCAGCTTTTGAAAACACTGTCCCCCCTTTCTTCTCTTTATATACATCTGCTCGTTACATTTGTTCTTCATAGCAAGTTCTTTTTCTTTTTCTTTTCCTTTCAAACTTAAAACAAACTGAAACATTTTTCAACAATGCAAGCAAGTGGTTAAGGATGCAAATCATTTTCTCAGTTTCGAAAATGTCAACTGTTTCAAACAAAAGCAAAACTGCTCTGCTCCTTCCAAATTTATGAGTAAACAAAATTTATAGTCTTTAGTTCATTTGTGTGTTTGATGTATTGATAATGTTATGATGGTCTATGTAATTGGTTTGAAATTTTTCCTGTTAAACTTGAATCTGTGGATTTAATGTAGTTACAGAGTCAAGTACCCTTCAACGAACATATATTCTCATTTGATTAATTATAGGTGTATGTTTTTTTTAAACCAAAACATGTTGTCTGAATATAGAATCAAGAAAGAAAAAAACTTTTGCAAGCTTGTCAATGGAGATACCCACTGTAAAATGATTTACAGGGAAACCATTTAATTTGTGTTAAATTCAAGTATAATTAATTACTGATTCAAATACCTACCAATGATCTATATACAAAGTTAGGATTTTTAAATTGAAAACGATGATTTTTAGTTCATTATTCATGGTGCAATTTGAATATGAACGGAAATTGCATTTTTGTCAATATAGGATGATTCAATAAATTTTAGTTGTTGAAATTTGGTATGATGCAAGCTTGAAGATGTAACATCATAGGAAAAATGCTAAAAAAATTTCGATTGCGTGAATTTTTGGGTATGATCGAATGTAGGGTTTTATACCTAGTTGAAGCTGCCGATGTCGTGGGAATTCGTACGGCGACTAGGGTGGACCGGAGCGGTTCGCGATGGTGGGAAGTGGAGCTGGAAGTCGAGACGATTCGATGGTGGTAGCAGCGAGGTTTATCGTGGTCAGGTTCGTCAGTGGTTGGTGGTTTTTCCAATCGCGTTGGTTCCAGTTTTTGTTCGTCTGGTTCAATTTCGTCTCGCAGGCGAGATAGTCGGAGTTGTGGGTCGAGTGAGTCGGGAAGGTGGTCACCGATTTGCTGATGACCTCGGCAAGGAACGGAGGTGGTCAGGTGATCTGTACATGTGCACGCATGCACGTTGTATCTGGAAGATGAATGGAGTTTTTGGAAGAAGCTTTGATTCCGGGTTGGACTCGAGACGATATTGGGTTTGTCTCGAAGTTTTGGTAGGTTGCGAGTAGCTCGGGTTTGGTCTCGGGTAAACCCAGATTTGGCTCGGGGAAGACATGATCTAGTCTCGGGTTTTTGAAATGATAATAAAATTTCGAAGGTAAAGAAATAACCAGTTTTAAAAGCAATAATTTATTCAGGATAATGTGATAAGTTAATCAAGGTAATTTGAGATAATTAATTTAAGTTAAAAGTTAATTAACTACTGAAAATAATTAAAGATAATTACTTAGTTAAAAGTAATTAATTAATGGTTAATGTTGATTTAGTGATTAAGAATAATCACTTATTTTAATTAATTAAGGATAATAAATCAAATGGTAATAAATTAAGGGCTAATTTATTAATTAAAGATAATTAATTAAATGATGAACAAAAAAAATTAAAGATTAATTATTCAATGATGATTAAAGGTTGATGAATTATAATTAAAGGTTAATTAATTTTTTATTAATGGTTAATTAATAAATGATTAAAGAAAAATTAATCAAAATAATTTGTAAATTATTGATATTAATTAACCAAGATTAGTAATTCATAAATAATAAATCTGATTTAAATTAATCAGATAAATAAACTGACCTTACTTATGAATATTTGGATTCTATTGAATGACTTGATTGTTTGATATCCCTGATATATGATGCTTTGTGATACATCCTGATTTATGTTGTGATCTGTAGTTTATTTATCTGTGACCTTTATATATCTATGATCTGTGAATGAACGATAAGCGTTGTTCTTATACCGCTTATCGAATTATATTTCTGTATTCTGATATGTGATGATTCATTGTGTTGCACTATTGTGTGAAACCCCTGGACTACACTTTTACACACACAAATATGGATTTCACGTGGAAATCGGTTAAGTCACAGATAATGTAAATTTGATGTTTTTGAAATTGAAATTTTATTTTCAATTGATTTTGAAATTAGAAATTTGGATTTAAAGTGAAAAGCTTTTGAAATGGAATTTCAAAGATAAAGTTATTTTGAATAACTTAATCGAGTTTTGAAAATTTAAATAATTTGATTTAAATTTGAATTCAAGTTTGAAATTGAATCCTATGATTTGAAACTAGGGATTGAAAATGTTATAAATGTGTTTATCTGAATTTAAACCATTTAAAAGTATAATTTTGAGAATTTGGATTTAACCAAAGAACCCTAACTTGTATAAATGAATCAGATTCTCTGAAATGAAACTGTTGTTTTAAAAGAATAAAAGCTTTCATATAAGTAATGAAATCCTAATTTAGTTAAAGGAATTTCAATATTGAATTGAAAAATGGTTTTCCAAGTTATGAATGAATTGTTTTTGAAAGCTATGATTTGAATCTGTTATCTTTAACAGATTTAAAATAATGATGGGTTTAAATCATTTGAAATGGAATTGTTTTGAAAGCTATAAGTTAAATCTTGATTAAAAGATTTAACGAGTTAATCAAACTGAAATGGAGATTAATTGGGAAAATCTGTGAATGAATCTTTTGTTTAAAAGATTAAAGTGTGGAAACTGTTTAAACCGTAAAGGTTGAATCTTTTTGTTTAAAAGATTTAAAAATGGTAATTTGTTAAACCATTTGAAAAGAAAGATTTTGGGTAATAAGTTGTGACTTAATTGAAATCCCATATCCATATGTTTTTAAATATTTCGCTCACTATTCGGTTTAGCCGGGAGAGGACCTTTGGGTCGTATAACCCATTCCGAATATGTGATACGTCGTATATGGATAGCATTTGAAGACCGGATATTTTTGAAAACGGAAGGATTACCGTCGAGTTACTCTGCATCGGCTGATCCCCGATATAGAGGTTTTATCATCCTTAGTGACGGGAAGTCCGGACGTGATTGGAAATTATCCGGAATTGCAAGGGCTTCGTGAGAAGTGCCTTCGGTTCTGTTCGATCCCGGAACAGACTTATATGGATTGTATGTCTGACATTACACTTTGAGATATAAAGCCGATTTCTTTCAAATACATTTCTGTTGGTGGCGGAGAATTTATTCTCTTAGCTTAACACCCTTCTCTGAGACGTACGAGCTTAGAGGTTATGTAGTTGAAATTTATCAGCGATATACTCCCAATTTGGTAATGTGGCATGCTGAGTGCTGCTGTGAAATGATCAGTGTTTGATCATTTGCGATATGATCATTTGTTTGATCTTATATCTTTGTGATCATAGGTTGATCATTTGTTTGACCCAAAGCATGGCTTTGTGAACAAAGCGTAGCTTTGTGGACGAGACTTCGTCAGGACCTCACAACCCGGAAATGGTCGAAACAGGATCGTTGCGGCAAGGTTATGAGGGTCGCGCCCTTTAGGGTATGTCATTTCCTTCTGGAAAGGGGTGGTATTATGGTATGGAGCCCAGATACTTACTCATGTGGATACACTTTCTTTATGATGTGTGATGTTGGATACCGAGCTCGGATAAAGGTCCCAAAGGACCGGGAGGTGGCATATTCGTGAGTTACCTGTTACAGGGGTAACCCGGCCTTGTTTGGCAGAGAGCAGTTTGTCTCTCAGGACGTCCCGCCAGAGGCGTTCCCATGCGGCGGAAGGAAGTTCCTTAGCCTGACCATTTGTTGGAAATCCATTTCTCCAATACGGAACTTGTACGGTTTTAATTGTAGAACCTGCCATCTAATATGGTAGCTATAGTAGGCATAGTATAATGGTACCTATGCTGGCTAAGATTAATATTATACTTTCAAATTGTTTTCCACTATGCACTAATGATAATATCCAATGATTTACGTAGTAAGCATGTTTGACTATCATAAGAAGAAATCTCCTCCAATTCTGCGTTTGCATTGTGTGTGTGGCGGGAGGTCTTATGGTAGTTTCATTTTCTAAAAGCATTACGGATTTCAATGTTTAAAATCTTTTGTTGATTGTTTAAAGATAAACTGTTTTTGTTGCTCACACCAGTCCCATGACTGATCCGGAGTTTATTGTTCCTTTCCTAAACTCTGGGTGCTCATAATTTTCCACACGAGCAGTCTAGAGTTGGGTTTCTTTTCAGATATTCAGGTTTAGTAGATTATCTGGAGCTAGTTCATTCATCGGAGTTGCTTATCTTGGAGTTGTGGATTCATTCTTGTCTGAAGATCATTTTGGAGTTATCATTTCTATTGATATTGTTCCGCTGCTGTTGTTATCTTTTCTTTTCCGCTGCTATTTCTTGTATCATATCTCTGATGTATATTGATATTCATTGTATCACTCTGTTGTATCAGATATTGTATATCAATGTATTATTCTTTTCTTCTGTTGTGTTATGTACTTAATTGTGTTATAGCTCCGGCGAATCGGATTTGAACGATCGAATCTGCGGCATTCTAGTACAATGTGAAGTACGGATGTTGATTTTCGAGCGGGCAAAACCCGAGCCGTCACAATCGCTGATCCATCATTGGATCAAAATAGACAGCCTATATTTGTAACGACCCACCTTTTTGGACGGTTTAAATCGACGATAAACCACACACATCAGACTCAAACCATTCAAAAGGGCAGATTGTTATGGGGTAAATAAGAAAAAGCAGAGAAAGAAAGAAAATAAACACAAAATTTTACAGCGGAATGACAAAAATATAATAATCAAATAAACAGTTCATGAAGCTGTTTTACATATAACATTTGATCATACTTTTACAATAAAGAATTAGAGTACATAAAATAGTAATAATTAAATAATGCAGCGGAACATCATGATGCAGTGGTATGAATATAATAAATAGTAATAGTACTAAATCTTCGTCTTCGTCCTCCAGAAAGCAATCTTCGATACACTGAAAAGCTCAGACTGACCCGAGCGAATTGAAAAGACAAAATACTCGAGTCAGAACTAAAAAATCTTATGTAAGCTGAATCAACAAAAAATAAATATGAGTGTAACAGCGTCGGAGATGTTTACGGGTTTTGACATCTCCTATCCAGTGTCTAACGTGAGTGCAATAACTTAAGAGATGTTCGGGATTTCCATCTCCTAAGGATCCGCTAAACTATCTACATACATAGTCCAATACGCTATTATAATAGTGTCTACAGTAAAGTAAAGTATTAAAATAGCGTTAAGGCGTTATCCATATCCTCCTTAACACATTTTATATATTCCCATAGTCTATACAATACCGTAAGTTCATCCGTGAGGTTTACTCAGAGGGCACTCCATAGGTATGGTATAAAACAAACTCATAGAAGGCGCGATACGAAATGTGAACATGACACTCGAGGCAATGCCAGGGTAGGATTCTACCATTTGCACTCCCGGACTGGTGGTAACACTACAAGAAATTTTATTTTTTGTGGCGCTCAAAAAACGCTACAAAAACTTTTAGTGGCGTTTTGATAAACACCGCGAGAAAACATGCGACTAAAAATCATGATTTTTGTTGCATTTATTTTAACGCCACTATAAATGCATTTTTGGCAGCGTTTTTCAAACGCCACCATAAATCTTTTTGTAGCGTTTAAAAACGCCACCAAAAGATTTTTTAGCGCTACTAATAGAATTTCCAACTTTACCCATGTTGTAACGATCGCGGATTTTGCGCTCGAAAATCGACATCCATACTTTACATCGTACTCGAATGCCGTAGATTCGACCGTTCAAATCCGAGTCGCCGGAGCTTATAACACAATTAAGTAAATAACACAGCGGAAGAAATGAATAATACATTGATATACAATATCTGTTACAACAGAATGATACAATGAATATCAATATACATCAGAGATATGATACCACAAATAGCAGCGGAAAAGAAAACGATAACATCAGCAGCGGATAATCTCCATCTTCAAAACGCCAATCCAGAAATAGCTCGAACTCCAAATAACGATGCACAAAGATAAGCAAGTGCAGTCTGATCCAAAGACTGAACTAGCTACAGATAATCTACTGAACCTGACTATCTGAAAAACCCAACTCTAGACTGCCCGTGTAGAAAAATTTCGAGCACCCAGAGTTTAGGAAAGAAACAATAAACTCTGGATCAGTCATGGGACTGGTGTGAGCAACAAAAACAGTTTATCTTTAAAAACAAATAGCAGAGAATTTTAAAGTCAATTCGCAATGCTTTTGGAAAATGAAACTACCATAAGGCCTCCCGTACACACACACAATGCAAACGCAGAATCGGAGGAGATTTCTCCTTATGATAGTCAAAGATGCTTACTACGCAAAAATCAAATCATTTGGTATTATTATTAGTGCATAGTGTAGAAAACATTTCGAAAGTAGAATATAAATCTTAGCCAGCATAGACATTTCGTACTTATGCCTACTATAGCTACCATGTTCAATAGCAGGTTACCGCCACATTCCATGGCAGGTAATACAACTAATACCGTACAGGGCTCGTATTGTTTTGTTTGGATTTCCAACAAATGGTCAGGCTAAGGAACTTCCTATGCCACGAAAGAACGCCTCTGGCTGGATGCTCCGAGAGACAAACTGCTCTCTGCCAAACAAGGCCGGCTACCCCCCTTCCCGGGGAATATACAAAACCTCAGATATGCCACCCCCGGTCCTTTAGGACCTTTAAACGAGCGCTCGTCACCAACATCACACATAATAAATAAAGTGTGTCCACATGAGTGAGTATTTGGGCTCCATACCATGATACTACCCTTTTCCAGAAGGAATGGTCATACCCTAGGAAAGCTACCCCTGAAACCTTGCCGCACAATTCCTGTTTCGACCATTACCGGTTTGTGAGGCTCGACGAAGTCTCGTCCACAAAGCTACACTTTGTCACAAAGCCGTGCTTTGGGTCAACAGATGATCAAAGTAATGATCACAAAGATAAATGATCAAACAAATGATCATATCACAAATGATCAAATAATGATCATCACACAGCAACACTCAGCATGTCACATTACCAAATTGGGAATATATCGCTGATAAATTTCAACTACATAACCTTTGAGCTCGTACGTCTCAAAGAAGGGTGTTAAGCTAAGAGAATAAATTCTCCGCCACCAAACAGAAATGTATTTGAAAGAAATCAGCTTTATATCTCAAAATGTAATGTCAGACATACAATCCATACAAGTCTGTTCCAGGTTCGAACAGAACTGAAGGCACTTCCAAAGAAGCCCTTGCAAATTCGGATAATTTTCTAATCACGTCCGGACTTCCCATCACAAAAAGAGTGATATAAATCTCTATACCGGAGCAACTCGGTGCAGAGACATTCGACAAGTTGTCCTTTCATTTTCGAAAATATCCGGTCTTCAACACCGGTCTTCAAATGCCATCCATATACGATGTATCACTATTCGGAATGGGTTATATGACACAAAGGTCTTTTCCCGGCTAACCCGAATAGTGAGCGCAACATTTAAAACATATGGATATGGGATTTCAATTAAGTCACAACTTAATAATTCAAAACTTTCTTTCAAATGGTTTAAACAAATTACCATTTTAATCTTTTAAACAAAAAGATTCATTTTAACAACCTTCAACGGTTTAAACAATTTCCACACCTTAATCTTTTAAATAAAAGATTTAATCACAGATTTTCCATATTAATTCCCATTTCAATTTGATTAACTCGTTAAATCTTTAAAACAAAGATTTAACTTATAGCTTTCAAAACAATTCCATTTCAAATGGTTTAAACAGAACATCATTTCAAATCTGTTAAAAATAAACAGATTTAATTCATAGCTTTCAAAAAGAATTCATTCATAACTTGGAAAACCATTTTTCAATTCAATCTTGAAATTCCTTTAATTAAACTGGAATTTCATTTCTTATCTGAAAGCTTTTATTCCTTTAAAACAAATAGTTTTCATTTCGGAAAATCTGATTCATTTATACGAATTAAAATCCTTGGGTTAAATTCAAATTCTCAAATCAATATTTTAAAAGTGGTTTAAATTTATATAAAACACATTTATAATATCTTCAATCAAAATTCCAATCATTGAATTCAATTCCAAATATTGAATTCAAATTCAAATTTAATTATTTAAATTGGAAGCTTTATTAAGTTATTTAAAATAACTTTTATCTTTGAAATTCCATTTCAAAAGTTTTTCATTTTAAACCCAAATTCATTTCCAAAATCAATTGAAATTAAAATTTCAGTTTCAAAAATATTAAATTAAAATTATCTGTGACTTAACCGATTTCCACGTGAAATCCACATTTGTGTGTGTAAAAGTGTAGTCCAGGGGTTTTACTCAGTAGTGCAACATCATACAATCATCACAGATTAAAATACAGAAATATAGTTGATAAGCGGTATAACTATAACGCTTATGGTTTATTCACAAATCACAGATATATAAATATCACAGATAATAAATTACATTACGGTTTACAGCACAGATCAGAATAATTCATATCACAAAGCATCAGACATCGAGAATATCAAATAATTCACCTATTAAATAAAATTCAAACATCCATAAGTAAGATCAATTAATCCCTTGATTAATTTTAAATCATATTAGTTACTTATGAATAAATTACTAATTCTGGTTAATTAACATTAATTAATTACAAATCATTTTAATTAATTAACGTTTAATCATTTATAAATTAACTTTTAATAATAAATTAATTAACCTTTAAACATTTAATTAATCAATCTTAATTAATAAATAAATCAATCTTTAATCATTAATACAATTATCCTTTAATTATTTAATTGATTAACCCTTAATTTATTACCATTTAATTAATTATCCTTAATTAATGATTAATTTTTTTAATCTCTTGATTAATTAAACCTTAATTATTAATTAATTATTCTTAATTACTTTCCAAAACAATTAATTAATAATAATTATTATTTATCTTAATTAACATTTTTAAAAAAAAACTTCTTTGAACTTTGAAATCAAATTATTACTAACTGTAAAACTTAAATGTTAATTTAAATTTCATACTTAACTTAAATTATCTACTTAATTAAATATTAATTTAGATTTTAGAAAACGTTGTTAAGTATTTTCTTAAATAATTAAACTTGTAATAAAGTCTTAACTTCAATTTGTCAAACACGAATTAAGTTGACAATACTTAAAATTTGTTGAAAAATTTGCTTACCTTTACTTTTCATTATATAGCAAATTTGAAAACCAACCCGAGTACTATCCAGGTTCTACTCGAGTAAACACTCGAGTCTCCCCACTATCTTTCCCGTGTCCATCTTTCTTCTCCATCACGTACTTCCTTTTTTTTTCCAGTTAAGTTTTAAATTAAAACTTAAGTTTGAGTTACAATAACAGGTAAGTATGCTCACTTACTCAAGTTCCAAACCGAAGCAACACACTATCTTTCTCGAGTATCGACTCGAGTCGTCCACCATTCAAGAGTTGCTGACACCATACACTGCCGTGCACGTGCACGGCGCTTCGCCACCGTTCTGGCGAACTTCGCCACCTCCAGCAAGTCGCGTGCGATCACTACAACCGAGAACCAAGATCAATTCGATGCAAAAATTTCCAGGTCGCGATTAAGCCTGTGACATCCCGGAATTTCGAGCAATATCAATTTAATAATCTATATTAAATATTAAATTGATTTGATGATAATTGATAATAAGATATGAATTGAATTAATAATTTTCTTTTAAATGAATATTTAACTGATAAATTATCTTTTTAAAGGCTAATAAATTGTTTTCTATTTATTTATATATATATTTGTATATATATTGTAAATAGTCAATGTTTGTTGTAAATTTGATTTAAATTCAATATTTAATAAATAATCATATGGCTTTAAAATATACTCAAGATTTAATTTAAAATTGTTTAAATGGTTTTAGCTTGGATTTAAATTAAATAAAATGTTTGTGTTCTTTTTAGAGTATAGCTTGATAAAAATTAGTAATTAAGTGATAAATTCTTTTATGAATCATTTTAATGTAATAATTAGCTTTATTTATAATATGATGTCTATACAAGTAGATTTTTATTATAAATAAAAATTGTTATATATGTATTTTAAAAGAAATTATGGTTTTTAAATTTATATAAATGTCTAAAATAAATATAATATATAGATAATAAAATATACCTTATGAACATTTAAAGTAAGTATAAAGTATAATAATAATAGGTAATTAATTATTTGATAGTTTATGTTTTAAAATAAAATAAATGCATTTATGTTAGGAGATAGAAATAAATAACAAGTTAACATAATACCATAACCATAACCGTATCAAAACTTAAGTAAAAGCTTAAGTAAAATATAATAATCTATAACAAAGTATACATTGCAGGCAAAAAATCATACTAGTACCTGATAATGTATAAGGCAGGAAGAATCACTTCAATACATACGAATAACAATAGAGTAAGTATGCCAAGCTAAGTAAACAAATAAACATATATATAAGTTTTGTACCTAAAAAAAATAAAGTATGGCTGTGAAGACTTGATATGGAATAAGGCATTGAATGCCATCACCAAGTACACGAGATATTTAATTCTCAGCTTCTCTTTAAGATGAAAGATCCCTGAATTTTGGGTGTACCTGAACAGAGAACAATTTGTATACTTGTTTATTTTATCATCTTGCCTCATTTCATTTCGAAAACAAAAGCTTAGCAAGTCCAGTTCAAAGTTTTCTTAAAAAAAAGAAGAAGGTTACAATCAAAACAACTCTGCATACTTATTCCATTTAGCAAAGCTTCTTTCCATCTTCGATTCATTTATACAACCCTGAAACCTGAAATCAACTAAGCAATGTAAAGATTCAAGCTAGTTCAAGTTTTCTGGAATCAAAACAAAAATGTATGCAAGTTTCAAATGCCACTTTTCAAGTCTCCTGTTTTCAAAACAAAAAGAACAAGCTTTCTGTTTTTAAGCCTGGTGAGTAAACTTTTTAACTAAAACCTAAATACTCTGAGAATTTCTGTGATGATGTTTGTTTATATGTATGTATGTGTAATGCTTGTGAATTTATATAAGTGTGCATATCTGTGGTTTTAAAACATCTCATATCTTAGTTTCAAGTCTCTGCTTTAAACTGTAAACATAAGATACCTTTAGTTTTGATGGATATGACTTATGTTTTAAGTAGACTTGTGATGTATGTATGGAAATATGTTTGTATGATTGTTTTAAGACTCTGGAAACATGTGTGTATGTTTTGATAAACTACTGTGATCATCTCTGTTCTAAAGCTCCAGAGATTTAAACTCAGTTTCAAACTTCAAATTCTTCTTCTCTAATCTTCTTTAGGCTTAAGTTGTTAAACCAAAGCTTGTTGTTTTAATCTAAACTAGGCTTTAAAAATAATTGCAATAATTATAGGTAGGAACATTGTCTGGAAACAATGAAAACACAGAGCCACTTGAAACTTGTTAAAAATCAAACATTTAATTTTGTTGATTTAATTATATATCTGAAATTGTATCTAGAAGATAGGATTTTTAAAATCAGATTCACAATTTTTAGTGTAGTATTGAATGTGTTCTGTGGTGATGTCTGTATTTCGAGTTATTGGGTTTCTCTGGTGATATAGTTGATCTGGGAGGTCGTGGTTCTTTCTGGAGATGGTAGAACGAGCGGGGACTTCGACAAAATTTCCTGATGGTGATATATGTCAGTGGGGTGGTGGCGATTGTCATTCAAAGTCTAGAACCCTAATTTAGCGAAGCTAGGAAGAATCGGTCACCGTGGTCCCTGTAGTGGATCGAGTTCGACGAGTTGCTGGGAAATGATAGTTGACGCGTAGGGGAAGTCGAGGCCGGAAGGGTTGACTTTCAGGTGGTCGAAGGTTGGCGAACGACGCGTTGCCAGGTTTGGGCGAGTTCGAGTTGATGGGTTCCAGGCTCAAGTTGATATCGAATTTTGAATTCGAGTGAGATAGGGAAATCTGGTGGTGATGATGGTGTTTGGGCATGAATGTCGACGAAGGAGTGTCGTCGAACTTGATCGGAGACGATCGAATTCGCTATGCACGTGCACGGTGATCCTCTGGTGGATGATAAGAAGTCTGGGGTAGCAGGGAAATGATACTCGAGTTTCTCGAGTAAATGGAAGAAAGGCCCGAAGTTTTTTTTTTGTTTGACTCGAAGTAAAATAGGGTAGGCTCGGGTATATTTGTGTTGCCAGTTTTAAAGCCTGCAAGGCTTTAAGTTTTGAATTTGGAAGCAGGGTTTTAACATAGTTAAAACCAAAAATTTAAATGTGGATTCAAATTAAGTTTTGTCTCCATAGTTTTAAAATAAAAATAAGTTTTATAAAATAAAATGTTTTAACAACTTTAAATTGTTTAAAGAATATTTTAAAGAGTGATTTAAATCTTGCTAAGATAAATTTGTATTTATTTGACTCTAAATTTGAAAAGGAATGTAAAAGTAAATGCAAAAGTAAAATAGTTCAAATACACTTGTAAGTGATAATTTGATTTTAGATAAGGAAATGTTTTATTCTTAAATAAATGAAAATGTAGGAGTTGAGACTATTAAAATACATATTAACTAATTTGATTAATTAACGATGGAATTAATTAATTTAGTAATTAAAAGTTAAATTAGTTAATTAAGGTTTGAGATAATTAATTGGTAATAAATAGATATTTAAGAATCATTAATTAAATAAGAGTTGAATTTTAATCTATGGTTATTAGTTAATAAAGTAAGCAAGAATTAATTAAGTTATATTTAATACTTAATTAATTGAATAATTAAGGATTTATTTATGAGTTAGTAAAGATAAAATTTAATTGTAACTAATAATAAATCTTAATTTAATTACTTTGGAAGAGTAATTTAAGAGGTGTTAATAATTAATGAAGGTGATTAACTAGAATGAATTAATATGATAAATCTTGATAATTAATTGGATTATTAAATAATTGTGAATTAGTTAAATATAATTACTTACGGAAGTAATTAAGAAATTTATTTCACATTGTAATTAATGAAGTCTAATATGAATTGTTTAAGTTAATTAATTTAGTTTAATTAATTTAAATAACCTTTGATGATATGGTAAGTATAATTACTTAAGGAAGTAATTAATTATGGATGATTTAAAAATGAGAGTAATTTGGGTATAATTACTTTGTATAAATTAATCAAGGGATTAATTAGAGAATAATTAATTATGGAGTAATTAAATTATTTATTGAAGTAATTAAGGGTAGTTAATTACTGAATGGAGTTAATCTAGGTGATTAACAATTTGGTTAATTTAGGATATATTACTAAAATAAATGCAATTAGAGATCATTAAATATTGTAATTAATGATGTAAGTTAAAATGGATTTATTTGGAAATAATTAATAAATGAAGGAATTCATTTATGAAATTAGTTAAAGAAGTAATGTAATTAATTTTAGTAATTTAAAAGGTTACTTTCTATATTTGGTATAAGATAATTAATTTGTGAAAATAATTAAAGGATAATTACTTAAGTGTAATTAAAAGATAATTAATCAAGGATGATAAATTAAGATGGAAGTAGGAAATGATTAATTAATTAACTTGTAATTAATTAATGGTTATGTAAGCAAGATTTATAATAATGGAGTAATTAATTTAATTTACTTTAAATTAATTAGAGATTTGTAATTAATTTAATTTATTTTAAATTAATTATAAATGTGTGATTATTAATCATTGCTTATGATGGATGATATTGATTTTCTTGATTGATTGTGATCTCAGATATGAGTAATATCTATGTGTTATGGATGCTTGTTTAAGTATGATGATATTGATTATCTGTTTGAGTAGATAATATGGATTATCTGTTTATGATGATGATGTTATTATCCATTGTTATATTGTGATTTATCTATCTCTGTGTATATAGATAATTGAATTAAATTGTTTTAACTTTAAAACAACTTGACCTTAAAAGATACGGTTTGGATTTCGATGAGACCGGGATCGGGTTTCCGTATACCGGGATTCTAGGTCTGGAGACCCGAATACCACATCGATCCAAAATAATGTTAGGTCGTGAAATCCAAATGGAGCAAGTGAAGACTCGAGGTATAAGAACTATTCGTCAGTATAACTCTGTGGGTGATTCCGTAATGAGTTTGACGGAGATAGTACTTATAGATTCGAGATGGTGGTTCAAATTGCAAGGGTTATTGTCGTTAACTCTGAGGGTGATTCCAAAATGAGTGTAACGAGATAATGCCTTCGGTTTCGTTCGAACCCGGAACGAACTTATATGGATCGAATGCTTTCAGAACATCGTCAGGCGGGCGATGAGCATTCTAAGAGATGTGTTCTCTAAAGGTAATCGTAGCCTCAAGCCTCATCAACCGGGAATGGCTAAAACATGGGAGGTGCAGCAAGGTTAGTGGGTAGCACCCAAGTAGGGTAAGATTTCCCCTGTCTAGAGTCCCTTTTTATTCGGCTGTGTGGCGGTTGCTAGCTACAACCGCGGGGTTTCTTATCCGGGAATTATCCAGTAAGGGATGTTCCGGCCTTGTGTTGCAGGGGACTTAGGGTGGGTCCTCGGTACGGTGATCTAGGCCACGTACTGTGACGGGCGGTACCCCAGTAGCCCTGCCATTGTATGGAATCCAATCTCCAATAAGTGACGTACGTATTAGTTGTGCCCAACTATGTTGGAACGTGAGATGTAAGCATTCCAGCTATTTCTGTATTTTACTTGAAAACCCTAGACACTATTATAATATAACTGGATTTCCTATCAAATGTTTGGTTAGCGTAAGGTAAAAACTTACCCATGTTTATGTGTGGGGAGTCTTACGTGATACCTTTGTTTCAAAGGTTTTTAAAAGTTAAGCAGCTTTAATCGTTTACTCATACCAGACCCATGTCTGACCCGGAGTTTATTTCTGTTTTTCCTAAACTCTCGGGTACTCAAATTTTTACGAGTAGCCAAGGGTAGCAGGTTAGCTTTGACGAATTATGGAGGAGCAATGGAGCAGGAGGCTTCAGCGTATAAATATAGATTGGTTCCGTTGTGTTAGAGTTTGTGTATTTCCGCTGTGTTGTATCTCTGTGATGTTTTGAGTTGTATCGAGTTGTATTAACTAGACAGGTGTTTATAACTGTCTAGTATGTGTTGTATTATCTGTGTAACTCTGATGTATATGATACTATGTAATCTATTATGTGATATATTATATTTCATTCGTTCCGCTGTTGAGATTCTGATGTTGTTTTGTCCTTTCTTCTTTATCTTTTCTATTTCTCACCCCTTTCTTTCTTATCGATGATGCGATTTTCCGGGCGTGGAATTTCGGGTCGTCACAAAGCCCTTCGTTCGAAATTCTGAAACTCGACTCTCCTCAGCAAATCATTTCGCCCCATCCATGCCGTCCACCTGAGGCGTCGTGACTCCGGCCTCACCTCGTCAACCCCCTCCACTACACTTCCCCAGAGTTTCGTGCAACTCGGTCAATCAGAGGTGACGAAATCACCTCGTTTCCAGACCACATCAATTTCGAGTCTAAAACCCTAAATTTGATTCGTTCAAACAAATCTTGCATTAGAAATTTTTTTGAACATTTTTCCTGTATTAGTAAATCACCCAGCTAGCCTCTCAACAAATTTTAACAATTAAAATTTGTTGAATCAACAGAAATTGATAAAAATGTATTTTTGATTCATTTTCGAATTGCACCTTGAATACTTACTTAAAAATCATCATCCTTATTTTAAAAATCCTACTTTTGAATAAGGATTCAAGTTACATAATTGAATTCGCAATTCATCATGTTCGAATTTATCACATATTTAAGGTTTCAACTGTATTTTCTTGTTTCCAGTAATTTTCTAAACTTAAAATACTAGAACTTGTTTTAAAAACTAGGTGATGTTTAAAAATAAACTAGCTTGATTGAACACTATAGTTTCACAGTGATTAAATTGAGAGTTTGAATCTTTGTTTGTTTTAAAAATCTCTGTAATCAGAAACAGAGAGGTACAAGCAATCAGACATGCATATTCAAATACTTCATATACACAGATTTTTATACTTCTATCTAACATGTAAGACATCATCATCACAACAATTTTTTTCAAGCAACAGATAATCAACCACTTAAGTTCTAGTTAAAATGTTTACTCACCTATTTTCCAGAAGAAAGAACAGAGTTGCATTTAGGTTGAAACAGCAGTTTGAATTTCCTGGTTGAAATCTTTCACTTGATTCTCTGGTTTGACTTTATTTGTTGAAGTTTGTTTTAGATTGAAGATTTTTATTTAAATATGAAATGGTATTACTTTAGATTTGCTCAGCTTGAAGGAACGAGCTGAAGGGAGGAAGTTGATATGTAGGAAATGAAGTTTGATATCCAAATTACTGGATGATGTATTTGTATAGGGTAATGTTATTTACTTAGTACAAGTGATCATACTGTTGGTACAATAGGCATGGCTGAAGTGATCTATCTTGTGCGTGCATTAATTGATGTTGTACAACTTATATTTTCTTTTCACTTTCAGCTGTACAATATAATTTTATCAAATTCTCGGCTGTACAAATATGAGTATATTTTGCTTTGCTTTGGTGGCTGGTATAGTTGTGGTGGCTGACGAGATATAGTTTGGGCTAGAGAGGACATGGCATTAATTTTTCTTTGTCTTGTTTCTTGTTCAAGTGTACATACCTGAATATAATTTTGTACCTTGTTTGTTTATTTTGCCAGCACTTCATGAATACATTATTTGTTTGTTTGTTTACTTGTATGTATTTTACCTTCTTTTTATTTTGTCTTTATACTTAAACTTTGCCTTTACAATACTACTTTATAATAAAATTAAATTTCTATTTTAATTTGTTGTTAAATTTTATTCATGTGTTTAACTTATATTGTTTCATAATTATAAAATTTTGTTTTTCCTTTACAAGCCAATACTTTGAAATATGAAGGAAGTCCTATTGTAATATGTTGTGAAAATTTGAGCTAAGGTTTTTATTTATTTTTATAATTTATCTTGTATTTATTTATATCTCTACTTTTAAATATTTATTATTATTATTTTACTTTAATATTTATTATCTTATATATTTGTATTTCTATTTTTTTATATGTTGTTAAAATTTCTCAAATGTATTCACTTTATATTTTAACAAAGTTTATTAACAAGTTATTTGAATTTATCTATGTATTCATTTTTATTTTATTTTATTTATCGTCTTATATTTTTAATTTATAAATTCAAATTATTATTAACCATCAATCCTAATCTTTATTATTATTAAACCATTTATTTACAATTTAAATTCAAGTCAAATATATATCTATATATTTATTATTTTCAAATTCACTCATATATGCCCAAATACATATATACACATATATATACAATATTTACAATATTTTTAAATTTAAATGATTTTATATATTTTCTATTTGAATCGGGGAAACTCGCTTCCAGTTAAAATCAATTTTACAATTTTTTATTCAAAAAATTTATTCAATTGTCAATTTAAATTAAATTAAAATCTAGGGTCGTTACACCTGTTTTACAGTTGCATTTACTCAACGCCACTATATATATTTCGGTAGCGTTTTTGAAACGCTACTAAAAGTTGTTTATTATTTTACACCATTTTTTCATGCTATTATTTCCTGTTAATGGTCTATTTTGGTTATATTATATCAATCAACAATCACTCACATAATCATCATATTCAAATAAGTTAAACAACACATTAACCATATAATCAAATAAAATATCCATAACCATTCCAATACAATAGTTTTTCGACAAAATGACCTAACTCACATACAATAACCATTTGTATACAAATTTACACATCGGGTACATTTTACCTTGACCAAAAATGGAAATCGATGTTCACGTATAATAACCATTTTAACATGCCCAAGTTTGCCACTGTGAACTATATCAAGCAGTTTTGCTACAGGAGGCATGTATCTGTATTTCAACTCTACTTGAACCAATATCTCATATCTCTTCTTAGCTGCTTCAATCACCTTAAAGGGAGAAAAGAAAAGAAAAAGAACGAATTTTATTAACAATGTCCCATGTCAATTGCCTTTTCTTAGATTACCTTTCTAACATTCATCACTGTGACCTACAAAGAAACCATATGTGGTCAAGAAGCAATTGTACATAATCAGACTACTCTCGTATAACCTTTGAACTCCCATAATTTTGAGCCATCGTTCTCATTACAGTGTTTGAAGCTGGTAAGATGAAGATAATAACATTATGTAAGGATATCAATATTGTTGTAGGCCACAATAGTAAGCATTAAGGAAAACATTCATATACAAACTATGGCAGAAACAATGGACATTTAAAAACAATGCAACTACGTGATTAATAGTAAGGGACAAAGGACAAAAGTTCTTACACATTTATCCTTTCTTTGTTCAACTAAGACTTTACACTAAAATGAATGGTTATAGAGTTCACCATAAAGACCTACCCATAATCAAACCTTTCTGTACAAATCCATCATCTCCATCACTGACCATGGTCAGACCATAACAATACATAATTAATAATACAGTTACAAACTTTGATATTTAATTTTATTTGAAAATAACAAAAAATACCTTTCTCTACATCCATAGGCTCAAGTTGGTGGATGATGCGAGCTGAAGTGGAGATTTGGAGATTTGGGTAATTTTTCCCCTTCTCCTTACCTTTCCCTTGCAACTATATTGAAATTTTATAAAAATTTACCTAACATAGAAAAGCGTTAAAACCATATGTATGATAGGATATTGAACCCGAGATTAAGTTTAGCTTTTTGTTACTTGGATAATGCTGTCTACAAAAATAATGCGCGTTTAAAACTTCAGTAATCTAAGTTTTTATTAATTTATTTTGTTCATCATTCAAGCAATTTATATTATTTCCACCAAAAATTCTTCTAGGTTTAGGATCCCCTTCAACCGGCTTTATCATTTATATCTTGTACTTGACAGTTATATTGTGGTTTCTCATCTATATAAGTGAAGTCGTAAAGAGCAATTGAATTTTGGTGGATCGTAATGATAATCTACGAATGAAAATTTTATGTTTTATTCTGTTATTTGTCTATTATTTTAGTTCCCTGTCATTTAAGTTTCAATCGGATAAACTAGATCGTTGAATATATCTACGCATATATTTCACAACAGTTGATGATAGTGCTCTATGGGTTCCACAGATTGATTTTGATGGTAAGATCTACGGTAAATAGTGGATATTATCTAGGCACATGATCTAATTATATAAACTGGAATCTTTAATACATGAAAATGAACATGGGTGACATGAAGATTTTAATTTTACTTCAGGTGTGACAAAATCAGTTGAATAACAAGAATGGGAAGAAGATGGGTTTTCATTTATTCAGATGCATTATACATGCATTCCTAGGAATACTTTGGGTATTGAATACTAATACAACAAACAAATTATGAAATGTGCCTGGGAAGGGGATGGTTGAATAAGTCACTCACCATTCAACTGATTCTGCAGAACCATCCTTTTACATAAAAGATGAGACCAGGCATATCATTTTCTGATCATCTGGATACACCAAATAATATCATCGTGAATATCAAGCCAGTTGATGCAAGAAAAGGGGAAGAAGAATCCGTCGGTTTATGTAATTCTACAATCTATCCGTCTGAATTCTTTATGTGCACTCTACTAGCTCATACTCTAAAAATGCAACATCAATCTTCTGCTTCAATTGAAGGCAATCAATGTCATTTACCTGAAATTTTTATATAATATACAATAGTCAGAAAACAGTTATCTCCACTAAAAGGAGAAATACATATATAGATTCACAATATTTATTATTATAGATATATAATGGAAATCAATTACTAAAAGGTTAATAATGTACCTCAACATAGAGGGTGTGCAGCAAGCTCCCGGACTCAGACACAATGTTAGCTGATACAATCTTGAGATCCAAAGATTCAAAAATCTCACATGCATTCTTCATCGATTTCATGCAGCAGTTGTACCTTACAACGAATGTGTTTTCTCCGATTTCAGACACGCTAAGCTCCATCAATTCAATAGACAGTTTGGGTGAAGTTGAATAAGTTTCTCTGTTTCTCTTCCTCCTATCATCGCTAGTTGGAGCTAATTCCAATGCAACTATCTCCTCATTCAGACTTCTCTCCTGCTTTTGAAGCTCTTGAACATAATCAATTGCGTCCTTAATTATTGATGCTTTGTCCATCTAATTTTCAAATATAAAATAAAATTATATGTTATTTAGTTACTATAGTCATTAAGTTACAGTTATCGACATAGCTAAGAACGAGGGTTTTAAGTATTGTGTGATACCTTAGAAATGTTGGGAACCACACTTCTGAGTGCATAAAGACTGTCATCGAATTTTCTTCTTTTTCTTTGCATCTCTGCTATGTTCTTTGTAGGACTTGAACTCGATGGTGCATTGTAATCTGTTGAGCTCGATTCATGGTAGCTCGAAAGTATCTCCTCATCAAAAGTCCAACTACAAATCAAGCACACAAAGAATTAATTAAAAAGATGAATAAATGGAAAAACCCATAGACTAAAATGAGTAAAAAATAGTAATGTAGAAATTACTTGTCAAGTTCATCGTAAAATCTTTTTGTTTCCCAGTAATTGTTGTACTCATCTTCTACAAACTCCATCTTTTTATTTTTGCATATAAATCATATAAACATTTTTACTAATCATTTCTCTTTACCTTTATTCATTATCATATCCTAGTTCCAACTAATCCTACTACATGGTTAATTTATTGATTATATAGTATAAATAAGCACCATGTATGCCTATATATATGCACATACACCGTTTTCTCAATGTTTTCCACTTGAAGTAGCATAATTCATGACTTCTAAGAAAATTACATAGAGAATAATCATAAGGGTATTTACATAGCCTGTAGCATCGACTGAAATCCTATTCAACAATATCAATAGCACATGTATATGTACCTCCTTTCTATCTAACCCGTTGGTTATTATAATGTATTCAAAATCAGCATTACTGTTAGTTAGTTCTTCCTAAAATTTCAACTATGACCCAAGTTCCAACTTTATATCACCTATCTTCTCCCCAATTTTACGAAGAACGCAAAAAGGCTAGTTAGTACCTTAAACTCGTAAGAATCAACAATAATGTTATTATCACTCCTCTCAATGAAACCTGTACTGAAGTTGTTTTCTTGGCAAAGTTTCACTATGTCTGTCCTTAACAGTTCATTACACTGCTCCAGCTCTTTGCTCAATTCAGAATGCAACTGCAATGTAAAAACACACATTTGTTATTAAACAGTTAAAAAATAGTGTAAACTAATAAATATTCCTTAATTTTCTTCTACATCTAAGAAACTGTTTAATTTGGTGTTTCAGATGCAATGACAGTGGAAGAAACTATTTAATTTGGTGTTTAATTTTCTTCATCCATTTGATCACCATGTATATTAGCGTTAGAAATCATGTTTTGGTCACATTATTTAAAGCTCTGTACATCGCTTCGATCTATGCCACATTCCAGCTCCAAAACCCAATCAAATCTCTTGTTCTCACCCACTTTATTATAATACTCCAAACTTTCACTAAAATCTAAACAACATATCATTTCATACTTCCAGTCAGAACTCTATAACAACAGGCTGCAACTTCAGAGAATCGAAGATGCAAACTGCAAGAATTTAGTAGGTAACCCTTGGTTTAACAAAAAATTGAAATAAAAAATAAACACTGGTTATGCAAGCTAAAAATATTCCGAAAGTATTCGAAATAGAATACTAACTATTGTTTCGCCAAAAGCAATAACATATATTCGTCAATGAATTACATATCAACCAGAAATAATCAGTTTAATCGTCAAATTGCACTCATATCAACACCAAAAAGTAGTGCACAACGATTATTTCGTATAGTGAAGTAGTAGATCAAATCTTAAATAGAATCAGTTGAGTAAAATTAATACACTTTATCAATAACTTTATAAAAGATTATGATAGCAAATTTGTAGTACAATTTAGCAATTACTTACTAATTTATGTACAATTCCCAAAATATGGCATTCAATTTCAAATATAAGACAAAATTTGGATTACAGTAAAAAGAACATGGAAAATATTAAAACGCATATAAGCCGATTATTAAAACCATAAATCATAAATAGAAGTAACAATACCTAATGATGAATTCCTGAAAATCAATCGAACTGAAAACGCAAATCGCTCATCGTTTCTTCAATCCATTTTGAATCAATGATGAATAAGTTGGTTGAAACCATTACAATGATTTCTAGCAGCAGTAGTGCAGATGTGGGGAATAAGAGAGAATGTGGGTTTGGTGGGTTATATTTGGGGATTTTGAAAGATTGATGATTAACGATAGAGGATGAGAGAGGAAAATATTGAATCTGATTCAAAGAAGATTCTTCCTTTGTGAATTTTCTTTGTTCTTCTAAAGGGAGGAGATAGGAAAAAAATATTAAGGGTTGCAGAGGAGTAAAAGAAATAAAGAGCAGCCATATAAAAAAATTTAGCCAAATTTTAGTGAATTGTTGGCGGGAGAGCTTGGTTGCGTTTCTACGCTTATTTTTACAATTTTGAAAGACCAAAGGTGGCATATAGCTTGAAACGCTATCGATTAATGCAACTAATAACAAATTTTCTTGTAGTGTAACGCATAGCAGCTACTACCGCCCACCTCGAAACACACTTCCATAATCAAATCAAAGGGTGGCCACCAAATCAATTACAAAGTCATAATATGGTATCGAAGAAATGTGCCCGATAGGAGGAATGACCTCACTTGGCCTGGTATAACTCCTGTTTTAGTCACATCTACGCTGACTCACGGGAGTCAGGGTTACGTAAATACCTCATACAGAATCATTCGCCAAACCATCCCACTTCATTCTGGAATCTCCACCACGTACACAGTTGTTAAAGTGGTTTTCGGTATTGGCAGAGAGTATGACAACATCTGATCCCGGTCTCTTTAACAACCAAATGCTTATTTCACACCGGATGGTTCTTTTAAATTTCCAAAATCGTTTCATAATTGATATCAAAATATTATATTTTCAAAACTATATCACTTTCGGAATCTATTTACTCTCGAAATCTTATTCACTTTCGAAATCATATCACCTTTGAAATCATATTTTCTGACGCAGCGGATAATTCAAAACAATGTAAATCGGTGAAAGTAGCAGTCGATGGATTGATGAATGCTGAATTGCCCGAATTCGTTGATCCGAAGATACCGAACTCTAGCTATCTCGAACTCGTTGATCGCGCACGATACCGGGTTCAAAGATCTTCAATTCTTCAAGCGTTGATCAAGCGCACTTGATTCCGCGAATCGGCTTCTACAATCGTTGAATCGAGCGCACTCGATTATCCGAAAGAGGAGATAGGAGATTACACTCAACTACCAATTTGAATGAAAGCACAAAGCAACCAAAAGAGAATTTTATTCAATATTCAACAACCTTTACAAATGACTTCACTTGCCTATTTATAGGCTACAACACACCAAAACAGAAAAAGTACAAGTCATAAGTCGGCAACCGACTTATCAACCTTGCCGACTTAACATAAGTCGCCTTATTTACAACACAGTTCAGAAAGCTTAAAAATATTACAAGTACTAAGTCGGTTCCGACTTATCAAAGCCTCCGACTCACCATAAGTCGTACACGACTTAAGCTCAACGAGTTACAACATACCGACTTACAACAGAATACAACAGACAACTCCTTAAGTCGTTGCCGACTTACAACATACCGACTTACAAACAGACCCGCTTAAGTCGTTGCCGACTTAACAGCTCTACACGACTCAACTATTAACGACTTAAGAATAGCGGTCCAGATTAACTCGGCATCAAGATCAACGGCAACAGCTTCAGCAACTTAAAACATGCGGCATCTCAAAAGAACCAATGGTGGAGGTTAACTCGGCAGAGGAATCAACGGCATCAGGGCTTTCGCGACTTAAAATTTCGACCGACTTAAATAAGTCGTAACTCGGTGCCGACCTATCTCTTTTCTTAAGTCGGGGTCGACTTAACACTTGTGCCTTGTAACTCGGTGCCGACTCATCACCTTCCTTAAGTCGGTGCCGACTTAAATCCGCTTCGTTAAGTCGCAACCTCGAAGCAACTTCCCCTTTGTTTTTCCAGTTGAGTCGGAGACGACTCATCACCGCCTCCTTAAGTCGGTTACGACTTATGCCTTCACCCCAGTTGAGTCGGTCACGACTCATGCCTGTTTTCTTAACTCGTAGATGACTCATAGCTCCTTCCATAAGTCGCCTACGACTTATGCCTTCATCTCCGGTCTGAGCTACATCATCCTCCCCATGTTGAGAGAAATTCGACCTCGAATTTGCACGCTCTTCATCCCCAACAAACTCATCCCCATGATATGGTACGAGATGCTTAACATTGAATACGTCAGACGTATACACATCATCCGGCAGCTTTAGTTTATAAGCATTTTCATTGATTCGTTTCACAACTTCCACCGGACCAATTTTCCGTGCTTTCAATTTATTGTAAGCGCCTACTGGGAAACGATCTTTCGTTAACACTGCATAAACCAAATCTCCTTCGTTAAACTCAACATTTCGTCGTTTCAAATCTGCAGCTCGTTTATATTTCTCATTTGCTTTCTCTAATCGTTCTTGAACGATTTTATGACATTCCGTCAGCCCTTCAACAAAATCAGCAGCTTTCTTAATTGTCCCCTTCGAGTGTGGTATCATCGTTAAATCTAACGGTCCCTTCGGTAAATTTGAATAAACAATCTGGAACGGACTGAACCCAGTACTTCGATTCACAGCATGATTATGGGCAAATTCTGCCTGACATAACTTCACATCCCAACTCTTCAGATTATCTTGAACAAGACACCTCAACAAGTTTCCCAAAGATCTGTTAACCACCTCAGTCTGTCCATCCGTTTGTGGGTGATAAGCACTACTAAACTTCAGTTTCGTTCCCACCATTTTCCACAAACTTAGCCAAAAATGACTCAGAAAACGAGTATCCCTATCCGACACAATAGATTCTGGCAATCCATGAAGTCGATAGATCTCCCTGAAAAACAACTGAGCAACATGCACAGCATCCGCCGTCTTCTTACAAGCAATAAAATGTGCCATCTTCGAAAATCGATCAACCACCACATAAATGGAATCATTACCACGCTGCGTTCTCGGCAATCCCAACACAAAGTCCATACTCACATCAACCCATGGTTTAGTTGGTACCGGTAACGGCATATATAAACCCGCATTAGTCGCAGTTCCTTTCGAAACTTGACAGATATGGCATCTCTCAACAAACCTCTCCACTTCTTTCCTCATCGATGGCCAAAAGTAGGATTGTGAAATTAACTGTAAGGTACGGTCTCTTCCAACATGCCCTTCTTCGTGTAACTCCTTGATAATCTTCATTCTCAGACTACCCTCCGGTATGCACAATCGACTTCCTTTAAAAAGAAAACCATCTACCATCAAGAACTCATCCGTCTTTCCCTCCTTAACTTTATCAACAAACTTCATGAAGTAAGGATCTTCAACAAATAATTCCGGCAACATTTCAAACCCCGTCACTTCATCTTTCAGCGTAGTCAACAAATGACTCCTCCTACTCAAAGCATCAGCCACTCGATTTGTCACCCCTGACTTGTGTTTCACAACAAAAGTAAACTGTTGCAGATATGCAATCCACGATGCATGTCTCGCTGAAATCTTATCTTGCCCTTGCAAATGCTTCAATGCTTCATGATCAGTATATAGAACAAATTCTTTCTGAAATAGATAATGTCTCCAGTGTTTAATAGACTGCACAACAGCATAAAACTCCACATCATATGTACTGTATCGCATCTTTGCTCCTGACAACTTCTCACTGAAATAGGCAATTGGACGCCCCTTCTGACTCAACACCCCTCCAATCCCAACCTTGGATGCATCAGTATGTAGTTCAAACACTAGCTGAAAATCAGGTAATACTAGGATTGGTGCAGACGTCAGCAATTCTTTGATCTTCCCAAAAGCACTCCCTGCTTCCTCTGTCCATGCAAACTGTTTACCTTTCATGCAATCTGTAACAGGTGCCATCACACTACTAAAGTGTGGTATAAACCTTCGATAGAATGAAGCCAACCCGTGAAAACTACGAACTTCCGTTATCGTCTTGGGCTGCGGCCAATTTCTGATCGCCTCAATTTTACTTTGGTCAACCTGTATTCCTTTCTCTGAAACAACATACCCCAGAAATAAAACACTGTGCGTCATGAACACGCATTTCTTCGTAGCAGCATAAAATTGTTCTTGTCTCAGTACCATCAGCACTTCTCTAAGATGGTTCAAATGTTCCTCTGGACTCCCACTGTAAATAAGAATATCATCGAAATACACCACCACAAATTTCCCAATGAACGGTCGAAAAATCTGATTCATCACCCTCATGAAAGTACTTGGTGCATTAGATAAACCAAATGGCATGACTAACCACTCGTATAGACCCTCCCTAGTTTTAAAAGCAGTTTTCCACTCATCTCCTGGTCTGATACGAATTTGATGATATCCACTCTTCAAATCAATCTTCGAAAATATAGTAGCTCCACTTATTTGATCTAACAAGTCATCCAACCTCGGCATTGGAAATCTATATCTCACGGTAATCTTATTCAATGCTCGACTGTCAGTGCACATTCTCCATGTCCCATCCTTCTTGGGTACCAATAAAGCTGGTACAGCACAAGGACTCAGACTCTCCTGCACACGCCCCTGCTCAAGCAATTCCTCTACTTGCCTTCGCAACTCTTCATGTTCCTTCGGACTCATTCGATAATGTGGTCTGTGTGGCAACACAGCACCTGGAATAAGATCTATCTGATGTTGTATATCTCTCAACGGTGGCAACTCCGTTGGTAACTCTTCTGGAAATACATCGTCAAATTCCTTCAAAACTGGTTTAACTTCTTCAGGAATTTCAACTTCTTCACTGCTTTCTCGTCCAATCAACAAGAATACTTCTGGTTCTTCCTCAACCTCCTTAACAAACTCCTTTAAAGTCAATAAAATTTTCAGCTCTTCGATTTCTTCGGACTTACTTTCTTCTTGTGATCTCTTCTTCGGAACTAAGATAATCTTCGTGCCTTTAAACATAAAACTGTAACTATTGGTCCGACCGTCATGTAGTACTGCTCGATCATATTGCCATGGTCTTCCCAATAATAAGTGGCATACATCCATCTCTACTACATCACACCATATTTCATCTTTGTATTTCTTCCCAATAGAGAATGGTACACGAACTCGTCTATCCACTTTCACTTCTCCTCCTTTTCTCAACCATGCTAACTTGTATGGACTCGGATGTTTCTCTGTTTTCAATTTCAACTTTGTCACAGCTTCGGTTGAAATAATATTATCACAGCTTCCTGCGTCAATCACAAACTTACACACCTTCCCCAGAATAGTACACGTTGAATGAAAGATGTTACTCCTCAACCAACTAGCTTCTTCCTGCTTCGGTGTTAAACACGATCTCCTCAGCATTAGGTTACAACCTTCGTCTCCTGACGCAATATCCTGCTTATCCTCCTCAACTGGACTAGAACAATCCTCATCAACATCCTCATCTTCAACCTCTACAATCATGGTTCGTTTCTTCGGCTTTGGACACTCACTGCTTTTATGACCCAATTCCTGACAATTGTAACATTTGAAACCATTGTTAACCCTTGTCTTCTCAGCCTCCTTCACAACTGGTTTTGCAATAGCTTTTGAAACATTCGAACTCCCACTAACTCCCTTCATCGGATTATTGGAATTTGTAAACACACCTCCTCCTCGTCTCCCTTGTTTTTCCCAAGCCAACGCTTTTTGATGTGCTTCGGCTACAGATCTTGGATCGAACATATTGACCATATCCTGAATCTGCATTCTCAATCCTCCAATGAACCTAGATGTCAGCTGCTCTTCTGTTTCCATAATATCATTCCTTGCAATGAGTTGATAAAATTCATCAACATAGTCATTCACAGACTTCGTTCCTTGTCTCAAGTTCTGCAATCTCTGATACATAAGCGATTGATAATTATAAGGTAAGAATGTCGCTTTCATCAATTTCTTCATCTTTTCCCAAGATTCAATCTTTGACTTCCCCATACGTTCACGTGTAAGCTTGGTTTGCTGCCACCATGCCAAAGCTCTACCCCTCAGCCTCGTAGCAACCAACTTCACTCTACGATGTTCTGGTACTTCTTTGAAATCAAAAATCTCCTCAACATTAGCCACCCAATCTAGAAACTCCTCTGCTTGCATACCATCCTTGAATTCAGGAATTTCTGTTTTCATCCCCGATTCCCACTTGTGATCATACTCAGAATAGTTTCTTCCTTGACCTCTTCCTTGAATACTACCACCATCATACTCCTCTTCAAAATCAGATGCATAACGATGTCGATTCTGACTACCAACATCTCTACTACCATTACGCCTTCCACCATCATCCCTTCTATCGACATTCCTCCGTTCACGATCATTCACGTTCCTCCCACGCCCTTGATCATTTTCAATACTTCGGTCTCGATTAGAATGTGGCGAGATTCTACTACCTCCATGATTCGATTCTGGTGAAACCCTTCTCCGATTTTGATTCATCTCCGTCATAAGCCTCTCTAACCGGCCAATTCCTTCGTTAAGCTTTTCACTAAAATTCTCATTGATTCTTTGCTCCATCTCATCAGCTTCTTCTCTTCGATACAAAGCTTCTACGTTTTGGTGGCGATTAGCTCTTCTTGGCGGCATACTTGAAAATTTCACAAATTCTTCAACACTTCAAATTCAAACACTTTCCGGATTTTGATTCAAAACGAAACGGATCGAAAACTTCCACTTTGTAGCAAATCGCGATGAACACGATGGACAAAGTTTCGGCCTCCAATTCAAATTTTGATCAAACAATCTTCGACAATGGTGTCTCTTCTTCCTCTCGGCCACGGCTTTACACTTCAAGCACTCGGCTTCTCTTCAAACTTCAAAACTCTTCAAATGATTAGGCTCCAAGTCTCGATCTAGCTATGATTGGCTAGAACAGGCTCTGATACCAAAAAACTGACGCAGCGGATAATTCAAAACAATGTAAATCGGTGAAAGTAGCAGTCGATGGATTGATGAATGCTGAATTGCCCGAATTCGTTGATCCGAAGATACCGAACTCTAGCTATCTCGAACTCGTTGATCGCGCACGATACCGGGTTCAAAGATCTTCAATTCTTCAAGCGTTGATCAAGCGCACTTGATTCCGCGAATCGGCTTCTACAATCGTTGAATCGAGCGCACTCGATTATCCGAAAGAGGAGATAGGAGATTACACTCAACTACCAATTTGAATGAAAGCACAAAGCAACCAAAAGAGAATTTTATTCAATATTCAACAACCTTTACAAATGACTTCACTTGCCTATTTATAGGCTACAACACACCAAAACAGAAAAAGTACAAGTCATAAGTCGGCAACCGACTTATCAACCTTGCCGACTTAACATAAGTCGCCTTATTTACAACACAGTTCAGAAAGCTTAAAAATATTACAAGTACTAAGTCGGTTCCGACTTATCAAAGCCTCCGACTCACCATAAGTCGTACACGACTTAAGCTCAACGAGTTACAACATACCGACTTACAACAGAATACAACAGACAACTCCTTAAGTCGTTGCCGACTTACAACATACCGACTTACAAACAGACCCGCTTAAGTCGTTGCCGACTTAACAGCTCTACACGACTCAACTATTAACGACTTAAGAATAGCGGTCCAGATTAACTCGGCATCAAGATCAACGGCAACAGCTTCAGCAACTTAAAACATGCGGCATCTCAAAAGAACCAATGGTGGAGGTTAACTCGGCAGAGGAATCAACGGCATCAGGGCTTTCGCGACTTAAAATTTCGACCGACTTAAATAAGTCGTAACTCGGTGCCGACCTATCTCTTTTCTTAAGTCGGGGTCGACTTAACACTTGTGCCTTGTAACTCGGTGCCGACTCATCACCTTCCTTAAGTCGGTGCCGACTTAAATCCGCTTCGTTAAGTCGCAACCTCGAAGCAACTTCCCCTTTGTTTTTCCAGTTGAGTCGGAGACGACTCATCACCGCCTCCTTAAGTCGGTTACGACTTATGCCTTCACCCCAGTTGAGTCGGTCACGACTCATGCCTGTTTTCTTAACTCGTAGATGACTCATAGCTCCTTCCATAAGTCGCCTACGACTTATGCCTTCATCTCCGGTCTGAGCTACATCATTTTCAAATCATCATATTTACTCAAAATATGTCATTTCACTAAAAAATGTCATTTCAAATCCTAACTTAGATAATAACATCATTTTACCATATCTGCTTTTAAATCAAGAATTTAAATATAAACACTTCAATTTACATAGTCTGGAATTTAAAAAGTAGTTTAGATAGTTATAAATAGTTTAAATAGTTTAGCATAGTTTAAAATAAATTTCAAATAGTTAAAGTACTCTAAAATAGTTTAAAATAGATTAAAATAGTATTAAATAGATTTAAAATAGTTTAAATAGATTTAAATAAATTTAAAACAGATTAAAATTAGATTAAAATGGGTTAATTAGTTTAAAATAGGTCAAAATAGATTAAATTGGATTTAAATAGATAAAATAGATTAAAATAAGTTTAAATAGTTTTAAATTGATTAAAATAGATTAAAATAGTTTAAAATATATTAAATTAGTTTAATAGTTTGAAAATCTTAGTAATCGGGATTTAAGAATAATATATTTAAAACAGTTTATATTAAAATAATAAATTTGAAATTAATATCAAATTATACTATTTCTTTCATTTCAACACATCTTTAAACCATTTAATCAATATCGATTCCAAATCCATGTTCGAACTATAAATTCAAACTATTTCAAATTTAGTAAATTTCGAAGTTTAAATATTCAAATATTTCAATAACTCAATTTCGATAAATTTTATTTATACTTCAAAACTAACTTTAAAATTTCAATTTAAACCAATTCCAATTTCAACATTTAAAACTCGGATTTTCAAAAATAATTCAGTTTATATAAATCAAATTTTCTTCAAAATATCATCTAACTAAATTCAAAATTTAAGGAGTTAAAATCATTTAATTTAACCAATCCGATGTCTTTATATAATTTTCTACCCTATGGTCAAGTGATATGGATATTTATCATTTCAATCCGTAAACATTTTACATTTTACGGGTATATATTATTTCAACCCGCAATCCCAAATTTAATTTCAAATACATGAATCGCTCGAGTCTATCATTTCAACCCATAACGATTTCTCCATAATCTATCAGATCGTTCAGGTATGTATCATTTCAACCCATAGGGAACTTGCAGTGTTAAAAAATATAACAATATAACATCCAATCATCCAATATTAACAATCAACATCCATCACAATCACCATTCAAACCAATCATTAACAATAACCAACGATTGATTATCAATAACGGGTATTAACTGGCAATTCAGAATTTAATATTAAATTAATAGCGATAATATTCAATAAAAGTCAGATTTAACTGCAGTGGCAATTTAAATAGACCAAACATCAACCAATCAATTTCTAATCATATCATACATTTAATTTAACTAACATAAGATAATCTAGTAGTTGTGAGTGGGTTAAAACACCCACCTTTGATTTCAAATCGATTTGGAATCCAAAATAAGGTCCAAAATTCAACCGTCTCAGAATTTACCTAAACAAGTTTCACAATATCCAGAATTTCGATACGATCGCAGCGGAGCAAACCGTGCGTAAATCCGACCTCGTACGTAAAAGTTATGCACATTAGAAGTTATACGAATTAAATTATATGTAAATAAAACAAATGAAAGGAAACAAACGAGATGGCCACGTCACCTTCCGTCCTGTTCACGAGCTTCACGTGCAAACCCTAATCGCGACCCCTTCTCGTTCGAACAGCCGCCACTAGGTCAAGCCTTTAACCGATAATCGCGTCGCCTCTCCACGCCTACCACTTAATCTGACCACGGCGAAGAACCCCTCGTCCACAGCCGCGCCTCCTGGCCAAGCGCGCCACCGTACGGTGTTCCCCCTCACCCACGCCCCTGCTAGCTTCATAGGCCAACCACGGCCATCCACGTACCCTTTAGCCCAAGCAAACCGTACAGATCTTCTTGCCTCGATGCCCTCTACACTCCTACACAACCCGATCGAACTCTCGTCGCCAATCCGCAGTTGAACGAGGCGATGGTCTTTGGACGGCCGAGAACAAATCAATATTTTCTGACCAAACCATGATTCGATTGCAAAAATGAATTGTACCAGCGGATTACGCTCATCGAGAGCTTCGAAACAGTATATAATATGTTAGGGTTTGGAGGAGTTTAAATTTTGAAATTGGATTTTGATTTGAAATACGGTTTTGAAATTGGAATATGTTTCTGCCATTGAGGAAGGAGACAAGCAGAAATTTTTTCCCCTTTTCAATCCTTGCGGCAACCAGCAATCGCTCCAATTTCATCAACTGAAGATCAAGTTCCCCTTTTCATCATCCACTCCGTCCTTGCTCAACATCCTCGCGGCATTACTCAACATCCTCGCGGCAGCCAGCAATCGCTTAGGTATATTTAGGTACGAATCGTCTAAATCGATTTTGTGATTCTATTTTGATTTAACCCTAATTTGCATGCATCGTATATTCGAATTTCTGCCTAATTTCTAACTGAAATTGTTGATTCAACCCTAATAACGAAGATCTTTTATTCAACCCTAGTTTACACCTTTATATATTTATGTTTTTTTATTAAATGAATAAAAGCTTGGCTATGTCCAGAGTTAAACTGTGTAATTGTTTTACCGTTTTAACCAAAGTACAAATTTTGTACACCAAGTATGAATAATCACAAAATTGAATTATGGAAGATATTGAATATCAACATGTCTGGACATGGAGAGTCTGGCTACACCCATGATTTTGTCAAAATTATCTGTAATACTAGACTCCAATTTGGAAAATTAGAACAGTAGTGAATTGCAAAGTAATACATAATCTTTTGCCTTCATATGTTAAGACTTTGAGAGAGACATGATAGTTAAGTAAGTCTAATTAAAGGAGTTGCATGATCCATACGTTTACCAATCTGTTAATGTGCAATTAATATAACTTACATCATAGAGAAAGTCATCAATAAGTGTCTTCATCATGTCTTTTGTCCTATAATTAAAAAAACCAGGTAAACGACAAATGGCAAGTGGCTTTGCATGAAACCTGGAAGTAGTCGGCAAATATAAATCAAAAACAGGGATGCATGTTGCATCTGTTTATATGATGTTAGGTTTTACATAGATTCCATATGGGTCACTTTAGGTGTTACGGCCTGCATGACTTCAAGCAATGCCTTCTAAGCAAAAAATCAGTTTCTTTCTTTTATCTATAGTTGCAATTATTTAATGCATATGTAATCAAGTCTGTTATCCGTAAAGTAACCATCTGATCATACTCCTCATCTTTTTCACTTTCAACTAGTTTCCATTTAGCTGACTTTTATAATTTTGCATCAAGGACGTAGTAGTTTTACATAAGTCAGATTTAGTAGTTTTAGAGCTTGAAAAATTGTTTGTTTTATTAGTCATATTGTTTGTCTTCCAATATAAATTTAATTGATTTAGACTCTTTATATATTTTATGGCCTGTGTAATAAATTTTATGGCCCATGTAATAAATTTTATGTCTCATTTTTCTAGCCATGATGTAGATCAATTTTATGGCCTGTGTAATAAAATTCTATGCTATAGCACTACGTTGTTTTGACCATAACCTTCAAACCATTTATAGCCTGTGTAATAGGAATTAAAAATGCATATTTGATACCACCAGAAATATACGTTACCAGCTTTACAACTGTTCCTAAAGCAGCAAAAAAAACCTATTACCATGTTTTAAAATATCGAATTTGTTAGAAGTTACACTTCAAAATACCATATTCATTCGGTGTTATTATACTGAATGAACTGATTTTTCAGTAAAACCTACATGTATGAAATCACTTACACTTGTTAATAATTTATTAACAAAAATTCATTGAAACGTCATTGAACAAATTTTTATTTGGCTAATCTTTAGAATGATTGGGTGGCCCGATATTAAGAAGTACTATTAACGTAGTAACTTATTTTTTTTAAAATTAGTATCAGACATAGGAAGAGGAGGTGTCACCAATTTCTACGTCAAAGATTGGGAACTTATTTGCCTTCATATGTCGACGATGGAAAAAGATTGGGTTTTTTTAAACAGGTGATAAAACAATGCTTAACTTAATATGTATTTTGAGAATTAGAATATGTAATATAATATTAAAACTCAATTTCTTTTTTATGTTTTTAACTTTTGTCATAGAACTAGCATAGAGTACCCACAAGGAGCAATGAATTTCGTGCATGCTGCAAAGAAGAATGTAAGAAGTGTAGAAAAAAAATTATGCCCTTGCAAAGATTGTCGGAATCTTAGTCGTCATGATGATCACATCATCGTTGAACATTTAATTATTGGAGGAATGGATCCTAAATACATACACGGTGTATGGTTTAACCATGGCGAACAGATAATTGAAGAGAAGAAAACAAATACGTTTGACGTATATGATTTGTTCAAGATGATTCACTATGAAGATGAAGATTTTTTGAATGATGATTTTTTTCATGATGATAAAGATAATATTGGTTCTCAGAGTAAAGAGGATGAGTTACTCAAGAACTTGGAAGATGCAGAAACTCCATTATATCATGGTTGCACAGATCACGCAAAATTATCTGCCATCACCGTCTTGTTTAATCTTAAATGTGAGACTGGCTTGTCTGATAGTGGGTTTGATAAGCAACTGTGCAACATTTATTTTGCCGAAGAATAACGTGCTTCCCAAAACCTTATATGAAGTAAAGAAATTTCTTAGAACATTCGACATGGGTTTTGAAAAGATACATGCTTGTGAGAATGACTGTTGCCTTTTCAGAAAAGAATACAAAAATTTAGATATTTGTCCAAAATGTGGTTCTTCGAGATGGAAGAAAAATCAAGATACTAAAGAGGTTATAAAAGGTATTCCAGTTAAAGTGTTAAGATACTTTCCAATAATTCCGAGATTTAAAAGAATGTATAGATCTCAAAAGATGGCAATAGATTTAAGATGGCATATTAAAAATACAAGCAAAGATGGAAAAATGCGTCATCCCGTGGATTCTATGACATGGAAAATGGTGGATGAAAAGTATACATCTTTTTCATCCGATCCATGCAATCTTAGGCTTGGTCTTGCTACAGATGGATTCAATCCATTTTCCATGTTGAGTTCGAAATATAGTTGCTGGCCGGTAATGCTTGTGACATACAATCTTTCGCCTACGTTGTGTATGAAGAAAGAAAATATTATGTTATCTTTACTTATTCTAGGCCTAAAGCAACCCGAAAATGATATTGATGTATATTTGGCGCCTTTGGTGGAAGACTTGCATCATTTGTGGTGTAATGGAGTTAATGCTTACGATGCATTTAGTAAAACTTTGTTTAAATTGAATGAAATTTTGCTATGGACGATTAATGATTTTCCAGCTTATGGAAATCTTGCTGGATGTCGTGTGAAGGGGGAAAAAGGTTGCCCATTATGTGATGTCAATACCCATTCTCGTTGGTTGAATCACAGTCGAAAGAGCGTCTACATGGGTCATAGAAGATTTCTACCTACTTCGGATTCATGGAGGAAACAAAAGGCATTATTTGATAACACCATAGAAAATGGTAGTTCTCCTAGAATTCTAACTGGGAGAAACATTTAAGCATTGTTGAAGGATTATCCAAATGATTTTGGAAAAGAAAAAGAAGAGAAAAGTAAGAAGAGAAAGTGTGCTTATGATACAGAATATGAGTATGATAATATTAACAATTCTACAGAATTGGAGCTATCAAGATGGAAGAAAAGATCGATTTTCTTTGATTTGCCATATTGGAAGGTTAGTAGTTAATTTATTTATTTTTCATTGTTTTAACATAAGAAAAACCCAATAATGCGTTATAGTTTTGGTTTTCGCAGGAACTTCCATTACGTCACAATATAGATGTAATGCATGTGGAGAAAAATATCAGTGAAAGCCTATTGGGCACGATGTTGCATGGTAATAAATCAAAAGATGGAACCAACTGTAGAAAGGATTTAGAGGATTGGGGAATTCGAAATGAGCTTCATGCACACCCTCGTGGGAATAAAATATATCTTCCACCGGCTCCATACATGTTGTCAAATTCCGAGAGAAAAATATTTTGCAAAAGATTGTACGATTTCAAAGGACCAGATGGCTACTGTTCAAATTTGAAGAATCGGATTTCGTTGCATGATTGCAAAATTAGCGGATTGAAGTCACATGATTACCATGTATTAATGCAACAGTTATTGCCAGTAGCATCAAGAGGATTAATGGCAAAGAAGGCAAGAAAAGCAATAATTCACTTATGTTCTTTTTTCAACAAATTATGTCAACGTGTTCTTGATAGAGAGAAGGTAGAACAAATCAATGTTGAGATTGTTGAAGTTTTATGCGAACTTGAAAAAAAATTTCCACCATCTTTTTTTGATATAATGGTACATTTGTCCATTCATCTTGGAAAAGAAGCACTAATGTGTGGACCGGTTCATTTTCGTTGGATGTACCCATTCGAACGATATATGAAGACACTTAAAGATTATGTAAGAAACTATGCACGACCAAAGGGATGTATTGCAGAATCCTATCTTGCAGAAGAATCCATGATGTTTTTCAATGAATTTTTGAAAAAATCTGGACATATAGAGGAGAAAGAAGCTCGAAATGAAGATTATGAAAGCAATGTAATACCTAAGGGACGTCCGATTTCAATGTCCAAGACAGTTACATTGTCAGCTAATGAGAAAGAAATGGCTCATTTAGCCGTGTTAATGAATATGAATGTGGTGGAACCATTTATAGAGTAAGTTTATGTTACATTGTTTTAATCATTTTGATGTGTTCGTAATGCTATTTATAACTTATAATCACTTGTTTTATACTAATTTGCATTTGGAGGAATTAGAAAATTCATACCAGTGCATGAGAAAAAATGCGACCTTACTTTGGGACACACATACAAAAAAATTTGCCGATTGGATTAAAAGGAAGGTTAGTTAGATTCCAAATATATTCTCATTTGAGTACTAATATTACTCTAAAATATTCATGCTAAATGGAATTTGTTGTAGATACCTATTGGCTCCAAGGATCATGATGACATGTTAAGATGGATTGCTTTGGGTCCGAAGAATGATGCCTTGTCTTACAAAGGGTATGTTATCAACGATCAACGTTTTCATATAAAAGATGTAGGGAGAGAAACTCAGAATTGCGGGGTGACCTTTAATGCGACTACTATGTGTAGAGCAAGTGCAAAAGATATGTCCCAAGTGGTTGATGTGGTCACTTATTACGGAATATTGACAGATATAATTTTATTAGATTATCATTTGTTTTATATTCCAGTTTTTAAGTGTCATTGGGCGTATAAAGGAAATGGAGTAAAAGTTGATGATGATGGGTTCACTCTTGTTAATTTACATCAAGCATCGTTTTCAAGAGATCCATACATACTTGCATCTCAAGCAAGACAAGTATTTTATTCAAGAGAAAATGATGATTCTAATTGGTATGTTGTAATGAAAGCACCATCAAGAAGTTTTAATGATTTAGAGACACATGATTGCATCGAGGAAGATATCCAAGCCGTGGAAGATTATGAAATAACCGAAATGGATGATGAAGATGTTAGTTATGTTAGGGAGGATTGCGAAGGCATAATTGAGTAGATTATATGTTCACCTACTAAGTCAGATCCATACATTAGACTAATGCATTAGTCATAGTTGTAGACTCATTTTACTCTCCGAATGTCTCTATTTTTATTTTGCAAGTTGTGTTACTCATTTTGTATTCATTAAATTCACTATCAAAACTTGTTTTAGTAAGGAATGAAAGCATGGATTTAGATTTTATTGTCTTGTTACTCATTTTGCTGGATTCATATAATTTATTCATTGAATTAAAGTAGCAAACAATTCCAGTCCATTTGCGGTTCTAATTACTGTAATATTATGATTTCAATTTGTTAATGAAATAAATTCATATCCACTATGAACCAACCAGTTTTAATTTGTGATTGTTATTTGTACGAAGCATGAATATGTGACACAATAAACTACCATCTCAGGCAATCTTGGCCTAATTCATTGTCTGTTATGTATTTGTAATGGAATAGCCCATAACTATTTGTTTTTTGAACTAAAATAATCTGAATTATAGCATGCAAATTTTCATCTGATAGTTCTGAACTAATGCTTTTCTATTCCCGTTTTCAATTGTTCAGTTGGTACTTGAAGAATTAAAGTCAGCAAATTTGGCTCTATAACTATCCCACATCGTCACTCATCTTCGAGGATTTCCAGGCCCCCATTCTGTTCATCCTGAAATCAGGTATTTTTGAATATATTAAAACTTAGCATGGTAATTGTGACTGTACTTAACCGTGTTGAAAATAATAAATGTGCCTGATAAAAAAAAAGTTGCATGCATATAGATGATCAACACTGCATAAGATTAAGTGTATGTCTTATATGTTTTACTGATTAAGTTATTTTCAATCAGGATGCTTCTATTAACAAAACAACTTGGATGCATATCATGTTCATAAAGTCTGTGTTTATGAGTACTCAATGTTCATAAAATAATGCATATCCTGTTCTACTAGTTTATTGCCAAAGAAGCACGAATCTTCTGTGAATAACATGATAAACAAGAAAAAAATATTTTACCATATTTTAGGTTGTGTGAGAGAATCTGTACAGTTTGCTTCATATTTCTAATTATCTTCTTCTTGCTTCCTCAGTTGTTTTTAATTACCTATTTCAGTCTTACTTTGCCACCTGATTACTGATTGATAAGATTTCTTTTAAAAGTAACCAAATGACAAGATTATGATCAGATTGAATTTTGTTTTGGATGAATGGCTATTGATAAATCTATTTAATTATTTTAGTACACACTTCAAAACAAGTAAGTTGGCCAAATAATATAAACTTGTAGCATTATTACATATAAGCTCATGCAACTCATGTTAGTTGAAAATGTTTCTTTTTATATATAGACAAAAAATTGATGACTGCATTCTTGGAAATTACAGTTATTGAGAGCCATTCTTGTTTAACCATTTTGGTTTTACTAGTGAAATTAGTTAAACCATTTACTATTCTATTTTTAATATGTATTTATGGGTCCAATTTTATTCATTAGCCTACTACAGTTTGTCATGGATGGTATATATTTTTCTCATCTGCATAGTCAAAGAACTGATTTTCAAATTATGAACTGGAGCTGGAAAAGGATTGAACTTGCTTAACATGACTACTCTATAACAGTTTTTTGTTTATACATATATACTACGTTAATTTTTGCATGTTAACATACAAGGTCTAGTAAGTTTCTACATTAATGTATTAAAAAAGAATATTGGTCTGATTACAAAAAATTAATCTTTTGTTAATTAATTTGTTCGTTATATTGTTTAAGATATAAAATTAACTTCCAGAATACTTCGAAATATAATGTTAAAAAGATTCAGAGATCATGTATCTACAAACTAATTATTGGGTCCAGATTCCTCCAGCGAGTAGATGGTAAATAATGAAATTTTTCAGTATCTCATATTTTGTTTCATTTGCAAAAAAGAGATGTTTCCAAGACTGATGAGGAATCCTAGAAGTATAATTCAAAGCGGAAGTATAAGATTCCAGCCGGTGCTTGCAGCGAAGGCGAAAAACTAGCAGTCAATGCTAAGAAGAAAGCCAGTGTTTGCAATGAAGACGAAGAACAAGCACTACACGATAACCCTTCTGACCCAAATGGTGAAAGGGCTTTGTTAGATGAAGAAGACCCAAATGATGAAAGGGCTTTATTAGATGAAGAAGAACCCCGCTTAGACAATGAAATTCTTCTTGACCAGACTGATGCTGCTGAGGTGGAAATTGAAAGAGCAAGTGATGCTGAAACCGCAAGTTCGTCTCGGAAAAGAGGCAGTAGAGGTCAAACAAAAGAAAAAAAACTCCCGTTAAACAGTCATGATCGAATTGAAGTTGAGTTCAATGATATAGGTGTACCAATAAGGCCAGGGTCGGTATATTTATCCTCTTTTCTTGGACCGCTTGTGCGGGAGCAGGTTCCATACACACTTGATGATTGGAGGAATCTAGGTGAAGAGTTAAAAGTTGTTTTGTGGCGATCGCTTCAGGTATGGAGCAGGTTCCCTACTGTATATGCTAGAGAATCTATTTATCAACATTTGTCCCTGCTTCTGTCTATATTTATTTTGTAGATTTATCAAGCAACTCATCTTTCTTCTTCTCCTACCACTTACTTTTTAAAGTATAAATCCGGTTATAGTTTTGCCAATTTGCGGTTTTTAAATTGACTATAATAAACATGAATTTATATTAAGAAATCCACAAGTTCTAGTAGTTGAATCATGTCGTTTAAACATTTTATCCTGACTTCTGTTTAAGAACCTTAATTTGTTAATTTGAATCATCATTAGTGCAGGTTCGTATTGTGGGTTATCCTCCGAAATTCAATTGTTCATATTTCTGTTTTTTTAACATTTAATAGATAAATAAATTAGAAATGAATATTCATATTTCACGGAAGGTTCAGAATGACAGAGATTTATAGGTCCGGATGATTAATTCTAAGGCAAAAATGTAAACATGATTTGAATTATGTGTTACAAATCATAATTTGAGTCATCTACTAAAGTACATCAGTACAAATTTGCTTGCTTATAAAATTAGTGAATCGTTTTTGATAAACTTTCATTATTTTCTAATTATTATTTTTGATAAAATCAGCTGACCAATGATTTCAAAACAATTATTCTAGACTGCAAATGCTATTCTTCAAAAATTAAACAATGTTGTCATGGATTATTGGATAGAATTAAAAAATTTAAACACCATATCCCCGCTCACTTGAGATTGAAATCATACCAATTTTGATTTTTAGTGACGTTGCTATCATCTTCAAGAGTACAAATCCTATAGATATATTTTAGGTGTCTAATGTCAGGACCAGGTGATTATTTCATGATTTTCATTCAGATTTCTTTAAAATTTACCATAAAGTCATATATTCACCAATTATGTACTAGCTTGACAGCATTCTGCTTCACCATAGCATGTTTCTTTATATTCACCTACTGTTAATATCATGTTTTCATGTATTGTTGCAGGTTAGATTTAAATTGGAAGAGGAATGGCAAAGAAAAGCCGTATTTCAACAGATGGGAGTAATTTGGAGATCCTCAAAAAGCAAATTGGTTCGAAAATTAAATAAAGCGGAGAACGAAGAGGAAAGACTTAAACTGAAACCTACCAACATAAAAAACATGAACGAATGGAGAAAGTTTGCGAAGGCAAAACAAGTCCGGAGTTTAAGGTAACATTAAGATATTTGTAATATGCTTTTGGTTACTAAATTCTAACATCTTTCAATATTTCCAGAAACGAAGTGAGAAATATTCGGCCCTTAGGGTTAAACAAGTTCCACACACATCTGGTCGTAGGGGAATGGCTAGATTGACCGAGGACATGGTTAGTTAGTTAAGTATAGCATTATTTAATATTATTTTATATCTGTCAGTTTATTTGTTTAATGTTATTCTAAATTTAGAAAAAAGGAAGTCCAAATCCATCGTCCATAACTAGAGCTGATGTTTGGATTAAATCTCACATTAAAAAAATGGTGAACCAGTGACCGTGGAAGCTGCAAATACTATTGTAAGAATTTTTTATTTTATCGGTATATAAAAAATTATCCGAAACTATGATGATTTTACCATCGTACATTATCTGTATGTATTTATTTATGTAGGCGGAGATTAAAAAATTTGTTAGCCTATCACAGTCCAGCTCGTCACAGAATGTCAATGGAGATGCTCTTGCAAATGTATTAGGACAAGATAAACCAGGACGGTTAAGGGCACTGGGAAGGGGCTGCACCTTAACTAAGCTAGCTGTGGCCCAATCTAGAGATAAACAACTATCTCAATGTCGAGAGGAAATAGCAGAATTGAGGGGTATGGTACATATGCTGGTGGACCAAAAGGTAAACTTTTAAAAGTAATTTATTAAGTAGACATTGGGAAAACACTGGGAATAACATTGGGAAAACATTGGGAAAACACTGGGTACAATGGCTTGAGGCAGCAAGTGAACCGAACAACAAGCAACACTTTGTTTTAGTGTGAAAATACCAAGCTTGGTCAGACTCTGCTAATTAAGGCCCCATTGTAGCTGCATTTCTCACTGGGAATAACATGTTATAATAATTGGAGACTCTTAAAAAGTTGGAATGGGTTACTAAACTCTTTATTAAATGAGTCTATTTATCCGTTGGGATATTCTCTTGTATCATGTCTAAATTTATCTTTAGGCAACAAGAATGTTTAAGTTTGTTTATCATGGAATGATATTTGTTTTGGAGTCAACTATATAATAATTTGATGCTTTCTTCCTATTTAAATTAATGATTGATTTCCAGTACTATTTATTTTGACATATTCTGCTGAAGATCATTTTATTGATGGATAAATGTTTTTCTAATGTCGTATGTTCACATAAATCTTTGGCATCCATTTTTAGTATCCAAACAGTATATGTAGTATAGGTGTTCCTGCTTGATTTTCATTTTTTCTCAAATAAAACTCTCAACAAGTTTTGGGTGCACATGTCGTCTTGACACTTGATCACTGAACATAAAAGGTAAGTCTATGATGAACAAGGTTTACTGATGCACCTATAATTTATTGCAAATATGCATAGCATCAAAGTATATATAAAAACACTGTAGTAATTGGGAATAACAAAACAATGCATAACAACTAGTTTTTTGTTATATAATAATTTTGAAAATATTGAATTCAGACACACATGTTTGTAAATGATGCTACAACAACTGGTTTTTTGAATGTACTCTGCCATTCAAACGTGTTGGACTGATTCTAGTGACATTTTAAATATTGTGCGTATCCACTTCAGTGCTCCTAAGATTAAAATATCCTAATATTAGTGCTTTGCTGCAGGGTAAAGAAAGTTCGAAAGAAGGGAGCACGCCTGAATTGGTAAAAATAATAATTATATTACTCAAGAAATAACATTTGGATTTTAGTTTTTGATCCAGTGTTTACTATAATTTTCTGTTGAATAATTGTAGAGCAATGACGACGTATGTTCGGTGTTGAATTGGGATGGAACCTCTACAGTTGTTGCCGATGGGAGAGTGTTGTCCATGGACCCAAATGAGGTTGTCAATGGCATTCGTCTTGGACCAAATGCTGTGAGCGTTATTATAGATTCCGTGGAAGAACCAGATGCTTACTTATGGAGGCCTACACCTGAAATGACAGTATTAGCAAACGCTGAGAATAAGGTAGTAGCATGGCCATTAAATTGCATTAAGAGGCCGCTGCGAGGACATCTGAATGAAGTCAGTACGGTAAATTTTATAATTCACAATATTTACGTCGGTCTTCCACAAATTTAATTTAGAAATATGTTTTGTACAATATTTTCACTTAATCACTAAACTCTTGATTTACACTTCTCCTTTTTAGAGTGACAGCAACGCCCAAGACGACAAATGCAAGATTTATGGTTGGAATGAGGGTGAAGGGGTAGTTGCCGAAGGAAGAATCTATGCCAGAGATCCACAACATCTTGTTAATGGTATTCCGCTCGGTCCGGCTGCCTTTGCGATTTGGGTGGCCAATGTAATAAATGGAGAGCATATTTGTGGCGACCCACAGTTGATATGTCGTGCGTTAGAGATGCAGTTGGTAGGAAAGTAGCATGGCCAAAATCAAAAGTTGAAGTTTATAAAGATGCAGTTGGTAGGAATGTAAATTGTGCGACTTCTCCCGTGATATCCACACCCATAATCATGAAGAAACCACAACATGTAAGTAAATATGCTGGAAATATTTTGTAGTTTGTATTTTGTTTCTTCTATTTGAAATATGCACCACTATGTTGTTGCATTTTGTATGCTTTGGTTTCTAAAATAAGTACACAGTTTTCAATATGCACTGTTTGAAATACGCACCATTTTTTTTCCAGCCGATTGCAAAGCTGACAAAAGATAATAAATGCAAGTTGATTGATGTGGGTGAAACGAACGAAGTAGTGGCTGAAGGAACTATCGCTTCAACTGATCCAATATCGATGGTCCATTGTCGTCCATTGGGACGTGATGCTATAAAATTTTGGGTTGAAATTGTGAGAGTTCCGGATGCAGTGCTATGGAGACCTACATCGGAGTTGACGTGCATGGAAGATGCCTTTGGCGTTCCCATAGCTTGGCCGACATCAAAAGTCATTATGGAACCAAAATGAAAGGTATGCAATTCTTTATGTAATTGAAAACTTCTTGCAAAATTACCATCATGGATAACCAGTAGCAACAAAATACTTAAACCATCAACTCAAATAATTATAATGCCTAAGTGATTTGAAAAGGGGCTGCCTTCAAAGTTATTTGAAATTTTCCTCTAAATTGCCTCATTATAACCTGCTTGTAGATGTACAATGAGTTGTTGTACTTGAATGATTTATGTGAATATGCAACAATGTGAATAGGTTAGAATTTACTATGATCAGGCTTATCAAAATATGGTATTTATGTTGTATATATTAACTGTAATTAGTCGGTGGTTTAATCCATCAGTAGCCATAAGTTATATCGACTAATTGTACGTACTTAAAAGATAATTTATGATCCTAAGTTTCTAGTCATTTTACATACTAGGACCATATTATATTATTATCCCATATTTTTATCAACAAATGCATCTATCGTTATGAATTTTTTGAATCTGTGTTTGGCTGTATCCATATGGGTCTGGTAGACTTCTTACACCTACCTAATTTCACTATCTAAAATAATTCATGTACACTTATATTTTCATCTGTGTTCGAGTATATGAAAATCTATGTTTGAGTATATGAAAATGTATAAGCAGAGATAAAATGTACAAAACATTGATGACAAATCTTCATTTTCATTTTATTCTAGGCCAAAACTAACATGCACATTATTTTAGTTTTCATATTCAGTTGTGCATATTCAGTTGAACACAAGATTGCACATATTCAGCTGTGCATAACTTTAGTCTCATTGTTTTCTCAGTATTGATGGTCTTGTCATTATTATCTCGATATTGATTATAACTTGAGTCTCACCGTTGATTATATTTTGTCTACAGGTAGGCGTTTATGAAGAATGAGCAGTAGCAGCACTAGTTTATCGTACTTGTTAGGTAGTTTGGTTGTTTATTGTACTTGCTTAGTTCAGATGTTTATGGTACTTTAACTGCAGCAGTAGCATATTGTTTGTGGTACGTAGTTCGGTTGTGTAAACTTCTATGTACGGTTAATCTTTTGTCTTGAAACTACTGTTCAGTTGTGTAAAATTCTATGTACGGTTAACATATTGTTTATGTTAGTGCTTTTGTTTATGTATTTTGTGGTTTTTAAATGTGTTTATGTTTGAATGTGTATGTGTATGTATTTGTATTTTGCGGTTGCTTAACGTGTATGTGTTTATGTATTATGTTATAAGCTATGAACAAGATTGAACTGGAGGCAATTTATAGGCAGAGCTGGAATATTTTTAGTAGCGTTTCGAAAACGCTACTAAAAAACGCTACAAAAAATAAATGATCGAAGGAGAGCATATATAGTAGCGTTTAATAAACACGGCTACAGGCTTTGTCAATAAACTGCGTCCTCTATTACAGCGTTTAACAAACGCTACCAAAATATTTTTAGCAGACCAAGTACATTTTGGTAGCGTTTTATACATGCTGCAATAAAAGAATTTAGTGGCGTTTCATAAACGATGCAGTAAAACGATTTATGGTAGCGTTGAAATAAGTGCAACTAAAAATCAGGTATTTTTAGTCGCGGGCTTTATAACAGCGTTTATCAAAACACTGCTAAAACTTTTAGTAGCATTTTTTGAGCGCTACTAAAAATCAAAATTCTTATAGTGAGTCTGATCGCTACGAAACTTGAAATCCTACAATAATTCACCGTTACAGATCCGATGAAACTGGTTTTGTCGAAATCCGAGTCAGTGGCCAAAATGACTATTTTCACGTTAATTAAATAAATTATTATTAAACTGATTAAATCACTTTTTTTAATTTCAAATTTAATAATTAACAATTTTCATCATTTTTGATTACTTGGACATTTACAATAATTTAAAACAAATTTACATTCCAATTCAGTGTTAACTATTACACTAATTACAGTGTTCAGTTTCAACTGCAATTAAATCCAATTAATTGTAGTTTAATTCCAATAAATTGATTTAATTTGATTTCAATCTTTTTATTCAGTCAATCATTACTTTATGGACATATTTAACATTGGTTTATATCTTATTACATCAAAATATACCATTATCATCTTTTACCATATTAATTGCAATATTCCAATTATATTGAATTTTTGTCGATTTTGACATTAATTATAATTTAAAATTTCAATAACTTCATTTATCTTGGTTTCATTCTTATTATTAAATCAATTATTTCCTTATGAATATAATAGACATTCCTATACATTTTATTACATTCACATTTTACAGTTATCATCTTAACTCATATTAACGTAACATTTAATTACATTTAATTGCAACTGATTTCCAATTTATTTTGACAGATTAAATAAATAGGTAGCATATAATAATTGTCACCTTTTACTAATTTTAATCACACTTAAAAGTTTGTTATCTACACACAAATGTTATAACTACCACCACAACATTAATTTTATCCAATTTCAATTTACTACACATTATTTCACCAATTAATACAACATTTAATTTATTTTCCCATTTACAATGTATAACCAATTATAACTTTCAATTACTTGAGACTACCTACAAATGGTCATTAGTTACCTTAAATAAACATTATTAAATTTCATTCTAGTTATTATTCCCATTAATAAATCTTAAATTTTAATTTTCTCACATTAATTAAGTCACAAATTTTTATTTCTTCCAATATTAAATTATAAACCTTATTAAATTCAATAAATTAATTATCGAAAAATTACGGGTCATTACAATATTTATTAAAGTTCCAATATATTTCTTGTTAATTCATACATCTAATCAATGAACAAACACCACCAGTGGATTCGGGCCATCAAGAAATACAATTTTGATATATAATAATTTGGAACACTTTTATATTTTGCACTTTTTGTTTAGAGAGGGGTTAGCTTTGTTAATTACAATTGACAAAAGTCCATTTTTTAATATCTAACCATGTCATACAACATCTTAGCAGGATGTATGTATAAAAACATTTTTTAATTATCAATTACATCATTTATAGTTTGGTTTAAGATCATAAGGGATGAATTAATACGTCTTATCAATACACACACAAATAGGATGAATCCCACTCACCGATTAGCTATGCATCCTCTCTATCCATTGTGGATCCTTATTCTTCTTCACAGTCTAGAAATCCCTCAACATCAAAACTCCAAATTTCTTGATAACATTGATTTCTTTCTGTAGCTCTCTCTGCGGTTATCGGTTTCATATATAAATCTGCTTAATTTGGAATTGATTTGGTGGATTTGGAATAGATTTAAGAGTTTGAGTCTTATTAGTAAAGGCAATATTTATAAAGTAAAATAAATAGGGTTAAGGATCTATTTATAAGCTGAAAACAGTAATATCTAGGCTGAAATTTCATAATCAATATATTACGAAAATTCCACTGGTTTTGACTTCTCCTAATTTCTAGTTCGCTTAACCAAATTTACCAAGTGATATATGTTTTCTGCATGTATACAACATTCCAGACATGGTGGATTAGGTCTTGAAGCCTAATTCTGGTCTCCACACACAAATAGGATGAATCCCACTCACCGATTAGCTATGCATCCTCTCTATCCGTTGTGGATCCTTATTCTTCTTCACAGTCTAGAAATCCCTCAACATCAAAACTCCAAATTTCTTGATAACATTGATTTCTTTGTGTAGCTCTCTCTGCGGTTATCAGTTTCATATATAAATCTGCTTAATTTGGAATTGATTTGGTGGATTTGTAATAGATTTAAGGGTTTGAGTCTTATTAGTAAAGGCAATATTTATAAAGTAAAATAAATAGGGTTAAGGATCTATTTATAAGCTGAAAACAGTAATATCTAGGCTAAAATTTCATAATCAATATATTACGAAAATTCCACTGGTTTTGACTTCTCCTAATTTCTAGTTCGCTTAACCAAATTTACCAAGTGATATATGTTTTCTGCATGTATACAACATTCCAGACAAGGTGGATTAGGTCTTGAAGCCTAATTCTGGCTCCTCTAGAAATTTACTATTTTGCTCTTTATGTAAAATTATGATTTTACACTTTTAATTTAATTATTTAATTACATAAATAATGGGGTGTTATAGGGTCGTTGTAGTCCAAGAATTTATGAATTACTATTGTAAAAATAATACTATCTGTGCTCTTTAAAAACTTGTTTTTGCTAAAGCTTTTGATTATGTTGACTAGTTATTTCTTAAAAATATACGACTGGCTATGGGTTTTAATTCAAGATGGGTAGGATATGTCTTGCTAAAAACTGGGAACTTTAGTATAATGGTCAATGGTAGTCCAGGAAACAAACTACAATCAAAAAGTGGTCTTAGACAAGGCCATCCTTTGTCACCCTTATTGTTCAACTTAGCGGTAGATGTATTCACTAGAGCTATAAATCTTCTACTACACATGGGGCTCTAAGTTCCCTATATAATACTTTGGTTTGTTGATTAGACCTACCAGGCTAAAAAATGAAGATTGGCGAATAATAATTGATAAACTATCTAATTTAAACAATAGATTTTTATCTAGAGCGGATAGAATCATTCTTATTAACTATTTTATTGGCTCTATCGATTTACTGGATGCCCTTTTACCTTCTTTCAAAGGGTCATTAGCAAAATAGATAAAATTAGAAGAAATTTCCTTTGGAGCGAGGATAATTCATGTAGTAGTATTAACTATCTGGTTAATTAGGAAACAGTTTGCAAATCTAAAGAGGGCGGGCGGGTAGGAATGATTAATCTACACAAGCTTAATGTGTCACTACTAGGAAAATGGCTATGAAAATTTAATAATAATAACGAACAACTTATCTGGAAATAAATAATTTTAAATCAATTTTATGTTTGAACCTATAATCTTCACCATAACTTTACTAATCACAACAACATGTCTCACTTTTGGAAATCCATTTTAAAAAGCGTCAATATTTTTAACTTTGGGATCAATAATATAGTGTTAGCGTTGTCTTGTATATGACAAGAAGAAATGACAATTTGTAATTGGAATTGTCTCACATCGTTAAATAATTTGGAGAAATGGTGTATAATATGGGTTGTTAGGCATGTAACATTGGGGTGATTCCTTTTGTTACAACAAAGTATATTCCAACTCATATGTGTATGTCATGTGCTAGAGATAGGGAGCTTAGTCTGATCGCCATTAATAACAAGTGGTACCAGAGTTGAAGGTTGCAAACTGGGCCATGCAGACAAACAATGCTCTCAAAAGTACTCCAAGGGGATGTGAGTCAAGGGGGAGATTGTTAGGGTTGTCTCGCATGTGACAAAGAGGATGACGGTTTGAAAATTGGAATAGTCCCACATTGCCAAATAACTTGTAGAAGTGGTGTATACATATGAGTTGGTAGGCACGTAACATTAGGGGATTCTTTTGTTACAGTAAGTGTATGCCAACTCATAGGAGTACGCCACATGTTGAAGATGGGAAGCTTGGTCCGACCGTCATTGCATAACATATAGTTGATTCTAGTAACAACATATCATGTTATCATGATAGCTAGATTTCTCCCATACCTCTTAGAGTTGAGTCCAAGGAGATTTTTGATATTTGTAATTTCAAAAATTCCTTAATTTCAATGATTTTCCATGGAACTTTATTTTCAATCGAGCTCTTGAAAACACTTCGTTATACCATTTTGTTCTTCTATGTATCAAGCTAGAATATTATAACTTAGATAATGAGAGCAATACTAAAATTTGGTGTTGGGATAAAAATAAAACTCACTCCTCAAACTCAATGTACAGGTTTCTAATTTTCTAGAGGAATCAACCAAATATCTTTAAATTAATATGCAAAACTAACGCTCCTTCCAAATCAAAGTTGCATATGTGATTAATCCTACAAAAGAAACTAAATACAATTGAAATCTTAAACAAAGAGAATAGACCTAGAAAACGTAACACAACTTTATTACAATTGTCCCTCAACTAATTCATTGGTTGTAAACATTCTTAACATGATCAACTTTAACATGGTCATCACTAATCTTAACCGTGAAAACGATTGGACCAACCTTAGATCCCATCAGGCTATAGAGTATTCAATTTTACTTAAGATTATCTTCACTGCTACTTGTTGGGATATCTAGTTTGAAAGTAACCAATGAATTTTCAATAATGTTATCACTCCTTCTTATAGCTAACTTACGCCAGCACATTGTCTATTTACAATTGGGTTGTGAACCCTTATTATAGTTTGGCTAAAAATAATTGTTTTAGGGATTTTCTCCAAAAGTAAAAGTTTGTATTAGTATTCTGAAAGCTAAATTGGTTTTTTTAACTCTTTGAGACATAATATGACCTTAAACTACGATCTAATAGACACTTTTAGTGAAGATAACTCTTAAAACGTTTTACTCTTGATTAATAACTAATTCAGTTTTACTTAACCATTCTTAGTTTGCTTTTCTCACATATACATGTATATAATTTTTAAATTATATACATGTATATGCACTTGTCTAACGCTCTTGTTGAGTTCTTTTGTTTTAGTGGTTGTTGTGGGTTGAGCCGCTTGTGCTGACGGATTGTTGATGATTGATCGTTGGATTGGTTACCTTTGCTTGACTCATCTTGGCTTTTAATTTTTGGACCCACATATGACTGTGGGTATTTAAAGGCGCTTCGCTGCCACTTTTATACTTCTTTTGACCAGCGTTGGTGGTTCCTTTTCATATATGGATCTTTGGTCTTACTTTTTATCTTTCATTGGATGATATAGTTTGTTGCATCGTTCTTATTTATGACCCACTTGCTGTTGTTGGATCTATAGACTGGTGTAATAGTTAGGTTCTGCTTCTTGGTCCGGTCTTACCGTTGTTTCATGACTATACTATTAGGACTTAGGAGATTTTTTATTTTCTTGGTTGTGCGTGGGTTTTTGCTGCTTCTCAGGCTTGTTAGCAGCTATTATTTTGAGTGTAGAATAAAATTATATGAGTGCTCTCCCCATTTGGAGGACCACTCATTTTCCTTAAAAGATATTTATTCAATTTTTGATTACAAGTGCATAATTTAAAGTAAACTAACGTGGTGTATATGATATGTAGGATTGCAAGAATGTCAATATACACACACACATAGATATATATATATATATATAATATTGAAGTTCGATAGCTAATTTCCACTCTACGATAATGTTTAATTTTAAATTATCACTTGTATAAGTAATGTTAAGAAGTATCTATACTTATGTGAATGTATTGATGTAGAGAATTGTAAATTCAATTCAATATTGTTAGGTATGTCAATGGATACCCGAAAAATTCGAAATCCGTTCGGATCTGTATCCGAAAAACTGGATATTATCCGATATCCAAAAAGAAAATCAGATGCGGATGTGGATATGGGCATATCCGTATCCGAAAAACATCCGTCCGATTTGAAATTAATTATAATAAAAATTGTTATTATTATTTATTTATTATTTTAAGATGACCCGAAGTTATAGTTAAAATATATTTAGAAATGAATTGGCCCAAGCCCAAATTGCTCAAGAAAGAAAGTAAAACCCTAACTAAGCAAGTAACAATATCAATCTAAATTTATGTTAGAGGAATATGTATGTTATTTGTTTTATTAACTGATATTTGATTTTCTAGTGTGCTATACTTTGTATTTTGTTTAGATTATTAGTTACTTTATATGAGATGGCTAAGATGAAAACATATGAGAACTGAAAACAAATATTATCTATTGTTTTAGTTTGTTTTTGTTTATTTGAATTGTTGTAATATCATACGAACTTGTTTATTTCGGATGCAGATATTCAATTTCAGATGCGGATATTTCAGATATTTTCGAATATCCGGAAATATCCGCCTTTTATTTTCGGATGCGGATATTTTCGGATATCCGAAAAATATCCGCGGATGCGGATGTTAATTCTCTGATATCCGCGGATATCGGATGTGGATTTAAATTTTCGGATGCGGATACAGCCATATCCGCATCCGTTTGCATCCGTTGACAGCCCTAAATATTGTCACTCAGGTTACTAAAACCGAATGACATTTGCATCGTCCTATATTTTATAACGAAGTTGTCCAAAATAATAATAATTCACACTCTCTCTTAATTCAGTTTTGCGTATATTGTATAGATTATGGAAGATGGCATTGGTCACAACAAAATTGAAGTGAATGAAAATAAAGATGGGAAAATATTTGTGTATAAAAATAGAAGTTGTTATATTTGAAGGAAGTTGAGTGAATTTAAATGTAAATATTGTTCGAGTTAGCTATTCAAGTAGATATTAACGTAGACATAGTGGAGTATTTTATGACAAATGGAGTATTTTTTATTACAAAGAAATGGTTCATGATAGGTAGTTATAAAGTTTCAAGTGATGTTATGATGTTTATTATCACGTTATTGGTATGTTTTCCTTTATCAGGAATCATTGATACATTTATGTTAGATGGATGAAAATAATTTGAACATAGTTGTTGTGACCACTCGATCTAACAAGAAAATAGGAAAAACCAAGAGTTTAACTTGGTTGCAAAAGAAGTGGAAAATATCGAGAAGTCAAGAGTGTCGATAATGATCAAAAATTGCAAATATACGATAATTTCGAGTAAACACATAAAGAAATATACAAAGGTACTATTGATAAAGGCGATGACAAATATGGGGTGTTAAAGTTATGAATGGGTGTAGTAACTCCATATTATTATATTACTATTTAACTAGTGTGAACTCGTGCTACGCACATAGCATGTTAAAATAGTGTTAATTAAAGAAATCAAAACATCATTGTGATAATTACAATGTTGAATACAAAGAAAATAAAGCATATTAAATAGTTTCAATATGCAACGAGCTTATCACATTGAAAATGTTGTACGAAGTGAACATTATATATTGATATGTTGAGATGTGACAAAATTATACATGTGACACTACTTTTATCTTATAGTCTCACTTCACAAGAAAACCTTGAATTGCATCCCTAATTATAGGAATGGGATAAAAAAGAAAATGTAGAGCACAAAAAGAGAAATAAATGTCTCTTACAGCATCAAATCATAGATATTCTAGACTTCCATCAAACTATGTAGCTCTAAAATATTAAGCATTTATGCAATAAGTTATAATCTAAAAATCACCCTCGACATGTCATTTGTTGAACCAAGTTTAGGAGTTTTGGTTATTTAATATTTATAAATCAATTTATCCCCTAAGAAAGGTGTTTGTCTTCTTTTAGAAGATAAAAGGTACTTTAGTGCTCAATGAAGAATACTTAGAATATATGCTTTTGATTGTGTTTCCTCTCATAATATAGAATCTTTAATGTAAATTACTTACAAAATTATTTTTGCTCTAACAGTATCAAACCCGAAAAATTAGCAAAAATTATTTAAATCATATTAGGCATTATAGACCATTCATAATGCATATTTTATAAAATTATGAATTGTATTGGTAATAATAAATTAATGAAAATTAGTTAGTAGTTGCATGTTTGTACACACATACACATTGACTGACTAAGTACATTTTCCAAAAAAAATATGGACTATAGTAAATATAAGCATTTGCTTTACACCTAGAAGGAAGATTCCCTAAATTATGCTTATATACATCATTAGTAGTGTCATATCATCGACATAGAAAGATTCACTTAGTCTCCATTATCCGTTATTTTTCCCAAACAACATTTTGATAGAATTGGACTACGAAGAGATGAAGGAATGGACTTTGGACTTGAAGAAGATCTACTACATAATGTAAAAGACGAGGTGGAGCAAAATTGGCTATGCAGATGGATTGGTACCAATCCATGAATATATCAGGATTGATCCATCAAAATGGCCCTTTTTGATCCAACAAATCAATGCAATGGATCTCTAGCTTAATTAAAGAAAATGAAAAGCTTTTGGAACAAGGCCATGGATCAATATCGATCTATAAAAGGACTGGTGCTGATCCATCAGTCCTCATAGTTGGTCTATCTTTGACCTGATCTCTTCCTTATTATGCCGGATTTGATTGACTAACGAATTTAAAGGCCATTTGACGAATCTATGGCCTCCAAATAGCCTAATTGAACTATAAATAGGAGGCCTCTCAAATAAAAAAAGGATATAGAAATTTTCCTATTTTGACCAAGGAGAAACTCTACCATTTTTACAGCTTGAGATTGAATTATGAAATATCATTGTAAATTCTTGTAGAACAAGCGAGAATCAAGCAATAAAATGTTGATAAAGTGGATATAGGCCAGAGACTTTCCGAACCACTATAAAATATAATGTGTTTCTTCTAGTTTATTCTTTTTATTTTTCATTTTATTTATTGATTTGACATCCACAAATACAATTCTATGATCTAGAATTGTTATCTCTCCAGAATTTATCGATCTAGAGGCATTAAGTCAATTTTTTGGCTAATATATTATGCTGCTATCACTGAGAAATAGAAGATTAGACTAGACATCTATTACTACTAGGATTCGAAGAAAATGTTCAAAAGGATCTAGTAGAAGTATGACCAAAAAGAATCCCGAAAGGAAAGTCATTGTGACGACCTCACCGCTATGCCCAGTTTAGCAAAGAACATTCAAAAGTAATGTCGTCTGAGAATACGGCTAGTTAAGGACGATTGAATGTGAATATACCATTATACTAACACCAACACGTCTTACTTACCTTTTTGATGACCTGAACTGAAAATTTGACATATGCAGTACTAATACAAAGTAATAAACACATAGATTAAGAATATTCAGAACGGTATATAATATAGATAAATCTGAATCAAAGTCACAGATCGCAGCGGACTAATATAAAACATATTTCATTATAAAATGTGAGTCTACAAAATGTCAATACTAGACTCACTTCAATATACATCATATCTCATACACTATATCGAGTACAAAATGACTATTGAATAATATACATGACAAACTACTAAATGTCAATATACATAATGATGAAGTAAACTGAAACTGTCAAAATAGTCTACTCCAAAGCTAACCCAAAATCCAAAGGTCAATGAGTCCTTGTACCGGCAGGGTCTCGGCCAGACCCGAGTATTAAAATAATAAACGGGTCAGATGAAAAGCTGAGACACTGATATCATAATATATATGACTTAACAATAAAATAAGCCATATAGGAATATGCCTGAATCCAAATAAGGCATATCAATCAAAATCATCATTCCATAAATCCAATATAATACATATGTGACTTAACAATCAAATAAGTTATACTATAAATATGCCCAAAACTAAAAAATCAAAATAAGGCATATTAATCAAAATCACCATTTCATAAATACATGTCAAATCTCAATTGACTATCATCTCAAAATATGGTGAATACCAATTCAAAATTCCTCGGAGCCATAAAGGATACATAATATCCATACTAAAAAATATCTGAAGAAATAATCATCAACAATGAAATAATAATGGTAGTTATCTATCAGTTTAATATAGTGACACACAATCTACCGAAAGAGATCCGCTACATAGAAAGGAACCCCACCGAAAGAGACTGCAGCATAGGAACCCCGCTTAAAGAAAAGAGCAGCCGTGTACCTAATCTATCCTATACAAATTTACCTACCGAAAGAGGTAAACATAGTCTAACTGTATAAAACAAAATAAACCGATAGGTTGTAGTATCTATAGACTACGATGCATGTAAAAATCTGCATTCCAAAAGAGACAGTCGTATTTACACCATAACAAATCTTCCGAAAGAGATTTGCCTACCCAAATCTAAAAAATGTATCGATTCTTAGATCGATGGAAAATCAGTTTACTTCTCTCGGGGATCTATCAGTCTGAAATCCGAACACCCTAAGATAATACAACTCTAAGTGTTAATTACTGTCACTCCAGTAATTACAAGAATTTAATTAACTGTCCCATACCAGATAGTAAATTCAAGTATTTACTAAAAGCTAGTAATTTTCACTCAAACTCTATTTATATAGTAATAAACTAAAGAATTGTATGAAAAGTCCAATACCAATCCGATAATTCAATGGTTTATTAAAATTCTTTGTTTCATAGAAAAGCACGAAATCCAATAGAAATGGAAATCATTCAATCAATTAAAATTATTAATCCAATTTTAATTTAAAGAAGGATTTTATAAAATTTACTTTGATTTAAAATTTCAAAATAATAAGAAAATCTCTTTCAAAATATATATAATTATGTATTATTAACAATTTTACCAAAACCTTTGAATTCATTATAAATCCCTTTTTACTATTTATAAATAGATAAAAATTCATAATTTGCTAATATAAAAAAAAGTCATTTCTTTTCAAACAAATTCCTGATATATATATCAAATCTTCACTTTCAAATATTTTTATCTCTAAAAGTATTTTCTAACAATAATAATTTAAATTTTTAAATATGATTATAAATATAATTTATATACTTTATAAAAAATGATTTCAAACTATATATCTAATAAAAATGATTTTCTAAAACTATTCTTCAAAAATTCCTTAATTTAGTATCTATACAAAATATATATTATTATTAAAAAAAATTCCAATTCCATAGAAGAGAAATTTTTATATGCCTCAAAATTAAAGAATCAAGTACAATAAAAATCAGAAAATTCAAAATGCATCATCTAGAGCCAACATCGCTCTGTATAAAAGATTATTCCAATTATGGAATTATTTTGCGATCTGAGTTGTTTTCCAACAACTACGGTCACACAAACAAGGTATGTATTTTTATATAAGTTATAAAATTAAATTTGCAATCGAATAGAACTCTGTTTGCAAATTGACTTCTTCCAATCCACATAACAATCCATATATCACCAACAATAAATTTTCAATATCTCAAACAAACAATTCATTCAAACAATCTAATCGATAATCTTAATCAATTCAACCAACCAATGCAATCAATTATCATGATAATGATATATATAGCAAACAATGAAATAGATATAGATGTGTGCTTTAAATAGATTAACTCACTTTAACCGTTCACTGAACGAAGCTTTAACATCAATGCTTCAGTCCTTCACCTCGCCAAAATTTGCAACAACCATCACCTGAAGCCACCGCGTCTCCAAGTTGCTATGCCCTGCTACAACAGTCGAGCTTCGCATGCCTCCAGCCTAGGTCGCGTCATCGACGTCGCACCGCCGTCCCGCATACACCAACGTGCCCACGACCTACCTCCCCGCTTGACCTGCGTTCGCCCTAAGCCCTAAGTCGCAACCCTATGAACTTGCCTCCACTAGCCTCTATCAGCGCCACTGCAGCGCCTCAACGCTAGCGTGCGCATGCGCGACCATCAACCCGCCGCCACGCCCTGCTCTCCCTCCGGTCGCCTCCCTCGACGTCGTGCCTTAGAGCGATGTTTATTTTTCTTTTTTTCTATGATATAATTTATTTCTTGATTTCAATTTTAGGGCCAGGGATAAGTATAAGGGAGAACGGTTTTTAGAGGATGGGAAGAATAAGAGGGTTACGGGCTTCATTAGAAAAGAAGAAGAGTTGTTGAATGGGCTTTGGGCCTAATTGTTTAAGTAATGTGTTTATTTTCATTTCTATTTATTCTCCTCTTATAAGTAACACATTTTAAATTTATTTCTAACTATATTCAACTTTAAATTTTAAATTGATTTACACTTCAATTTACTAAATATATATATATATTTTAACAACCGTACAATTTCATTCAATCCAATATTATTCAATTCTATTGAATTATTCACTATATTGAAATAAGAATAAATATATTCATCTTCGTCGATATAATGATTTTACTAAATACCAATAAAACTTCTTTTCACCTATTCTAAGTATATAAAATTATTTACACTTTAAACTATTCTACATTTATTAAATCTTTCTTTTAAATTTTTATATATTATCTAAAAATGAATTTATTAAGTATTTAAATTTTATTAATTTTTTTTATTAAATAGACTTTACTTGTATAATAATTTGATTCCAAAATAATAATTATCAAAATCGAATTCAAGCACTTCTATTTTAATTAAATTAATTTAATATTACAGCCTTTAAAACATGGTTGTTACAGACCTCCCACCTTATGAAAATTGTGTCATCGCAATTTCTTATAAGAAGACGTCAAAAACACATGCTAACATTAACTTTCTTCGAATTTTATTAAGTTGAAACTCTATCAAAACTTAAGCAGTTAACATTAGAATCAAACTTATTGTATGTTATAAATTTAAACAGATTCATTTATTAATTTTCGTTTCTTCGCATATGAAAATTTATTGAAAATTTTCTAAGTGTTAAAATTTTTAGAAAATTTCGGCAGAGTCTCCTTTGTACGGAGAGCCGTTTACAATTTCATAAATATAATATATACGATATACCTTCACCACACGGTCGAAAATACAATATATATTAATATTTCGAACAATTCTGTATTTAATCCGAAAGCGTACCTTTATTTTGCATTTTTATGAGCAAAGCTAGTCAACCAACAAATCCAATTGCGCTTCATGAGTACCTATCTCAACTCAACAACTCATGTGAGATCATACATAAAACATAAAGTAGTATGTAATTCCAATAACAAAAGAATAAAGTTGCATTTTTATTTAAAGTAGTCGAAACATAACTTACATATTTACCCACTTGCCAACAAAATTTAAAATGTTAAAAACATCAAATTAAATATGGGTTTCAAAAGTAAATTTGTTACTTAGTGTTATAACTCTTGGATTACAAAAATGTTAACTACAACTCGAGATATGGTGGTTTCACTATAGAATGCCAATTTTCCCAACTTCCTGCTGCTGTCACACAGAGAATTAACTCTATTTGTGCTAATTTTATATGGAAGTCTAAAGCTCACAAGATGTGCTGGGATGATGTTTGTAAAGCTAAAAATGAGGGTGGCTTCGGTATCAAAAAAATTGATGATATTGCTAAAGCTGTTGCAATTAAACTGTTATGGAAATTTATTCAGGGTGACTCATTATGTTCCAAGTGGATGTATAATAAATACTGCCATAACAAAAACTTTTGGAAAATTGTAATGGATAACAATGCCTCTGCTACTTGGAAATCTCTACTTCGAGCTAGACAATGTGCAGAGGATTCATTGATAGAAAAAGTGCTACTGGTGATAATACTAACATTTGGTTTGACCCATGGCTTAATGGATACTCTCTGGTGGACAAGTTGGGGTGGAATTTCATGACAACTACTAGTAGTTATAATAGAAAACTTTCATCTCTTATAACAGGTAATAAATGGAAAAATCATCTTGATGGTGTTCCTATCAAATGCATCAAACAGTTCATAACATCAAAATTCTCAATCACATGCAACATGATCATTGGTTCTGGATTCTAACAATAATGGCCAATTCACCCTGAACTCGGCATGGAACCAAGTCGAATACAAACATGCAAAAATAAATTGGACCAGTATAGTATGGGACAAACTCTGTGCTCCTAAAATGTCTATTTGTGCTCTTATGGCCAGATTAAATAAATTGAATACTAAAGATAGGATTAGCAAATGGAATACTGGTGTTAATCTATCTTGTGTGCTGTGTCAAAATCAAAATGAAGACAGAGACCACTTATTCTTCAAGTGCAGTTATTCGAGGCAATTAATTGATGATATTAAGAATAAGCTTTAAATTAATCTCGGAAATTCATATAACATCAACCAAATCGTGGAGACTATGTGCCAAAATCAGAAAAGTAGTATACTTCACAATCATCTCATTAATATAGCATATACTTCTCTGATTTGGCATATTTGGTGTTAAAGGAACACCCGAATTTTCAAAGGACTTGAAATGCTGGTTCAAGTTAGGAAATTGTTTATAATACAAGACTGTAAACATTTAATTCAGCAAAAAGTGGATACCATTACGAAAAGCAAGGAAATTGAACTTATCTTGGCTAATTTCGGCATCGCTATTGATTCCAACTCCAATCACCGACCTCCTTAAGCTTGGTGATGTTACTGACCTCTATGTTGCGGGCTGAACTACTTTTTCCTCCAGAGTTTTGACAATTTAGGCGAATCTGCCATCTTGGGTTGGCGATGTGGTTTCTCAGATCTGAGAATTTTTGTCGTTTAAGTGAATTTTATTTTTCTCTCTCTCTGGAAGATGCGGTGTTATGGAACCTCAGTTCGAAGATGCCTTCTTTTATTGCTTTTGTCTTTGTTAAATTCACATGGCATAGTATTTTGATTTTTTTGTTTTTCTTGTTTGTTTTTTTAGTCCCAAGTTTGTTCGTATGGATGGTTTTGAGTGTGGCTCCACTTTGTTTACTCCTCCATCTATTTGACAACTTGGTCCTGGCTTTGTTTTTCTTTCCATTGTAATGTTAATATATGGACATGATATGTACTCTTTTTCCTGGCAAGATACCCATTTAGGCTGGAGGGTTGCAAGGTTTTAATAAAGCATATTATGGAAGTATATGTGTTCTAGTTTGTTTTATAAAGTACCTTTTTCCACAAAAAAAACACAAACGCAGGCCCAACCTAAAAAACTAAGTTTTTCGCCTAGCTAACATTAAAATTTCACAAAACTCCCTAAGCTAAAGTTGTTGCTTAAGTCATACTCTTTCCGGAACGGGAAAATTCATCGAAATCGGACAAACGGTTAAAAAGTAACGATCAAATGTATTCGGCTTTGTTTACATGAAATTTGGATTTTTAAGACAACAAAGATGCTTCCCTTTAAATTCAATTTTGAACAATAGCCAACTTCATAAATTTCAAAATAAATTAAAACCATTGAAAACGAATTGATGGTTTGAGATTTATGGTCAAAACTATGCTTGGTTTTTAATTCAAAATTTTATATATTGTTCAATTTTTTTCATTATTTAAGGAAACAAGATGCAATGATATTTGAATTTTATCCATCGAAAACAATAACCAAAGCAGCCATATTTTCTCTACCATAAATCAAATAATTAAATTATGCTTTCGCATGTCTGATAAGTAATGTAAAATTAGATAATAATAAAAATTTGTAGATGCGTATGTAAAATAAAGAGCTGTATAATTGCATTTGAATAAAGGCATCTTTTACTAAAGTTAAAATTAAGATCCCTTAACATTGTTAATCAATACAAGTACATCACTGGCATTAGCATTACAATGACAACCCTTCTCACATGCACTGATATTGTTCAAACTGTATTAATGATAGCATTTTATTGGAAACGTGTAAGTAATGGTTATGAGTTAAATGATACTATGGGGTATATTTCCAAAGATTTCTTTAAATTTTCACATCAACTAAAAACAAATTGCATATGTGTCATAGATTGAAGACATGTTAGCAGACAAGTTACCTTCTGTCTAAATAAATTGCTGCATATATGTATGCATTTTATTTTATTAACATCATGTTTATATAAGAAATCATCCCAACGATATCAATATAAGGTATACTGAAACGAATAGAAACAATACAACATGATATTACAACCTGAGCATGTTGCAACAAAATGGATAGGGTACTAGATTTATATGTATTAAAGGTCTAGATCTAATTCATGTACTAGAATATCAAAGTAATCTCGGTAATGACAATAATATGCAACTTTTGCAATTGATAAACTTTAGCTTTCAATGGATTGTCAAATGGCATGCAACTGATAACATGGTTCATGTGCTAAAACTAAAAGCATAAAAAATACTTGAACCTACCATTAAAAAAAACATCTACTATTTGAGTTATTATATTAGTGTTATGCTTACACTATGACAGTAGGACTGCTGTGCTTTAGATCAACCTTCAAATGCAAATTTACCAAATAAATCATTTTAGAACGATGGACTGATTTTTGTTCTTTAATTTTCAGCTTTATAGTACATAACTCATTTCAAAACTAAGCATTTCTCTATTAAAAGTTTATTTACGAGTAGTCAACATAACAAAAACAATTACATTTTCAAGATTTTCTTTCCACAATTAATAACTTAAAAGTTTATTTTGGTACATAGTGTCTTCATACACAATTTTATTTTATTTTATTTATTTATTGTTTCTACACATAATCAGGAAATAATATAGTATATAGCAACAAAATTTCACTAAACAAATTTTTTTTAACAAAATAATAATGATTGATAAGACTACTTGAACAATGAAGCAGAGAAGGAATCAAGATATTACCAAAGCTATCAACGCCTCAAACAATACAATAAGGTGAAGTAGAAGTTGGTTGTGTGTGTGACGACAAGATAACAAGGCATAATTATGAAGGCTAATTTATTTGTATGGGTTGTAAAGTGGTGCCACCTCATTGTTAATAAAAATGGAAAGAAATAAATGCACTGCAAACTTTCGAATGTCAAAACATCACATAGGTACGAAAATTTCAATAAGGTGAAGTGTGTGTGTGTGTGTATATATATATATATATATATATATATATATATGTAACGACCCAGAATTTTGAACAAATTAAATTGAAAATATTTAATTAATTCTAAATATTTGAACGATGATTTAATTTGAATCCCCGATTTAAATTTAAATTTGGCGATTAAATTATAAAATTTAATCGATTGGAAGTTGAATAATAATTTGAATCTTCAAATTTAGGCCGATTAAAAATATTTCAAAAGCTTCTAAAATTTATAATAATGATACTAAAGATAACAGAAGCTTCAGAATCTAATTTCGAATTGATTTGATCAGTTTTGAAAATGTATTGTTCGAATCGATATTTAAAAATAGCCGTCCGAGGCACAGTCTCGGAATTTGACGAAACCAGTTCCATTGGGTCCGTAATATTGAATTATTGTCGGATTTCAATTTTCGTATTTTTCGGAGTTAATACGTGGCTATACGACAAGCAAACACGCTGAAATTGGAGTTCGAGATATTATTGAAAAAAAAAACAAAAAGAAAAAGGCACGTTCAAATCCACGTTCATGACCTTACCTCCCCCATACCTTCGTACCCCTCTCCCACTCTCTTCTCTTCTATTTAAAACACCCGATCCCACCCCTCTTTCAAATTCGATCAGAGGAAAGAAAAAAAAATACAAGGGCCGAAGCCTCGTTCAAATCTCAAAACAATCAAATCGCGCGAGGCAACTCTCAATTCCAGCCGAGCAGGGAGGGTCGCGTTATCGTTCGAATCATCGATTGGGGGTCTGGGTAGTTCTTATTCGAACTCAAGTGGGTATCTGCAGGCATGGGTACTGGTGGCAAATTCTGGCACGTCGGCATCGTGAAGTCGAAGGCGAAGCAGCGAAGGTGGTAGCATCTCGTGGAAGCTGAAGTCGATGTGAGCAAACAAGGCGGCGGCAGCAGCGATGTGATGACGAGGGAGTGGCCGATATGGGGTTTCGCGTGGTTCCTAGAGGCGTACGATTGTCGCGATAGTGGCGAGACACTCGAGAACTCGATTCGAGTGGGGAGGCATTCGCGAGCTCGCGCGTGCATTGGGGTCGAAGTCTAGCACGACGGTGGGGTTGAGGTTGCGTTCGTCCGTGACGTGGGTGAGCTGGAAGGGACACTGCTGGAAGTCGCGACAGTGTTAACATGGGATTCGATGGTCTCGGAGGTTGGTCGCTGCGTGGCTTGGTTTTCGATAAACAGTAAGGTATCGATATTTTTGATTTAATTTGATACGAATATATATACATCTGGAAAAGAAAAATAAAATAAAATATTACTTAATAAAGTTTGGGGTGTTAGAAAGAAAATTTAGTTTTTAATTAGAAGAGTTGAATTTGTATAAATGGTTCATTTAATTATCGTCATTAAAAATAATTTATTTAAAGGGAATTTAGTTTCAAAAATTTAAATTTTTAGTTAAACAGATTTATTAAAAGAAAATTGATTTAAAAATAAAATCATTGGATCATTTAATTTAACAAACGAAAGTTTGTTATTCGATTTTTTTTCGAATATTGATAAATTATATAAATTGTCTATACAAGGTTAATACAATGAAGCAACGATCAAAACGGAAAATGGATTGCAAATTAAAAGCTAAGGTGAGATTTTCTCACTCGAAGGAAAATTTAATTATACAGTTATTGATTGATATGATTGATGTTGGATGTGATATTAGATATAGTAGGGTATATCTATATATATATATAGCAATATATACATATTGGCATATGTATATATTGGATTGATGATTTCCCGCCTCGTATAGCGGATGAGACCCTATTGCGCCGTTAGTAAGCAGATATTTTATAAAACCCATATACCGCGATATTCCACCTTGAAGTGGAATTGGTATTGTGCTAACGTCTTTGGATGCAGGGAAACAGGTTGGAGGGATCCAACTGGATTCCTCAACAGTATTTATTTATTTATAGATATTGTGATGTATATTCTGTTATCATATTGATATATGATGTTGTTGTTGTGATTGACCAATTGGTGCTGTTGCATCATCGGATTCAGTTTTGAAGTTTAAAAATAACGACTTTTACTTTAAAAGGATTTTTAAAGTGATTTTTGAAAATAGACGTTTTATTGAATTTTTGAATTGATTAATTTCAAATAAATAAGCGTCTAAAATTTTAAAGTTATAAAAGTTAAGATTTTTGGTGAAATTTAACCAAAGTGTGATGTTTGAAATAAATAGTTGATTTATTTATAAAATGGTTTAAGTTGGGATTTTTGAATAACTATAACGATTTGTATAAAAAGATTTATAAAATTGATATTTTATAAATCAAAATATTGGACTTATAAAACGAATTTTTATAAGTGTTAAAAAGAAGTATAAATGGATTTCATAAGTGAATGAAATTAATAGATTTATATTGTGAAGTTAAAAATGAATGAAGTTGTAGAATAAAGGATTTATAAGTAATTTACTTATAAATTGGATTTTTGCCTTTAAATGGAATATTGATCGAATTTGTTCATAAATGATTCTTTTTAAAAGTTGAAATCGTTATAAAGTACAAATGCGATTTATAAACGTTGTTTATAAATCCAAAATCACTTATTTTTATAAGTGAATTTTAGAAGTTAATAAAATGAGATTTATAAACCGGAGTTGTTATAGAAAATAGAAAATGGAATTTATGAACGTTGTTTAATAAATTCGAAAATCAATCAAATTTGATGAATTGAATATAGAAGGTTATTAAGGGAGTTTTATCCACGATTTTGGATAGTGGATAAATTCTTGAAATAAATGTGTAGAAAAGATTGAAATGTGGTTAGTGAAGTATATTCACGATTTTGGACAGTGAATATATTTTTAAGTAAAATGGATATGGTTTCGGGAAAGTGATATTTGAAATGAAGTTAATTGTTTTAAAGATGTTTTCAAATATAATGAATATCGAAATCATAGATTTCAACATTCATTGTTGAAATAGACGTTTTCGAGGAAGAAGGAAATGGTGGACTATAACAATGTTGTTATAGTAAATGATTTCCGAAAGGAAATGTTTTGATGTAGTATTGGGATTTATATATCTATCAAAATCCGAATCCCTATACTAGTGATTTTGAGTCGTCGTAACGATGTTTTACGTAACATTCGTTTTGACTCAAATAAATGTTGTTATAGTAAATGTTTTCCTTAAAGAATGAATATATACTTAATATTGATTTAAGTATATCGAATATTTTCCAAGTGTTGAAAATAAAAGATTTGTGAAATACTTATTATTAAATAAGTAAGGAAATACTTTTCCAATATGAAATGAACGTTTTGAGGTTTATCTCTGTAAAGATAAATTGAAAGTGAATATTGAAATCGATTTGAAAATCGTATATCAGTAGATATTTTAAAATATAAATCCACTATGGAATTTATAAAGGAAATGGAAATTCGTTTTAAAAATAAACGTTGATTTATTTTTGAAGTGGAAATTTTATATCTAGTAAAGATATTTTTGAAGATAAATAATTTGGGAAAATTATTTGGAATCTGATGATGTTGCGCATCTTTATTAATAGTTAAATAACCGACTATCAATAATTACCTTTAGATAGGTATTTGTTGTGAATTGGATGAATTTGAATGCCACACTTGTTTTTGAATAAGCGCTCACTATTCGGGTTAGCCGGGAAAGGACCATGGGGTCGTATAACCCATTCCGAATATGTGATACGTCGTTATGAATTGCATTTGAAGACCGGTGTTGAAGACCGGATATTTTTGAAAACGGAAGGATTACCGTCGAGTTACTCTACATCGGCTGATCTCCGGTTTAGAGGTTTATCACCCTTAGTGACGGGAAGTCCCGACGTGATTGAAATTTATCCGGATGTGCAAGGGCTTCGTGAGAAGTGCCTTCGGTTCTGTTCGATCCCGGAACAGACTTGTATGGATTGTGTGTCTGACGTTACAATTTGAGATATAAAGCTGATTTCTTTCAAATACATTTCTGTTGGTGGCGGAGAATTTATTCTCTTAGCTTAACACCCTTCTTTGAGACGTACGAGCTCAGAGGTTATGTAGTTGAAATTTATCAGCGATATACTCCCAATTTGGTAACGTGACATACTGAGTGTTGCTGTGAAATGATCAGTGTTTGATCATTTGCGATATGATCATTTGTTTGATCTTATATCTTTGTGATCATAGGTTGATCATTTGTTTGACCCAAAGCATGGCTTTGTAGAAAGCGTAGCTTTGTGGACGAGACTTCGTCGAGCCTCACACCCCGGAAATGGTCAAAACAGGAAGGATGCGGCAAGGTTCTAGGGAGTAGCGCCCCTTAGTGTATGTCATTCCTTCTGGATAAAGGTGGTATCATGGTATGGAGCCCAGATACTTAACCTCTGTGGTTGCTGCAAATTTATTACTTTGTGGTTGTTGCGAATCGGGGATCCTCGGGAAGATCGGTGACGATCGGGGGATGGCATACGCGTGTCAGTAGTTACCTATTTTTGCAGAGGTAACCCGGCCTTGTGTTGGCAGAGATCTAACCGTAACGTTAGGTTCTCGGGTCGTCTATTCCAGGGACGTACCCATCGTGGAAAAGGAAGTTCCTTAGCCTGACCATTTGTTGGAAATCCAAAGAAACAATACGTGACGCGTACGGTTTTAGTTGTATTACCTGCTATGGAATGTGGCGGTAACCTGCTATTGAACATAGTAGCTATAGTAGGCATACGATACTGGTCGTATGTTGGCTAAGATTAATATTATACTTTCGAAATGTTTTCTACACTATGCACTAATAATAATATCAAAAAGGATTTGATTTTGCGTAGTAAGCATCTTCGACTATCATAAGAAGAAATCTCCTCCAATTCTGCGTTTGCATTGTGTGTGTGGCGGGAGGTCTTATGGTAGTTTCATTTTCCAAAAGCATTGCGAATCTATTTTAAAATTATCCTGTTGTTTATTCTAAAGATAAACTGTTTTACGATCTCACACCAGTCACCATGACTGACTCGGAGTTTATTGTTTCCCTTCTAAACTCTGGGTGCCCACCAATTTCCACACGGGCAGCCTAGAGTTATGTTATCAGGATATTCTGGATATTCTGGAGCTTTGGAAGCAAGCTGGATGACGAGACGTAGTATTTGTATCTGATAGTATTTATTCCGCTGTGTATTCTGTATGAGGACAAGTTTATATAACTGTCCATTGTTGTATATGACTCTGATTGATGTATGTATAAACTGATATAGTTCTTTGTTTTAAAAGACTAGTGTTATCTAATATATATTGTTCCGCTGCGATGTGTAAGATTCTGATATTGTTTTCTGTTCTGATGTTGTTCTTTCTTCTTCCTCTTCTATTCTTCTCTTCTTCTTCTACTCTTTTCTTCTTCTTCTACCTTTTTCTTCTTTCTTAAACCATAACTTTTCGGGTTTCCGGCATTCGATGGCTCGACAGTCGATAAAGTGAGTATCGATGTCGAATTTTCGAAAGTCGAAAATTCCTGGATGTTACAATATGTCAGGGACGAAAATATCTAGGCAAGTAGAAAGTGTAGCTACATAAGTGAATCAAAGTGATGTCAAATCACTTCTTTTTTTGAAATGGTACTTTATATACAATATGTCACTGGGACAACATACCACATGTCAATAAATGTTCGAATCACGCTACGCAAGTTTCGAACTTGTGACCTCTAGCACCATAGCCAAATCACTTAACCACTTAGACAATGATGCTTGTCAGATATCAAATCAGTTAGTTCCATTAAATGCATGAACATGCAATTTGAATTCAACACTAAAAGATGTAAAGATCAGTAACATTTCAAGGCAAGTTATATATATATATATATCAATGTAGTACTCTATTTTGAAGTAAGACTACTGAAGTATATAAGGGTTGGAATGAAATTTTCATTTACAAGGTGAGCATGTATAGGATTTCAAATGAAAGCTAATATTTGAAATAAAATTTTCAAAACTTATAGAAGTGCCAATGTGTATTGATAGCTTGCAAGCACTAAAATTAATACATACATACATACATACATACATACATATATATATATATATTTAAAAGTATGTTATTCTTATATAAATTAAACCTATTAGTAAGGAGGTACTTATAATTCAATGCACATAAACAAGCTACTTAAACTTGCCAGGGACGAAAAAGAAAAAAAGGAAGTAGGCTTAGTTTTTTCTTTTTGACTATTCTCCAAAACCAAGTATAATAAAGGACATGACATTGCAACATACTCAACAAAAGATATGCAAAACATAGTACAAGCTGAAGTGACAGGGACAAAGTAATGAAATAATTTGAAAATCTAAATTAACATAGCAGCAAGAACGAAATGAATTGAACAAAACAAGAAAATGAATTTCAACCCCAACAACTTGTCAGTTCTAACCAAAAGGACAGTTCCAGGCAACAGCATAATTTCATTCTTCCTTAATAATATATGCTTCTATTTAACTGGGCAGGGGCGAAAAACCTTAGTAAATTATTCAAGGCAACTGTTCAAGTAATAGTATAACAGGCAGGGACGAAATTAATTCTAGGTCTTTATATAAGTTGCAGATGAACACTTCAGAGGACAGAAACTAAAATATTAAATAAGAATGCATTCTCTGAACTAATTTTATACCGATTTATTTGCTGATCATTTCATCCCATTAGTAAATCATCCAAACAGTAAATTATCTCAACATCCATTATTAAATATAGTTGTGTGGGAAGAATGTAAGGAAATTTGACCGTTTTGTTAGGAAATTAATGCGAAACGTTTCCTTCTTCATTATGTGGTACATTAATGGACCGTTTCCTTCCTCAAACGTTTCCTTCCTCATTATGTGGTCAATAGAATCTAAAGGGTTTTCCTATTAATATGCTAATAAATAAAACGGTTATAATCTAGAGCGTTAATTTCTCTCATTTTGATCTTGATGGACGATCAAGATTAAGTCTACAAATCTGGAAATTTGATCCTCTCTCTGCCTATAAATATTAACCTTTGCCCATCACAAAGGATATAAGAAAACACATAAAGAAAATATAGGAAAAGAGAGAGAAACTATTCTCCTTTATCCATTGATACAGCCTTCGACAACAACCATTGTTGATTCGTATACAAGATGTCTGGAGGTATGTTTTATTAATTCATTACATATGTGATAATCATGTAATTCTAGATCTTAGGGTTTATATTATTCACAAGATATAGATTACATGTGGTATCAGAGCCAATTTTAGAATTCATGATTATCCATCAATATATAAAACGAAACTACCATAGATCTATGATATGATGTTTGTAATTTTACTATGATAATGATAATGATTATTAATATTAATATGATTCAAGTTTAATATTCATATTATTTAAGTTCCTACAGTAATCATGATTATCAATATTGTTCTATTTACTGTATTCTTAGATCTGGATCCGGAAAGTTCATATTTCCGCAAAAGTTAATTTTCTACTTTAATATTTGACCTACTGTATAATATGGAACAACTTATTATATGCGAATACTTTTCAGAAAGTATACATATTGAAAACAATTGTTTTCTACTTTGACATTAAATTCATGACCTGGAACTTGCAAGATAATTGTCTATATATGATTTACAAAATAATTATTTATATGTTAAATTCATATATGGAATTTACTTGGAGTTACTAAACATTTATTATCCTTGCTGTGGATTACTTGAAAGAATGAAAAAAGTTTATGCAAAAAAAAAACATTAATGTTTATCTCTTTTCTCTCTTGTTTTAGTTTTCTCTTCCGCACTTAATTTCCTTGTTTCCTCTGGTCTGATGCATGCAGTCCCGTCCACAGGCGGCTGCTGCTTGCACAATAACGCATGAAACATTAACGTTTATTATTCTTTCATGAGTATGGTTCTACTACCTACCCACAGGAGGCGCTAAACCTAACCTTTTATTATGACATGTTGTGTTTTATTCTAATAAAGAAGCCTATATTTCTTTTATATCTGTAGTTGCAATGCCCTCAAACCTTAATTCGTACGCTACGTCTATCGTCAAACACAATGGAACCAACTACTCAGAATGGAAAGAGCAAGTTGAGTTTTCTTTAGGCGTACTTGAACTGGACATGGCTCTCCTTAAGGAAAAGCCAGCCCCACTTACTAACACAAGTACGCCTGAGGAAAACAAACTCCATGATGATTGGGAACGATCTAATAGGCTCAGCATGATGTTTATGCGAATGGTGATTGATACCAACATCAAAACCTCTCTACTGAAAACTGAAAGTGCAAAAGAATATTTGCAATCCATTGAAAATCGATTCAAGACTGCAGACAAATCCCTTGCTGGGAAACTTATGGCAGATCTTGTAACCATGAAGTTTGATGGTTCTCGCTCAATGAGCGCTCATGTCATTGAAATGATTAACCTTGCTGCCAAACTTAAGAACTTGGGATTGGTTATGGACGATGCTTTTCTCGTCCAATTCATTCTCACTAGCTTACCTCCTCGGTATGAACCATTCAAAATTCATTACAACACTATTACGGAAATGTGGAGTCTAAATGAATTGACTAACAAACTGGTTCAAGAGGAGTCTAGGCAAGGCTCGCAAGGCATTAAAGTTGCTTATTTCACTCAAGGGGTTGGAAAACAAGCTGACAAAAAGAATAACTCACAGCATAAAAGAGCACCACCCAAATCTGATGACGCCACTCAACCATCCAAGAAGAAAAGGAAGGATGATGTCTGCAAATTCTGCAAGAAACCTGGACACTTCCAGGCAGATTGCATTAAGCGCAAAGCATGGTTCGAAAAGAAAGGTAACCCAATGGGTTTCGTAAGTCATTTCGAATCAAATCTTACTAATGTACTATTGTTACTGCGTGGTGTATAATTTTTTTTCTTCAGATTATGGTGCACTCAAACGAAGAATAAATTGAGAATGAAATTATGTTGGACTACAGTAATGAGTTTACAACATATGATGCGAGTGGCATTTTTTTTTCATTTTTAATGTAGTACATAATTCAGTAATGCGATATTTTGTTTATGTAGATATACCAGTCACGTGAAAAATTAGTTGAATGGATTCGTAACATAGACAAACGTCTTGGTTTTGTAATCACTATTATGAAATCAGATATGGGTGCATCTAATAAAAAACCAAGAATAATGTTTGCATGTGAGCGTGGTGGTTTTATAAGAGGAGTAAAATTAAAGATCCAACAAATTATAGATTGATGGGTACCAAAATGTAATTGCCCATTTAGGCTTAAAGGTGTGAAACTTGTTTCTTTGGATGAATGGCATTTGGTTGTAGTCAATGGTGTATATAACCATTTCGAGTTGAAGCATAATGAAGGACATTCGTATGTAGGTAGGTTAAATGAAGAAGAGATCAAACTAGTGATTGAAATGCATTGAAATATGGTCAAAGCCGAAGAAATTTTGCATACACTAATGATCCTTCTAATTGTACAACCATCAAAAAATGGATAATAGTCACGTGCATATATATATATACACACACACACATGTATATACATGTATATATACATGTGTGTGTGTGTATGCCAAAGACCACCTAATAAATTTTTACAAGCAAACAATTATCATTATGACAACACTTGTATTACATAAGAATATTACTAATACTAAACGAAGGTAATAATTACCTAATTAATCTAAATATTATCAAGAAATACATGAATATCTTTCACTGATAAATAACTCTCTGAAGATGGATCCCATCGAGCAGCACGTGGTATGTTCTCATAGTAAATTTTAGTGAAAGGATGAAAGCATGGAAAGTGCTCAAATATCCACGTCTCTAATAAACATAGATAACCTACAATTTGCTTAACACCCGTACAACAAGCTAAACCAAGCTGTCTATACAGAAATGCAAGTACCGCTGAACCGCATGAATAAGTACTAACTTCATTCAAATCTTTCAATGTGTCTGATAGACACATATGAAAATGTTGTGAGTCAGCGGAATATATATCTTAAGGATAAATTAACACTAGAGGGGGTTGAATAGTGTTTAATGGATTATATGAATATTTTTCAAATTCTTTAAGATTATACTTGGAATGATATAATTAACAATCGCAGAAACAATCATAGAGTCAAAGTACAGATAAAAGTAAATGCATTAAAAGTAAAATAAAAGAACACACCAGGATTTTATACTGGTTCGGAGTTGCCCTACATCCAGTCCTGCATAATTCCTTGTACGGATTTCTTTTCAACTAGTAAATGCAAATACAAGCTCTATTTCAAGGCTACGAGACACACCCTCCAGAATCGTCTAATGGGATATTCCTAACAACGAATAAAGAAACCAAAAGAAAAGAAAATTTCATTCAAGAAATTAAAAAAGTTCTAATATATAAAAAGCGTACCTTTTTCCGATCCATTTCACCATTTTGTTCTGAATTATATATTGTTGTGAAGCACATGTTAGCAATTTCTGTATCTGATTCATTATCGCTTGAGGATGTATTTGAATCATCCAGTGTTTGGTGTAGTTTTTAGTTTATCGAGATGTGGACAGTCTCGTTTTAAATAACCAGGGTCATCACAATTATAACATCTAATACTATTTCGTTTCCACTCCCGCTTTATGGATTTTTGTTGTTATTTCTTTTGAAAATTGTTCATCTTCCTATATTTTAGAAATTTTCTGAAATTTATTGTCATGAAAGCAATCTCTTCATCTTCATCGCTGTCTGAATCTAGATTGTCTGTCATTGCATTAAAAGCTATAGATTTATTTTTTATTGCTTTGCTTTCTCTCCTACCCTACATTTGCGCTTCAAAAGACATTAAATTGCCAATTAACTCTTTAATTTTTAGAGTGCTAATGTTATTAGCTTCTTTGATTACAAGAGTCTTTTGATCCCATTAAGGAGTAAGTGAATTGAGGATTTTTCTAACTTGATCCTCTTTAGAAAAACTTTTACCCAGTGCAATAAGCGAGTGTACTATATCTTGCAATCTACTATACATATCAGATATGGACTCATTTTGAATAATTGAAATTGCTTTGTTAACGTGGAAATTTTGGTCTATTTAACCTTACTTGTGTCTTCATGTGTAATTTGCAAAGTTCTCCAAATTTCAAATGCAGACTTACGTATAGATACTCTATTAAATTCATCTCTATCTATTGAACAAAATAATATATTCATAGCTTTAGAGTTACTTTGTGCAACTACTTTTTAGTCAACAATCTATTATGCAAAATTAGTCTCGAGTTCAGTGTACTGAGTTGGTGTGATATTCCATGTGTCTAAACCAATTGACTGTAAATAAATTTTCATTCTACATAACCAATATATGTAATTACTGCCATTAAAAAGTGGAGGTCTAACAGTTGATTGTCCTTCGACAAATGAGTTACTAATAAGTGTATTAACCGTGTTAATTACTAACAGTACTATTACCAGTGTTGGTAGCTATTTTAAACTTTTTCAAAAATCAAATTATGAATACTTTGAAAACCAATGCTCCGATACCAAGTGTGAGTCAACAGAACAGGGATCTTAAGGCTAAATTAACACTAGAGGGAGGGTGAATAGTGTTTGATGGATTATATGAATATTTTTCAAATTCTTTAAGATTCTACTTGAAAAGATGTAATTAACAATCACAGAAACAATCATAGAGTTAAATTACATGTAAAGGTAAATGCAGTAAAAGTAAAAAGGAAAGAACACACCAAGATCTTATACTGGTTCGAAGTTACCCCACATCAAGTCTCGCACAATTCTTTATATGGATTTCTTTTCAACTAGTAAATGCGAATACAATCTCGATTTCAAGGCTACGAGACACACCCTCTAGAATCCCAGTCTCTGGGTAGAGTCACTTGATTTTCGAACCACAAGCACACTAGATTTACGAGCTACTAAGCACACCCAATTGATTTAAACAGGATACAATCACACCTACTTGAATTTCAGGGGTACCAAGCACACCACAAAGTATAAGAGTGTGATTTGATAGAATTTACTTACTCAGATCTTTGATCTTAATTACAATTGATCCTATAACTCTTGAATATTACTTGATCTTGAGAGAGATGAGAGAAATGAGAGAGCGTATGAAAGAGAATTGTAACGACCTCGGATTTTATAAATATTTAAACTGATAATTAATTTAATTTTTGAATTAAAATTGTAAAATTAAATGATAAAGTGATGAGAGTTTCCCCGAATTCAAATAAATTTTGTATAAATCATTTAAATTTGAAATATTATATATGTATGTATATATATGAATATATATGTAATTGGGCATATAAGAGTAAATTTGAAATTATATATATATATATATATATATTTTGATTTGAATTCAAATCGTAAATAAATGGTCTAAAAATAGAAATACAAATATATAAGATAAGTTATAAAATACAAAGTAAACAATTGCTAGAAATTTAACAACATATTAACTATGGGAATTCATTTTTGTTTCAAAGTAATAAGACAAAATACAAGATAAGAAAAGAAACAAAAATACAAAGGATAAAAATATATTCAAGTATGTAACAATATAAAGCAAAACAAATAAATCATATTCATGTACAAGTTGAAATGTAAACATGTAAACCTGGAAGTAAACAAGGAACAAAAAAATAAATGGTTATGAACAAAACATATAAAAGATAGAAATAAACTTGCAAAAGCAAATATATATGCAAGTGTAAACAAACAATATATATAGTGAAGCTTGCAAAGGAAGATATGGCAAGTAGATAAGTATATGTATTTTGTACAAGTCAATTAATGCTCAGCCTAAAGAAGAAACCATATAAATATAAATTTGTACAAGGCAATTAATGCCAAACCTTAGCATGCATAAGTATTATCATCCCAGCCTCCAATTGAAGAAAATATCACTGATCAAATTTGTACAAACAAATATATTACCCTGTACAATTTTCTATCACCCTGTATTGTACAATAAAAAAAGTGTACCCTGTAATCTTCATTCCTTTTTATATCCATCAACTTCTTCATTCTAGCTCTTTCCTTCAATACTGAGAAAAATTTGAAGCTAAAAAAAACCATAAACAAATTCAACTTCAACAACACCAACCTGAGAATCAAAGATAGGGGTTTCCAGTTTGAAGTTACAAGCATGTGCAAATTTAAGTGCTCTGTTCTTCTTCTGGGAAACAACTATGAGTAACATTACCTTAAGCATCTGAATGAGTTGCAAGTATACATATCTGGAAAAAATATGTATGATGTGGTTTACTGTGAATGTATGTTAATGTTTAAATATATGCCTGCATTGAGTTAGCTCTATTTTTTTCTCAAAATCAGATTACAAAATAAAATCCCTATCTCTTGATTTAATCACTGTTAGAACTTAGGATATAAACAAAAGATGTTTGTTTGATCATGAACTAAGATCTAAAAATTTATTTAAGTAAAAACAACTTGTAAATACCTCTGGAACTTAATTAACCCGAGAAAAACTTAAATAAGTTAAAAATTCAAGTTGCTTAATTTAGGAATTCAGAGTTGTAACTTGAATTTGTATCCTATAACATGATTTTTAAGGCAAAAATTATAGTTTTTAGGATAGGGATTGGAGAGTGAGCTGTGATTGTCTGGATTTCATTATTCTGGTCATTTCTGGTGATCTACTTAGATGTGGAGGTCAGGTCTTTTCCTGGAGGTGGAGAAGTGATCAGAGAGTAGTGGAAAAATATTTGATTGTGGTGCATTTCATCGAGGAGGCAGCGGTGGGGAAATTTCTCCAGGAACCCTAGTTTTGAATGGGTGATGTATTTTGGTCGAAATGACTTCGCGGGTTGATCGAGTTCAACAATATTCAAGGGAATGCTAGCTTGGAGGTTGTCGAAGACGTGGCCGGAGGTGATGACGCTCCGGTGGTCGGAGGAGTGCGTGCGAGGTGATTACAGGGTTGGCTTCCGGTTCTAGGAAGTCGAGAATGGCTCGATTTTGTTTTAGGGGATTTTCGTGTGATCTGGGTTCAAGAGCGTGGTCGCGTGGGTTCATGTGATGGTCGAGGGTAGCTGCGACGATCATCGGAGGTCGGCCACGTCGGTGCACGTGCACCATGTGCACGTCAGAACTGGGAAGATGGGTTTTGGTGATTGACTCGGGGTTTCCTACGATTTTGCTCGCGTTCGTCTCGAAGTAGATGGCATGTTGACTCGGGGAAGGACTCGAGTAAGTCTCGGGTTGGATATAGAAACAGTTTCAGTTTTGAAACAAAACATAGATTTTTAGAAAACTTTTTAACCTAAGTTTTAAATAAATAGTTTTGACTTAAGTTTTGATTAATAAAGATTTAATGATGATTTATTAATGATTTGGATTAATGAAGTAAGTAATTAAAGGGTTAAAATCATTAATGAAGAATTATTAATTAAATATTAATTAATGATTAAAATTGATTAATCAAGTGATTAAGCAATAATTGATTAAGGATAATTAATGGTAATTAATTAAGGGTTAATTAATGTGATTAATTAAGGAAGATTAATTTAAAGGATAATTAAATAATTAAAGGTTAATTATTTAATGATTAAAGGTTGATTGATTTATTAATTAAGGTTGATTAATTAATAACTAAAGGTTAATTAATAAATGATTAATGGATAATTAATTAAAATGGTTTGTAATTAATTAATGTTAATTAAACCAGGATTAGTGATAAATCTGATTTAAATTAATCAGATAATTAATTGATCTTACTTATGGATGTTTGGATTCTATTGGATGTGAATTGTTTGATATCCCTGATATGTGACGCTTTGTGATATATCCTGATTTATGTTGTGATCTGTAATGTAATTAATTATCTGTGATATATATCTATCTGTGATCTATGTATGAACGATAAGCGTTATAGTTAATACCGCTTATCAACTATATTTCTGTATTCTAATCTGTGATGATTGAATGATGTTGCACTACTGTGTGAAACCCCTGGACCACACCATACACACACAAATATGGATTTCACGTGGAAATCGGTTAAGTCACAGATGATTTAAATTCAATATTTTTAAAATTGAAATTTTAATTTCAATTGATTTTGAAATTGGAAATTGGGGTTTAATATGAAAAGCTTTTGAAAGGGGTTTTAAAGATATTTTGGATATCTTGAAATTTAAATAATTTGTTTTAAATTTGAATTCAAGTTTGAAATTGAATTCTATGATTTGAAACTAGGGATTAAAGATGCTGTACAAGTTATATATGGGTTAAACCATTTTAAAGGTATTGATTTGAGAATTTGAATTTAATTCAAGGGTTTTAACTCGTGTAAATATAACTAGATTTTTCCGAAACGAAAACTACTTGTTTTCAAATAATAATAGCTTTCATTTTAAGAAAGGATTTCCAAATTGTGTTGAAAGGTTTCAAGTTTGAAATGGAATTGAAATGTTTTGAAAGCTATGAAATGAGTCTTTGATTCAAAGACCGGATGAGTTAATCCAACTTGAAATAGAATTGTTTTGAAAGGCTATGAATGAATCTTTGGAAACTAGTTTTGAAAGCTATAAGTTAAATCTTGACTTAAAGATTTAACGAGTTAATTCAATTGAAATGGAAATTGTTTTGAAATCCATGAATGAATCTTTGTGAACGGGGTGAACTTTGTGAATTGAATCTTTTTGTTTAAAAGTTTAAAAGTGTGGAAATTGTTTAAACCATTGAAGCTTTTTGAAATGAATCTTTTTGTTTAAAAGATTGGAAATGGTAATTTGTTTTAACCATTCGAATGAAAAGTTTTGGGCTTTAAGCTGTGATTTAACTGAGACCCCAGTATCCACATAATTTTTAATTGCGCTCGTTATTCGGTTTAGCCGGGAGAGGACCTTTGTAACATCCCGTATTTTTAAGCTATTGAATTTGAACATTTAATTCGTTTTAAATGTTAATGTGGGTCCTTAATTGATTTTGAAATGAATGGATTTGGGTTCAATCAATGAAATAAACTATAAATTTTAATTATAGCAATTCTGGTTGAATTTGAATAATGGAAAATAATAATTAAATATTCGGGATTGGGATAAAAAGGTGGATTTGGGTGTAAATAGCTATTAAATGGTGTTTAAATGTATTTTTAGGTTCGATTGGTTATAAACAATATTATTGGAATTTTAGAAGAATTTTAAAGTTGATAAATTAATATTTGGGATTTTATATTAATTTTAAAATGAATTTAATATTATTAAAATGCAATTTAATCAGATTTTGGTCCAGAATGAGCCGGAATGATTTTTATTGTGTTTATAAATTTTATATGATTTATTATTGAGTTATTAAATTTGTAAAAGTAAAATTTTAAGCGTTTCTGATAATTTCAGAAAATCGCTAGATTTAATAGACGAGTTAAAATAGCTTTCCGGGGCACAGTCTCGGAATTCGACGAAACCAGTTCCATTGGATCTGTAATAGTTAGTTATTATCGGATTTCAATTTTCGTAGCAATTGGAGTTGTCGTTTGACCGGGGCAGCTCGAAACGTATCGAAATCGATTTAATCGATTTAATTTTAAATTGATCGTTTTATCCCGTATTTCGCGCATACGATCAAATTAGCTTACGAAACTTGTTCCATTGTGTCCGGAACGTAGAAAAACCCCAGGATAGCCTGTCGAAGCGTGAGAATTGGAGGTCGTTTGCGTAAACTGTCGATTCGAGAAATTCTATTAATTTAATAATATTAAAACAATTATATATAATCTTTTTCTCTCTTAAACCCTAGCAAAAAGAACAGGCCGCCGCTCTTATACGTTCAATGGCCGATAATCATCTCGCTTCCACTTCAAAGATCTCTCCATCCATGCGTTTAATTCAAGAATGATTAACTAGGAAATTGTTGAGCACCTCGAGATCTTAACATCTAACGGTGGCGATCGTATATGGAATTGTGGATGGCCGGTAAATCGAGGTGGAAGGACCGCCGTTCGTGTGTGATTTCGTCGTGGAGGGGGCGACCGGATTGGACAAGGATCTGGGCGTAGGTGGAGGTCGAGGCGCTTTTCGAAGGGGTAGGTCCTGATCAACGTGGAGGCGATCGATTATGGTGCGGCGGTTAACCGTAAGTGACGAAGATGGGTTCGTTTCCTCTGTTCGTACTTGCGTGAGAAGGAGGGAGGCGGGCCGTATATTTTTTGGTAATATAAAAAAAATATAGAAATTGTTTTTAAATTAATTTCAAAACTTTGTAATATCATAACGAACTCATATGATATTAGATTCAAACGAACCTGGAAGCGTTGGAATCGCAGGAACGCGTACTACGCAGTGGAACAATTCTGGAATCATTCCGGGCAAGTAGGAATTTGGGTTAAATCGGACGTCGTCCGGTTTAATTTAAATTTCGAACGCTCGCCAAAAAACTCAAGGTGAGTTATTCTCACTCACATCTGGATGCTAGACATTATAAATAGTTGATATTTAAATATCTATGTGAATGGTTGATTATATCTGTGATTATCAGTCTGGTTGATATTTATATTGCGATGTGCTAATATCTGTGATGCAGGGAGAAACAGGTTGGAGGGATCCAACTGGATTCCTCACAATGTAGCAATTATTTTATAATTGATAGTGATACCTGTTTATATGATGTGATTGATAAATCTGGAAATTTAGTTGTTCTGTGACATTGTGGTATAAATTGTAATCACAGAATTAAATTATAAATGGCTAAAAAAGTGTTTTTACGAAATAAAATGAATTGTTAAATTTAGAATTTCAAAAAATAAAATTTGAAATCGGATTTGAAAGGAAAAATGTAAATTGGGCCAAATTGGGATTTTGAATATAATGGGAAGTTTATGAAATGGGTAAATGGAAAGTATAGTTTTCTGGAGATTAAATTTATGAAATTATAAATTGTTTAAAATAACGATGTTTATTTTAATAACGACTAATGTTATCCGGAAATTAAAAATATGTTAAAATGGAGTTTCCGACTATAAATAAACAAGTTCAAATGAAAAACAGAATGTTTTGAAATGTCGTATTTCATTGGAATGTAACTAAGTGAATTGGAAATTTGGCTTCCATTGAAAATTCACCAAGATGTTTATTTAAAAATGTTTAAACTATATTAAAAAAATGAATTTCCGAAAATGGGAAAAATTGTGATTTAACTTCGGAGGAAGTTATAGTTAAGTATGGAATTGGAAATTTATGTTGAAATCATAAATTGACTTGAAATAAATCAGTGGATTTATATGAAAGAGTACTTTGGAATGTTTTGAAACGAGAAAGTGATTCCCTGGGAAAAACCAAGTTAGTGTTTTTAAAGATTTTATTTAATTTAAAAGTTAAGTTTAAAATTTGTTTAAAGAGTATTTTTAAGAAATTTGTTATTTTTAAAGTAACAAACTAATAAATTAGAAATCGTAATGATTTGAGAATATATTAGTAAATATTTTTACGAATGGATTTATTTAAAAGTTGGTTTTGGCTTAAGTTGTTAAAATTAGCATTTTTCTTCTTATAACGCTATTTTGAATTTAGTTAAACTAAAACCCTTATTTTTAAATCAAAGTTTATGTGTTAATAACTAGTTTTCTTCACATATTTTAAATTTATATTTTGAGTAAATAAATAGAAGTAATTTTCATATTTTAAAGTATATTTCAGTATAAAGTATTTTTAACTGGTTTAAATGCAAATTGTTTTATACTTGGTTATTCCCGATGGGAATAAAGGGTAAAAGATTTACCTTGTAAAGGAAGAGTGGAAATTGTTTTCAAATGAGTTTTGAAAATGTGAAAATATATCTTTGAAAGATATTAGAAGAAAATAAATAATATGGAGATTATTTATTGTGTGATGGATGTGTATGGATGTTTGTGAACATTAATTGATAGTTAAATCACCGACTATCAATATTGGCCAAATGCGCGATCGTTTCGAAGAGACCGGGATCGAGTTTCCGTATACCGGGATTCTAGGTCTGGAGACTCGAAAACCACTTCGATCCGGTTTGTACGTTTCGCGAAAACGATTTCGGAGTCGAAGATGGAGCAGTGAAGTGCAAGGGCTAGTCGCTACTAATCCTGAGGATATTTCCAAAATGGATGTAGTAGGGGTAGTGCCTTCGGTTCCGTTCGGACCCGGGACGGACTTGTATGGACGAATGCTTTCGTGACATCGTCAGGTGGACGATGGGCATTCTAAGGGATATGTGCTATAAAGGTATCGTTTAGCCTCAAGCCTCATCAACCGGGAATGACTGAAAATCAGGGGATATGCAGCAAGGCTTCGTGGGTAGCCCCCACTTGAGAGTAAGGTCATCCCTGTCTAGATGTCCCTTTTATTTCGGCTTAGTGGTGCGGTTGCTGATCCCAACCGTGGGGTGATTTTACTTGGAATTATCCAGTAAGGGATGATTCCGGCCTTGTGTTGCAGGGGAGCGGGCGTACTCCTCGGTACTGTGATCTAGGCCACGTACTGTGACAAGTGGTACCCCAGTGCCTAGTCATTCGTTGGAAATCCATTATCCCTACGTGCCTGTACGGTTTTGATTGTGCCCAACTATTGTTGAAATGTGAGATGCAAGCATTTCAGCTAGATTCTATTTTACTTTCTATAGACACTATTATAATATCAGAGGATTTTAATATAAAAGTATTTTAGCTATCGTAAGGTAAAAACCCGACATGTTTATTTGTGGCGTGGTCTTACGAGATGCTTTTGTTTTTAAAGAATTTTGAAACTTTAATAATCAATTGGGTGTATTTATGATGCGCTGGTATTCCAGACTGACTCGGGTGTTATTTTATTATAATGCTCGGGTCAGACCGAGTATATTTCAGGATAGGTTGCTATGGAGCTAAGGAGAGGAGCTGGAGTCCGAGACGTATTTCTCGTACTTGTATTATTCCGCTGCTGTGATTGTTGAGATTGTTTGACTGGTTATGGTTGGTTGTATTGATATACTCTGATGATGATGTATTGTATATAAACAGATATAGTTTTGATTTGTGTAAAGTTCTGTTCTATATATTATATTTTATTCCGCTGCGACTGTGAGGTTTTGATGTTGTTTAGTTCATTCTTCTTCTTCTTCTACCTTCTTTCTTTTCCTACAATCTATCTTTTCCGGCGTTCGATCGTCGGCATATTATACTGTTGAGTATTTTGTGTCGATTTTCGAGGGTCGAGAAGGGTGGGTCGTGACAACCTTTGTGTCATATAACCCATTCCGAATAGTGATACGACGATATGGATAGAATTTGAAGACCGGTGGTGAAGACCGGGTATTTGCGAGAACGATAGGATGACCTATCGATTGTCTCTGCACTGAGTCGTGCCGGTATAGAGATTTCCTAAGTGATGGGAAATCCGATCGGGATTGTGAATACCAGGATTGCAAGGGCTTCTTTGGAAGTGCCTTCGGTTCCGTTCGATCCCAGAACGGACTTGTATGGATGTGTGTCTGACATTACACTTTGAGATGTAAAGCTGGTTTCTATCAAATACATTTCTGTTGGTGGCGGAGAATTTATTCTCTTAGCTTAACACCCTTCTCTGAGACGTACGATCTCAGAGGTTATGTAGTTGATGGTTACTAGTGATACATTCCCAATTTGGTAATGTGGCATACGAAGTGCTGTTGATCAATTGTTGATCAAAGCGTGGCTTTGTGAAAAAGCGTGGCTTTGTGGACGAGACTTCGTCGAGCCTCACAACCCGGTAATGGTCGAAACATGAATGTTGCGGCAAGGTTTTTTTAGGGGTAGCGCCCCTAGAGTATGTCATTTCCTTCTGGATAAAGGTGATATCATGGTATGGAGCCCAGATATTTTACCTATGTTGATGCTGCAAATTCATTATACTTTGTGGTTGTTGCTTTGAGGATCCTCAGATAAAGGTCGGTAACGACCGGGGGATGGCATAGCTCGTGTGTTAGCTACCTAGTTACAGCTGTACAACATGATGTAGCATCGGCCTTGTGTTTGCAGAGAGCAGGTTGACTCTCGAGGCGTCTTTCCAGAGGCGTTTCCATTTCGGTGTAAGGAAGTTCCTTTGCCTGACCATTTGTTGGAAATCCAAAGAAACAATACGAACCTTGTACGGTTTTAGTTGTAGAACCTGCCATTTACTTATGGTGGTCACCACTGTTTAGATGGTAGCTATAGTAGGCATACAATAATGGTTGTATGTTGGCTAAGATTAATATTGTATTTTCGAAAGGATTTTCACACTATGCACTAGTAATAATATCAAAAGAGTTGTTTGCGTAGTAAGCGTGTTTGACTATCATAAGAAGAAATCTTCTCCAAGTCTGCGATTGCATTGTGTGTGTGGTGGGAGGTGTTATGGTAGTTTCATTTTCCAAAAGCATTGCGGGTTTCAATGTTTAAAGTCTTTTGTTGTTTGTTTTAAAGATAAACTATTTTTGTTGCTGACACCAGTCCCATGACTGATCCGGAGTTTATTGTTCCATTTTAAAACTCTGGGTGCCCACAATTTTCCACACGGACAGTCTAGAGTTGGGTTTCTCAGATATTCAGGTTGAGTAGATTATCTGGAGCTAGTTCAGTTTAGGAGTTCATTGACTGTTCTTGTTTAGCTTGGTGCATCGTGATGGTGGTTCGAGCTGATATTGGAGTTGTTGGATTCATTCTCTTTTGAGGATCATTTGGAGTTATCAGTTCTGTTTTCCGTTGTATCATTATTTATCTCTGATATTGTTGTATCATATTGATATCATTGTTGTATATCATACTGGATATTGTATTCATTGGAGTTGTATATGATATCATCTATTTCTTTCTTCCGCTGTGTTGTTATACTTAATGGTGTTATAAGCTCCGGTGAACCAGATTCGGCGTTTGAATCTACGGCATTTTGAGTACAAGTGAAGTACGGGTGCCGATTTTCGAAGGCCGATTTCAGGGTCATTACATTTGGTATCAAAGCTAAGGTTGAACTTTAGCTCAGGAGTATAACACATTAAGTAGCTCATTAGAGATAGGGTGAAGTATACCCTAGAATGAGTATCTCTAAGATATCCGTCTGTGTGCCTTAGTAAATTCTCTTGCTATCCACTGATAGTAAGTATGAGTGTAAGAAGAGGATGAGATAGGGGACAGGGGAATACGACTATAAATGGTCAATACCCTGTAACAACAAGGAAGCAATCTTTTCTCTATCAATCTATTTTGTTCAGCATCTCTTTTCAATTCTTCGATAGTTCCTGGTAGATCTAGGAAGGAGATTCGATATATTAATATGGGACATAAACTCCAAAAAGGTCAGAATTGTTTGTTTGGATTAATTGGTTGCTTTGATTTCTATGATTGATAGGTATACCTTAGTTTCTAAACTGAAAGTTTTGAAATTGTATCCATATATCTATCTATTCTTTGGGTCCCAATATATTCTACGAATGGTTAGTTATCCTTCGAACTAACCAATGCCACTGCATATTTCGTAGATCTGGACAACCCGAGTATCTTCTGAAGTGTTAAAACAGATTCATTCTTGTATCTATTATTGATATTCTGATTTGGTAAGCCAAATGCAGAATAGACGTTCAGTTTGATTTGATGAAATATTCTTCATCTATCTTTGTGTCTCCTTGGCAAATTTCGACGACGAAATTCTTTTAAGGGGGGAAGTCTGTAACGACCCCGGATTTTATAAATATTTAAACTGATAATTAATTTAATTTTTGAATTAAAATTGTAAAATTAAATGATAAAGTGATGCGAGTTTCCCCGAATTCAAATAAATTTTGTATAAATCATTTAAATTTGAAATATTGTATATGTATGTATATATATGAATATATATGTTATTGGGCATATATGAGTAAATTTGAAATTATATATATATATATATATATATATATTGATTTGAATTCAAATCGTAAATAAATGGTCTAAAAATAGAAATACAAATATATAAGATAAGTTATAAAATACAAAGTAAACAATTGCTAGAAATTTAACAACATATTAACTATGGGAATTCATTTTTGTTTCAAAGTAATAAGACAAAATACAAGATAAGAAAAGAAACAAAAATACAAAGGATAAAAATATATTCAAGTATGTAACAATATAAAGCAAAACAAATAAATCATATTCATGTACAAGTTGAAATGTAAACATGTAAACCTGGAAGTAAACAAGGAACAAAAAAATAAATGGTTATGAACAAAACATATAAAAGATAGAAATAAACTTGCAAAAGCAAATATATATGCAAGTGTAAACAAACAATATATATAGTGAAGCTTGCAAAGGAAGATATGGCAAGTAGATAAATATATGTATTTTGTACAAGTCAATTAATGCTCAGCCTAAAGAAGAAACCATATAAATATAAATTTGTACAAGGCAATTAATGCCAAACCTTAGCACGCATAAGTATTATCATCCCAGCCTCCAATTGAAGAAAATATCACTGATCAAATTTGTACAAACAAATATATTACCCTGTACAATTTTCTATCACCCTGTATTGTACAATAAAAAAAGTGTACCCTGTAATCTTCATTCCTTTTTATATCCATCAACTTATTCATTCTAGCTCTTTCCTTCAATACTGAGAAAAATTTGAAGCTAAAAAAAAACCATAAACAAATTCAACTTCAACAACACCAACCTGAGAATCAAAGATATGGGTTTCCAGTTTGAAGTTACAAGCCTGTGCAAATTTAAGTGCTCTGTTCTTCTTCTGGGAAACAACTATGGGTAACATTACCTTAAGCATCTGAATGAGTTGCAAGTATACATATATGGAAAAAATATGTATGATGTGGTTTACTGTGAATGTATGTTAATGTTTAAATATATGCCTGCATTGAGTTAGCTCTGTTTTTTTTTCCAAAATCAGATTACAAAATAAAATCCCTATCTCTTGATTTAATCACTGTTAGAACTTAGGATATAAACAAAAGATGTTTGTTTGATCATGAACTAAGATCTAAAAATTTATTTAAGTAAAAACAACTTGTAAATACCTCTGGAACTTAATTAACCCGAGAAAAACTTAAATAAGTTAAAAATTCAAGTTGCATAATTTAGGAATTCAGAGTTGTAACTTGAATTTGTATCCTATAACATGATTTTTAAGGCAAAAATTATAGTTTTTAGGATAGGGATTGGAGAGTGAGCTGTGATTGTCTGGATTTCATTATTCTGGTCATTTCTGGTGATCTACTTAGATGTGGAGGTCAGGTCTTTTCCTGGAGGTGGAGAAGTGATCAGAGAGTAGTGGAAAAATATTTGATTGTGGTGCATTTCATCGAGGAGGCAGCGGTGGCGAAATTTCTCCAGGAACCCTAGTTTTGAATGGGTGATGTATTTTGGTCGAAATGACTTCGCGGGTTGATCGAGTTCGACAATATTCAGGGGAATGCTAGCTTGGAGGTTGTCGAAGACGTGGCCGGAGGTGATGACGCTCCGGTGGTCGGAGGAGTGCGTGCGAGGTGATTACAGGGTTGGCTTCCGGTTCCAGGAAGTCGAGAATGGCTCGATTTTGTTTCAGGGGATTTTCGTGTGATCTGGGTTCAAGAGCGTGGTCGCGTGGGTTCATGTGATGGTCGAGGGTAGCTGCGACGATCATCGGAGGTCGGCCACGTCGGTGCACGTGCACCATGTGCACGTCAGAACTGGGAAGATGGGTTTTGGTGATTGACTCGGGGTTTCCTACGATTTTGCTCGCGTTCGTCTCGAAGTAGATGGCATGTTGACTCGGGGAAGGACTCGAGTAAGTCTCGGGTTGGATATAGAAACAGTTTCAGTTTTGAAACAAAACATAGATTTTTAGAAAACTTTTTAACCTAAGTTTTAAATAAATAGTTTTGACTTAAGTTTTGATTAATAAAGATTTAATGATGATTTATTAATGATTTGGATTAATGAAGTAAGTAATTAAAGGGTTAAAATCATTAATGAAGAATTATTAATTAAATATTAATTAATGATTAAAATTGATTAATCAAGTGATTAAGCAATAATTGATTAAGGATAATTAATGGTAATTAATTAAGGGTTAGTCAATGTGATTAATTAAGGAAGATTAATTTAAAGGATAATTAAATAATTAAAGGTTAATTATTTAATGATTAAAGGTTGATTGATTTATTAATTAAGGTTGATTAATTAATAACTAAAGGTTAATTAATAAATGATTAATGGATAATTAATTAAAATGGTTTGTAATTAATTAATGTTAATTAAACCAGGATTAGTGATAAATCTGATTTAAATTAATCAGATAATTAATTGATCTTACTTATGGATGTTTGGATTCTATTGGATGTGAATTGTTTGATATCCCTGATATGTGACGCTTTGTGATATATCCTGATTTATGTTGTGATCTGTAATGTAATTAATTATCTGTGATATATATCTATCTGTGATCTATGTATGAACGATAAGTGTTATAGTTAATACCGCTTATCAACTATATTTCTGTATTCTGATTTGTGATGATTGAATGATGTTGCACTACTGTGTGAAACCTCTGGACCACACCATACACACACAAATATGGATTTCACGTGGAAATCGGTTAAGTCACAGATGATTTAAATTCAATATTTTTAAAATTGAAATTTTAATTTCAATTGATTTTGAAATTGGAAATTGGGGTTTAATATGAAAAGCTTTTGAAAGGGGTTTTAAAGATATTTTGGATATCTTGAAATTTAAATAATTTGATTTAAATTTGAATTCAAGTTTGAAATTGAATTCTATGATTTGAAACTAGGGATTAAAGATGCTGTACAAGTTATATATGGGTTAAACCATTTTAAAGGTATTGATTTGAGAATTTGAATTTAATTCAAGGGTTTTAACTCATGTAAATATAACTGAATTTTTCCGAAACGAAAACTACTTGTTTTCAAATAATAATAGCTTTCATTTTAAGAAAGGATTTCCAAATTGTGTTGAAAGGTTTCAAGTTTGAAATGGAATTGAAATGTTTTGAAAGCTATGAAATGAGTTTTTGATTCAAAGACCGGATGAGTTAATCCAACTTGAAATAGAATTGTTTTGAAAGGCTATGAATGAATCTTTGGAAACTAGTTTTGAAAGCTATAAGTTAAATCTTGACTTAAAGATTTAACGAGTTAATTCAATTGAAATGGAAATTGTTTTGAAATCCATGAATGAATCTTTGTGAACGGGGTGAACTTTGTGAATTGAATCTTTTTGTTTAAAAGATTAAAAGTGTGGAAATTGTTTAAACCATTGAAGGTTTTTGAAATGAATCTTTTGTTTAAAAGATTGGAAATGGTAATTTGTTTTAACCATTCGAATGAAAAGTTTTGGGCTTTAAGCTGTGATTTAACTGAGACCCCAGTATCCACATGATTTTTAATTGCGCTCGTTATTCGGTTTAGCCGGGAGAGGACCTTTGTGTCATATAACCCATTCCGAATAGTGATACGACGATATGGATAGAATTTGAAGACCGGTGGTGAAGACCGGGTATTTGCGAGAACGATAGGATGACCTATCGATTGTCTCTGCACTGAGTCGTGCCGGTATAGAGATTTCCTAAGTGATGGGAAATCCGATCAGGATTGTGAATACCCGGATTGCAAGGGCTTCTTTGGAAGTGCCTTCGGTTCTGTTCGATCCCGGAACGGACTTGTATGGATGTGTGTCTGACATTACACTTTGAAATTTAGAGCCGGTTTCTCTCAAATACAATTCTGTGGGTGGCGGAGAATTTATTCTCTTAGCTTAACACCCTTCTCTGAGACGTACGAGCTCAGAGGTTATGTAGTTGATGGTTACTAGTGATACATTCCCAATTTGGTAATGTGGCATACGAAGTGCTGTTGATCAATTGTTGATCAAAGCGTGGCTTTGTGAAAAAGCGTAGCTTTTTGGACGAGACTTCGTCGAGCCTCACAACCCGGTAATGGTCGAAACAGGAATGTTGCGGCAAGATTTTTTTAGGGGTAGCGCCCCTAGAGTATGTCATTTCCTTCTGGATAAAAGGTGATATCATGGTATGGAGCCCAGATATTTTACCTATGTTGATGCTGCAAATTCATTATACTTTGTGGTTGTTGCTTTGAGGATCCTCAGATAAAGGTCGGTAACGACCGGGGGATGGCATAGCTCGTGTGTTAGCTACCTAGTTACAGCTGTACAGCGTGAGGTTGCATCGGCCTTGTGTTTGCAGAGAGCAGGTTGACTTTCGGGGCATCTTTCCAGAGGCGTTCCATTTCGGTGTAAGGAAGTTCCTTTGCCTGACCATTTGTTGGAAATCCAAAGAAACAATACGAACCTTGTACGGTTTTAGTTGTAGAACCTGCCATTTACTTATGGTGGTCACCACTGTTTAGATGGTAGCTATAGTAGGCATACAATAATGGTTGTATGTTGGCTAAGATTAATATTGTATTTTCGAAAGGATTTTCACACTATGCACTAGTAATAATATCAAAAGAGTTTTGTTTGCGTAGTAAGCGTGTTTGACTATCATATGAAGAAATCTCCTCCAAGTCTGCGATTGCATTGTGTGTGTGGTGGGAGGTCTTATGGTAGTTTCATTTTCCAAAAGCATTGCGGGTTTCAATGTTTAAAGTCTTTTGTTGTTTGTTTTAAAGATAAACTGTTTTTGTTGCTCACACCAGTCCCATGACTGATCCGGAGTTTATTGTTCCCTTCCTAAACTCTGGGTGCCCACAATTTTCCACACGGGCAGTCTAGAGTTGGGTTTCTCAAATATTCAGGTTGAGTAGATTATCTGGAGCTAGTTCAGTTTAGGAGTTCATTGACTGTTCTTGTTTAGCTTGGTGCATCGTGATGGTGGTTCGAGCTGATATTGGAGTTGTTGGATTCATTCTCTTTTTAGGATCATTTGGAGTTATCAGTTCTATTTTCTGCTGTATCATTATTTATCTCTGATATTGTTGTATCATATTGATATCATTGTTGTATATCATACTGGATATTGTATTCATTGAAATTGTATATGATATCATCTATTTCTTTCTTTCGCTGTGTTGTTATACTTAATGGTGTTATAAGCTTCGGTGAACCAGATTCGGCGTTTGAATCTACGGCATTTTTAGTACAAGTGAAGTACGTGTGCCGATTTTCGAAGGCCGATTTCAGGGTCATTACAAGAATCAAACTAGTAATGATTAAATTTGATTTTGGTTGAATTTCGGCAGAGTTCCGATAGAAATTGTTTTAGAATTCAAGAGAATGAAAAGAAGAGAGAAAAATAAGAAAGTAGTTGATGAAAATTTGTTTGGACATCTGATATATATAGGAAAACAACGGTTATGTCCATTCGCGAAAAGAAACATCGAAAAGACACTTTCATTCGAAATTTGAAATTTACGGCTGGTATGTCGACATATGAGGTTTGGATATGTCGACATATCCTTCACAAAATTGAAAAATACTGTATAAAAATTATTTTGAAAATCCGTTGCTTCGTAAAATAATTTGATACTTTGTAGAATCATTTAAATATAGTTTATACAAATTTTAATCAAAATATAACTTAATAAAACTTTATAAAATAATTTTGAAAGATTTAATAATAATATTTAGTAGAATGTAAATAATATATATAAAATCAATATAGTTATAAATTATTAAAGTATAAACAAAAATTCGATATATATAAACTTAAAAACACTAAAATAATATCTTAATAAGTATAAGAAATTTGAAAATCATTTTGAGAAATATTTTGAACAGATTATTTTAAAAATAGAATATTTGTAAAACTATTTTAAAACAAAATTGGAGAAGACGAGAGAGATCGGGAAAGTGCTATCAATGTTTTAACATAAATTCTACGACTCTATAACTTATCTGGAATATCATGAAATCTTGAACTCTTCAATACTCATGAGTCTTCATTTTTGAACTCTTGAAACTTTATATAAGCATCTTGAATATACTCTTGACATCGGCATCTTGATACTATACAGTCTTCATAATCAATATCTGCATAATATCATGCACTATATACTATATATATCTTGATAAAACATTAGTATGTATATTTTATATAATGTCCTATAGTTGTTATCATCAAAACCAATACCTAAGGTACTAACACATATGACTTGCTTTTATCAGCAAACAACGTATTATCAAGCAAGAACAAACGGCAAGCACGGGCAGCACGTCTAATCGCCCTTTCGGTCCATTCATCACTAACATCTTTGAATCTATCAAACAACATAGATAAACTCAGTTTGTACCCTACGCTCTCATTCATTACCATTATGGCTTCTTCTATACTAATGCCTAGATATTTAGAAACAATTCTAACTACTTGTTCCATATCATATGTAAGACTTTGTATATGCTTTCCTTCTACTGGAATATGCAACAAAGAAGCTACATCATCTAGTGTGATGGTTATCTCACCAAATGGCATGTGAAAAGTATTGGTCTCAGGATGACAATGCTCTACAAAAGAAGATATAAGATTTTTGTTCGCATTCCTATAACAAGTGAACAATCAAGAAAAGTCCAGACAATTCGATTATATTTCTAAAAACAGTTGCATTTTCTGGAATTTTCCACTCAGCGGCCTCATATACATACTTAACAGTAGTAAGAGGTGCATGTTCCTAATAATATAAACATATTTTACTTTATTATTCTATGAAAAAATTAAAATTGTCAAGTAGTTAAGTTTATTATACCTCGCCCTTCCATACTATCGATGCAACGTGAGTTTCGAAGTCTACGATCACATCGTTATAATTTAGACCTTCGTATTATGTTGCTTCTTCTTCTTCATCTGCTTCTTTTTCTTCATCTGTTACGGCATCATCTTCACTTTCCTCATCATCGATCTTCGTTTCTTTGTCCTCTTCCTCATCACTAAAATCACCGTTACCCTTACCATCATTGCCACCCTCACCAATGTGTTCATGAATCCCTTCTTCATTTCATTCTCCTTCCCTTCTTCATTTCATTCTCCTTCGACTGTTCGATCATTGTCTTTTTTTGCTTTGCTAATCTTTCTTCTACCCTCCTACGTCTTCCCGAAGTTGTCAGCTGTGTCCAATTAATCTGCGTGGCAAGTTTAAAAAAATAGACATGGACAAATTTAAAAGCAAGCGAAGGCAAATTAAAAAAAACATTCACTAACCACGCAAAAGATAACAAAAACCACGTAGACTGCCTGCGTGGTTTTTGTTAACAACCATGCAGGTACTCTGCATGGTTGTTCATTTTACCACGCAGTAGACCTTCATAATAAAATTACAAATCCTGCAGATCTATTGCGTGATTTGTAATTTTACCACGTAGATCTACTGTGTGGTACATATTCAGAATGAAGAAAACGACTAAGTAAATTGAATCGAATTTAGGATTTTACCGCCGCTAATCTTCCTGCCCGCGAGCTGCTCATGATGATTTAGGGTAATCGAACTAGGGTATTGTGCGTTTAAATCGAACTATGGTTTGATGCGTGAAGTGATTTACTGGTCGATCGAAGGGGGTGATTTTACTGCATGAAGAAGTAAATGACAGCCAAAGTAAATTAGGATTGTTAAAAACAGGGTGGGGGCAAAACTGAAATAGAGGGAAACTCGGTAAAAAAAGGATGTATGTTTTTTTTCATAATGTTGGTGGAAACTAAGCATATTTATAAGTTCAAATAGAATTTGCCAAAACAGTAATCACCTCATTAACTCATCTCCACATGCACAACTTCATCATCGTGCCTTGAATAACATCTCAAAAACAAAATTGATCAAAGCCAGAACACACATCTGATCCTCTTCAACAACTCATCATCATCACAAAGCTTAGCAACATCATCATACACAAGATTCAGATCTCAAACAATGACATCCCCCTTGAACAAAAGAAAACTAGAACCAATTGATGGCAATAAGGCAGCAAACTTCACGAATACACACTTCAAATCAAAGTGCAACACAGAATTCAACGATAGCAAGAAGCAAAACATAACCAAGCATTGCATCTAAGCAATCATGACATCAGATTTGGAGAAGTAGTACACAAAACAATCTGAGCACCACACCAACATATACCTTCATCGTAACAAAGCCTTCGAAATCTGGAATCATCTTCAAATCAGTAGCTTTTTAGTCAACTGCAGTTGCTTTAGCAAAGCACGAGTCAAATCTTACATCGACAAGCTTTAGGCAACGCAAAGATTTAGCCATCAGCAGTAAGCTTCAAGCAACACGGTAATCGATGAACTCCTTATAGCGGCAGCTTTGAACCCCAGATCTCAAGCACGAAGGCAAAGACGAAGTACATCCTCAGGCGACGGTGATTCTATCTAGTAGCGGTGGCGCTTCATGGTTCGTGGGCTAAGTGAATTTGCGACGTTGAGGTAGTTTGCGGGTGAAGCAGATATGGCATCATTTTTTTCTCGGTCGAAGGATTTTGGGAGAAGTGGAAGTTTTATTTAAATAGAAATAAGAAAAAGGGTAAAGGTTGACGTGAATTCATAAGGGTCACGTGAAGAGAGAAATAGGGGAGTTTCTATAAGTTTTCATTTTCTTTGATGGCTACTAAAAGCACTCGGCTGTGTCCTATAAGCTATTAGCGAAACTTTTTTGTCCATTGCAGTCGACGGACAACCGCCGACCGAACAGTGTTTCGTCGATCAAAAACCGCCGATCATGATAGCTTGTAGCATAAAACTGGATGCTTTTAGCATCACACGTTTCTTTTTTTGTGATTTATTTTATTTTTGTGCTCTAATTTTTAACTCTAGATTTTCTAGGTGAGGTACGTGGTGTAGTGTAGGAATTCTGATTTTAACGTATTGAATTCAAGTAGGGTTACTAGGATAGGATTAATATATTCATGTTAGTAGGGGATACGAGTTACAGATGTTGTAAACATTAATATATAATTCTAGTAGTAACTTTGAAAGCAACAGTAAGCACTAACAGGTTAATGGTCGAAGCTGGTATATTTTTGTCTTATTTTATTTTTTTACATTTATGTTTCCATATTATTTATCTGTTTTACGGAGTTTCTAAATACTATATTCATCCTCCCTCTAAGGTATATTGCATGACCCTAAGTCCTAACAAGTGGTATCAGAGTGAGGTTGCTAGATAAAAATATAATATCTTCTCTCACCCCAGTTGTAGATTGAGTGAGAGTTGGTCCATTGTTAGTCCATCTATTTTTAACTGAATAGAATTTTCAAATTGGAAATTTAAAACAAAATTTTATTTAATATCTGTTAATTTTAAAATGTGGGGTATCATTGAAAACGGTTGTGATATGGTAGATGAAAATAATATTTCATTTAATGCCAAAGTTATGAATATTCTTATCTCTTTGATTGATACAGCTGAATTAAACCATATCACTAATTGTTTAACTGCACAGTAAATCTGAAATACTCTCGATGTGAAATATGATTCCCTAAAGCTAATACAAGAGCTGAGTTGTGTTTGATGGAATTCACAAATGATGATTCTGGAGATAGTAGTGAAGACAGCAGTGACGTTAATTCAACAGATGATGATATATTTTCATTTAAAAATTTAATTCTCTTGTGCCATAAATTAACTAAAACTTTTGATGATCTTGAACTGAAAAATAACATGTTAAAAACTAGAAAATCTAAAATGCGTCAAAAAAATGATGAATTGGAAAAGAAGCTTGAAAATATTAAGAAAATTGAAAATTTTGATTGCGAAAATGTTTTAACTACGGAAAAAAATTTGTTCAATGAAAATTTTCTAAAGCTTGAAAAGGAAATTTTGATTTTGAAGGAAAACTAAACTGAGCTAATTTGAAAGAATAACACTTTACAAAAAGAGTTGGAGAAATTTTAAAAATTTGAAAATTCCAAATGTGGGAAATGTGAGGACTTTGAAAATGTGTTAATTGAAATTAAAGAAAATTTCAAAATCCTTGAAAATGGAAATATGACTTTGAAAAATAGCAAAACTGAAATTATTTGAACAAATCACGAATTGGAAAACGAGATTAAGGAAATCAAGGATTTTGAAAAAGTTGAATTTGAAAAGCTCCAACTTTTTGAATTTGAGATACTTGAAATTAAGACCAAAATAAAAGTGCTTGAAAAAATACAATCTAAAAGAGAAATGAATTTAAAGAGAGAGAGAATGTTGTTAGTCATTGTTTTAAACTAATAAATGAAAATAATCTTTTAAAATCCTAAGTTAATGAACTCGAATTGATTCTTTGAAAATTTTCAACAAAAGAAAAACCTTTTAACATGTCGTTAAGAAATCAACTCTTTGCGTATAATAGAAAAGGACTTGAATTTGAAAAGATGTCAGTTTATAAACAAACGACCAGTAACACCGCTAAGGTGAGAAGTGTGTTTTTCAAATGTGTGAAGTGTTGCAATATTGGATGCTGTTATAACAAATACTGAAATAGAAACATAAATAAACGAGTCAAACAAATTTGGGTTCATATGGGTACAATTGTTAATATTAACGGTATGCTGTACAAACAGATTTAGATACCAAGGATTTCAAATGTAAACAAATGTGGTCCTTCTTCTTTTTCTAGGCCACTCACTTCTTTTAACATGTAGGTACAAAGATGGGCTACGAAGTAACTACGACGAAATTAGATTTCGAGTTGTTCTACATATTTGATGAGCGATAATTACAATGTTCCTTAGCCTAGGAAAATGAAGAGGAGATCTAACTTTGGATAATAATGGTAACCACACGGAATAAAAATGCAGGTAAAATTAAAAGTAATCACACCAGAATTTTTATACTGGTTCGGACCTCCCGTCCTACGTCTAGTCCCGAAGCTCCCCTTCGGAAATATACTAACCAATTGCCCTCGCTTCGCCCGGAGGAATAGGCTTTTATACAGGATTATTTCTCTGACAAGTGCGTGTTCTAGATAACATTGATTTTGACTACAAGTACAGTTTCTTCCTATAATCTCCTTTGAGTAGTATGTAATTTTAAGCTTTGATATAAGGAAGAGATAAAAGTATGTTTTTGAGTACTTTTGGAAATCAGAGAGATCACAAGAATATTAGAAAATAAAGAGAGAAGAGTTCAGAATCTCAAGTGAGTTTTACTTTCCAAATTCATGCTTATTTATAGATGTTGAAGAGTTTGTTTGAGAAGTAACGACCTTTGGTTTATTCTATTTCAGTCCAAGAGTTGAAATGTTTGAGGAGGAAGAGTTATGACCAAAGATAGAGGATGCAACTCTTCGATTGAAGAAGATGTCTGTTGAGAAGTGTTGGCCGTTACCCAGGCTAGACGTCTGGGCATTTAGGTCAGACGTCTGGTCTATATTAAAAAATTTAAACAGAACACATTGCCAGAAGTCTGAGTAGACAAGCCAAACGTCTGACACATGTACAGTTTGTTAATTTCCCTTCTTGAGTATGTAAAAAAAACCTTTTTAATGATTTGTATATGCATATGCTTGTAAAAATTACTCAAGGAGATTGTACATATCATCTATTTAAGATATTAACAGAATATACTAATATTTCTTAATATAATGATCCTTGTGTCTGTCTTCAAGTCTTGGTCGCGAAATCTGCATATGGATGATGCTAGTGATTGTATAGTTGTTGTCATTAAAATCATAGAGTAGAGGTTCTAACATTCTCCCCTTTTTTGATGATGACAACTATACAATTTATTTCTAAGAAGCTCCTCCTGTCTTTTGTAATTTCTCCCCATGTCTATAGGTAGTATAAACTCTCTCTCCCTTTGTCATTATCAAAAAAGAGTATACGAAACAATATGAGGTGACATCTCAATGAAACAATATGAGGAAACATCATAACAGCATAATGTTCACAATGTCAAAATACTAAATCAAAATATCATAGTCAAACAAGTAGGAATTTGGAATAAAATAACTCATTGGTAGGAAAAATAACCCCATAGATTAGAAGCATTTTCATCATAGTCGCTATGTTGCCATTGTGACTGATCATGATACTCTTCATCTTCTTGAATAGAAAGTCCCTGGAAAGATTGATAGTGGTCGTAATGTTGGGCTTCCTGTGGAGGCCATGAAATGTCTTCACTTTCCTTAGTGTCCACATTGATTGGAGCTTTTCCAGGAGCATGGGTTTGTAAAGATTCTTCGACTGTTCGAGATCTTGATGGATGTGCATGAGGTGCTGGAGGTGGTGTAGCAGATGGAGATGATGAAGATCGTGAAGAAGATCATCCGCGAACCTTTCTCATAACCTTTCCCATAGTAGAGATGACCTTTTCTAAAGTCTTTTTTACCTTTTTCATTCGTGTAGAAAAAGATCGTTCGAGACGGGAAACTTTCTTATCCAAGACTTTTTAATTTAGAGATAGGATACGCTGGTTGTGAAGTGCTACATCTCTAATACTTTCTCTTTGTCCTGCTGCAATCCGAGCCTCTTGATTATCGGAATCAAAGTGATAACCTGTTGATTCAGAAGGCCTTGATGTAGAGGTAGGTCGTATAGGAGTAGACTGTTGGTGTTGGTACTCGAAAAAGGGTGTAATATTTGGTGGATTTTCAGGAAGATGCATCAAAGATAGGAAACGAATTCCACTTTCCTTAACAGGAAGTTCTTCATATTGTGATAAGAATGAAGGCACGTTATGCGCTCAAAGAATTCACATAATATATGGTGCATAGATTATTGTTTAACGAACTGGGTCCAAAAGCTTTTAATTTGGTCAAATATATATTGAGCCCAATTTACTTTTGTACGGCCGAAGATAGCATATAAAGCTTAATGGTCATGGCCATACACTTGCTCATGACTACCTAATCTAGGGAGTATGGTATTGACAAGCATTCGGTTAAGTAGTCTAGCTTTTGGACGAAAACTGAATGGTGATAATAATCTCATGTCATCTTCCCAAATGAGCTGTGTAATTGCATCTCTTGGCATGTGTCTCATATCAGGAATATCTTGTAATCTAATTCCTGTATATGAGCATTGTAATATTTGCCCAAGCATTTCAACATTGAATTTGATTACTTCTCCATAAACACTTATCCAAATCCAATTTCCGGATCAGAAGGATTCCAAATATGAATTGAACATAAATTTATGAAGAATAAAAATACCTCTAGTTGATCAATTTTCCCAGAGTTAGAATCATAATTTATGAGATGGTGAATCTCAGATCACTCACCAAATCATCGATTTCGTAATTGAAGAATCTTCGTAGTGGATAAAATGGACCACAATGTATCCTTTTCTTTTCCAATTCCTGAAGTCTTTGTCTTCCATCTTGTTCTACCATCCAATCATTAATGATTTCTTCGGTGACAAATTGCTGAGAGGGTGGTTGAGAGCTGGAGCCTTAGCCTGTTTTCTTGCGCTTGGGAAATGGTTTTTTGGATTTGGGTGCCATTAATTTGATGTTTTGAAAGAAAGAAAGCAAATTGATTTAGGGTTTAGGGTTTTGTTGTAGGGTTAGGTGAAAAGCTATAAAAGAATGTAAAAGATGATTTATAGGAGAGGCTGAAATGGTGACTTTGGAGTACGGTCAGACGTCTGTAGTTTTAATCAGACGTTTGGTCGTATAGGTAATTTTAAGATAGAGAATTGATGTAGACATCTGAGAATAAAATCAAACGTCTGAGCTGAGATAGTTTATTTTCCAGAGACTTGATCCAGACGTTTGGACGAACTTGCAGACGACTGAGCTGAAATGTAAAAGTATTTTAGGATTATAGGCAGACGTCTGTTCGAAATACCAGACGTCTGTTAGGTCTAAATAAATGTTAAAAAATATAAGCATGAATGAACTTGCTTAGCATGACAGATATTATAGATCTATATCGCAGATGCCTGTTGTGACAATTTTGAGTTTATTTAGAGATTTTGGATTGTTATTAACGATACAATGTTTTAGTAATAACAAGATATAAATTATAATCTTGAATGGTTTGAACCTTATTATAAGTAGATATATATTCAAAATATAGTCTTTAGAAGAACAGAGTTACTTTTTGTCCCATGAATTTGGTTTCTCCTTTGTATCCTTTTTGAATGGTCGTAATGGAGACCAAGAAGGAGGTACTGGACTGAATTGGGCTTCAAATGTTCCTTCTCCCTATAGTTTACATGGAGTTATTCGATGAGCATGTGGAGGAGTTTCGATCACACGAGGAGATCGTACATGAACACAATCCTTTGTAGGAGAGTGTCCACATATTGCAAGAATGCACTTTTCTAAATAAATAAAAAATGAGCTCCTTGGTTTCGTTGTGTATAGTACATTTCTTTTTGAACATTCATCATTTCTTTTTGATAATGATGAACTTCGTCAATTTTGTCATGAAGAGAAGAATTTTCAAGATTAATACCATATTTGGCCTTTTTTTCTTTCGGAGAATAGCCGGTATGGTACACATGAGTAGTAGTAGGAACTGTGAGAAATGCGGATTACGGATCTTAAGGCTAGAATTAACACTAGAGGGGGTGAATAGTGTTTTAAGGAATTACTAATTCTTTTTGAGTTTATATTAATTTGAACACAAATGTATGCAATATTCAGATACAAATATGATCACAGAATCAAACACAGATGCAGATATAAAGTAAAAGCAATAATGCAAAGAACACACCGGATTTTATACTGGTTCGGAGTTACCCTACATCCAGTCCCGCAACACAAGCACAGATTTCTTTTCAAAATCAATTCTTACAATTACACCCTCGATTTCAAGGCCACGAGGTACACCGCTCCAGATTCACAATCCTCTGGGTAGAGATACTTGATTTTATGGGAAACAAGTTCACCCGATTGATTTTCCAGGCTACAATCACACCTTTTCTCGCTTGATTGAATACAAAGAAAACTATAACTCTGAAATCTGAATAGCACTGGGATCTTGTTTAGATAGTGATAGAGAATCAAACCAGAGATGATCTAGTTAGATTCAATGGTGATCTCGGTAGAGTAATGGTAAAAATGTATATAAAGAAATGTGGAAGAAGAAGAGGAGTGAAATCAGAGAAAATATGAATATAAATTCGTTTAAAACAGCCCCTATTTATAGTAGAAGAACAGCCATGTCCATTTGTGAAAGGATATGACGAATAGACACTTCCTTTGAAATTCAAACTTTTGAAATCAACTGTCACCTTGTCGACAAGGGTTCCTTAGGGTTGTCGACATGCCTAAGTTATTTTTGGTAATTTGTTTTTCTTTGAAAATAACTTCTATCTTGTATTAAACTATTTTAAACTTTATAAATATACTTAACTATAGTTAAAATACATAAATAAGTATAGAGAATAATATTTTGGTATATATAAAATTTTACTATAATTTTATATTTAAATCTAAGTATAAATATTAAAAGTTAAATATATTATAATTAAAAGATAGTTTAAAACCAAGTATAATTTGATATTGAAAATAAAGATTATTTTGAGGCTAAAAGTATTTTAAAACCAGGATAGATGTTTTTGATTTTAAAAGGAAGATTTTGAAATCATTTTGAAAACAAGATATAATTTTGTAAAACATTTGAATAAAAGTTAGTGGATACAAAACAATGTTCCACTAGATTTTTCGTAGGTTCCATCCTACTTAGGGATCCATCCCTTTAACGGGCTCGAAGTGGATTCCATTCCACGAATAAAATGGATTTTAAGATGTTTGTGCTTTTCTAGGAGTTTTAACAAAATTCCTAACTAAATTACTTATATTGAAATCTTGAACTCTTGATAATCTTGATACTCATGAGTCTTGAATCTTGATATCTTCGATCTTGAGTTCATCAGTTCTCGAATCTCTATATTGTACAGTCTTCATTCTTTGGTACCTGTATATATATCCTGCATATACATATATATCTAAACAATAATGTTAGTATTTATATTTTATAATCTTATTTTAAGGTTGTTGTCATCAAAATCAACTTCTCAAGGACTAACAATCTCCCCCTTTTTGATGATGACAACCTTTGTTTATAAAATATTACTTCTATCCTAATAACTCCCCCTAAAACTAACAATTCCCCCTTAATCTATGCCTAACTATCCTATTTTATACTTCTACCCCTTTGTCATCAACAAAAACTTACTCCAAACTATATAACTCCCCCTTATTCTTGTACTAAAGTACCTGCATTAATAAAATATATAATGGAGTATATAATAGATAGATTAAGAGATAATTATACTGATAGACATGATAACTAATCAAAGATCATATAAATATCAATGTGTATTTATACATATTATGTTTTGCACACCAATTATCAATCCACACCAAACCAAATCAATTCAAATCAAACAAAGCAATCAAATAAAATGAAACAAAGCAATCAAACATTAGGAGGAACTTCCACCCTTCCTTCTTCTCCAAATATAGGGTATGCTTTAATGGCATCCCAATTTTCATTTTCATTAGTGAGAGAGACTGGAGGATGTGCTTCATTATCATCTTTGTGTAGGGAGGAAATCATCCATCGAATCGCATCGAAATGCTTTTCTTGTTCCTTGATCATCTGCATTTGACTCAACTCTAAGTGTCGCTGATTATGGAGAATGAAAGAATATTCTTGAAAGAATTAAGGGTTTCTTCAAGATTCTCGGTCAAACTATGAATTGGATCGGCCATATTTGAGTTTGTGAGAAGAAATATAGATAGAGTAGATAAGAAATGATTTTGAGTGATGAATTCTGTAAGAAATATGTATTTATAGTTGTAGAAATTCGTTTGAAATGAATAGACACAAGGTAGTTATTCAAATTTCAAATTTTAAAATGAAAAGTCATTTCTGACCAATACTTGTCGACAGGGGCTCTAGGGGGTTGTCAACAGGGGTCAGTTAATTTTGATGACTCATTTTGATTTTGTGAATAATTGTGTATATATATATATTTATATAATATACTAACATTTATTCTGGAGATAAGATAAGCTAGATAACAGAAAAGCAATTCAATTTCATTTCATAATAGAACGATACAATGATTAAACATTAAGAACTATACGAACATTCAAATCAAAACAAACTAAAACCAATACAACATGACATGAAAAGGTAGAACTAGTTAGAGGATGACGAAGATGAAGATAATCCAAGCTTCTTGCTGACTTTGGAGAAAAACTTGTTCATCTTGGATGACATTTTATCCAATTTCTTACTAACGGACCGTTTAAGAGCCCGTTGATTCTCAACAATGGTCTTTTGATTTTTGAGTAAGGTTTTGTTGGTTGGATTAGAGGGATAGTCAATACTTTACAAGGATGTTTCACCTTCTTCTTCTTCTTCCATTTCCATTTCATCCCCTTCTTCTTCTTCTTCTTCTTCCTCCTCTTCCATCTCCTCATGAGCCAAACGCGCTTCCTTTTCGGCAAGAGTCTCATATGGTTGAAAAACATATGGAATTTTCATAAGAGGAATGTTTGAGTGATTAAAAACTTTTCTTGAAACAAATTCTTCTCCTTTGAAATCCACTCCAAAATAATTAAAAATCCGAGTGAGATAGATTCCATGATACAAAGTGTTTTCACCCACTTCAAAAATTTTGGGACAAAGTTCATCCAAAATAACTTGCGCCCAATTAATAACATAATTTCCAAAAATAGCAGAAAGTGCTTTGCAAACTTTTGAAGTTGGATTATTAAAACTCCCCGATCTTGGGGTCAAAGTATGTTGTAAAAGAAGATTAACAATTCTTGCTTTTGGTCGAAAGTTTCAATTTATGAATTCAAAGTTATCATCTCCTTCGAAAATGTGATGAAATGTCTCACGATCATTTTCATTGATATTAAAACTAGAAAGATCCATTCCCGTGCTCTTGCAATTGAGAATGGTACCCAAAACATCACAATTTAAAATGATTCTAGTGCCTTTGACACTACTCCGAATTTCATCATCATTTCCATTATAAAATCCACGGTTGAGATTTGCATAGAAAATTTTAACAAGATTTGGATAACAAACAAAGTCATTTTTTGAAGCATCAAAAAGACTAAGAACTTGGTTGTTTGCAAAAAGATAATCAATTTCATAAGTAGAGAAATCTTGAAATAAAGCAAACTTTTCGGGATGGACTTTTCCATAGTTAGCATAGTTGATATATGCTTTTATAGCCTCCGGATTATCGAAAAGTTGCTCATTTATATTTCTGGAAAGTCTCATTGTGGAAGGGTTGCTTGAAGAAGCCATTAGAGTAGAGAGTAGAGAGCTTGATATTTTGAAATAATAGTTTGAATTTGAAAATGAAAGTGAAAAGTTATGATAAGGGATAGTAAATAAATAAATTCTCAAGGGACAGGTTCTCTGGTCAAAAGGTGACTTTTCAAAGACTTGAATGAAGTGAAAAGATGGAGGAAATTCAAACATTTGAATTCAAATTTGAATTTCAAATTTCCGTACCCTTGTCGACAACGTGGGGGGGCCTTGTCGACAAGTGTCTCTGAATTTTCATGATTTATTTCTCTTAAGTATTCTAATATATATATATTTATTATTTTTAATGTCTATATAATATCTGGAATATTATTAGAATTATAGTATATTCCATAAAATATTATGATACTATTTAAAAATAAAAATAATAATAAAATAATAGTAAAAAAATAATAAAATAATAATAAAAATTTTAAAATTCAAACGACACACCAATTCAAAATCAACCAATCAAACATCCAATCCTAAGCATGCAATTTCAACCAATGTATTGTAAACATGTACCTTTTTCTGAGTCCGTTTCTCTGAATTCATCGGAGTCGTGAACTGCCGTGAAACACATATTTGAATTATCTGTCTTCTGATCATCATCGCTTGAGGACGAGTCTAAGTCATCTAGAGTAACGGTAAATGCACGTTTTCGTTTCTTTGCGAAATCATTGTTTATAGGAAGATTTTGCTTATCTGGATGCGGACAGTCTCTTTTGATATGGCCTGGTTCGTCACAGTTGAAACATTTGATATAGTTTGGCACCACATTCTGATTACCAGAGTTCTTATAGTTGTTCCTCTTGAGATTATTCATCTTTCTGTATTTCAGGAATTTCCGAAAGTTCTTGGTCATAAAGGCTATCTCTTCATCATTATCGCTGTTTGAGTCTGATCCATCGGTCAATGCATTGAATGCAATTGATTTCTTTTCAGATGCTTTGCTTTCTCTTCTCCGAAGCATTTGGACTTCAAATGACATTAGATTTCCAATTAATTCTTCTATCTTTAAGCTACTGATGTCATTTGCCTCTTCGATCGCAAGTGTCTTTTGATCCCATTCTGGAGTAAGAGAATTTAAGATTTTTCTGACTTGATCTTCTTCCGAAAATACCTTTCCCAAGGATATTAGATAATGCACAATATCCTGAAATCTACTATACATATCTGGAATAGACTAATTAGGATTCATTTTAAATAATTGAAACTGATTTGTGAGCATGGAAATTTTGGTCTGTTTAACTTTGCTTGTTCCTTCGTGAGTAACTTGCAAAGTTTTCCAGATTTCATATGCAGACCTACAAATTGACACTCTATTAAATTCATTCCTATCAAGTGAACAAAATAGAATATTCATAGTTTTAGAGTTATTTTGTGCGACGGTCTTTTGCTCAGCAGTCCACTATGCAAAACCAGTTGTGGGTTCAAAATATTCAGTCTGTGTGATATTCCAAGTGTCTAGTCCTACAGATTGTAAATATATTTTCATCCTACATGCCCAATATGCATAGTTACTGCCATTAAAAAGTGGTGGTCTGACAGTAGACTGACCTTCTACAAATGAACTAGTGACAGAGATAATAGAACCAGTGTTGGTGGTAGTAACAGTACCAGTGTTGGTAGCCATTTTGAAATTTTTCAAAATTCAGATTATGAAACTTTGAAAATCTTGCTCCGATACCAAATGTGAGAAATGCGGATTACGGATCTTAAGGCTAGAATTAACACTAGAGGCGGGAGGGTGAATAGTGTTTTAAGGAATTACTAATTCTTTTTGAGTTTATATTAATTTGAACACAAATGTATGCAATATTCAGACACAGATACGATCACAGAATCAAACACAGATGCAGATATAAAGTAAAAGCAATAAAGGAAAGAACACACCGGATTTTGTACTGGTTCGGAGTTACCCTATATCCAGTCCCGCAACACAAGTACAGATTTCCTTTCAAAATCAATTCTTACCATTACACCCTCGATTTCAAGGCCACGAGGTACACCGCTCCAGATTCACAATCCTTTGGGTAGAGATACTTGATTTTACGGGCAACAAGTTCACCCGATTGATTTTCCAAGCTACAATCACACCTTTTCTCTCTCGATTGAATACAAAGAAAACTATAACTCTGAATAGCACTGGATCTTGTTTAGATAGTGATAGAGAATCAAACCAGAGATGATCTAGTTAGATTCAATGGTGATTTCGGTAGAGTAATGGTAAAAATATATATAAAGAAATGTGGAAGAAGAAGAGGAGTGAAATCAGAGAAAATATGAATATAAATTCATTTCAAACAGCCCCTATTTATAGTAGAACAACAGCCATGTCCATTCGTGAAAGGATATGACGAATAAACACTTCCTTTGAAATTCAAACTTTTGAAATCAACTGTCACCTTGTCGACAAGGGTTCCTTGGGGTTGTCGACAGGCCTAAGTTATTTTTGGTAATTTGTTTTTCTTTGAAAATAACTTCTATCTTGTATTAAAACTATTTTAAACTTTATAAATATACTTAACTATAGTTAAAATACATAAATAAGTATAGAGAATAATATTTTGGTATATATGAAATTTTACTATAATTTTATATTTAAATCTAAGTATAAATATTAAAAGTTAAATATATTATAATTAAAAGATAGTTTAAAACCAAGGATAATTTGATATTGGAAATAAAGATTATTTTGAGGCTAAAAGTATTTTAAAACCAGGATATATGTTTTTGATTTTAAAAGGAAGATTTTGAAATCATTTTGAAAACAAGATATAATTTTGTAAAACATTTGAATAAAAGTTAGTGGATACAAAACAATGTTCCACTAGATTTTTCGTAGGTTTTATCCTACTTAGGGTTCCATCCCTTTAACGGGCTCGAAGTGGATTCCATTCCACGAATAAAATGGATTTTAAGATGTCAGTGCTTTTCTAGGAGTTTTAACAAAATTCCTAACTAAATTACTTATATTGAAATCTTGAACTCTTGATAATCTTGATACTCATGAGTCTTGAATCTTGATATCTTCGATCTTGAGTTCATCAGTTCTTGAATCTCTATACTGTACAGTCTTCATTCTTTGGTACATGTATATATATCCTGCATATACATATATATCTAAACAATAATGTTAGTATTTATATTTTATAATCTTATTCTAAGGTTGTTGTCATCAAAATCAACTTCTCAGGGACTAACAGGAACAATGTGTTTGGAAGGAGAGGATTTTGGTGTTGTTTTGGTAGGAGATGTATACGAACTACCGTAAGAAGGAGAGGAGAAATTAATGGCTGAGTAAGTCGAATCGTGATTAGATGACAATATATATAAAAGTTTAAATGTTTTTTAGAGAGCGAAAGATTATATGGTTAATTTTTTTTATCTTTGAGATATATATATATATAGGTTTGTCAATTTCTAATTAGGGAAAAAAATTGTTTGTTAGTTAACGAAATTCATAGTTAAAAATTATTTAAAAACAATTTGTGGTGTTCAGAAGGTATTAAAATGAAAGGTGAAGAAGACTTTTCTGCTTGTTTGCTTTTCTGAGTAACCATTTAGGATAATATAGTTTAATTTACTAATTCATTATATGAACAAATTCCTAAATTTCGTCTAAGTTTTACAAACGATTGTTCATTCAATGGTTTGGTGAATATATCAGCAATTTGATTATCGGTGTTAACAAATTCGAGGGAGATAATTCCTTTTTCGACATTATCTCCAAAAAAATGGTGTCGTATGTCTATATGTTTAGTTCGAGAATGGTTAACTGGATTTTTAGATAAATTGATAGAACTAGTATTGTCGTAGCATATCAGCGATTTTTCAATTATTTTATCAAATTCTCTAAGTGTTTGTTGCATATAGATGACTTGAGCACAAGCTAAGGCGGCAGAGATATATTCTGCTTCACATGTCGAGAGGGAAACACAATTTTGCTTTTTACTAAACCACGAAACTAAAGATTGACCGATAAAATGGCAGGTACCACTTGTGCTTTTTCTGTCTGTTTTACATCCTCCGAAGTCTGCATCGCTATATGATACGAGTTGGAAAGCCGTACATTTAGGATAAAATAAGCCATAATCTGTGGTGTTAGTTAAGTAACGTAAAATTCGTTTGACTGCTCGATGATGTGATTCCTTAGGTTGAGCTTGAAAGCGAGCGCACAAACAGACACTCATCATTATATCGGGTCTACTAGCTGTTAAATATAATAGAGAACCGATCATACTGCGATAAGATTTTTGATCATAGTCTTTTACCTTTTCATCTTTGTCTAAATATAAAGTTGTGCTCATAGGAGTTGGTTTACTAGTGGTGTTCTCCATTCCGAAACGTTTAAGTAAATCTTTACAATACTTTTCTTGATTTATAAAAATACCATTGTCCAATTGTTTTATTTGTAATCCTAGGAAAAAATTTAATTCGCCCATGTGTGGCATTTCAAACTCATTTTTCATTATTTCAGAAAATTCATTAAACTTTCATTAGTTAATCCAAATATGATGTCGTCAACATATATTTGTACAACTAATATATCATTATTTTTATGTTTTATAAATAGTGTAGTGTCTATTTTGCCTATTTGAAATCCAAAATTTTATAGATGAGTTTTTAGTCGATCGTACTAAGCATATGGTGCTTGTTTAAAGCCGTATAGAGCCTTTTTGAGTTTAAAAACATGATCTGGATATTTTTCATGAATAAATAATGGCGGTTGTTTTACAAAAACTTTTTCCTTGATAAAACAGTTTAAGAAGGAACTCTTAACATCCATTTGAAATAATTTAAAGTTGTGATGACACGCAAAAGCCAGTAGAGTACGAATTGCTTCGAGACGAGCTACGGGAGCAAACGTCTGTTCGTAATCAATTCCCTCTTCTTGGTTGTAGCCTTGAGCCACTAGTCTTGCTTTGTTACGAATAATATTTCCATTTTCATCTGCTTTGTTTTTGAAAACCCATATGTACCTATTACAGATTGATCTGATGGTCTAGGAACGAGTTCCCATACATTATTATGTTCAAATGGATTTAATTTTTCTTGCATTGCTAAGATCCAAGAATCATCTTTAGATGCTTCTTTATAATTTTTAGGTTCTGTATTTGAGATAAAAGCAACGTGACTCATTTGGTTTAAGTTATTTCTAGTGACTCGAGAATTTAAGTCTCCAATTATATTATCCAAAGGATGATTTTTTAATATTCGTGTGGGTGATCTTAAAACGCTTTCATTATTATCAGAGGATGAATTATTCATATTATTTGTATTTTCAGTTTGATTTTGAGTTAAATTTTCATCTTCTTCTTCTTTAATAGTTTGTTGGAAATTTTCATCAAAAGACACATGTAAGCTTTCTTCTATAATATTTGTTCGTTTATTATAAATTCTATAAGCTTTACCACGTTCTGAATAACCAATGAAATTCCTTCGTCGGCTTTGGGATCAAATTTTCCAAGTTATCTTTGGTATTTAAAATAAAACATTTTGACCCAAAAATTATACGAAACTTTTAGTTTCCTTCCATAAAATATTTCATAACATGTATTTTTAGTCATAGGTCGAAGCGTGACACGATTTAATACATAATAGGCAGTGGCAATGGCTTTAGCCCAGAAATATTTGGGTAGATTACTACTATTTAGTAGTGTTCGTGCACATTCCTATAAAGTTCTGTTTTTCCTTTCAACTACACCATTTTATTGTGGTGGTCGTGGAACCGAAAAATTATGACTAATTCCTTTTTTGTTACAAAAATTAGTGAAAAATTCATTTTTGAATTCTCCTCCATGATCACTGCGTATATTTTTTATTTTTAAACCATTAAGTTAGTATTCTGTTTTGCAAAGATTTTAAACATTCCAAAAGTGTCACTTTTATGTTTTAAAAATAATGTCCAAGTATATCTTGAATAATCATCTACAATTATGAACACATATTTGTTATGATTTATACTACTTACTTGTGTTGATCCAAATAAATCTAAATGAAGTAATTCTAATGGTTGCTTAGTAGATATTTTATTTTTAGATTTGAAAGAACTTTCCTTTAACTTGCCCATTTGACAAGCGTCGCATAAATTTTTATATTTATAATTAATTTTAGGTAGACCTCTAACTAGATCATGTTTTGCTAGTTTGTTAATATATTTAAAATTTATATGACAAAAACGTTTGTGCCAAATCCAAGGATCATCATGATTTGCGGCTAGACATAAATCAGAATTATTTTTAATGTTCATATTTAGGATATATATTATGATTTCTAAATCCTTCAAAGAGTAAATTTTTTCTTTGATCGAGAATTTTACATTTATCTTTTTCAAATTTTATTTCAAACCCTTTATCACACAACTGACTTATAATAAGAAGATTATGTTTTAGGTTTTCTACTAATAAAACATTAGAAATAATAGGAGAGTTAGAGATACCGATATTGATGACTTCTCCATTGCCAATGACGAACCCTTTTGAATTATCGCCAAAAGTAACAGTGCCATCATCAATGTACTTTATATTAGATAGCATGTGAGCATTTCCCATCATATGCTTGGAGCATTCACTATCTAATATCCATTTTTCTTTATTTTTGTATTTGGATACCTACAAACAATAAAAAAGTTTAAATTGGTACCCTTTTCACCTTTTTGGGTTCTAAGTGTTAGTAAATGAGGGTAACCATACCCATGATGGTCTGGTTCCTTTTGAAATATAATTATTATTGTGAATTACTTCTTTCAAATAATTACCAATATATTTCTTTTTAATTAGGTTATTACTTGTTTTAGAAACCCATATTTTAATCATTTTTGAAATTAAGATTAAATTCTTATTTTTGAAAGAAGGTTTTCATTTCTTAGTATAAATCTTACTATATTTTGTAATTTTTGTCTTATTGTCAAATCCTAGCCCATTTTGATTTTTGAATGGCTTGGAAATTTTAATTAAATTTTCCAAGTCTTGTTTTCCCTTGTTAAATTTTGTAACATTATTAGTAATTTATCCAAATTGTTTTTAAGATCATTAATTTCAGATCTTGAAGTTTCTAGATTATCTTTTAAGATAATGTGTTCATTACAAATTCTATTATTTTCTAGTTTAACTTTTCCTAATTCACAAGATAACTCATCCTTTTTAATAGAAAGATTCTTTCACTTTTCTTGAGCATTTTCTAATTCTTCTTCTAAAATAGATTTTTCATCTTTTAGTAACCCTATTTCAAGTTCCAATCGATTTATCTTAGCAACATATTCCTTATTTAATTTTTTGTTTCTCTATATTTGTCATCAAGTTCCATGCTTACTTCTAAAATTTCATCATAAGTAAGATCGGGACATACTTCATTAGTGTGTGCCATGAAACATAGATTTGCTTGCTCTGTATCACTTTCACTGTCACTATCGGATGAAGAGGAAGAGTCAGAGTCATCCCATGTGACTTGGAATGCCTTTCTCTTTTTCTTAAATTTTTCAAACTTAATTTTCTTTTTCTCGTTGTTAAGTTTTGGGCAATCTTTCTTCATATGTCTAAACTGATCACATTCAAAGCACTTGATCGAAGTTTGATTTGATGAATTTGATTCTCTGCCATTTTGGAATCTCGTCATTTTCTTGAATTTATTAAATTTGTTGTAGTTCTTGGCAATGAAAACAATTTCGTCTTCATCCAATTCAGAATCTTCATTGCTTGCTTGAAATGCTATGTTCTTCATTTCATGGTTTTGTTCCTTTCTGGCCTGCAAATTAGCTTCATACGACATTAAATTTCCAATCAACTCTTCAAATTTGAGTGCAGAAATGTAAGAACCCTGAAACCCGGCCTTCGAAAATTGGCACCCGTACTTCACTTGTACTCAAATGCCGTAGATTCAAACGCCGAATCTGGCTCCCCGGAGCTTATAACACCATTAAGTATAACAACATAGCGGAAGAAAGAAACGGATAATACCATATACAACTCAAATGAATACAATATCTAGAATGATATACAATAATGATATGAATATGATACAACAATATTAGAGACAAACAATGATACATCGGAAAACAGAAGTGATAACTCCAAATGATCTTCAAAAGAGAATGAATCCAACAACTCCAACATCAGCTCGAACCACCATCACATTGCACCAAGATAAGCAACGTCAGTTATGCGCGAACTCCAAAACTGAACTAGCTCCAGATAATCTACTAACCTGACTATCTGAAAAACCCAACTCTAGACTGCCCGTGTGGAAAATTGTGGGCACCCAGAGTTTAGGAAGGGAACAATAAACTCCGAGTCAGTCATGAGACTGGTGTGAGTAACAAAAACAGTTTATCTTTAAAACAAACAACAAAAGAATTTTAAACATTGAAATCCGCAATGCTTTTGGAAAATGAAACTACCATAAGATCTCTCGCCACACACACAATGCAAACGCAGAATTGGAGGAGATTTCTTCTTATGATAGTCAAACATGCTTACTACGCAAAATCATTGGATTATTATTATTAGTGCATAATGGAAAACATTTTGGAAGTATAATATTAATCTTAGCCAACATAGACATTTCGTTGTATGCCTACTATAGCTACTATGTTCAATAGCAGGTTACCGCCACATTCCATAGCAGGTTATACAACTAAAACCGTACAAGGCTCGTATTGTTTCTTTGGATTTTCCAACAAATGGTTAGGCTAAGGAACTTCCTATGCCACATGGGAACGCCTCTGGAGGGACTCCCCGAGAACTAACTAGCTCTCTGCCAATACAAGGCCGGGTTACCCCTTACACTAGGTAACTACTACACGAATATGCCACCCCCCGGTCCTTTGGGACCTTTATCCGAGGTGTGACGCCCCACCTCTATGCTCACAATAACAAAGAGTATTAAAAGAAATACTGTCTGTTATTACGAAGAATAAGGCTGGATAGGAGCGGCCATCCATAGTTGGGCCTTACACTAGTATTGGTTACCTCGATAGGAGTGGTATATATTTCTATTTTTCATCTCTTATTTATTTACTCCCATCGACATACCCAATTCCAGTATAAAACGAACTACGATGGTTCATAATAGTTTAGGACAATTTATATAATAATAACACAGATACTAAAAATGCGGAACACAGATAACAGAAGTCTCATATATATATATATATAACTGATGTCAGTTACAATACATTTGACACAATACATATGATACAACTACAACTATCGACTCTGAAATTTATATATACAAGTACATTATCGACTAATATACATGAATACATATCAACCTAAATCAGTACACTGACTACTACAAAATGACGAAGAACACTTCAAAAGATATGAAAAGACTTCATAGCTCAAGCAGCAACCCAAAGCAGAATATCTACAACCTGTAATAACTCGGTCTGACCCGAGTATTAAATCCAAAAGAAAATAATACACGGGTCAGTCTAATTCAAACTCAGTTATTAATGCACGGAAGCATTAATAATCAAATATCAAATAGAAGACAATCACAGAAGTCTCGTATATCCATCTCCTCGATAAGAGAATCGGATAACGGCAGATATAACACTAAACAGTATTAGAAACTCATAATCTAATTATCTATAGATAATTAGAAAATCACAAAACGATTAAATCAAACCAAATCAGAATACCATTTCAAACATTGAATTGAACACAAAACAATTAAAACAATTGAAATATCACATAAGAAGTCAATACTGTGTGGCTGCAGTACACGCACGCATGCACTGCCTCGCTACTACAGTGAAGAAATAGAAACCAACACAAGGTCAAATCCGAGCGATTAAGCTGGATTCAACTCAATGTACAAATCAATGTACAAGCCATAATACAACAATGTCCAGACCAAATACTATCAATATGGTCGAACATAGAATCCAAGAACATAACCAGAGCTAATGATCAATCAAAATGAAACCAGAGCTCAATGCATATGCACTCAGGTATGCAGTATGACCAGAGCATCAACAAGACCACATGCGAACAGGAAAACCCCAAACTTAATAACATATGCATAGCACGAAGGCATCAAGCAAATGGAACCAAACCCAAATTACAGTATCACCAAATCATAGATAATGGAGTACATAGATACATGAAGTTCAATCAGCGAATGAATCATCAAAATGAAAACTGCAAACTGAAACAGCATGTACAAAATAGCATCAAAATACAACAAAGTAATAGTGACCACAAATGTATGGCAAGTTCATCCAAACTGATAAGATGATATGCACATACAAAAATCAAAGTCGTGCATAGGTCAAAAATCATGGTACAGCTCGACCATAAGACTGCACACCTAAAAATGTGCAAACCCATTAAACTAGGCCTCACAATGAACCATAAACATGCAGATGAACAACAAAAGATCAGAGACAAAGCGAATCCAACTCAACAATAAACTCGACCAAATAACTGCAATTACTAGAGTATCACCAATACATAACAATGGAGCAATGCAGTACCCAGATTACATGAATAAGACTTCCAGACTAAATGAACAAAGTCAAAATCAGTTCCATAATCGAGTGAAGCCAAAGTCACAACACAAAAATCAATTTCAAGCTTTAATAGATAGTTCGAACAAAGCCACCAAGATAGTGTCGAACTACTGACTCCAGTAAACGGTAAGCCAAAAGTCGAACAAAACCACCACTTGTTCTTTCCATCTCAAAATCAAGTCGAAGTCGAAGACAACGAAAACAAACTCGACGCCATAGCAATCGAATTAAAAATGTCAGCGAAACAAAATAATCAAGGTACCAGACTCAACTGAATCAAGTACTCTTTAAGACCATATAAATAAAACAAGGTATAGTCTGGCATCCAAACCAATTCAGCAATCAAGTAGCAGTTTATCATAACAAGACTAGTGAACCATTGACCAAAATCAACCAAATACTTTAGCCCATAAACAAGAAAACTGTAATTACAAGTGTAGATTCAACAATATATGCATACACACATCCTATTGTATATATGCACATATATGAAGTCACACAGAATTAGTCAAACAATTTCAAATTAACAGTTTTATCAAAGCCAGATAACATCATCACACAATCAAAGTTGTGGCAAAGTAAAAGGCAAAGGATCGAACAGTTTCAAACCAAAGCCTTGACAACCGCGAAAATCAAACAGATCAAAATCAATACCGTGACAACCAAATATACGAATTGGACAAAGTCAGAAATCGTCCAAATCATTCAAACAACATCCAATGGCCAAAGACGAATTCAAAGCAACAGTTAAGTGCCAAAGTCAACATAATATCACATGTCGAAAGCAACTATTCCCACAGAATCGACTACGAATAAAAACCAAAGTCGGGTGACAATGAACAAGTCAGAGGCAAGCCAGAAATTTACGAATTTGAACAAGTCATAAATCACAGAATTTGAACCCTAATTAAACTCGAGACGTGAATTAGATGTGAGTGGGTTACTCACCTTTTTCTCGAAGCAAAGAAGAACTCAATTCCAAACTGCGGCCGAAAGCAAAGATCGAAGAATCGGAATCGAAGCTGTGGCATTACGAAGTCGATCGAATGAAATCGGCAGAAGCCCTAATTTTGGAAGCACGAAATAAAAACGAAGCCGCCATTTTTCTTTCTTTCGAATGTTTAGGGTTTTCCTTTTTTTTTCTCGCGAACCCATCAATGAATATGAAAGGGGGACGAGTTAAGATAATTATCACGGCCACAATTTAAAAGGAAGAGGGCCAAATAAATTTTAAGCCCGCATATCCTTTACACTATTACAAAGAATTTCAACTCGACAAAATCCCAAAAGCACTTAACAACTAATTTTAATCATCATACAACGATAATTAATTTTTATAAAATTTCGGGTTGTTACACGAGGCCTCGATCACACAACAACAATCACACAGTAAATGAGATTGGAGCAACCACATAGGTAAATATCTGGGCTCCATACCATAATATCACCTTTTTCCAGAAGGAAATGACATACCCTAAAGGGAGCGACCCTCATAACATTGCCGCATCTTTCCTGTTTCGACCATTTCCGGTTTGTGAGGTTCGATGAGGTCTCGTCCACAAAACTACGCTTTTTCACAAAGCCATGCTTTGATCAACAAATGATCAGCAAATGATCAGCACACAGCAGCACTCAACATGCCACACTACCAAATTAGGAGTATATCACTGATAACTTCAACTACATAACCTCTGAGCTCGTACGTCTCAGAGAAGGGTGTTAAGCTAAGAGAATAAATTCTCCGCCACCAACAGAAATGTATTTGAAAGGAATCAACTTTATATCTCAAAGTGTAGCGTCAGACATACAACCATACAAGTCTATTCCGGGTTCGAACAGAACCGAAGGCACTTCCAAAGAAGCCCTTGCAATCCGAGTATTCACAATCCCGATCGGACTTCCCATCACTTAGGGAATCTCTATACCGGGCGCTACCCAGTGCAGAGACAATCGATAGGTTATCCTATCGTTTTCACAAATACCCAGTCTTCAACACCGGTCTTCAATTGCTATCCATATACGACGTATCACTTATTCGGAATGGGTTATTTGACACAAAGTCCTCTCCCGGCTAAACCGAATAGTGAGCGTAATATTTTAAAAACATATGGATATTGGGATTTCAATTAAGTCACAACTTATTATCCAAATTTCTCTTTCGAATGGTTTAAACAAATCACCATTTTAATCTTTTACAAAAAGATTCATCCCACAAAGTTCACCCAGTTTCACAAAGATCTATTTATAGATTTCCAAATCGATTTCCATTTCAATTGGATTAACTCATTAAATCTTTAGATCAAGATTTAACTCATAGCTTTCAAAAAGAATTCACTCATAATTTGGAAAACCATTTTTCAATTCAAACTTGAAATTCCTTTAACTTAAATTGGAATTTCATTTCTTATGTGAAAGCTTTTATCATTTGAAAACAATTAGTTTCCATTCTGGAAAACTAATTACAATTTACATAAGTTAAAACCATTCAAGTATAAAACTTGGATTAAATTTCTTAAATTTCCAAAACCATACTTTTAAATGGTTAAAAATCCATATAAAACACATTTATAACTGGTATGGTCTTTTTAGACCATAATTCCCAAATCATTGAATTCAATTCCAAATATTGAATTCAAATTTAAATCAAATCATTTAGATTTCAAATTCTATTAAATCATTTGAACTCATTTTCAAAAGCTTTCAATTCCAATTCCAAAACTATTTTGGATTCAAGAATTCAATCTTTACAATTGTCAAAAATCTGTGACTTAACCGATTTCCACGTGAAATCCATATTTGTGTGTGTATGGTGTAGTCCAGGGGCTTCACACAGTAGTGCAACATCATCCAATCATCACAGATTAAAATATAGTTGATAAGTGGTATAACTATAACGCTTATCTTTTATTCATAGATCATAGATATATAAATTACATATAATATATTACATTCATCCCAGATAAATGAACTACAGTACAGATCACAACACAAATCAGGATATATCACAGAGCATCACATATCAGGAAATATCAAACAATTCAATCATTCAATAAAACTCAAACATTCACAAGTAAAATTTATTAATCAATTGATTAATTTAAATCAGATGTATTACTTATGAATAATCATTAATCCGGGTTAATTATCATGAGTTAATTACAAATTATCTGAAATAAATTTCCCTTTCATCATTTATTAGTTAACCTTAAATTATTAACTAATCAAATTTAATTAATGAATCAATTAATCTTCAGTTATCAAATAAATCTTAATTAATCACCATTATTAATTAATCCTTTAATTTATTAACAAATAATTTTACTCAAATTTCAAATCATCATTCAATTAATTACATTCAGTAATTATCTATTAATTACTTCTCTAAGTAATTATACTTTTCAAAATTTTCAAGGGATTATTCTAGATTAACTTAAGAAATTTGATTTGAACTAATCAAATTAACTCAATTAATCCTACTAAATAATTAATTCCTTAATTACTTACATTTAGTAATTACACTTAACAATTCCACAAAGGGTTCTTATCAAATTAATTAATCTAAATTTATTGTTAAAATTAATTACATTGATTATTTATTTAAATAATCTTATTTAATGACCTTTATTAACAATTAAAATCCTTCTATTTCTTTCCTAAAGAAATTTATTTATATTAATCATTATTGATTATACATTGATTAACCATTGAGAACTCATTCTTTAATGAAATTATAAATCGTTAAATCTTCATTACTTAAAGTAAAGTTCATTCATATTTATAATTTAATTATTATTCACAATATGTTTGAAACATTGTTTCAAATTTTCTTTTAAATTTCATTTTTTAACTTATTTGAAACACTTAAGTTATAAAACTTAATTAAATTTCAAAATCTTGAAATCAGATTTAGAATTAATTCCAGATTTAAACTTTTAGTTTCAACTTGTTTAAATTTTTCATTTAAAATTTCAAATCTATTTCAAACTCAAATTTCTCTAATATATTAAATTGCTTTTAAGTTATTAAAACAATTTGAATTTAAAACTTATTTATGTCCAAACTAAACTCCAATTCAACTCGAATTTATATTTACATTTTGATTAAAACCTCAGTTTTAAAACCTTTCTTAATAAATTTAAATTTAGTTTAAAATTTCGAAACAGAAAAACAGGTTCTAGTTCAAAAGCCTATAGCCATACTTGACCCGAGACTACCCATTCCTGCTTCGAGTAAACAACTCGAATTACTCGAGTTAATCACGTGAAAATTTCCTCTGCTCTTCCCAGGCCAACAACACCCAGATCTCAGGCACAAAGTGCTCGTGCACGTGCACCGATGATCCAATGCCCTTCGACCATCGCCAAGACCACCCACACGTCGACGACTACCATCTCGTCATGAATGATCACCCAGAACCACGGCTTCATCTCGAATTTGAAATCGAGCAAAAAATCGAAACCTGGGAACAAAACTACACCCAGACTCAAACCTATCAATGCCTCATTCTCCAAGCTCCGACCATCAGAATATCAGCAACTCCGTCCACACATTCGCCTACGCTTCCTCTTCCATCTCCCAAAGTCACGTGCAACTCGATGCACTATGGAAGTCACGGTAATCGAAAATTCAACCACTATAAAAACTAGGTTTAACAACTAAAAACGCATGCCGCTATCGCCACCATGGCCGTGGCCACCTCCGCCTATATTTCCAGGCATCCCCATAGGATCCTCCATCTCCGGCCAAAGCACTGACTAAAACGACTCGATCGATCACCAGAAATTGATCGAAATCGTATTTTCGAACAAAAATAAGCTGCTCTTAAACCAGTTGGTAAAAAATCATCAAACCAAGCTTAAAAATCATGGCTTCCAATAGGGATTCATGTTATATCCTTGAATCAAAATTTCGTGATACTCGAATTTTCTAGAAAACAAAATTTTCACTTTAAAAATTTGATCTTTCATTATATATGCATTTTTATTTCATGAGACCATTTTTAGATTATCATCTATGCCTAAACACACCTATTTTGTTTAGGATCCAAAGTCTGATATGGATTGGAAAACAAGAAATGGATTTTCTTGTTGTTTTGTACTCTGTGAAATAACAGAGAGGAAGAGAAACACTGATACAAGCATATATACATAGAGCAATGGCAACATATACTCAAGCTTAAATAACTAACTGTTACTCACCTTAAACATTCTGATTCCAGAAGTTTTCCAGTTGAAAGTTGAAACCTTTTTGAATTTGAAAAGTTGTGAAAACTGGGTTAAACTGTTAGCTGAAACTTCTTCCTTGTTCTCAGATTTTTCTTTGATTGCTTTGATTTGCTGGGAGGCTGCATTAATTGATGTTGTACAAATATATTTATTTGCTTTTCTTCATTTCGGCTGATGGATACTTGTATGGGGCTGAATTAATTACCTTAGCTTGTATTGGAAGCCGTTACTTGTTTACATATCTTTCCTTTACAAGTTGATTCATACTTATCCAATTTGTTTTTCAAGTCTACACTTATCTTTTTGACTTGTCTTTATTACCTTACAAATAAATTTCTATTTTAATTTGTTATAAATTTTTTATTTAAGGTGTTACTTTTTATTTTCATAATTTATCTAATTTATCTTATATATTTTTTTACTTTTATTTATTTCTATCTTTAGCTTAAATATTTATCAAACCATCAATTCTAAATTCAAAATTATTTATTATTATATTTGTGTCAAATGACTATATTTTTATTCAAAACTAAATTAGTTATCAATTTATATATATATATATATATATATAAAATCCGGGGTTGTTACAAGAAAGATCATTAGCTTCTTCGATAGCCAATACTTTTCTTTCACACTCAATTGTTAAAGATTTGAGAATTCGAGATACTAAATCAAAATCAGTAAATTTAACTCCTAGTGCCATAAGATCGTGTTGTATAGTTTGAAATCTTGAGTACATGTCAACAATTGACTCATTTTGTTTCATTTTGAAAGATGAAAATTGATTTTGTAAAATTGATATTTTTGTTTGTTTGACCTTAGTTGTACCTTCGTGTGTAACTTGTAAAGTACACCATATATCATAAGCAGTAGTACATAACATAACACGTGAAAATTCGTTTTTATCAAGAGAGCAAAAAAGTACATTCATAGCTTTAGCTTAATTAGAGGCAGCAGTTTTTTGTGCATCTATCCATGTGCTAATATTTGTTTCGGGTGCTACACACTTAATTTGAGTTGCTGACCATATTTCTAAACCATTTGCTTCCATAAAAATTCTCATACGGGTTGACCAATATGCATAATTAGATCCGATGAATAGAGGAGGACGTGCAGTTGATTGACCTTCTTGAAAGATACTTGCCATATTAACAAATTTCAAATAAGTGTTACTGAGATTTGAACTAACCTGGCTCCGATACCAATTGAAAGTCTACGTGGATCGTGTATATATATATGTATATATATATATAGTATATGACAAGTATGTGAATGATAGTATGAATCACATAGAATAAAAATGGAGGTAAAATTAAAAGTAATCGCACTAGAATTTTTATACTTGTTCGGACCTCCCGTCCTACGTCCAGTCCAGAAGCTCCCCTTTGGAAATATACTAACCAATTGCCCTCGCTTCGCCCGGAGGAATAGGCTTTTATACAAGAGTATTTATCTGACAAGTGCATGTTCTAGATAACACTGATTTTGACTACAAGTACAGTTGCTTCCTATAATCTCCTTTGAGTAGTATGTAATTTTAAGCTTTGATATAAGAAAGAGATAAAAGTATGCTTTTTAGTACTTTTGGAAATCAGAGAGATCACAAGAATATTAGAAAATAAAGAGAGAAGAGTTTAGAATCTCAAGTGAGTTTTACTTTCCAAATTCATGCTTATTTAAAGATGTTGAAGAGTTTGTTTGAGAAGTAATGAACTTTGGTTTATTCTATTTCAGTCCAAGAGTTGCAATGTTTGAGGAGGAAGAGTTATGACCAGAGATAGAGGATGCAACTCTTCGATTGAAGAAGGTGACTGTTGAGAAGTGTTGGTCATTACCCAGGTTAGACGTCTGGGCATTTTGGTCAGACGTCTGGTCTCTATTAAAAATTTTAAACAGAACACATTGCCAAACGTCCGAGTAGACAAGCCAGACGTCAGACACATGTACAGTTTGTTAATTTTCCTTCTTGAGTATGTAAAAAAAACATTTTTAATGATTTGTATATGCATATGCTTGTAAAAATTACTCAAGGAGATTGTACATAGCATCTATTTAAGATATTAAAGAATACACTAATATTTCTTGATATAATGATCCTTGTGTCTGTCTTCAAGTCTTGGTCGCGAAAGCTGCATATGGATGATGCTAGTGATTGTATAGTTGTGGTCATTAAAATCATAGAGTAGAGGTTCTAACAAAAAAATAACATTACGAATTTCATCTTTTGAATTTTTTCTGATATATTTCATAAAACCATGAAAAACAATAAATAAGCACATTGCATGAAAAGTGATTTTGAGTTATTCGAACAAGCTATGGTATTTTTAACATCAATTTTGATCTGTTTGTCGTTTTGAGTTGAAATCTATTTTATTGATTAGAAAATTATAATATTTGAAAATTTCATGTTTTATGCTAAGCTAAATTATGGACTTAAAATTTTCAAATAATAGTTTTAAAATAGATTGACAATTCAAAAGAGCAATGTTTGATGTTTGAAAATTGAGAATAATGGTTTGACATACATGTGATTATGATATTTGTTTTGGAAGATGTTGCGTTTCTTACTTTGGATGATGAATAACAAATCATACATTTAAGAGTTTTTTTGTGACGCCCCACCTCTATACTCACACTAACCAAGGACACTGCTGGGTAATGCCGTCAATTAGTACGAAGAATAAGGTTGTTGAGGAGCGACCAACTGTATAATTGATTTGAGCGGGAACCGATATGTCAGATAGTATATCATGCATTTCATTTCAAGAGGAAATCCGACATATCCAATCCAAACTCAAATCTACTACACAGTGGCTATGAGGCCTTCAGAAACAAATATAAAATAAGCATAACACAAATTAGTCACAGATATTTATATCACTAAGGCGGAAACAAATATGAATATAACACATAGAAGTGTACATCAAAGTAGTGGTCATGCAAGATCCACTACATCACAAAAGAATAGATACAAGTGCTAGACAAAAGAATATGTATACATCAAGGAGTCTTTATCTCGAATGTATAAAAACAAAAACTACTAAGCTAAAGTAGTTAGCCAAAAGTCAGAAGCTAGTCCCTGCTAAAAAGTCAAGTGGAAGCACCTAAAACACCTCGGTCTGACCCAAATATTATTTAAGAAGAAAAATAATAAACAGATCAGTCTAGCTATAAATATCAGATAAAATGAGATAGGATAAGAGATATGAAAAATATGTATGATAACAATGATGCCATACTGTGACAAGTATTCATTTGATAACAACAAAAATCATACAATATCTCGATTCTCCTCAAATATCCAAAAATAATATTATATTCTTTAGCTTATTCACCAAACCACAAATATTGACAAACATATCAATGCAAATCAAAAAAATTGGTGAAACACAAATTCCAGAAATCAATGATTAGAAATCCAAAAAACACAAAGGGGGAGGCCTATCACAAACGGGAGCATGAAAACTCACCAACACGTGTATCACAAACAGAATGCTATTCCATGGTCGCTAAGCCATCAAATTGAGTCGAAGCTCCATAAACGGCCCGAAGACCATGGGTCGCTACCCCACCAATTTTGAGCCAAAACTTCACAAACGGGGTTTAGTCCCCCACGTAGACAAAGAGACATCGTACATCGCTAGTCTAAATAACAAAATGATCATCATTGATCGATAAGTGTAAATTACACTAAGCTAGTAAATAAATGAGTTTAGCTTCATGTCCCATAACCACTGGCTTAACTTAAATATTTACAAACAGATTGTAGATTTCAAATCGAAAATTGTCACAGGAGTTCAATCGAACAAGTCCAAGAATTAACTGACGAAGTAAACGCAAGCGTTTCATACCACTTGTTTTGCTAATTCGTTTAATTAGATTTCTCATACGAATGAGGTAAAGGTTTGTATATGCTAATAGATTGGAAAACAGATTTAAAAACGAGCTTTGTATTTAAAAGTAGTGTTGAAATCGATTTTGTGAAAGAGTTTGAGTATTTACTACTAGTATAGAAACCTTTGTATTTTAAAGTGACCAATCATAGAAATGATTGTAAGAAAACAATCTATCACCAAAAATTAACATTCGACGACGTGAATCAAAACCATAAAAATCGATATCAAATCCATCAAATGGATATTCCAAAAAATCCAGAAAAGAAGTCATCAAAGTTGATAATAAATGACAATGACCAACCGGATCAATAAAAATCGATAAAATTTGGAAATCCACTCAAAACAGGCAAATTGGCTGAATTCAACAGCGCCAGACGTCTGGTGGTTCTCCCCGGACGTCTGAGCTGAAGGTCTAGAATTTTTCCAGATCACTCAGATGTCTGAGCTTAAGGTCTGGAACGTTTATTCCTTTACCTCAGACGTCTGATCGTTTTACCAAACGTTTGAGCTGAAGCTCAGGGAAAAAATTTCCTAGGCCATTAATGGCCAAATCGGTTCGGAAGCGATTAGATGAATGACGATGGCTAGGGGTTTATGCCAAGCGACAACCCAGCCCTATAGACTCATCAATACACTCCAAAGTCCAAACAACATGTCCAAACATCCATAGTAGGATTTTCATAGATTTTGACTTCAAAATACCAAAATTTGGAAAATTCACCAAATCAATTCAAATCAAAAGCAAATGAACATGATATAGATGTTAGGAATTCATACTTAACAACTCTCAAAGGTATAGACATAGATGTGAGTTCAAAAACTCACATTTAAACCCAAAATAAGGAATGAGAAGCTCTAAAACAAAGCAAGATCAATCTCCCTTCAACTTCACCTCTAGAATCTCCAATATAATATCACATGCAAAGATTTCCTAAATTAGGTTATAGGAATTTCTGAAAATTGGAGAGGGATTGAGATGGAGAAGATGAAGAGGATGCTTACCTAAGCTTCCCTTTGATTTTGGAACTAGAACTTGAATTTCCTAAGAATCTAGGGCTTAGGAATTTTGATTTCCCCTCTTTTCCCCATTTTTCTCTTTAGCTTGAGTGTTAGGAAATGAGGAGTAGAATGAATGAAGAGTAGAGGAGTTAGGGTATTTGGTAGAGGAGTTGGGTTAGTGGGCTAGTACACAAACCAAAGCCCAAACAAAATACCAAAATCCTAATCAACTCCAAACATATCGATGTTTATACTCAAAAAAGTTGTAAACATCGTTTTGAACTCAACGGAAGTGGTCTCGAGTCCGGATTCGACCGTTTACAAAAAGTAACATTTTGGACTTTAAATTCAACAAATGATGCTATATTTAAACAAAACATTTAAATATATAATCGTAAAATATGCGGGTTGTTACATTTTTGTTGTGTGTGCTTCTGTTTGTCATAGACAACTTTGCTTGGAAATTCGTATATTGGAACCAATTTGATTGATATTGTGGAGTACGCATTGTGTTTGTTTGATGATGCTTGTTTTTTATGTTTAACATTGATGATGAGAATAAAAAAATTCAAACATAAAACCAGTGTGAGTTCACCGCCGACACAGAGAGAGTACAAATGGTATCGTTGTTTGCCGCCATAGGCAACCCAGATAACAAGTGGTATCATAAATGCGTGATTTGCTCTTTCTTGTCAGAATATCTGGTATGTTTTTTTAACCTTTGTGATTCCTCCAATCTGGTATTTTTGATAGCTCATATGTCTCATGGATTGACTGATATTTCATACGTTTTATCTCATACACATGTGGAGAACTTGCATTTTTTGCTTTTGGTTTTATTTTATTTTCAAAAATTCAAAAACATGTTTTTCCTTCTTATAATTTTTTTTGTGTTTGAAAAATAAAAAGGACAAAAATATGTTTTTGCTTTTTTAGGATTTTCTTTCTTTGCTCTCCATATTTATTCATGATGTGAATATTTTGAATCGAGACATTTTTGACTAAATCTTTGACATGGATTTTCGATGAAAAACTTCTTTTGATATGAGAGTCTTGACTAGAAAATTCTTTGATCTGAAAATGTTGAAACTTCTTGGGATTATCTTCTTCTAATGCCTGTAATGGCTTTTGGAAACAAGTTTGTGAAATAAACATTTTGAAATTTTGAAATGAAACTCCTTAGAGATAATTTTTTGATATTCCTCACATGACATGATTTTGAGAGATTAATTTTGAAAATGAAACTGTGAGCTTTGAAATGAAATCATTTGAGATGAGCTATTGATTTTTTCTTCAATATATTAATCTGCATACCCTTGGTCCATGTGCTCCTCTTTACACAAATAGTTCTAGAGCAAATTCATATAGCATATTCAAGATTAGGATATAAAATTAAAAATGTTTGTGAGATATTTATAGAGAAATTACTTTTAAAACTATATCACAATCGATTGAACATTCTTATGTGATTTTCAAAAGTATTTATATTGATTACATAGATGATTGATATTGCATTTTGTACTTGATTGAATTATGACATTATGATATTTTTTGATAATCAAGCATATGTTAAAGTTTCTATTTTGACTATTGCATATCCCACATCATCTCTGAATCTACAATTTGATATCCATATTATATCAACTAATATTTTCCAATTTTATGCTTGTGTCGGCTAAAATAATATAAACCGAAAAGTGGTAAAGATTGGTTGGCTTAAAAGTGAGTATGGGGGCCAAGTCATATACACGTTCCATATGAAAAGTAAAATATGTAATATATTATAAAATTTAAATTTAAATGGCTAAAGGGATGCGTAAAAAAAATGGATGTGGTATGGGCGTAGAGTTATATCACCTATCCGGCCTGTGCTGAAAATTCTTTAGTGCTTGTGTATATACACCCATCAAGTAATGCTTCTCCCTCATCTAATAGACCACATGGCAATGCATCGTTCAAAGTATCTTGATCTCATTTATAATGAGTTAGGTAAAAACAATCCTCACATAAATACTTGACTTGGATTATTATTTAGTTGAGTTTATTGTCTTTTGAACCTCACTACATATTACTGCATTTTCTTATTACTCTCTTTCCACTCAAGGGATATGACTTTGATCAATATAGCTACTATGATTTATGGTTGACTTTTCATTAAGTATTTAATAGTAATATTTTGATTGAGTTTCATCATACAGCATCACTTTCGCACCATGTTAATTTTATAACTATACTTTTGATGAAAACAAAAGGGGGAGAGAGCGGTTAAGATTTGGTGACATTGTGAATTCATTGTTAATATTAAAAGAAATATTATTGGTTTGATATTTTATTCTCGAATACGTATGTCATATATGTAGGGAGAGCATACCAATAGGAGGAGCATGTTATATATATCGATACAATATGCTACAATTTTAATTTTTATGATATCTAATACACATTCAACATGAGTTACATATATCAAATCTTAATTTGGTTTTTGTTATCATCAAAAGAGGGAGATTGTGGAGTATAGTCTTGTTTGATGATAACATATGTCTATATATATATACATATTAAAATTTTCTTTTTTGAGTGTGTTACGATTAACAAATCATCAAAGCACAATTTTGTTCAACCAATTATCTATTTTTTTCAATCAACGCATCACATGACAAACACATCTATTTTTATCTGTAAAATAATGTATTTATTATTATCAAAAAAGAAGTATTGTAAGATATTGCAATTAATTTTTTTTTGATATTAATAAATATTTATGCGTTTGTTTAGTGATGAGTAAAAACAAAGTTGTGATTTCAATCAAGAGATTTAATACTATTCATTTGCATATATTAGAGTAAATCTTCTATATATAAAATAAAACTTTCCTAAAAGCAAGGTATGTTATATCAAGAAAAATATTACGTTAGAATTGATCAAATCGATTCCAGAAGATTCTCAAGCATCCAAATACACCGACATCTTCAAGTACATATGACAAAACACACATTGCAAAAATATAGAGGAATTATTTCCATCCACAATCATTAAAAAACAAAGGAAATATACCACTGTAGAATAATTAAACAATTAATATTATGGATGGAATGGAGAACATACAAACAAATCAATGCCAAATTTAGTGTGATATTTTGGACCCATCGATACGTATATATTTTGAAGCTTTCCATCTCATAGTTATGATCGGATATCAAACAAAGCTTCAACTATCAAACAAAGACTGATCATCCCTTTTAACAAAATAGTCATCACCTCATCAATTCATCTCAATACACACATTCATCATTGAGCATTGAACATCTCAAAAACAAAATCGACCAAAGCTAGAATACACTTTTGATCCTTTTCAAAAACTTATCGTTAAGGTTGTCAGTGCATACTCGAAAAATCCAAAATCGTCCACATCCGTATCCGCAAAGCGGATTAATATCCGATATCTGGAAAAACGGATGCGGATGCGGATACGAAGACATCCGCATCCGAAATTATCCATCCAGTTTTTTCAAGATTATAGTTTAAATTATGTGTATTTAGTATAGTGAAATATATTTATTTATTGTTTTATTAAGTTATAAGTTCATATTATATGCACTAACTACATATTAACTGCTTAAAACTATTTATTATTATCATGTTTGTTTATTTTTAACACTTTAATAATCAATGGGATTGAAAGAAGTTTAAGTCAAACTAAAAAATTTCATTTATGTTTCTTGATTTATCAGTCTTTAGCGAATATGATAATTATCTGATATCCGTCTGTATCCACGGATGTGAATATCTGATATCTGAAAATAATTTCGGATACATATACGAATATGATACTATCCGCATCTGAAAGCATCCGTTGATAAGTCTACTTATCGTCATCACAAAGCTTCAACAGCTACAACATTATACACAAGATTCAGATCTCAAACAAAGTCATCTCCCTCAAACAAAAGCAAACTAGTATAAATAGGTGCCACAAGGAAACGAACATCATGAATGAAAACTTTAAATCAAAGTGCAACACAAAATTCAACCACAACAGAAAGCAAAACATAACCAAGCTTCGCATCTAAGAAATCACGACATAAGATTTAGAGCAGTAGTAAAACACAATCTGAGCACCACATCAACACATGCCTTCATCACAACAAAGCGTTCTAAATTTGGAATCATTTTCAAATCAGTAGCTTCTCGGTCAATAGTAGTTGTTTCAGCAAAGCATGAGTCCAATCTTACATCGGCAAGCTTCACGCAATGAAAAGCTTCAGGCCATTAACATAAAGCTTTAGGCAACATAGTAATCGGCGAACCCCTTGCAGCGGCAGCTTTGAACCCCAGATCTCAAATATGGAGGCATCGATGAAGAACATACTCAAGCAGTGGTGATTCGATCTAGTAGCGGGGTCGCTACATGGTTCGTGGGCTAAGTGAATTTGCGGCATTGAGGTGGTTTGTGGGTAAAGTAGATCTTGCAGCATCATATTTTCCTCGGTTGAAGGATTTTGGGAGAAGTGAAGTTTTATTTAAGGAGAAATAAAAATAAAATGGAAAAGCCTGACATGAAGTGATAAGGGTCACAACAAGAGAGAAGTAAGATTTTTTAAGATTTCCTTTTGTTTTTTTATGTTTTATTTTGTTTTTGTGTTTTTATTTTGATCTCTAGATTTTCTAGGTGAGCTACGTGATGTAGTTCATGGATTTTGATCTTAGGGTATTGAGTTTAGACATGGTTACTAAGCATAAGGTTTATATATTCAAGTTTGTAAGTAGTGTGAGTTTACAAATGTTGTAAGCATTTGAATATATAAGTCTAGAAGTAACTTTTGGGGTAGCTGTAAGTACTAACGGGTTAGCGGTCGAAGGTGGGTATATCTGTGTATTCTTTGTTTTTCGCATTTACATTTCTGCATTATTTATCAGTTTACCTGTGAAATTTTTAAGTACCATATTCATCCCCCTTTATGGTATATTCCACGATCCTAACAAAGCTGGCCAACATCTCTTGCTTTAGCTCATACTTCGGTAAGAAATACCACCCAGTTATATATTATAATTGCATAACTTTATGAACATAGCTCTTAAGCTGGCATGTCTCTTACTCAATTCATCTACGACTACGTTTCCCTTACCATGCATATAGGACGTGTCAAAGTCATAGGAGGCCACGAATTCTAAGCATCTCTACCGTCGAAGGTTAAGATCTTTCTATGAGAGAAGGTATTTCAGCGGATTATAATCAGTGAATAACTCAAACCTTTCTTTTAGCAAGTAAAGCCTCCATGCTTTAAATGTCAATACTATAGCTGCTCTCGCTAAATCATGGGTAAGATATTTCCTCTCAAGCAATTTTAGTTGCTTACTTGTGCAAGTGATAACCTTGCCTTGCATTTATACCATCTCCAAGTCCAATATCATATGCATTTGTGTATACTATCAACTCCTTAGTCCCGTCTAGAATGAAAAACACTGGTGCGTTCGTCAACCTCTCTTTCAGACTAACGAACCCATGTTCAGACCTCATATCCCAACTAAAAGTCTGATTCTTCTTCAAAAATCAAGTCAAGGGTGCAAATATTTTAGTCAAGTCTTTAATGAATCTTCAATAATAATCATTTAGTCCAAGAAAACTTCTCACGTCTGTTGCATTCTTAGGACTTTCACAATCCTAGACTACTGCTACCTTGGCAGATAACGATGCCCTGCTCTGAAACAACATGACCCAAGAACCTTACTTCTCTCCTCCAAAAGTGATACTTCAAAAACTTAGCTTTCAACATATGCTTCATCAACATCTCAAGCACCACTATCAAATGCATCTTGTATTCTTCCATCCATAAGTAAATAATAATATCATCGACAAACACAAGTACAAACATATTAAGCCGATCTCTGAAAACATGATTCATATAGTCAATAAAGTATGCCAGTGCATTGGTTAGCCCGAACGGCATAACCAACCACTTATAAATTCCCAATGGTGTACGGAATGTGATAATCGACACACTATCCCTTGCCACCCTCAACTGGTGAAAACTTATCGCCAAATCCAACTAAGAAAATACCTTCGCACCTTGGAGTTGGTTGAACAAGTCATTTATACATAGAAGAGGATACTTGTTCTTTCTCGTCACCTTATTTAGCTCACAATAATATGCACAGAGGTCTCAAAGAGCCATCAACCTTCGTGGCGAATACTACATGTGCTTCCCACTTAGAAGTACTCTTTTGCATAAAATCTTTCCTTAATAGATCATTCACTTGCACCTCTTGTTCTCGTTGCTCTTTGGGTGATATCTATCTCAATGACATAATAACTAGTCTAGCAACCTTCGCTAAATCGACATGGAACTTAATCTCTCTATGTGGAGCTAATTTTGTAACCTCCTCGAATATATCATGATACTTTCTTGCTATCGATATGGATGATAACTCATCATGTAGGATCTCGAGCAAATACAAAAAGCTGACCATCACTGCATCCTTAGGCATGCAGCTCAACTCTAGCTTATGCCCATCATTTGTCCTAATCATCACCAATAACTTCTCATGGTCGCCCACTAGCCCATATCTTTATAACAAGTTCATCCCAAAAATAGTACCAAACCCGAAAAACCAAACATAAAAAAGTCATAAGTAAACATGCATCCATGACTCGACAAAGTAACATCACGAAAACCCATACTCAAATTAGTTGAACACCCCACAATATAAACTAATAATGGATTATATACTAGGTCAGATCTTAGTCTTAGCATATCTACCAAACACTAGATATAAATGAATGTGATGCCCTAATATCAAACAAAGAACGAATAGGTATATCATAAATGGAACGCATACCTAGGATGATGATGTCATTGCCCTTCTCCTTCATAGATAGAGCACTCGACGAAGTGGAAACAACATTTAACAAAGCCTTTACCATCAGCTTATCGCTAGTTGGTTCTGGACAATCCTTCTTGATACGTCCAAATTTATTGCAGTTGAAGAACTTCTTCTCTTCACTTTGGCATCTCTTGATGAGATGCCCTTTTTCTCCATAATTAAAACAAGAAAGTTTCCATTTACCCTTTTTTCGGACCATCTTTATTTTGAAGTTTCTTTCTTCCTTTGTTGTTCCATGGCTGCTTCCTCTTTCCACCTCCTCATACTTGTTATTTAGCTTCCCCCTTAGGAACAACATCGATCTACAGCTTTAAGTACAAGCTCTTATGCCTTAAAGCATTGTCCACAGTCTTCTCGAAGCCCTCATCAACATGGCTCACAAGTCTCTCTCCTACTGTGTCGTTAACGCCCCGCTATTACCCCCTATAACCCTGCTATATCTCATAGCGGATTTCTACCGCTATGATTTTTCCATATAGCCTCAAATATAGTGTAACACCCTAGATTTTTGGTAACAATATTTAGAGTTGAATTAAATAAAATAATGTGTTGATTAGGGGATTGAGATTTGATTTTTAATTAAGGCAGCCGTGCCATTTACCAATGAACTAAAGAAGAGTTAAAATGAAATAGAGGAGGGGTAAAATAGGAAAGAGGCCATTCCTAAATCCTCCAAACCTTGGTCGTGTAAAATTTTACACGTTCATTTCATTTTCAAAATTTTAAATTAAGGGGCCGGCCACCATTAACGAGGAAGAGAAGAAGAAAAGCTAGGAAGAAGCAAATTCAAATCAAATTTATTCACATCTCGATCTCCATAATCTCTAAAGCTAAGATGAATAATGTTTACATCTCATTATTGATTGTGTTTTCGGTTTTAATATGAATTCCGAATATTTTGCAATGATTTGCCATGTTTTTGAATGATGGAATAAATAAATATACTTATTGATGGATTATGGTTATTCATATTGAATTTATGATACGTTTTAAGGCGAAAACCCTACAAAATGACATCCAAATGCCTTGCGAATTTTTTTGAAGATCATAAATATTTTTTTGGAGAAGGGTTTCAATTTTCAGATTTTTCTGAATTTTCGTGGAATTAATATGAATTTTCTAGTAAAGATACGAGTAAATAATTAATTATTTGGGTCTGAAATTTTTATATGTTGAAAAACATATATAATGTGATTTTCTGGAATTTTTCTAGATTTTTCCTAAGCGTTTTAATGGTTATATAAAATTAATTAAGGTATGAGACTTAAATGTTTTATATAATTAAAAAAGGAGAAGGGGATTTTTATAAAATGATTTAAATTATTAAATCTGGAAAGTCGGCAGCCTTTTTGACAAAGTGCTGTTCTTTTTGTTGGTAAAGAAAGAGACAACCAATCACAATTAGACACGTGAAGCAGGTTAGGTGAAAAGAACTATTTGCTATATATTTTTCACTGTTTTGTCTCTTTCGACACCGGACTCCGCCTCCTCATCTTCGCTTCCGACACATTTGAAACCAATGCATATGGTATCAGACAACTGGTACGTAATGAATTGGATGATGGCGGAAGGTAGGGAGTCGAAACCAGGGGTTTCGAAGGGGTTGAGGCAGTCCTTTGTTTTTAAATTAAAGAAACACACGTGCTTGCTTTCGACTAAATGGATTTCGACTAAGTAGCTTTTGACCAAGTCAAATGATTTAATGGAAATGGTTTCGATTGGGTTGCGCCTCTGTTTTTAAATATTACTTGTTTTACGGACAGATAGTCCATTTATTAGCATAAAGGATATTGCTATTTTGATATAATCAGTTTGATTAACCAGTTTGGTTGCAGGAAAGGATTGCAAAATATATATGTTTTGAAAAGGATATTAGTGAGGGGAAATCCGTTCGTCTAAGCGGCATGGTCTCACTTAATATCAGTAAACCGAGATGTAACAGAATTATTCACACCAGGCTTTATATCCAACTCAAAGTTTTTGTTTCCCCTTGAACTCTCAGGTACTCAAAATTGATTTGAGTAGGCTGAGGGTTGAGGTTTTCAGGTTTTTGTCTTTTGGCGAATAAAGCATCCGAAGACGAGCAGGTGGCTGACGGATAGCTAATTAGGATTTTTCATTTCATTTTGTTTTGATTCCACTGTATATATAAGTCAGATATGACTATATTGCTTTGATCATCCAAGAGGGCATCGTTATATGTCGCTCTTGGCGTATTTTTGTAATGATCTATTTAATCATTGCCTGGGAAACGTTAAGGGATTATGTAATATGGAAATGAATTATTGTTTTGAAATGTAATCAGCAAAATGTTGTTTTTGAAATCTGTGATTTTGTTCATATTCATGTGCTTCTGATATTATGGGTACCATTATCATTACCGTATTTTGTCACCAGAAGTTATTACTATGGATAACTATAGCATCTGTAGCGCTTAGCTTTTGGCCTCCAGATATGGGATGTTACAACTTGTTATCAGAGCATGGTTTATGAAAAACTTTAAACTAAAAATGATTTTAAAGCATAATCCTAAGAAATTAGAGTAAGAATAGGGTTTTGGATAACGCTATAGTAACGTACTTGTATTTGATATAGATAAGTATACGCTTTATCTCTAGTCTCCTATCTTTGTTAGGATATTTTTCTGTATCTCATAAGGTTTGAATACAGATATGGAAGGAAGAAGAGGAAGAGTTAACCAAAGAGGGGAGGGCACTGAAGGAAATGCTAGGCCTAATGTGGGAAGAGGTCAAGGTCAGGCGCAAGCAGAGAATGTGGGTGCCGAAGTCCTGCAGGTTGGAATAGAAGCTATATATCAGTTTTTTAGGAATATGGTGTAGGCGGGAGTTGTAGCAGAAGTGTTAGGAGGAAATGCTATAGGAGCAGGAATTCTGGAAGTTTCGATAGTCAACAATTATGCAAACCTGAGTGGGGATTACACCAAGCTTGGAGGAAAGTCGTTTGTTGGAATGGAAGATGCCATTGAGGTAGAGAATTAGTGGTTGCACTGTGAAAGGTTTTTTTTGCAAATCTGGGGCTCAATGATGAGCAAAAGAGGAGGTTGACATCTAGGCAGCTTTGGGGAGTAGCTCTGTTCTGGTGGAATAGTGTGACTGTGGCAGTGGATAAGGAAACTATTACCTGGTAAGATTTCAAAGGAAGGTTCCAGGAGAGGTTTATGTCAGCAATGGAACAGTCAGCTCTGATTAGGAAGTTTGCTGAATAAGAGCAGGGGGAGATGTTAGTTCTGGAGTATGCAAGGAAGTTCGAGGAGTTGGCCCGATATGGGTATGCTTCAGTGGACACAGTCATGAAGAGGAATGCGAAGTTTATTAGGGGGTTGAAGCCTGAGTTGGCCAGGGTACATTACCTCATATTAGAGATCCTTCTGACTTTGTTGTAGAGATGGCTTAAGGCATGAGGAATTGCTTGATTCTCTAGAGAAGATTAAGGTTAAAGAAGTCCAGGTCGGGCAGAATCAGAAAAGGAAGTTCTTTCCAAAGAAAGGTGCTCAGAAGGGTGGAGTAGCTAAGAAGGGGAACTCTGAGATTGTCTGCTTCAAGTGTGATAAAAAGGGGCACTATGCTAATGAGTGTCATGCCGGGAAGGCTAAGGAAGTGGCTGGGAGGAAGAATGTCCGGTGCTGCAACTGTGACCAGATTGGCCGCTGCAAAATCCAGTGCAAGGAGCCCACTAAGGATGGAAAGGGCAAGGTGTATGTATTGGAGCCTGCTGCTTCTAAGCCAACAGCTCAAGAAAAAGGAAAGGAAGTCTTGGGAGATATGCTTCAGATTCATGGTATGATTGTTACCGTTCTATTTAATACTGGTGCATCATATTTTTTATATCTAGATGTTTGATAGATAAGCTTAACCTAGAACCCACTTATTTAGTTACTTCCTTACGGGTTGCAAATCCAATAGGAGAGTATGCAACTCTAGGGATGAGATGTGATCAGTTAGAGTTTGACATGTTAGGTCATACTTTTGTTTGCAGTTTGCATGTGTTTGGTTTTGTGGGGTTCGGAATTATTCTTGGTATGGATTGGTTAAGTGAGTACGATGGTAGGATATTTTGCCAGGATAGGAAAATATCTCTTAGACACCCGATTGTAGTGATCGGATAGTTTATACCGTAGAAGGTTCTTGCGGTGAGAAGTATGCCTTGTTGGGTGCTATGGAATTGGATGATGAGTTGAGTCGAGTTTTCGTGGTTAGAGAATTTGCAGATGTTTTTGAGCATGTAGTTGGATTGCCGCTGAAACGGGCTATTGAGTTTCAGATAGATTTGGTTCCGGGAGCAGAAGCAGTGAGTAGTCCATAAGCAGGATGACCCTTTCAGAGATGAGGGAGTTAAACGTGCAGTTGGTGGAGTTAGAAGGCAAAAATTTATCAGGCCGAGTAGTTCGCCTTGAGGGGCAGCTGCGGTGTTTGCTAAGAAGCCGGATGGATCATTGAGGCTATGTATCGATTATCGTAAGTTGAATGAGAGGGTGATAAAGAATCGATATCCATTGCCTAGGATTGACAATTTATTCGACCAGTTGAGTGGAGCTAAGGTATTTTCGCAGTTGGATTTGGCGACAGGTTTCCATCAGCTCAGGGTAGCAGAGGATAGTACACCTTTGACGGCGTTTAGGACCAGATATCGGTCGTACGAATGGTTAGTTATGCCATTCGGACTGAATAATGCGCTAGCTTTCTTTTTGTGGATTTGATGAACCGGGTTTTTCAAGAGCACTTGGATAGGTTCGTATTGGTTTTCATAGATGATATTTTGATCTACTCTAAGGATGAAAGAGAGCATGAAATTCATCTTAGAGTGGTGCTTGAGACGCTGAGGCAGCATCAGCTGAAGGCGAAGTTCTCGAAGTGTCATTTCTGGAAGAAAGTGGTGAAGTTTCTTGGTCATGTAGTCTCAGAGGAAGGGTTGTCAGTAGATTCGGCTAAGAATGAAGCAGTGAACAGTTGGAAGAGACCTGAGACGGTAACCGAAATAAAGAGTTTCCTTGGGTTGGCTGGTTATTATCGGAGGTTCATTAAGGATTTCTCGCGGATAAGGGCGTCGATGACCAAGCTGACAAGAAAGGATGTAAAGTTTGTGTGGACTGATAAGTGTGAGGAAGCATTCTAGAGTTTGAAACACTTATTGACCCATGCACCGGTGTTAGTTGTTCCGGAAGGGAATCAAGATTTGGTGGTTTACACCGACGTGTGTGGAACATGATTAGGAGTTGTGCTGATGCAGAGGGTTAAAGTGATTGCCTACACTTCTAGGCATCTTAGACCGAATGAGGTCAGATATCCGACACATGATTTAGAATTGGCTGTAGTGATTTTTTTCTTTGAAGGTGTGGATACATTACCTTTTTGGTGAAAGGTTTGAGATATATGTTAACTCCTATTAAGAAGCGACCTAAAATCTTGAACGAGTCAATGAAGCTTGCGACCTAACTCCTAAAGAATGTCGCGACCTAACTGCTGAAGGGAACTTCGCGACTTAGCATTGCTGCGACCTAGAGGAGTCTACGACCTAACTATAAGAAAGCATTGCGACCTAAGGACTTAAGAGGTCTTCAGCGACCTAAGGATGGAAAGGCCTTGCGACCTAAGATCTAAGGGAGTCAGCGACCTAACTACTAAGGGAGTCAGCGACCTAACTACAGAAGAGTTCGCGACCTAAGAGTTCGCGACCTAAGCAGTTTGCGACCTAAGGTAGCTAGCGACCTAAGGACTTGGAAAGGTTTGCGACCTAAGCTACAGGAATGTCACGACCTAAAGGTTTCATGGTTTAGCAGTGTTACGACCTAGAGCAATTTGAAGTCCATAACTTATCTTAGGTCGCTTGCGACCTAAGACCCAATTAAGGTCGTCCCCGACCTAAGACCGCACTTATAACTCAAGCCGCGAGGAAACTGCGACCTAGCTTAGGTCGCTCGCGACCTACGACTTAACTAAGGTCGTACGCGACCTAAGACTTAGGCGAATTTTCTGAATTCAAATCAGCTCCTATAAATACCCCACCACTTCCAACATCAAGGGGACTTTTGGGCCATTCATTTCTCCAAGCGCCGTTACGCTGTCGAAGCCTCCTCTCATTCAGCAATCAAAGATCTCCAAGCATTCGAGACACTACAACGATCTTCGAGAAGAGCTCCTAACATCCAACGCGGATTCGTCGAGTTTCATCATTAAAGATCGAGCTAGTAGTCAAGAATGATTTCATGATCAAATTGTATTGTATTTAGAGGGATATTGTATTGAATTGTAATCAAATCAGCAATAAAAGACTATAAAGTGGATGTAAGCTCAATTACGGGCCGAACCACTATAAATCTGTTGTTCATTTACTGCTTTTCTGCTATTCTCAGCTCATATTCTGTTCCCGTACCAACGGGTGGTGCTTTCACGATTCTATTACACACACTGGGTGTTAGCGTTCACTTTTTACCGTTAACATTTTGGTGCTTTCACTGAGAACCCAACTCAGGCGATCATCCACCGTTGCTTCGCAAAGATTCATAAAAAGAACCTCTCTTTAAAAACCAGATCTGAAATAATGGCTCCTGGAAGAAGAGGCAGACCTATCAGATCCGGAAACGCTCACGAAGGAACTTCCGCTTCTCCGATAACAGACCAAGCAACTCCAACCGTTGGGGTCACCAGGGCTGAATTGGATGACGCAGTTTCTGGATTATACCAGCAAATTGAGACTCAAAACGCTTTGATGATGGATAGAATAACTGCCTTACTTGGGGCAAATCGTCAGCCAGAAAACCATCAAACCACCCTTCCTGAAACGCCACCTTTCCAAGCTGATGGTTCTAGGCCGCAACCAACTTGTCATGAACATATGCCCGGGCAAACTTCCGAGGGAAGAACTGGTGCTTGCCCGGAGGTGTCTTTGAACAATAAAGAGTACCTGTCTGAAATGGTTGGCCGCATCATGAAAGAAAGCATGCAAAGGGAAGAGGATGAGGCTGACTGGGGTTTTGCGCCAAGCAGAACTCCGTTTACTGAAAGGATCCTAAGAGCGGAGTTTCCAAGGAAATTTGCACCTCCTACTATCCAAACCTATAGGGGAACCAGTGACCCTAATCATTTCCTCTACAAGTACGATTGGCATATGACTGGTGCAAGAGCATCAGACGAGATCAAGTGCCGATACTTTCCGGTATACCTAGAAGGTGTGGCTTTACTTTGGTTCACAAAGCTTCCAGTTCGGTCTGTAGATAAATTCTCCGACTTAACGCAAAAGTTTAAAGAACAGTTCAGATTGTATGCTTCAAAAGCTAAGGATATAATGTCATTGTCCAACCTTGAACAAGCGCCCGGAGAATCAATCAAATCTTTCTTGAGTCGTTTCAATATAGCTTTGGCCGAGGTAGAAAATGCGGAACCACGCATGATCCTGACTTATTTGATGAGAGCCATTGATAAATCGAGTGAATTTGGGATATGGTTAAAGATGAAAGAACCAAACTCACTTGATAAATTTTATAAAAAGGCCGATGAGTTCATTCGCCTTGAAAGCCTTTCTGCAACATCGAAAGTGGTTACCGCCCAGACTAACAATGACAATGTCGCACCTAAGAAAAGAGAATCTGAAAGTCAGAAAAGGGAGAATGAAGGAGGAAAAAGCCAGGGAAATGAAAAGAAACCTCGCCGCTTTAATCCTTCGGACTTTACTCCTTTAACTGATACACCAAGAAATATCTTTTTTGCAACAAAGGACGCTGTCAGGTACCCTAAGCCGCCTGAGATGACGAGAGGGGCAAAGCGTAACGGAAAGTTCTGCCAATTTCACAATCAACCTGGCCATGACACTGACCAGTGTCGCGAATTAAAGAAGGTGATTGAAGAATTGCTAGAGCAGGGTAAACTCCAACAATACGTTAAAAGAACCGGAGTCGATCCAACCCCATCCGCTCGGGATCAACAACGTCCTACCCATCAATCCGATTCTCTCAGCAACACTGCAGTGCAAGATTCAGAAAAGCTTGTCATTAATGCTATCACAGGGGGACCATACCCAGCAAGCAGAAGTTGGGATGACTACTAATCACTCACAAAACTGCGACTGGAGCATCTCTCGCTTTCTCTGACATGAAAAATCCAAAAGCTATGAATCAAGCACAAATGGAAATCTAGCTTGGAGATTCTGGAACAGCAATAACTAGCATTCATTTTTACTTAACAGCATTGCTTGAATTTGTAAAGATAATGATAGATGTGTAACTTCTGCATTGTAAACCGCTGAGAAATCAGCGTAAATCAATAATGAAAAAACTACGCATTGTGTTTTCTGTTATAAAATGCCTGTTATATTTCGATGTGTAAATACTCTAAATGTATTGCTAAAATATCGATCTAATACTGCAGGTCATTAAAGCAAAGCTCACCCATCGCAAAGCTAAGCGAGCCTTACAAATCATTTAGCAGATTTCAAGCAACAAAAATTTCAAACTCGAATCCCATACAAGAGGAACTTCACATAAAAAGTTGACGGCTCCACTAGGTCAAGCCCTCGTTAACTGGTTGTGATCGCTGATGTAAAAAAGGCATCCAACCAAATAACTTGCGTTTACTCTGTAGAGTCATTCAACAGTGAAGTCTACTTCTTCGAATAAAGCAATTTACTTGCAAGAGAAAGAAAAATGCGCTTGGAAAACGATGATAAAGGATCGCAGATTGGTGGATGATGATACAACATGAGCAGGCAAACATGGAAGCAGCCAAAGGAAGGTATGCCTCTCAACAGGAAAGCAGGTAGATCCACTAAAAGGATAACTTCCCAAGCAGAAGGAATAAGACCCTCGCTGGCTGATTGTGATGCATCCGATCAGGCAGCTTGTGTCCATCCCATGGATCTACTTGCCCCTAAGACGCAACCTTCCTGGCACACCAACCAACTGATGCTCCTTCCCAAGGATCAACAAAGCCCTCTAACAAGGCACGCCAATAAATGGAGAGCTTTCCTCAATCAAAAAGATCGATGGGACTACCAAAAAGGGGCACCTTGTTAATCGATTGCGATCGTTTGTACAAACAAACATCCAATTGAACGACTTACGCTTGTCCCGTGGACCCCTCCGACCATGAGAAAGTAACTTCCAGGCAATCACAAGCCCTCTTCGGAGGCACAAGCCCTCTTCAGAGGCACAAGCCCTCTTCGGAGGCACAAGCCCTTTTCGGAGGCACATTTCACCCGTGTAGAAGTGCAAAATGCTTCTCTTCGGAGACCCACTTCACCAGTGATGAAATGCTAAAAAGCCCTTTTCGGAGGCACATTTCACCCGTGTAGAAGTGCAAAATGCTTCTCTTCGGAGACCCACTTCACCAGAGATGAAATGCCAAAACTGCTTCTCTTCGGAGACCAAAACTGCTTCTCTTCGGAGACCAAAACTGCTTCTCTTCGGAGACCAAAACTGCTTCTCTTCGGAGACCAAAACTGCTTCTCTTCGGAGACCAAAATCGCTTCTCTTCGGAGACCAAAAGACCTCTTCAAAGGCGTACTTCACCTTGCTTGAAGTACCAAAAATAAACCCTTTACTGGGGCACAAAAATCAAAACCTTCTTCAGAAGTTCATTTCACTGTGCAGGAAAATTCACTTTCAAACAAATAAAAGTGATCATCCCCAGAAGTCGAAGTGTTCTTCAGGAAGAAAAAGAAAATAAAGATTTCTCCAAAGACAAGATATACTCTATTAAAAGCAGAATAATTCTTCCTTGAAAAAAAAGTGGAAAGTTATTCTCTAAAATAAGAGTATCGGTCTTGTGAAATCAAGAAATATTACAATATACTTGTGGTATGGGGGCAACATTATACAATTCAGTTAAATTAATAAAAGTAATATACAAGCAACATACCACAAGTTCATTGCAATATCACGTAATAAAGATGTGGAGTAAGTGCGTTCTTGAAACACGGACAAAAAATTTGTACAAGCGAAAAGAATCGTTTACTCTACAATTCAAATGAAAAGCAGATGTATTCCTACATACACAAGGATTTGTACAAGAAAAATATCTATTTTATTTCAACACTATGAGAAATTTTTACATTGTACAGGTTACAAAAAGAAGCGGAGACCGGTATCCGCACAATCCCCGGTCAATACAAAAAACAGAAAATGCAAAATCAAACTCATTTCTCCTTCTTCCCACCCTTGGAGCTTTTACCCGGCCTGGTAATTAGCTTCGTAGGCCGCATCGGAGAAGAAGGAGAAAGAGACTCAGCCGGATCAATATCTGCCTCATCCCCAGCAGCAGAGGAACTCTTCTTTCCTTTCTTTGAAACCACACGCTTCCCCTTCTTCTTGGAAGAAGACTCACTCCCCGGGGCAAGAAATGTAGAAAGCTTTGTTTCATAATCAAAAGACTGCTCCGGGGTCTTCTCGCTATCTTCCAAACCTTCTGCCTTCTGTTCTTCGGAAGCAGATGGTTCATCTAAACCTTGAAGGGCCGCTATTGGTTCTTCCTGTGAACCAGGTTGGGAAGCCAGAAGAGGTATAACTTGAGAAGGAGGAGGAACGGCAGCTGAAGAAGGAAGAGTTGGGGCAGTTTCTGGGGCGTCTGCTGCATAATAAAAGATGTCAAAATCAGTATTCTCCGAGAAAAAAGAAAACCGTGAATTGTCAAAGTTACCTGGAGAAGCCGGTTTAGCGAGATCAATCTCAAATTCCCGAGCTTGGAAGTCTTTCATTGCCTCTTCCTCTGTAGGGGTGGTTGCAGTTTCTGTGTCAACCTTAGCGGGAGGCGTGGAATGAGAACTAGAGCCAGCAATATCCGCATGAGCTAAAGTCGAAGTATAAGCAGGAGCAATAGGGGGTGTTTCTTTCCCAGGAAGCTTCTCTCCCGTCGCTTCGGCCCGCACTCGGACGAGCTGCTCTTTTCCTTTGGCAAGGGCATCGCGATCGCTCTCACTTAAGTAGGTAGCTTGAAGATCTGTTTCGGAGTATCCGGCACCACCAAATAAGTCAATGATTGCCTCCCACACCTCCGCTAGGGTGACTTCATACTCTGGTCCCAAAAATGAAAGGCTCCCACGCCCCAGGACACAATGCATATAGAAGTCGAACAGGGTCGCGTCAACGGTGGCTAGGGTCGCCTTTTGGGATTCTTCGGCTGCAGCTTTACCAGAGAGAACTTCATCACGTTCTCTTTCAGCCTTCAGTAACTGGGATTGTAGCCTAGCAATTTCTAAGTCTCGAGAGCTGAGTTTCTCCAGAAGTTGAGCAGCGTCATCACGATATTTTCTAGTAACATGTTGTTCTGCTTCAAGTTTGACTTCAGTATCTCTCTGAGCAGCGTGGGCGTCTCGAACTTGTTTTTGAAGCATTTCTTCTTTCTGAGAATAAGAAGTGGAAGAAGTAGCAAGCTCTTTTTTAAGTCTTTCAACTTCGGCTTCAAGCTTCACATAACCATCGCCAATGCTTTTCATCTCCAAGTCATGCTGTTTACGCCATTTGTCCCACTCAGACTTATCATTTTCCATTGTCATCATCGCTTCAAGGTTCAGATGGTTGACCCTTTGAAGTTCGTCAACCAGCTTCTGCCACCCAGACATTCTTTCGATGTCGAGCCTTACGGCATCGACATTTTTCAGCATCGCTTGCTTATCAATGGGGACCAAGTCCAAATCAAAACGCACTCCTTTCAGACACCAATTCGGAAATCGGCTCTGGAGTGTGGGAGGACCATCTCCAGCTTGGTACTGTGGCCTATTAATGATGGTCTGGATGTCAGATTCCTTAAGGGCAGGAGAACCGGAAGATGTTTTAGGAGGAACAAAAGCGGTTGTCTTTTCCAAGATGGTAGATGTATCTTTCTTACCAAGTCTGGCACGTTTACTGGAATCATCAGAAGTGTGACTCTTCCCCTTATCGTCGTAAGATTTCCTTTTATAAGGATCGTCGCTTCTGCGAGAAGAGTCATGTTGCTCGTCCCTTCTCCCGTAGTATTCCTCATCTTCTCTCCGGCGACGCTCTTCATGTGCTCGCCTCTCATGAGCCTTCCGAGCAGCTCTCTCCTCATCAGTTTCTTTCACGGCACTGATATAACTCCTAAAGTCGTAAGCTTCACGGCTTCCGTAGCGCTGAAATTTGTTGAAGTAAGAGCCGCTTCGCCCCATCAGAGAACCTGAAATTGAAGAAAAAGACCAGTTTTAGAAATCCTCAAGTTGAAGAAGCTAAGTGCATATAAGTACCAAAATTCTAAGTGTGTGTGAAGTGTAAACTACGCGCGTCAAACTACAAACCACTTTTGGGTGTAGAAATGGCAATAAGTTGTGTAGAAGGTGTTGTGGATTGTTGCAAAGAAGAAGTTGCTTCGATAACAGGAGGAACCACTTTAGAAACATCATCTTTAAAGAGCTCCTGAGAGGTTATCATGATGTCGCTCAGACTATCGAAAGTATCATCGTCACGGTGCATGGGAGAATTATCTTTCTCAATTTCCATCTCAGCCGTCTTTTCAACAGTATGAAGATTTTCCTCCTCTTCAACAACCGGGGCAAGTGCTAACTTACTGGACGTCCCAGCAATGCCGGGATGAGTAGAACACTTTACCAATGAAGTCTCAGCGGTAAGTTCTTGCAGTAAAGGTTCTTCAGCAGGAACAGGGGCATCCGACTCCTCAGCAGGAGAATCAGGGACTTCATGTGGCTGAGCGGAACGGGAAGGATGTAAGAGTCCAAATTCGTGGAGGAACTCATCTCTCAATAAAAATTGAACACTTCTCTCCTCGACTGGCACGGCCATAAGCCTCTCAAAAGTCACCTTGTGACTGGCATCTCGAAGAGGGGGAGGAAGTGCTGCAAAAAAGAAAGAATGGAGTTAAGCATTTGACAGTTCGAATTCTGAAAAGTTTTGAGAACAAATCGGAAAGATAGATAATCGTACTTCCCACTCTCCAAATGGCGTAGAATCCCGGAGGGCAGCGGACATAAAAGAATTGAGTCAAAAATCCGTGGGCACTTTCAGACAAGTCCAGAATTAGTTTGCGGTTCCTGGCACTTCTCACAAGTGTAATAGAGGGATGATCTTTGTTCTTTACAAATGTGCACAAGAAGCGAATTTCGGCAAAACTGGGAAAACGGCCCAACGTTCTCCTGAAAAGCACACACAGTCCCAGCAGGATGGAGTATCCATTAGGGTGCAGTTGAAAAGGGGAGATAGATAGCCGAAGGAGAAGTTCTCGAAGACAATCATTAAAGGGTGGAATAGCTCCACTCAAGCACATCTGACGATTCACGGCAACAAAGCCGAGAGGCGGCCTGTCAGCAGTGTCGCTTGGCCCAGGAAGTAAAGCATCTGCTTCGGTAATGCCGAACTGGATGCACAATTGTCTGAAGACCTTGTGGCTTAGAGTAGTAGAAGTCCGTTCCGGAGGGTCATTCAGTGGAGTAGCAATTGGAAAAGCTTCTCCAGCTATTTCCAAGTCTTCCTGTTGGGATGCCATTCTACACAAGGAACTGGACGATCAAATATTAAGGTGCACGTTTCCTAAAAAAGAGTGAAGTGTTGTGCAAAACTAACGCAATAACAAGCAAATATAAATGAAACTAAATTAATTGATACTTGTCGATTATAAAGTTTCGGGGCTTGATATCTTAAGTCCAAGAACAGTGTTGTGTTGATGCAAATAAATCAGCTTTAGTTGATCGTTTCAATTTTGCTTTAATACTTCACTTAGATTTGTTAGTGCACAACATTTCATTTGCGAAGTTCATTTAAGTTTGATATTCTTTGTCAACTAATCTGTCATTTGGTGTGGGCGATCAATGGCAGTATATTCGTCCCATTTTTTCTGTGAATATTGCTTCTAAACAGGTTATCAGCATTAAAGTTAAGGCAATCTGAAAAGAAGTGCAACAAAGTCTAAAACAATTCAAAAAATCAGTCAAATTCTGCCTAAATTTCTAAGTCCCAGGTCGTTCACGACCTAACATAAGTTGGAGTGATTTTAAGTCGTGCAGTGCAAATAAAAGCATTCAGGGCTATGCAGAATTGTTTAAGTTCTAAGTCGTTCGGCGACCTATTCTTGGTCGAAGCACCTTTAGGTCGTACAGTGCAACTGAAGGGTTAAAAGTAGTGCAGATTTGATCAAGTCCTAACTCGGCTGCGATTTAAAGCTTATGTCACGGGAAAGTTAGGTCGTTCAGCGACCTAACACAGGTTCCAGTCTTCCTTAGGTCGCAAATGGTCTTAAGTCACCTAAAACCCTTACTGCTAACTTCCTCTCCACGCCACAAACCACCAAACCCTATAACCCGTTATCAATTACACCTATAAACCCATCGCCTTCCTCACCCCTTCAATTCATCGAAAGATACCAAGAGCGAATCAACACATCCCTAATCCATCGCAGATCCAACACATTACTATGCCCTCATGAATCAGCCAAAGCAACTATCGAGAGTCAACCACGACAGCCACTTGAAACGGTGCACAACTCATAGAATGGGGCTAAGGTCGAAAAAGCAGGGATTCAAGATTAAACGATGATTATGATAGGATGGATGTCAAACTCACTTACGGGATGTAATGAAAAGGAAGAATCGATGACTGGAATAGGTTGAATTCGCCTTTGAAAACTCGAAAAATTCGTCAATGGCAGCAAGGGATCGAAGTAGTAGAGTAGGGAGGAAGAAGCGACCTAACCGGTTTATATGAAACCAAGAAAGGAAGATGAATAGACAAGCAAGTTAGTGTTTTAGGTCGCTCGCGACCTAGCGGAGTTAAGTCGAAGCACGCGACCTATGACTTCGGCCCGTACTTCGAGGGGCAAATGTTAACTCCTATTAAGAAGCGACCTAAAATCTTGAACGAGTCAATGAAGCTTGCGACCTAACTCCTAAAGAATGTCGCGACCTAACTGCTGAAGGGAACTTCGCGACTTAGCATTGCTGCGACCTAGAGGAGTCTACGACCTAACTATAAGAAAGCATTGCGACCTAAGGACTTAAGAGGTCTTCAGCGACCTAAGGATGGAAAGGCCTTGCGACCTAAGATCTAAGGGAGTCAGCGACCTAACTACTAAGGGAGTCAGCGACCTAACTACAGAAGAGTTCGCGACCTAAGAGTTCGCGACCTAAGCAGTTTGCGACCTAAGGTAGCTAGCGACCTAAGGACTTGGAAAGGTTTGCGACCTAAGCTACAGGAATGTCACGACCTAAAGGTTTCATGGTTTAGCAGTGTTACGACCTAGAGCAATTTGAAGTCCATAACTTATCTTAGGTCGCTTGCGACCTAAGACCCAATTAAGGTCGTCCCCGACCTAAGACCGCACTTATAACTCAAGCCGCGAGGAAACTGCGACCTAGCTTAGGTCGCTCGCGACCTACGACTTAACTAAGGTCGTACGCGACCTAAGACTTAGGCGAATTTTCTGAATTCAAATCAGCTCCTATAAATACCCCACCACTTCCAACATCAAGGGGACTTTTGGGCCATTCATTTCTCCAAGCGCCGTTACGCTGTCGAAGCCTCCTCTCATTCAGCAATCAAAGATCTCCAAGCATTCGAGACACTACAACGATCTTCGAGAAGAGCTCCTAACATCCAACGCGGATTCGTCGAGTTTCATCATTAAAGATCGAGCTAGTAGTCAAGAATGATTTCATGATCAAATTGTATTGTATTTAGAGGGATATTGTATTGAATTGTAATCAAATCAGCAATAAAAGACTATAAAGTGGATGTAAGCTCAATTACGGGCCGAACCACTATAAATCTGTTGTTCATTTACTGCTTTTCTGCTATTCTCAGCTCATATTCTGTTCCCGTACCAACGGGTGGTGCTTTCACGATTCTATTACACACACTGGGTGTTAGCGTTCACTTTTTACCGTTAACAATATATACAGATCATAAGTCGCTGAAGTATTTGTTCTTGCAAAAGGAGTTGAACATGAGACAGCAGAGGTGGTTAGAGTGTATCACTTCTTATGATTTTGGGATTGAGTACACACCAGGGAAAGGCAACAAGGTTGCAGATGCGCTTAGCAGGAAACATCAGAATGCAGTTTTGGCAATGATTGCTGAGTGGAAGGATTTAGAAGCATTAGCAGATTGCAGTGGAGATCCAAGGCTGGGTCTAGTGGAGATACAGTTGTATTATCTTGTTTGGAAGTTCGACCAGTGTTGATAAAAAATATTGCTTCTAGACAGATAGAGGATCCGGTTTTAGCTGAATGGATTAGGAAACTAAGAGTGGAACTAAGAGTGATGACTTGAAGGATTTCAGTCTTGACCATAATGAGAGGTTGAGAAAAAAAGGAAGATTATGTGTTCCGAGTGTAGGAAACATAAGGAAAGAGGTCCTAGACGAATGCCATCGTTCAAAGTTCTCTATTCGCCCAGGAGGTACAAAGATGTATCAGGATATGAAGAGGAGTTTCTTCTGGGAAGGTATGAAGCGGGACATTGGGTTGTGTGTGAAGCAGTGCATGATTTGCCAGCAGGCAAAGGCCGAACACAAGAAATCAAGTGGGTTGCTTCAGCCATTAGATATTCCAGTGTGGAAGTGGGATTCTATCTCCATGGGTTTTATTGATGGGTTGCCAAGGCCGAATAAAGGAAATGATAGTATATGGGTTATAGTGGACAGATTGACCAAGAGTGCCCATTTCATTCCAGTTAGGTCAACCAGAATGGCACCTGTTTTGGCAAGGTTGTTTATGAAGAACATGGTTATACTGCATGGAATTCCTAGTAGCATAATTAGTGATAGAGATCCTTTATTCACTAGCGAATTCTGGAAGTGTCCACGGGAAGTTTTGGGAACCAAGCTCAAGATGAGTACTGCTTACCATCGTAGACAGATGGGCAAACAGAAAGGGTTAACAAGATCTTGGAAGATTTGTTAAGGGCTTGTGTTCTAGATTTCGGGGGATCATGGGAGGACCATCTGCATTAAGTCGAATTTTCATATAACAATAGTTATCAGACTAGTATTGGGATGGCACCGTTTGAAGCTTTGTATGGAAGGCTATGCAAATATCCCGTTTGTTGGCTAGAGACCAGGGATAGGTTGGTTCTTGGTCCAGATTTAGTCAGAGAAGCTGTAGAAAAGATTGAGGTCATTTAGGCTAGAATGAAGGAGGCTCAGTCTAGGCAGAAAAGTTATGTAGATAAGAGACGGAAAGATCTAGAGTTCTCGGTCGAAGACCAGGTTTTCGTCAAAGTGTCACCGATGAAGTGTGTTATTAGATTTGGAAAATCGGAGAAGTTATCACGCATATAGAGTTAAGTTATCGTGCAGTTTGGCAAGAGTCCACGATGTTTTTCATATTTCTCATCTCAGAAAGGGTGTTAGGGACCCGAAGACTGCTATTGCACCGACTGGGTTAGATGATTTAGTGGTAGAACCGGATTTGACCATAGTGAGGAAGCCAGTTTGTATAGTTGTGAGAGATGAGAAAAGGCTTAGAACCAAGACGGTCAGATTAGTCAAAGTCCAGTTGAGCGACGATGACAGGGATTATACTTGGGAGATTGAGAGCAGGATTAGAGATACTTATCCCGACTTGTTTGATGGTATGTTTTACCTTCTTGTTTGATTTTGTGTACCTTATCGTAATTTCGAGGACCGAATTCTTTAAGGAGCGGAGTCTATAACACCATTTATTTTTGGTAACATTATTTAGGATATTTAATTAGTTGAATTAAATAAAATAATGTGTTGATTAGAGGATTGAGATTTGATTTTTAATTAAGGATAGCCGTGCCATTTACCAATGAACTAAAGAAGAGTTAAAATGAAATAGAGGAGGGATAAAATGAAAAGAGGCCATTCCTATATCCTCCAAACCTTAGTCGTGTAAAATTTTACATGTTCATTTCATTTTCAAAATTTTAAATTAAGGGGCCGACCACCATTAACAAGGAAGAGAAGAAGAAAAGCTAGGAAGAAGCAAATTCAAATCAAATTTATTCACATCTCGATCTCCATAATCTCTAAAGCTAAGGTGAATAATGTTTACATCTCATTTTTATTGTGTTTTCGGTTTTAATACGAATTTTGAATATTTTGCAATGATTTGCCATGTTTTTGAATGATGGAATAAATATATATACTTGTTGATGGATTATGGTTATTCATATTGAATTTATGATATTTTTTAAGGCAAAAAACCTTTAAAATTACATCCAAACACCTTGTGGATTTTTATGAAGATCATAAATATTGTTTTGGAGATGGGTTTTAATTTTCAGATTTTTCTAAATTTTCGTGGAATTAATATGAATTTTCTAGTAAAGAAAATGGTATTTTGGGTTATAAATTAATTACAAGTAAATAATTAATTATTTGGGTCTGAAATTTTTATACGTTGGAAAACATATATAATGTTATTTTCTAGAATTTTTCTAGATTTTTCCTAAGCGGTTTAATGGTTATATAATATTATTTAAGGTATGAGAGTTAAATGTTTTATATAATTAAAAGAGGAGAAGGGGCTTTTTATAAAATGATTTAAATTATTAAATCTGGAAAGTCGGCAGCCCTTTTGACCAAGTGCAGTACTTTTTATTGGTAAAGAAAGAGACAACCAATCACAATTAGACACGTGAAGAAGGTTAGGTGAAAAGAACTATTTGCTACATATTTTTCACTGTTTTGTCTCTTTCGACACCGGGTTCCGCCTCCTCATCTTTGCTTCCGACACATTTGAAACCAATGCATATGGTATCAGACAACCGGTACATAATGAATTAGATGATGGTGGAAGGAAGGGAGTCAAAACCAGGGGTTTTGAAGGGGTTGAGGCAGTCCTTTGTTTTTAAATTAAAGAAATACACCTGCTTGCTTTCGACTAAATGGCTTTCAACTAAATGGCTTTCGACTAAATGGCTTTCGACTAAGTAGCTTTTGACCAAGTCAAATGATTTAAAGGAAATGGTTTTGATTGGGTTGCGCCTCTGTTTTTAAATAATTGCCTTTGACTAAGTCGAGACCTTTTAGCTGCTGCCTTTCTACCTTTCGACCTAGATGGTTTCGAAAGGGTTGTTTTGTTTTTCTAAAACCTGGCCACCTCTCCAATGCTTTCGAAGGGATGGTTTCGACACCATCACTTCATTACTTAGGAAATGGTTTCAAAGCAGTTGCTTTCGACTTAATTGTTTTTAAGACCCTTTTTCTATAAGTAAAGTAAAACCCAAATGGTTTCGATAAAGATAGTTTTAAAAGGTTTCGAAACTGATGCTTTCGACTTTAATTGGTTTATGATCCTTTTGCTCTACTTGAAGGCAGAATCCAAATGGTTTCGACCGAGACGTTTTTGAATGGTTTCGAAAGGTTTCCACGTGTTTTAAATTGAAACCAAAGAGCTTTCGAAAGAATTGATTTTGACGGTTTCGAAAGGTTTCAATGAATGGTTTCGAAAGGGGTGGTTCCCCAAGGTTTTGAAAGGATTGAAAGGAAGGTTTTTCTTATGTTTTCAAAAGGCAATATTTAAAAGTTTTTAAAGGGGGGTGTCTGTTATTTTGAAGATTTCGGAGAAAAGAAAGGAATGGATTTTCCAATATTTTCAAAAGGCGGTATTTAATGGTTTCGAAAGGGTTTTCCAATGGTTTCGAAGGGGTTACCTTCAATGGTTTCGAAAGGGTTGTTTAACGGTTTTAAACAAAGGTTTCGATTGTAATAAATAGGCAATGTAGCCTAAGTATTTTCAAGTTAAAAAGGGTTTTAACTTGTTTTAGAAGGATAGTTAATCCTTATTAAATCTCATCAACATTATTTTGAGTAAAATATATATAACCTGGCAAAATGGCTTAAAGTAAAGCTAAAGATATATTTTCCTTGTATACATATATGATTCGAAGGACTAAATCATTTTGAAAAGGTTTTCCAGATACAGGATGTTACATATAGCCATTCCGCTTTAAGCCCCGCTATTTCACTATATCCCGTTATTCTCGCTATATTCCGCTATTTTTGCTATATCTTCTTTAAATGAAATGAATTGAAAAATGATATTTGTACATTATAAAAATTATGAAATTAGTTTATTCAATCGAATTTTTAATATATTTTCAGAAATAAAAATACTCTAATATTCTATTAAATTCAATTATGTTATACAACAATTTTACATTTATTTACAGTATATTCACACATGTTTTTATTTAAAATTATTTATCTATTAATTATAATTCAACTGAATGTTAATTTTTCATTTAATCACCATTTATATATTTGTAAAAACATTAATTAAGAGTTTTATATGTTATTTTAGAGTCATCTGTTATATCCTACTATATCCTCGTTGTATCCTCGCTATGACTTTTTGCACCTCCGCCACATTGAATCTGCCGAGCGCTTTAACTGCACAGCTCTCCTAAATTATCATTTAAGCTAATAATGAACTTCTCGTTCTTCTTTAACGTAGTGCGATGAATGAAATCCTATATTTCTTCATAGAGTCGAATTCAGCAACATATTTAGAAATAGACATATCACCCTGCTTTATACAAACAAACTTCCTAAATAAGATTGACTTCTGAGCAGTCGGGATAAACTTCTCCTTAAAGTGAGTTTTAAACTGATCCCAAGTGAAATGATCCTTGGGAGTAGCTGCTTTGATAGCATTCCACCAGCCCATCGCTCTACCCTAAAGTTGTCACGAGGCTAACTTCCTATCTAAGCATCCTCCAACTCCAAGGCATCAAATATACACTTATAAATGTCGATCCAAGTTTGCACCACCCTGGTAGATTCCAATCCTATGAATGTGTAACAGCCTGGGGTTTTATGACAATTTATAATCGTCATTTAGCAATTAAAGTGATGGAAAATTGCTATTGAAGTTTATCGGGTTAAAATCCTTTAATAAAATAATTGGTTAAATGTGGTTGGGCTTTTGTAATGGATCCAATCCCTAGTTTCGTTTTGTGCCGAGATGATTATCTAAGACCAACCCGATCCCCCTCTCTCATTTTTTTCATTCATTCGTAACCCTAAGCCAAAAGCAATCGAACGAAAAAAATGGCGACCTTGTGATTTTCTTTCGTTCGTTCCTCCTGAAAAATTAGGGCTTTGATCGATTTTGGCCGCCACAGCTTCAAGTTTTCTTTGCTTGTTCCTCACCATCGCGTCTCTGACTCGTTCAACCTACTCTTCGATCAATGGCGATTTGCCTGACTTAGTTCGATACTGGCTTCGGCTACTGGAAGGGATTTGTCCTTGCTCCGTTTTGGGCTTCGTGCAAAGGCGAGCAAAAAGGGACGCTGGCGGTTACGGGTGGGTTTTGATTCTTCGTCTAAGGTGAGTAAATCTATTTACTCACATCTAGTTCCTTCTTAGTATGGTGCATCTGCAATTCGATTTTCTTCGATGTTGGTTTATCTCGGCTATTTGCTTTCGTTCGATGTTAGTAATTCTCTGTTGGCATCGTTTTCAAAACCGACTTTGATGTTGAATTGCATATTTCTTTTTGGCTTTGGCTTTGAAACGTTTTCAATGCTCGGCCCACTGCAGTTCCATTATCTCTGTGGCATTGCTTCATATATATATCCATTCATGTATGTATATACACGACTGATTGTTACCCTGTTTCATTTGATATAGATATATAGATGTATGTTCGAATTTTATTGCTTGCGCTTGAATTTGTTGAGCTTGGTGTTGTAATTTCCACTGTCCATATCATATTGGATTGTGATGTATTGTTTTGGGTTTTTGAGTTTGAACAGTTGGTTGTTCACTGGTATTCAAGGGTAGTTGCATTCTTTTATGATCGAGTCTGATGTTTTGGAAGCTGGCACAGCCCAGTTTCACTGTTGCGTCTCCATTTATTATACTCGGGTTATTCTAGTGTGCTATGACATGCCTGCTCGAGTTTGCACTAGATTGGGTCATCTTGTAGTGGTATTGCTTTGAGATAGTTTGGGTTTATATGCAGTTAGTCCATTCTCTGTACTGGTGCAAGCTTTAGTCTCATTGATGCATTCCATTTTTCTTGAATATTGTTCATGTCTCCACTGAAATTCGAGTTCATATCCATTGTTGCCATCTAATGCAGTATATATATGAGTAGATTCATACATATGTTGTGCACTATTTACATTGTCCACTAATGCTATCAGGTGTACATCACTGATTTATGCTTACATGAGTTTTCATTGGATAATTGGAATTTGTATTTGAGTACTGGTGTTATTTTCCACCACTCTCTGATGTAGGTGTTCAAACTTCATATTGGGGCTGCACTTGCTCTTGTTCAACTGCCCTTGTGCATTCGTGTTGTTTGGATCTGGAATACCAGGCACTTTACTTGTATCATTTTGTATCCACACTTCATGTTTAGTTGTTGAATCACAACTGTCTGGTGCTCTGGTCTCTGGTCTTTGACTTGTGTACTGTCTTTGCTCCTACCAGTTCATTTCTTTGAATTGGTTTAGACAGTCAAATCTCTGTTTCATTTCGCATGTTAGTGTAGTAATTTGTGCACTGACATGAGTTCGAACCTTTTTCACACTGTTGGTTCATGTTGCACCATTTTGTTGCAAATATTCATGTACATTTAGGAGAGATGCACTTGTCTCTGTCGATTGCCATTTTGAACTGTTGCACTGCCTTTGTTCTCGAATCTGATACATTGCATTGATGCTTTGTATTCATTTGCATTTGGTCACTGTGCTTCACTGGTGACATTATTTTCCTTTGCAGTTTGTTTTGAACTGCATCTTTCTGTTGGCATATTCCAATTGGGTTTGTTTTTCGAAATCACTTGAGTTGAATCCAGCTAGTAGCTCGGATTTGACCTTGTGTTGATTCCTATCTTATACTGTAGTGGCGAGGCAGTACACGCGTGCGTGTACTGCAGCCACACAAAATTGACGTTTTAATGCTGTAAATTGCCGTTTTGGCAATTCTGTTGTTTTCTAAATTAACCTTATTGATAATCATTTCATTTATCTTTGTTGATATTTTGAATCTGTTGATTTGCTGTTTAACACTATTTAGTGTTATATTTGCCGTTATCCAATTCTCGTATCGAGAGTTGGATATACGAGATTTCTGGGATTGTCGTCTATTTGACTATTTGATTATTATTGCTTCTGTGCATTAATAACTGAGTTTGAATTAGACTGACCCGTGTATTATTTTCTTTTGAATTTAATACTCGGGTTAGACCCGAGTTATTTCAGGTTGTAGATTTTCTTCTTTGAGTTGCTGTTCAGGATTTGAAGACTTTTCACATCTTCTGAAGTTGTCAGTGTCATTTTGTAGTAGTCGTGTCATTGTATAGAACGATATGTATTCATGTATATTAGTCGATAATGTACTTGTATATTTAACTTCTAGAGTTGACAGTTGTAGTTGTATCATATGTATCGTGTCAACTATGTATTAACTGACATCAGTTATATATATATGAGACTTTTGTTTTTATCCATGTTCCGCATTTATATTATCTGTGTTATTGTTATATCTAATGTCCTAAACTATTATGAACCGTCGTAGTTTGTTTTATACTGATAATTGGATATGTCGATGGGAGTAAATAAATAATAGAAGAAAAATAAAAAGTATATACCACTCCTATCAAGATAACCAATATTAGTGTAAGGCCAATTACGGATGGTCGCTCCTATCCAGCCTTATTCTTCGTAATAATAGACAGTATTTCTTTTAATACTCTTTGTTATTATGAGCATAGAGGTGGGGCGTCACAGTTGGTATCAGAGCTTGGGGTTTATGGACATAATATAAAACATAACTTGGATGGAACATATGTTACAACTATTGGTCGATGTTTTATCTGTAATTTGAGTCAAAACTAAAGTTTTGAAATTTTGATGAAATTTTTAAATACCTTTATTTAAAATAAAAGTGAAACTGTGTTTTGTTGATTTGATTGAATTGTGTTCTGTTTATCAGAGTGCGCAGCGGAAACAGTGAAACTGTCTTCGCTGAGTACAACTGATAATCTTTTTGATTTAAAAATCAAAATACGAAATTGATATGAATTTCGTTTGTTGTTTACATAGCTGTAATTATTTTGTTTCTTTGAGAACTTCGAATCCGAATTGAGAATTCGAAGGAATTGCAGATATGTGATTTTTGTTGAAATTTCCGCTGACTTTCTTTTGTACTAATCATCTATTGATTAGATTTTTGCTGTTTTAAATTATCTTCATTGAAGATACATTTGAATGATTCTTTGTTCATTTTGTAGTACGTGCAAAAATTTAAACTGCACGTTATTGCATTTATTTTACGTTGAACCGATGCTTGGTTATGAAACGTATTTTGTTGCCGTTATTTTTACAACGGAATTTTACACCAATGCTATATCTTGAAGTACGGTGTTTTGGGGCAATTGATGAATGAAAATTCACTGACATTACATTTTGATGTAGATTGTTTTGATGTGATTTTGATGTTTTAAAACTACTGTCGCTTTGGCTTCAGTAACCGCCAAATTTTGAAAGTGGATTTTCAAGCGGTTATACCGCAATGCTGATTTGTAACCGATTTTACGGTATTTTGAGAAGTACAATTTCCTTATCGAAATTGTTACTGATTTGCTGCTTTAATCACGTGATTGGAGAATCGTTTTAAAATGAAAATTGTTTTATAAATTTTTAACAGTTTACGTTTTCAAAAGAATGAGAAAGCGACTTAAACGATTCAGCAAAATCGAGGATTATGACCCCTTTCTTATACTGTTTCGCTTAACTCCGGACTTGTCCAGTTGAGAATGTGAATTGTTATTTTTACAAAATAAATAAATTTGTTTTCAAAAATTTTACAGTTTGCGATTTCAAAAGAATGAGGAAGCGATTTAAACGTTTCAGCAAAATCGAGGACTATGACCCCTTTCTTTTACTGATTCGCTTAATTCCGGACTTGTCCGTTTGAGAATGTGAAATGTATTTTTACAAAATACACAATTTTGCACTTTCAAGGAAACGATGAAGAGAATCAAACGATTTAGTAAAACACGTGGTATGGGACATGTGCGTTTGCTATTTCGGTTAATTCCGGACTCGTTAATTGAAATATTTGATGATTTTGTGTGCTTTCGAGCCACTATGAGGACCTTCGGGTCATTTGTTGGACCTTCGGGTCATTTGTTGGGCTTTCGGGCCACTCTGCGGACCTTCGGGTCAAATACCAGTACTAGACCTTCGGGTCACTCTGCGGACCTTCGGGTCAATCTGATGGGCGCCAAAATTATGTTGAGTACTTGGTAGGCTTCGGCCACTCTGAGATGCACGTGCGGCGAATTAAAAACTCGCCATCTGATGGGATCGATCCAAGCTTTTATGTTGATTTTCTAGTCTTCTTAATTGATTTCTAGATATTTGTTGCATCCAATTATCTGCAGGTAATTGGATATTTGTTGATATGAGTTCTGATTATCGTTTTTGATAAACAGATATTTGTTGTTTCTAATTATCGCCTGTGATAATTAGATATTTGTTGATATGAGTTCTGATTATCGTTTTGATAATCAGATATTTGTTGTTTCTAATTATCGCTTGTGATAATTAGATATTTGTTGATATGAGTTCTGATTATCGTTTTTGATAATCAGATATTTGTTGTTTCTAATTATCGCTTGTGATAATTAGATATTTGTTGATATGAGTTCTGATTATCGTTTTTGATAATCAGATATTTGTTGTTTCTAATTATCGCCTGTGATAATTAGATATTTGTTGATATGAGTTCTGATTATCGTTTTGATAATCAGATATTTGTTGTTTCTAATTATCGCTTGTGATAATTAGATATTTGTTGATATGAGTTCTGATTATCGTTTTTGATAATCAGATATTTGTTGTTTCTAATTATCGCTCGTGATAATTAGATATTTGTTGATATGAGTTCTGATTATCGTTTTTGATAATCAGATATTTGTTGTTTCTAATTATCGCCTGTGATAATTAGATATTTGTTGATATGAGTTCTGATTATCGTTTTGATAATCAGATATTTGTTGTTTCTAATTATCGCTTGTGATAATTAGATATTTGTTGATATGAGTTCTGATTATCGTTTTTGATAATCAGATATTTGTTGTTTCTAATTATCGCTTGTGATAATTAGATATTTGTTGATATGAGTTCTGATTATCGTTTTTGATAATCAGATATTTGTTGTTTCTAATTATCGCTTGTGATAATTAGATATTTGTTGATATGAGTTCTGATTATCGTTTTTGATAATCAGATATTTGTTGTTTCTAATTATCGCCTGTGATAATTAGATATTTGTTGATATGAGTTCTGATTATCGTTTTGATAATCAGATATTTGTTGTTTCTAATTATCGCTTGTGATAATTAGATATTTGTTGATATGAGTTCTGATTATCGTTTTTGATAATCAGATATTTGTTGTTTCTAATTATCGCTTGTGATAATTAGATATTTGTTGATATGAGTTCTGATTATCGTTTTTGATAATCAGATATTTGTTGTTTCTAATTATCGCTTGTGATAATTAGATATTTGTTGATATGAGTTCTGATTATCGTTTTTGATAATCAGATATTTGTTGTTTCTAATTATCGCCTGTGATAATTAGATATTTGTTGATATGAGTTCTGATTATCGTTTTGATAATCAGATATTTGTTGTTTCTAATTATCGCTTGTGATAATTAGATATTTGTTGATATGAGTTCTGATTATCGTTTTTGATAATCAGATATTTGTTGTTTCTAATTATCGCTTGTGATAATTAGATATTTGTTGATATGAGTTCTGATTATCGTTTTTGATAATCAGATATTTGTTGTTTCTAATTATCGCTTGTGATAATTAGATATTTGTTGATATGAGTTCTGATTATCGTTTTTGATAATCAGATATTTGTTGTTTCTAATTATCGCCTGTGATAATTAGATATTTGTTGATATGAGTTCTGATTATCGTTTTGATAATCAGATATTTGTTGTTTCTAATTATCGCTTGTGATAATTAGATATTTGTTGATATGAGTTCTGATTATCGTTTTTGATAATCAGATATTTGTTGTTTCTAATTATCGCTTGTGATAATTAGATATTTGTTGATATGAGTTCTGATTATCGTTTTTGATAATCAGATATTTGTTGTTTCTAATTATCGCCTGTGATAATTAGATATTTGTTGATATGAGTTCTGATTATCGTTTTTGATAATCAGATATTTGTTGTTTTTAATTATCGCTAGAGATAATTAAATAATTGTTGATTTTAGATTTAATTATCGCTTGAGATAATTAAGTATTTGTTGATTTGAGAATTAATTATCGCTTGAGATAATTAAATATTTGTGATTTGAAATTTGATTATCGTTTTTGATAATCGAATATTTGTGATTTGAAATTTGATTATTGCTTTTGATAATCGAATATTTGTTGATTTGAAATTTGATTACCGTTTGTGGTAATTAAATATTTGTTGATTTGTTTCTGACTATCGTTTGGATAATTGGATGTTTGCTGATTTTATTGATATGAGATTTTCTAGTCTCCAATTGATTCTAAAGTAGGCTAATTTTATTGAATCGCTGTTTTCTATCTAATTCTGGAAATAGTTAGAGTTTGTTGATCATGGAAATTGTGGTTTCTAGTTAATTGTTGGATAACTAGATATTTAAGGTTGCGATTTGTGATTTGTGTTTCATAATTATCCTTGTTGATAATTATATTTTGTTGTTCTCTAATTATCATATCGGTAATTAGATATTGTTGTTTTGTGATTTCTGTATTCCTGATTATCTCATTGGTAATGGAATGTTGCTGATAATTGCATTTATTCAGTTCTGTTGTTTTCTGATTATCTATTTGATAATTAGACCTTGTTGAGAATTTGTGAATCCCTTTTATAAAGATAAAAGCTTTCTTTGGTGTTTGTGTTCTTGACTTTTACTTTTCTAGCTTAACCAGTTTATGTTAGAAAAATAATTGTTATTGACACCTTTAATTATGAAAATTGCGGGGACGCAATTTTTATAAGGAGGGGAGTCTGTAACAGCCTGGGGTTTTATGACAATTTATAATCGTCATTTAGCAATTAAAGTGATGGAAAATTGCTATTGAAGTTTATCGGGTTAAAATCCTTTAATAAAATAATTGGTTAAATGTGGTTGGGCTTTTGTAATGGATCCAATCCCTAGTTTCGTTTTGTGCCGAGATGATTATCTAAGACCAACCCGATCCCCCTCTCTCATTTTTTTCATTCATTCGTAACCCTAAGCCAAAAGCAATCGAACGAAAAAAATGGCGACCTTGTGATTTTCTTTCGTTCGTTCCTCCTGAAAAATTAGGGCTTTGATCGATTTTGGCCGCCACAGCTTCAAGTTTTCTTTGCTTGTTCCTCACCATCGCGTCTCTGACTCGTTCAACCTACTCTTTGATCAATGGCGATTTGCCTGACTTAGTTCGATATTGGCTTCGGCTACTGGAAGGGATTTGTCCTTGCTCCGTTTTGGGCTTCGTGCAAAGGCGAGCAAAAAGGGACGCTGGCGGTTACGGGTGGGTTTTGATTCTTCGTCTAAGGTGAGTAAATCTATTTACTCACATCTAGTTCCTTCTTAGTATGGTGCATCTGCAATTCGATTTTCTTCGATGTTGGTTTATCTCGGCTATTTGCTTTCGTTCGATGTTAGTAATTCTCTGTTGGCATCGTTTTCAAAATCGACTTTGATGTTGAATTGCATATTTCTTTTTGGCTTTGGCTTTGAAACGTTTTCAATGCTCGGCCCACTGCAGTTCCATTATCTCTGTGGCATTGCTTCATATATATATCCATTCATGTATGTATATACACGACTGATTGTTACCCTGTTTCATTTGATATAGATATATAGATGTATGTTCGAATTTTATTGCTTGCGCTTGAATTTGTTGAGCTTGGTGTTGTAATTTCCACTGTCCATATCATATTGGATTGTGATGTATTGTTTTGGGTTTTTGAGTTTGAACAGTTGGTTGTTCACTGGTATTCAAGGGTAGTTGCATTCTTTTATGATCGAGTCTGATGTTTTGGAAGCTGGCACAGCCCAGTTTCACTGTTGCGTCTCCATTTATTATACTCGGGTTATTCTAGTGTGCTATGACATGCCTGCTCGAGTTTGCACTAGATTGGGTCATCTTGTAGTGGTATTGCTTTGAGATAGTTTGGGTTTATATGCAGTTAGTTCATTCTCTGTACTGGTGCAAGCTTTAGTCTCATTGATGCATTCCATTTTTCTTGAATATTGTTCATGTCTCCACTGAAATTCGAGTTCATATCCATTGTTGCCATCTAATGCAGTATATATATGAGTAGATTCATACATATGTTGTGCACTATTTACATTGTCCACTAATGCTATCAGGTGTACATCACTGATTTATGCTTACATGAGTTTTCAATGGATAATTGGAATTTGTATTTGAGTACTGGTGTTATTTTCCACCACTCTCTGATGTAGGTGTTCAAACTTCATATTGGGGCTGCACTTGCTCTTGTTCAACTGCCCTTGTGCATTCGTGTTGTTTGGATCTGGAATACCAGGCACTTTACTTGTATCATTTTGTATCCACACTTCATGTTTAGTTGTTGAATCACAACTGTCTGGTGCTCTGGTCTCTGGTCTTTGACTTGTGTACTGTCTTTGCTCCTACCAGTTCATTTCTTTGAATTGGTTTAGACAGTCAAATCTCTGTTTCATTTCGCATGTTAGTGTAGTAATTTGTGCACTGACATGAGTTCGAACCTTTTTCACACTGTTGGTTCATGTTGCACCATTTTGTTGCAAATATTCATGTACATTTAGGAGAGATGCACTTGTCTCTGTCGATTGCCATTTTGAACTGTTGCACTGCCTTTGTTCTCGAATCTGATACATTGCATTGATGCTTTGTATTCATTTGCATTTGGTCACTGTGCTTCACTGGTGACATTATTTTCCTTTGCAGTTTGTTTTGAACTGCATCTTTCTGTTGGCATATTCCAATTGGGTTTGTTTTTCGAAATCACTTGAGTTGAATCCAGCTAGTAGCTCGGATTTGACCTTGTGTTGATTCCTATCTTATACTGTAGTGGCGAGGCAGTACACGCGTGCGTGTACTGCAGCCACACAGAATTGACGTTTTAATGCTGTAAATTGCCGTTTTGGCAATTCTGTTGTTTTCTAAATTAACCTTATTGATAATCATTTCATTTATCTTTGTTGATATTTTGAATCTGTTGATTTGTTGTTTAACACTATTTAGTGTTATATTTGCCGTTATCCAATTCTCGTATCGAGAGTTGGATATACGAGATTTCTGGGATTGTCGTCTATTTGACTATTTGATTATTATTGCTTCTGTGCATTAATAACTGAGTTTGAATTAGACTGACCCGTGTATTATTTTCTTTTGAATTTAATACTCGGGTCAGACCCGAGTTATTTCAGGTTGTAGATTTTCTTCTTTGAGTTGCTGTTCAGGATTTGAAGACTTTTCACATCTTCTGAAGTTGTCAGTGTCATTTTGTAGTAGTCGTGTCATTGTATAGAACGATATGTATTCATGTATATTAGTCGATAATGTACTTGTATATTTAACTTCTAGAGTTGACAGTTGTAGTTGTATCATATGTATCGTGTCAACTATGTATTAACTGACATCAGTTATATATATATGAGACTTTTGTTTTTATCCGTGTTCCGCATTTATATTATCTGTGTTATTGTTATATCTAATGTCCTAAACTATTATGAACCGTCGTAGTTTGTTTTATACTGATAATTGGATATGTCGATGGGAGTAAATAAATAATAGAAGAAAAATAAAAAGTGTATACCACTCCTATCGAGATAACCAATATTAGTGTAAGGCCAATTACGGATGGTCGCTCCTATCCAGCCTTATTCTTCGTAATAATAGACAGTATTTCTTTTAATACTCTTTGTTATTATGAGCATAGAGGTGGGGCGTCACAGAATGGCTTTCCTCTAAGGCTAGCGTAGTCCTTGTTGATCTTAGCAAAGTCCACTCATTGTGCTTGCACCTAAGCAATACCACCTACTGCACCAAAAGCTCCTCCTTGGGCATTCTTCATCATGTTCATCGTCATCTGAGTGAGCATCGTTAACATATCAGGGTTAATAACTTCCTAGAGCCAGCTCGTCCTTCAACTCCTGATATAGAGTCCTCTATGTTCCTTGTCTGCTAGCTCCTTTTTACAACATGTGATAAGAATGATTGTTCTCTCATAAAGGGTATAGCATAAGTGGTACTCGTGTATGCAATGTGTGTTACTATATATATAGTTTTGAAAACCAAAATATAACAAGTACGCTCTCTCATATGTCACTTTGATCCATTCTAAGGCATATCTCTTACCTCATCTCTAATGGATCTACCAGTAGAGACTTAAGTGTTTGCTTAACCGAAGCTCTGGTACCATTTCGACCTTCATCTACCTTTGATACCTAATATCCATATATATGTGGCGCACTGTAGTGGTACCTGACCGATGGATGGAAACCATCAAGGGTTATAGTACGATCGATCAATATGGTAACTTGTACTATATCTCATAGTGTATAGACAAAATATAATATCAACGTAGATAAAAAATACACAAGATGATAGAATAATCAAAATGCACCAAAAACATCATATCGGAGTGCAATATAGGTTCATTGGATTGTATAAAGCAGATAATAAGAGTTTATACATCTTCATACGTCATAAACTCTATAAATAAACTATCTCTATACACATTAGATATTTGCTAATAGCTCCATAGCAATGCACGGAGGAAATAAGCGGTAGCGACCCCATAATAACATCATATATAAGAAAGCGTCAGCCTCATGCTCGTCCACCACACAACTTCATGCGTTATACATACATGTCTCTAAGTCTACTCATTTAAGAGTATCCAAGAATGTAAAAAGTAATGCAAATAATCTCGGGTCAGATAACAGTTTGGTATAAGCAATCTATTATCTCAAAAAATAGACATAAGTCGATATATCATATTAGAGCAATTGGATATGGACAAGTTATCACATAAACACAATATATGCTAAACTACTATAATCTGTAAAGGATGTACTACTCCATTTGGGTACAAACTAGGGTGTCGGGGTATTAGACTCGATAATACCAACATTACTAGACAGCCGTAGAAACCATAGCGACTATCACACAATCTCTCATCTCTCATGTAACGACCCGTATTTTTGATAATTAAAACTATTAAATTAAATAAGATTTTGAAATTTAATATTGTGAGAAATTAAAATTTATGATTTATTAATGAGAAAAATAGTTAGAATATGATTTAATAATGTCGTCTGAATGTTATTGACAACTATTTTAATGTAATTTCAATCAATTGAAATAATTGTCAAGTTAATTTGGTTATAATTGTAAATAAGGAATTAAATTGGCAATTAATGGAATCAAGGCAATTGAAATATTATAATTAATATGGTAAAAGACGATAACAGTAGAATATGGATGTAATAAAATGTAAACTAATGTTAATTATATTCATAAGGTAATAGTTGATTTAATATAAGAATGTAAATCGAAATAAAAGAATTTGATTCAAATTAAAATATAATTAACTGGGATTTTATTACAGTTGTAATTTGACGCTGAAATTTATGAAATGTTTAAACCTTGAGATTAACATGGAATATTAAATTTTAAAAGATTATGAATTTCTATGTAATCAAGAATGATAAAATTGTTAACTTTTAAATTTGAATTTGAAAGTGATTAAATCAATTTAATAATAATTTATTTAATTAACGTGAAAATTAGCCATTTCGGCCACTGTCTCGGATTTTGACGAAACCAGTTTCATCGGATCCGTAACAATGAATTATTGTAGGATTTCAAATTTTGTAGCGATCGGACTTGTCATTTGATCGTGCGAGCTCGAAACGCGTAGAAATCAATTAAAAGAATTTAAATGAATATCATTTGATTTTAAAAGCTAACTTCTATATACAATGGAACTAGGATTTGAAACTAGTTCCATTGAGTTCAAAAATATCGAAAACCTATATTTTGATATATGGGATGACCTACTTCTGTTTCGGGGACGAAACGGGCTTTTTGGGTCGTTGTTATCATTTCGACCCAATTCGATATGTCCATTCGTTCTTATCCATCTATACCTATATAAATAGATATGTTCTGAAACCCTAGCCGTCTATTCCATTTTTCTATGCGTATATGTTCAAATCATCTGTTTCTTCCTCCTTCCCAATGGCTGTCAACTCAAAACCTTAATTCCCAAATTCAAATTCAAATTGAAAATTTAAACTCTTCAAATCATATCAAATTATATACCGTTGGAAAGCTCTCAACGAGCGTAATCTAGATCTATTGTTCATTTTTGCAATTGAGTCTTGGATTGGCCAGAAATCGTTGATGAAGTTTCGATCGTCCATCCTCGGGTTTTCAATTTGACGGTGGATCGTCGACTATAGGACGATCGGAGGGCACCAGAGTGTAGAGGGCGTTGAGGCAGGTCGATCTACACAATTTGTTCGTGCTCGTGGTGTCTCGATCACCAGAATCTGGCCAGTCTTGTCGCGACGACATGATGCTCAAGGGGAGGTCGGAAGGCAGTCGCGCGTGGCCAGTAGACGCGACCAGGGTTGGAGATGGTAATGGCGAGCTCTGATCTGTACGTTGGCAAGTGTACCGGTATGCGTTTGGCAATGATGGGTGGCGGCTGTTATAGTTGATGGTTCGATCGCGAGAGGGTTAGGGTTGCCAAGGTATACAAATTACGTAAATGCCCTTCTTTTGTTTATTTTTATTTAATTTTAAATTTTTAAACGTTCTAATGTCAATAACTTTTTCATACGAGCTCGGATTTGGAACCGGTTTCTTCTGTTGCGATCGTCTTGAAATTTCGAACATTATAGAACTTGTTTGGCTACATTCTAAGGCTGTTGGATGTTTAGGCTTTATTTGGATTTTTAATCGATTAGAAATCAAAGGTGAGTGATTTAACACACTTACGAATACTAAACCATCTTATGTTAGTTAAATTAAATTTATGATGTGATAAGAATATTATTTGTTGTTGTTTGGTAGTTTAATTTGACATTTTATTTGAAATTGAATTTTATTGAATTAAATTGCTAGTTAAATTAATATTGAATTTAAATTGTTAGTTAAATACCTCATAATGATCACCAGTTAATTGTTCCGATTTATTGGCTGATTGGATGTTGATTGTGATGGATGTTATTTGTTGACATTTTGGATGATTGGATGTTATATCTCTGTTATCACTATGGGTTGAAATGATACATACCCGAACGATCTTATAGATTAGGGAAAATCGTTATCGGTTGAAATGATACACCCGAGCGATTTTATTGATTCGGAGATTATTGATTCGGGATACGGGTTGAAATGATATATACTCGAAAATTTTACTATTTGGGGTTGAAATGATACATACCCTATCACTTGACCATAGAGTAGAAAATTATATATGGACACCGTTGGTCGGTTTTAAACCATTTTCTAAATAGTAAAGTATGTTTGATTTATAAATTTGATTTTAAAATTTAATTTAATGATTATATTTAAAAAAAATTATATTTGGATAATGAATTATTTTATATGTTTTAAAGCTTAAAATTATAGGTTAATATATGGTTTAAATGTAATTTAAGATTTTAACTTATAATTTTTATTTGGTTTTAAAAATATAATTTAAATAGTTTAAAATTTAATTTAATAAAATATTTAATATAGTTTTAATATATATATTTTAAATTTAATTTAATATAATAAATGTAGTATTGATTTAAGATAATAAATATAGACTTTATAATAACTTTATTAGATAAAAGATTTTAGAATTTTGCAAAGGTTTTATAAGGATTTTTATAAAAGATTTTTATAAAATATTTTATAAAAGATTTTTATAAAGGATTTTATAATGGTTTATAAAGGAGTTATAATGGTTTTAAAAGATTTTATAAAGGGTTTTATAAAAGAACTTGTATAAAGGTATTTGGAAGTGTATAAAGAATTTGTGTAAAAGTTTATGATGAAGGCAAGATTTGTAAATTGTTTTGGGAATTTATAAATTTCTTTATAAATGATTTTAAAGCATATAAATAGTTTACAAATGCTTTGAGAGAGATTTATAAATTATTTTTGAAATTGATTGAAACAAATCTTCCTTGGTATATATGAATATATTTATACTTTTGGAATAAGTATATGGATATCTTAATATGAAAGTATGAACTGTTTTCTGGATTTATTATATAAATGTTTTATAAAATGACCACGGTGTGAAAAATATAACGATTGGTTGTTAAAGAGACCGGGGTCGGATACTGTCATACTCTCTGCTAATTCCGAAACCAATTTAACAACTGTGCACATAGTGGAGAATCCAGAACGAAGTAGGATGCTTTGGCGAACACTTCTGTTATGAGGTAAGAACGCAGCCTGACCTCGCGGGTCAGCTTGATATGACTAAAATCAGGAACCATAACCAGGCCAAGTGAGGTCGCTACTCCTATCAGACACACCTCTTCGATACCATATCTATTACTTTGTGATTGATTGGTGGCCACCCGCAATTTGATTATGGGGGTGTTGTTCGAGGTGGACAGTAGTAGTTGTTATGCGTTACCACCAGCCTGGTTCCGCAATCCGGTAGAATCCTACAATGGGTATAGCCTCATCTGCCCTGTCATATGCCTTATCGAGCCCACTACGATTTTGTTTTGTGTTGTACCTATGGAGTGCTCCCTGATAGCCCATCGGTTTGGTGGAGTTACAGTACTATATAAACTACAACATTTATAAAATGTGTTAAGAGGGATATGGGTTACGCCTTAACGCTATTTTAATACTTTACTTTACTGATAGACACTATATATAATGTATATTACTACATATAAATAGTTTAACGGATCCTTAGGAGATGGAAATCCCGAACATCTCTTAAGTTATTGCACGCACGTTATACACTGGATAGGAGATGTAAAATCCTGTAAACATCTCTGAAGCCGTTACACTCATATTTATTTGCTGTTGATTTAACTTACATAAGATCTTTTAGTTATGACTTGAGTGTTTTGTCTTTTCATTACGCTCGGGTCGGCCTGAGCTTTTCAGCGTATTAAAGGCCATTTTATTTTGGAGGACGAAGACGGAGATTTGTATACTATGTATTATTATTATTCCACTGTATCATGTTGTTCCGATGCATTATCCTATTATACCTGCTGTATGTATAACTCTGATTGTATTGTAAAAGTGTAATCAAATATATATTATAAACAGCTTCATGAACTGTTTATTTGATTATTATATTTTGTCATTCCGCTGTGAGATTCTGTGTTATTTCTTCTTTCTTTTCTCTCATTTTGTTATTTACCCCACTAAAAATCCTCCCTTTTTGAATGGTTTGAATTAGACATGTGTGGTTTATTGTCGATTTAAACCGTCCAAAAAGATGGGTCGTTACAGTTGGTATCAAAGCGAGGTTTATGGATACCTTAGCTTGTTTGGGGTTAACTCATTAGAGATAGGGTTATTAATACCCTAGAATGAGTTAGAGCATATATATGAGAGTGCGTACTTGTTAGTGGTATAAAATGTTTTTATATTGTGTTAATTTGTTCTGTTTAGTATTTATAAATTCTAGTCGGTACATAGGACGCTATGGCATCGATAGGGATTTCTAAACACTTAATAGGGCAGACCGACACAATATTATTTTGAAATATAGGTAAATGAAATAATTTTACCTAGTATTATATTTTGTATATAAAAGAATAATTTTTATAAATGGATATAGTTGTATGTGATATGTTTGTGTGTTAGGAAGTGAAATTTTATAAGTATTGGTTGCAAAATAGAATTTACAAATAAAGTGAATATAAATTGGAAATTTGAGAACTTAAGTTCCGGGGTTTTGAAATTGGTTTTCAAAAGATTTTGGAATATAATATTAGTATTAATTGGAAGTATTTTCGGATATAAATGTTTCAATGTGATTTGAAAGAAATGTTTTAAAAGAATTTTAAAAGGAAATAAATTCTGTACTCCCCTCTTCTATCGTTGGAAAATAATTTCAGTGATGACCGCGGAATCATCGACATTCATTTTCAAGTTTCAAGGTGGGAAGACCACCGTAGTAGCTTTGCTACACATTTGTTTGATAAACTAATTTTAATTTTATTTTCTTAAGTATGATTTGATATATGTGAAAGATATGAATATATGTTATTTCAAAATGATTTGAAATGAAACTCGGTATTTAGTTCTTAAGTTTTCCATAAATTAGGGATTTCAGTTATTGTAATGAAATGAAATCTTGTCTATTTTAATAAGTTGGAAGCAATCAAATCGAAACTTGAATTAAAAGGTAATTGTTTAATGAAATATATAAGAAATTGGAGATTTGTAACTTATAAAATTTAAAAGATAATGAAAATTAAGAAGATGTAAATTGCTGAACATTCTGTTAACTAAAATGAATAAGCTAAATTTGTATAACATACAATTACATTCTAAAAGCATATATAAAACTTACTAGAAATATTTAAAAGGTTGAAATGTAGAATGAATATGTAATAAAATATTATAAAAGCAAAAGCTTAATAACAAAAATGCTTTAAAATGAACATATGGTTATAAATGAAAAATTAAGATGTACAAGGAATATATAAACTTAAGTAAATGGTTGAAATGCTTAATAATCAAATTGAATAGTAAAAGTGAATATCACTTAAGTAAATGATTATAAACTTAAGAAATTGATGAAATGATTTATAAGTAGATTTGATATTCAATGATACTATATATGAAGGAATGAATGTAAATTTAAAAGTTAAGAAACTTAAGTATGAATTTATTCACTAATGAATATTAATATTAAATGAAAATCAAGATATATAAGTAAATAATAAATGTGAATTAAACTGCAAGAAACTTATATAATATTTTAAGAATTGATTTATTGATGATCCAAATAATTGAATGGAAAATAACATCTGTAAGTAATGAATGTAAATTAATGGAAAAATTACATTGTATGAATGAATGAAAATAAATAAAAGAGCAAAAAGGAAACTAATAGAACAAATTTAAATAACATTTAAATTCTGTATTGTTTGGCTTATAGGATGTTTGGGAAATGATACTTCGATTTGTTTGAGGTTGTGTGAATAATCTATTAAGTAATTATCTAAGGCTGTTGAGCGTAAGGTACACTTGGTATTGTATTTATCACCCTTGTATGATGAAAAGTGTCTGAACCTGAACAAACCGTGAGTTTGGTTGCTATGGATTGTTTGACAGTTTCCTTTATTGCATATGATGATTGTACTTCTTTTTGTTTGCATATGATTGTGATATATTGTATGTTGCTTGTGCTATTGATTTGAAACGGCTAAAATATTATTCTTTTATATAATTTTAACTCTTTTGGAATTATATAAGTGAAATACAGGTTTATGGAAGCAATAGCTACTGCTTTTGGTTTCATAAATAAAGTTTGTTTGCCCGACAAATAGGTAAGTTTTCAGATACGGTTTTGCAAAGATATTTTAATTGTTTTTCCCATGGTTTGGGATGTTTTATTATTGAAATATAATATATATATTGTAATTATTGATATTATTATTTTTTCGGACCTAACCGCACAAAGGAGACTCTGTCAAAAAATTTCGTGAATTTAAGACTTAGATTTTTTTTGTAAAAGTTGAATTATTTTCAAATTCTTATTAAACTAAATTGTGTAAATTAATTGTTTATAAATTGATTATTTTGAATAAAAATATATCAACTTCTTAATTCCTTCTTGTTCCTTTTCGAGGACGATAATTTTTGAGTGAGGGAGAGTGTAACGACCTGTATTTTTGATAATCAAAACTATTAAATTAAATAAGATTTTGAAATTTAATATTGTGAGAAATTAAAATTTATGATTTATTAATGAGAAAAATAGTTAGAATATAATTTAATAATGTCGTTTGAATGTTATTGACAACTATTTTAATGTAATTTCAATCAATTGAAATAATTGTCAAGTTAATTTGGTTATAATTGTAAATAAGGAATTAAATTGGCAATTAATGGAATCAAGGCAATTGAAATATTATAATTAATATGGTAAAAGACGATAACAATAGAATATGGATGTAATAAAATGTAAACTAATGCTAATTATATTCATAAGGTAATAGTTGATTTAATATAAGAATGTAAATCGAAATAAAAGAATTTGATTCAAATTAAAATATAATTAACTGGGATTTTATTACAGTTGTAATTTGACGCTGAAATTTATGAAATGTTTAAACCTTGGGATTAACATGGAATATTAAATTTTAAAAGATTATGAATTTCTATGTAATCAAGAATGATAAAATTGTTAACTTTTAAATTTGAATTTGAAAGTGATTAAATCAATTTAATAATAATTTATTTAATTAACGTGAAATTAGCCATTTCGGCCACTGTCTCGGAGTTTGACGAAACCAGTTTCATCGGATCCGTAACAGTGAATTATTGTAAGATTTCAAATTTCGTAGCGATCGGACTTGTCATTTGATCGTGCGAGCTCGAAACGCGTAGAAATCAATTAAAAGAATTTAAATGAATCTCATTTGATTCAAAAGCTAACTTATATATACAATGGAACTAGGATTTGAAACTAGTTCCATTGAGTTCAAAAATATCGAAAACCTATATTTTGATATATGGGATGACCTACTTCTGTTTCGGGGACGAAACGGGCTTTTCGGACCGTTCTTATCATTTCGACCCGATTCGATATGTCCATTCGTTCTTATCCATCTCTATCTATATAAATAGATATGTTATGAAACCCTAGCTGTCTATTCCGTTTTCCTGTACGTATCTGTTCAAATCATCTGCTCCTTCCTCCTTCCCAATGGCTGTCAAATCAAAACCATAATTCCCAAATTCAAATTCAAATTGAAAATTTAAACTCTTCAAACCATATCAAATTATATATCGTTAGAAAGCTTTCGACATGCATAATCTAAATCTTCTGTTCATTTTTGCAATTGAGTCTCTGATTGTCCAGAAATCGTTGATGAAGTTTCGGCCGTCTATCCTAGGGTTTTCAATTCGACGGTGGAGTCGAATATAGGACGATCGGAGGGCACCGAAGTGTAGAGGGCGTTGAGGCAAGTTGATCTAAACGGTTCGTTCGTGCTCTTGGTGTCTCGATCGCCAGAATTTGGCCAGTCTTATCGTGGCGGCACGATGCTCAAGGGTGGGTAGGAGGAGGGTAGTCCCGTGTGGCCGGTAGGCGCAGCCAGGGCTGGAGATGGCAGTGGCGAGCTCTGATCTGGACTTTGGAAAATGTAGCGGCATGCATTTGGCAATGATGGGTGGCGGCTGTTACAATTGATGGTTCGATCGCGAGAGGGTTAGGGTTGCCAAGGTATACGAATTATGTATGCCCTTCTTTGGTTTATTTTTATTTAATTTTAAATTTTTAAACGTTCTAATTTCAATAACTTTTTCATATGAGCTCGGATTTGAACGCGGTTTCTTCCGTTGCGATCGTATCGAAATTTCATACATTAAGTAATTTGATTGGCTGCATTCTGAGACTGTTGGATTTTTGGGCTTTATTTGGATTTTTAATCGACTAGAAATCAAAGGTGAGTGATTTAACCCACTCACGAATACTAAACCATCTTATGTTAGTTAAATTAAATTTATGATGTGATAAGAATATTATTTGTTGTTGTTTGTTAGTTTAATTTGACATTTTAATTGAAATTGAATTTTATTGAATTAAATTGCCAGTTAAATTAATATTGAATTTAAATTGTTAGTTAAATACCTGATAATGATAACCAGTTAATTGTTCTGATTTATTGGCTGATTGGATGTTGATTGTGATGGATGTTATTTGTTGACATTTTGGATGATTGGATGTTATACCTCTGTTATCACTATGGGTTGAAATGATACATACCCGAACGATCTTATAGATTTGGAAAAATCTTTATGGGTTGAAATGATAAACCCGAGCAATTTTATTGATTTGGAAATTGTTGATTTAGGATACAGGTTGAAATGATATATTCCCGGAAATTTAACTATTTGGGGTTGAAATGATACATACCCTATCACTTGACCAAAGGGTAGAAAATTATATACGGACAACATTGGTCGGTTTTAAATTATTTTCTAAATAGTAAAGTATGTTTGATTTATAAATTTGATTTTTAAAATTTAATTTAATGATTTTATTTTAAATAAATTATATTTGGAAAATAAATTATTTTATATGTTTTAAAGCTTAAAATTATAAGTTAATATATGGTTTAAATGTAATTTAAGATTTTAACTTATAATTTTTATTTAGTTTTAAAAATATAATTTAAATAGTTTAAAATTTAATTTAATAAAATATTTAATATAGTTTTAATATATATATTTTAAATTTAATTTAATATAAAAAATGTAGTTTTGATTTAAGATAATAAATATAGACTTTATTAGATAAAAGTTTTAGAATTTTGTAAAGGTTTTGTAAGGAGTTTTATAAAAGATTTTTAGAAAGGATTTTATAATGGTTTATAAAGGAGTTATAAAGGTTTTAAAAGATTTTATAAAGGGTTTTATAAAAGAACTTGTATAAAGGTATTTGGAATCGTATAAAGGAATTTGTGTAAAAGTTTATGATAAAGAGAAGAGTTGTAAATTGTTTTGGGAATTTATAAATAGCTTTATAAATGGTTTTAAAGCATATAAATAGTTTATAAATGGTTTAAGAGAGATTTTTAAAGCATATAAATGCACATCCTCAACAAATCCTCAAGAACTCTATTAACTCTCTTTGTTTGGCCATCCATTTGAGGGTGATAGGCCGTACTCAATCTAAGCTATATCCCTAAAGCCTCTTGCAAGCTCCTCCAAAACTCGCTAGTAAAGATAGGGTCTCTGTTGCTCCCTATGCCAGAGGGAACTCCATGAAGTTGAACTATCTCACTAAAATATATGGATGCCAAATAAGGTGCTGTCCTCTTACTCTTAACCGGAATGAAGTGGGCGCTCTTAGTCAAACGATCTACAATCACCCAAATACTGGTATTCCCCTTCCTAGATCGGGGTAAACCATCTATGAAGTCCATCGAAACACTATCCCACTTCCATTCGGGTACATCTAACGGTTGAAGAAATCCGCCAGGTCTCTGTTGCTCTGCCTTAACCCTTTGGCACACAAGACACTTAGCCACAAACTCTACTACATCCTTCTTCATGCCACTCTAATAAAGCACTCTCTTCATGTCCCTATACATCTTATCACCACCCGGATGAATAGTCATCCGAGAATGGCGTGCTTCTGCTAGAACTGCACTCATCAAATCACCAGTGCAGGGGACACAAAGTCTTCCATCTCTCCTTAGCCTCCCTTTTCTATCGATGGAATAGCGTTGGAGGTGTCTAGAGTCCTCTCCTCTGCTAATCCTATCCAGAATATCCACAAGCTCTGAATCCTCTTGCTGCCTTGAGCCAATCTGATCTATGAGAGTAGGCTTAACCTCAAGCGCTGCCAATAATCCAGGAGTAATGTCCATAGAGGGCTTAAAATCAAAGGTGGAAATAAACTCTAGGCTTTTCCACTCCACGAACATTGGGCTAAGGGTTGTTCTCTTCCTACTTAATGCATCCGCAATCACGTTCCCTTTGCCATGGGTGTAAGTTATCTCAAAGTCATATGATGCCAGAAACTCCATCCAATGCTGCTGCCTCAAGTTTAAATCCTTTTGTCAGAACATGTACTTCAATGATTTATGGTCAGTGAAAAGCTCGAACCTCTCTCCTTACAAGTAATGTATCCAAGACTTGAGTGCAAAAACAATAGTAGCCAGCTCCAAATCATGGGTGGGGTATTCTTCTCATGAGGTCTCAACTGTCTACTCCTATAGCATACTACCCTCCCCTCCTACATCAATACTTCCCCAAGGCCAGTCCCACATGCATCAATGTATATTGTAAAAGGCTTAGCTCCGTCGGGTAAAAATAACACTGGTGCACTAGTAAGGGCCCTCTTTAGCATCGTGAAGGAATCCTCACAATCCACGTCCCACACGAATTCCGCATTCTTCTTAGTGAGGGGAGTAAGTGGTGATGAAATCTTAGCGAAATCTCTGATAAACTTCCTATAATAACCAGCCAAACCTAGGAAGCTTCTAACTTCGGTAGCATTCTTAGGGGCCTTCCAATCCTGTACCGCTGCTACCTTAGCGGGATCCACTACTATACCCTCTCTTGAGACTACATGCCCCAAGAAACTCACCTCCTCACGCCAAAAGTGACACTTCGAGAATTTTTCTTTCAACTGATGAACATGAAGTGTACGAAGAAACTCCTCAAGATGAATATCATGCTCTTCCATACCCTTGGAAAACACCAGAATGTAGTCCACAAACACTACAACCAACTTATTTTGGACATCTCGAAAAACATGGCTCATCACATCTACAAAATAGGCTGGGGCATCGGTCAGCCCAAACAGCATAACCAACCACTCAAAGAATCCATCGAGTGTTCTAAATGCTGTCTTATTGATGCTATCGTCAGCGACCCTAAGCTGATGAAATCCAGTGGCTAAGTCAAGCTGAAAAAATACTGAAGAGCCAACCAACTGATCGAAAAGATCATCTATTCTAGGAAGTGGGTAACGGTTCTTCTTCGTGAGCTTATTCAACTCTCTATAGTCTATGCAAAGTCGAAGGGAACCATCTGCCTTTGTAGCGAAGATGACTAGCGCCCCCCACTCAGATATGCTCCGTCTGATGAAGCCTTTCTCAAATAGCTCACCAATCTGCTTACTTAACTCCCTCCTCTCCCTAGGAGCCATATATCTCACGGGTAATGCCACTAGCTTAGCATTGTCATTCAGATAGATCCTAAAATCTATCTCTCTCTTAGGGAGTATCCCCCTAACCTCCTCAAAAATGTTTGAGGAAATCTCTAACAACTGGAACTGAATCTAACTCTCCCAGTGATGAATCAAGGGAATAAAGGAAGCTCAACATGACTGACTCCTATGGGTCGCAAGAAACCTCGAGGGTCCGTCCGCTACATGTCCCTAGCCTGACAACTCTCCTCTCGCAGTCCAACATTGCACCATAAGTGGATAACCAGTCCATCCACAAAATCATCCCATATCTCGAAAATCCCAGTACATAGGCGTTACAATCAAACTCTACGCCTAGTATAAAAATTTTCAAACTCCTAAAAGTCATGGATAAATGGCTGATCCTTCTATGGGGTTTGAAACAACTATAAGGTCTACAACTAGAGAAATATCTAAGTGCAAACAAGCAACCAAGGAACTAGAAATGAAAGAATGCGATGCTCCGGAGTCAAAAAGAGTCCGAATAGGAAAATCCAAAATAGAGATCAAACCTTCTACAGAGACTTTCCTACGTCAGTCCGATCCACTACTAGAAGGTGTTGCATCCAAAGCCTGTACTTGCGCCGTAGATGCGCCTGCTCTCTACCTCGTTCTCTGAGGACAAGCTCTACTATGGTGTCCATGCTGCCCACAGCTGTAACACCTCCCTTTCATCGTGTCCTTCTTATAGTCCTTTGAGTAATACCCAACCAATCCACAATTATGACACTTCTCGCCCTTCTTGATCTGTCCCTTTTGAGGTCCTTCTTCTTTCTTCTTGTCCTTATCCTTCTTATTCTTCCACCATTGCTTCTTAGAGTTTTTTGATTTAGGAACCTCCTTAACCTCTTCTTCCTTAGCAACATCTGATATAAGGGCCATTTCCACAAGTGACTCATACGTTGCTCCCATAGGTACATGTGTCAATGCCAACACTTGGAGGGGCTGGTTCAAACCCTTAGCAAACTTTGTGGCCTTCTTATGCAGTGTATTAACAAGCTCCATCCTGAACCTTGATAACTCATTAAACTGATTTATATACTCTTTCACCGAAAGACTCCCCTGCTTCAGACTAATGAACTTCTCTCACTGCATGCTTTCCTTGGCTTGCGACAAGAACTTTCTCTCAAACCTTTCCCGAAATCCAACCCAACCAATGTCTCTACCCTCCATCTCTACAATCTCCTACCAGTAATAAACCTCTCCCTTCAGCTGCCAAGATGCAAGTTGAACTCTCTATTGATTCTCCAATCCTAATAGCCCAAATATCCGCTCCGTATTCCTCAACCAAGTTCGTGCCTCTACGAAATCCTCCATGCCAGAAAACATCTTGCCTCTTAGATTAGCGAAGTCCTTGCATAACTTAGAAAAATTGGATGTTGTAGGTGGATTAACGGGACCTCCACCCGCGGGTGCTGCATTGTGCGCTTGCCCTTGCACATCTGGTGCCATAGCTTGGAGGTATCTATGGAACTAGCCAGGGACTTGGACACCCTCTGGAAGGTTTGAGGCGTCTGCCATTCTATGCAAAGAAAATAAAATTTAGGCTCGAAAGAGTCAAAAGAAGGTTGAACTGAACTTTGAGGGGATTTTTTATAAAAACTCTCTTATACTTGAAAACTATTTATATAATAAGAGTTTCTTCCAGAAAAATACTTTTAGTTTGAAGATATGTTACCTTTGAAAAATACTTTACTTTTAAAACAAGTTTTTAGGAATCCTATAACCTTAGGCTCTAATACCAAATGAAACATCTCACACCCCTTAGTATTCCCAAAAAGGGCACACCAAAGGATGTGGTGCGTTATAGGTATAGCTAAAGCATCACAGAGACTAAGATTCACAAGACAAATAAGTAAAAGCAGCGGAAAACATTCAAAATAAAAACTTATCATTCAGAATTATTCTTCATCTCAAAATAAGTCATAAAAACATAACATGTCTCAAAAACTCGAAATCTCTCATGCCTTATGAGAATACATCTCAGTCTCACATAATCAGAGTAAAAGTAACAATAATAATAATCCCTCTCACAAGTGCCAATCCATCATAAGCCAAATGAAAAGGATGAAAAGTAGAAGAATACATCTAAAATGAGGAAACTTCGAAAATGAATCTCCAAGCAACCTGAATCAACTATCCTCAACTCTGCTGGCCTATTGGGGGAAAAGGAAAGATAGAGGAGTGGGTCAACAATAAGTCTAGTGAGTGAAACTAATTACAAGCATTTCTAAGCAAGATAAAGATGATAGACTAAGCAATAGTTCTAGCATGAAAGGAAGATATAGAAAAGATAAAACTCACATAAAATATTGTTTCTGATTATGTTGACTGTTTACTTTGATTGTTTGCACTTGTCTTGAACTACTATGATTAGGTTGAAACCCTAATCCTATCTCAACTGCTAACTTGATTAGGATGAAATCCTAATCCTACCCATTGATCGACCTTTCCTATCCCTATTGTGCCACTGTGAGCCAATCCTGTTGGTCCTACAGCAAATGACACCTCTTAGCGCTTAGGACGCAGTAGCGAATTATTTATCCTAATCGATGTCGCACGCTCGGTCATCGCCGGTACACACTAACTGTCACCCTCTACTTGACCCTTTATTTACCCTAATAAGCATAAGCATGCCCAGCCTCACCCATGTGTGAGACCATTAGTCCTCGACCTAAAAGGAAATGCTGCAGGTACTGCTCCTAATAAACAAATCTTCTAACTTTGCACCCCTTGCCCAAATCCCCAAATTTGAGCCTCTATCTATTGGCCACTTATTTACCCTAATCAGCATAAGCATGCCCAGCCTCACCCACGTGTGAGACCATCAGTCCTAGACCTGAAAGGGAATGCTGACTCTACGGGCCACTACTGCTATATTTGCTTATTAACTTAATCCAAGATCTAAGTTTTAAAATAAGCCCCTTATGTTATTTCTTTCTTTCTAATTATAACCTACGTGTTATAATTGTTCTTGCAACTGTTACTCTCCTATTTTCTCTTTTTAGTTATAACCACTGGTTATAATCATGCTTGTAAATATCTTAAATTTTCCTATTTCAGTCCATCTCTATTTTATTTCAGTTTTTCTCATTTTACATCTGATTTCGGTAAATTTGGTGTTTTTCTATTTTAATCCATATTTGCAAATTCTTCTCTTTTTAATATTTTATTCGCGTCAAAAAGAATTAAATCTCTATAAAAAGAAACTAACATTCACAGGCTAAATTCCAACTTAAAACAGATTTAAATAACTGTAATTAATTGTAAATAACTGCAAATAACTGAATAAAATAGCTTAATAAAAATAGACTTAAAAGAACTTTTGAAATTTACTTAAAAACTGACTGTAAATAAATTTACATAAAAACTGTCTCAAAATTGTAGAAAAACTACAACTATTGAGAACCCTATTATTTTAAATTGCTTAAAAATCTAAAATAATTACAAAACACTCACCTGCAGTCCTTAGCTCTAATCCTAGGCCTTCCTGGATCCACTTCTAAGGTGTAGAATACCTTTATTAAAAAGATTTCCTCCCCAGAAAACTTTCCTATTTAGGGTTCAGCCTCAGGCAATGAACCCAATTGGGAGAAAATCTGAATGAGAAAAATAGTAAGGCCTAGGGTTCTATTTATAACGTGGCTTAGATATCAGGCCGTCAGATTTGAAGATTTAATCTGGTGCAACCACGTCATAGGTTCACTAGGAACCATCGGATGCAGCTACGAACGCACAGGATTTCACAAAAAAATCAATTAAACACTCTTCGGTTCGTACTTGGACGGAAAATCTTCCAGGCACTAATGTGGGTCAACCTGGGCTATGTGCGGGTCAACCTGACCCTAGCAATGGTCGACCCCTATGGGTCTTATTATTATTATTATTATTCCTTTAATTGTAATATAATTCTGATTCCTTGTTTCTCTCGTAACATCTTCTTGCTAGCTCGGATTTCGACAATTTATATATGGAAATTGATCAGAAAACTATCATAGACCCAATGGTGCAACTCAATAGCCAAATTCCAACAATTCCAAAAATGCTCGTTTTCACTGTTTAATAATTATTTTGGTTATTTAATTATCTAAAAATGCAGGGTGTTACACTATGCGTTACCACCAACCTGGTTTCACAATCTGGTAGAATCCTACCATGGGTATAGCCTCTTGTGCCCTGTCATATGCCTTATCGAGCCCACTACGATTTTGTTTTGTGTCGTACCTATGGAGTGCTCCCTGATAGCCCACCGGTTTGGTGGAGTTTACAGTACTGTATAGACTACGACATTTATAAAATGTGTTAAGGGGGATATGGGTAACGCCTTAATGCTATTTTAATACTTTACTTTACTGATAGACACTATATATAGCATATATTACTACATATAAATAGTTTAACGGATCCTTAGGAGATGGAAATCCCGAACATCTCTTAAGTTATTGCACACACGTTATACACTGGATATGAGATGTAAAATCCTGTAAACATCTTTGAAGCCATTACACTCATATTTATTTGCTATAGATTTAACTTACATAAGATCTTTTAGTTTTGACTCGAGTGTTTTGTCTTTTCACTACGCTCGGGTCAGCCTGAGCTTTTCAGCGTATTAAAGACCATTTTATTTTAGAGGACGAAGACGGAGATTTGTATACTATTTATTATTATTATTCCACTGTATCATGTTGTTCCACTGCATTATCCTATTATACATGATGTATGTATAACTCTGATTGTATTGTAAAAGTGTAATCAAATGTATATTATAAACAACTTCATGAACTGTTTATTTGATTATTATATTTTGTCATTCCGCTGTGAGATTATGTGTTTTGTTTTTCTTTCTTTTCTCTTATTTTATTATTTACTCCATTAACAATCCTCCCTTTTTGAATGGTTTGAATTAGACATGTGTGTTTTATTGTTAATTTAAACCGTCCAAAAGGTGGGTCGTTACATCTCATACAAAAATGTTATTTGATATATGATAACTCAAATGATCATATCATAGCATTAGCGACTACTCAACATCGTGGATCAATCAATGCTCGAACCCTTGCCCACTCAGATGGCTAGGAACTAGACCAACACTATAAGGTCCAAAGATACAGATCACATCATGCAATCCATAATGAGCATCCCCACCTACTCTTTCTTTTTGAGCATACATCAAAACCTTTGAGTCATCAATGATCCCTTAACACATGTACTGATAATGGAACCCCCTTATTGCACTCCATAAGTTAACAGACACTGAACTTTCCTGCTCAAATGATCTCCAAATGCATCTCCTAGCTCCACATTGTAGCTCACTTAAATTTAACATTATAGCATGGATCGGTACAGTCCATGTACTTAATCAATTTTTACTTCTAGTTTCCCCCACAAGTCGAATCACACAAAAATCCAAAATATTGATGGATCGATACCGATACAAATTGGTATCGACCAATCTATTGAGCCAAATTCCTTCGAGTTCACCTTCCTTTGATTTTTATAAGTCCCCAAAACTACAAAATGCAAAATTCCATAATGGGAATGGATTGGCGTCGGTTCATATGGATCGGTACCCGATCCATCACTTAATCAAAAATGACTAAATCTTTTTCCTTGGAAAATTTTCTACATTAATCCAGCTCCTTTGGCTTCTTCAATCTTTTTGCGTCCTTCATTTGTAGCTATCTAACTCCAAATTCTCTTGTCTTAATCCATCTAAGCTTGTTTTATGACTATGGATCTTCCATCTTCCATCCTTCATGTAATCGAATCAGAGAGCTCGTCGTATATCTTTCATTTACACTCGAAAATTGTCGCTCATTGAACGATTTAAATCCAATCAATCAACATGCGTGTTTCATCCATCAAAGTGGCAAACAATAATATAAGAAAACATACAAGCATTATATCATGGTAGTTCAAACATATAAACCATCCTAACATGTTTTAATATTCACATACACATCCATATTACATATACACATGATTTAAGCACTTTAAAATTATAGAATACAATAGCCTATGATTTTTATTTGATGATAATAAACATATATATATATATATTCATTTAAATGTATTATTGTACTATTTTGTTTTTCCACATAATTAAATATATATTTGTTAAATAAAATAAATAACTCAGAATTCATATTCAAACAAATATTTCATTACAAATTCAATAGTACAAATTTGAGCTCTCACTACATTTACACATTTTCAATTACAACACAATTTTCACTTTACAATTTCACCTCACTACATATTCACTCAACACTCGTATTTAATCTTCAACTTTGTTCCAGCCTATATCCAGCATCTGAACTATCTGCAAAATAAACATCGATGTAGTAAAATTGAAAAAGAAATATTTTGAAGTGTACAATGAAGTGTGTGTTTGAAAATATTGTTTGCCTTAGTTATTTGGGTTATTCGACATCATTTTTCTTTTAATTCATCATACACGAACAACTTGTGACATGCACAGTGTATCACTGTAAATTCCACAAGGTCATGCACACCGATATACACATGCTTGATAAAATTGCAGGGACAGGTGAGCACAAGGTCAAACCCAAGCCTAGGCTGGATTCAACTCAGGTGCAATACAAAAACAAAACATCACAGAATGGTCAAGTACAAGTTCAGTTACAACATGTACAAAGCAGTTGGAACAAGATTCAAAGCAACATGAAATCGAACCAGATCAGTGAAGCTGCAAGCAAAGCGGCAAATGTATACATATGCATATGGTAAGGTACAAGCAAAGTCAGTAGGACAAATATGGACCGGTCAACAAAATGAAAACATTCAACACAACAATGTCAAAGCAACCAAACTCCAACCATATGCAACCATACAACGAGACACAACAGTTCAGGGCTACACATATGTACAAAGAGGTGAATACAACAAAAGAATAACAAGTCCTCATGTAACCAGGTTCATATTGAACCAAACATCAAATGGCATAAAGAAAAAAGGAAAACAACATATGGAACCAAACTGCAACAACACAGTTGTGAACACAAGGGATGCAAACAGACTTGGATCAAGTGGCAGGAACCACACAAGCATAGCCTAGATATGCAGACCCATGAAGATACAACATGACAACAACAATTTAACTCGAAGCAATGCAAGTGAAACAAGACCAACATGAACATGAGACCAAGGCAACCCAGATCAATGAAACGAAAGTACTCAGACTGAAATGCAACCAGGCTCAAAATTGAACCAGACTTTAACATGTTCAAATATATATGGATATGCATGTATCATTTCAAACGCAAGCAGGAGTTTAAATACAAAGAAGCACATATGGTCAGGAGCAATAATCAAGCTACATGCATGACTACAGCAACATGAATGCAAATTGACTCCAACCAGTACAATGAACCACATACTAGTCCCAAATCAAGACATGGACAAGTGCAAATCACGCCAAACCAGACCACATGACAGCATGCAAGTGGAACCACTACAGCACAGTAACTAGTTCACATGAAACCAGAAACAAATGCATGCATTCAGACATGATAACATAAATGTAATGCAACAACATGAGTAGGGGAAACATCAAGCCAACCAAGAGCATAGGCATACAACACACATATACACACCTACATATGTATGTATATACATGGTGATAATTATTTTTGTGTGAACATGATATGATCAAAGAAAATGACAGTGAAGTAGCAGTTCAATGAAAGTCAAGAAATGATCAAGCCGTGGGTCATACATTTTTAATCAGAGGTCATATAAGCAACAAATTGAACAAGTCAGTGGCAGTAATGAACAGAACCGACTCAAACTGTTCAAGAAATTATTCAAAAGTTCAAAAATCGAATGCCAGCAAAGAATGGAATCAATGAACAAGCCAGAAAATCAAAATTATCTCAAATTTCAAAGTGCCGAAGTCACATGAGCAAAAAGAACAAAACTGACTCAGAGAAAATCAAACAACTTCAAGTAATGAACAAGTCAATTTCATCACATTATTCGATCAAAAATCAATGGCAGAGCAAATCACGTGAAGAATTCAAATGAGAAATATACGAACGAGAATTAAGGGCTTTAATCCCTATAAAATCCTAATCACATCATCAACATAATTGCAATTCGAGTTCAAGAAAATACCAGAGCAAGCATTGGAATAAATAACGAAACTCGAATCGAAGTCGAGCAAAATCAAAATCGAAATCGAAAAAGAGAAACTCACGTACCAAATCATATCATTTGAGCTTGACATACAATTGGAGCAGACGTAGGCGAACAAAGCAAGGAGTCGATTGACTAAGCCAATCTAAGCAAAATAATCTTTAATTGATCGATAATCAAGCGGCGCACCAATTGAACAAAACCCTAAATTTCAGAACGAGAAGCAAAAGGAGCGGCCACGAAAACAAAAGAAAAGAGGAAGATGTCTTTTATTTTTTATGGGCCGGTCTAATTAATTATATTGGGCTTATTTTTAAAACTAGAGTTTTGTTAGTTGTCTACTTTTATATGTAAATATTTTCTTTTTAAAATTGTGTAATCTTCTAGTCGTGTGACTAGGTACAAACTACGGGGCGTAGTTTGAGAATTCACAACTCAGTGACTGAGTTGTGGCAGGGTTTTGAGCGTAGAGTTATGTTAGTCAAGTTAGTAGGTGTCGCAAGTTTACGTGTGTAAGCGTCAAACTACTTAATTTCTAGTATAAACCTTGAGGGCAGCATGTAGGCAGGTTATTGCCGAAGCTGGGTAAATCCGTGTGTGATCTCTACTGCATTACTTTCTGTTATTGTTTTTATTTCTGCATTAATTTTTATATTATTAGTATCACCCTATTCACCCCCCTCTAGGGTGAAAACGATCCTACAAGTGGTATCACAGCCAGGAACAAAAACCAATTTTTGTTTTAGTGATTTTTTAAATGGCTTCTTTTAATAATGCTTTTGCTGAAGGTCAGTCCATAGTTAAACCACCCATGTTCAATGGTGAATATGCTTATTGGAAAAATAGAATGAAATTTTTTCTGAAAACCATAGATGCATGGAATATTGTTGAATCGGGATATAGGACACCAACAATAATGGTAGATAATCAAGAAGTTGAAAAACCTATGGATCAATGGACAGATCTTGAAAATAAACTACAAAATGCTAAAGCTATGAATTCTATTATTTGTTCATTAGATCAAATTGAATTTAATCGTGTCTCACATTGTCTAACTGCATAGGAAATTTGGCGCATACTTGAAGTGACTCATGAAGGAACCTCCCAGGTTAAAGAATCTCGCCTTGCCATGCTTAGTAGCAAGTACGAGAACTTCACAATGGCCAAAGATGAAAGTGTTATGGACGACTTTCTAATCTTGTATACAAATCAAAATCCCTAGGAAGACCATACACATAGCTGGAAATAGTTCGAAAAATCCTCATAATTCTTCCACGAAATTTTGAAACAAAAGTGACTGCCATTCAAGAATCAAAGGATCTGAAACAAGTTAAAGTTGAAGAACTCATCGGAAATCTCACCACTTATGAGCTAGAAATCAAATTCAAGGAAGAACGTGAAGGAGGTGATACGCGAAAGAAATCAATAGCTCTCAAAGGAACAATAGAAAGTGAAGATGATGATGATGATGACGGAACAGTTGAACTGGCATTGATAATAAAGAGATTCAGATGGTGGAAACGCAAGTATGGAAATCCAGCCGTAAATCAACAATTAAAGAGTAGAATAGTCAAAGTTCTAGACGACTCAGAAAAGCAGGAGACCATTTATCACAAGTGCAATAAACCTGGTCATATCAAGCCAAATTTTCCTCAAAATCTATTCGGCAATGGAAAGAAATCAAAAGGGAGAAGTTTTGCAGCTACTAGGGATGAAAGTGATGATGATGATGAAAGCACTAGTAGTGAGAGTGATAGCGCAAATATGTGTCTTCGAGGAGAAACAAGCGACAACGATGATGATGAGCCAAGCGAGGTATCAAAACTTACTCACTCTCAATTACTTATAATTTTCATGAAGTAAATGGTTGTTTCAAAAGACTTAGGGAGAAGTACGCTAAAATTGAATCACAAAGAGATAGATTGATAGAACTAAATAAGCAGCTTAATCAATTGGTTAAAAACTATCGAAATAAGATCCCTGAGTGTGATAGGTGTCCATCATTGGAAGAGGAAATAAAAAAATCAGAAATTAAAATTAAATCGCTTGAAAATGAAATTCTGATTTTGAAAGAAAGTGAAAATACTAGAAGAGAAAATTCTATTAAAAAGTGCACTTTGTTATTGAATGAAAATGAATCTCTCAAGTCACAAGTTCAACAATTGTCTACAACTTTAGAAAAATTCTCCAAAGGAGAAAGATCACTAAATATGCTATTAGGGAAACAAACTGTTAATACTGTTAGACAAGGACTTAGGTATACTCAATCTGAAAGAGTTAGAAGTGAAATTAACCATGTAAACTCCGAGTGCACAATTTGTAGAAAAATTGGACATAATCAAAACAATTGCTGGTTTAAACCCAAACACACGAAAACCATACAAATTTGGGTTCCTAAAGGCACGAATGTAAAATCCCTTAAAGTCAAACAAATATGGGTGCCAAAAGAAAAAAACATAGATTGTTTTGGTTCTACACAAACCTATTTTTCAAAATCGTTTGTCGTTATCAATCATGGACCTATAAAAACAAATAGGTCACAAAAATCCTTCCTCGTGTAGGTGTGTTGGCAGGCTAAGGAACAGCAAGAGTGGTACCTAGATTCTGGCTCGAGGCACATGACGGACGACAAATCAAAGTTCCTTGGCCTAGAGAAATACAAAGGTGGCAGAGTCAAAATGGGCAACAAATGATGTATTATATGTAAAAAAACCTGCACCATAATCTGATTCAATCAGCCAATAAGAGGAAAGGTAATCAAACAAGGATGAAAAAGGTAAGGTAGTTGATCAAAAGAAATATCGAGGTATAATTGATCACTTCTTCATCTTAACGCTTCTAGACATTATATTCTCTGCTTGCTTGTGTACACGGTTTCAATCAAATCCAAAAGAATCTCATTTAAAAACTATAAAAAGGATTATAAGGTATTTGTTGCACATCTCACGGTTTGGTCTATGGTATCTAACTAATGATAACATTGAGTTAAAGGGGTATTCAGATGCAGATTATGCTGGTAGTCTAGTTGATAGAAAAAGTACTAGTGGAACGTGTTTTATGTTGGGACATTCGTTAATTGCATCACATTTTCAAAGATAATATCTGCATAATTTTCATTTCAACTGATTTTAAATTGGCAGACATTTTTACAAAACCCCTTCCATAAAATAGTTTTTGTCAACTGCATCTCAATTTAGGCATTTTAGAAATTTGATTTTATATTTTTGGATTTGATCTTAAATGTCTATGTTAACTAATCTAACTCCCTATAGACTATCGAAAAGGAAAATAGTGACTAAAAAAAATTTGACGAGTGTTGATTTGAATCATACATTATGACTTGAGACAGTATATTTAGTAAATTTATTTAAAAATTTAAACAAAATTTGTAATAACTTTTGTTGGTAAAAATTCCACGACCATCTCTATTTCTATCATATTTCTAACGACCATCCCTCATAAAAAATCAATATAGTATGTCAAAATGTGGTATCTAAACAGGAAATTATTCCTTTTTAATTAACTAGCAATAAAATTATCCAAAAGTAATCACTCTCATTTAAAAGTCCTTACGGTTATGCATGGGTGAAGTACTTGAAATCTTTGATTATGTGCTTTCATGCTCATTTAAAAGTCCTCACGGTTATACATGTATGGTACACATATCAAAATTGATTATTAAATAGGCGAGTTGATTCTAATCCCATTTAAAAGTCCTCATGATTATGCATGGTTAGAAGATGCTTGCAATTCAGTTTTTAATAAAAATTGGGAATACTACTAATCTCATTTAAAAGTCCTAACGATAATGCATGGCTAGTAAGTATTCAAATTCCTATCATAAATATACCACAAATGGACACGACTATATGGTTTTCTATACCAACATTACCCCTCTAAAATGGAATATACGCCTAACAGAGTATTTATGATTTTTGTTTGATTTTTTATTGAAATTTAATATTTATACTCGATTAGGTATTAATGTTGTATTAATGTCTATCACTTTATCTTTTTTTTTTTCTAACACTATTACTCTTTTGCTGATAATAAAAGGGGGAGAGAAGTTAAGATTTTGGCCAGCATATTCTCATCTAGGCTCAGTGCATTTTATTTGCATATTTTCTTTTTAATTTCATACATATGTGAAGGGGGGGCGTTGTTATAGGGGGAGCATTCAAATAGGGGGAGCTAACAGAATTCATTAAGACCAAATACATTTAATAATAAACATATATATATATATATATTCATTTAAATATATTTTTTATTGTGCTATTTTATTTTTCCACATAATTAAATTAATATTTGTTGAATAAAATAAATAACTCAGAATTCATATTCAAACAAATATTTTATTCAAACAAATATTTTATTCAAACAAATATTTTATTACAAATTCAATAGTACAAATTTGAGCTATCACTACATTTACACATTTTCAATTACAACACAATTTTTAACTTTACAATTTCACCTCACTACATATTCACCTAACACTCGTATTTGGTCTTCAACTTTGTTCCAGCCTGTATCCAACATCTGAACTATCTGCAAAATAAACACCGACGCAATAAAATTGAAAAAGAAATATTTTGCAGTGTACAATGAAGTGTGTGTTTGAAAATATTGTTTGCCTCAGTTATTTGGGTTGTTCGTCATCATTTTTCTCTTAATTCATCATACACAAACAACTTGTGACATGCACAGTGAATCACTGTCCATGCCACAAGGTCGTGCACACCGATATACACTAGTTTGATAAAATTGCAGGGATAGGTAAGCACAAGGTCAAACCCAAGCCTAGGCTGGATTCAACTCAGGTGCAATACAAAAACAAAACATCACAGAATGGTCAAGTACAAGTTCAGTTACAACATTTACAAAGCGGCTGGAACAAGACTCAATGCAACATGAAATCGAACCAGATTAGTGAAGCAGCAAGCAAAGGGACAAATGTATACATATGCATATGGTCAGGCACAAGCAAAGTCAGTGGGACAAATATGGATCAGTCAACAAAATGAAAACATTCAACATAGCAATGTCAAAGCAACCAGACTCCAACCATGTGCAACCATACAACCAGACACATCAGTTCAGGGCTGCACATATGTACAAAGAGGTGAATACAACAAAAGAATAAGCAGTCCTCATGTAACCAGGTTCATATTGAACCAAACATCAAATGGCACAAAGGCAAAAGGAAAACAACATATGGAACCAAACTGCAACAATACAGTTGTGAACACAAGGGATGCAAACAGACTTGGATCAAGTGGCAGGAACCACACAAGCATAGCCTGGATATGCAGACCCATGAAGATACAACATGACAACAACAATTTAACTCGAAGCAATGCAAGTGAAACAAGACCAACATGAACATGAGACCAAGGAAACCCAGATTAATGTAACGAAAGTACTCAGACTGAAATGCAACCGGGCTCAAAATTGAACCAGATTTTAACATGTTCAAATATATATGGATATGTATGTATCGGTTCAGAGGCAAGCAGGAGTTCAAATACAAAGAAGCACATATGGTCAGGAGCAATGAATCAAGCTACAGGCATGACTACAACAACATGAATGCAAATTGACTCCAACCAGTACAATGAACCACAGACTAGTCTCAAATCAAGACATGGACAAGTGCAAATCACGCAAAACCAGACCACATGACAGCATGCAAGTGGAACCACTACAGCACAGTAACAAGTTTACATGAAACCAGACACAAATGCATGCATTCAGACATGATAACATAAATGTAATGCAACAGCATGAGCAGTGGAGACATCAAGCCAACCAAGAGCATAGGCATCACAACACACATACACACACATACATATGTATGTATGTATATACATGGAGATAATTATTTTTTTGTGAACATGATATGATCAAAGAAAATGACAGTGAAGTAGCAGTTCGATGAAAGTCAAGAAATGATCAAGCCGTGGGTCATACATTTTCAATCAGAGGTCATATAAGCAACAAATTGAACAAGTCAGTGGCAGTAATGAATGGAACCGACTCAAAATGTTCGAGCAATCATTCAAAAGTTCGAAAATTAAATGCCAGCATAGAATGGAATCAGTGAACAAGCCAGAAAATCAAAATTATCTCAAATTTCAAAGTGTCGAAGTCACATGAGCAAAAAGAACGAAATTGACTCGAAGAAAATCAAACAACATCAAGTAATGAACAAGTCAATTTCATCACATCGTTCGATCAAAAATCAATGGCAGAGCAAATCACTTGAAGAATTCGAATGAGGAATATATGAACGAGAATTAAGGGCTTTAATCCCTATAAAATCCCAATTACATCATCGGCAGAATTGCAATTCGAGTTCAAGCAAATACCAGAGCAAGCACTGGAATAAATCATGAAACTCGAATCGATGTCGAGCAAAATCAAAATCAAAAAAGAGAAACTCATGTACCATTTCATATCATTCGAGCTCGATGTACAATTGGAGCAGCCGTAGGCGAACAAAGCAAGGAGTCGATTAACTAAGCCAGTCGAAGCAAAATAATCTTCAATCGATTGATAATCAAGCGACGCATCAATTGAACAAAACCCTAAATTTCAGAACGAGAAGCAAAAGGGAGCGGCCACGAAAACAAAAGAAAAGAGGAAGATGTCTTTTATTTTTTATGGATCGGTCTAATTAATTATATTAGACTTATTTTTAAAACCAGGGTTTTTTAGTTGTCTAATTTTATTTGTAAACATTCTCTTTTTAAAATTGTGTAATCTTATAGTCGTGTGACTAGGTACAAACTACGGGGCATAATTTGAGAATTCGCAACTCAGTGGCCGAGTTGTGGCAGGGTTTTGAGCGTAGAGTTAGGTTAGACAAGTTAGCAGGTGTCACAAGTTTACGTGTGTAAGCGTCAGACTACTTAATTTCTAGTAGAAACCTTGGGGGTAGCACCTAGGCAGGTTATTGTCGAAGCTAGGTAAATCTGTGTATGATCTCTACTGCATTACTTTCTGTTATTGTTTTTATTTCTGCATTAATTTTTATTATTATTAGTATCACCTTATTCACCCCCCTCTAGGGTGAAAATGTTCCTCTAAAAATCAATTTAGATTTTTTATATCATCATTTAAAATCCAAATTAGATCTGAACACATTATTTTGAGTTGAAAAATGAATCAAAAGCATGTTTAAACATACATAAGTATATTTAATAAGTAAGAGATCATAGGTCGCTCGCTAATTGATGTAAAATCGATATAAATAGCCCAAAATCAACCAACGCTGAATTAAAATAGCAAATTCATGAATTTCCCTTACTAAAAATGTTATTTTGATAATCTCTTATGGATCTCTTACTTAATTACCTCTTAATCATCTTGTTTAAACAAAAATGAAATGATTATTTTTAAGTGAGATAGGGTTAATGGAGGTTTAGATCTATTTAGGAAGAAGAGGAAATGATGTGGGACTACTCTAACCTTTGGAATTAACACAATTCATGAAATCATTAGCTGGTCCTAATTATTAGCTTAGGCCTAATCACATCTAAATCTGTTTATAAACAATCAATCTTAAATCTTTGATATCTCCTAAACTGCTTGACCAATATTTCTACTATGACCACTCTAATATAGGCAAACCATGATATTTGTCATTTGGAATAGGTTTCGGGTCAAAATTTTGCACCTAAAATTTATAGTCGTCATAAGGTTTCTCGGCCTAAAATGTATACAATTTATTCCAAGAGTAAAAATGTCAAATTGCTATGTTACCTAAAGTTTTAGCTTATTTTAAATTCGTTCGGTTATGAAAATAATATTTTACTATCCGTCGATATGTAAAAATGTGAGTTGTTACGGTAAATATATACCTTTTGACATTATAAATAATTTTTAAAATGTTCGAGGATATGTCTATATGAAGAATTTGCATATATATAACAACTTGATATCTAAGATGCCTCGATTCATGCATAAAGTGACGGGGTTACCGTGGACCTTGCAGATGACAAATTATTTTGAGGTAAATTATAAAACAAAATACGAAGCTATCTACAATATTCTTCACTTTCTAAAACTCACGACGAAAGGAAGAAAATATAATAGTAATCAATAATACAATCCCAAATAAATATAATAATATAGAATCAAATAAATTCCAACTACAACATCTCTCTATGCTAGTAATGAAAATAGTATAATTTCTAGGAATAAATGAAATAAAACAGTAGATAAGTAATAAATGAATGTGCATATCCATCGTACCATCATTCTTCTAAGTTACCATCAGTTCTCTCAATCGACCTATCATGGTGTATTTAAAAAGAAGAAAATTATAGAGGGGGTCACACATATGTTTGCTGAGTAAAGCACATCATATAGGTATATAATATTAATAAGCAAGTAAAACAACACTTATGCTTGAAACCCATAACTTAACCTGTGTCATATGAACCCAACAAGTCAGCTAAATATAATATAATACTTGTTTGCACCAAAAATGGCACAAACACCCCAAAGTAGATTGAAAGCAACAGTTCTAGTAAAATAGTGGTAAAGGAAGAAAAGGAGACATAATTTTTATAGTGGTTAGGTGAATTCTACGGCCTATGTCCACTTTAATCTTTGTTATTAGTCGTTTCTTCTTCGGATTACAACTAATTTAATCAGATTTGACCACAATCTAGTGGATCTCCAATTTACAATGGAGTTTCTAAAGTATATTTAGGGATGGAGATAAGAGTGAAGAAGATGCAGAGTGTGAATCAGAGTGAAGAAGGAGAAGATCCTTCTTTAGTTGTAGTAGGGCTAGTGTTTATAGAGAACTCGCTGCATAGGTTCAGGAGCCCACTTGCATGGAAGTCCAAAGACCAGTCCAAGAAGTCACCACTGAGCGCATTAGCCCAATTGGCCAGAAAATCCTCTCGGTACCGAGAGGTTCCTCTCGGTGCCAACAGTTATGTAGTTGCAAATCCCCAACTTTCCATTGCCTTGCTCTCCTATCTTCAATTCGATGCTTTCCAAACTCTTTTCCATAGACTTTTAGTTGATTTCAATGATTCTCCCGATAATACTTGAACAATCCTACTTTCTTTGTTTTCTTCTCATCAATTCTGAGAATTGCTCATCTAAACTCTGAGAAAAGCACTTGACTATGAGAGGTTCGAGTAGAGTATGAAGTGTATGGGGTTTAGAGTATAAAAGTAGGAGTAAAATCCCCTTGGTACCGAGAGAAATCTCTCGGTACCGACTGGTTTCCTTAGTTCCACAAGCGATGGTTTTCCTTGAGTTCCATTATCTTATCCTTCTAACCGTGTTTCCAAGTTCTTGAGTTGTTTTGTCTTTGTTTTGACCTTCTACTTCTGGTTGAAATCTGCTTTGTGAAAAAGTGGATTAACACTTTCCCCCCAAAGTACGCCTTTGGAATGTAAGGTATGCTTTGTTCAAGAACTAGTTTCAGTAGTATTCAATCTTCGATAATTAAGCTCTCTAGCTATCCGTTAACCTCGGTCTTGGTGAAATTTCTAGCTCCTTTAAATTCTCCTGCAGGCCAAAGGTCGTAATTGACCTGTAATAGCTTTGGACTCCACTCCTCGCTTAAGTGTCAGTCACGAACCATGAGCACCATGTCTCTATCCAGAGGTATCATATTGCATATCAAAATCATCATGTGTTCACCCGAGATTTATCAAACTCATTCTGATTACAAGGCGTTCAAATCATTTAATCAAGTCAGCATCCATTCCATGGTTCGATCACTCTGAATAATTTTATCATCCAAGCAAGGATTTGACCTCTCTGGATCCTTCATCATCCCATTTGGGGTTCGATCTCTCCAGATCGTTTAACATCCAATCTAAGGTTCGATCTATCCGAATCATTTAACATCCATTTTAGGGTTCAATCTCTCTAGATCGTTTAACATCTAATCTAGGGTTCGATCTCTTTGGATCCTTGCTGAGCCCAATCCACTAGCAATCTGGCTAGGGTACTCAACGACCAAGCAAGCCCATCCGCTCACTCTTCGACGAGAGGAATTACTTTTGATCCCTCTGGATCCTTATTAAGCCCAATTCGCTCGCTTTCTTATGAGGGGCCTCAATGACAAGCAAGCCATCCACTTACTCTCTAGTAATGAGACTTACTTCTTATGACCACTGCCTTATCTCCAAACGGGACTACCACAATCAATATCAGTCATCACGTTCAAGTGGATTTTTCAAAAATCAAATATTCAAATCAAAGCAAATAAGCAAAAATCCTAATTCTTCATCTCAAACATCTGACTCAGAGCGTGCCTAGAGACCATTCGAGGTCCCCTATACGTGTAAGTGGTCCAAGGTTATTATTGTCCTAATTAGTCATCTCAAACATCCAACTCAGAGCATTCCTATAGACCAATTGAGGTCTCGTACACATGTAAGCGGCCTGAGGTTATTATTGTCTTTCTTAAAGTAAAATGCAAAGCATGGGAAATGAACCTAGCTCCCATCCATCTTAATTATGGGATCATCAGTCTCGATCCAGATCCATGGTCTTGTCTTAATGCGTTCGTTGCAGATGGTGGTTGCTTCAGTTCAATCTTCGTAGTTCGGTTCCTTACGCACTGTTACAGCTAATTGCTCCAAACTAGTTCTTCTATCAGATCATGAAGGTGCTAGCACTCATTCATTTCATGTCCATCCAGTTCATGGAAGATGCTAAACTTTACTGTACTTCTCTCCCGATCAGTGGGTTCTCTCTTAGCTGGCTTTCGGTAGGCGATCTTCCCCTTAGTATCTAGGTATATCCTCTTTGGGGTTTCTGTTAGGTCGGTGTAAGAAGATAAACTCAATTCCCTTCTTTACCACTTTGGTCCCTCGAAATCGTTATCAGCTTTTCGTTTCCCTTTGTCTTTTCAATATCCTGCTCTAGACAGCCTTCCATCATCCACAACATTAATATCAACATCATCACGCTCAACATCCTCTTGACGCAGATTTCTTTTAGCTTCATGGTAAAATTCCATAAGATCCATCGATGGATCCTTTTCCATTGTGATTTTAAAGTCAGTCTTGCTTGCAACTCCATATAATGCTACCATTAAGATTATCCATAATCTAGCTTATCGACTACGGCGGCAGTCTTATTAACCCTCATTAGATAACTTCTCAAAGTCTCTTCGAGCCTTTGCTTTACGCTTGATAGCGTTATCACATTCTTTGGTCTAGCAATATGCATCTTGAACTGTCTTAAGAACTTATTCACTAACTCGATCCATGCGCTTATGGATCCATTCTTCATTTTTATTAACCACATTACTGCTAAGTCTATCAGATATAAGGGAAAGCACCGCCCCATCACCTTCTCAGAAGCACCCAACACCTCCATATATCGGATGTATCTCATTAGATGAACAATTAGATCCATTTGCCCATCATACATTTCCAGCATCGAAAGATTGAAATCGAGAGGATTCCTTGCATTCTGATTTTTAGGGTAAATGGATTTCTGCTTACGTCCTCCAAACTTTGGTCTAGTGGTCCATCTCTAATTATCTTTCTGATTATTTCAACCATCCAGTTTTTGTCGTCTAACAGAATTCTTTGGCCACAAGCTACATTTTTCCCCTACTCTTATGGGGGACTCCGCCACATAGTTTGGCACGTACTCCTCTGGCTGCACGTCTGTGTTTCGACCTGCAACTCTAGCTTTGTTATGTCTTCTGTTCCTATAGGGAAGTACTGGCATATGTTCCTTTAATTATTGTGCAACTGCATTTCTGGCTCTAGCTTTGTCCATTATCGGCATACCAGCTTGCCCTAAGCTCAATCCAACATTGCGCTCGAGTATATTCCTCTCGGTGCCGAGAGGATTGAGGTTTGCACCAAGTGGTCTTAATTGTGGGGGCATTGTTCGAATTTGCTCTGCTCCAACTCCAGATGCTCCTGCATTAGTTCCTGGTCCTTGGTTTTGAATTCCAATAGCTCCAGTTATTCCTTGTTGTCCTAACCTTTCAAAAAATCCATCTAGCATCTCTTGTTATTGAGCCTTTATTCCATCTTGCATTTCTTTCATCATTATCTCCATCTCCTCTTTGGTCACAAGATATATTGATTGAAAATTTGAGGACGCCTCCTAGTTGCCCATATGCTCTGGTTGACTTTCTCCGATCATAGATCTAGTATTAAGGCTCTTCATCTTCTCTAAGCTTTAGGTTGTGGAATCTAGCTCTTTCTCAGTGAAAGCACCAAAATGTTTGCACCAAAAACGGCACAAACACCCCAAAGTAGATTGAAAGCAACATTTCTAGTAAAATAAAGGTAAAAGTAGAAAAGTAGATATAATTTTTAAGTGGTTCGGTAAATTCTCCATCCTACGCCCACTTTAACCTTTGTTATTAGTCGTTTTTCTATGGTTTACAACTAATTTTATCAGATCTGACCACAATCTAGTGGATCTTGGATTTACAATGGAGTTTCTAGAGTATATTGGGGGGAGAAGATAAGAGTGAAGAAGATGTAAAGTGTGATTCCGAGTGAAGATGGAGAAGATCCTTCTTTAGTTGTAGTAGGGCTGGTGTTTATAGAGAACCCGCTGCATAGGTTTAGGAGCACACTTTCATGGAAGTCCAGAGACCAGTCCAAGAAGTCACCACTGAGCGCATTGGCCCAATTGGCCATAAAAACCTCTCGGTGCCGACAAGTTTACTTAGTTTACTTAGTTTCAAATCTCCAACTTTCTATTACCTTGCTCCCATATCTTCAATTCGATGCTTTCCAAGCTCTTTTCTATAGACTTTGAGTTGATTCCGATGATTCTCTCGATAATACTTGAACTATCCTATTTTTTTGCTTTCTTCTTTTCAATTCTGAGAATTGCTCATCTAAAATCTAAGAAAAGCACTTGACCATGAGAGGTTGGAGTAGAATATGAAGTGTTTAGGGTTTAGAGTGTAAAAGTAGGAGGAAAAACCTCTTGGTACCGAGAGAAACCTCTCGGTACCGACTGATTTTTTTAGTTCCAAAAGTGGTGGTTTTCCTTGAGTTCCACTATCTTATCCCTTGAACCGTGTTCCCAAGTTCTCAATTCATTTCACCTTTGTTTTGACCTTCTACTTCTGGTTGAAGTCTCCTTGGTTAAAAAGCGGGTTAACAATACTATAAAGACATCATATGCTAAAGTCTCACTAAAATCTAGCTTATACCTAATCGTATACTCACGATTTGACCCCAAAATCTCAACCCGCTATCGTCAAATCGTATACTAAGGACTTGACTCCTGAAAACGTGTCATGACACTAAATTGAATAATAAAGACTCAACTTCTCAAACTATCATATATTAAGGACTCGGCTCCTCGAAGTATCCTATATTGGGGACTTAACTCCGACCGTCGTTATTGAGGACTCAACTCCTCAAACTATCATATATTGAGGACTCGGCTCCTCGAACTACATCGTATATTGAGGACTCAGCTCCATAGACTATCATATATTGATGACTCATCTCCTCGGACTATCATTTGTTGAGGACTCGGTTCCTCAGACTATCGTATATTAAGGACTCGGCTCCTTGGACATCGCATTGCCAAATATGAACCGTGTGCAACAAACTTGCACAACTAAGACCATTTTCTAAACTATCTCAAACCACAACAAACGTTATACCAAAACGTTCCTCATCTCACCGCGATTCCGATGCCGGGAACCACACATGAAACGGGGTCATATGTGAGAGTTATAAACATTTTATGTATAGGGGTATTATGGTAATTATTTAATTTAATGACTTAATTATTGTTATCGTTATCGTTATTATTATTCCCGTTCGATATAGTTATTCGTCTAACTTGCTTACTCGACCACCACAACATGACGCTACCTTCAATTTGCCACCGCTGCTGCTATAAAGCTTTATTCATCAATCAGAGGGCACCACTAAAATCATTACGTCAACTTCTTCCAATCCATGACCCTGACGTCGTCCAACCTACTACCGACCAACTTCTCCTATGCCACCTAGCTCATCAGATCTACGGTGATTGGTGGCCCTGATGGATGATCCAGAACCAGCAAGAGCAATTACACTATCTCCTCTACATGCCAAAGTCCTTTGATCGATATCGTCGTCGTTTCACTATTGGATCGAAATAGATGGTCCTTGTTCATTGAACTTTCGACATGTTTTCTGATCAATCCATGCACCCAATCGACGAATGAACACCACCAGTGGATTTGCATCGTCGAGAACTATAATTTTAATATATAATATATCTAATTTTGGAAAAAAGTTGGTATTTTGCACTTTTTAATTAAAAGGTGATTAAGTTTCACTAACTATAATGAATAAAAATTCACCTTTTAATCATTTAACCATGGCATACTACATCCTAATAAGGTGTGTGGGTTGCGGAATAAAGGATCTTAAGGCTACTATAAAACTAGAGGATGAATAATGTTTTATAACTTTTTATAAATCTTTTTAACTTGTTTAAACAATTGAACCAAAACACAGATAATCAATCACAGATGAAAAAACTTGCAGGCAATCGTAAAAATAAATATAAGCAGTAAAGTAAAACGTAAAGGGTTAAGAGATGACACTAGGGATTTTATACTGGTTTAGATTTCTCTTACATTCGGCCCTGTATAATTTCTTATATTTTTTTTTCAAGCGCCTACTTTGTATGGCAGCAAGTAAACCAATTACAATCTCGATTTCAAGGTTGCGAGACACACCCTCCTGTATTTTGAGTCCAAAGCAAACTCTCTTGATTTACCGGGCTACAAGATCACCCACTAGATTTGAACGGGCTACTAATCACACCCACTTGATTTGAACGGGCTACATGCACACCCACTAGATTTGAACGGGCTACAATCACACCTACACAAACAAGAGTAGAGTTGATGATTTTCCAAAGAAAAATAGTTATACTTTGGATATAATGGATCTTATATCCTCTTCAATAGCACTTTGAGCTTTGAAATGAGAAAACACTTCCAAAATAGTAAGTAAATAGTAGAGAATCAATACAATAGAGTATGAATTGTTCTACATGATTTTGAAAGGAGTAGAGTATAATTTTCAAGAAATTTTTCAAGAGAGCAAGGAGTGAGAAGAAAGTAACTTATTAATTAATTAAAAATTTGTTTGCACTCCCTTTTATATAGAGAATAAATAGGTGTATCCATTTGTGAAGGGTTGTGTCCAAAAGACACTTCCATTCAAAGTTTAAAAAACAATTTAACGGCCTATATATTGACATATAAAATAAATATGTCGACATATGTTAGTTAAATTTGAAAAATGTTTCTTTTTAAATTGTTTTGAAAATACTATACTTTGTAAAATAATTTGAACATAATTTTTAAGTATCTTTGAACTCAAAAAAAAACTCTTATAAAATATTTAAAAATATATTTTGAAATTTAAAATAATTTATTTTTGTTTAAAGAATCAAAGATCAGAAATTGTTATCAAGGACTTTAACAATCAATTGTAATGACTCTAAATACTATATTATAATCTTGAGCTCTTCATATCTTGTCATTGAACTCATGAGTCTTCATATCTTTATCTTGAGCTTTTATACTGTACAGTCTTCGATTTAGCGCATGTGTAATATTCTACACTACATACTATATAACTTGGCAAAACATTAGTATCTGTATTTTATATGGTTGTTTTCATCAAAATCAATAATTGAGGTATTAACAATCTCCCCCTTTTTGATGATGACAACAATTAAATATTCTTATATATAAAATATGATATAACTCCCCCAAGTTATATGCATGTGTATATTTTATATTTTTCTCCCTTTTTGTCATCAACAAAAAATGGGTGAAAAATAAAACTCCCCCTAAATAATATACTTATAAACTATAGAGTCAAAATCAATAATTAAGAATTAAGTGATATGCTGATCAATATGGGTTAAAGTAAATAATTGTGGTTGGAATGAGATGAAAATTTTAAAGCATAAAATGGGGATACTAAATGTGACATACCAAGATGTAACATATGAGACATAAATGAAGAAAATATCGTATATATAATATCATATATTAAGATATATAATGATTAAGTTATACACTAAATTTAAAAATAATAAGATAATGCAAACTTTATTTATTTATTCAATTTACACATTATAATACGACCAAAAAATATCAAAACCTAACTTCATCAAACCGAATTATTATACAACCATATTATTATATAATCACATTAAATCAAGCCTATGGTAATCAATCCAAATCTAATTATTTACATATTAATCAAATTAAAAATAAATAAGTTTAATATACACACTTATAGACAAACAGAAATTTGGATATTCCTAGGAACTTCAACCCAACCTTAGATCCAAAGATTGGATTTACTTTGATGATATCTCAATCTTCATTATCCTTGGTGTTTGTGCATTTAAGGATACTGGTTTAATTATCTTTAATAATGGAGGAAATCAACCAGCAAAGAGCATTAAAATGCTTCTCCTGTTCTTTAATCATTTGCATTTGGCTTAGTTCCAAATGCATCTGATTTCTTAGTATGAAGGAGAGAGCTTCATTGAATGATTGGAGTGTCTCTTTAAGGTTTTCACAAAGTTTTTAGTGAGGAGAAGTTATTTTTATTAAGAAAAATGTTAAGAATGAAAGGAGATGGAAAGTTGAATTGATATGTGATTTTTTTGGAAGAAATAAACTTAAATATGAGTAAAAAGACTTTTGGAATAATTGAATTGAAGGTAGTTACAATATTTTAAAATTTAAATTTTTTTTCCAAATGGCTATAGTATGTCGACATACATATTTATATATGTCGACATATGTGCCTGAAATTGCTTTTCAAATTTTTGATATAATTTTAATTTCTAATTAATATCATTATATTTTAATGATTTCCAAAGACTAATAGAACAAAATATAAAAGCATGAATACAAGGAATAGCACATGAAAATAACATGAAATAAAACTAGAAAAGCACATCACTAAGGAATACAAAGCTAGATAAACAAGTCTAAAAAGATGATGATGAAGACGAAGAATTTCCTCCAAGCTTCCTTATGATTTTCCCAAAGCATTTGTCCACTTTGTTTGAGAGAGAAGTGAACGTTTTATTAAAGGAACATTTAAGTTTCTTTTAGTTTTTGAGAATCTTTTCTTGATTTTTTGAGGATTTCTTTGTTGGAATAATAGAATGATTATCAAAGCTTTCTAGGGAACTATCCATTTCCTCCTTCTTTTCTTCTTATTGTTCTTCCTCCTCTTAAATATCCATATCACCATCTTCTTCTTCTTGTTCTTCTTGTTATTGAATCTCTTGTTCTTCTTCTTATGCAATCTCTCTTCTTTTTCAGTAAGAGATTCATATGGTTCAAATTCAATAGGGATATGCATAAGAGAGAGGTTAGTTTTGTCGAAAACTTGGTGAGACAAATATTTTCACCTCTTAGATCAATACCAAAATAGTTGGAAATACTAGTAAGATATGCACCATGGTAAAGTGTGTTCTCATACCTAGAAATTTTCTGTTAAACAAAGTCATCCAAAATCACTTAAGCCTAATTAATATCATAATTTCCAAGAATTGCAATAGGATTTTTGAAAACTTTTTGAGTCGGGTTATTGTAATTTCTCATTCTCGGTGTAATACTTTGTTGTAAAATAAGTCTCATTAATCTTGCTTTCGATCTAAGATTTGTACCTTTAAAACCATACTCTTTATCATTAGAAAATAAATCGTGCATAACTTCACGATCACCAAAATCAATTTTAAAAATGGGGAGGTCATTTCCACTACTTTTACAACTAAGAATTTGACCTAAAATTTCACAATCCAAAACAATAGTAATGCCTTTTACACTACTCCAAACTTGACCTTCTTATCCTTAAAAAATTCTTCCATTTAAATTTGCATTAAACGTTTTAACCAAATCAGGATAGCAAAAATTGTTTTGAGATAAATCGATTAAATCAAATACCATTTTCGAAAGCAAGATCTTGTAAACCATAAGAAGAAAATTCATCAAAATTAGCAAACCTTCTTGAAAACACTTATCCATAAGTAGAATACTCAATATAAGTTTCTATGGATTCTTGATCATTAAAGAAATAAGTTTTAATCTTTTTGGTAAGCTTAATAACTTTGGATGAGGTGGGTTGGCTAGAAGAAGGCATTGTTGAGTAGTTTAGGAGATAAGAGAGAAAAGAGATGTTTTGAATTTTTGAAGCAAAGTGAATGAACGAATGGATAGAATTGAGGTAAATTAATAAAGAGTGAACCGATATGTTTCAGGTTAAAAGATGCCTTTTAAGGCTTTTGGAATAAAAGCAAAAGAGAGGAAAATTCAAAATTTGAATTTGAAAAGAAATTTTAAATTCAGGCTGGTATGTCGATATATAGATCTGGGTATGTCGACATATGGGCCAGAAAATCCAAAATAAAACAAGGAAAAAGATTCATATATATTTTTCTATATAATTGTAATCCATTATTATTATTATTCATCTATATTTTACTCCTAAATTTAATATTCAAAAATAAATAAATAAAAACTACCACTTTTTGCTCTTTTTTGTGATATTGCAATGCCAATCATATATCCTTTTGATTTGTCTCCAAAGTTAACTGATCCACCATCTTTGTAAAAAATATCTTTCAAGATCTTCAGATTTCCTATCATGTGTCTTGAGTATCCACTGTCCAGTATCCATTTGTTCCTTTTGATTTGTGATGTATGACTATCAAGTGTCTGTTCACCGTCAACCATATAACATACTTGTTCTTGCAATTCAATATTATACCTTTTCGAAATATCAAGTGACTTTTCAAAATAATTATTTTCTAATAACATATTGATTTCACAAAATTATTTTCCTATAAGATTTTAAAAAATAGTACTAACAATATTGCTTGCCATTTAAACTTTTCAAAAATTAAATTATGAGTTTGTGAAATCCTAATTCTTTGATACCTAATGTGGGTTGCAGAATAAAGAATCTTAAGGCTACTATAACACTAGAGTTGGGATAATATTGTTTTATAACTTTTTATGAATCATTTTAACTTATTTAAACAATTGAATCAAAACAAAAATAATCAATCATAGATAAATAAACTTGCAGGCAGTCACATAAATAAATTTAATAACTAAAGTAAAAGGTAGAGAGTTAGAGAGACAATATCAGGGATTTTATACTGGTTCAATCTTCTACATCCAGTCCCATACAATTTCTTGTATAGATTATTTTCAAGCGCCTACTTTGTACGATAACAAGCAAACCAATTACAATCTCAATTTCAAGGCTACGAGATACACCCTCTTATATTCCGTGTCTAGGGCAAACTTACTTGATTTACCAGGCTACAAGGTCACCCAATAGATTTGAATGGGCTACTAAGTACACCCACTTGATTCGAATGGGCTATAAGCATGTAACGACTCGTAATTGTACAACTTTAATTTGTGAAATATTTAATTTGTTTAAATATTCAATAAATGGTTTTAATAATTTGATATCCGTTTTAAAATTTATAATTAATGATGGAAAATTAATTTTTGAATTTTGTTTACAAAAATAAGCAATTCGATGAAAAATTGAAAATGTGACCGAACCCTTTTTTGGACTTTCAACTTTTTATCAAACTACAAATTGTTGAACTTTTGTTTACATCTTTAAAACAACAATTGTATGTTTAGGAAGCACAATTTTAATTTGAAATGTAAAAATTAATATAATAATAATAAATATTTTAAATATAAAAATATATTTAATTTGAAATTATTATAAGATGGATTTGACAACGAAAAGATCTCTTAAGTAATGAAGTTAGCAAAGGTAGTAAATCACCCTAATATCCTCTGTATCATCAAATATGGTATAAGCTCATCCTATTAACCATTATGTTTTATAATGCTTGAAATTTGATATGATGATTTCTTGAAATAATTGTTTTACTTGTAAAATTGGTTTAGCTTAGGATTGAAGCAAATATTTTGGTTATAAAAGGGAATCAAAGCAAACTCAACTCATTTCTTTTTTCATTCATTTTCAATCGTCTCTTCACATTCCCCTTTCTACTTATTTCCCTCCTTTTTTTTTTCTTTTATTCATCTATGTTCCTGTAACAAAACAAAGGGTAGTAAGACTTAAAATTCAAAATCAAATTGATTAGCTAACCAAAAATCATAAAATAAGTTGTATTTGGATTCTCGTGGAAAGATCTAACTTTTGAGACGATTTTATAGTGTTTGATCATGGTTGGAGGGCTCGGCTTAGCCATGGCCAAAGCATAATGGAGCTAGGGTCTTGGATTTTGAGCCAAGGGGTTGGAATTTGGTGATTCAAGGATTGGCAGTGGCTTAGTCGGAGCAAGGCACAGCTGGAGGCTAAAAATGGTGAAGCTCGGCTCTTTAGTGAGGGTCAAGTTCTTTTATAGCCGAAGGGAGGAGTTGAGTGTCGCTTTCTGACTGGAAGCCCCGAAGGTGGAGATGGGGGCGTGGCCGTGTCATGCTCGACGAGGGGGATGGTCATGGTGGTGACTTCCGATGAGTGGATGAGCGTGCAAGGTGCAAGACAACATGCACGTTTGGATATTTGAAGTTGAACTAGGAAGAATGAGGAGTGGTGTAAAGTCCGGGTCAGGTTTAGCTTGTTGGGCCAGGCTCGAATTGTTGTGGGGTGAGAAATTGCTATTTAAATGTTTTAATTGGTTAACTATATGTGGTAACTTATAAATTTAATATCTCACTCATTTAAAATCCAATTGACCTGCAAATTTTTGCGTTGGACTCATATTGATGAGTACAACATTTTAGTGTAATTTGTTGATAGATTTGGAATTATATAAATTTATGACATGATAATATGGATTAAATTTAAATTACATTATTTTAATTAATAACGTTGTTTAAATTAATATACCTTAATCGATGATATCTATTTGGCCAAATAAAACACCATTAGGTTAAATTGAATTGAATAGATTATTGTGGACACCTATTGGCATAATAAATCCCTGTTTTGTGTTTTCTATGCAAGTAGTTGTTTATATGATTAATAAACATGCGAATTAATTAATATGGATTAAATGATAAATTAAATATTGATTGTTAATTATTGAGTACCAGAAGCTTGGTAGCCTAGCCGTATTGAATATAACATTGACATATGAACCTCTTTGAGATATGAAAAAAATGGTAGCTTGTTTAAGTATCATTGTGATCGCTAAGCCTCAATATGCACAATGTTCTTAAGTTTGCTAATTATCTTAATTGAAATTGCTTTAAAGTTGATTATATTTTATTTAACAATGTTTTAAAGTTAATTATATTCTATTTAATAATGTTTAAAGTTAATTATTATTTTATTAATGTTATTTTAATGTTAATTATATTTAATTAAGGATGTTTTTAGGTTTGTTAAATATATTTTAATTAATAAGGTTTAAGTTAGTTAATTATATTATTAATGTTGTTTAAAGTTGATTAATTATTTATTAAAGATGTTTTAAGATTAATTAATTATTCTATTAAAACGTTTTAGTTAATTAATTATTTTAATAAAAAGGTTTAAGGTTAATTAATTACATTTATCAAAGTGGTTTGAGTTAATTACTTAATTAATGAGTTTAAGTTGTTTATTTTGATTTATGAGGTTAAAGTAAATTAATTATTTACTAATGATGTTTTAGTTAACTAATTATTTAATTACTGGTATTTAAAGTTAATTAATCGGTATAGTTAATGATGTTTAAAGTTAATTAAATGGTTTAATTAATTGTGGTTAAGTCAATAAAGTGATTCATTTAGAAGTTTTTATAAATAATATTTCATATATGAAGGTGACGATTATGAATGATATTTTATAAATATAATAGAACTGATTTATAAATGATATTTTATAATAAAGGAAATGGAGTTTAAAGGCTATTTAATTACAAACAAGTTTAAAGATTTTGGTCCGTATAGCGATAGTCGCTATGGATGCAGTTTTGAAACTCTATGATTTCTTTTTATTGGAAAGTTATCTATCTTAGACATTTGGGAACTCCTTTCAAGTATGATTAGAAAAGTTATAAATCAATTTAAGAAGGGTTTGGAATTATCAATATTTTGATAATTATTTAGTAATTGTTTTAAAGAATTGTTTCGGATAATAGAAAGGAGTTTGTAAATATTAAGGAGATTTATGAAAAGGATAAGTGTTTTGGGTTTATAGTAAATAATGTTTTAAATGACAGTTGTTTTTAACCCAATCTAATATGGTTTGGAAAATATGGTATCTTCCTTGGGTTTGTGAATATACTTATACCGTCGAGATAAGTATATGGTTATATTTTCTAGGAATTGAAAAATATAGTGTTTTGTGAATATACTTATACTGTCGAAATAAGTATATGGAAATGATTCCGAGTTTTCAATAAGTGTTTTAGTTAATGAAACATTAATTAAAGAGCCTTAGGGGTTATGGATGTGCTTATTCGAGTTTAGTTTCCTATCAAATTAAATCCCTGATTTGTTTATTGTTTTATTTGATAGTTAAATAACCGATTATAAAATCTTAACCTAAATAATCCTTAATTTTGGGGGTATGGAAACTCCATACTTAACACCGAAGGATATAACTTTGGATTATCTAAGGGAAACACATGAGCTATATGGCACGGTCATCTTCGATGGTGTTGTACTGTGCATACGAATCTCATTCTGTTCTCCTAGAACAAATGAAGGAAGATCCATCCACATTAACGGATAGAGGTTGATCTCCGCTACTGTGTATTATCTGTATATTTCTAAAAGAACCGAAGTTAAGTTTACTGGAAAATCGTCGATTGGTTTTTGGAGCCTCCAGTAAGTGGGGCAGTGTACTTATATTAGATGACTCAAAACTGTAACCATTCCAAAACTATATACATGTTCCATGCTTTGGAGGAGTTTCATAATCTATTGAGATGTCGGAATCCATGCGTGATTCCAAGACCAGTTGAGGTGTGGGAATCCATGTGTGATTCTAAGATCTGTTGAGATGTGGGAATCCATGTGTGATTTCGAGACCGTTGAGGCATGGGATTCCATGTGCGAGCTGGAATGTCGAACGTAGCCTCATCAATGGCAATGACTAAAACCAAAGATACGATGCATAGCCAGAGGGTTTAGCTAACCCATGAGGGTGCAGTCGATTCTTTTTCTAGTGATACCTATAGTTATGCATGCAGGGGGCGATGCAATCAGTCTAGGTGGCCAGCTATGTATTTCCTATGTACCTAAACTAGACGGGTACGATGCTTTGGAAGGATAACTCTGATCCTTATGCAGGAGGACTATTCTCGAAGTACTGAGAGCCCTACGTGGAAGCCTACACAATTAGCGAACGCACTTACCGATTTTTGATCATATACCTATTATTGTTGTGATGTACACTCACAAACATCACACCACCTGATTATTATATTTTCAACCCCTAGACATTATTATAATATCAATGGATTTTACAATATAAATGTTCCATTAACTAAAACACTTTGTAAATACTTGGAATCATTTCCATATACTTATTCCGACAGTATAACTATATTCACAAAACATTATGTTTTTCAATACATAGACAATATAACTGTATAATTATCTCAATGGTATAAGTATATTCACAAACCCAAGAGAGATACCACATTTTCCAAACCCTTTTAGGGATGAAAAAAACTATCATTTAAAACATTATTTACTATAAACCCAAAACACTTATCCTTTTCATAAATCTCCTTAATATTTACAAACTCCTTTCTATTATCCGAACAATTCTTTAAAACAATTACTAAATAATTATCAAAATATTGATAATTCCATACCATTCTTAAATTGATTTATAACTTTTATAATCATACTTGAAAGGAGTTCCCAACTGTCTAAGATAGATAACTTTTTGATGAAAAGAAATCATAGAGGTTCAAAACTGCATCCATAGCGACTATCGCTATGTGGACCAAAATCTTTAAACTTCTTTATAATTAAATAGCCTTTAAACTCCATTTCCTTTATTATAAAATATCATTTGTAAATCCATTCTATTATATTTATAAAATATCATTTATAATCATTACCTTTATTTATAAAATATTATTTATAAACACTTCTAAATGAATCACTTTATTAACTTAACCACGATTAATTAAACCATTTAATTAACTTTAAACATCATTAATTACATTGAAAAATTAACTTTAAATACCATTAATTAAATAATTATTTAACTAAAACATCATTAGTAATTAATTAATTAATTTACTTTAACCTCATAAATCAAAATAATCAACTTAAACTCATTAATTAAGCAAATAACTTAAACCATTTTGATTAATGTAATTATTTAATCTTAAACCATTTTATTAAAATAATTAATAGACAAAAACATTTTAATATAATAATTAATTAATCTTAAAACATCTTCAATAAATAATTAATTAACTTTAAACAACACTAATAATATAATTAATTAACTTAAACCTTATCAATTAATTTTTTTTTAACAAACTTAAAAGCATCCTTAATTAAATATAATTAACACTAAAATATCATTAATAAAATAATAATTAACTTTAAAAATTATTAAGTAAAATTTAATGAACTTTAACATTGTTAAATAAAATATAATCAACTTTAAGGCAATTTCAATTAAGATAATTAGCAAACTTAAAACATTGTGCAGATTGAGGCTTAGCGATCGCAATGGTACTTAAACAAGCTACCATTTGTTTCCATATCTCAAAGGGTTCATATGTCAATGTCATATTCAATACGGCTATGCTACCAAGCTTCTGCCATTTGTAACATCCCACCTTTTTGTACGCTTAAGCAGACACACGTGCCGACTTAAACCATACAGAAGGGCGGATTGTTATGGGATAAATAAGAAAAGGTGGAGAAATAAAAGAAACAAAATAGAATCTTGCAGTGAAATGATAAAATATAATAATCAAATAACAGTTCATGAAGCTGTTTACAAAACATTTGATTATACTTATACAATACATATCAGAGTTACACATACCAGAGAATGATAACCAATGCAGCGGAATTCAATGGTGTATTGGAATGTAATAAATAGTAGTAATAAAATCTTCGTCTTCGTCCTCCATAAATAGGGCCTTCAAATCCTGAAATGCTTAGGCTGACCCGAGCGAATTGAAAAGACAAAACACTCGAGTCAGAACTAAAAGATCTTATGTTAGTTAAATCAATGATAAATATATGAGTGGAACGGCGTCAGAGATGTTCACGGGGTTTGACATCTCCAATCCAGTGTCTAACGTGAGTGTAGTAACTTAAGAGATGCTTGGGATTCACATCCCCTAAGGATCCGTTAAACTATTTACTATGTAGTAATATTCGCTATTATAATAATGTCTAATATAAAATAAACATACTTTTAAATAGCATTAAGGCTTTACATTTTCCACCTTAACACGTAATAGTCCCAGTAGTCTATCCAGTATTAGCATACTCCCAAAATGGGGGCTACCCTCGATACTCCCCAGGCTATGGGAGAAATCATAACTCGTAGTAAAGCTCGATATGGTAGGTAACACGACACACAAGGCAATGCTAGGGTAGATATACCAATTACGCACACGGACTGATGGAAACGCATAGCAGCCACTACCGCTCCACCTCGAAAAACACTCCCAAATCAAGGGTGGCCACCAAAAATCACAAAGTAATAGAATGGTATCGAAGAAGTGCGTCCGATAAGAGGTGCTGCCTCACTGGTCCGAGATCGCTACTGTTTTAGCCACCTTATGCCAACTCAAGGGAGTTGGGTCCACGTATAATACCTTAGGATCGTCGCCACCATCCTACTTCATTCTGGAAACTTCACCGCATACACAGTTGTCAAAGTAGTTTTCGGTATCGACAGAGTCTATGTCCATATCCGATCCCGGTCTCTTTAACAACCAAACGTTATTATAACACCGTGATCATTTACAAATATATATACTTTTAAAAACACAATCATTGCCCTTTCAAAACATATTCTTTATTTCAAAATAGTATATACTTTAAAATCAAAATATTATTGCCATTTCAAACCATATCCTTCACTTCAAAATAGTATATACTTTAAAACCAAAATATTATTGCCATTTCAAACCATATCCTTTACTTCAAAATATTATATACTTTAAAACCAAAATATATTTGCCATTTCAAAACCATATCAATAATATATCATTTCCATTTCCAAAACAATTCAATAATATCTTATTTAAATAAAACCCAATTTCCAATCACTAATCTGTCTTTAATTTGGATAAACTTGAAATATTCTTTTAAATCATCTTAAACCCAAACCACATTTTGAAGTCATATTCTAAATTTTCAATTTCAATAGGTTTCCAATCAATATATTCACAGATAATTCTTAAATAAATTCTATTTCAAATAAATTCATTTTTCAAACCATATTACTTTCAAAGTTATAACAATTTCGAAAACCAACACTTTGAAAACAATAATACCTTAATTTCAATAAAACATTTCAATTTTGATATATATTTCAAATCTTTAAATATTCCAAAATTTCCAAACCAAATATGATAATCTCATATATTTCTTAATTCAATTTACTATTATTTAGTTTTAAATTTTTTTATTAAATAAATTCAATAGCATTTACATAAAGCTCAAACTTGAAATATTCGTAAATTAACTTAAAACATCATCAAGTTATACATAGCTTAAATTTTAAGAATTTAATAATATTTATTTAATATCAAAATCAGTATTTATATAAACCCTTATTTTTTCCAAAAGCCATAGAAATCATTTCAAAAATAGATATATATATATATATATATATAAACCAACTGTGTCTGTATATAATTTTCTATCTTATGGTCACGTGATACAGATATTTATCATTTCAATCCACAATTTAAAATAAAATTACGGTTATATATCATTTCAAACCGCAATCCCGAATAAATAAATCCATAACGAACTTGCAGATTATAATGATATTAAATAAAACATCCATTCATCCAATATCAATCATCAAGCATTTATCGCAATCATCATCCAATTAAATCAATAACATCAAAATAGAACAGATAATAAATAACAGGCATTTACTGGCAGTTTATATTCAATAACAAATTAAATAACTATTTAATTGGCAGTTTATATGCAATAATAAATCAAATAATAATTTAACTGGCAATTTAAATGCAATAATAAATTAAATAACAATTTAATCCAATAAATTCAATTTAAGTGAGATGATGATTAAAAATACGCCAAACAGTCATAAATAAACTTTTAATCACATCAACAATTAATTTAACACACATAAGAAATTTTAGTAGTTGTGAGTGGATTAAAACACTCACCTTTGGATTTAAATTGAATTTAAATCCAATTTAAACCCAAAATTTGAATAGTCTCCAAATTTGTCCAAACTAGCGTCAAAATGTCCGAAATTTTAATATGATCCCAACGCAAGAAACCGCATGTGAATCGGACCTCGTATTTAAAAGTTATTAGCATTAGAAGTTATACGAATTTAAAATTTTAAAATAAATATATAGAGGAATTACCAATCCCGCGTGTCCACGTCACCATCTCCCTCTGCACAAACTCACGTTGAACCCAGTCAAACCCAACTTCACCAGAGTTTGACCCATCCACGGCCACCGCTAGGGGCCACTATCGACCAAGCCAACTCCCTCCGTGAGATCGCCATCGCCAGCTCCACCGCCCAGCCCCGTCGCGGCTCCTCCGGAGATCGACGCCGCCGCCGCGAAACCATGGGTTTCAAACCCTAATTTTGAAATTTCGATTGCCAAGCTCCACGATAAGGGGTGCGACCACCACCGTTCGACTCCAGACACAGATCTCCACAAAACCCAGAATTTGATTTCGTCGATTAAAGCCAAAATCAGAAAGCCCCAATTTGCCTTAGGGTTTCGAAATTTTGACCTTTGACCGCCAATTCCCGATGACTCATTCCTTATTTCACAAAACAGACACCAGGCGCTGATTTGTATCGTCGAGAGCTTCGAAATGGTATATAATTTGATAGGGTTTGGAGGAGTTAAAATTTTGACTTTGATTTTTGAATTGCAATTGGATTTGAAATTGTCTGCCATTGAGATGAGGAGGTGAAGAGGAAGAGTAATTGTACGTACAGAAAATTTACGATGAGGAAAAATTATGGTTTATAACTGGGTATTTATAGACAAAGCTGAAGTTAGAATAGGTGAACCCAATAGATAAATGCGTTGAACGATAGAATGGCCCAAAAGCCCGTTCTGACTCCGGAACGAAATTGGGTCAACCCATATATCAAAATAGATGTTTTTAAATATTTTAAAATCAATGGAACAAGTTCCAAGTCCAAATTCCATCGTATGAAGAAGTTACGTTAACATCAGTTTATTTCAAATTGATTTCAATTAAATTTATTTCAAGGCGTTTCAAGCCTGTACGATCAAACGACAAGTCCGATTGTTCTGAAACTTGAAATCCTACAATAATTCACCGTTACGGATCCGATGAAACTGGTTTCATCGAAATCCATGTCAGTAGCAAAAATGGCTATTTTCCAATTAATTAAATAATTTAATATTAAATTAATTAAATCACTATTTAAATTCAAATTCTATAATTCATAAATTTTATCATCTTGTATTCCTTTAGAAATTTAAAATCCTTTATAACAAATTTCCATATCAATTTAAAGTTACTTAATTCAGCAGTTATAGTATTAAATTCCAATTCCGGTAAATTTATTAACTTTCAATTGAAATGCCACTAAATCCATTCATTTGATTTCAAATCCTATATTCAATAAAGTATTATCAAATAAATGAAATTAATATTGGTTCATAATCTATTACATTAATATTCTCAAATTTCATCTTAATCTTCATTAACGTAAAAATTAGATATTTAATTTCATTTAATTGCAGTTGATCCAATTATTATAGTTTAAATTCCAATATATTGATAAAACTTTATTTCCATTCCTTTTGTGCAACCAATGGTCATATTATAAATTGAATTGACATTATTTCCTAAATTTACACTAACATAACTTTTAATTTAAATTTATTGCAATTGATTACCAGTTTATATTTAATATACTACATAAATGGTTACTTATAATAATTGTTACCATTTACGTTTAATTTCACTTATAAGCTATTATTAACAAACAAATGTTGTAATTGATTTAGATCTAATTCAATAAATTAAATGAATGGGTAAACAATTAATGATTATCACTATTAGCCTAATTTACTCACATTCATACTTAATTATCAACCAACAATTATTATAATTACTTATCTAGCATCGATTCTATCAAATTACAATTTATTACGTATTATTCCATCAACTAATATAACTTTGAATTTATTTCCCAATTTACTAATTACCATCAATTATAACCTTACAATTGTTTCAATTAATTGATATTGCACTAGATTAGTTGTTTATCAACTTGCATAAACCTTATTACATTAATTTACATTCAGTTACTATTAATCAATATATTATTTCCTCAGTTAATCCAATACTTATTCTTATTTTCTTATTTCTATTTTATAACCAAGTGCAACAATTTACACTATTTCATTATTGGGATTTCACTTCAATTTTACATAATTAATTTAAATTACCAAAGTTACATTCATTTCTAACATTAGCTTCATTATAAGTTATAAAGTTTTTTTATTTCTTTCTAAATTTAGTTACAATTTTTTTATTAAATTACCCAATTTAATTATCAAATTTTATGGGTCATTACAGCATTCAACAATTAACAATCAATAATTAATTTATCATTTAATCCATATTAATTAATCTACATATTAATTAGTCTCATAAACAACTTTTTACTTAACAAACGCGGAATGGGAATTTATTCTACCAATAGGTGTCCACGATAATCTATTCAATTCAATTTAACCTAATGGTGTTTTATTTGGCCAAATAGATATCACCAATTAAGATATATTAATTTAAACGATGTTATTAATTAAAATAATGCAATTTAAATTCAGTTTGTTTTATCAGGTCATAAATTTATACAATTTCAAATCCGTTAAAAAATTACACTTAAATGTTGTACTCATCAATACGAGTCCGACGCAAAAATCCGCGTGTCAATCGGATTTTAGACAGGTGAGATATTAAATTTATAAGGTACCACATATAGTTATCCAATTAAAACTTTTAAATAGCAATTTCTCACCCCACAACAATTCGGGCCTGGCCCAACAAGCTAAACCTGACCTAGCATCTACACCACTCCTCCTTCCCAGCTCAACTCTAGATATCAAAACGTGCACAATGTCGTGCACCTTACACACTCATCCAGTCACCGGAACCACCGTTGCGACCACCAATTCATCCCCTTCACCGAGCACGACACGGTCGTGCCCCCATCTCCACCTTCGGTGCTTCCAGTCATAAAGCAACACTCAACTCCTCCCTTCGACCATGAAAGAACACAACTCCCACTAAGGAGCCGAGCTCCATCATTTTTGGCCTCCAACTGCGCCTTGCTCCGACTAAGACACTGACAATCCTTGAATCACCAAACTCTAACCTCTCGGCTCAAAATCCAAAACCCTAGCTCCATTATTCTTTAGCTATGGCTAAGCCGAGCCCTCCAACCATGATCGAACACCATGAAATCATCCAAAAAGTTAGGTCTTGCCATGAGAATCCAAATATAATTTATTTTATTATTTTTGGTTACTAATCAATTTGGTTTTGAATTTTAAGGCTTAGCGCCCTTTGTTTTGTTAACAGAAACATAGATGAACAAAGGAAAAAAAAATGGAGGGAAACAAATAGAAAGAGGAATGTGAAGAGAAGATTGAAAATGAATGAAAAAGGGAATGAATTGAGTTTGCTTTGATTCCCTTTTATAACAAAAATATTGCTTCAATCCTAAGCTAAACCAATTTTACAGGTAAAACAATTATTTCAAGAAATCATCATATCAAATTTCAAGCATTATAAAACATAGTGGTTAATAGGATGAGCTTGTACCTTATTTGATGATATGGAGGATATTAGGGTGATTTAGTACTTTTGCTAACTTCATTACTTAAGAGATCTGTTCAACATCAAAGCTATCTTATAATAATTTCAAATTAAATATATTTTTATATTTAAAAATCCTTATTATTATTTTATTAATTTTTACATTTTAAAATAAAAATGTGTTTCCCAAACATACAAATGTTATTTTAAAGATGTAAGCAAAAGTTCAACAATTTGTCGTTCGATAAAAAGTCAAAAACCCAGAAAACGGGTTTTGGTCACTTTTTCGATTTTTCATCGAATTGCTTATTTTTGTAATTCGAAAATGAATTTTCCATCATTAATTATAAATTTTAAAAAGGCTATTAAAACTCTTTATTTAATATTTAAACAAATTTAATATTTCAAAAATTGAAGCGGTAAAATTTCTGGTCGTTACAAAGCACACACACACAAACAAGAGTAGAGTTGATGATTTTCCATAGACAAATAGTTGTACATTGGATACAATGGATAACACTTTGGTGAAATGAGAGAGAAATGCTTCCAAACCGGTAAGTAAATAGTAGAGAATAAATACAATAGAGCATGAATTGATTCTATATGATTTTGCAAAGTGTATAGTATATTTTTCAAGAGAGTGAGGAGTGAGAAGAAAGTAAGTTATTAATTGATTAAAAAATGGTTGCACTCCCCTTTATATGGAGAATAAATAGATGTACCCATTCGTGAAGGATTGTGCCTAAAAGATACTTCCATTCAAAATTTAAAAAACAATTTAACGGCTATATGTCGACATATAAAAATAAGTATGTCAACACATACTAGTTAAAATTTGAAAAATGTTTTCTTATTAAATTGTTTTTTGAAAATACTATTCTTTGTAAAATAATTTGAACATAAATTTTAAATATCTTTGAACTCAAAAAAACTTCTATAAAATATTTAAAAATATATTTTGAAATTTAAAATAATCTATTTTTGTTTAAAAGATCAAAGATCAAAAATTGCTATCAAGGACTTTAACAATACATAGTTAAAATTAGAAAATTGTTTTGAAAATACTATACTTTGTAAAATATTTGAACATAAATTTTACATATCTTTGAACTTAAAAAACTTCTATAAAGTATTTTAAAATATATTTTGAAATTTAAAATAATTTATTTTTGTTTAAAAGATCAAAGATCAGAAAATGCTATCAAGGACTTTAATAATACATTCTAGTGACTCTTAACACTAAATTATAATCTTGAGCTCTTTATATCTTGTCTTTGAACTCACGAGTCTTCAGATCTTTATCTTCAGTCTTTACATTGTACAGTCTTTGATTTGGTACATGTGTAATATTCTGCACTATAAACTATATAACTTAGCAAAACATTACTATTTGTGTTTTATATAGTTGTTATCATCAAAATCAATAATTGAGGTCTTAACAAGGTGTATATAAAAGAACCAGTTTTTTAATTATTAGTTACATCATTATAATTTGGTTTAAGATCATAAGAATTGAATCACTATGTCTTATTAATGTATATACAAATATTATAAATCTCACTCACAGATTAGATGTGCATCTTCAGCGATCTGAGATGAATCCTTCTCCATTTTCGCTATCCAAAAATTTCCCATCTTGAAAATGCCAATCTCTTGATAGCTTCGATTTATTTGCTTAGCTCTCTTTCCTATGATCGATGCCATATATAAATTTGTTTAATTTGGTGGATTAGGAATTGGTTTAGTGATTATAAATGAAGGCAAGATTATTAGAGAAAAAGGAATAGAGTTAGAGATCTATTTATAGGCTAAAAAATATAATATCTAGGCTAAAATCTCGAAATCAATATATAATGAAAATGCCACTAGGTTTGACTTCTTCTAATTTCTAACTCATTTAATCGAATGCAGCAAATTACATATGCTTTCTGACTGTAAACGACATTCTGGACATAATGGAATATGTTTCAAAGCCTAATTCCATATCTTGTAAAAATTTACTATTTTGTCCTTTATGTAAAATTACGATTTTACCCTTTTAATATAATTATTTAATTTCATAAAATTATGGGGTGTTACATTCTTCCTCCTTAAAAGAATTTTGTCCTCGAAATTCCATGAGCCGAACAATGCAACTCCCTTTACATCGTACAATCATACAAAACAGATGTTGCTACATTCAACTAACATCCATTATACAACACAAGCGGAAACATAACCAAGAGTATATAATAGATAAAATATGATAATATGATATAGGATGAGTGTAAATGCAACAACATCGACCTCCTATATGAATGCATATGCAGTGCAGCCAATATGCATGCAATCATCCTAGTGTGTGTGCGTGTATGCATCCATACATCCATATTACAATGCAAGTTAAAAATGTAACGACCCGTAATTTTGAGTCTTCGAATTCAAATATTTAATTTATTTAAATATTCAGATTTGAATTAAATCAAAATAAAATATATATTTCAAATTAAGACTTGATTTTTTATGACGTATTTTTAATTTAATTTATACGATTTTTTCATAATTTTTAATTTGAAAAATAATTAAATTTTCGTTTGACGCTTTTTACGGCAAACGTCGGTACCTTTGAAACTTAACAGAATAACTTAACTTGTATATTTTATTGTTGTTTTATGATCGTCTCACATTGTTATGCGCTATCTTATTTTTATTTTTTGTCGTTCGCTGCTCATACATGAACGTGTTATTGGGTGATGTGGTACCGCAAATCTAACTTTTTTTAAAAACATTAAAAATATGCATGCATGTTGCATATCTTTCTCCCATGCCTTTTTCCATTACTTTGCTTGTTTCATGCCTTCTTTTTAGGCTTAAATAATGAATCTTGTCTTTGGGAATTTGAATATATATTTGAAGCACGCATGTACACAAAGGAAAAAAAATGGAACACATTTTTTTTCTCTACCAACTAGCATTTTCTTTCACTTTTCAATTTAATAATTCCTATAACTCCTCACACACACCTTTAGCCAATAGGGTAAACATGAAACTTGTAGAGGATGGAGTAAGCTACATTTTTCATTCACGTTATACTAGAGATAGTGGAGCGGAGAGGGAGTTATGAGGGAGGAAGATGCGTACATGGGTTACACATGCATGTGTGGCAAAAATGGAGGGGAGCATGGATGAAATATATTGTGAGGAGGTAGGTGAAGTAAGCTTTGCACGCATGCGTGTTAGCATATGTGTGTATTGAAGGTAGGAAGAAGTATGTACAGGTGTGGGTTGCATGGTGAGGGAGGATGTGTGTGTTTGGTTGTGCGTGTATGTGCGTGATCACATGCATGTGTGTGGTGTGTGTTAAGTAGGTTCAAAAAAAGAAAAAGAAAGCACCGTCATGAAAACATGAAGGGAAGAAAATGTGTATAGGCAATGGTAGTATGAAGAATAGGAGCATCACTAGTACAAAACAGATCAGTTGCTTCGCCTCATTTGTGTCGGTTGTCCATAAAACCGACACAAATAGTGTAATTTGTGTCGGTTGTTTATTAACAACCGAAACTATTGACTTATGGGGTAAGAAGAAAATGTTAAAAATGTAATTTGCATCTGTTGTTCTTAAGAAACCGACACAATTGAAGGGAAGCAATAGATTTACTCGTGTCGGTTGTTTGAATAACCGACACAATTAAATACAATAGCATCGGTTGTCCAAAAACCGACACCATAGACACACAACTTTCCCCCCAAATTCATTTTAGCCGCCCCCATCTTTTCCCGCGAACCCTAAATTTTCCTCTAAAATTTGCGAAGTGTATTTTGTTTCAAAGCCCAAAAACCCTTTTCCGTTTATTTTCTCACGCATTCAAAATCACGGCAGCAGGCGATTGAACTCGACTCCAGCCTCCTCCTCAATGTTGCATCGCTGCCAGCCTCCTCCTCAATGCCAATTGCCAGCCGCTTCACCCTCGCCTCGACTCGACTCAATCGGGGGCCAGCGCCTTGGATTCGTCGTCAATCGCCGCTTCGCCAGACTCAATTCAGGGCCACCCGCCTCGTGGAGTTTCCTCGACTGAATTGTGTGAGTTAATTTCCTAAATTAGGGCATTTGATCAGGATGTAACGACAAATCAGTAAATCAGATTATTAAGTAGTTTAGGAATTAACATTTATATGTTAATTTAGGAATTGCATAATTGGATTAGTTTAGCAATTAGGGCATTTGATTAGATGTTAGTTTACTGAATTTTTTTTACCAATCCTAGACTAAGGCTATGTTTGTTTGAGTTAATAAAACGCTGAATGCTGAACTGAATAAGGAATCAGAGGTTTCAGACTTGTTTGTTTTAGAAATAATGTTCTGATTATCCTCTTTCATTCATCAACATTAATCAGCGATGGTTTGCTGCTTATTTTCAACGCTGAACACTTATTATGGTACTTTTCTCAGTTATACCTTACGTAGAACAAAAATAACAAATCCTATTTTCTAGCTTTCTTCTGAAAAATAAAATAAAATTAAAAAATAAAATAAAACAAAGATGAAAATTCACACGCCAATACTACCCCACAATGGTGAAAATCAACCGATAGTTTTATTATTGTTTCTTGTTTTATCAACAACGTAAAGAATATAATTCATAAAAGTGCACTCCTAAATCAATTTGAGCTTTATACCTTGTTTGGAGTTTAGTGACATGGATTTAATTACCAACTGTTTAGCTATAATCTAACAACTGCCAGTTATATATTATTAAGAAATTGAATTACCTTATGTCAAAATATATAAGATTGCAATAGTTTATGTAAAATTGAAAGCCTAATTTTGGAGCCTGCTTGCATCTATTGTTAAATATTTAGTGAAGATGTTGAATTAAATTGGAGTTTTATTGGACCAGTGGTCTGCTTGTTTGCAACTCTATTAGTATCCTGCCATGGTAACAAATAGAGGAATGGTGGCCTTACACTCCACTTGATTCGTTAAGACATGCATAACAGTCAAAATGCATTAATTAATCAAAGCATTCTATTTATTTTCAACCAATCTGTATTTCTCATACTTAACAAGTTTGAGTTTAGCATTGCTAAATATTCAAAAGTCAGTGTCAAGTTTAGCATTGCTTAAGCATTCAAAAGTGAGTTGACACTTAAATTGAATGTGTTGCTCATTTTTTGTGATCAATCTCTAAAAGTTGCTGATAGCAAGTTGCCCCGTTCTTCAAAAAGAGTGATATCTGAAATATGATTACTGATTCGTGGAAAGGTAAAGTTTCTTATTTATGCTACATTTCCTTGCACATGTTATCACTTTCAACCAAATAAGATTACGGTGTATGTAGCACACTTTTTTCAGAAAAATTGTGTGAAGTTTGCGTTACACTTTTGTTAATTTTATGATAGCATATTTTCAGAAAAAATTTCCTTTTCCCATTATTTTGGTTACACGCATGTGAGCAAGGCAATGATAATTTGATAAGCTACTTTTGCTTTTTATGATAGGAAAGACCTTATCTGCTATTTTGACCTTTAATTATCTCTCTAGTCCATAAGAGTGAGGTCGTAAAAAGCAGTCTCTGTTGCCGGTCCATGTAACTCTGATTCATATATTTTAGGGTGTTCTTATCAAAGCGAAATATGGTGCGAAAATTATACTTGAAAGAAGTTGGGAAGAATAGGGTGCGTTTGCATTTGTGACACCCAAATGTTTCACCTACAATATTTGTACATGTTGCAGGAGAAACATATGATAAATTCATAAGTGTACTCAGTTGGGGCGAGGTACCTAATCTCATGGGAAAATATGCCTCGGGCTTGAGGAATCCAACATATTATTATTAAAAGCAAAGCGTAATCTACTAGTGGTTATCGGTTCTATCTTTTGTTATTGTTGGAATAAGCAAAGTACAATAGACGTTCGACAAGTTTTAATAAAAGCCGTGATAGGCGTTTAAACAATGGATTTTAAAAATGTAGCAGCATGGGTTTAGAAATTTTTTGCGAATTACTGTAATAGACATTCATAGCAGTTCACTAAAAATTGTAGTAAGGCCCGCTTAATACGACGTCTGCTAATGAAGGTTAGAAAGTCTGGTTAAATGAGATGACTATAATACAACTTGAAACTAACTGTAAATTAACATGAGATGACTATAATCCAAATTAAATTCCCATGTTAAAATTAACATGTCCAAAACGTACAGAAATTGCACATAACTTCACTCTTATCTAAAAATAATAAGTGTTAATATGTACCAAAAAATTACTTGCAGAAACTACGACCTAAAAATTTGAAAATAATTACAAAACTGAAAGCTACTAGTAGTCATCACCAAGAATCTAATGAGTCGAAACCGTAACTAAGTTTGTTTTCAAGAAGTTTGAGTAGCCAAGTCTAATTTTATAAGATCGGTAGAACCCTTTTCATAAGAATTTATAGTAGTTAGTGAAGCTCCGATCGATATAAGACAATTCATCACATGCAAATGTTCACCCCTAAATATGGGAAAGGGATAGTTATAACTGTAGAAGCCATGAACTGGTAACTATTAGTTGTAAAATTTCTTTTCATGTAAAGCAGATAAAGTTTGAAGTATACAGGAGTACACTTTATGTTGCTTTGTTAAATGTGGAATTGGTTTGTGAGTTTTTTTAGCTCTCGAACAATGGTAATGTTTATTTTACTAAATCAAACTTGACTCGGATGACTAAATATTATTTCTTTATATTATGTTTACTCTTATCTTTCAAAAGGTGCAACTTGAAAGAGTTAGTCTAATCTTACCTAATAAGCAATGACGTCTCAAATAGGGGTAACCATATAAGAGAATGGAGATTTTGTTACACGATGACTCTTTATAATTATACGCCACAACAGCTTGATATTCAAATAAAAATAATTATGACCGATATTCAAAATTCATCTTTTGCAGTGGAAAGGGATGAGGATGTTGATCAGTGCAATGCACTAGTAACACATCTATTAACAGAGCACCCTCCAACCTGTATAGGGTGCATGCTTCTTATTAAAAGTGCTATAAACTATGTAGGTGTGTCAGAGTACTTAACACAACCTAATCTGTTTGCTGCTAGACCATCTAGTGTTAATCGCTCCATGGAGGCAGATCCGTTAAGTTTTCTTGATCATGGTATGTACTCTTATATACGTAAATTATGTACTCCTATATACGTAAATTATGTATCAATTTTGCATTAGAACTTTCCTGTTATTTTGTCATATATATATTTTTTAACAGAAATTCCAGATTGGATGAGAGGAGCAAGTAGTCCAGAACCGGAGGAAGAAGATGATCAAGTTATAACACCCAGGCCTACGGTTGGTATTCAGGTACGTATACTTTAATTATTTCATATTCAAACTTCCATTGTTAAAAGGTATTACTGTTATTATTAACAGAGAGAAAGAACAGCAAACATGTCATTATTGGACCTAGCACGGTACTTTCATGTTAAAGCCGAGAAGGCATCGACTAAGTTGAAAGTGTGTTCGACTACACTGAAAATCGTGTGCCGGAAAAAGGGACTTAAGCGATGGCCATACAGGCAGATAAGAAGCTAAAGAGAAGAAGAGTGTATTTCTTCACTCAGGTGAGTATTTTAACAATCAAATATATGTCTACATAATTACCAGGAGTTGCTGTTTTTTTATACGTACGTGTGGGTTTTCCCTATATACAAAACTGTGCATACAAGTGTGCATTATGAACTGCTGCTCCATGTCGTGTAAAACAGCATGCCTATCTCGTTTTTGTAGGTATGTGTGTCTGTGATATTGCATGTATATACTTGGTGAGCTGCTGTCAAGTTCGATGTATTTGTGTATATGATGGTGTCAATGCATGGCTATGTTAATATGTGTGTGTATGGGTGTAGTGTTCATGTGTGGGTTGAGTTTGCTTGAGTACTTGCTGTTTTTATTTTGTTTTGTTTGTCTTATGCTGAGCTAATTTTGGACACATCCTTTTTGTATTTTCTTAGTTGTTGGATTTGATTTCTTTGCACGTTTATGTATATTATTCTATATATACCTGAACCTTTGAGAGCTGGGGAAGAAATGTAAAGCTTTCGGAATCAATGAGTCAGTCCAATGTCTGCTTTTAGAGTTGGAGAGATCATACAAAGTTACAACCAATACACCTATTTTTTGCTGTCTTTTTATGATGGATTTTTTGTTGAACTGAAAGTCACTATCGACAGCTCTCCTTGGCAAAAAATTGCTAACCTTTCATCTGAAAGTCTGAGGTTTGTAGCTGTTAGTTTTTGGCATGTGGATTTTACATTTCATTGGCCTATTAGTATTGTGTGGTTTTGAGTAATATGTCAGGGACGTGCCTATGTGTGGTTTTTTTCTTACAACTTACATTCTGTATGTTACCAGTAAAATGTAACTTTGAACAGTTTCTCATTGTTGCATCTGGAAAACAATGTTGAATCTGAATATTAATAAGTAGTTGGAATCAAATGTTAGTGATATGTTCATTTTTCCTGGAATCTTTCTACTTCGTGACTAACAATATGATGCATCACTTGTTGCTTATTTTTCTCCTATTTATGAATTTGAGCTGAGCATGTTTGTTAATTGCTTATGACAGTAGACTATAAACAATTCCTCTTTGTTAAAGTGACATACACACACTAGAAGACAAATAAAGGGGAAAGAAATCAATAGACAAAAGAGAGTTCTGCTACGTAGTATAACAAGAAGGGTAGGTGATGGGCACATCATGTCGCAAATTTGTGATAGGTAACGCATATGTTTCTACTTTTAGTGACTCTTTGCATTTCATTTTATGTTTTCCCTTTTGGAGATTGCAGTTAAGTCTAGTCTACACAGAACTCATACGAAAGAAATAAAGAACATATTAAAAATACACAGCATCTACGTACTATTGTGAACAGGGAATGACAACTCAGCTTTTGACAAGCCCTGACTGTGCTTGCCAATTAAATCATGAGGTTATGATAGATCCATGCAAATACTCTCTCTAGATACACAGTAGATATATAGTTTCCTACTTTTGTACCCTGACGATATACATTAATTTAGTTGTACAACATTGTATATCAGTGCCTACTTCTTTAGGTAATCTACAATTTTACGACCACTGGCTTCCAGGTACGTACCTTTTCAATCCATATTTATATATATATATGTCCTTTGAAATTTCATAATAACGCATGTAGTAAATTGCATTTATGATAAAATTAAACATAAATTAGTTGAAGCGTCTAAACATTGTCATTAACATCGTTATGTACAGATTCACCTAATATGACAAGCTGCAATTTCATCCACTTAATTTCCCATCATGATTGGTTGGAAATTATTTAATGTCGCTGTAAATGTCATTTATTTAAGGGCATGTGATCTAGGTAGGTTTAAGCTAGCGCATGGTGCCAAAATATGCTAATGCAGATTTAAGGCAAAGAATTTGTTTGTGAAATGTAAACAATTCAGTCTTTATGTTTTCTATGCACCATGGTACAAATCAAATACTGCACAATTGACCCTGGTACAAATTCAGATGGTAGTGTAACTTGTTTTGAATGGTATACTGAGAAATAACAACTTGTACATTTTCGTTTGTGGATTGTGTACAAGTTCTGGACAAAGAAAATAATTATGGCTGTAATTTGTTTTGTGAAATGCAAAGTAGATGAATCTGAAATCATAACTGATATATTTTAAAAAAATTAGGAATTGGATTATATTTTCTAATTGGAAATAAATAGTAAAGATATTTGTTTATAATCGAGTAAAATATTGAACTTGACAAATTGGAAATGAAAATCAATTATTAAATGGATTGTATGATATGGATTGGGGATAATACATAATATATTCAGCTTATGGTTCAACCTGTGTTTGAATTACACTCTCAGATTCTTTTATGCAGAGCATTCCTGACTTAATTATTGTCTTTTGTATAACAATCCTCTTAATTGCAGGACTTTGTACGAGACGGTTCTTATAACCAACAAGAGATAGACGAGGTTCGAGAGAATTTAGCTAGTTATATCATATATAATTGGATGTAGTTGTTTTTTGTTGTGTACGTTGATCTTTTGTAACGTACGTTGGTATTTTGTTATGTACGTTATGTTTGTGATAGATTATATTCTATTTTGTTCTGTAAACAAGAATTATGTTGATGGATAATATAATTATATTTTTTGTTCAATCAGTTCATAGTAACGTTCGTTTATAAAAAATTAAAATTCAATTTCATGCTGTTTTTATAATCTTAAACGGTAATAATATATTTTTTTTTGCTTCAGATATAACTTGCGTCGGTTGTTACTTCAAAGGGAACCGATACAACTGCATATCAATTATGTCGGTTGAAAAAACAAACATAACCGACACAAATATCAATCATTTGTGTCGGTCGTCAATAAGGAACCGACACAAAACAAGCAACAGTTGTGTCGGTTTTTCTTAAAGGACCGACACAATAAACGGCGGTTTGCTTCACTATACAAGCTAATTTGTGTCGGTTCTATTAGAAAGACCGACACAACTGTTCATAGATTTGTGTCGGTTCTCTATTACCAACCGACACAAATAATTGATATTTGTGTCGGTTGTACAACCGACACAACAGAAAAATGTCTTTTGTGTCGTCTTCATTTGAGTCGGTTGTAAAACCGACACAACAGGGGTTACACAACCGACACAAATGACCAGTTTTGTACTAGTGCATGCTCATGTTAATATGGTAGTTTGGGTTTGATGGGCTTTAATGGGTGAGAAGTTTTTTAAACATTGGTAGTTTGATTTATAAATTAGAAAGTGTTAATTTTAAAATTGTTTAAGTTTCCCATACGGAGTCTGTTTAACCCACAGTTTTCGATGTTAGGTTCGTATTCATGATATCTATGCTACGGTATTGAATTGGTGATGATTGGAGCATGTTGAATTTTATGCTGAATTCGAACGTTGTTCGGATTCGGTCGGAACCGGAATGCTTCGGTGACAACTGGAGTTTTGGTGAGTTAAACTCACCTTTTTGGTTAATCATGATACTATATAGTTGATAAAAAATATTAGTTGGATGTTTGGATGATTTACTATTTTTATCAGTTGGTTTGGATTAATTCCCGCCCTTGGAGTGGACGACCCATTGTTTATACCCGCCTAGTAGCGGATGACCCATATTGTATAATTATATATTGTTTGTGATACAGGGGGACAGCTTAGAGGAATCCAATAGGATTCCTCAACATCGTTGATTTTATTTACATATATATATATATATATATTATGTATATGTAAATGTATGTGTGTGTGCTGATATATATGAACTGTGATGCAAGGGGACAGGTTGGAGGGATCCAATGGGATTCCTCATCGTTAATGAAATATTTTCAATAATATTCTTGTTATATGATTGTTATCAAACCTGTTTGTTAAATCTATGGGTTATGATACTGTTATATGAGCAACTAAAAACACTATAGTGATAGGAAATCAATATTGGTATTGGTTAAACGTTTATGAGCTATTGGCCTCAAATTAGTATTCTAAAAATACTGTAAATTGCCACTTGAAGTTGGAAATGGATTTTTGACACAGGAAATGATTTTAAATCCGAAATTGGGTTTCGAAAATACTTTGTTTAAAGGATTTAATTTCTATTTTATTCCAACCTATTTACCTACCTTTTTCTAAGTCATTTATTTATGTTTAACATTGTTTTTAAAAAGTCATTTATTTATATTTAATATTATTTTAAAGTTATTTATATCAATATTATTTCAAAGTTATTTATGTATATTAATATTTGAAAGTTAATTATTTAAATAATTGTTATGGCTTGAAATTGATAATAACGATTTATTAATAATGTTAGGAAATTAATTATTACTATTTATAATAATGGTAAAGTTTAATTATTATTGTTTATTTAATAATGTTTTGAAATTATTAATCATTATTTTTTAAGATGTTTTGAAGTAAATAATTATTATATGTTAAAATGATTTTTGGTTAATAATTATTTTTATATAATAGTGTCTGAAGTAAATGGTTTTATTTATTTATAAATATTTTCGAGGACCGTAAAAAGATTTTATAAACGGACTTGTATTTTATAAGGGGAGTTTATAAAAGGGTTTGAAGACTTAAAGGAAGATTATTTACAAGGTGAAAGAGTTTTATAAATGGTTAGATATTTATAAGCGAGTTTAAGAAATGGGTTTATAGATTTATAAAGGAGTTTTATAAATGGTTTTATGGATTTATAAATGATTTTAGAAATGTACAAAAAGAATTTATAAGTGACTGAATTTTATAAAAGAGATTATAAATGATTTTCAGAGATTTATAAAATAGTTTTATAAATGGTTTTTGAGATTTATAAGGAATGTATATATGATTTTTGAGTTGTATAGAAAGGAAATCTTTCTCTTATTTGTGAATATACTTATACCGTTGAGATAAGTATATGAGTACATTTTCTAAGGTGCGAGGTTTAATGTGTGTGAATATACTTATACCATGAGATAAGTACATGGATTTTTCTAAGTATTGAAAATATAGGGTTTGCGAATAAATCTTTGTAAAAGTATTTGATTCAAGTATTTACAAAGTGATCTTAATTAATGAAAAGATTAATTAAGGAGGCCAGTGGTCGCTTACATGCTTAACCAATGTTGGTTTTCCCTTTTGAAATAAATCTCTGATTTGGATGTGTGTTTGTTGATATTTAAATAATCGACTATCGAAAATTGGACCCGAAATGTAACTTTGGAAACATCTAGAAGAAACACGTGAGTTATATGGTACAGTCATCTCCAATGATGTTGTACTGTCCGTATAAATCTTATTTTGTTCTCCTATGATAATGATAAGGAAATCCGCCCACTAATGGTTAGGAGGTGATCTCCGCTCTTATCTTTGACTGTTTATTTCCTAATGAACTGGGGTTGAGTTTACTGGAAACTATCAGCAGTTGTTTCGAAAAAACCATGATCGGATATATTATCAGAGAACTAGTTCATTTCCAACTCAAGCATTTCGAAGTGAATACATCTTGAAGATGATGGAATTGAAGATAGAGCTCTCAAGAATTTCGTTTAGTCCTAGAATGAACTTGTATGGATGAATGTTGGTATTGCATTGTTGCTTGGAGGTCTGTGTTAGCATTCCAAGTGGGAAGTACTCTATAAAAGGTAAAGTGTAGCCTCAAGCCTAATCAACTAGGAATGACTAAAACAGAGGAGATGCAGTAGGGCTAAGTGGGTTGCTCCCAAGTAGGGTATGATCATCCCTATCTAGAGTCGCTATTATCACTCATTTGTATGCTTCAGGGCCCATTTACGGAGGGATGATCATATTCAGTACTAATAGTCAAGTGGTAGGCCGGTTCTGTGTTGGCAGGGGATCCAGGCAAGGTCCTCGGCGTTATTTTATCTAGAGATGCACCGTGACGGGAGGTACCCCAGTAGCCCAGTCATTGTGTGGAATCCATTCTCCAATACGAGCCTTTACGGTTTTAGTTATGTACGAATTTAATTAATGTAACAATTTCGGCTATGATTGATAATTATTTGTATCTTAGACACTATTATAAAATCAGAGAATTTCATATGAAATGTTTTGGTTCTCGTAAGTTAAAAACCAATTCGTGTTTATGTGAGGCATGGTCTTACGAGATACTTGTGATTTCAAAGGTTTTCTATAACTTAAATATCCAATTGGGTGTGTTTTCTCACGCCGGTTTTCCAGACCGACTCGGGTGTTATTTTATAATAATGGTCGAGTCAGATCGAGCATATTATAGTTTAGTTTAGATGCTTGGAGTTTCAGGAGACGAGCTGGAGGCCAGAGACGTATTCACGTATATGGTTATTTTTCCGCTGCATTCATTGTTGTAATTATCAGCAATTGTGAGGACATGTTATTATAACTGTCCGTGCTGAAATAGGTTGGTATACTCAGATTGATGTATGTGTGTATATATATATCACAGTTTTGCCTTTGTGTAAAGATTGGTTGTATATTATAGATTATTCGTTCTGCTGTAAGATTCTGTGTTGTTTAGTTTTCTTCTTATCTTCTCTCTTCTTTTTTCTCTCTTCTTTTTTCTCTCTTCTTTTTTTTCTTCTTTTTTTCTTTCCCCTAACAATCGGGTTTTCCGGCATTCGATTGCTCAACAAGCAATACAGTGGACGTGTAAGTGTCGATTTTCGAGGGTCGAAAATCCCGAGATGTTACACTTGGTATCAAAGCTGAAGGTTAAGCGAGAACCATGGCTTTGGTGGGGTACTCATTTTAGAAAGGGTCAGTAGCATCCTAGAATGAGTCCGAGTGTATATATATATGATAATATATTTGTTAGTGATATAAAAAATGTTTTATATCATGTTGATTGATCTGTTGAGTGGTTTACGGATTCTGGTCAATACGAGTAATTAACGTTATTGATAGGGATCTCTATACACTTGAAAAGAGCAATTCGACATGGTATTGTTTTGACATTGGATAAATGAAATAATTTTACCTTGATTATATTTTATATGTAAGGAAATAATTTTGTTTTATAAATTATTGTATTATATATGGAGTGCTTGGTTGTTAGAAAATGATAATATTTGATTATTATCGTTTGTTGTTTATTGTTTACGCTCTAATAAAAGTTATTATTATTATAATGTAAATCAAGATAAACAATTAAGAAATGGTTTTATATAACCAAAGTAAAATTGTATAAATATGGTTTATAAAAGCAGTTTATAGATAAAAAGAATTTAAAAACTGAGAATTTAAGTCTGTTTGATTTGAAAACTGTTTTTCAAAGGTTTTGGAAGATAATAATAGTATTATTGTAACAACTCGATTATTTAATTACCTTGATTGGAATTTTGCAATAATTATTTGGAAATAATTATGGGAATTTAAGATATTAATTATTTAAAAATATAGTAAATTGAAGAATTTTGTTGTTATTAAAAAGAAGACAATTTTGTTTTAGAATGATTAATTCTAGATGAATGTAAAATTGGAAATATTATTTATTCCTTCTTGAATAATTTTGCTTTAGTGGAAAAATATGGATTTGATGTTGTCAAGTCTTTTGTGATAGATAAAAGAATTTTCTAAGTGTAAAAACCACTTTTAGTATTTTAATTTTGAAAATTATGACAAATATAAAATCTAGTTAATATCTAAAATGATTTCTAAATAAAGGTGTGAATTTTGAATGGGGTTATGCGGGATTTATTTCACAATTTTATTAAAGAGTTTTAGTAGAAAAGAGGAATTTTCATTTTTTTTATAAAGTAAAAATCATTTCTTTATTTTTATTTGGTTTAATTATAACCCAAGCCCATTTAGTAAAATTTTGGTTAAGGAGAAATTCTCCTTTTCTCTATTTTTTACATCAGTATTAAGTATGGAGAAAGCAAAAAACATAAAGAAAGAAAAGTTCTAAACTGCTTCAAAACCTAGCTTCAAATCTTCCAAAATCAATTCAAATAAATTTGCAGAAATTCTAACAAATTAAAGGTAATAATCTTTTATCCTACTCTAGCAGTTAGACTCATTGATTTTAGTTTTTATAGTGTTTGAATCCCTATTTGTTGTTTGTTGTAAATAGGGTTTTTAGGGTTTTGCTGGAATAGATTAGACAGGTAGTTGTGTGTTGTTTTGGCTTGGAATGCAAGGAGAAAAAGGTGAGTAATCCTCACCGCTCTCTCTAAGTTGATTGCATGTTTGTATAGTTGTGATTTTAGTAGTAAATTAAATCGAATTACTGTAGTTATGTAATAAATAGGAAGTAGTTCATCTTTGAAAGATAAGATAGTAGCTGAAAATCTATTTGAAAACTATGTTGTCATAAAACAGCGATAACTTGCACTTTCCGTACTCTGTTGAGGTCAATCTTTTTAGGTTAGAAACTAGATTCAATGAGAAACAATTTCTCTTTTGGTTACTTTCCAATATTTAGCCGTTTACAAGATCTGGAATGGATTTGAAAATATAGTTACAATACCGTCTTTAATGTAATTTTCTGAGTTTTATACCTGAAATTGATTTAGCCATATCTTTTTCGTTACCGATCGGAATTCGATAGTTTTTAATGTTCTGGAATCATAGAATATTCCCTATAGCTTTTCTATAGTTTTGAAATATTTTGGGGAATATATGGTCGAAAATGCATTTTTGTATCGTTGTCCCGGGAACAAACAACAGGATTAAGGAATTTAAAATTGTTTCGACCAAAATTTTTGAACTGTAAGTCCGAATATGATAATCTTTAAATCGTTGGAAAGATTAGACTTTTATCCATAACTTTCATGTTTTGAGTTTTGTCAAATTCTGAGATTATAACGGTTGAAATCGTGTTTTGTCTTGCTGCTCTAAGAATGAAGGACAGAGATTAAGTGATTTAAAATTGAAAATTGTTTTGACCATAACGTTTGAATCTTAAGTCCATATTTTATGATCCTTTTCTTGTCAAAACCTTAGAGTTTTATCTACAACTTATATATTTTGAGCTTTGCAAAATTCTAAGTTTTAACATGTCAAAATTGCATTTCTTTGTCAAGGACCTGGAGCATGTGGCTCTAGGCAACTGCTTCTTCCGTGTTGCTCTTGTGTGTTACTTTCTTGTTACCTTTTTCCCTCTTATTTTATACGGATATTTGCTGCATTTTTGAGCTTTAACATTGTTGGATTTCCACCATCTGTTTTTTTCTTCTGATTTCCTTCTTCTTGCTTTTGATGCCAAAGGAATTTTACTCTGCGGGAATAATTATATACATATCCTATATACAAAATACTAAGTGTTCACAAAGGAATATTTTGAAAATGATTTATGAAAAGAAATATAGTTTTCAAACTAACTTTGTAAAATGTGTATATATGTATATACATATACATATATAGTAATAAAGGATTTTATAAAAAGGAAGTTTTTAAGTATATTAGAAATAGAGATATTGTTCTAAATTACTTTTATAAGGCAAAACTCTTTCCATGGAGTTTTACAAACATATGTATATCTATAATATATATATAACTATATAGTTTGAATAAAAGTAATTTTACAAAACAAAGTTCATTATAATTTACCATTTTAGAACTTGTTTCCAAATTAATTCAATTCCTTTTATAAATAACTATATTAAGTAACTATATATACTTATATATATTAAATATAAATAGCAGAAATAGTTTATGAATTTAAAAGTATGGTTTTGAAATATAAGACTATGTTGTTTATAAACAAATGTTTGTATATAACTATGGTCTTGGAATACGAGTACTTATATTTTCACAAATAAATGTTTACTTATTTACGTGGCTTTTGGAATATAGTTGTTGAATTAGATATCTTTTTAAACGAGACTTTAGAACAACTATATATATAAATACATTTTGTTATCTATTCGAGTTTATAGTTTATGTTATCAAGTGATAAATAATGTGTGTGTGTGTAGTTGAATAACAAGTGAGTTCATGGATTTTAAAATGAGAAGTTTGAAAGTAAATTTATAGATAAAGTATTTTTGAAATCATTTTATATATGATATAATTATATTATTTGCATTCAAACTATAAACTCTTATTGTCCTTTTATTGTGTTTAGCCTTTGGCTATTTTTATGCTATCTTGGCCTTTTCGTGTGACTATTTTGGATTTCACGCTTTACGTGGAACAAAGAATTTTAATAAACGATTGAATTGTCGGATTGGTATGGGACATTACGTACAATTCTTTCTCTTATTATTATAGTTTGTTAAATAGAGTTTGATTGGAATTTACTTGCTTTTAGTAAATATTATAATTTCACTATTGGTATGGGACAGTGGTTAAATTTTAGTAGTTACTATAGTGAAAGTAATTTACACTTTAGAGTTGTATTATCTTAGGGTGTTCGGATTTCAGACCGATTGATCCCCGGGAGAAGATGACTCATTTCTCATCGACATGAGAGTAGGTACATTCTTAGATTTGATAGCGCAAGAAGAAACTGCTTAGGAGGTGTTAGCGATCTTGTCATGGATGAAACTGCTTAACGAGGTGTTAGAGACCTTGTCATGGACAAAATTTCTTAGCGAGGTGTTAACGGCCTTGTCACGGACGAAACTGCTTAGCGAGGTGTTAGGGGCCTTGTCACGGCGAAACTGCTTAGTGAGGTGTTAGCGACCTTGTCATGGATGAAACTACTTGGAGAGGTGTTAGAGATCTTGTCATTGCATTTGAGATCGATTTCTTTTATGAATTTGGAGATTTAAAATTGTCATCGCCGTATTTTTAATGACAGTAAAATTGAGACTTAATATGGATTTATGAAATGGTGATTTTGTTTAATATATCTTATTATGACTGTGGGTTTCAAGCATATTTTATTATGGCTTATTTATTTGTTAAGTCATATGTTTATAATTATGTGTTCATTGATTTAAATATTATGATTTGAGATTTAGTTGGGATTTCACCACATTTCAGTTTTGCCTATGGAAGGTTATATTTGTGTATCTCGTGATTTAGTGAAACATGAGATGAGTTGCCATTTACTTTCTTATGGCTATTTCTAGATTTTGGAATCATTCACTATGAGTTATTATTATGGTTAATGAACATATTTAGTTTGATACACTACACACGTTTCTATATCTTTGATGTTTATGCATGCTTATTATCATGATCTCACCTTTTGGATATTTAGAGAAAGTCTGACACGTTTATTATTTTTATAAAACTCGGGTCAGACCGGGACTTGACAAGTACATGGAGTCATTGACTTTGGATTTGGGCTAGCTATAATATATATGTGAAGTGTTATCTAAGCATTAGAGCTCCATTTTTGAGATGCTAGACTTATTTGTGTGCTTATGGTAAATTTGGTTGTTGTATTGACATTCGTTGTGTTGTATATTCTTTTAACTTGCCGTAGTCTATATTTGTGTATATGGTTGTATATGTAAGTCTAGCTTTTCCCTTCTATAAAGTTACACTTTAGAGAGATATCTGATGTATTATATTTCTGTTGCGACGTATGATTCTATGTTGTATTATTATGTGATATATTGTTTTGAATTAAATTAAGCCACTGTATTATGGTTTTGCGCCTGGATTGTATACTTCGAATGCCTTTTTGTAAGGAAAAGGAAACAATACAGTCCCATAATTCGACGCATCGATACTCACGCGAAGCAATATTATGAATGGTCGCTCCTAACCAGCTTTATTCTTCGTATTATTCGACAATATTACTTATAATATTCTTGGGTAACATGGGCATAAAGGTGGGGTGTTACAATTATTTTGAAAATATTTTGATTAGAAATATTTTAAAAAGGATTTAAAGGAAATAGAAAGTGCTGAACTCACTATGGTCCCCGGAAAAAAATTTCGATGATGACTGCAGCATCATCGATGTTCATTTTAGGGTTTCCAAGAGAGGGGTTGCTACCATTGGAGTTTTGTTTGGTAAAACTAGTTTTGATTTTAAAATTCAAAAGAATGATTTGATATACCAAGGGGATTATGTATAAATATGATTTAAAAATGATTTGAAATAAATAAGAACAAGGTGTTTAAACTCTGGGAATTTCCTTTTAAGTGTTTTATGAAAATATGAGAAAATAAGTTTGATAGCTTATGAATTTTGAGAATTAGTAAGTTAAAACGAAATTTTAAATTATTGAATATAAAAGTTAAGAAAAGTAAATTTGAAATTGAACCTTGAAATGAAATTTAACTTAAGTTAATTTAAATGAAACGATTTTTGAAATGAAATTGGCTGTGATTTGAGATGAATTAATAAAATGAATTTTGAAAAGGAATTTGACTCAAGCAAAGTTAAAACTGAACTGATGAAATGAGTTAAATGAAATTGAATTTGATTTGAAATGTATTTGATTACTGAAATGGATATGAACTTGAGTTACAAAATGAAATTCAACTTGATTATAAATAATTTGAATATGGTTTTGGAATGTCGTTTGATAGAATTAAATATGAACTTAAGTATCGAAGTGATAGTAAATATTAGTGGTATTAAAGAAAATTTTGTAATAAACTTAAGTAAAGGTTGATGGAATGATTTTTAAGTAACATTGGTGTGGAAAGGAATATACTAAGTAATAAATAAATGAAAATAAAGGAATCTGTATAATGAGAAACCAATTGAAATGAGTGCGTAAGTTGTATGTATATTATATTATTCGTATGACCATTTGATCCAGATTCGAGTATAGTATTTCGAGGTGATTTACATCGATCCCAGTTAGGATTTTCACTCGATTCTCGACGGGGAACACTGGATGCGGATTTTTGATTGATTTTGGGGTTCTCTATCATAGTATATGGCTATGCAAGGAGAATTATGATTTCTAATCAAGAAAGCGGTTTTGTCAGCACTAGAGTGATCGTGTGGACGATACTAGTTCGAAAGTGAAATTGTGTGATCGAGCGAGCGATTGGATTCAATATTGCGTGCGGATGATATATGTACATCGTAGGGGCTTTAGTAAATTAAATGTTAAAAATTAAAAATGCAAAATAACATGATTATGAATTATATGATTGGATACCATTGGTAAATAAGATGCAGGTATATAGAAGCAAAAGCTAGTTTGATGCCTTTGGTTTCACGAGTAGAATTTGGTTGCCGGACAAATAGGTACATGTTTATATTGTTGTTTGGTTTGATTGTTTTATGTTTGAGTCACTTGGCTATTGTTTTCTTTTGTTGGTTTTGGACCATAGTGGTAGTTTTATCGATCGATACGCGCAAAGGAAACGTTGGCGAAATTTTTCACAAATTTAAGGAGTTAGAAAATTTTTGGAAAATTTTTTTTAAAGAAAATTTTGATAAATTTTGTTTTGATGTTTACTTTATAGCTTGGAATGGTATTAGTTAATAATTATGAATGAATTTAAAAACTAAAAAAAAATTGACAATCTATTTCAACTAATTGGTTTTGGAAAGTTAATGCGTTTGGAGAATTTTTCTTACTTGCTAATTTTGAGAACGAAATTCTTTTAACGGGAAAGAACGTAACGACCCGTAATTTTGAGTCTTCGAATTTGAATATTTAATTTTTTTTTAAATATTCAGATTTGAATTAAATTATGATATAATATACATTTCAAACTAAGACCTGATTTTTGATGACATATTTTTAATTTAATTTATAAGATTTTTCCATAATTTTTAATTTGAAAAATAATTAAATTTTCGTTTGACGCTTTTTACGGCAAACGTCGGCACCTTTGAAACTTAACATAATAAGTTAACTTGTCTATTTTATTGTTGATTTATGATCATATCACATTGTTATGCGCGATCGTATTTTTATTTTTGTCGTTCGCGGCTCGTACACGAACGTGTTATTATGTGATTGGGTACGGCAAATCTAACTTTTTTTTTAAACATTAAAAATATGCATGCACGTCGCATATCTTTCTCCCATGCCTTTTGCCATTACTTTGCTTGTTTGATGCCTTCTTTTTAGGCTTAAATAATGGATCTTGTCTTTGGGAATTTGAATATATACTTGAAGCACACATGAACATAAAGGAAAAAAAATGGAACACATTTTTGTTGTCTGCCAACAAACATTTCCTTTCACTTTTCAATTTAATAATTCCTATATCTCCTCACACACACCCCTTTAGCCAAAAGTGTAAACATGAAACTTGTAGAGGATGGAGTAAGCTACATTTTTCATTCACGCTGAACTCGAGATAGTGGAGAAGAGAGGGAGTTATAAGGGAGGAAGATTGCGTGCTGGGTTACACACATGTGTTTGGCAAAAATGGAGGGGAGCATGCGTGAAATATATTGTGAGGAGGTAGGTGAAGTAAGCTCTGAATGCATGCGTGTTAGTATATGTGTGTGTGTATTGAAGGTGGGAAGAAGTATGTACAGGCGTGAGTTGCATGGTGAGGGAGGATGCGTGTGATTGGTTGTGCGTGTATGTGTGGTGTGTATGTATGCGTGATCGCATGCATGTGCGTGGTGTGTGTTGAGCAAGTTCAAAAAACAAACAAAGAAAGAGAAAGCACCGTGCGTTCATGAAAACATAAAGGGAAGAAAATGTGTACATGCAATGGTAGCATGGAGAATAGTAGCATGCACATGTTAATCTGGTAGTTTGGGCTTGATGGGCTTTAGTGGGTGAGAAATTTTTTAAATATTGGTAATTTGATTTATAAATTAGAAAGTGTTAATTTTAAAATTGTTTTACTTCCCCATACAGAGTCCGTTTAACCCGCGGTATTCGACGTTAGGTTCGTATTGACGAGATCTACGCTATGGAATTGAATTGGTGACGATTAGAGCATGTTGAATTTTACGCTGAATTTGAAGTTGTTTGGATTCGATCGGAACCAGAATGCTTCGGCGATAACTAGAGTTTTGGTGAGTTAAACTCACCTTTTTGGTTAACCGTAATATTATATAGTCGATAAAAATTATTGATTAGATGTTTGGATGATTTACTGTTTTTAACAGTTGGTTTAGATTAATTCCCGCCAGTGGAGCGGATGACCCTTTTTTTATACCCGCCTAGTAGCGGATGACCCATATTGTACAATTATATATTGTTTGTGATGCGGGGGGACAAGTTGGAGGAATCCAATAGGATTCCTCACCATTGTTGATTTTATTTGCGTGTATGTATGTATATATATATATATATTTCTGTGTGCGTGTGTGCTGATATATATGAACTGTGATGCAAGGGGAGAGGTTGGAGGGATCCAATGGGATCCCTCGCTGTTATTGAAATGTTTTCAATGATATTCTTGTTATATTATTGTTATCAAACCTGTTTGTTAAATCTATGGGTTATGACATTGTTATATGAGCAACTAAAAACATTGTAGTGATAGGAAATCAATATTGGTATTGGTTAAAGTTTGTGAGCTATTGGCCTTGAATTAGTATTCTAAAAATACTATAAATTGCCACTTGAAGTTGAAAATGGGTTTTTGACACAGGAAATGATTTTAAATCCAAAATTGGGTTTCAAAAATATATTTTTTAAAGGATTTAATTTCTATTATATTCTAACCTAATTACCTACCTTTTTCTAAGTTATTTATTTATGTTAAATATTGTTTTTAAAAAGTCATTTATTTATATTTAATATTGTTTTAAAGTTATTTATATCAATATTGTTTTAAAGTTATTTATTTATATTAATATTTGAAAGTTAATTATTTAAATATTTAATATGGCTTGAAATTGATAATAATGATTTATTAATAATGTTTAGAAATTAATTATTACTATTTATAGTAATGGTAAAGTTTAATTATTATTGTTTATTTAATAATGTTTTGAAATTATTAATCATTATTTTTTAAGATGTTTTGAAGTAAATAATTATTATCTATTAAAATAATTTTTGGTTAATAATTATTTTTATATAATAGTGTCTGAAGTAAATGGTTTTATTTATTTATAAATATTTCCGAGACCCATAAATAGATTTTATAAGCGGACTTGTATTTTATAAGGTGAGTTTATAAAAGGGTTTGAAGACTTAAAGGAAGATTATTTACAAGGTGAAAGAGTTTTATAAATGGTTAGATATTTATAAGCGAGTTTAAGAAATGTGTTTATAGATTTATAAAAGGAGTTTTATAAATGGTTTTACAGATTTATAAAGGATTTATAAAGGATTTTAGAAATGTACAAAAAGAATTTATAAGTGACTGAATTTTATAAAAGAGATTATAAATGATTTTCAGAGATTTATAAAATAGTTTTATAAATGGTTTTTGAGATTTATAAGGAATGTATATATGATTTTTGAGTTGTATAGGAAGGAAATCTTTCTCTTATTTGTGAATATACTTATACCGTTGAGATAAGTATATGAGTACATTTTCTAAGCTGCGAGGTTTAATGTGTGTGAATATACTTATACCATGAGATAAGTACATGGATTTTTCTAAGTATTGAAAATATAGGGTTTGCGAATAAATCTTTGTAAAAGTATTTGATTCAAGTATTTACAAAGTGATCTTAATTAATGAAAAGATTAATTAAGGAGGCCATGGTCGCTTACATGCTTAACCAATGTTGGTTTTCCCTTTTGAAATAAATCCCTGATTTGGATGTGTGTTTGTTGATAGTTAAATAACCAACTATCGAAAATTGGACCCAAAACGTAACTTTGGAAGCATCTAGGAGAAACACGTGAGTTATACGGCACAGTCATCTCCAATGATGTTGTACTGTCTGTACAAATCTCATTTTGTTCTCCTAGGACAATGATAAGGAAATCAGTCCACTAACGGTTAGGAGGTTATCTCCTCTCTTATCTTTGACTGTTTATTTCCTAAAGAACCGGGGTTGAGTTTACCGGAAACTATTGGAAGTTATTTCGAAGAAACTGGGATCAGATATATTATTTGAGAACCACTTCGATCCAACTCAAGCGTTTCTAAGTGAAGACGCCTTGAAGATGGAGCTCTCAGGCATTTTGTTCAGTCCCAGAATGAACTTGTACGGATGAATGCTGGTATTACATTGTTGCTTGGAGGGCAGTGTTAGCATTCTAAGTGGGAAGTGCTATATAAAAGTTAAAACATAGCCTCAAGTCTCATCAACCGAGAATGACTAAAACAAGGGAGATGCATCAGGGCTAAGTGGGTCACTCCCAAGTAGGGTATGATCATCCCTATCTAGAGTCACTATTATCTCTCATTTGTATTCTTCGAGGCCCATTTATGGAGGAGTGATCATATTCGGTACTACAAGTCAAGTGGTAGGCCGGTTTAGTGTTGGCAGGGGATCCAGGCGAGGTCCTCAGTGTTATTTATCTAGAGATGCACTGTGACGGGCGGTACCTCAGTAGCCCGGTCATTGTATGGATTCCATTCTCCAATACGAGCCTTTATAGTTTTAGTTGTATACATATTTATGCTGGAATTTAATTAATATAACAATTTCAGCTATGGTTGATAAGTATTTTTTATCTTAGACACTATTATAATATCAGAGAATTTCATATGAAATATTTTGGTTATCGTAAGGTTAAAACCCGTCCATGTTTATGTGCATCGTGGTCTTACAAGATACTTTTGATTTCAAAGGTTTTCTATAACTTAAAAATCCAATTGGGCATGTTTTCTCACGTTGGTTTTCCAGACTGACTCGAGTGTTATTTTATAATAATGCTTGGGTCAGACCGAGCATATTACAGATTAGTTTGGATGCTTGGAGCTTCAGGAGACGAGCTACAGGCCAGAGACGTATTCTCGTATATGGTTATTTTTCCGCTGCATTCATTGTTGTAATTATCAGTAATTGTGAGGACATGTTGTTATAATCGTTCGAGCTGAAATAGGTTAGTATACTTAGATTGATGTTTGTGTGTGTGTGTATATATATATATTACAGTTTTGCCTTTGTGTAAAGATTTGTTGTATATTATAGATTATTCGTTCCGCTGTGAGATTCTATGTTGTTTAGTTTTCTTCTTATCTTCTCTCTCTTCTTTCTTTTTTCTTCTTTTTTTTCTTTCCCCTAATAATCGGGTTTTCCGGCATTCGATTGCTCAGCATGCAATACAGTGGACATATAAGTGTATATTTTCGAGGGTCGAAAATCCCGAGCTGTTACAAAAAACCACATCCATAAACAAAATCAGTAAACATGTATATAAAAGAATGAAATATATAAAATTATCTAACAAAATTAGAATACCAAACTATAGGTATCTATCCTAGGTTGGAATATACATACATACAAGCCAACACGTTATAAACAAATTGGTATAACTCAAACAAAGCAATTATAGCAACCCAAACACGTCATAAGGACATGCATGCAACCAATCCTAACATTCATACATCCATTCCTATGTCAACTAGCTAGCTAAAGCAACCATGCAAAAAATAATGACCTAAAGAGGAAACTAACTAAAGGAACTTATTGAAAGATTGCTCGTGATAGGGAAACTTCGATAACCTCCCCGAGTTCCTACATACTACCTTCCAAATGTTTTATTCGTTGTACTTGGACCAACTTCATCTCCTTATTATTATGATATCATGTCAAGTCCTAAGATGTAGACATACCTATGAAATGCTATAGATTTCGTCTCTACATTCACCTCATAAGCTGACTCCACCATAACCGTTAAATCCTCAGTGTATGCTCGCAAATGGGATAAACATAATGCATGTGAATACCCATAAACTTTTCAAGAAGCTCACTCAATGTGCCGACTTCCCTACTCTCTATACAATTGGGAAAGGTCGAACAACTTATGTCGCTGGCTTTCCCACATAACATATCTCAATAGCGGATCGTTTTGAGGTAAAATATAAAGCAAAATATAGAGCTATCTACAATATTCTACACTTTCTGACACTCACAGCACAAGACATAAAATATAATGGTAACCATTAATACAATCCAAGACAAATATAACAATATAGAATCAAATAAATTCCAATTACAACAACTCTCTATACTAGTAATGAAAATAGTATAATGTTTAGGAATAAATGAAATAAAATAGTACATAGCTAATAAATAAATGTGCATCTCCATCGTACCATCATGCTTTCAAGTTACCACCATTCCTCTCAATCAACCTATCAGAGTATATCAAAAAAGAAGAAAATGATAGAGGGTTTCGAACATACGTCTGGTGAGTGAAATGCATCATATAATGTTGGAACTAGGACAGCCCATAGCAGAAGTTATAGGTGAATTTCAATTTTTTTACCCTATTGGATCTTTATTAGGCCTAAGAAGTCTAATTTATTTAGAACATTTCTAAATTTAATTTAAATAAAATCATATATTTTATTTAAATTTATAAATTATTGATAGAAATTTATTCAATTTATGTACAAGTATACATATGTACGTGTGTATGCATGTGTAACATGATATACTGTGCAAGGTATAACATCCCCGTATATAGATGTTGGGATTTACGGTGCAACAGACACGTTATCTCATCCTATATGTATTGTATGTTGTCCAAATATGTGTATATGTTTACATTTATTATATATGTATATAAAGATTCAAGTAAAGTGTGTGTATATATTATTAGAAAATATTATATAAATATATATATATATATGTATATAAAATATTATATTATAAAATTATAAACATACATACACACACATATATAATATAAAGTATAATTTTTTTACATATATACATACATATATCTAAATGTATTAAAGTAACATAATTATATATGTATATATATGTAAGTATCTACAAATATAAATATAATTATTAAATGTAAATATGATTTAGATATTATATAATTATAAATTTTAATTTTAATTTTCATTCCAGATTGAATACATAGCAATTCAAAATTTAAATATAATTTTATTATATTAATATATATATTTTAAGAATTAATTAGTCAAACAACAATAAATAAAAGATGGAAAATATATATGTAACAAACATTTCTAATTTAAAATTTCCAAAAATCAGGAATTCTATTAGATAGCCTAACAAAAAATTTCGGGTTTTTGAAAGTCAAAATAACATTTTTTTATTAATTAAATGCTTTTCGGCCGAATTAAAAATAATTTTTAAAAATATTAGAAATGATTTAAAAATATATAATTTTTTTATTGAGAGCTTATGAGATATCGTATTAATTTAGAAAAATATAAAAATGAATTTTTTAAACATAATTTATTTTATATGAATTTTTGAATTCGTATAGTGATTAAATAATAATAAAAAATACTAGATAATTACCAAAAAATTATTTTCAGTTACTAAAAATTATTTTTAATACAGATATACATTTTAAAATTTATAGATCAATTATTTATGTGACGTAGTCATATAGTTTAATATAAGTCATATAAATAAATCATTTAATATATTAATCTATGTATATATATTAATTAATAAAATATAATAATTAAAAATAATAATTTTGGCTATGTACATCAGACCATTACGGAAAAATTATAAATTTTATTTTATTTTATAAACATATACGCATAACTAATCAATATGTGACAACAGTAGTACCTATAGGAGTCTCACCTAACTAACAATATAATAATAATAATATATGTATATACATGAACAATATACATTTATACAGAGTTAATACATCATATATACAAACTAAATACTTACCAAAAACTAATGTACTCCATTCCACCTTGCAATGATGAGTTCCCCTCCCTTAGAAAACTTCTTGGTTCGTCATATTGGTAGTCCTAGAACCGCAGACCATTTGCTATCAAATAGCTTTTAATTTGAACTGATTTAATTTGAGTTTTGATGGAGTATAACGAGGGATAAATTTCGACCATAAGATGATAGAGGAGGCATCAAAAATATGATGACCCTTCCTTTTCGACCCTCGAAAATCGACATAAATACGCTCATTATATAACATGCCGAACGATCGAGTGCCGGAAGGACAGATTGTTAAGGGAAAAGAAAGTAGGTAGAAGAAAGAAGAAAACAAAAACAATAGAATCTCACAGCGGACTGAATAACATATAATATGAACAGTTCTTTACACAAATCAAAACTGTAATATACATATCTCACATTAGAGTACACAAATCAATGGTTACCAGCCTGAACAGTTATAACAACCCGTTCTCACAATTTTGTTGGTAACTTCAACAAAACACTACAGCGGAACAAAATCAAATACGGGTAATACATCTTCGCCATCCAGCTCGTCTCCTGAGCTCCATAGCGTTCTAACCTGAATCTGTAATACTCGGTCTGACCTGAGCATTATAATAATAAAAACACCCGAGTCGGTTTGGAAAACCAAAGTGAGAAAACACACTTAATTTGAATTATTAAAGTTTTCAAAATCCTTTGAAAATAAAAGGTATCTCGTAAGACCACACCACAAATAAACACGACGGCTATGTTAGATACAAGCTAGGGTTCACTGTTCAGCACACACACGCACACACACACACACATATATGCACATTAATTATTTTAATATTATTTTCAAAATTTACATGCTTTTCCGACGAACTCCAAACGAGACGTGCTGCCTGGCGTTTTAATGTTTAGCCCCTATTCCGAACACAATGGAACATGTTTCGGTGCCTAATTCAATCGTATGTGGAAGATAGCATTTTGAATCGAATTAAATTATTAAATTTTCGATATTTATTTCAATGCGTTTCTATCCCGTACGACCAAACTGTAACTCCAAACGCTACGAAATTTGAAATCCGATAATAATACACTATTAAGGATCCAATGGAACTGGTTTCGTCAGATTCCGAGACTGTGCCCCGGAAGGCTATTTTAACTCGTCGATTAAATCGGGCGATTTTCAAAATCGTCGAAATCGTTTAAAATTTCAATTTTTAAAACTTACTAACTCCATTATAAATCAAATAGAATTTATATCCATATTAGAAATCATTCCGATTTATATTAAATCGAATTTCCATTATTTACACTATTACTATATATTAAATTCCCTATTAAATTAATATATAAATTCCAAATTTTAACTCATCGACTTGTAACTCCATTCAAAAGTCCAATATTATGATCCTAATCCAAATAGAATAAAAATCAATTTTTGAAATCATTTCCATGTCCATTTATTTCCAGATTCACCTATTATCCCAATTTAAATTATCAAATTCATATTTACCAAATAAAATTAATCGCTATATTTGAAACTTTATACCATTTCACCAATTCTTCCATATTCAGAATCAATTAATAATTCAATTTCAACATTTAAAATAAATTAAATGTTCAAAATTAAACGACCAAGATTCCGGATCGTTACATTCCTCACCCCTTATAAAAATTTCGTCCTCGAAATTGCTAAGGTAGGAAAAATGCTCCTGAACCCATTAACTTTTCTAAAACCCACTTAGTTAAAAACCTACATTCACTCCTCTAACCCCTTTTTGTTTTATCCAAAACAATTAGCTTTCATTTCTAACTCAAAACCCTTGATTTCTAATACAGTTCAAAATCAACTTTCCTAGTTAACAAAAATTTTCTAACGCTCTAAATTTCCGAAATTTTTTGACAGAGTCTCCTTTTACAGAGATCTTTTTACAATATCACAAGAGAGATAAATATATATACATCGACCCACACAGTCGGAAAATAAAATATATAACAATATATTATCATTTCTTTATTTTATTGCGTAGGCGTACCTTTATTAAGCGTTTTAAGTAAGCGGCTTATTTCATATACATTTATGACCCAAAAATTTATCCAACGGCTCCCTATACCTTTACTTACTCAAAATAAGCACATAAGTTTCATAAACATGAAATTTTATAACATTTCATATATTTAACTAGCTAAAGATATAAACTTCATAACCCAAACATGCCAAATGTATATTACAAGCAATTATAGGGTTCCAACACTAATTTAATTCCTTTCCCTAGATCCATATATCATTTCATTCAATTCGAAATGATTTACAACCAAATTTATTACATTCAATTCATACTTACAACAACCAAACTCATATTCACTCCAAATTGATTTATATGTGTTTTACTTGCATAAATTCACTTTTATTTAATTTCAAATTGATTCACAATCAATTTATTTGCATTCCATTCATTATTCACTCCCACCATACGCAAATCCATTTTCTTAATCTTCAATTTAATTCTTTTTAAATTGACTCTAAATCAAGTTTTCTAATTTCCATTTGACTCCCATTTATGCTATTCACCAAACTTTGTTTCGCTACATGTTGTATTAAACAACATTTCAATCTATGTTAATTTTATTTATGAATTTATTCGTAAATAATCACTTAAGTTAAGTTTCCATTGCAACCAATTTCCATTTCATTTTAAATTGATCTCATTCAATTTATTTGCTTTCATTTGCTTAGTATACCAATTTATACTATCACTTGGGGATCATTTCATATAGATCAATTTATTATATCATAACATGGTTCCTGCACTTGCATTTCTATTAACTTTACTTCCAACTTATACTACCTCTTTTCCATTCACTTTCATTTAATTCACATAGTGCTATTCACTTCATTTTATAGTGAACGACATTTCATTTTAAGCTAATTTATTTATAAACCACTTCACAAAATTATTTCCACGGTTTATTATAAGCATTACATATCGACACTTAAGCTCACATTCAACTTATAACTTAAGCTCATACCCCAACTATACTCCCAAGGTAATATTTCAATTTATATTCAATTCATTCACCCTTAAATTGAATTCGCTTTCTTGGTTATCAATTACTTAACCTTTTTAACTTGGTTGTACTTTTCACATTTCCAGTTTAATAAGTTATACAACTTATTTATTCACAATTCCCTGAATTTTCCACTTAAGTTTATTCACATTCAACAATTATAGCATATAGTCATATAATTACTTCACCATTCATATTTATATTCAATTTACTAAATTTCAATTCACCCTCCATTTTAAAATTCAAAATTTTGAATTTCCATTTCTTTACTACAGTATCACTATTTCATTTAGGTTTCACTATTTCATTTCTCGATTCATAAGTTCAAAACTTATTTGCTTAATATCTCATATTGCTTACTTGAGTTCATTTACATTTTATAACCATAACTCTGGATTATATACATCACTTAATAGCTTAAGTGTATTCATTCCATTCAATAATTATAACTTATAATTATATAATTATTCTACATTTCAACTTAATATCCAATTCAATTCAAATCCAATTTTCAATTTTATTTAACTTATCTTAAGTTAAATTTCAATTCTTAATACTCAAGTTAAATTTTTAATTCCAAGATTAAAATTTACATTTTCCTTTTCTTACCTATACCAACTTCAAATTATAGGTTCAATAACTGATTCTTCTGACTTTACAAGTCATTTAGATGGAAATCCCAGAATTCAATTGCCTGGTTTTTATTTCAAAACATTTTGAAATGATAATATACATATATTCCCTTGGTATACCAAATCATACTTTTGAAATCTCAAAGCCACTTGGTTTGTCCCAAAACAGTTCCCCTTTGGAAATTCCTAAACGAACTTGTTATCAAACAAGTCCAAAACAAATAATCACAGCCAATCACTACGGTAGCGATCTGTCACTAAGAAACTCGAAAATGAATACTGATGATGTGGCCATCATCACCAGCATTATTTTCCAACCACTGAAGTGAGTTCAGTACTTCCTTACTTCCAAAAATTCATTTAAAACAATTTCTATTCTAAAGACATTTTCAAAAATCTCTAAGATTTAAAAATTTCTCAAATCTTAGTTCAAATCCAATTTAAAACATTTCCAAATTTTAAAGATTTTAAAATTCCAACACTTGGTTCAAATTCATTTTAACCCATTTCCAAAATTTCCGGGATTTAAATTCTGGTTTAAATCAAATTTCAGTTATATTCCTTTGTATAAATCATACTTATAAATTTCTGTTTGGTTATATATAAAACCATTTCAATTCTTATAATCTAGTTTCGATTATAATATTAACAACCAACATCCCATGCATATACACTCTAGTAATTTCAGAAAACTATTTTCTTTTATATCAAAATATAATTTTGAGTAAAATTATTTCATTTACCCACTTTAAAACAATACTATGTCGGTTTACCTTGTATAAGAGTTTAGAAACCCCTACCGATACGGTTGTACTTCCCATACCGACTAGAATTCATGAACACTCAACCGATAAGTCAACACAATATAAAAAAATTTATATTCACTAACAATTACGCGCTCATATCTATTAATACACTCAACTCAATTTAGAGTATTTCTAACTCTATCTCTAATGAGTAATCCCCTATCAAAGCCTAGGTATATCGCCAACCTAAGCTCTGATACCAACTGTGACGACCAGCCCTTTTTGACCCTCGAAAATCGACATAAATATGCTCATTGTATAACATGCCGAATGATCGAGTGCCGGAAGGACAGATTGTTGAGGGAAAAGAAAGTAGGTAGAAGAAAGAAGAAACAAAAAACAACAGAATCTCACAGCGGACCGAATAACATTTAATATGAACAGTTCTTTACACAAATCAAAACTGTAATATACATATCTCACATCAGAGTACACAAATCAATAGTTAACAGCCTGGACAGTTATAACAACATGTCCTCACAATTTTGCTCGTAACTTCAACAAAACACTACAGCGGAACAAAATCAAATACGGGTAATACGTCTTCGCCATCCAGCTCGTCTCCTGAGCTCCATAGCATCCTAATCTGAACCTGTAATACTCGGTTTGACCTGAGCATTATAATAAAAAAACACCCGAGTCAGTCTGGAAAACCAGCATGAGAAAACACACTTGATTTGAATTATTAAAGTTTTTAAAATCCTTTGAAAATCAAAGGTATCTCGTAAGACCACGCCACAAATAAACACGATGGGTATTTACCTTACGATAAGCAAAACATTTCATATCAAATCCTCTGATATTATAATAGTGTCTAAGTACAAATACTTATTCAAATAGCTGAAATGATAGCATCTCACGTTTCAGCATAGTTGGGCACAATCAAAACCGTATGGCGCTTATTGGAGAATGGACTCCATACGAATGACTAGGCACTAGGGTATCGCCTGTCACAGTACGCATCTAGAACAGCATACCGAGGACCACGCCGGTATCCTCTGCTACACAAGACCGGACCATCCCTGACCTGGATAGACCGAATATGATATCACCCCGGGTGTTCCCACCCTTTTCCAAGCTCCTTCCATAATCGTAGTAAAAATATCCGAGGGTATCTAGAAAGGTGATAAACATACCCTACTTGGGTGCTACCCACTTAGCCTTGCTGCATCTCCCCTGCTTTTCAGTCATTCTCGGTTAATGAGGCTAGAGGCTACGATTACCTTTTAAGGAATACTCATTTAGAATGCTCATTGTCCTCCAATGATAATGTACCGATAGCATTCATCCATACAAGTCTGTTCTGGGTCCGAACGGAACCGAAGGCACCATTCCTACTACATCCATTTTGGAATCACCCTCAGGATTAGTAGCGATTAGCCCTTGCACTTCACTGCTCCATCTTCGACTCCATGCTCTTGTCTTCATTTCGAAAACGTACTCATCAATGATCGAAGTGGTTTTCGGATAACAAATCTGATCCCGGTCTCTTCGAAACAACGTTCGATATTTCCCTGTAAACTCAACCCCGGTTCTTTAGGAAATAAATAGACGAAAATAAGCTCGGAGATCAACTCCTAACCATTGGGGGACGGATTTCTTTATCAACGTCCTAGAATAACAAAAACGAGTTTATACGTACAGTATAGCACCTCGAATGGTAACTGTACCATATAATTCCCGTGCTTCTTCTAGATATTCCTAAAGTTATATTTAGGTCTAGATTTGATAGTCGGTTATTTAAATATCAAATAAACAATCAATTCAACCAAATATTCCATTTTACACTTAAAAACACCAAGTCTCATTTTTATTTAAATTTTAAATAAATTAAATCTTTTTATACAAAAGCATGTACTTATCTTATCGAATTCAGTATATTCACAAATTATCTTTTTCAAAAATAATTGAAAACCCTTTTAAAAAATATGGAAAGTACCACTGCGATATCAAACCATGGATCACAGCTCAATGGTTGTGTCTATATCCCAAAGAAATCCAAGACTTAACTGTAGGCACTCACTGCCTCCGATTACGCCATGCGAGTATACCATTACTTCCTAAAAACTTTATTTAATAAATTATCTCAAAATAATGCTTATAAGTTCTAAAATAAATTTCAAGTTTAATCTAGTCAAATATACTTAAATAAAAGTTATTATACAAAGCCATATTAATATTTAATAATTTATCTTTTAAAACAAAAATGCTGACTAGTTCTTAAATAGTAATAAATCTTTAACGATCATTATAAGGTTGCTAAATAACAAATAAATATGCTTTAAACAATTTAAAATAATTAAATAACTAGTTTCCAGAATATTTTTAACACTTTTAAAATTACCAAGTTAATTATTAAAAATCCTCTTTTTTTTAAAAAGCCCAAATTCCTCGATTTTAATTTCACTTTGTAAATTTGGAAACATTACATGAGTTCCGGTATAACCAATTTTATACCTATTTCCAAATTCACTTCTATCCTTCCGATCTATTAAAAATCTCGATTTTAAAACCTCCTTTGTTTAAACAAGTGCCACTTAGCATTTACTATAAAAATTCTTTTATAAACTTTATTCCAAAATCCCTGTTCACAATAACCCGAAATAGTTACACTACAATTTCAAACCATTTACTTCATCCAATAGATTTACCCAAAAACTCTATATAAACATTTTACTTCAAAGCCCCTATTTACAATTCTTTGCCAATTTAAACCATATTTTGTTGGTATTTAAAAATACCAAAATCCAGGTTAAAACTGTCATAGCATTCAATCAATTTAAATCACACAATAAACTATCACAGATTTATTCAAACGAACATATATCACTATATACGCAATTAAATTCAACATTTTTGAGGAATCCAGTTGGATCCCTCCAACCTGTTTCCCTGCATCCACAAATGTTAGCACAACAATAAAAATACCAATTCCACTTCAAGGCGGAATATAGCGGTATATAGGGTCATCCGCTATTATGCGGGGCGCATAGGGTCTCATCCGCTATATATATGCGGGAGTATCAATCACTCCAATATATATATATATATGTACACTACTATATATATAATATCACATTCACTGATAAAAATTTATCAATTTAACCATTCAATCATTAATTAATTTTAACTACTTAAAATTAATACCAGTTGTAACGACCCGTATTTTTACGGATCGAAAGATTGTAAAAACAGTTGTCATTAGGTCGTAGTGTTGATAAGTCGTCTAGTGTTGTTAGAACGTTCAGAGCTTAAGTCGTTCGGAGCTTAGGTCGTATAGTAGTTAGGTCGGAGGAGCGACTTAAGGAGTTGGCGACTTAGGAGGGTAGACGAGTTAAGGATTGGAGCGACTTATAGGATTTGCAGACTTAAGTTAGTAAGCGACTTAAAGAATTGGCGACTTAAGAGAGTCGTCGACTTAAGAGTTAGCGGCATAGGGATAGTGACCTAGGAAACTGGGCGAGCTAACGACTTAAGGAGATAGGTCGTGAGCGAGCGAGCTAAGGTTAGGTCTTGTGTTATGGCTTAGGATGTTGTACCGTTAAGTCTTAGGTCGGAGGCAGTTAAGTCGTAGGGTTTTCTTAGGTCGTGTACGAGTTAAGATAAGTCGTTGAGTCGCTATGGCATGTTTAGTTAGGTCGTAGACGACCTATGATAGTATGCTGGGTGTAGTTAGGTCGTGAGGTGTTAAGTCGTAACCCAGCTAAGTCGCGAAGGTATTGAGTGTTAGGTCGCGACTGTTGATAAGTCGTTAGGTCGCGCGTAAGTGTTAAGTCGTGCACGTGCTAGGTCGGAAGGTTTGTTAAGTCGTGGACGACTTAAGGGGGGGCGGACGACTTAAGGAAACAACCTATAAATACGGGGTTTTTCCTCACTTTTTGGGATCCGGATTTTGAAGCGACGAAGTCCTGCCATTTTGAGAGCTCGAGTGCTGCACTTCTTCACTTCTTTTCTCCACTCTAATCTTGTGATTCCTTCCATCCAAATCGAAGATCAAATCGAAGATCCAAGAGCTTAGATTGAAGATCTACATTCTTCGAAGAGAGATTTCATCGTTTGAAGCGGAATTTTGGCGGATCAAGTTAAATCCTTCGCTGTTCAGATCTGAAGTGTGTTGCATTTGAGGTGTTTAGGTGATTCGGTGAGTGGTGATTATCTCTCACACGGATCCAAAGGAGTATATCGGATTGGTGGCTTGATTTGGTGTTAAAATAGTGATTTCCATGCATTTTCTTAAACTTAAGTATAGATCCAATGTTCATGATGATTTGACATCCATTTTACTACATGTTAATCTATGCAAGTTCATTCATCAAGTTGTAGAGATATTGCTCATGTTTCATGCTTGTTAGATTTGGACTCTTTATTTACAAAATTGCCATTATTGTTATAATTGTTTATTAGATCATGTTTGAATGCTTGATTACTTGGATTAATGATTGACTTGATTGATTGTTATAAATTAGTTGATTGATGATTTGATTTGGACAAGTTAGTCGAAGATGATTCAAAAGCTAAGGGAAAGGCTCTTGAATTGGAAAAGCTGCTCGTGGCATATGTGGCGGATGATGAAGCTCATATGGATAGATTTGATGATGTTGATGTTGAGAGGAGGCTTTGCTATGATGAGATGAAGCGAGGCATGGTATGAGATAGCCTTGGTTTAATCCAGACGGGATCATTCCAAGCATGTTGATAACTCGGTGAAATGGTTCGGGTTTAAGGATAATGGTTTGCTCGAGAGGCACTTGAGCTAGTATGGAAATAGTTGTCGAGGAGGATGACTAGAAGGCTGAGGTTTCATCATTATTGAAGGTTCTAGCAGACTCAAAGCAAGAGTACGCTGGGCAGATTCGATAGTCCCTAAAGACTATGATTGTAGTCGAGTACTCTGGGCAGATTCGATAGTCCTAGGCACGGGCTGCGACGACGTGCGGAGTTCTGTCTAGAACCGGGGTTGCCATTAACCCTTGACGGACGGCTGAAAGAATGTGCCGGTCATTCAATTAATGGTGGTATCGAAGCAAAGATAACAGTGATAGCCAGAGTCATGGATGTTTGGTTGTATCGTCATTCGGTCTCAAGAGCAATGTTTTCTGGGTGCTTATCTGATCTTGGTTTAGGCCTTGGGGGTTTGTACTTGGAAAATGTTGACCTTGACTCGAGTGATAATTGCTTTACTTTAAATGTCTGCTTTGCTATGTTTACTTCTGCTTAGTGTGTCTGGGGGCTATCACTATAGAAAGAGGTGGAGTGGGAGGGTTGGATTCCTATTCCTTTTTCCTTTATGCTCTTTTGGTATGTTGTTAGTTAATTTACCGCTCACTAAGACTGTTGTCTGACTCAAGGCTTTATGTTTAACTCTTATTGCCTTGGGCTGTTCATCCATTTTGGGATGGGCAGACTAGGTAGCAGGTGACAGGTGCTGCTCTTAGTGACCAACGATGCTGATGACGAAGACGAGCTGGAGGCTTGCGTATTAGTTTCTTACTATATGTACTAGATGTTCCGCTGCTTGTATATTCTCTGAGTGATATGTAGTGAGGCTTGATGTATTGACTATTCAGATGTTTGTATTCAACTATTATGAAGCTTAATTGATGAGATTCTATTTTGTGAAGCTTCACTATATATATTCTCTATTGTATTTTATCCATGCGCTGTGAGTAATACGATAGATTCTGCTGTTTTAACTTTACCTTGGCAATCGTCCATGGCTGCCTGGCATACTTTTCAGCGCACTATTTCCTTGTTCAGTGCAGGGGTCATGGGCGGTCGTCACATTTGGTATCAGAGCTTTGGTTAATCGATTTTACCCAATGCTCGCTGACGTAACTACATATGAGAGACGTAATCGTATTTTGATGGATGATTACTACATATAATATAGTATCTTAGAAGGATTTGAGTCCTTTATGCAGTTGTTTCTCAAGGTGTATTAATCATTCCTTTTTATAGATATTAAGGATGAGTCGAAGAGGGAGACCAGCTGCTAGGGAAGGCCGTGCTACTAAGGGGGCTGCTGATTATGCTGCTATGTTCGAAGCTATGATGACTTTGATCATGAGAAGGATGCCAGCTCCGGGGCCATCAGTAGATGTTGGAGTTCAAGTTCAAGCTCCAAGACCGGTGGATTTTGCTAAGCTGTGTAAAGACTATACTGCTCTTGGAGGAAAGGTTTTCTTGGGAACAGAATCAACCATTGAAGTTCAGAGATGGATAGATGCTTGTAGAAGAATCTTTGGTGATTTGGGAATCGAGGATGCAACCAAAAGGAAGATTGCATCAAGACAGCTTCAAGGAAGAGCTTCTGACTGGTGGAACTCTATCACCATTGATACTCCGGAGGAAGAAATTACTTGGGAGCAATTCCAAGCCAGATTTGAAGCTAAGTTCATTACTACAGCTCAGAAATATGTTCTGTTCAAGAAGTTTGTGGAGCTCAAGCAAGGTGGAAGACCAGTTCTTGAGTATGTTTCTGAGTTTGAAGCTTTGTCCAAGTATGCTCGGTCGTATATTGAATCTTCATACCAGAAGAACGAGAAGTTTGTGACAGGCTTGGACAGTTATCTTGGGAGGCAGTTGGTGGATCATTTGGACGATCCATTTGAGAAGCTTGTAGAGAAGGCTCTCAGGCACGAGAATCTGTTTCCTAAAGAAGGATCTGTTGTTGCTGTGACCAAGGAGGAGTCTAAACCACAGCAGGGTGGAAATAAGAAGAGGAAGCAACAGTAGCAAAAGGGTAAGGATGGCCAGAAGAAGCCGAAGGGCGAAGTGACCTGCTACAACTATCAGCAGAAGGGCCATTTCTCCAGAGATTGCAAGAATCCAAAGGTGTCGGTGAAGTGCCACAACTGTGACAAACCGGGGCATATTAAGAAGAATTGTCCAGAACCGCGGAAGGACAAGCAGATTGTGCAAGCTTATGCTTTGGGGGCTGTTCCATCATCTTCAAAAGCTCCTACCGCTGAAGAGAAAGGAAAGAGTGTGGTGGTTCAAGGTACTCTTTCCATATGTGGTGTTCCAGTTAGAGTGTTATTCGATACTGGGGCGTTGCATTCTTTTGTTTGTAATGAACTTGTAGGCCGGTTGGGTTTAGAACCGGATATCGTTGATAGACCATTAGTTGTGACTAATCCAGTTGGGGGTTCGTCTTGTCTGTGTATGCTATGCCGTGGTTTGGTTGTATCGAGTCATGATTGCTCTTTTGTTTGTGATTGTTTTGTTCTGAACTTTGCGGGGTTCGGAATTATTTTGGGTATGGACTGGCTTAGGAAGTATGCGGCAAAGGTTGATTGTGAAAGGTTGGAGGTGACAGTCGAGAATGTGGAAGGGCGAAAGGTTGTGATATGATGTAAGCATGATGAAGGTGTCTTCATGAGATTCATGTATTCGCTGGTTGTTCCACGGGATGGACTGTCATCGGTGCCAATCGCTAATGGGTTTGAGGATGTCTTTGATGAGGTCAAAGGGTTACCGCCGCATAGGGAGATCGAGTTTCGTATCGATTTAGTTGAAGGAGCCAGACCTGTTGTGATGCCTCTTAGGCGGATGGCGCCTAGAGAACAGCAAGAGTTGAGGGTGCAAGTTGATGATCTTTTGCAGAAAGGATTCATTCGGCGTAGTGTGTCCGAATGGGGTGCACCAGTTGTGTTTGTAACCAAAGCGGATGGATCGTTGAGGTTGTGTGTGGATTATCGTGAGCTGAATAAAGTGACTAAGAAGAACAAGTATCCATTGCCGAGAATAGATGACTTGTTTGATCAGCTTCACGAAGCTAAGGTGTTTTCTCAGATGGATTTGGCAACAGGATTTCACCAGTTAAGAGTGGCTAAGGATAGTGTGCCGAAGACTGCTTTCAGGACACCATCCGGTTTCTTTGAGTGGTTGGTAATGCCGTTTGGATTGACCAATGCACCAGCATATTTTGTGGATCTTATGAATAGAGTGTTCAGAGATCAGTTGAACAAGTTCGTACTAGTGTTCATGGATGATATTTTGATTTATTCCAGAATAGAAGAAGAGCACAAGACGCACTTGCGTATTGTTTTGGAAATCTTACGGAAACATCAGCTGAAGGCTAAGTTTTCGAAATGTCACTTCTGGAAGAGTGAAGTGAGGTTCTTAGGTCATATTATCTCTGGAAGCGGAATAGCGGTTGATCCCGCCAAGATAGAAGCAATCCAGGATTGGGTTAGACCTAAGAATGCATCTGATGTGAGAAGTTTTCTTGGATTAGCAGGATATTATCGTCGATTTATCAAAGACTTTTCCAAGGTAGCTGCACCATTAACAGGATTGACGAAAAAGAATCAAGTATTCAGATGGGATACTAAGTGTGAGCAAGCTTTCGGAATCCTGAAAGAGCGATTGACAAGTGCTCCTGTTTTGACTATTCCAAGTGGAAATGATGAGATGGTGGTTTACACCGACGCATGTGGTACTGGACTTGGAGCAGTGCTGATGCAGAAGGGTAATGTTGTTGCGTATGCAAGTCGACAACTGAAGCTGCATGAAAGGAATTATCCGACTCATGATTTGGAGTTGGCAGCGATTGTATTTGCTCTGAAGATGTGGAGACATTATCTATTGGGAGTTCGATTCGAGTTGTTTACAGATCATAAGTCGTTGAAGTATCTTTTCTCCCAAAAGGATTTGAATCTTAGGCAGCAACGATGGCTAGAGTTTTTGGCATCATATGATTTTAGTATAGCCTATACTCCGGGAAAGGGTAACACAGTGGCAGATGCGTTAAGTCGAAGACATGCAGGATTGGGAGCCATGTTTTCAGAATGGAAGAGTCTCGAGTATTTGGCTAGATTTGACTTCAGGCCCAGATGTGAATTGGAACCTGAGATGTTGGCAAACTTATCGATAAGACCGACTCTTGTGGAAAGGATTGGCGAGAGCCAAAAGCGAGATGATAAGCTTGTCAAGATTATCCGTGATTTGGAATCTGGATTGGACCCGGAGAAGGATAAAGGATTCGAGGTCGATCGAGAGGGTTGGCTTTGGAAGCAAGGACAACTAGTTGTTCCCAATATAGATGAATTGAGAAATGAAGTTCTGAAGGAAAGTCATCACTCGAAGTTGACAATTCATCCAGGTGGAAATAAGATGTATCGGGATATGAAGAGAACCTATTACTGGGAAGGTATGAAGAAGGATGTTGGAAATTTTATTTCCAAGTGCATGAACTGCCAGTTGGTAAAATCCGAACAGAAGAAGCCTAGTGGATTGCTTCAGCCATTAGAAGTTCCTACATGGAAGTGGGAGCAAATATCGATGGATTTTATCGATGGGTTACCTAGATCCAGAGCGGGAAATGAAGGGATTTGGGTCATCGTAGATCGTTTGACTAAGAGTGCAAGATTCATTCCTGTTCGATCAACTAGGACTGCATCAAAGTTGGCTGAGCTATATGTTAAGTGGATAGTTCGATTCCATGGTATTCCGAAGAGTATAGTGAGCGATCGAGACCCATTGTTCACTAGTGGATTTTGGAAGAGCTTCCAGGAAGTTTTGGGAACCGAGTTGTGTTTGAGTACAGCTTATCATCCCCAAACAGATGGTCAGACTGAGAGAGTCAATCGATTTTTGGAAGATCTCCTCAGAGCATGTGTTTTAGATTTTGGAGGATCATGGGAAGATCACCTTCATTTGGTGGAATTTTCGTATAATAACAGTTACCAGTCAAGCATTGGTATGGCACCGTATGAGGCATTGTATGGAAGACCGTGTAACTCTCCGACATGTTGGTTAGAAACAGGGGAAAAGCTGATACTTGGGCCAGAAATGATTCAACAGACTTCGGATTGCATAGAGATCATTCGGCAACGAATGAAGGCAGCCCAAGATCGACAGAAAAGTTATGCCGATAAGCGTCGTAAGGATTTGGAATTCGACGTAGGTGATATGGTTTTTGTGAAGATTTCTCCACTGAATAATGTTATTCGATTCGGGAAGAAAGGAAAATTGACTCCGAGATTTGTTGGACCATTCCCGATCATCGAGCGAATTGGAAAGCTCGCCTATAAATTGGAGTTACCAGAAAAGATGTCGAGTGTGCACAATGTTTTTCATGTATCGTATCTTTTTGTGCCAAAAATGGTCACAAACCCCAAGTATTGTGAAAGCACCAGTGTATGAATACAAATCAGCAATATTCAGACACAAATCACAGATCTAAGCTAGCAATAAACAGCAATCCCGAAATAAATCACAAGAACACGAGATTTATAGTGGTTCGGCTATCTCCGGCCTACGTCCACTTCAATGATTTTTATCTTTTATTGATGTTCTTTGCTAATTACAGATGATTACAGCAGATACAATGATTGAATTCGAGTATAACAGCAATGGAAAGAAGTAGAATTGAATCCGGCAGAGTCTGGACGTTGAATGGCCAAAAAGATCCCTTTTCTGCAGGCTTTAGGGGGCTATTTATAGGCGTAGGAGGCTGAGATCGCGCCCAAACTTCGGGAGACTTCTTCTGGCACGTAAGGGGGCCCGCGCGACCGACCCCACCAAGTTTCGACTCGATCTGTGATCGATACGAGACCATTTCGTATCCATCAAAAAATGATCCAATCGAGCTGAAACTTGGCAGGGACGTTCTTTACCTTGCACGCAAGCTACTGTGAAAATTTCATTGCATTTGGATCAACAGTTTGTGAGATATGATCGATTCAAGGTCATGTTTTTCGTAGTCTGCTGCTTTCGAATCCACGCTTTCGTATCCATCCATTTGACTCGATCGAGGCACATGCGCGGGGGGATGACGTGGTGCGAGTTTCCTGGATCGATCCAATTCTTGCGGCGTATCGACTGGGTCCTCCGTGCGCTTTGATCGCATCGCCATTCCACGTTGATGAAGACCATTTCTCATCCATTGCATGCAACTTCATTCGCACCTGCAATTTATTAGGGGGATGCTCGGATCGATCGACTTTGGTCAAGTTCGTATCCATATGATCGATACGAACCAATGGTGCTTTCAGATCGATACGAACAATAGCTGAGTGATAGATACGAACGTGGCATGCGATGGACTCGATCAGGGGTTCGCTAGTCGATATGAACTCGATGGGCATGAATAACACAGTCCGGGATCGATTCGAAGACGATCGATGCGAGGACGATCGTTTCGAAATCGTTAGCTCCTGGTGGATTCGAATGAACTGAGGCGGTGTTGTCCAGATGGATATGAATACGATGGATTCGAAGCGGGGCGAAGCTATTTTGATGGATACGAATATGATCGATTCGAATAGGTTGTCTCTGATGGATACGAACATCACATTTTATCTAACTTGTATCAATCATATCTCGTTCATACGAACTCCGATTCACCTGAAAATTGGAACGTTGGCTTTCATGGCTTTGCTTGTCATGTCTTGTTAATTACGGCCCGATCTAGACTCGGGCAAAATTCATCGATATCCATGGTTATCCTGCAATGCGTAGTTGATATTCATGGCTAGTTATTATTGATTTTAAGTCAGTTTTGGGTATCTCAGCTTTGCCAAAAGGTGGGATAACACTTTGCCCCCCAAAACATGCCTTTTGGTAAAAGGTGTGTTTTGATTATTCTCAAATTGAATGCAGTGAGTTCATGTTTTATTCAGAGTGTTAGCGCCAAAATTGGTCACTAACCCCCAAATCCAGATGAAAGCACCAAATACCAATCACAGCTCAGAGATAGAAAGTATGTAGAGAGTAATAATGTGAAGAACAGTTAAAACTGAAATGAAAGCAGTAAAGAACAACAGATTTTATAGTGGTTCGGCTAACTCCGGCCTACGTCCACTCCAGAAGTTTGCTTTTTATTGCTGTAATAATCGATTACAGTTACAAAATGGCAGAGTTGCCTTAGCCTTAGAAAAGAGAAAGTAAGAGAGCAGAAAGAAGATCCCCTTTGACTGTGCCCCTGCCTCTCTATTTATAGACAAAGATGGGTTGGACTTCCCTGGTGGGCCTGGTAGCCGAGTACCTCAGCCCAAATGGAGTGGTCTCCATATGCCGAACCATAGATGTCGAACACTGAATGCCGAACAAGGTGTGAATGCCGAACGATCTCCTCATGCCGAACGTTTGGAGGTGCGAGGTATCGAGGTGCGAGGTACCAAGATATGGAGGTGCGAGGTACCAAGATATGGAGGTGCGAGGTACCAAGTTATGGAGGTGCGAGGTACTGAGGTGTGAGGTGCGAGGTGCAATGCCGAGCGAGGTGAGGTATGCCGAACGACCCATCCAATGCCGAACGCTCCCTGATGCCGAGCGCTCCATCCAATGCCGAACGATCCTTAGTGTCGAACCTCCATCATGCCTAACATCTCCAGATGTCGAACGATCCATCCAATGCCGAACGTCTCCAGATGTCGGACGATCCATCCAATGCCGAACGTCTCCAGATGTCGGACGATCCATCCAATGCCGAACGTCTCCAGATGCCGAACGATCCATCCAATGCCGAACGTCTCCAGATGCCGAACGATCCATCCAATGTCGAACGCTACTGAATGACGAGTGCTCCTGGAATGCCGAACCACTCATGTATGTTGAATGCTCTATGCATGCCGAGTACTCTTGAATGCTATTCGAACATGAATAGTGAATGCCAGACGAACCATTTGTGCCGAACCTCCACCATGTCGAACCATGTTTAATGCCGAACCATGTTTCCTAGACCCAAATTATAGTTGATTCATCTTTATCCAATCATATTTCCATCTCCCAAGCACATTGCATCATTCATCCATCCAGTTGACGGTATCCATCGTACCCTAGCCTCGACGAACATGCAGTTGATTAAGTTAAACCCGTCTATCCGCGACCTTGCCAAAAGGTGGGTTAACACAGAGCTTATAGCATTTTCAATCAAGTCCATGGCTGTTCGAAGCCGAATCGTTATCAATTTCTTCCAGTGGAAGTTAAGAATGAAATTTTATAGTCTCTCCGTACTTTCGATGGTCACTCCGGACCCTTGCCAAGCCCATTCCAGACTTAGCGATCGAATAGAAAGATCCTATTGCACTCCGGCGTTGCTTTCTACTCCTTGCACTCTGGCCCCAGTTAGGGCGTAAAGCGATGTCTTGGTCGTTCTGGACCGATCGTAGCCTCTCCAGGCTCCTGCTGGATCCCAGTTTGTCACTCTCCGGTGAAGGGGAAACAACGTTAAGTGGGTCGATCATGTCGCTCTCCGGTGAAGCGACCCACTTCCTGCACTCTGGTTCAGTGTATCTGAACATTAAGCGATGTCATGGCCTAAATCGTAGGCCGATCATAGCCTCTCCGGGCTCTTATCGAATCCCGATCCAATCACTCTCCGGTGAATGGGAAACGACATTAAGTGAGTTGATCCTGTCGCTCTCCGGCGAAGCAACCCACTTCTTGCACTCCGGACCCCGTCTCTCCGGGTAGGGTCATAAAGCGATCATTTTTATATTGATATCTAATACTCATCCTTTAACTCTCCGGTCAAAGGTTTATTCCAAGAAATTCAAGTTTATTTATTTAATTCAGGTCCTAGATGTTCAATCTCAAACATCAGGAAAAAACTAAACATTGCCTCTCCGGGCAGATCGGTCTATCTCCCTCTCAGAGCATGCCTAGGGATCTCTCTGGTTCCCATACATGAGTAAGTGGAGTAGTCGTTTATTCTGAAAACAAATCTAATGAAATTATTTGACCGAAGTCCAAATCCTGAACTTGGCCCTTGCCATCTTAATCAGTTGATGACGAGTCGTGATCCCGATCCAGGATCGTTTCTGTTAGGTGGAGGCGGTAGTTGTTCGGGCCTTACCGCCGCTGCCCGTTCTCTGACATATTGTGGCAATCTACCACTCCTGGCATGTTCTTCCACCTCATCCCTTAGGTGGCGGCATTCATCGGTAGTGTGCCCATCCAGCTCATGGAATAGGCAGTATTTTCCAATCCTGCGTTCCCGCTCCGTGGGATCTCTCCTGGGTGGTTTTCGATAGGGGAGTTGCCCTCTTGTTTCAGTGTAAATCCTTTCTAGGCTTGCCGTCAAATCTGTGTATTGCCTGAATCTAGGCTCTCGGAATTTCTTCCGTTTATCGGGACCATCATGTGCATCATCCTGCTTTCTCTTTCCTTTGTCTACCCTGGACTGTTCCATGGAGGTTCCTTCGCCTTGTGTAGCATTTACTTCCTGTCTCTCGGCTCGTGATTCTTCTAATCGAATGAATTTCTCAGCTTCATGGTAAAACTCTCCAAGATCTTGTGGTGGATCTCTTGTCAATGAATCTTTGAATTCGGTGCCTTCTCCAACTCCTGCCACCGCCGCCATCAAAATCATCGATGGATCCGGGCGATCTACAGAAGCCACCGTTGCATTGAATCGCAGCAGAAAACCTTTTATGGACTCTCCGGTCCTTTGCTTTATCGAAGCTAAATTCATCACACTCTTGGGTCTTGTTACATGGACCCTAAATTGTTCCATGAAGCAATCTACAAGCTCGCCCCATGTCCTGATTGATCCGGTCTTTAATTGCCTGAACCAAAGTGCAGCCAAGTCTGACAAAAATAAAGGGAAACATCGTGCCATCACTTCCTCAGATGCTCCCAGTACTTCCATGTGTCTAATGTATCGGGTAATATGCATGGTCGGATCTGACTTCCCGTCATACGGATCCAGCGTTGGTAGTTTGAACTTTGGAGGGTTCCTTGCATTCCTGATATTCGGAGTGAACGGACTCCGACTGACTTCTTCCAATCCTCCGCTAGACAATCCTCCTCTCATGAGTCGTCGCACTAATCCAGCCATCTTTTCATCTCCATCCTGGGGTTGCCCTCTCAGTCTTGAAGGGTATTCTGGTATGTACTCTTCATGTGGCCCGTTAGCATCAGCGTTGGCTGCAGCTTGTGGAGCTCCATCTGTCGGCCTTCCAGCATCAGATCCTGAGGGTCTGCCCCCAAGTCCTTGTTGATTGTCTTCTGGATCTGCATTCTGACCTTCATTGGGTTCCGCAATCCTAGCTCCTTGTTCCATATTCATAGCCGCTGAAGCTGGTCCTAGACTCTGCATCCCTGCAGCTCTCATCTGTTCAAAGAAATTCTGCATCATCTCTTGTTGGCTCTTCATTATTCTTTCGTGCATCAGATTGGTCATGGTCTCCATTTCGTCTCTGGTGATGTAGATCGAAGCTAGTTCTTCTCCAGCGCCAGAGGATGCCTCTTGACTTCCTCCTTGTTGGCTCCTCTCAGCTCTTTGTCTCGTTTGTCGAGTCATTGTCTCCCAAATCTGATCCCTTCAAGCTTTTAAATCTGAACTCTGAATCTGGTGTAGCGGGTGCAGTTGCTCTCAGTGGAAGCACCAAAGTGTTTGCGCCAAAAATGGTCACAAACCCCAAGTATTGTGAAAGCACCAGTGTATGAATACAAATCAGCAGTATTCAGACACAAATCACAGATCTAAGCTAGCAATAAATAGCAATCCCGAAATAAATCACAAGAACACGAGATTTATAGTGGTTCGGCTATCTCTGGCCTACGTCCACTTCAATGATTTTTATCTTTTATTGATGTTCTTTGCTGATTACAGATGATTACAGCAGATACAATGATTGAATTCGAGTATAACAGCAATGGAAAGAAGTAGAATTGAATCCGGCAGAGTCTGGCCGTTGAATGGCCAAAAAGATCCCTTTTCTACAGGCTTCAGGGGGATATTTATAGGCGTAGGAGGCTGAGATCGCGCCCAAACTTCGGGAGACTTCTTCTGGCACGTGAGGGGGCCCGCGCGACCGACCCCACCAAGTTTCGACTCGATCTGTGATCGATACGAGACCATTTCGTATCCATCAAAAAATGATCCAATCGAGCTGAAACTTGGCAGGGACGTTCTTTACCTTGCACGCAAGCTACTGTGAAAATTTCATTGCATTTGGATCAACAGTTTGTGAGATATGATCGATTCAAGGTCATGTTTTTCGTAGTCTGCTGCTTTCGAATCCACGCTTTCGTATCCATCCATTTGACTCGATCGAGGCACATGCGCGGGGGGATGACGTTGTGCGAGTTTCCTGGATCGATCCAATTCTTGCGGCGTATCGACTGGGTCCTCCGTGCGCTTTGCTCGCATCGCCATTCCACGTTGATGAAGACCATTTCTCATCCATCGCATGCAACTTCATTCGCACCTGCAATTTATTAGGGGGATGCTTGGATCGATCGACTTTGGTCAAGTTCGTATCCGTATGATCGATACGAACCAATGGTGCTTTCAGATCGATACGAACAATAGCTGAGTGATAGATACGAACGTGGCATGCGATGGACTCGATCAGGGGTTCGCTAGTCGATATGAACTCGATGGGCATGAATAACACAGTCCGGGATCGATTTGAAGACGATCGATGCGAGGACGATCGTTTCGAAATCGTTAGCTCCTGGTGGATTCGAACGAACTGAGGCGGTGTTGTCCAGATGGATATGAATACGATGGATTCGAAGCGGGGCGAAGCTATTTTGATGGATACGAATATGATCGATTCGAATAGGTTGTCTCTGATGGATACGAACATCACATTTTATCTAACTTGTATCAATCATATCTCGTTCATACGTACTCCGATTCACCTGAAAATTGGAACGTTGGCTATCATGGCTTTGCTTGTCATGTCTTGTTAATTACGGCCCGATCTAGACTCGGGCAAAATTCATCGATATCCATGGTTATCCTGCAATGCGTAGTTGATATTCATGGCTAGTTATTATTGATTTTCAGTCAGTTTTGGGTATCTCAGCTTTGCCAAAAGGTGGGATAACACTATCTACGGAAGTATGTGCACGACTCGAATACAGTGGTTTCTGCTGATAGCTGTGAAGATTTTGAGATTGATCCAGTTGTTGAGAGACCTCGTAAGCCGCTTCGTGTTGTGGAAACTGACACGAAACAGCTTAGGAGGAAGGTAGTTAGGTTGCTCAAGATACAATGGAGTGATGATGTAAACGACTGTACATGGGAGGTGGAAGAGAGGATGAAGGCAGCTCATCCTGAACTCTTCGAGGTATGGCCATAAGGTGTCGTGTCATCTCACGACGTTGTAACTTGTTCTAGTTTTAGAATTCTGCATGCTAGGCTAGAATAGGACGCATGGTTTGTTGATTGCTACAGATGGTTAGCATGCGGAATAGTTTTTGATTGCTCTTGTTTGTTTGGAATTTCGGGGGCGAAATTCCTAAGGGGGAGAGAATGTAACGACCCGTATTTTTACGGATCGAAAGATTGTAAAAACAGTTGTCATTAGGTCGTAGTGTTGATAAGTCGTCTAGTGTTGTTAGAAAGTTCAGAGCTTAAGTCGTTCGAAGCTTAGGTCGTATAGTAGTTAGGTCGGAGGAGCGACTTAAGGAGTTGGCGACTTATGAGGGTAGACGACTTAAGGATTGGAGCGACTTATAGGATTTGCAGACTTAAGTTAGTAAGCGACTTAAGGAATTGGCGACTTAAGAGAGTCGGCGACTTAAGAGTTAGCGGCATAGGGATAGCGACCTAGGAAACTGGGCAAGCTAACGACTTAAGGAGATAGGTCGTGAGCGACTTAGGAGCAAGCTAAGGTTAGGTCGTGTGTTATGGCTTAGGATGTTGTACCGTTAAGTCTTAGGTCGGAGGCAGTTAAGTCGTAGGGTTTTCTTAGGTCGTGTACGAGTTAAGATAAGTCGTTGAGTCGCTATGGCATGTTTAGTTAGGTCGTAGACGACCTATGATAGTATACTGGGTGTAGTTAGGTCGTGAGGTGTTAAGTCGTAACCCAGCTAAGTCGCGAAGGTATTGAGTGTTAGGTCGCGACTGTTGATAAGTCGTTAGGTCGCGCGTAAGTGTTAAGTCGCGCACGTGCTAGGTCGGAAGGTTTGTTAAGTCATGGACGACTTAAGGGGGGGCGGACGACTTAAGGAAACAGCCTATAAATACGGGGTTTTTCCTCACTTTTTGGGATCCGGATTTTGAAGCGGCGAAGTCCTGCCATTTTGAGAGCTCGAGTGCTGCACTTCTTCACTTCTTTTCTCCACTCTAATCTTGTGATTCCTTCCATCCAAATCGAAGATCAAATCGAAGATCCAAGAGCTTAGAGATCTACATTCTTCGAAGAGAGATTTCATCGTTTGAAGCGGAATTTTGGCGGATCAAGTTAAATCCTTCGCTGTTCAGATCTGAAGTGTGTTGCTTTTGAGGTGTTTAGGTGATTCGGTGAGTGGTGATTATCTCTCACACGGATCCAAAGGAGTATATCGGATTGGTGGCTTGATTTGGTGTTAAAATAGTGATTTCCATGCATTTTCTTAAACTTAAGTATAGATCCATTGTTCATGATGATTTGACATCCATTTTACTACATGTTAATCTATGCAAGTTCATTCATCAAGTTGTAGAGATATTGCTCATGTTTCATGCTTGTTAGATTTGGACTCTTTATTTACAAAATTGCCATTATTGTTATAATTGTTTATTAGATCATGTTTGAATGCTTGATTACTTGGATTAATGATTGACTTGATTGATTGTTATAAATTAGTTGATTGATGATTTGATTTGGACAAGTTAGTCGAAGATGATTCAAAAGCTAAGGGAAAGGCTGTTGAATTGGAAAAGCTGCTCGTGGCATATGTGGCGGATGATGAAGCTCATATGGATAGATTTGATGATGTTGATGTTGAGATGAGGCTTTGCTATGATGAGATGAAGCGAGGCATGGTATGAGATAGACTTGGTTTAATCCAGACGGGATCACTCCAAGCATGTTGATAACTCGGTGAAATGGTTCGGGTTTAAGGATAATGGTTTGCTCGAGAGGCGCTTGAGCTAGTATGGAAATAGTTGTCGAGGAGGATGACTAGAAGGCTGAGGTTTCATCGTTATTGAAGGTTCTAGCAGACTCAAAGCAAGAGTACGCTGGGCAGATTCGATAGTCCCTAAAGACTATGATTGTAGTCGAGTACTCTGGGCAGATTCGATAGTCCTAGGCACGGGCTGCGACGACGTGCGGAGTTCTGTCTAGAACCGGGGTTGCCATTAACCCTTGACGGATGGCTGAAAGAATGTGCCGGTCATTCAATTAACGGTGGTATCGAAGCAAAGATAACAGTGATAGCCAGAGTCATGGATGTTTGGTTGTATCATCATTCGGTCTCAAGAGCAATGTTTTCTAGGTGCTTATCTGATCTTGGTTTAGGCCTTGGGGGTTTGTACTTGGAAAATGTTGACCTTGACTCGAGTGATAATTGCTTTACTTTAAATGTCTGCTTTGCTATGTTTACTTCTGCTTAGTGTGTCTGGGGGCTATCACTATAGAAAGAGGTGGAGTGGGAGGGTTGGATTCCTATTCCTTTTTCCTTTATGCTCTTTTAATATGTTGTTAGTTAATTTACCGCTCATTAAGACTGTTGTCTGACTCAAGGCTTTATGTTTAACTCTTATTGCCTTGGGTTGTTCATCCATTTTGGGATGGGCAGACTAGGTAGCAGGTGACAGGTGCTGCTCTTAGTGACCGACGATGCTGATGATGAAGACGAGCTGGAGGCTTGCGTATTAGTTTCTTACTATATGTACTGGATGTTCCGCTGCTTGTATATTCTCTGAGTGATATGTAGTGAGGCTTGATGTATTGACTATTCAGATGTTTGTATTCAACTATTATGAAGCTTAATTGATGAGATTCTATTTTGTGAAGCTTCACTATATATATTCTCTATTGTATTTTATCCATGCGCTGTGAGTAATACGATAGATTCTGCTGTTTTAACTTTACCTTGGCAATCGTCCATGGCTGCCTGGCACACTTTTCAGCACACTATTTCCTTGTTCAGTGCAGGGGTCATGGGCGGTCGTCACACCAGCAGTCCAAAATTTAGTGAGATTTACTCATCTTGAGTTTTAATTTTGCCACCATTCCAATTTTAAATTAAATGGAACAAGTTCGATTTAACCTAAAATTTTCACTCGCTCCAAACATCTCTAGATCTATTCCAGCACGTAGCATTCATCGCTGCGATTCCAACACCACCCGTTTCCTCCGATTCCGACCTCGCATTACAACTTTATGCTATTTTAAAGATTTGAATATATATATATATATAAATTAATTTTCTTTCTCTTTTATTTTATTTTTTTATTTTATACAAGTACCTAGATTGGTCGTTCATCTCTGGAATTCGAAATCAAGGCCGCACCCTCTTTCTTCTTCATTCGTTCATTTCCGTTCAAGCAAACCTAATTTGACAAAGCTTTGACCAACGTTAGCTCCCCCATCGACCACCTGGAACGCGATCGACGACCACCATCTCGAAGGCCATGACGGCGCGCATCCACGACCAGCGTATCATCGAGCTCGGCCCCATGTATGCCTCGATATTCATGCACGAACGTGTGCCCTTCGTGGCATGATTATCAACGATCTACTCAATAATATTTGATTATAGCCGTTCAAACTGTAGAGCTCAACGAGCTCTTCGATTTTCATGTTGGTGATTTCTTCTAAAAGTTGATGGATGGAGAGATAAATCGAGGAGAAGGATAGGAGATTTCGGCCATTAATCTTGTATGGGTGGCGGCTACGTTAGATACAAGCTAGGGTTCACTGTTTAGCGTGCGCGCACAAATACACACACACACACACACACACATATATATATATATATATATGCACATTAATTAGTTTAATATTATTTTCAAAATTTACATGCTTTTCCGACGAACTCCAAACGGGACGTGCCGCCTGGCGTTTATAATGTTTAGCCCCTATTCCAAACACAATGGAACATATTTTGGGGCCTAATTCAATCGTATGTGGAAGATAGAATTTTGAATCGAATTAAATTATTAAATTTTCGATATTTATTTCAACGCGTTTCTATCCCGTACGACCAAACGGTAACTCCAGACGCTACGAAATTTGAAATCCGATAATAATACACTATTACGGATCCAATGAAACTAGTTTCGTCAAATTCCAAGACTATGCCCCGGAAGGCTATTTTAACTCGTCGATTAAATCGGACGATTTTCAAAATCGTCGAAATCATTTAAAATTTCAAATTTTAAAACTTACTAACTCCATTATAAATAAAATAGAATTTATATCCATATTAGAAATCATTCCAATTTATTTTAAATCAAATTTCCATTATTTACACTATTACTATATATATTAAATTCCCTATTAAATTAATATATAAATTCCAAATTTTAACTTATCAACTTGTAACTCCATTCAAAAGTCCAATATTATGATCCTAATCCAAATAGAATAAAAATCAATTTTAGCAATCATTTCCATGTCCATTTATTTCCAGATTCACCTATTATCCCAATTTAAATTATCAAATTCATATTTACCAAATAAAATTAATCGCTATATTTAAAACTTTATACCATTTCACCAATTCTTCCATATTCAAAATCAATTAATAATTCAATTTCAACATTTAAAATAAATTAAATGTTCAAAATTAAACGACCAAAATTCTGGGTCGTTACAAAAAAGTTCGGTATGCATTAGGGTTAGGAGTCCTTTTATAGTGGAAGGAATAGAGAGAAAGGTGGATCGTATCTTTTATCCTTTCTCCCCAAATCTGAGCCATCCATCTAAAATACCCCTAGCCCATCTTTTAGCCTCCCCTTACATCCTTTTTGGTCGAAATTTGCAGCCCCTTCGTGGGCTTTAAACCCATTCTAAGCCTAAATAAATACTATTAATTAAATCTAATTTAACTGCTTATCGATATCGTATATCGATCGATACATTTATAACTATTATAAATATACAATAATATTTATTCCTCAAATCATATTCAAATTTCATAATTAATATTTCATAAATGTTAATTAATTTAATTAATTTATAACAATTATAAACTAACTAAATCATTCGGTCTAAAGAGAATTCATCATTTCAGTTATGTGACTCTCGGGGGTAAATTCGGTTAGCGATTAATATCGAACTATTCGAATGTTAACGTTCACATGTCACTTAGCAGGTGGTGTGACATTTTGGCCAAATTTATCGCTTACTTAGTTTTGATAAAATCCAATTTCACTTTGTTAAGCGTTACCCGGTTTTGATATTTATTTACACCAATTCTCTTGGTCAAAACTATATCACTTTGGACTTATGAAATTTTGTAATGGTCAAAATTCCAATATCATCCGTATTCAACTCTTTAGTCCAAACATAAAGTCCTTAGTTCAATAATAACAATTATTATTAATGGAAATGCTTTGGCTAGAGACATTGACTTTGAGTTGACTTGAGTTGATTGTGATGCTAACCCCTTATAACTGAGAAGATGAATCCTCTCTTGAATGGTGCTTTACTTCCAATACTTCCACTCGACCCAAATATAGTCACTCAATGGAACGCCATGCCATGATTTTACTATAATCAAAACAGAGCTTTCATTTTATAGATCTACGGTATTCGCAACTCGAGAGAACTGTGTAAATCAGTCACATTAATATTTTCTATTTGACCTTAGTTATATTAACCAATAGGAAACTATCGAGTGAGTCATTCCATAGTTATCCAATAACTATCAGTATCGGGTGAAATTATCGACTGTCCAACATTTGGAGAGCGTTACGTACTCTAGTCTCAACAGATACATCGATATCTAGTCTCGATGCATCTTGACTAGGAACATTTAAAATGGTATATTTAATTTTATTGTGATAAATTACTCACGGTTACAACACTTTGCAACTACTATCACAAAACGTACCAATTATGGATTTCTATTAAATATACTTTTAGTTAAATTAATTAATCAATATAACCACATTATATCAAATATATAGAAAGAAAATACCTTTGATTTTGAATAAGATTGGCTATTGAGTTAGATATATGTACCAAATTACATAATTGCCCCTAGGAATATCCCTAACTCTATCATATAAGTGTATATTATTAATAAGCCAGTAAAATAACACATATGCTCGAAAACCATACTTTAACTTATATCACCTGCACCCAACAAGTCAGCTAAACATAATATAATACTATAGTTACATCATATGCTAAGGTCTCACTAAAATCTAGCTTATACCTAATCATATACTCATGATTTAACCCTAAAGTCTCAACCCACTATCGTTAAATCGTATACTAAGGACTCAACTCCTCTAAACATGTGATGATGCCAAATTGAATACTGAGGACTTAGCTCCTCAGACTATTGTATATTGAGGACTCAACTCCTCGAACTGTCATATTGTAACAACCTGCTTTTTTAACGATAGGACATTTAAATAATTTATTTAAATATTGAATCTTTAAATAATTAAAGGTCCAAAATATGAATTTTTCACATACGATTGAATTAGGACTCGAGACCACTTCTGTTGAGTTGACTTAAAATGAATATAAATATCGCTATTTTTAGAATCGGGTGAAATTATCGATTGTCGAAACGATCTCGAAATACGCGAAATTATCATCTTGGAGCTTTATCTCGGATAGCGATGAAATTTATACCATCGGGACCAAAAACATAATGTGACATGCATCGACGAGTTTCATTACAATTGGATGTCCCGTATGATCGTATGAGCTCGAAACGGATGGCGATTTATTTGAGAAATCAAATAAATTATATATATAATAATATGTACACTCACCTACTTCAACCTCTTTCATCTTTCCTTTCTTCCTCTTTCCAGTAAATGAAAATAGCTGCCCCCTTCCTTTAACCTTCCACAAATCAAATATGGAGTTATAATTCATGATAATATACAAGGTTGGATCCACAGGACTCGGGGAGGGGAGAGCTTCAAATCGGTGGTGATGTGATGTGTGGCTATGATTGCCAAAGTCAACATTTTCAAGTGTCAACTATGGTTCGGGTTTGCTGGAGTTAGAGAAAGAGATAGGCAAAAGGAAGAGCGATGTTGCGCTTCTCGTGCGATGATGAGTCAGTGGTGGCTTGATGGAGTAGTGCAGCGTTGCCTTAGGAATCGTGACATTTTGGAGCAAAGATGGGGGGAGTCAGGTTTCTTTTTGCTTCAGGGAGCCGAGCGTCACATGATGGTGATGGTCGTGGAGGGCGTGCGATGTGCGATGCGTTGGCGAAGACCGTTGATCATTTTGTCAAGTGTAGATGGAGAAACCGAGGAGGGATGATTCATGGATTGGTGGGTTTGTGCGTTTATAAACGTTCATGCATAGGCAATGTTTGGGGAAGAAGGATTAGTGGCTAATAAGGTGATTAAATTTAATTATTAGTTAGTTTAGTTAATTAATTAATATTTATAATCCATTTTCTTATAAAATTCGCATCTTTTGCATACAATGTCTGATTTGAATGCAGTTTCTTGCATTGCACTCGCATTGGAGAGCTCTACGACATGGCATAGGATTGGTAAATTTTTGTTAAGATGAGTGATATTTTCTCTCATCATATTATGATTGTTAGTATAGTATAAAAACGACGTTTTAAAATGATTTCCAACTTTAAAACATGGTTTTTAATATATTTAAATCCACGCCTGATTTTATAAAAGAATTTTAAAGCGTTTTAAAATGGTTTTAAATTGAATATTACATATGTTATTATGGACGTATTATTATTAGTAAATCACTAGAGTTAGGCCATATCGGTTGATATAAACGTGTTATATATGTTGTACATGTGAATGATAGATGTGTGTATGCTTATTAGTTGCATGTATGCTTGTTTGCTTGTGTTGAATGAAAACGGTAATCGATAGACGATATAGTGTTAGGAAATATCCCATAGGATAGAATTTCGTGCACACCGATCGATCTGAAGATGAATTACGATGGACTTAGGTATGTGCTTCGACTTTAGGATGGACGTCAGACATTTCAATTTGGTTTGCACCTAGCCATTTTGGCTAAGTACACAATCAAAGTGGTTGTTATCAACTACTCTGGAGTGGTCGTTATCTACCACTATTGAGGATGGCCGATTTGGAAAATTTTAAAGTGGACGATGAAGAGGCTTCGAGGAGCATGATGTGATGGTTCATTCATTTGTTCGACATTTGATTTTGATGTTATATATCTTCAACAAGCGGTTTTGGTGGTAAAACAAGGATGTGACCCTTAGACGCGATGGCTCGTAATGGAAAGTGATGGCTTCAGTGATGGATAGCTACTCTTCATGGCATAAAATATAGGGCTTCGTGCCAGACTTAAGGAATTATTAGAGGATGTTTAAGGGACAAATGATGATATTCTATAACTAGTGATGATGGTTGAGAATCGTCCCAACTTTAACGACTTCAGATGGGAGTGGTGTGGTGACCTAAAGATCAGATCCAAGATGCGCTCTGCTCTAGATGTCATGTGCAAAGGGAAAGTTAAGACTCGAGGGTTCGAAGAGTACTCGTAGAGTAGGGTATACACTAGGGACGTGATGGTCCTTGGAGCGTGATGGCTCTTTATTCTATATAGAAGATGTGTTTACCCTAAGATTGACATGATGGTAAGTTTATTTCTTGGCCAATTGAGTGGCATGGATTTGAGTATCGAGGAACTTGGATGTGGGCTATCGTGATGGATAGCCTAGTCTTTAACCGTGATGGCCCCATGAGTGATTTTATAGCCAATGCATTAAGTGAGTGAATGTGAGGATGGATGATGGGTGCTATGTTTGCTTTATTGATATTGGATGTCATATGATGTAGTTATCTTTGATGTAGATACATGGACACCCATTTGTACTTTAATGTATAGTACACCCACGATGATTATTATGTATAGTAGTGTATATCTTATGTATGTGCTAACTCTTTGGATGTAGGAATATGTCAGGTATGATTCTCCATAACCTATGTCCCATACATTATATTGACTTTCGAAGTATTTTAAGATTATTTATCATTCACACCAGACTGTTGTCTGACTCGAGATTTTATGCTTTGCTTCTTACTATATTGGGTAATCTTGAATGAGTAGACTAGATAGCAGGTGTAAATAGTAAATGAAGTTATGTGATGAACTAGCAGGAGGTGACGCTTTCTTTTTATATTTTGGGTTTATTATTGCTTATTCAGCTAGTATGAAACTGTGGAGACTTGACAATATTTGACACACTTATTAGAGATAGTTTATTAGTTGAGTTTATCTATCAGTTGTATAAACTTTGTTACTATTTTGTATAACCGTACAAACTTTTGTATTCCGTGGTTCATGTAGTTACTACTGTCTCGCCTGTTTTATATCTATGATGATTATTATGTTTTATTCGATGCGCTGTGAGATATATGATAAGTTCTGTGGTTGCATGATGTTTTGTCTCTTCTTCTATTTTTCTTCTTTACTTCTTTTCTTTCCTTAGACCATCGTCCTACATCGGTCGGATGCTCCAATAGCACACTATTCAGCTATATAAGCAAAGGAAGTGTAGGAAGTTATCACACATATATTGAGGACTCAGCTCATGGGACTGTCATATGTTGAGGTCTCGGCTCCTCGAAAATCATATTGGAGCACTCAACTCCTTGGACTATATCGTATATTGAGGAGTCAGCTCGTTGGACTATCATATATTCGTGGACTCAGTTCCTCGGAATATCATATGTTAAGGACAGCTCTTGAAACTGTCGTATATTGGGACTCGGCTCCTCGGACTATCACATCACCAAATACAAACCTTGTGCAACGAACTTGCCCAACTAAGACCATTTTCTAATCTATCTCAAACCATAGCAAACAATATACCAAAACGTTCATCGTCTCACTATGATTTTGACGTTGGGAATCGCACATGAAATGGAGGTCGTATATGAGAGTTATAAGCATTTTAAGTATAAGGGCATTATGGTAAGTATTTAATTCAATGACTTAATTATTGTTATTATTATTTTCCCGTTCGCTATAGTTATTCATCTAACCCGCTACCTCGATAACCACAACCAGACACCACCTTTAATTCGCAAGCGTCGCCACCATGGAGCTCCATTCATCAATCAGAGGGCACCACCAGAATAAACATGTAACACCCTGTAAAATGAATCATAAATAAATGAAGTAAATTAAATTAAATGTGATAAGGTAGAAAATGGAAATTTTATAAAAGCTGGAATTAGACCATGAATGTTATACCATTGCGTTCGTGATGAAATTCTAATTAATTTTCATATATAATTGCTAAAAATGGAGCTCAAACGAAGAAGTTATGAGCATTTGAAGTTTTCATATTTAAAATAATTTGAATAGGTTCAAATAAATAATTAATTCCCTAATTTGAAATTTTGAAATTTGAAATTAACTGTGATTAGAATTGGAGGTTAAGTAACGTTAAAAATTAGCAATTAATGTTAAAAGTTAATTAGGGTATGAAATCAATAAATAATCAAGCAACGGTAAAATAAAATAAATACCTTCCCAAAATAAGGAAAGAAGTCGACCCAGCACCTTAAGAGGTCGACGAGAGGTCGAATCAGGGGTCAACCCTAGGGGTCTGCCGCTTGGGGCATGGGGGTCGACCATTTTCTTATTGTGGAGCCTATTTTGATGAGTTATACGTTCCAGATTTATCCGTTTTTAATCTATTCTCATTCAACAGTTCTGGTGCATTTCCAACCACTATAAATTAGACCCAAAACTTTTCACTTTTATCCACAAATATTTTGGGAACAATAGCGAAACTCTGCTATTGTTATCTCTCCGAACTAGATTCAGATACTCCGTAGACAATTAAGGTAAGAATCCAATCTATTTTTTATTTATTTCTTCTTCCTCTAACTTATTCTTGTTCTATTTTCCTCCAACTATTCTGAATCTAATAAATATATATACTTCTTCCCTATTGTATGTGTATATATCAAAAAAAGAGATTATGGAAGAGATTGTGAGGCATGCAAATCCAAGGAAGGCAAAGCTAAGGCTATTTTGTGAGTGGAAACCTTAGTATTTATTTTCAACAATTGTTTAGTGTATTTCTTTTTGGATTTGAATATGCCTCAGAGATTTTGGGGTTTCGAAAATATGATGGATATAATCCCCTAAAATTCCTTTTTATTTCGATATTCCAATTCTATGTTGAGATTCTCAATTGTTTACATTAATTTAATGGAATTTGTTTCGTTTATGCAATTTTTGATAATTTCATAGTCTATTCCACTTCTTCTTCTGCTTTGGGTCAAATTGAGATTCTTTAATAAAATAAGGAATTTAGATTACAAATTCTATTCATAGTTTACACCACTTATTCTTATCTATTTCTTTGTAAAAGAGGAGTTGAATAGAATACAGGGTTTAGATTGCAATCCTTATTGTTTAAGATATTCCATTGAATTGGTGTAATAAATTGGGTTTCTATTTATTTACAAGTCTAATATTACAGTTTTGGTTATGAATATTTATTCCCTGTTTTGAATATTAGAATTCCATGAAATCTTGGGAATTTGAAGAAGGACTTGTAAAAATATTCGGTTAAGGAATTGGTATTTAACGCTAGTTTAAAGCGTAAAATCCTTGCGCTTAGAACTTATTAGACACGAATATTTATTTATCTCTATTTGCGTAATTAACATATAATTACTGCGTATATGGCATAGTTAATTTGGCATTTATTTTCATTTATTTTCCATATTAGGAAGGTAATTGATTGTTAGGTGAAAATAAGAGGAAACTCTTATATTGCCTAATTATTATTTTAAGGCATAATAAGGAAGATTCCTTAAAAGGCCTTATTTAAGAAATAGTGAGATGAGTATATATATATGGAGAGTAATTGATTTATGGCTAGTCATAGGGATGAGAGGTCAATAGAGTTACATGACGAAAGTCCGCCCTTTACTTTGAGGCTACCAGCAGTTGTGTACACTTTGATTGATGTAAGCTGTCCTTATGATAAATATTTGTAATGACGCGAGGTTAGTCAAAAATTCGGTAGGGGAAATCTGCCCAGCTAATCTAGCTACCAATTCCTACGAATAGCGGACTAATGTGAGACGTCATTATGAGTATGGGCCATAAGACGAAGGGCCTTCTTCGAGGTCTTGAGGTATTAAGTGGTTAGACCCGCCTCTTTTCCTCAGATGAAGTATTAAATGGGCATAGGGACACGTTAGGTGGTATCTCTACAGGGGTCCGCTTCTAGAAATAGGTCTTAAATGATGGGGTCTGCCTTAATTAGGTATTAAATGATCGGAGTCTGCCTACTTTCCACTTGAAGTATTAAGTGGCCTAAGAGATTCCATATGATGTCAGCTAAATAGTACCATTGAGGAGCACACTTAGAAATAGGTATTAAATGATGGGGTCTGCCTTAATTAAGGTATTAAATGACCAGAGTCTGCTTATTTTCCAATAAAAGGTATTGAGTGGCCTTGGTACCATCTTTTACATTATTAGCTATTTATGATGTATGACTAAGATATGGGATTTTAGAAACCTGCTTCTGGAAATGGATGGTATTTAGTGGTTGGATCCGCTTTCTTTCCTTATAAAGAAGTATTAAATGGTTTTAATTGTTTTATGTTCATAGATATATTCTTATTTTGAAATATACTGCCCAAGTACTGAAAAGGTAAGACTAAAGGTTTTTATTCACCAGACCCGGTTGGCATGTTTATGCTTACGTGATAGGGGGTTCTCGCACTGTGAACTGTGGCAAAGCTTTGTCTCTTACCCTTATACGTCCAATAATGTGGGTTGGCAATGTTATGGTCTGGGCAGTCGAGAGGCTGGCCATAAAACCAAGGTATATAGGATTACCATTTGTAGCCACCACCTGTTTAGGGTGAACGTTATATTTAGTATCGGAGCCTAGGTTACTAGATCAACGGGGAAAGTATATTATGTGTATGAGTGGCGTACTTATTATTTTTGAAAAAGGTTTTTCAAAAGATTTTTTGAAAACTCATACTTGAATTTATGCTTAACTCTATAAATTCCAACTATAGAAGTAGTTGCTACCATATTCCGAAAGGGTGGATGAAGCAACTTGAGTTGGAAAATAAATAGAGTTAAATTTATATTTCTTTGTAGGACCCAGGCTTTTAAATCTCCCCGAGATGGCCGAGATGAAAAATCCGAGATATCAGCCAAAATCCGAGATTTGGCAGCCTATTTAGTTATAAGTGTTTTAAATATCGCCCGAGATAGCCGAGATATTTTCCCGAGATATTGGCCAAAATCCGAGATTTAAAACACTGGTAGGACCTAGAATTCATTATCATTGTAGGCCCTATAAATATTAAGGTAAGAGGGATATGAATCGTAGATTGAAAAGTTGATAAGAAATAAATGACCTTAAGGAAATGTCAGTTAGGCTGACAATTAATACAACAAATTAACATTTATGGAGGTAACAAATGAAGGTGTTATGTATTAATAAAATATGGAAGTAAGGAAAGGAGCAAACTTCCATAAGAAGGAATACATTTATCACCATAAGGAGGAAATTATATTTTTAAAGGGTAGAGTACAAAGGCTTAAAAGAAAGAACAAATTTTACTTTTACCTTTTGGGACATAATTTAATAAAAAGGTTTCTTTGAAAACCCTTGAAAATTTTGAAAAAGCCTTTCAAAAGATTTTGAAATGAAAATCTTAGAAGTTATAAATTTTTTATAAAAAGTGATTATAGATGACTTTTAAATTATACCACCGTTTGTTTTGCAAAAGTTTGAAAAGAGGTTGTAAATTTAAAAAGGGCAGTGAAACATTTTTGGTAGGTGATTTTAATCTAAAAATTTGATGACTTGAGAAGTTGAAAAAAAAAGTTTCCATTTATTGACTTCTCAATTTAAAATTTGGTTGGATTAGAAAAGTTTTCAAAATTTCTTGTTTTTGTATTCTTCTATTTTTCTATGTTATATTTTCTATGCAATAAATTTGAAAGTTCCTCCCTCTATAACTTCTTAGAGTTGGAAATTTTTGGAAATATAAATATGACTTTAGACAGCTTTGAAAATATACCACCATTAGTTTTAGAAAAGTTTGGAAAGGTAATGCAACTTTTAAAAGTGGTGAATTTCATTAAGACAAAATGGAGGATGGTTTTAATTTTAAATTAATGACTTAAAAAGTTTTCATTTGTTAACCTTTTTAATTTGATGAAAAAGATTTCAATTTTTGGTTCTTTGATCCTTCTACTTTTCCTTGTTTATAAACCTAAAAGCTCTTTCTTTAGAACTCTTTTTAGAGGTTTATAGATAGAAATAATACATATCTTGGGATAGAGAAATAGAAAATAGAAAAAAAGGAATGTCTAATAATATAGGAAGGAGAGAATTCCCATATAAGGTGATGAAGAAAATAATGGCTGGAATTTAGGTAATGATAGAATTGTGAATTTCGGTAGATGAGATATTGAAATGAGTAATAGAGAGTAAGATGGAAGTTATCTTTATCTACTCCATCTATTTTTCTATCGTATAAAAGGTATCTTTGACCATTGATTGGATTTAAATGATGATTAATAACTGAGTTAGATGTTTTTGTATAAAGAGAAGCATTTATGTAAAGATGAGAATTTTATATGTTTTTCCTAATTTGAATACAAAAGTTATTTGAATAATAATAATATTGGATTTGATAAAGAAAAGTGTTGCAAGAGATTTTAAGAGTTTTTTAGCAAAGTTATGAGACATATTTCGTCAAATAAGAGTATGTTTTAAGTGATATGGTAATAAATATTATTGTATACTTTAGAAGGAAATAACTATTATTTTGAAATGATAACTGTGGAAAATTTACTATTTTGTAAACGATAATTCTTATAACCGAAAAACTCTTAGAAACAAAAATGGTCTAACATATTATTTTGGAAAGATAATTAAGTTTTGAATCTTTTGTGAAAAAAAATCCTATTTTCAAAAAGGAGTAAATCCTTATTTTAGTAAGCTATTGAAAGGAAAGTTTTTCATAAGTTCCTTTTTGAATAACCAAGAAAATTTTGAATGGCATAAATTAGAAAGTCTAACTTTTAAGGAAAAAAAGTTTTGGTAATGAAAGTTTTAAAAAGGGAGATTATTTTATTCCTATTGGGGAACAAATGAATTGTGAATTTTTGATAAAGGTTTTTATTAAAGTTTAAATTTTCAAAGATGGAGATATTGAATTAGATACTTCATGTTTTAAGTATTGCAAGAAATGAAGTAAATGCTTACTTTTAAATAAGTTTATTTGTATGAAAATATTTTATTTTGTGTGCAAAAGTTATGATTTTATAAAAAAATTATGGAGTAGATACGGATCATGATCTAGGTAGGATAGACTAAAGTTTTTTTAGGATATAAATAAAATAGAAATAGAATGTACAATCTGATTTGGAAATTTGAAGTCGGTCCCAAATCTCTATTTGAAGAAGTTGGTAAAGTGTAAAGATATTCCAGATTTGTAATTAGGTTATGAATTAGGTTGCCTATAGGATATGAATTTCTATATTTTAATTTTGGAGCAATTTATGTGTAATTTCCATAAATTATCCACTTCCAAAATACATATAAAAGTGCATTGTTTGATGTAACAAGGAATACACTAAAAAGGAAAGAGATGTGTAAGACATGGATATTCTTTTCCATAGTTTACACCGTCTATTTCAGTAATACGAAAAGAAATAATTCCTTATAATTTCGAACAAAGCAAAAAACTCAATTATGGTTAATTTATGACGGTAATCTTTTTGGAAGGATTGCTTCGATAAATTTAAATATGGAAATGAGTATTCTAATTGTAGAATTAGTAGTTAGATATAGGTAGCGTATAGCTACGTTAAACGACTAGAATATATATATATAGGTATAGATTGCGACTATATGAATATTAGTTAGTAATTAATGGATTAGGATTTATGGACGTTAATAACAAATTTAACGGGCAATAAATTTGTAACTAATGAGAGGAAAAGTAATCTAATGGGGACTGATTAAGGAAATTTGATATTTCATCTGTGGAAGAAAGAAACTTAAGTAATGAATGGATTTTGAAAACCTGAAGAAGGTTAAAAAGATTGAAGAAGGATTAATTGGAGATGGTCCAGTTTTGACCGTAATGATCAGCTGCTATGGATATTAATTGAAGCAAAAATGGACCATGTTTATTAAAGACCCACAAATGGAAAATTAAGAAAATGGATGGCAAGTGAGTAAAATATTAAAGATAGCCCATCTTAATTTAGAAATGGGTATTAGGACCTTAACGCAACTTATATTAACTGATAATAAATGGAAACTTCCAATAAAAATTTCTTTTGGAGTTCTTGGATTATAGTCGCTAGTTGTCTTCCTTAGTTATTGGAAAAGTGGATGATGTGGTATAAGATATATTCCCATTTTATTCCTGTGTAGACTTTATGAATGAGATTTAAACCACTTGATATATGTTGGGAAGAAATGTAAATAAGAAAATTTTATGGGAACACTTAACAAGCTATAGACCATAGGTAAAACTGGAAGTTAATGAGGAAATTAGGTTAGCAGCCTAAAGTGAGTAAATGTTTCAATCCCAAAACTTTAGATTTTGGGAGACATGAGGGATTTAGCTCACAAAATGCTACCATGCAAGGAAAAAAGAAAATGTAAAGGAAAGAAAATAGAATTTTCTATTAATCAAGGATTAAGAAGAAGGTGGCAGAAATTTTCCATTAGAAACAGTGGAACCGCAGCACTCCAACATAGGTTTATGGAGTTGTGCTTTGCATCGTTAGTGATAGGGACCCTTAGTTTACTTGCAAATTTGAAGGGGTTTGCTAGTAGCTTTAGAAACTTTATTGAATTGGAGCATCGTTTACCGACTGAAGACCGACGGGCAAACTGAAGGAATGGATGGGAACCTAGAGGATTCGTTGAGATCTTGCATTTTGGACTTTGGAGGACCTTAGGAGTAGCGCTTACCCTTAGTAGAATTCGCGTACGATTGTAGTCATCAATGGACAATTAGTATGGCACCCTTGAAGCATTTTTTTTGGAGGCCATGCAAATCGTCAAATTGTGGGTGAGAAACCATCAACAAATTCTACTTGGACCAGATTTGTATTACGAGACTTTGTAAAGTCAGAATTGATTAGGTAGCATGTGAAGGTTGTACGATTTGGGTAGTTGGAAAGTAGGCACCAGATTTATTGGGCCTTTTTCCCAATATAGTGAAAAAACAACAAAAAATTTATGTTGACTGGAGTCTATGACATTTTTGCATTTGAGGAAATACCTTCATAGTATAGCAATTGTTGTAGAGCCTAATCAATTGGTGGATTTTAAGACAACTCCAATAGCCTCCGGTGCTACTGCGTGCATCGTAAAGCATGGAACTTAGAGGCTCCGCAACAAAGAATTAGATTGGTTCGAGTACAATGGTGAGAAAATCTAATATGAGGCAAGATAACTCTTCGTCCTAAACTGTAACGACCCGTATTTTTACGGATCGAAACATCATAAAACAGTTGTCATTAGGTCGTATAGAAGATAAGCCATGTGTAGCTTAGGTCGTCTGGAAGATAAGTCGTGTGGTGGCTTAGGTCGTGGGGTAGGTTAGGTCGGGTGAACGACCTAAGGATTGGAGCGACCTATAGGAAGTTGGCGACCTAAGGAATAGGCGACCTAAGGTTTGAGCGACTTAAGGGTTTAGACGACCTAAGGGGTTAGGTCGTGTTGTAGTTTAGGTTGGTCGAGCGACCTAAGGGAGTTAGTAGTAGCAGTTGGCGACTTAAGGGGTTCAGCGACCTAAGGGTGAGTGAGTTAACGACCTAAGGTAGTTAGGTCGTGGACAAGTTAAGTGATTAGGTCGTTGAGTCTATGCTGTGTTAGTTAGGTCGCTAGACGACCTAAGAACGTTAGGTCGTGAGTGTTAGGTCGCGCGCCTGCGTTGTTGTTAGGTCGCGTGAGTGTTAGGTCGTAGGTCTTAAGTCGTGATGTTTTAGGTCGTGGAAGCGCATATGCAGTTAGGTCGTGTAGTATTAAGTCGCGCGCATGTGCTAAGTCGTTGAGTCGGAAACTGTTAGGTCGCGCATCGTGTTAGGTCGCTGAGAGTTAGGTCGGAGGGTCTGTTAGGTCGTGGACGACCTAAGAGCGAACGACCTAAGGGAAATCAGCCTATAAATAGGCGAGTTCTTCTTCATTTTCGGGATCTGGATTTTGAAGCGACGAAGTGCTGCTATTTTGAGAGCTCGAGTTCTACACTTCTTCACTTCTTTTCTCCACTTTAATCTTGTGATTCTTTCCATCCAAATCGAAGATCAAAGAGCTTAGGTTGAAGATCTTCATCCATCGAAGAGAGATTTCATCGTTTGAAGCGGAATTTTGGAGAATCGAGTTAGATCCTTCGCTGTCCAGATCTGAAGTGTGTTGCTTTTGAGGTGTTTAGGTGATTCGGTGAGTGGTGATTATCTCTCACACGGATCCAAAGGAGTATATCGGATCGTTGGCTTGATTTTGTGTTAAAGTAGTGATTTCCATACATTTCCGTAAACTTAAGTATAGATCCATTGTTCATGATGATTTGACATCCATTTTACTACATGTTAACCTATGCAAGTTCATTCATCAAGTTATGGAGATATTGCTCATGTTTTCATGCTTGTTAGATTTAGACTCTTTATTTACAAGATTGCCATTATTGTTATAATTGTTTATTTGATCATGTTTGAATGCTTGATTACTTGGATAAGTGTTTGACTTGATTGATTGTTGTAAATTAGTTGATTGATGATTTGATTTGGGCAAGTTAGTCAAAGATGATTCAAAAGCTAAGGGAAAGGCTCTTGAATTGGAAAAGCTGCTCGTGGCATATGTGGCGGATGATGAAGCTCATATGGATAGTTTTGATGATGTTGATGTTGAGATGAGGCTTTGCTATGATGAGATGAAGCGAGGCATGGTATGAGATAGCTTTGGTTTAATCCAGATGGGATCATTCCAAGCATGTTGATAACTCGGTGAAATGGTTCGAGTTGAGGATAATGGTTTGCTCGAGAGGCGCTTGAGCTAGTTTGGAAATAGTCGTCGAGGAGGATGACTAGGAGGCTGAGATTTCATCGTTGTTGAAGGTTCTAGCAGGCTCAAAGCAAGAGTACGTTGGGCAGATTCGATAGTCCCTAAAGACTATGATTGTAGTCGAGTACTCTGGGCAGATTCGATAGTCCTAGGCACGGGCTGCGACGACGTGCGGAGTTCTGTCTAGAATCGGGGTTGCCATTAACCCTTAACGGACGGCTGAAAGAATGTGTCGGTCATTCAATTAACGGTGGTATCGAAGCAAAGATAACAGTGATAGCCAGAGTCATGGATGTTTGGTTGTATCATCATTCGGTCTCAAGAGCAATGTTTTCTGGGTGCTTATCTGATCTTGGTTTAGGCCTTGGGGGTTTGTACTTGGAAAGCATCGCCCTTGACTCGAGTGATAATTACTTTACTTTAAATGTTTGCTTTGTTATGTTTACTTCTGCTTAGTGTGTGTCTGGGGGCTATCACTGTAGAAAGAGGTGGAGTGGGAGGGTTGGATTCCTATTCCTTTTTCCTTTATGCTCTTTTGGTATGTTGTTAGTTAATTTACCGCTCACTAAGACTGTTGTCTGACTCAAGGCTTTATGTTTAACTCTTATTTCCTTGGGCTGTTCATCCATTTTGGGATGGGCAGACTAGGTAGCAGGTGACAGGTGCTGTTCTTACTTTCCAACGATGCTGATGACGAAGACGAGCTGGAGGCTTGAATATTATTTTCTTACTATATGTACTGGATGTTCCGCTGCTTTGTATAATTCTCTAAGTGATATGTAGTGAGGCTTGATGTATTGACTATTCAGATGTTTGTATTCAACTATTATGAAGTTTTATATGATGACATTCTGTTCTGTGAAGCTTCACTATATATATTCTATTGTATTTTATCCATGCGCTGTGAGTAATACGATAGATTCTGCTGTTTTAATTTTACCCTGACAATCGTCCATGGCTGCCTGGCACACTTTACAGCGCACTATCTCTAGGTTCAGTGCGGGGGTCATGGGCGGTCGTCACATAAACCTTCTTTGAATTTTCTTCTCTAAAATTAGGATTTTGGTTGCTTCATGGTTGCTAGATTGGATGGTAGGAGATGGTTGCTACACTTTTTCACAACCACTTTACACTCAGGTAGAAATTTTTATGCATGTTTAGGGTATTTGCATACATACTTTCATGACACAATTACACCCTCACGCTAGGATTGAGCTTATTTTAGTATGTCTGCAATACATAATCACATTGCACTATTGGTTGAGTAGATGGTTGTGTAAATAACTTGGTTGTATAACCAAGATGTTCTTGCATGTTACGCTATTCACCCCTTGAAAGATTTCGGACGAAATCCTTTTTAAGGAGGGAAGAATGTAACACCCCGTAAAATTAACCATAAATAAATGAAGTAAATTAAATTAAACGTGATAAGGTAAAAAATTGAAATTTTATAAAAGTTGGAATTTGACTACGTAAGTTATTCCATTGCTTTCGTGGTGAAATTCTGATTAATTTCCATATATAATATGCTGAAAACGGAGCTCAATCGAAGAAGTTATGAGCGTTTGAAGTTTTCAGATTTAAAATAATTTAAATAGGATTCAAATAATTAATTAATTCCCTAATTTAAATTAACTGTGATTAGAGTTGGGGGTGAAGCAATGTTAAAAATTAGCAATTAATGTTAAAAGTTAATTAGAGTATGAAATCAATAAATAATCAAGCAACAGTAAAATAAAATAAATACCTTCCCAAAACAAGGGAAGAAGTCGACCCAGCACCTCAAGGGGTCAACCTAGAGGTCGACTCAAGGATTTGACCACTTGGGGCATGAGGGTCGACCACTTTCTTGTCGTGGAGCCTATTTTGATGAGTTGTATATTCCAGATTTATCCATTTTTAATCTATTCTCATTCAACAGTTCTGGTGCGTTTCCAACCACTATAAATTAGGCCCTAGACCTTTGACTTTTATCCACAAATATTTTGGAAACAATAGCAAAACTATGCCATTATTATCTCTCCAAATTAGATTCAGAAACTTTGTAGAGAATTCAAGTAAGAATTCAATCTATTTTCTATTTATTTCTTCTTCCTCCAACCTATTCTTATTCTATTCTCCTCCAACTATTCTGAATCTAATAAATATATATACCTCTTACCTATTGTGTGTGTGTGTGTATCAAAAGAGGGAGATTCTGGAAGAGATCGTGAGGCATGCAAATCCAAGGAAGGCGAAGCTAAGGTTATTCTGTGAGTGAAAACCTTAGTATTTCTTTTCAGCAATTGTTTAGTGTATTTCATTTTGGATTTGAATACGCCTTAGGGATTTTGGGATTTCGAAAATATGATAGATAAAACCTTCCAAAATTCCTTTTTATTTCAGTATGTCAATTCTATGTTGAGATTCTCAATTATTTACATTAATTTGATGGAATTTGTTTCGTTTATGCAATTTTTGATAATTTCATAGTCTATTCACTTCTCCTTCTTCTTTGGGTCAAATTGAGATTCTTCAATAAAATAAGGAGTTTAGATTACGAATTCTATTCATAGTTTACAACACTTATTCTTATCTATTTCTTTGTAAAAGAGGACTTGAATAGAATATGGGGTTTAGATCGCAATTCTTATTGTTTAAGATATTCCATTGAATTGGTGTAATAAATTGAGTTTCTATTTTATTTACAAGTCTGTTATTACAGTTTTGGTTATGAATATATATTCCCTATTTTGGATATTATAATCCCATGAAATCTTGGGAATTTGAAGGACTTGTAACAATATTCGGTTAGGGAATGGACATTTAACGCTAGTTTAGAGCGTAAAATCCATGCATTTAGAACTTATCAGGCGTGAATATTTATTTCTCTATTTGCATAATTAACGTATAATTACTGTGTATATGACATAGTGAGTTAGGCATTTATTTCCCCCATTATAAAGGTAATTGATTGTTAGGTGAAAATAAGAGGAAACCCTTATATAGCCTAATTATTATTTTAAGGCGCAATAAGGAAGATTCCATATAAGGCCTTATTTATGAAACGGTGAGATGAGAGAGAGAGTGTGTGTGTATATATATGTGTGTGTGTGTGTGGAGTAATCGATTTATGGCTAAGTTATAGGGATGTGAGGTCAATAGAGGTACTTGATGGTAATCTGCCCTTCTATTTGAGGCTATCAGCAGTTGTGTACACTTTGATTGATGTGAGATATACTTATGATATATATTTGTTATGATGCAAGGTTGGTCCCAAATTCTATGGGGAAAATCTACCCAGCTAATCTGGCTACCAATTCCTCTGAATAGCGGACTAATGTGAGACATCATTATGAGTATGGGCCATAAGACAAAGGGCCTACTTCGGGGTCTTGAGGTATTAAGTGGTTGAACCCGCCTCTTTTCCTTAGATGAAGTATTAAATAGCCAAGTGGACACGTTAGGTGGTATCTCTACAGGGGTACGCTTTTGAAAATAGTTCTTAAATGATATGGTCCGCCTTAATTAAGGTATTAAATGACTAGAGTTTGCCTATTTTCCACTTGAAAGTATATTAAGTGGCCTAAGAGATTCCATATGATGCCAACTAGACACTACCATTGAGGAGCACGCCTTGGAAATAGGTATTAAATGATGGGGTATGCCTTAATTAAGGTATTAAATGACCAAAGTCTGCCTTTCTCCAATAAAAGTTATTAAGTGGCTTGGGTACCATCTCTTGCATTATTGGCTATTTATGAAGTATGATTGGGATTTGGAATTTTAGAAACCTGCTTCTGAAAATGGAAGATTATGTGGTTGGACCCGCCTCCTTTCTAAAGAAGTATTAAATGGTTTTATGTTCATAGACATATTCTTATTTTGAAATATACTGCACAAGTACTGAAAAGGTATGACTCGAGGTTTTTATTCAGACCAGAGACTTGTTATTTTGACTCCCTTCTCATTACAATAGGGGTTAAGTACGTATTGATGAGATGGAGAAGCTTGGCTTGTGGCATTATTTGTTGTTATTACTTGCTTTTATGTGTACCCACGTATTTAGACAATTGTTGTAACGGATATTATCTTACATTTTTTATGGAATTTTGTATTATGACATTATTTGGTTTTGAAATAAATGGGTACACTTTGCTATTATATTTTGTTCCATCTGCTGTGAGTTCTAAAAGTTTAATTATGGCTCTATACTGTAATTTTCTTAGTTCTACCAACAACTTAATTTAGAATGGATCTAAGTTTCGACGGGCCTTTTCTGGGTCGAAATTTAAGCTTGTTTCGGGGTGGGTTGTTACAAAATGTGTCATCCCCTTCCAATCATTACCCATATCGTCGCCCAACCTGCTGCCAACCAACTTCTACTGCGCCACCTTTGTCAACAGATCTACGACAATAGGTGGTCTTGATGGATGATTAGGAACTAGCATGAGAACCTACACAATCTTCTCTACATGCCAAAGTCCTCCGATCGTTGTATCGTCGCCATTTCACCATTGGGTCGAAACGCACGGTCCTCGTTCATCGATCTTCAGACGCATTTTCTGATCAATCCATGCACCCCATCAACGAACGAACAATACCAGTGCATTTGCATCATCGAGAACTACAATTTTGAAATATAATATATCTACTTTGGAATAATTTTGTATTTCACACATTTTAATTAAAAGCGATTAACTTTCGCTAATTACAATCTGTAAAAATTCATTTTTAATCATCTAGTCATGGCATACTACATCCTAATCAGGTATATAATAAAAAATTTAGTTGTTTAGTTATTACTTATATCATTATATATTTCGTTTAAGATCATAAAAGATGAATTTCTACGTCTTATCAATGTACACACAAATATGATAAATCCCACTCATCGATTAGCCGTGCGTCTTCTCCGGTCCGAGATGAATCCTTCTCCTTCTTTGCTATCTAGAACTTTCCCCCTTGAAAATGCAAAATCTCTCAATAGCTTAGATTTATTTGCGCAGCTCTCTTCGCGGTGATCGATTCCATATATAAATTTGTTAATTTGATTTTGATTTAGTGGATTAGGAATTAGTTTAGTGATTAGGGTTTTACAAGTGGAGGCAAGATTACTAGCGCAAAAGGAAAAGGGTTAGAGGTATATTTATAGGCTGAAGAATGTAATATCTAGGCTAAAATCTTGAAATTAATATATTACGAAAATGACACTGGGTTTAACTTCTTTTGATTTCTAGCCCATTTAACTGAATTCAGCAAATTATATATGTTTTCTGACTATAAATGACATTCTGGATGTAATGGAATAGGTCTTGAAGCCTAATTCCATCTACTATAGAAAATTTATTATTTTGTCCTTTTATGTAAAATTATGATTTTACCGTTTTTAATTTAATTATTTAATTTTGTAAAATTACAGGGCGTTACAATATACAATGTAGATTTTTACTGTGACATGATATATTCATGTATTATTTCTATTTAACGGCAATATTTGGCTACTTTCACGATATTTATGTGAAAGATCGGTCCAATATCGATGATATATCTTCAAATACCAATGATTTAACACTAAAATATCACTAAACGGTATTTTAAGTGATATTTCATAAAAAGTATATATCGCTTGAAGTCCAATATGTGATATAGGCGATATATCGACGATATTATTCGATATTTACTATTTAGCTTAGACCAAATTTTTTGCCAACAGTTTCCATTTATTCAAGCCGAAATTATTGAGTATATCCAAGAAATATAGAAAATAGTTAGAAAAAAGTCAAAAACCTTAAAACCGAACTAAAATATAAATTGAAGATTAGAATTTGTCACTGTGCAGATTCTATTGCAAAATTGGAATTTTCTTTATTTTGTCTGCATTCAACCCACTTTTTTTGTACATTTAACTTTTTTTAATTAAAGACAATTTTCCTCAAAGGTACAATCAAAAAGGAGGAAACATAAAAAACTTTAGAAGAAATGAATATGAAATAAATATTAAAAAAGGTTGGTGGGAGTTTGATTATGAAAATGAATAGGAACCAAATGTTTATAATTTCCAAAAATGAAAGCAAAAAAAATTTCAACACAAATTGTGCATGCTTATTTAAGATAATAACAAAATAAGGTTGTACCGATGATTGAACCCGTAGAAAATGAGTGCTTCACTATATATCTTATGCACAACTTCTAAGTCCATGAGACATTTATCCTTATGCACAAATTATCCACTGAGAGAAATATATCAAAAATTGGTAGATGATTACAAGTAAAATTTTATGAAATATAGTAATATATATTAATCTTGGGATATTAGGTTTAGATTTAGAGGAGATAGTAAGAGAAAGGCAAAAACAATATTTCCACATGACATCGTGTAATATTGTAAAGAAATCTTATATCAATATAAAAAATTTAGATGAAAAGTTAGACTAATTGAGCATCCGAGTTGAGGTTGAGTGCCACATGCATGCAAGGCTGGTTCTTAAACTTGGCTCGCTAGGCAATCAAATAAGGTAACCCGTTCTCTTAGAGCAACGAGCAATGCATTTTTCTGCAAATTGAAAAGATGAAATCCTGGACTCTAAATTGTTTCTATCGATGCTCTCCACCCAGCGATACACCGCATATGCCTCATATTATCATCAATCTGGACTCCACCCAAAGTAGTAATCATGGGTGTTTTTCCATCCCCTCCGCGTCTTCGCAAGCTCCACTCCTTGTTGTTGGCTTGATGATAAGTAATTGGGAAATAAGGTATTTTGATATTTGAAATAGTTCGGAATTGATTGTTTATTTATGATTTATGAAGTTGATTGTTTTACTATTCGGATTGGATGTTGGGTGATATGTATTGGAATTGGATTGTTGTTTATTTATTTGACTATGTGATTTTAATTTTTATACTCTAATTAAATAATTAATTTTATTATGATGATTAAATGAGTCAAAATAAAATACATTTTTGTACTTTGAAGTTTTGTTTTTAATGTTTTTTCCTTTATTAACTTGAAATATATAAAATATGATGCAAATGATAAAAATCAAGCTAGATTTATAAAACAAATTAAAGGTCCGGCTTCCAAAAGCTGGAGAAGTTTTCATTGAATAAATTGATATATCAAAGATGTCATATTATGTTTGCATTTTACTTTATCTATTATGCATATTGAAATCATCTTGTTATGTATATAAATTTAAGGAAAACATTTCACAATATTATAATATCATTATTTTTAATTTTCTTACTATAGAAAGCAATAAGGTTTGTACTCCTCTAAGGCAACCCAAAGCATAAAACTGACCCTACATGCATGCGCTGTCATCGTTGTCTATATGATCGAGCCTAGTCAAGTTTAAAACGATTGACTATATGTGATATATAAATATTCATATTTTATTCTTGTATAATGATCATATTTTTTGAATGAAAATACATGTCCATTTGAAAAATTATAATCGTCAATATGCAAGAGATGCAATGCACCTATAACAACTATATTTTAGATCTTTTCTCCGAAAATATATTTTTTGAAATACCCCTCAAAATCCCTAAACAGAAAATTCCGTTTGAACCCACTCTGAAAATCTTGGACTACTATCTATTTCTGTAGTTCTCTTACGTTGCTACTTTAATTATTTATTATAACACCATCAACAATCTTATCTCTACATATTCATAAGATAGTTTATGGTATTTCATTGTATATAGAATGCAAACATATTATAACTCAAACGTACTCAGTAGCAAATGCAATTATGGTTTTTTAACGAGTTATGTTAAAGTAAGGCCGGCTTAAGATACTTTGAGGCCGTTGACATAATTAACCCAATGTATGTTTTATTGGGTAATGTTTTCATGTATCCACTTATGAAAGTCCATAATTTATTTTAATTATGGAAGAAAACATGTAAAAGCAGAGTGTATAAGTTACTAAAATTTTATACTTTTTTAAAATTAAAAAGGAAAATATGTAAAAATAGAGTGTACTCGTGTATATATATATATAGTGGAAATTTAAGACATATCCCTCTTTTCTAAACTTATTTGTTTTACATCCTTCCCTTTTAGACACTATTTTCTACATCCAACGTTTTTGAATTTTTTTTTACTTCTCTTGTTTCCAAATTTAAAAACGACCGCTCTGACGTGTATTATGGCGGTTATGAGTTACGGGTGTATACCCTAAGAGCAAATATGAGGTTGGTAAAATGACTCAAATACCCCTGTGAATTTTTATAAAAAAATAGGGATGTAATTAATAAAAGAAAATTAGGAGGGATTTAACGCTAAGTTTTAATAATCATATGAATGTATGCCAAAATTTTCCTTATAAATATATATACTTCATTTTGAATTAGGGAAGAAGTTTTGTAAAAATTGTTAGTATGTTAGGCATTGGTTTTAATGATAACAACCATATGATATTATACAAATATAGATACTAATGTTTTTATCAAGTTATATTAGTATATAGTGTAGGATATTAGACAAGTATTGATTAAGAAGGCCGTACAGTATCAAGTGAAAATTCAAGAGGCTAATATAGAGATTCAAGAGTTAGAGATTGAAGACTCATGAGTAATGAAGAACTTAAGATTTCTCAGATAAATTATAGAGCCATAGAATTTTTATTAAAACCCTAATAGCACTTCTTTAATCTCTCTCTTTTTATTTTTCCTTTTCAAATAATTTTCAATTTCAAATATCTTTCAAAAATATTTTTTAAAAGTGTTTTAAAATATACTATATTATTTATATTTAGGGGATTTTAGGCTCAAGGAAAAAGTTGTAGAAAAATTTAGTTTTAGAGACAAGCAGTTTGCATTTTAGGCTGAAGGACACTTTTTAGTGTAAATCACAGAATGATAGTTGTAACTATCATTTTCTGTTTACACTAAAAAGTGTCCTTCATACTAAAAGGCAAACTTGCTGTCCCTGAGACTAAATTTTTTCGCAACTTCTTCCCTGTGCCTATTTTCCTGTTATATTTAAACTCCTTTATATACTTAAAAATGGTTTTAAAAGAATTCTTGTTTTCAAAATAATTTTTCAAAATGGCCTCCAAATTATTTCTTTCTTTTGATTTTATTATATTTAATATACTTTGAATATTATGCTTTGTTATAATTTTAGTTTTTAAAGATTTCTAAATATTTATAAGTTTATTATAATATTTGTTATTACTTTAATTTCAAATATATTCACTTTTACATTATATTTATTATTTTCAAAAGAAATTCATATTTAAATCCTTTATATATTTAAATATATTTCTATAAAGTTTTTTCAAGTTTTAATATGATTAAAATATATATAAACTATGTTTAAATGATTGTATAAAGTATCAAAATATTCTACAAAACTTATTATATTCAAAACAAATTTAAAAAGACTTTTTCAAATTTTCAAAGGGATATGTCGACATACCCTAACCCCATATGTCGACATATGGACCACAGATTTCAAAATTCAAATTTGAATTGAAGTGTCTCTTCGTCGTATCTCTTCGCAAATAGACATGATTGTTGTTTCTCTATAAATAGGAGTTAAATCAACGAATTTTCTTTAACTACTTTCTCATATTTTCTCTCCTCTTTTACTCTCTTGCATTCTAAAAGAAAATCTACTCAAAATATTCTCAAATTCAATCAGAATCAAATTCAAACTCCATTGATTTGATTCTCCATTGATTACTCTTTGATTTCTCTCATCTCTCTCACTCAAATAAGATCAAAGTGCTATTCAAGAGGTTATAGGATTATTTGTAACTCTATCAAATCATATTGGGTGTGATTGTAGCCTGTGTAAATCAATTGGGCGTGCTTAGTAGATCGGAATCTAATGGCCGTTCTTGTGACCCGTGTAAATCAAGTGGCTCTACCCGGAGGTTGGAAAGTCTGGAGGGTGTGTCTCATTGCCTTGAAATCGAGATTGTATTTGTTTTTGCTATTTGAAAAGAAATCTGCATAAGGAATTGTACAAGACTGGATGTAGGATAACTTCAAACCAGTGTAAAATCCTGGTGTGTTCTTTCCTTTTTTACCACATTATATTTATCTGTGTTTGAATCTATGATTGTTAATTGCATTGTTTAAACTATAATCTTAAAAGAATTCAAAACGATTCAAAAAAATTATATAAACTCTATTCAACCCCCCCCCCCTCTCTAGTATTAAATTAGCCTTAAGATCCATCTTCCGCTAAACAACATTTAGTATCAGAGCATTAGTTTACAAAGTATTCATAATTTTGATTTTTGAAAATTTTTAATGGCTAACAACACGGTTAGTAGCACTGTTGATCCACTTGTCAGTAATTCATTTGTAGAAGGACAATCTACTACTAGACCTCCACTATTTAGTGGCAGTAATTACACGTATTGGTCATGTAGAATGAAAATATATTTACAATCAATTGGTTTAGACATTTGGAACATCACACAAAATGAGTACACTGAGCCCGAGACTAATTTTTCAACTTGGACTACTGACCAAAAGGTAATTGCATAAAGTAACTCTAAAACCATGAATATTTTGTTTTGTTCATTTGATAGAAATGAATGTAATAGAATGTCTATCTGTAAGTCAGCGTTTGAAATATGGAGAAAATTACAGGTTACACATGAGGGCACTAGTAAAGTCAAACAGACCAAAATTTCTATGTTAATCAGTTTCAATTATTTAAAATGATTCCAAATGAGTCAATTTCTAATATGTATAGTATATTTCAAGATATATTTCATTCACTAATTGCACTTGGCAAAAGTTTTTCTAAAGAGGGTCAAGTTAGAAAAATCCTAAATTCACTTACTCCTAAATGAGACCAAAAGACTCTTGCGATTGAAGAGGCTAATGACATTAGCACTCTAAAAAATTGAAGAGTTAATTGGTAATTTAATGTCATTTGAAGCACAAATGCACCGTAGGAAAGAAAGCAAGGCAATAGAGAAGAAATCCATCGCTTTCAACACAACAATAGATGATCTGGATTCAAACAACGATGATGATGAGGAAATCGCTTTCATGATAGAAAATTTCAGAAGTATAGAAAGATGAATAATCTCATGATATATGATAATAAAAATCCAAGTGGAAATAGTAGCGGTAATGGCACTAGATGCTTTAATAGTGATGAACTTGGCTATATAAAAAGAGACTGTCCACATCCTGAGAAATTGAAAAACACACCAAATACTGAGTCGTCTAGAAAACGAAGAAGGATTTATGCTACAACAGTAGACGATTCAGATACTTCCTCAAGTGATAGCGAACCAGATACAAAAAATGCTAATATCCTAAGCACATCCGTCCTTTTTCATCTCTTGTGAACAAACGCACAAGAGTTCCTTTAGTACACGCCACTAGCTTTTTAACCACTTAACCGAGAACAGTAAAATCACACAATTCATGTGCCTCACAACGACATTTAATGAGAAGTTTGGAGAAACAAAACTAAAATATGTACGCATTTAAATTAAAATTTTGAATTTTAGTTGTTGATTGCTAGGAATAACCTATAGATTAATAATAATACAAATGTGTGCATATATTTTAAATATTTTATACATATGCATATTTTTTATAAAATACTAAATAAAATTATATAAAATATATTTTAATTTTATTTTAAAATTATTTAGCGTACATATTAAATAATAATTATAAGATAATTATAAGTATAGATAAATAGGAATTATTTATTGAATTTCTCCTTTTGAAAATTTTGACATATATGTCAACATACCCTACATGCAAATGTCGACATATGTAGACATATTTTAATTTCAAATTCAAAATTTGAATTTTCCTCCACCTTTTCACCAACTCCTATGTTCTGAAAAGATATCTCTTGACCAGAGAACATGTCCTTTGATTCTCTATTTATTTACACTATCTCCATCCATTCATTTTTCACTTTCGTTTTCAAATTCAAAAATCATAAACTCTCTTATCTCTTCAAACTATTCTTCAACGGCATCCTCAAGCAATACTAAGGCAACCATGAGGCTTTCTAAGAAAATAAAGAATATCTTTTTAATGATCAAGAAGCCATGCAAGCCTACATTGAGTATATATCTTTTAGTAAAGTCTTTCCCAGAAGATTTTCTATTTTTGAAGATTTTCCTACTTATGACCTTTTTAATCTTTGTTTGCAAAATGAAATTCTTAGTTTATTGGACGTTTCTCAAAATGATTTCGTTTGTTATCCAAAATTGGTGAAGATGTTTTATGAAAATTTAATGGAAAGTTTTATGTTGGAAGAGAAGGAGAAGTTTAGAGTTGTGTCAAGACTCAAGGGACACAAATTATTTTAAATTGTGAACTTTTGGATCACATTCTTGGATGCAAATCTAGTCGAATAGACCTTTCAACTTTTCAAATTGATTTTCAAAACCATGAAGTGATTCATGACATTTTCGAAAGTGATGATGATTTCGAACTTAAAAACAAAAACTTTCATCCAAAAGCAAGAATTTTAATCCTTCTTTTGCAACAAAGTATCATTCCTAGAATGGGTAATTATAATAACCCGACATAATAAGTTTTCAAAGCTCTTTTCGCCATTTATGGTCAATACGGTATAAATTAGTCTCTAGTCATTTTGGATGAACTTTTTCCTAAAATCCTTCTAAACATGAAAACACGCTATTTCATGGTGTGTATCTTACTCGAGTTTTCAATTATTTTGGTGTTAACCTTAAAGGAGAGGAAACAATTCCTCTAAAAATATTTAACAAGGCCAACATTTCACTTATGCACATTTCACCCTTTTTCATGCCTTATGAAACGCTTGTGGAAAAGGAACAACGGTTGGTTTGGGAAGAGGAGCAAGATATAGGAGAAGAGGAAGAAGAAGGAGAGGAAATGGAAGTCGAGGAGGAAGAACAAGAAGAGGATGTGGATACTTCCTTGGAAAGTATCAATATGCCACATAATCCATCCAACAATGATCTTCTTAAAAATCAAGAGAAGGTCATTCACAACCAAAGAAAGCTTAAGAAATCATTCTCAAAGAGATTTACCTCAATTTTCAACAAAATGGGTAAATTCTTTGGAAATATCATCCGCAAGCTTGGTGGTTCTTCTTCATCTTCATCCACATCTTTCTAGTTGTTTGTTTAAGCTATCTTTGTATTTGGATTTTCTAGTTTTAAGTTTATGTTGAATCTCATGTACCTTCCTTTTTATTCCTTGTACTCCTCCTTATTATCAATGAAAATTCTATTTCTTACTATTATATATTGTCAATTATCTTTGAAAGTCATACAAATATAATAGTATAGGCCAAAAGAAATAGAATTATAAAACAAAGTAGTTTGAAAAATATAGTACATATGTCGACATATGCAAATCATGTATGTCGACATATAACGGCCAGTTTTCAAAAAAAAATAAAAAATAAAAATAAAATAACTACCAAACACCAATTCATTTCAAACGACTTCTTACCCCTTTATATAACTATTCACTCCAGAAAATCATTATTTTCAATCTCTATCTTCACTCTCTTTCATATATAAACTTATCTCTTCAATAATGGCTTCTCCACATCAAAAACTTTGCAAAAATCTTGAACAAACACTTGAATCGTTCAATAATTTCCTTACTTTCATTCTTAGAAATCAAAGACCCTTAAAACTAAGCCAAATGCAGATGATTAAAGAGCAAGAGAAGCATTTTGATGCTACTTGATGAATGATTTCTTCCCTTACCAAAGAAGAACCAACCAACAATACAGAATGTGCCATCAACAAAGCTGATGAAGATTTGGATGCCATCAAAGCAGATCCAATCTTTGGCGCTGATGGTTGGGTTGAAGTTCCTCGAAACGTCTAGTTAAATAGGTTTGGATTTATAATAAAATTGTGTAATAATATATTATTACAATACATTTTGTGGATTGAATTGATATGTGTGGATTGATTCGTTTGACTTTGTTTGATTTATGATTCATTTGTTTGATTTACTTGGATTGTTGTGATTAATACAAGTTATTTATGTCATCGCCTATCATTATTATCACTTATCACTACAAGAAAAACCGTTTTTAGTAGCATCTATAGCCAGCGTTTGAAATGTTAATGTTACTATAAACACTAGGCCTGGTCTATTTTCGCTAAATTTTACCGCACCCGCCTTTTTTTTCCAAATAAACGATTATAGAAACTTATTCCCAAATCCTTCTTTTTCCCTCTCCTCTTCTAAATCATCCATCAATCTCCCAAACCATAGTATATCTTCACTTCTTCGTTACATTTCCTTCAACGTCGATCTAACTATATCCACGTCATTGATTACCCCTCCTTCAAAACCATAACTCGATGCGATCACTATTTCTGCACAAACCCTAAACCATTAATCTAGTTGGCTGCGGTTCACTACTAAGTTGAAGTTGACCCCTATTCCCAGTCAAAGTCGTTTTGCATAGAAGCCCTAATTCCCATATTCAGTCCGTGATCAACCTTAATCGAGTTTAATCCAGCCCAACTTGTAAGGTATGATATAAATATGTTCAACTAATTTTTTCATTAAGCTTTTTAATTTTTAATGTTTCATTGTTTAAGGTACATTGATTCAGAGATTTTCCTTTTCTCAGAGAATAGGAAAATTGAATTTCGATTTTCCTATTCTCTCTGATATAACTTTTCACTTGTTGTGATGTGATATAATTGCATCCTATAATGAACGATAGTTATCAAAAGAATGTCAGTTTAATATTTATAATAATTGATTAATGATCATATTTAAGTGAATTAGTAAATATGAATTTCTTCATTTGAGCTAATTGCCTTTTATTTTAATTTTTAATCTATTTATTTACAATTGAAGATAAATAAATAGCTTTAAATGGCAATTTTGTTTCTAATATCCTTGACTATGAAGTTGAAATCGGTTGAGATTTGATTTTGGCATATTAAAAGTTTAATCACCCTTGGATATACAAGCCAAAGTATCCTGTATAAGTTTTGAAGTAAATATTATAAGTTTGAAAATTGATTGTATACTTAATCGAGCTTTAAAAATTAATTGATTATTAAATGATGCTACACTACTATAGATTTTACAAAAAACATTATTAACAGCCGTTGTTCATATTATTTAATCTAACAAAATTATCATCTGAAATATCCATCCTTTTTTAGTTTACACATATGTGCATGTGTCAAAATCCTTGATAAGCCTGCTTTTAAATAGGCATGTATTCTTCAGTGTTAGATTTGTTTGTGCTTAGTGCTATTTACTTCCCTTTATGTTTTATGTTAGAGTTTCAACGAAATAAAAAAAATGACAATCCATATTAGGTGTACTTTTTGGATAGTAATAAATGAAATATATTTGGTACAATAATTAATGAAATGTATTATTAGGACACTAATTAATGATATCTATATTAGTTGAATTGAAACTCTTAGGACAATAGTAAACATAGCATATTAATCTTATGTTGGGTCGTAATTATTTTTGGTTTCGTCGTTGGTGTTTGTATAAGTGACAACTTGTTAAAGCCAATGAGATTTATTGTTTCTATTTACTTGTAATAATGGTTACTTCGAGTAATGCTATTGTTGAAGCAACAATGTGCATTGTTGCTATTTGGTAGAACAAAGAAAATTAATTCTATGTTTTTTTATTTTGATCGAATTTTATATGCATGAAGGCTGCATATGTATAATTTTCAAATGTGTTACAGTAACAAATTTTAAGGTTTATCATTCACAAAAGTCAACGTTACACATATCATTTAGTACTATTGATATGTAAATGACTTATGATGCACACTTTATCGACATTCATACAATATAGCATGCTTTAAAACAAATAGTATAATCAATAACATGTCAAGGTCTTTGGTTCCATCAAAAGGAGAAAAACACAACATAGTACTAACAGAGATTAATACTAAAAAGAAAAAGGATAAGTGCTTAATAGATAGATAGTAGCTTAGCTAAATAAAATAGACAAATAATTGGCTTTTGAATTATGAACATCTAATCTAAGCCTATAAACCTATGTTTATCTGCATAGACCTATCATCAACTTCAATCAAGATTGTAACATTTCTATATTTATTGTAGTAAAAAATATTCTTGCAATAAATATACTACATGTATATACTGTTGTTGAATAGTGAAAATTGGTACTAATACTTAATAAATCTGGGTTGAAAGGCTGAGAGTAGAGCTATAAGGGAGCTTCTGCAAACTAGCATTTATTATGAGGTGAAAAGAACTGAAGTTCATTTGTTTATTGATCATTGATCAACAATTGGATCTAAAATTCTGAATTCATTTCCTAGAACTGTTTTTAGTTATTGGAGATACTATTAGTGGATTTTTCAAGTGGGAAATTAATAGCAAAGTTAGAATCTATTATGGGTATCATTTTAATATTGTTGTTGTTTTTATGGGTTGAAATGAATGCTTGTAGCATTAGGTTATTTTTTTAATATGGTGGATGCATGTTGATTTAAGAGTAATTATTCTTTGATGGTATAGTCTTTTAATCTGGTTGTGAAGTAGAAGTAACATAACAAAAATCCTAGTTCTATTGTCAAACTTGTATAAGTATTTATGTTATTGTTCTAATAACATTTAATTTCCTGGTTACAAGTAGGTGTATGCTTAAGATTTATTGTTTGGCATACCTTTCGAGATACTGGAGTATATTAAACTGGTAAAATAAACTATGTTCATCTGTTACTGATAGCTTATGTCTGGCTTGTATACCTAATAAGAGGTAAGTATAAAATATGGTTTAGAAATACAAGTATAAAATATGCATGAATATTGCTATATATAGTATGTTGTTTCATTTGATTTGGAATTCTTTATAATTTGGTCATTACTGTGTACATTAATTTGCAAGCATTTCTTCCATTACAATGTGTAACGACCCTTAATTTCGCTACTTCGAAAATGAGATATTTTGTTTATTTTAAATTTAAAAAGGGTTTAAAACTTAAATAAATATGCATATATAATAAATAATAATAGAGAAATTATTTATTCTTATAGTTAATAATTAAAAAGTATAAATTTGGATTTTAGAACAAATCAGCAAAAATTAAGTTTTGTTAAAAATAAATAAAAGCTTAAATAAATGGATTGAAATATTTATTTGGAAAGTTAAATCTTATTAAAAACACCTAATAAAGAGTATAAAAGTAATTTAAAAGATTTAAAAATATGTTAATAATCGTTTTACAAAAATAACCAAAATTTATCGCATTTTATCAGTTTTACATATACTATAAAAATAGATATTTTTGTATTATTTAAATATGATTTTAAAATATGAATAGACATGTTTTAATTTATTTAAAAGAAGTAAAAAGTTTGTTTTTAAATTTGGTTTACATAAATGAATAGTTTAACTAAAACGTCAAAATGTGACCGTAAAACATTTCGTCGATTAAAAGTTGTCGCAACGTTGTTGCACCTTTATTTTCTTATATATGAACATATATTCAAATAATATAAGTATTAATTAATTCACTAATCAAATTTACTTTTACTAAATATACTTAGAAAATTCTAGAATTTCATTAGGAAAAAGTAAGCACAAAATTCCAAAACATGTCAAATCAAACCAAATATAATTATTACTTTACTTTTCTTACTTCTTAAGTGAAAGTGACATAAAGCATGATTTGAAATGTGATGTTAAGTATTGAAAAAAGTAAGGTTTCTTAAAAAGTAAGTAAAGGGTATTTTGGTCATTTTAATTAATAATATTTTATTCCAAACTTTTTTCTATAAATAGCCATGCATACCTCTTCCATTTTCACACAAATCATTCTCTTCTTCTTCTTTTAAGCTATTTTAATGGCTTCTCTCTTTAAGAGAGGTAGGAGGGTTAAAAATAGTGGAGTGCTTAAGCACTAATCCACCTGTTACTCTCTAACCTCTTCTTAATTCACTTCTTCTTCTCTTCTTAAAAATGGCCTTAGGCCGTGAGTTTGGGAGTTGATAGGGGGAGGACGTGAGCAATATGGAAGGGGAAGGCTATGGCCAAGAGCAAGAAGGGATGTGGGGTGGTGGCCGAGCACTTGGAAAAGATGGAAGAATGTTTAGGTGGTGGTTTAGTGAATCGTTGAATTAAATGAATGTTGGTAGGAAGTTAAACGTTTTGATTAGAGGTGAAAAAATTCTCACCGCTTTTAAAAGATCGTATTTTTATTTTTCTATAATAATTATCTTATGACATATGCAAGTATACACCCCTTTAAAATATTGTTATGGATGTTTGGTTATGTTTGTGTTATGTTTGAATAAGTAGCAAGTGTTTATGGTTGTGATTATTTATCATGTTAGTTTATGTATGGACCATAATTATGTTAGTGATAAATGTTAACTCGATTATGCTCATTTTGATCTAGTATCCCCTTTGTTAAATAAGACCCAATTTTGGTGATATGATATACTTTGGAAAAATAAGTCCCTTTTAATTGGAATTGAAATTAAAGTGGAAATAAAAGAGAATTTGAAATTTGAAGTAAAACCGAATTTAAAAAGGAAAGTTAAATTGAAATTGAAATTGAGAAGAATAGTGAAATTTAAATTTAAATCAATTTTGAAAATTAAAATTGAGATTAAGGTTGAAATTTAAATTAGAATGGAAATTAGATTTGAAATCTAAGTTTTAATTTGGTTTAATTTGAAGTTAGAATTTAAATTGGAATTTAAAATTTAATATTAAAATAATAGGAATAAAATAATATTATAATATGGAAATAATGAAAATACATTTTAAATACTTTAAAAAGCGAAAATATTGATTTAAATTGATTTTGTAATGTTTTATAAGTAATAAAATCTAATTTCAATAGATTATTTCAAGTATTGAAAAATAAGTTAAAACTAAGCGCGTCGCGCAATAGTAGTTCGCTATTTCGGGCCGAAAAGTTCAACCTAGTGTATAGAGTGGAATATAGCTCGGAATTCTTCGAGATAAGAAAATTCTAGACTATTATATCCATATCTTCTAAACAAAGGAAGAAAATTAAAATTGCGTTAAGTATATTTTGAAATATGTCCAAATCAAATTTCTAGAAAAATCGCGCTAGTGCAGTTAAGTGACCATAACGGGAAATCCGTTTAAATGAACGTTTTTAATTATGAAAGAATATGGAATAAATTTGGTAAATCTATTTAAATAGTTTAGAAGATATTTGGAATGGAAAATATGAATTTTTAAATATTAAAAAGTGGTTTAAATCAAATAAGCTTATATAGCACTTTTCGTAGAACTTTTATGCTGCGAATTCTATAACCTTTTTGAATATGAGTTTAAACGTAACGATTTTTCCAAGAATCTATTGTGAATGTTTTTAAAAGGAAAAGTAAGCGTTTAAAAGATAATTTGGAATCTTATAATCAATGCCAAAATAAAGCAAATAACTGAGTAGGAGGAACCGACTAGTACATTTGTCCCGCCTGTAAGATCTGGAAAGATAAAACAAGGTGTTTAACTAAGGTTAGGGATGGAGCAACCAGTGCCCTGAACTTACCTGGCCTCTGTTTTCTCTTCTTAGGCAAGGGGTGGAACAGATCGAAAGGAAAGCCCGGATGCTCTAAAAAGATTATATTCAGTTTTCCAAAATAAAAGAAGATTAGTATTATCAAAAATTTAAGCAAACTTCAAAATGAATAAACTACAACTTGGATTGCATAGAGATAATCTTCTTATACTTGGTGTTAAAATCCGAAGAGGGAACTCGTCCTATTTGTGGAATTTAAAAGGTGATCTCACCGTTATTCCGCCCATAGCACTTGTTGAATACAGAAATTGATATTGGTTAAAATTAAAATGATTTCTATGATCCTATTTACGCAATAATGTTTGCTTAGATTGATTTTAGGGTTTACAATAAACGATGTCTTAAATAACATTGTTTTTGACCCATTTAAAAGTTACGGAATATGGATCGATGATAAGTAAGGAAATTTGAAATATTATCCAAAGCAAAAGAATGAATTAACTTAGAATTACTCTAAGATAAAAAGAAGAGATTTTGTAATCATCCAAAAAGAATTAAAGTGAAAAGAGACTTAACAAATCCTGTATACTCATATTCACTTTATATCGGTGATTGGATTTCGAAGTAACCGGGGTCGGATTTGGGTGATTCCTATCCGAAACCCACTTCGAACCAATTTACATGTTCGAAAAATGAAGACCTGATAGAGAGAATGAAGAATGAAGACCAGGGGTTTTCGGGATGAAATGATTGCTTGTTAATAATTATGGTTAGCTCCCAAATACTAAGTAGCAGCGGTGCTTTCATTTATGAAATTCTTTGGGTTGCAAGGACTTCTTGCTACTAATCCTACGGCTAATTCCCCACAGGATGTGGTAGGAGTGTACCTTCGGTTTCGTTCAGTCCCAGAACGAACTTGTATGGATGAATGTCTAACAGTGCATTTTCTGAGGTTACGTACATTGGTTTTTACAAACATACATCTGGGGTGGCGGAGAAGGCAACTTCTCTTAGCTTAACACCCTCCTTGAGACATACGAGCTCAAGGGTTGTATTTTTGTGGAAGGCAGTTAGTAGTCAATGGAAATGGCAATGTGGCATTCAGAGATGTGATATGTGCTATGTGAAAAGGTAATTGTTGCCTCGAGCCTCATCAACCGGAAATGACCGAAACAGGGTTAGATGCGGCAAGGCTAAGTGGGTCATTCCCAATTTGGGGATGATTATTCTTTTCTAGATATATTTCTTCCCTCTATGATGTTCTGGATGTAATAATGTGATATATGGAAAACGAGGTAACGACCGGGGGATGATATATTCGGTACTATCTAGTTACAGAGATAGGTCGGTCTTGTGTTGGTAGAGGATCCTTTGTGATGGTCCTCGGTACATTTCTCTAGAGATGTACTGCTGGAAGGTAGTCCCTTCACCTGGTCATTTGTATGGAAATTCATTCTCCAATAAGAACCTACGGACTTGATTGTAAACCTATTATGCTGGAATTTCATAATGGTAACAATTTCGGCTAAGATTTTTGCAAATGTTTTCAAAGAATGTCATTAAAAATAATATCAAATGTTTTGATATATAAAAGTGTTTTAGTTATCATAAGGTAAAAACCCATCCATGTTTATGTGTGGGCGTGGTCTTATGAGATACTCTTTCTTTTCAAATGATTTTATTCAAAGGCTGATATATGACACTATCATTTGTTATTGAGTTTTTCTCACGCTGGTTTATCAAGCCTGATCCGGGTATTTTCAATACTCGGGTCAGATCCGAGTAGTTTCAGGTTTAGTCGAAGACGGTTGGAGTTTCCAGAGGAGAGCTGGAGATATTCATCTACGTATGGACATATTCTATTATCCGCTTTTTTTTATTTTGTTTGATGTGTGTCAGAAATTGTAAGGACAGATGTTTATAACTGTCCAAGTTGAATTTAGGTTAGACTCTGATATGTGTATTTTAAAAAAATGCCATTGTAAAGATTTTTGTTCAATATTATATGTTATTCCATTCGTGTGAGATTCTGTTCTGCCTTATTTTTCTTTTTACCCTTCATGTTCCGTCATTTCGTTCAATTTAAGTTGGACATGTGTAGTTTATTGTCAACTTAAAGGGTACGGAAAAATGGGCCTTGACATTTGGTATCAGAGCTTTTGGTTAAGCGAATACTGAAGCCTGATAGGGGTAAGTCTTATCAGAGATAGGATTAGTAATATCCTAGGATGAGTAACTCATTAGAGATAGGGTTAGTAACACCCTAGAATGAGTTATGAGAGTGTTATATATACGAGCGTGTATTTGTTAATTTTATAAAAGTGATTTTGTTTTAAAGAAATTGGTAAATGAAATAATTTTACCTTGGGTTTATATTTTAAATATTAAAGGGGATATTATTATTTTGGTTAGAAATTAAGGATTGTTTGTAATTTAGCATAGTAAAACTAAAATATGAATAACGTGTGATTATAATTGCACGATTTGACTATAGATATTCCATATAGAATCAATTAGTTGAAAGCTAGAATTTAGAACTTTAATCATATACCCTTAGATATTTAGTATTAAGAAATAATAATGATTAAGTGATTTATCATAATGGATGGATTTAAAATCTAAGTACAAATATCTTGTGAAGTAAAAATTCACAATTTGACTATAAGATATTTGATGACAATATTGAAGCTAGAAGTTGTAATTGGAGAAAGTAAAAAGAAAATGCATACTTAGAAAAATTCTTATCAACAAGATAGAAAAAGATAAACCTAAATTGAGACGTTTTGTAAATATAATATAAAAGGGTAAGTTCTATAACTTATAAAGGAGAAAAGATACTTTGAAATTTAGACACTTTGATTAGGTTAAAATAAAAGTGAAATTTAGGAATAAGAGATATAAATAATATCATCCTAATATAAAAATCTTAATTAGCGATACATTTATGGTAACATTTGTAATTCAAAATGAAGTAAGATTGGAAGTGGATAGTTTAAAAAAAGGGGGAAGTTTTGAATAATATGGTTAGTAGGTTGATTGTTGGATGAAAATGTTTAAATAACAAATACCATGTGAATTAAGTTTCACAATTTGACTATAAGATATTTGATGGATTTAAGGTTAAGAAATTTGATTTAGAAATGGATAGGTAAATAAGTTTAGTAGATAATCACATAATTAAAAGAAAAAGGTGTACACTTAGTAAAGTTGTCTTATTAATACGAGTACATATGCACGCCCAGGTGGGCCTGCATTTAACTACAATGTGCATGCATTTTTATTTGTACCCGTGGAAGTAGATTTGATAGTAGCATCCCCACATTTGAACGCCGCCTAGGTAGAAACCACTATTTTTTTTGTTCAGACTGCAATAACTTCTTCATACTAACTCGGAATCAGGCAAAACTTCGACCGATGAACTCCTACATAAATTACAGACAATATGGTACACTCGGATACTTCATCTTGTGAATGCACACTGTAGTTCTCCAAGGGGACTGACAGTTTACTTAGAAAATAACATGGCACAACATCCTCTTATTTGAACTCCGCCTAGTGCAAAAGCCGCTATTTTTTTTATTCAGATTGCTATATTTTCTTCGTACTAACTCGGAATCCGGCGAGACTTCGACAGATTAACTCTCACCTAAATTACGGACAATATGGAACACTCGGATACTTCATCTTATGAACGCACACTGTAGTTCTCCATGGGGACTGACAGTTGTACTTAGAAAATAACAGGCTACCACATCCCCATATTTCAACTCCGCCTAGTGCAGAAGCCGCTATTTTTTTGTTCAGACTGCAATAACTTCTTCATACTAACTCGGAATCATGCGATACTTCGACCGGTTAACTCCCACCTAAACTACGGACAATATGGAACACTCGGATACTTCATCCTATGAACGCTTACTGTAGTTCTCCATGGGGACTGACAGTTGTACTTAGAAAATAACAGGCTATATCCCCACTTCAACGCTCACTGTAGTTCTCCATGGTGACTAATAGTTGTACTTAGAAAATAACAGGCTACATCCTCATATTTGAACTCTGCCTTAGAAAAAGCCGCTATTTTTTATGTTCAGACTGCAATAATTTCTTCATACTAACTCAGAATCAGGCAAAACTTCGACCGATGAACTCCCACCTAAATTACGAACAATATGGTACACTCAGATACTTCATCTTGTGAACGCACACTGTAGTTCTTCATGGGGACTGATAGTTTACTTAGAAAATAACATGCTACCACATCCCCATATTTGAACTTCGCCTAGTGCAGAAGCCTTTTTTTTGTTTAGTCTGCAATAACTTCTTCATACTAATTCGGAACCCGGCGAGAATTTGACCGATTAACTCCCACCTAAATTATGGACAATATGGAACACTCGTATACTTCATCTTATGAACGCACACTATAGTTCTCCATAGGGACTGACAGTTGTACTTAGAAAATAATAGGCTACCACATATCCATATTTGAACTCTGCCTAGTGCAGAAGCCGCTATTTTTTTTGTTCAGACTGCAAAACTTCTTCATACTAATTTGGAATCGGGCGAGACTTCGACCGGTTAACTCCCACCTAAATTACAGACAATATGGAACACTCGGATACTTCATCCTGTGAACGCACACTATAGTTCTCCATGGGGACTGACAGTTGTACTTAAAAAAAACAGGCTACCACATCCCCGTATTTGAACTCCGCCTAGTGAGAAGCCGCTATTTTTTTGTTCAGACTGCTATATTTTCTTCATACTAACTTGGAATCCGGCGAGACTTCGACAGATTAACTCCCACCTAAATTACAGACAATATGGAACACTCGGATACTTCATCTTATGAACGCACACTGTAGTTCTCTATGGGGACTGACAGTTGTACTTTGAAAATAACAGGCTACCACATCCCCATATTTCAACTCCGCCTAGTGCAGAAGCCGCTATTTTTTTGTTCAGACTGCAATAACTTCTTCATACTAACTCGGAATCAGGCGATACTTCGACCGATGAACTCCCACCTAAATTACGGATAATACGGTATAGTTTGATACTTCATCTTGTGAACGCACACTGTAGTTCTCCATTGTGACTGACAGTTGTACTTAGAAAATAACAGGCTATATACCCACTTCAACGCTCACTATAGTTCTCCATGGTGACTAATAGTTGTACTTAGAAAATAACAGGCTACATCCTCATATTTGAACTCTGCCTAGGAAAAAGCCGCTATTTTTTTTATTCAAACTGCAATAACTTCTTCATACTAACTCAGAATCAGGCAAAACTTCGACCGATGAACTCCCACCTAAATTACGAACAATATGGTACACTCGGGTAATTCGTCTTGTGAACGCACACTATAGTTCTTCACGGGGACTGATAGTTTACTTAGAAAATAGCATGCTACCACATCTCCATATTTGAACTCCGCCTAGTGCAGAAGCCGCTATTTTTTTTGTTCAGTCTGCAATAACTTCTTCATACTAATTCGGAACCCGACGAGACTTCGACCGATTAACTCCCACCTAAATTACGGACAATATGAAACACTCGTATACTTCATCTTATGAACGCACAATGTAGTTCTCCATGGGGACTGACAGTTGTACTTAGAAAATAATAGGCTACCACATCCCCATATTTGAACTCTGCCTAGTGCAGAAGCCGCTATTTTTTTTGTTCGGACTGCAATAACTTCTTCATACTAATTTGGAATCCGGCGAGACTTCGACCGGTTAACTCCCACCTAAACTACAGACAATATGGAACACTCGGATACTTCATCCTATGAACGCACACTGTAGTACTCCATGGGGACTGACAGTTGTACTTAGAAAATAACAGGCTACCACATTCCCGTATTTGAACTCCGCCTAGTGCAGAAGCCGCTATTTTTTTTGTTCAGAATGCTATATTTTCTTCATACTAACTTGGAATCCGACGAGACTTTGACAGATTAACTCCCACCTAAATTACGGACAATATGGAACACTCGGATACTTCATCTTCTAAACGCACACTGTAGTTCTCCATGGGGATTGAGAGTTGTACTTAGAAAATAACAGGCTACCACATCCCCATATTTGAACTCCGCCTAGTGCAGAAGCCGCTATTGTTTTGTTCAAACTGTAATAACTTCTTCATACTAATTCAGAATCCGGTGAGACTTCGACCAATTAACTCCCACCTAAATTACGGATAATATGGAACACTCGGATACTTCATCTTGTGAACGCACACTGTAGTTCTCCATGTGCACTGACAGTTGTACTTAGAAAATAACTGGATACCACATCCCCACATTTGAACTCTGCCTAGTGCAGAAGCCGCTATTTTTTTTGTTCAGACTGTAATATTTTCTTCATACTAATTCGGAATCTGGCGAGACTTCGACCGATTAACTCCCACCTAAATTACGGACAATATGAAACACTCGGATACTTCATTTTGTGAACGTACATTGTAGTTCTCCATGGGGACTGACAGTTGTACTTAGAAAATAATAGGCTTTCACATCCCAATATTTGAACACCGCCTAGTGCAGAAGCCGTTATTTTTTTGTTCGGACTGTAATAACTTCTTCATACTAACTTGGAATCTAACAAAACTTTGACCGATGAACTCCCACCTAAATTATGGACAATATGGTACACTCAGATACTTCATCTTGTGAACGCACACTGTAGTTCTCCGTGGTGACTAATAGTTGTACTTAGAAATTAACAGGCTATATTTCCATATTTGAATACTATTTCTCTATGAGATGTAAAAGGGTATATTTGGAATTTCAAAAAGACACCGAGTAAATCTATTCAATGAATTCTCTTTATTAGTAGTAAAGATATGGATTAGATAAATAATATTAGCTAAATTAAGACCTTAGAGAAATAAAACTAAGGATTAAGTTTTATAACTTTTTAATTTGAGATAATAGTAGAGTTCCACATTAGTTAAACACCTTAATTAAAGTAATAACGGTTTGAAGTTTGGGGATATGTATATATACTCTTAGGAAGTAAAGGTATATTATACAAGTTTAAGTCATATTTTTATGCTTAAGTAATAATGATTTAGAAGAAAGTAAATGGTTGTGAAATAAACTTGGATTAATAGAAATTTTGAAAAAAATGTATTAGGTAAAAATGAATGTGAATAAGTACATAAGTTAAACATAGATCATTTTGGCACATAAATTTTTGATCTAAGATTCGAGTACAGAACTTTGAGGTGTTTACACCAATTCGAAAAAGGATTTATCACTCGATTCTTGACGGCGAGCATTGATGAGAGTTTATGATTATGTACACGAGTCTTCTATCATAGTTGAGAGATATGCAAGGAAAGCAAGGGTTTGTGATCAGGAAGTCTGATCAAAGTCCGCACTAGAAAATCGGAGGATCGATACAAGTTCGGAAGTAAAGTTGTGGATTCGAATAATAAATCGAATCAAATATCACATATAGTATGAAGTTTTGGGTCTGTCAACATAGTAGTTGGATAGTTATCTTAAATAGTAGGTACTAAGATATAAGGGTTAGACTAATGTTTTGGTATGTGTGTGTATGTATATATATATAGACTTCGGGTATAGTAAATGCTCAGGTCAGGGGATGAGTTATGTGGATGTATTCATTTATGTTGATATAGTATTAGTGTGGTTGTTTTTGGATGTATAGTCTTGTTTGGTTGTTGTATATATTATCTTTAGTGTGCAGTACGAACTAGGATGGGTAGGATAGAAGTTTGATTTGATGTATGTATATATAACCTTAAGTACGTGATAAGTACTCAAGTTAGTATGGGGAATCTCTGTATGTATGTTTGGTATCGTTTGTTTCAGTGTTGTTATGATACCGACCTTCTTCTTTTTCTATCATCAGTATAAATAAGTAAAAATATTTGAGGATACGAGTATGAGATAGATTCCTTTATCTAACTTTCATTTTGAGGACGAAATGCTTTTAAGTAAGGGAGAATGTAACGACCCGTAATTTCGCTACTTCGAAAATGAGAGATTTTGTTTATTTTAAATTTAAAAAGGATTTAAACTTAAATAAATATGCATATATAATAAATAATAATAGAGAAATTATTTATTCTTATAGTTAATAATTAAAAATTACAAATTTGGATTTTAGAACAAATCACCAAAAGTTAAGTTTTGTTAAAAATAAATAAAGGCTTAAATAAATGGATTTAAATATTTATTTGGAAAGTTAAATCTTATTAAAAACACCAAATAAAGATAATAAAAGTATATTAAAAGGTTTAAAAATATGTTAATAATCGTTTTACAAAAATAACCAAAAATTTTCGCATTTTGTCCGTTTTACGTATGCTGTAAAAATAGAGATTTTTATATTATTTAAATATGATTTTAAAATATGAATAGACATGTTTTAATTTATTTAAAAGAAGTAAAAATTTCATTTTTAAATTTGGTTTACATAAATGAATAGTTTAACTAAAACGTCAAAATGTGACCGTAAAACATTTTGTCGAAAACCAAATTTTGTCGATTAAAAGTTATCGCAACGTTGTTGCACATTTATTTTCTTATATATGAACATATATTCAAACAGTATAAGTATTAATTAATTCACTAATCAAGTTTACTTTTACTGAACATACTTAGAAAATTCTAGAATTTCATTAAGAAAACGTAAGCATAAAATTTCAAAACATGTCAAATCAAACCAAACATAATTATTACTTTACTTTTCTTGCTCCTTAAGTGAAGGTGACATAAAGCATGATTTGAAATGTGATGTTAAGTGTTGAAAAATGTAAGGTTTCTTAAAAAGTAAGTAAAGAGTATTTTGGTCATTTTACATAATAATATTTTATTCCAAACTTTTTCATATAAATAGCCATGCATACCGCTTTCATTTTCACACAAATCATTCTCTTCTTATTCTTCCTTTAAGCTATTTTAATGGCTTCTCTCTTTAAGAGAGGTAGGAGGGTTAAAAATAGTGAAGTGCTTAAGCACTAATCCACCTGTTACTCTCTAACCTCTTCTTAATTCACTTCTTCTTCTTCACTTCTTAAAATGGCCTTAGGCCATGAGTTTGGGAGTTGATAGGGGGAGGACGTGAGCAATATGGAAGGGGAAGGCTATGGCCAAGAGCAAGAAGGGATGTGGGGTGGTGGCCGAGCACTTGGAAAAGGTGTAAGAATGTTTAGGTGGTGGTTTAGTGAAGCGTTGAATTAAATGAATGTTGGTAGGAAGTTAAACGTTTTGATTAGAGGTGAGAAAATTCTCACCGCTTTTAAAAGATCGTATTTTTATTTTGCTATAATAATTATCTTATGACATATGCAAGTAAACACCCCTTTAAAATATTGTTATGGATGTTTGGTTATGTTTGTGTTATGTTTGAATAAGTAGCAAATGCTTATGGTTGTGATTATTTATCATGTTAGTTTATGTATGGACCATAATTATGTTAGTGATAAATGTTAACTCGATTATACTCATTTTGATTAAGTATCCCCTTTGTTAAATAAGACCCAATTTTGGTGATATGATATACTTTGGAAAAATAAGTCTCTTTTTAACTGGAATTGAAATTAAAGTGGAAATAAAAGAGATTTGAAATTTGAAGTAAAACTGAATTTAAAAAGGATAGTTAAATTGAAATTGAAATTGAGATGAATAGTGAAATTAAAATCAATTTTGAAAATTGAAATTGAGATTAAGGTTGAAATTTAAATTAGAATGGAAATTAGATTTGAAATCTAGGTTTTAATTTGGTTTAGTTTGAAGTTAGAATTGAAATTGAATTGAAATTGGAATTTAAAATTTAATACTAAAATAATAGGAATAAAATAATATTATAATATAGAAATAGTGAAAATACATTTTAAATACTTTAAAAAGTGAAAATATTGATTTAAATTGATTTGTAATGGTTTTTTAAGTAATAAAATTTTATTTGAATAGATTATTTCAAGTATTGAAAAATAAGTTAAAACTAGGCGCATCGCGCAACGGTGGTTCGCGATTTCACGCCAAAAAGTTCAACCTAGTGTATAGAGTGGAATATAGCTCGGAATTCTTCGAGATAAGAAAATTCCGAACTACTATATCCATATCTTCTAAACAAATGAAGAAAATCAAAATTTCGTTAAGTATATTTTGAAATACGTTCAAATCAATTTTCTAGGAAAATCGCGCTAGTGCATTTAAGTGAGCATAACAGGAAATCAATTTAAATGAACGTTTTTAATTATGGAAGAATATGGAATAAATTTGGTAAATCTATTTAAATAGTTTAGAAGAGATTTGGAATGGATAATATGAATTTTCAAATATTAAAAAGTGGTTTAAATCAAATAAGCTTATATAGCACTTTCCGTAGCACTTTTATGCTACGAATTCTATAACCTTTTTGAATATGAGTTTAAACGTAACGATTTTTCCTAGAATCTATTGTGAATGTTTTTAAAAAGAAAAGTAAGTGTTTAAAAGATAATTTGGAATCTTATAATCAATTTCAAAATAAAGCAAATAACTGAGTATGCAGAAACGACTAGTACATTTGTCCCGCCTGTGAGATCTGGAAAGATAAAACAAGGTGTTTAACTAAAGTTAGGGATGGAGCAACCAGTGCCTTGAACTTACATGGCCTCTGTTTTCTCTTCTTAGGCGAGGGGTGGAACATATCGAAAGAAAAGCCCGGATGCTCAAAAAAGATCATATTAAGTTTTCCAAAATAAAAGAAGATTAGTATTATCCAAAATTTAAGCAATCTCCAAAATGAATAAACAACTTGGATTGCATAGAGATAATCTTCTTATACTTGGTGTTAAAATTCGAAGAGGGAACTCATCCTATTCGTGGAATTTAAAAGGTGATCTCACTGTTATTCCGCCCATAGCACTTGTTGAATACAGAAATTGATATTGGTTAAAATTAAAATGATTTCTTTGATCCTATTTACTCAATAATGTTTGCTAAGATTTATTTTAGGGTTTACAGTAAACGATGTCTTAAATAACATTGTTTTTGACCCATTTAAAAGTTAAGGAATTTGGATCGATGATAAGTAAGGAAATTTGAAATATTATCCAAAGCAAAAGAATGAATTAACTTAGAATTACTCTAAGACAAAAAGAAGAGATTTTGTAATCATCCAAAAAGAATTAAAGTGAAAAGAGACTTAATAAATCATGTATACTCATATTCACTTTATATCGGTGATTGGATTTCGAAGGAACCGGGGTCGGATTTTGGTGATTCCTATCCGAAAATCACTTCGAACCAATTTACGTGTTCGAAAAATGAAGACCTGATAGAGAGAATGAAGAATGAAGACCAGGGATTTTCGAGATGAAAGGACTGCTTGTTGATAATTCTGGTTAGCTCCCAAATACTAAGTAGCAGTGGTGCTTTCATTTCTGAAATTGTTTGGGTTGCAAGGACTTCTTGCTACTAATCCTACGGCTAATTCCCCACAGGATGTGGTAGGAGTGTACCTTCGGTTTCGTTCAGTCCCAGAATGAACTTGTATGGATGAATGTCTGACAGTGCATTTTCTGAGATTACGTATATTGGTTTTTACAAACATACATCTGTGGTGGCGGAGAAGACAACTTCTCTTAGCTTAACACCCTCCTTGAGACGTACGAGCTCAAGGGTTGTATTTTTGTAGAAGGCAATTAGTAGTCAACGGAATGGAAATGTGGCATTCAGAGATGTGATATGTGCTATGTGAAAAGGTAATCGTTGCCTCGAGCCTCATCAACCGGAAATGACCGAAACAGGGTTAGATGCGGCAAGGCTAAGTGGGTCATTCCCAATTAGGGTATGATCATTTCCTTCTAGATATATTTCTTCCCGCTATGACGTTCGGGATGTAAATTAATGTGGTGTATGGAAAACGAGCGCTCGGTTAAAGGTCGGTAACGACCGGGGAATGATATATTCGGTACTATCTAGTTACATAGATAGGCCAGTCTTGTATTGGTAGAGGATCCTTTTCGAAGGTCCTCGGTACATTCCTCTAGAGATGTATTGTGGGAAGGTAGTCCCTTCACTTGGTCACTTGTATGGAAATCCATTCTCCAATAATAACCTACGGACTTGATTGTAAACCTATTATGCTGGAATTTAATAATGGTAACAATTTCTGCTAAGATTAATAAGTTTATTTGCAAATGTTTTCAAAGAATGTCAGTAAAAATAATATCAAATGTTCTGATATATAAAAGTGTTTTAGTTATCATAAGGTAAAACCCGCATGTTTATGTGTACGCGTGGTCTTATGAGATACTCTTTCTTTTCAAAGGATTTTATTCAAAGGCTGATATATGATACTGTCATTTATTATTGAGTTTTTCTCATGTTGGTTTATCAAGCCTGATCCGGGTATTTTCAATACTCGGGTCAGATCCGAGCAGTTTCAGGTTTAGTCGAAGACGGTTGGAGTTTCCAGAGGAGAGCTGGAGATATTCATCTACATATGGACGTATTCTATTATCCGCTTATGTTTATTTTGTTTGATGTGTATCCGTAATTGTAAGGACAGATGTTTATAACTGTCCAAGCTGAATTTAGGTTAGACTCTGATATATGTATTTTAAAAGTTTTCCGCTGTAAAGATATTTGTTCAATATTATATGTTATTCCATTCGTATGAGATTCTGTTCTGTCTTATTTTTCTTTTTACCCTTCATGTTCCGTCTTTTCGTTCAATTTAAGTTGGACATGTGTGGTTTATTGTCAACTTAAAGGGTACGGTAAAACGGGCCTTGACACAATGTAAACTATTGAAAATGTATTAGGTTACAAATTAGCATGGCTTCCCTAAGCTTGAAGGGATATACATGGTTAGACAACCTTTTTTGTAAATGATTTATTCATTGTTAGGTGAAATATTTATTCCTATATATTCATGTAATCTACTTTAATAGATAAAACTAAATATGCATGGAGGAAGAGTTAGCAATGAGTCTCTCTCCTGTATATTTTACTATATAATTGAAATTGAATGTAGCTATCTATCCTCTTATTCATGTGACATACTTCTCTTATTAACGATATTTCTCTCCTTTTTTCCATTATTATTCCTTCCACTTTCCAATGCATAATAAAGGTGGCTTTATTATTATTATTCCTTCCACTTTCCAATGCATAACGAAAGGGAATGTTTTCACTCTCAGTTGAAAGTACCAATCTTAATAGAATATGTAAATAAAAAGACAGAACAATGGAGATAATAAGTTTTGGTTCTAGATGTTGAAGCTCAAACATCAAAATCAATTTTAGAAATATGAACAATCACTATGGAAAGGAAAATCAGTGCTTAACATAATCAAATTTCATTTAATAATCCATATAGAGCAAAATTTGTGGCGTACAAATATGTATACATATTAGAAAATATGAATCCCGTTAATCTATGACTTATGATTTATATTTAATTTCGATTAAAGTTTGAACATTACCATATGATTTACGATTTAAATCCCATTTTGAAAACATTGGTATGTGAACGCTTCTATTTTCAATGGTTCGCTTGCATCATCAATTTTCAATGTCAGTTATCAACAGTCCTGTGAATGTTTGGAAAACCACCATAGGCTTCAACTAAAAATTCAGGGATGAAGGCTGTTTTGGCATATAATTTTCTACATTATTTTTTCAAAGGTAAACAACTTAATAAGGTTGTAAAATTGAACAATACTAAACTAATGTTTTGTCATATGAACTTTCAACAAGTTAGCTTATTGCACCATAAAATATGTCTAGCAATTCCAGTAGTATTTCATGAAGGAACAGTCTATTTGGTTAAGTTTAACTTCTTGCATGTGTTCTTTTGTACCAACACAAAGGCGATCTTTAAGCAATAATGACACCATCCTTTACTGTATATTAATTGTTCGGTGGTAAGCAATGCTTCGGTTTGTCATTGAAACAAAAGATTTAAATGGAACAAGAATAAACAAATTCTGAATGATTCATTACATGTTTAGCCATATGTTTTATTTTTTGGTTATAAATATTACCATGTTTTCTTCATTGATCTTTATTTATATTACATCGTTTATTACAGGATTAATCGTACTTTTACCTGTTTACAGCATTTTTTCTTCTTCTGATTTCTGGCTAATTTAGATACTTGTTAGATTAACAGGATTGCACGTATTGCATTTGAGGTTGCTCGCAAACGTGGTGGTAAACTATGCTATGTTGACAAAGCCAATGTTTTGGAGGTATTTTTAATAACTCTTTTTACTATATTATTTTCTTGCAAGTGTTTTAGTGGATTTCTTTCAAAGTCGAATGTTGGGACATAATGTTGCTTTGTTGCATTACAATTTGCTTGTTATGACCTAACAACTATTGAGATATGTCATACAAATATGTTCTAACTAATAAATAAACTTGAGAAACGAAGTGTAAAAAAGAAACCCAAATGAAGGCTTGGGGTAATTTTTGAATGTTTTATGAGTGGACTGATTTGCACATAAAAAAAATTTAACCTATAAAAGCATTGTGATGTAATTCAATAAATTATTAAGATTTAAGCAGACATGGTTCAACCGTTTGGTGCATTGGGTTCACATTCACTCAAGGAAATCAATTTCTTCACTGAAATATGCATGCTCATTCTTGTGAATTATGGGTTTACATTTTTGGATTTCTAAGACAGAGACTTGTTTGAACCATATTTGGTTCAAGGTGCTCTAATTTGCTAGGTAAGTGATTGAAACAAAATGTTTTCAGGCTGAAATTAAATCCCTTAGATGCTATATAGACCAAATACTTAAGGTTTAGAATATAGAGATTGATAGTTGCTCAAAGTTTTATATGAATAGCGAAAGAAAATATCTCAACAAGTATGTTTGACTTCAAAAGTGAGTACTTTGATAGTTTGAGCATTCTGTTGTCAGTAGTCGTTGTTTAAGCCTATAAAAGCTTTAAGAGTCTACAGTAGTTTGCCGACAAGTAGAGAATTGATTTTTTCTTCTTCTTCATCATCATATCATTGTTAGCAAAATTTGTCATAAATCTGTGCTGTGATCTTAAAAGTCTGAATACAAATTCATGAAATTCGATTGAGATGTGTACAACAAATGGATCTTGCCTATTTTTGTATATGATTACAAATCTTATATTAAAACTTTGTGCTCATTTATGAAAAATTACTGACCTTGTCGAATATTGTCACAAAACTTCTTATGTTTGGGATATATGTGTTTCTCATGTTGGTTGGAGATTAACTTATAGAAAATTGAAAATAAAAGAAAGAGAAATTGTAATAGAAAGTTGTTTTTAGGTAATCCAAATATAATCATCTGAAATAAAAAAACCATAAATCATCCAAACATGATAGAAAAGTTTTGCATAAGCACCTATTTACTTATTCTAGTTCAGTGTCATTTTTGTTGAACTTTCAGTGTTGATTTATTGTGCAACTCTCTTTTACCGAGTTGGACCGAAAAAAGTAAAAGTAATATTGTATTACAATTTGATATTGTGCTTAGCATATTCAATCTAGTTTCTAAAATAAGATGGTTCCTTTTCACTCTACCTTTTTTTGGGTAAGGCATCCATGCTATGGAGAAAAAAAGTAACTGCAATAACTGCAGAGTATTCTGATGTTGAGCTTTCACACATGTATGTAGACAATGCCGCCATGCAGCTTATCTATAACTCGAAACAGGTTTCTTCATAAAATTACTTCTTATGGCACAGTATCAGATTCAGTATAACAAATTTGGCAAGGAACATGTTTGTTAAAATGGACAAAGATACATATTAAAATAGTTGTCTATTACAAACAACTAATCTAGAAAGAAACTAATGAATCATTTGCTTGATAATTACAGGTTTAAAGGAAAGAATCTTTCTTTAATGTTAGAAAGAAATCCATGTGTTATCTTCACTTCACCTTCTCCTCTTGCAACCAATTTTCTCCCTCTTCAATTCATCATCTTTAAAGGAAAGAATCTTTCTTTAATGTTAGAAAGATGAAGGCACATGGAGGCACCAATCATAGATACTGCTTCATTCTAGCAATGCCATATGATTAATTCACTACATCCCCGTTTCTTTTGTTTTATTATTTATTTTCTTTATGTGTCTAACTATAAATATATTGTTCTCCCTCCATTTCATTTTTCAACATCAAATCACACAATAAGCTCTTCTTCTTCTTTATCATCATCTCCTTCTTCCTCCTCCTCTTCTCCTAAATCTCCTTCTGTGCCTTGTGCAAGAAACTGGTGCAAACTTAACTCACTTGTTGCTTTATATGACATTATGTTTATATTATATATGTTAAGCCATTTATAACTTCATTCATAACTTTATAGCTTTATAACTTCATTAACAACGTTTTATATATATAACCAAACTGTTTTACTACTATTATTAGTAGTTATTAGCCCATTTATAAACCTTAGTGCTTGTACAGGAGTACAAAGTATAATGATTCGCATTGGTTGATCACTCTATATTGTGAAAATATGTTTATAATGATATGTACGTAATTTATGCGATCATCCAGCTCTTTAACCTTTGGATCAAATATAATCAAACTTTTTTAATCAACGATCGATGACATGTCCACTCTGAAATAAATTTTGACCCTCTTAAATCATTTATTAAACCATTATATCATATACTTACCTTCCTACAGAAAAGTCACTTCATTAAATTGCAGATTTAGTACACTATGTCCAATATATATGCTTTTGTTGTAGCAGTAGCTATGATTGTTAGTTATCTTCCTCTTGTTACCAAAAAAATGGAAAAAGGAAAAAGAAAAGAAAAGGAAAAAGAAAAGAAAAGGAAAAGAGAAGAGAAGAAATAAAAGAAGAGAATTGAACTTAATATATTTGGCTGCATGTTTCATTGTAATAGATATAATTATTAATTATCTTCTTTGAATGTGTAAAGGTCGATGAGTGATGATTCATTGAAGAGATTTGTAACATATGTAAGTGAGAGTTGCATTCAAGAACTCCTATTTGCTTCAGACTCCAAAAATCATGATGGTTGGAAAATTCTATCAATGGATGACGGCGTAGAGATTTCCAAGCAAAGGTCTGGATCACTGCATGTATTTTGCAGTCAATGGCGAACAGTTTATTAATGTTGCAAATGCCATTGATGCTGCTAAGGTGAATTTTATTTTTAAAGCATTTTAACCGTACATATTAACTTACACATCCGTCACAAAAACCTTATACAAACAGTAATATATTGATATCCATGAGGATTATGTGCAGAATGTTAATGCTTAACTGGCTTGAATAAATGTACCTTGTATATGGGATAGGGATTGTAAAGTATAGGAGATAAAGATTCCATTTCTGTTATAAAATAATTCGGAATTTTGTCAGTGTCTGATACTGAACTTATATCGGCATGCTATAAATGCCTTAAATCATGTTATTATATGCATATGATATAACGGTGAGTTAGTTATATATACATAATGTTTTTTAGTACCTTTAATTCTCAACGTATAACATATCTCATTACTGTTATGCATGTTATAGCAATGGGATGCAGACTTAGTAGAAGCAAGTACATCAAAGAACTCTCTACTAACCTCGACATGATTCGATTAAGATTTGGTAGTTCCTCAAAAACTTTGTACAAAAACAGAGAATTCATAGTTTACGAACGTCGTGAAACAATGGATAGTGGCACTCTGGTAACTAAACACAACTCCCAACTTATCAGATCAAATCAGTTATCGGATCAACTCTCAAATTATTTTGGTAAGTGTACCATTTTTCAGGTACCAATCAAATCACTAACGGTGAACAACTTGGTTAGCTCTACTTTTGGCAAGTAAATGTGAAGGTCACGCATCAATTTATCATGTTTTCTATGAAACATTGCTTGCTTAGTGGTATTTGACTTGAAAGGCTTTAAGCTTATTTATCTGATGCGGTTTTCTTTCAGAAACTTCTGCTGTTAGCTGTGGAATTATCCTTAGTATTCTTTATAACAGATTTCTATGCATGATCATACGACTCATTTTTGCATACTATTTTATTTTTCCTTCTCCTAAAGTTTTTTAGTAGGAAGCTAAATTTAGTTCTACAACATATTGTATTACATTCATTGAATACACATATTTCTTATTATTTTACATTAAAAGGTGAGAAACAAGTTTCTTAACTAATATTTGGATAATAAAATATATGATAACGTAGCAGTCTGCTCAAATACGTGATATAGTGGTGTCAAATATACAAGCGGATGCTTTGAATCTTCTTTAATTTAGTGGTAAACTTGATGTATACACAAGTTTTTTTCCTTTTTTTTTGTATTCTAACACAGATTTAAATATCTTCCATCATCAGATATAGCACTTAATTTGATATTCTTCTATGTAGGATAACATGATTCAAACATCCAATATATTAGAATATGATCTTGGTGCTGAAGGAGGTTTATTCATAACTCCTAAACCAATTATAGAAGAACCAACAGTTACGTCGGATCCTATGAGTGCTGCCATGACAATTATATCTAATGGACAAGATGTAATGAACAAAACAATCACAGCTGCTGACATGGAATCAATCCAAAATGATCATCTACAAAATGTTTTATACGAGTGCAAGGAAGAACTTTTGGCTAAATATGCAATAAGCGAACCATTTCCTGTTATGCCAGAACTTAAACTTCCAGTTTTTCAAACCGAAGAAGTTCCCAGTTTGGAGAAGGTACAATTAAACACAGAGGGACAGTTACAGAAAAGTGTAAGCTCTGGCTATCTGAATTCAATAGAATGGATTGGAAATTGCGATTTGAGACCAAATTTTTTAGATTTTCAGGGTGTGGATTTTGAAACTGCTATGGTGTTGAGGAGGGCATATAGTGAAGAGGACATTTAGGTGAGCCAGTTATTTTTTGCTTTATTTTCCTTTTGTTGCTTTTTTTTCTTCTTCTTTTATTCTAGTTTTGATGTTGTCTTCTTAATTTTCTTACTTTAAATCTTATGAAGGTTTAAGCATTCAAAGAGAGAAGAATATGTTATATACTAGCAAAAGAGATAATATGTACCGAGTTGCAAGATCAGGTACCAATGTTTAATTATTTATTTTATGGTTTCAAATGCTTGATTGATTAAAGGTGGTTCGAAATAGTGAAAATCCAAAGAATAATATAAAATTAGAAATAAAGACAAAGTTGCAGACGAGTTGATATAGAATTGATAACAACAGGTCCATAAACTAATACACTCTTGGTCCAAAACAAAACAAATTTCAGAGCATTCACTGTACATAATTAGATAACTCAGCGTCTCAGCCCTGCATATTATATACTATCCATATACAAAAAAACAATAAAAAAATGAAAGAATATGTTCCATTAGCATTGATATAACATTCGAATACATTGTTGTTTGCTGTAAACAGACTATAACATCAAACATATTCGAGTCCATATATATTTACTGGGTACACAATGATAGTTCGTACACTATAGCTGAATCAAAATAAAAGGGTGCAGTGAATCACTATTAGAGACTCGTGTCTTGTTCAAAATATAATTTAATATTCCGCTACCATATAGTTAGTGTAGTTTGTTATTTTGATTTTATATTCACGTGGACCATCAATTCAATCTACGCATGTTAGTTCAGTGTAGCTTTATGCATGTTAAAATTAACCAAATTTTAAAAATTCACTAAGTTTTATATAATTTAACTATGTTTTATAAAAATTAAATAAATCTATACAAATTAATTAATTTTTATTAGAATTTAACTACGTAAATAAGTTTTTAAAAATTAAATAAGTTTATTATAAAAATTAACCAAGTTTTATAAAAATTTAACTGAGTTTTATAAAAATTATCTAAATTTAAGAAAAGTTCAACTAAGGATGTTTGATACACTTTAATTATGAAACAGTTTCATAATCATTTGTTAATTGTTAAACTTGTCTACAGGTAATTAGCTTTACAAAGACCAGCTGCAGCAAAGAATTGTGGGTAATCAAGTAATGAACATGTCTTTAATTGTTATATATACTATAACATTTTGTTGGTACTTATTGTGTAAACTTTATTATGAATGGTTATGGATTTTATGTGAATTTGCTTAGTTTGTCGAAAAACTATTATCGTAATGATTATGGATATTATATTTGATTATGTGATTAACGTGTTTTTTTAATTGTTTGAATAGATGATTATGTGATTGATTGTTTGAATACGATGATTATGTGATTGATTGCTGGTTGTAATAAAACTATTATGTGAGTGATGGTTGAAAATGGTATAAGCCATTAACATGAAATAGTAGCGTGTACAGTATGCAACAAAATAGTTAATAACTTTTAGTAGCATTTTAATAACGCTACTAAAATAAATGTAAATAGACGCGATACGACTTTTGAAGCGTTGAAAAAACGCTACCAAAACTTTTAGTAGCGTTTCAGTAAACACTACGATACGACATGCTATTAAAAGTCTGAAACTTTTTGTAGCGTTTCTAAAACCGTACAATATGTCAAGTTGTGGTAGCGTTTTCTATAACGCTACAAAAAGTTTCAGACTTTTAGTTGCATGTCGTATCGCAGCTTTTATCGAAACGCTACTAAAAGCTTTGGTAGCGTTTTTTCAACGCTACAAAAGTCTTTTTCCGGTGTCACTTTTAAATTGCTATTATTGCTTATTCTACTTGCTTTTATATCTCGGTATTATATGTTATGTAGCACCTTAGTTAGGGGGAGTTTTTAGTTAGATTTTTGGTTGATGACAAAGGGGGAGAATATATGAAATCTAGGAATCTTACTACATTCAAAACAAATTTAAAAAGAGTTTTCGAATTTTCAAAGGGATATGTCGACATACCCTAACCCCATATGTTGACATATGGACCGTAGGTTTCAAAATTCAAATTTGAATTGAAGTGTTTTTTCGTCGTATCTTATCGCGAATATACATGATTGTTGTTTCTCTATAAGGAGGGGTTAAACGAACGAATTTTCTTTAACTACCTCCTCATATATTTTCTCTCCTCTTTTACTCTCTTGAATTATAAAAGAAAATCTACTCAAAATATTCTCAAATTCAATCAGAATCAAATTCAAACTCCATTGATTTGATTCTCTATTGATTACTCTTTGATTTTTCTCATCTCTCTCACTCAAACAAGATCAAAGTGCGGTTCAAGAGGTTATAGAATCATTTGTAACTCTATCAAATCATACTGTTATACTTGTGGGTGTGATTGTAGCCCATGTAAATCAATTAGGTGTGATTGTAACTCGTGTAAATCAATAGGGTGTGCTTAGTAGCCCGAAAATTTAGTGGATGTGCTTGTGGTCCGTGTAAATCAAGTGGCTCTACCCAATGGTCGGGAAGTTCAGAGGGTGTGTCTCGTTGCATTGTAATCGAGAGTGTATTTGCTTTTGATATTTGAAAAGAAATCTGTGCGAGAAATTGTACAGGACTGGATGGAGGGTAACTTCGAACCAGTAAAAATCCTGGTGTGTTTTTCCTTTTTTTTACTGCATTTATATTTATCTATGTTTGAATCTGTGATTGTTAATTGCATTGTTTAAACTATACTCTTAAAAGAATTCAAAAGGATTCACAAAAATTATATAACATGATTCACCGCCTCCTCATCTAGTGTTAAATTAGCCAAAAGATCCATCTTCCGCTAAACAACAAAAATATTTAGTTATTATTAGAAATTGAACACATAAACAATTGGCAAACAAATGTAACATCAAATCACTTAGATGTAGAATGTATACAGTAAAATACTATTTATAAATCTTAATTTTTCATAAGATCAGAGCCCTTGAACGATTTTGGAACCTAGACGCTTGCTTAGTTTGCCTAACAGTTGACATGACCCTGATATGAAAATGTCTCTTGTTTATCACACTTGTTGGCATGCCGAGAGATATCCCTACGCAATCAATATAAGATTAATTTTAACTGAATGTTATTAGGAGATGGTGACTTATTGAGTTATTTTAACCTTATTTCTCTATTGTTGTCATATATGCGGTCGTTTATGACTCAATACTCGGTGGAGTTCACTACTTGCATTCGTATGGAATTATATATTGGGATCTAAAACCATATAATGTACTGGTATCTATAGAGATAATGAGTATTGTTGAGGATAAAATAGAAATCATTGATTTTGAAAGTTATTATGGTTTTGTTACTTCCAATACACGACTTAGCCTAGGGGTACGTTTAAGCTCTTCTTATTTTTGTAAATATATGAGCGTGTGTGAGAGAGGTACACTCACATGACACATATGCACACTTTCTGAGTTGCTAGTAGACAACATCGTGGTTCAAATCTATTGACAAATCATGATTGCTGAAATATTTATTTAACATTAAACAATATCCAAACCGAAGTTATACTCTTTTTTAGGTTCTCACTTTGAATTACAGGGCACTGGAACTAGTATCTGACTCTAATACAAGCTATTCTACTGCGATCGATATGCAGTCAGTTGGCTGCATTTTCGGTACAATAGATATAAAATTGCAAGGGATTCGTTCCAAGTACTCTTCAAGGGGATACCCAAAGATGATAGCTTGTATGACATACTCGTGTTTGCAATCTACTTTTAGATTACAAATCCTTTTATTTTTCCATTTTTTTCTTCTATTTTTCTTTTGTATTTTAGTATTTATTTCTGAAATTACGTGCTTTCATAAGACGCTTGAAAACGGCAGTATATTTTTAAGAATCATGGTTACATATGTTGATGCAGATGGTTTTGACCAGGGTCTTCTCGGGATAGGTTGGGGCATTCGACAAAAGTAACCCAATGTATGTTTTATTAGGTAATATTTATGTGTATCTATTTATAAAAGTCTATTTTTTTAATTATGGAATAAAATATGTGAAAATAGAGTTTACACCTTTGTAAGTATTACTCTTCACTTTGAATTGGAGAAGTTCTGTAAAAATATATTTTATTATTATTAAAAATCAAACACGTAACCATTGACAACTAACTATGACATCCAAATACTTAGATTTAGAAGATATATACTAGAATACTGTATATTATAAATCTTAATGCTTCATAAATGTTAATTATAAGATCGGGACTTTCGAACGAATTTTTTATAGACGGTTGCCTACCTAGTTCGCCTAACTGTTGAAACCGCATGGGTTAAAGCATGCTTTATCTAGTACCTACTAATGTCATAGTTCACATATCCGATGACCAAAAGCTTTATCTAATATTTACTACTACTATAGTTTACATATCTGATAACCAAACAAAAGCAATTGAAGACAAGAAAGTCAATCAGCGTCAAAAGTTGAGATAAGTTGTAACTTAGAACAGTATGATAAACAGTAAACAACAGTCATAGCTGCATAAGCAACCTTTCTTCTGTACATACCAGAGTAAGAACGTATTTTTATAAGAAATGTGCCGCTAAGGGTATTTCATTTTCCTTTTCGTAATACCATTGCTAAAATATACCATAAAATTGTACACTGTACTCTTTCTAATACCACATTTTTTAAAAGACTGCCAAAGACATCGGTTTTTGACTTTTTTTTGCACGGCGAACAACCGTCGACTAACTTTATTTTTCACAGCGATCAACCACTGAAAAATAGTAATTCAGTGGTGCTTAATGACTGTAGAAAATGACGTTGGTATTAGAAAGAAATGAATATATGCGGTGGTTAATGATGGTTATTCTTCATGCAAAACGACTTTACGCGGTGGTTGACTGTCGTGTGAAATGAATTTGATATTAGAAAGCACATAAATTTCATTGTTTTTATTATTATATTTTATGATACTAGAAAGAAGAGAAATTGGATGACCTTGCCAACTTACTGTAAAAATACATATCAACACAGCAAGTTACAAATATATGAACTTACCAAAAATCTTTACAAGAGCATTGACCGTGTTTAAAATGATGAAACCGAAACCGGTCTCTCACAACAATCTCCCTCCTATACACCTTTGCAATTATCTTTGTTGCTTCATGGCAATCACTGCATACCCTAAGATTTTTCATAACTCTAACCGGAGTTCCAGGTCTCGTACTAACCAGCCCAAATGCAATAGCCAACTTTTCACTATGTCGACACAAAGCATTGTTCTTCAACTCTTCATCAATGTTAATCAGCACTTCAGATTTGTTGGGAACATAACCCTCATCTCTTATTCTGCACATCATCTCCTCAACCATAGCATCTATGTCAACTGATACTGATTGAGATCCTATCACAAACTCATGTACCTCCCCTCCGATTTCTATCATGCTGCATCCTGGTGGTTTTCTTATATTTTTCTCTGCCATTACTTCTCTTAATTTGCTGCTCTCATCCCAGTTTCTTGTAGATGCATATAAGTTTGATAACAGTACATATGTTCCTCCGTTTTTAGGATCAAGCTCTAATATTTTCCTTGCCGTTTTCTCAGCTACCTTGATGTTTTTATGTACTCTACAAGCACTTAGCAGACTACCCAAAACGAAGTAATCTGGATTCATTGGCATATTATTAATCAACTCTTCTGCTTCATCTATTCGACCTGCACGAGCCAGTAAATCCACCATGCATCCATAGTGCTCCACAGTAGGGGTTATACTGTACACATTTGACATGACCTTGAAGTAAAATTTGCCTTTATCGATCAGCCCTGCATGGCTACAGGCAGTTAAAAGACCAATAAAAGTGATTGCATCTGGCTTAATTCCATCGTTTTGCATCTTTTCAAATACTTTCAATGCTATTTCCCCATTCCCAGAGGTTGCTAACCCTACAATAAGGGCTGTCCAAGTCATTAAATCTTTGGTGTTCATTTCATCAAACATTGCAAAAGCAGAATCTATGCATCCGCATTTGGCGTACATGTCCAATAAAGAAGTCCCAAGAACAACGTCGACCTCAATGTTCTTTCTTTTTGTGTACAAATGTAACCATTTGCCAAGCTCAAGAGCACCCAAATGTGCACAAGCTAGAACCAAACTCGCCATAGTAATCTTATCACCATCGATACCTTGGAACTGCATTTCACGAAACAGATGCAATGCTTCTTCATAATTACCGTTCTCAACATGTCCTTTGATCATTATATTCCAACAAAACAAGTTTTTCATAGGCATTTCATCGAACAACTTTCTAGCAAGTGGCACACGGTCACACTTACAATAAGCATCCAAAAGCGCTGCCCACAACACCATACTAAATTTGACGTTTTCATTCTTAATATAACTGTTCACTTTTAATACCATTTCCAAATCTCTAGCTCTAGCGCATGCAGTCAATGTATTAACTAAAACAATCTTATTTGGCTCAACTCCTCCACTCGTAACCATGTCACGATAAACCTTTAAGGAACTAGAGGGGTCATTACATTTTGTATAGGCTGCAATGATAGTAGCCCAAGAAACCACACTTCTCTCAGGCATACTATCAAACACCTTGCGTGCGAATTCCAAGCTACCACAGTCGACGTACATATTCATCAAGGTGTTACTAACATAAACATCATCGACAAACCCTAGTTTCACAGCATGGCAATGTAACTCCTTTCCATGTCTCAAAATACTGCAACACTTGAATAGAGAAGGAAACGTGTAGTTGTCTGGGACATAAGCGTTTTGGATAAGTTGTATGTAGAACATCAGAGCATTGTCGTGTAAGTTTCTTTTGGTGTAAGCACGGATGATGGAATTGAATGTGAATGTGGTGGGATTAGGAATTTGGAAAAAGATTAGCTTTGCATGGTTTAAAGAGAAAAGGTCGTTGGATATGCAATAGGAGACTAAATGACTTGCGGGTAATGGTGAGAAGGCGGTGCCAGAACGGATCATTTGGGCATGGATTTGCTTGAAATGGGTTACGCTTGTGCATGTTGGGAGTAGGTGGTGTGCGTTGGTAAAGTTTGAAGATGGAGTTTTCGAGGTTGGTGGTGGTTTGTTTGAGGGAGGAGCTGCGAGGGAAATTGGAGATGACATTCTTTATTATTAAGGCAAAGCGCGAAAAAACTATCGCCCCATATATATCAGTTAATGAGTAGGGTTGCGATTAGTTGTGTGAATATCCTGAGTTTCAAGGGACACCCGGTCAGTTCTGTTAATCCCTTCACAAGTTCAACCATAACTATCTCAAATTATACGGGCACGGTCTCGACCATCCCAATTTAAATTTTCATTTTATTATTAATTGGATTAGTTGGATTAGTTGTGATGATTCTCAATAATGCTCTAATCCCGCTTTTCTCTTTCCTCATATAGCAATTGAATCATCAACATGGCTTATCAACAGTCGAATAAAGCTTTATACAAAGGTAGATAGTTAAAATACACTAAACACATGAGAACACTTAAAAATGGGTAGATAATTTAAAATAAAATTTTAATGATCCGACAATCAACAACTCTGACATAATCCATAACATCATAAATAAACCCTGAAGATGATGATCAAAGTATTAAAATTATTCGTAAATAACAAATTTAATGTGCAAAAATTTAAATTGGAAAATTAAACTTGTACATAGATAAACACGATTTCAAGCGCTACTCATATGTCTAGTACTATCCTAAGATTACCTATAAAACTGAATATTTGACTGCTTGTTACACTTACAAAAACCATGCCGTTGATAAAGTTTACAATTATATAACCTATATTAACTTTGCATATATTCAAACAACACGTGGGTCAAGAATTAGTAAACTACAAGTTGTGCTCAAACCTATAAAATCTGATAAATAAATTGTCTAATATGTTATAATGTTCAAATGGAGATAATAAACAATAAAGAATCGAAAATGAAATTTCCCTTATCAAAAGCCTTTTACATCTGAGTACTCTTCTCCCCGAATTTTGCTATGGACTATTACATTTTAATGGGATCTATCAAAGGAACATTGTTGTTTACTAATAGAAGGTAAATTTTTATTAAAGCTCTTATTTATTAAGAGAGAGTTAGTAAAAAAAAATTTTCTGTAGTAAAAATTTTAACTTTCTCAAATATGTTCTTCTTCCGGTTATTTCGGAATCTATTCAAAAATTCCCGATGATTTTTCATTTTATATTTTCAAATTCAAGTGAAACAAATATTTCACGTGGTAACATAAAAAAGTTTGTTGTAATAAAAAATTTAATTTGTCTATGATCCAGTTATAAAACTAGATTCCTATTTGCATTCCTCTTTTTTTGTTTTGTCTCACATTGCAATTTTATAGCAGGACTCTTTTGTATATTTTTCCTTCTTTTAGTAAGTACTACCATTGTTTTCCTTTTGGTTTCATGACAACGAAAAATACAAACTGAATGAAGAAGAGGAAGAATTAAAATGAAGAGTGAGTGTCAGGTTGTTTGAGGGTAATTTTGTAAATTAGTAATTTATCTTATATGTGGGTTTAGAAGTGATGGTGTTCTTTTAAAAAAATACATTGTAACAAAGTCTCATATAAATTTGTCCCTTTTAAAATTTGTGTTGGAGCTTCTATAACCTTTTAATTCACTTTTTTCCCTCCAACATATATGGATTTTTTTTTCTCTCCTTTCACTTTTCAATCGAACTGACAATTAGATCCGAGACCTACTATAACATCCCTCATTATGAGACTTGAAAGTAAATACTAAAGTGCTAAATTTACTCTAATCTTATTTTCAAACGGTAATATGAGATCTGTTTTTCTTTTCATACATATATAAAAATGGTAAAAAGACACGATATATAAATGAATTTATTACGTCATTTCATTCAAATTTAACTATCCTGTACCGACTGCCCTACAACTTCGGTACTCGATGTACCTGTATAACGCGAGTGGAAGCACCCGGTCGATGCAGGACGATAGCTACGGGTGTAAGTAACAAAAATCTAAGCATACAAACTGTAGAACATCTCACGGCGCATAGATAAAATATAATAACAAAATTGATGTAAAGCAGACGAGACAATAGTAAAATCCGATTAACCATAAATAAGAACATCATAGTACACCGGCTTTATGGATCATACAAAAACCGAAATAAAAGAGTTTATATATCCCAAGTCTTCAAAATAAACTCTATAACTATCTCAAAAAATACAAGTACTGACATAGATCCACAGTAATGCATAACGGAATATAAGCGATAGTAAGCTCCAAGGTATAGATATATGAAAGCGTAGCCTTCAGCTCGTACTACGTACAGCTCCATGCGCTATTCATACATGTTATCCCCAATCTACTTATTTAAGAGGACTCGAGATAATAAGAAGTCAAGCATAAAATCTCGGGTCAGACAGCAGTCTACTATGAGTGATATAACATCTCAAAAATATAATAAAAATCGTGTATAGTAAATAAGGGCATATGGTATGAAGAACCATACCTGATATGTCCCTGCATCCAAAGAGTTAGCACATAACAGTCGATATATGCTAATATACTATCACAGACATATAAGTGTACTATAGTCGAAGTACAATGTCCAGTGGCTAGGCATACGGCGAAAATACCTACATCATGTAACACCCTGGAGTGATAAAAAAAGGGCAAACATAGCATCCATCAAACAATTCTCACCATCAGTCATGTGCGTTCGATATATGACAACACGTATGGTACAATTGTAGACGAGGGACTCAATCGAAATCATGACTTCATTGGTGCTCGAATCCATATCACTTCATAAGGCTAGGAACCAGGCTCACAATCGCAAAGCCCAAGGTAATCTACTATCGCAAGATCTGGACACGATCGCAAATCCAGGTGGGAGCTACCCACATACCCTTTTTTTATGAGCACATTAGAAACCTATGATTTATCAACGAACTCTTTGCACACATCTCTATAATGGAACTCAATCGTTATTCCATCCCGCCTATCTCCATGGTAGAACACAATCGTAAATTCTGCTCGCAAGCCCCCATCGTTGAACTTGCACTTGTGGATCACCGTCACGACTCCCATTGTTAAGTGTCATCTTTGGAACGCCTCTAGAAATCTATCGTAAGTTGTGGAGCCATCATACCGAGGTTCCAAAGTCATCGATCATCGTGGTCGGCGGCGGCTTCGTCATCTCGAAGCGTTATGCATCGTTTCACTAATCGCCACACGAGATCCAAGGTTATCTCGAGTCGTTTGGAGTTGCCTACTTCACTCCACATCACCCCCAAGAACTCCGGAACATGCCAAAAAGAAATCATCAAAGTATCGCTGTGCCACGATGAAAATTCCTCAGCCTCATCCTCTGTTTGGTGATACCCGAACTACGCTTAAAGCAACACATCCCTTAGCCTGAAGCGACCAACTCCCTAACTCGAAGCCGCCCTAATATGCCATGATGCAACCTCGAGCACCCTTCCCTATTCGGTATTCGGGCATAACGCCACCGGACAAAAAATGTTGTTCGGTCTCCCATGACAACACCAGATAGCAAATGTTGTATGTTCCCCCATGACACCACCGAATAGCAAATGATGTCCAGTCTTTCTTGTCATTATCAAACAACAAATTTTGGCCGATCTTCCAAGCCATCATCGGACAGAAAATGTTGTCTGATCTTCCATGACATCATCAGATAGTAAATGTTGTTCAGTCTTCTTCACCACCCGGACCAACCTTACCCCAAGCCAACTCATATCGGATAAAGTTCGCCGAACCAATACCCCCTTCTGAAGGCAACCATTGGACCGATCATGCCGAACCAAAACCTTTATCTCCTTCAGCACATCAACATCGTGTCGCTCCATCGCTCCACTCCACACCTCAGCCCTTACGCATCGCATATGCAATGATACGACTCCAAATGCTCTAGAGCCTATCCGTGGAAGTCCGATTTCAAAGTTTATGCCTTTAGTTCGCTCCAATAAGTGTTTTCAACCATACAAGCATACAAACAAATACCATACATACATCAAAAAATATTTAAAATTTGCAAACATACAACAATTCATGGAAAATCATCCTATAGTACGTCTCTAACACAGCTTAACACACATCAAGGAAACCATATATCAAATTAACATGATTAGAACATTTTTAATTCGTTTTTACTTTAGATTTCACTTTAAAACAGTCCCAGAAAATGATTTCGATTGTAAAAATAAGTTTAAAACATGTTAAAACCTATCGATACATATATAGTAATGTGAGAGCGTATAAATCGCTCACCAAAACCACAAAATCCATGTTTTGCATGCACACCCAAAAATGAACAGCAAAGATATAATTTTCTCTCCCCCAAAAATATAGATTTGAAGATCTCTAATGAATCTTCTTGCTAGTCTACCCTTAATCTATTAGACATGATTTGGAGGAGAAAAGAGAAGGTTTTGGATGGAGAATGAGTTAATGAGAGCTTAGATATATTTGAGAAGTGGTAAATTGATTTGGGGATGATGGTTCAGCCTATTATAGCCTCCAAACACGAAATGGGTTAGCGAGCTTGCCTCCGAACTCATTAATTACCCACTAAGCTGCTCCAAAAATTGCCAACCTTCAAAAAGTCATATCTCCTAGCCAAAAAGTCTAAATCACTATTTTGACCACTCTACGGAAAAGGAAACCATCATATCTTTTCAACGGAAGTAGTCACGGATGCTAATTTGACTTCTATCAAAAGTTATAGCGGTTATAAGTTTCTAAGGTTAAATTGTTTGGAAGAATTTTAAATATAGGAAATGTCACCAATAGGCATTTTCCAAAGTTATAGAGTCATACGACCTCATATGAATTTAAAAATAATATTTTACGATATTCCGATACGTTAAATATGGGTCATTACACTCTCCCTCCGTTAGGAATTTCGCACTCGAAATTCCCAACACAACCAAGGTAAAATCAAACATAGCTACCCTGCATGCCTAACATCCACAAGCAAATATATCAAACATCAAGCATGCACATAGAAACAGGTAATGATATCTACGCCTACCAAGCCTGTAGGAAACTAAACTACCCTATATAATATCAAAAATGAAAGTAAATGTGATAAACAAAAATACTACCAAGTAAAAAGCTCTAGATAAGCGGTCCTTATCCTCTTCTCGGTCTCTCAAGTACAATTTCCATCGCTTTCACTTCACTGAACCTTCACTAGCTCTACCATCTTCATCCTAAGCTGCTTCGTATCACGTCCGACGAAATGAATAGGCTTACAGGTCTCGATGCTTCTGATTCAATCTCCATATCATCAAGCTGATTCGTTCAACTATTACGCCTGAGCCATGCACAAACTTCCACAAGTGAGAGACGTAGAACACGTTGTGCATGCCCACCATCATCTAAGGTAGATCGACTATGTATGCTAGATTTTCGATCCTCTCAAGTATCTGGAAAAGGCCAATGAATCTCGATGCCAACTTCCCCTTAGTACCGAATCGAACAACATTCTTCAATGGAGATATCTGACAAACACCATATCGCCAATGGAGAACTCTAAGTCATGTCTTTTCCATCAGCGTAGATCTTCTATATATTCTGAGCAACTTTCATTCATTGCCGAATGATCTCGATCTTCTCCGAAGACTCTCTAATCATATTCGGCCCAAGTATCAGTTTCTCGATCGCTTCTTACAAATATGAAGGAGCGTTGCATGGTCAGCCATATAACGCCTCAAATGGTGCCTTACCGATGCTGGACTGATAATTGTTGCTGTATGCAAACTCTACTAAGTGCAAATGATCGTCCCACGAGCTATGGAAATCGAGAATGCAAGCTCAAGAGATCCTCCAAGGTATGATTTACCCTCTCGTCTGCCTATCATTTTATGGGTGATAAGCTGAACTAAGATGCAACTCTGTCACCAGCGTCTCTTGTAAGTTCTTCCAAACCCCGTTAGGGAACAAAGGGTCTCAGTCGCTCACAATGCTTCTTGGCACACCAAGGAATTGCACAATTCGATTTAGATATGATTCAACCAATTTGGATGTCATTCTATAGACTAATGGTTATAATCGGGCACTCTTCGTAAATCTATCGACTATGACCCAAATGCCACCATCCCTCCTATCCTCGGCAATCCATCGATGAAGTCCATCGAAACTTGTTCCCATTTCCACTCGGGAATCTCGAGCGATTGCAGCAAACCACTCGGCTTCTTCTGCTCTATCTTTACAAACTGATAGTTCATGCCCTTCGAGATGAATGTCCCAATGTCTTTCTTCCTCCCTTCCCAATAAAATGTCTATCTCATATCATTGTATATTTATTGCTGTTGGTATGTAAAATCAATCTCGAATGATGACACTCGTGTAGCACTTCATCCCTTAACCCATCGACATCAGTAATAAATAATCTTTCATCCTTACGGAACTAACCATCACGGTCGAGCCCGTACTACTTCATCTTCTCAAACTCTACTCCTTCCTCTATATTCTCCATAATCTCCGCTAGTCTAGTGTATCGCCTCTAACTAGTACCGATCCGCTCAATCAAGGTAGCTCTGATCATTATGCTAGCCAACACTTTAGGTTCGAGCTCACATCGAGATCTAAAATCATAGCCTACGATAAACTCCAACTACTTCCACTCTAGGAACGATTAAGCTAGCATGTCTCATACTCAAAGCATCAACGACTGCATTTCCCTTCCTGGGAATACAGGAAACATCAAGGTCATAGGAGGCTAGGAACTCCAACCATCACGTTGACGGAGATTAAGGTCCTTCTGGGAGAATAGATAATTCAAAAAACTGTGGTTTATATAAAACTTGAACCTCTCCCCAAGAAAATAGTGACTTCATATCTTCAAAGCGAACATTATCGTCGCCTACTCCAAATCGTGAGTTGGATACTTCTTCTCGTGCGGTTTCAATTGTTGACTAGTGTGGGCGACAACAGTTCCTTTCCGCGTCAACACCACACTTAGTCCAGTACATCAGGCGTTGTTCATACTGTCCCCTCATTCCTACTCGGAATGACTAAGACTGGTGCACTCATCAACCTTTCCTTCAGACTCGCGAATGCATGCTTGCACCTCGCGTCCCAAATAAAAGTATGATTCTTCTTTGTCAGGTTGGTTAACGGTGATAGAGATAGGGGTATGACCTTGGAGCAATTATGTAATCTGTTGCATATATCTAACTTGGAAATCAATCTTGTTCGAAATAAAAGGTGTTTTCTTTCTATTATATACTTGATATAATGTGTTATATTAATTGTTACACTATAATTTCTATAAAGTACAAATCGCCAATATTCGAAAGGAAATCTCATTGGCTTGTACTTTTGAGACCTATCTTTCAGTTTCTAACAAGAGCATATAATCCAAGAGCATGAAAGTGTCAACCAAGGCCAAGATCATTGTTCAGCTGAGATAAAAAGCCTGACCAAGAGCATCGGTTGTCGAAGCCCAAAGCAATTCAACAAATAACAACGATCAATGGATTAGATAGCCTAGGCCGAAATCAACGGTCAAGGTGAATGAGAGATATCCAAAAGCAATATATAAAAGTGACAATTTCAGCAATCCGTGTCAAGTTACATTCAACCAGATGATGACAAGCGTTCAAATCATGACTGCTCATAGCAAGCCAGATCATCAATCCAAAGAGAAGGCTCTCAACCAATGGCATCATGACTTATTAGCTATAAATCGGCAATCCCAAGGTACAGAGGATCTTGGGCATAATAAAAATTGATATAAATTCACAAGTGTACTTTCCTATATTAGAGCTCCATCCAAAAACTCATTAATGGCGGAAACGTCTAGATTCAATGTAATAAGCCTCTCGGCTATATAAGAGTGACTAAATAAGGAAAGGATAATGGACGTAAGGACTTTCGGCTCGAACCACTATAAAAGTCTCGGTGTTATTTATTTTCTACATTTTATCCTTTCAGAATTCACAACAGTTACCTTACGGTTTACGCTTCACCTTCCAAGCTCAACTAAACTACATCTCGATAGTTACCTCATCGAACTCAATACTCCCATTTAACTTCTGAAGCTTTACCTTTGGTTTTTGGGGTGTTGCTGCTGGCGAAATCCTACACTAACATTTTTAGCGCTAGAAGGAAGGCCCAAACCTCCGTTATTTGTTCCCTTTCGAAAAATCCGATGGCATCATCCTTCCGGCCATGACTTACCTAAAGAATGAGAAACTAACCTTTAAGTTATCTCTCAACCTCTGCATTCAGCTCATTGAGGAAGACAACAACGAAAGATTAGTCATCCTTGTTTCGGAGAAAGAGAATGGACAATAATATGACCCCATTTATGAACTTCAAGCTCTCCAGATCATGCAACTTTCAGAGTATCTCCAGGTGTTTGGACCAAAAATGGCACAAACACCAAGAAGTTTATGTAGAGAATACAATATGAAGAAATGTAAATGAAAATGAGAAATAAATAAGACACGCTCGTTTATGGTGGTTTGGCAAAGCAAAGCCTATGTCCACTTTAAGATTTTATTGCTTATATCCGACTTGGAGGCAGAAGTTCTTAGGAGTCGGTACAACTTCAACACTTAGATTTTCAAAATTATAAGAATATAGCGTAAGGAAGAACTAGAGCCAAAAAGGTCCTTAAAAATGAGCCTTACCTTCCTATTTATAGAGGTAGGGAGCCTAATATCTTATACAAAACATCTCCTATTTGTTGTACATGATTTAGACCAATTCTTCCAAGAAAACAAGTGCCACATCATCAGTTGATATGCGTCGGTATCGCGGTACCGACCCATAGGTTGGGGTCGGTACCGATCCCCAAGTTGGCCAAAATGACCATCTTCGACTCTTCATCTCGGATCATATTGTGGTTAGCTTCATGATTCCATAGTTGTTTGCACATATATTAGCTTATTTCCGAGTCCAAATGATGGAGTTGTGGAAGAACAAATTTGAAGTTTCAAGTGTTCATGGGGATCGATGGAGAATTGCATTGAATCAACAAAATGACATCGGAAATAAGCTTTTCGCATCAAGTAAGGCATGTAGGTAGGGTATGGGATCCACCTGAGGTGGAATTAGGAGTCGGTACCGACCCATATGGTGGGGTCGGTACCGATCCCCAACTTAGGGGGTCTCATTGTTGTTCTGCTTTGAGTTGTTCTTACATTGGACTTATGACTCTGTCTATGCTTGGTTTCTAGACTCCTGGGCTGTCTCTCTAGGCTTCCTACCTTGATAACTCCATGTTTAGTTCATCCACTATGTTCGAATATTGCTTGGTCAAAAAGCTAGATAACACTTGCCCCCCAAAGCACATCTCATTTTAGACGTGATATGCTTTGAATCTAGATAAGCCGGAATCGCCATGAAGGACTCCACTTTGTGTTCTGAATAGTTGTTATCCTTTTTGTAAATCGATTCCATGAAAAGTTATGTTTATAGAAATTTGTGTTGACGCTTTACCAACATCCGACATTATAAATTTGGAATATGATATTCTAATCCATTATTCCAAGTTTGACGATTTCAAACTGATTCCATCCATGATTATTTAGGTTTGAATTCGATTTCCCTTTGACTCTGTTCGTCGAGTATTAGATACACACACACACACGTGTGCGCGTGCATTTACATGCACGTTCTCGAGTGGATAGAAGTACATGTACAAGGTCAATCACATGCACATGCACTAGTGTATTCCTCACATATGTATAAGTATATACATATATGTTTTTCTCTTTCCCCTTTTTTTAGTTTAAGACTCGGTATTGATCCTTAATCTAGCAGTCGGTACCGACTCCGGACTTGGAGAATTTTCCAAGTTTGCCTAAGAATGCGGGTTCACGGGTATGTAACTCACACTTCCCCACTTCATTCCTTCACTTGTTCATTAGTTATCACACTGATCCAAACTCTTGCCATTAAAACCCTCGATCCCTAAGTCAAGCTTCGCCATTACCGGAGCCCTAGACCACCGCTACCTATCATCGCCTATGCCAGACATCGCTCCTCCTCCTTGGTTAGACTCATCTCCACCAACCCGTACCTTAGCTTTGAGAACCTGTTTTACATCTTAAACCGATCCTCCTCTTGAACTTCGAATTGCATAGTAATATGTATGTATATGATGAACTTGACGATGGAGATGGATGCGGTTGAATAGACGTGGGTGATTAGGGATGTGGAAGGCTATGATTTGGGAAGTGGTGAAGGTGGAAGAAGAAGGATAAAGGGTGATATTTTTTTGAGTGTTGGAGTTGTGCAACATTAACACTTAGGAACATTTCGGAACTTCTTGGTTCATGTAAGAATTTTGCTTTGTGTCCCGACGACTTTTTCTTGCTCTTAAGCCTTTTCCAAAGCATAACCATTAGTGTAAAGCTTATTGGGACGGTCAGTGATGACGGTCGTGTTGAGTGTTATTCATATTTCAAGAATGAACTGCTAAAACAAACATTTAAATAATATCGAAAATCCGAACTGCACAACACTACACAACATCGCACTAGAATCCACTTTACCACAAGGGTACGGTTTGTAGTTAATCTTCTAATGTTGATCATCTGTCGAGCTTTTTATAGAAAGAATCAGAGACGTTCCAAACGTCTTGCTGCTCAAGCCACAGGTACATCAACTTTTAAATACATTGAATCTAATGCCAATCGAGTTCGGCTATAACTCCATATGCCCAACAAACTACATCTTAATAGGAATAATGACAAGAGATTACACAAGTCGAACATCAAAATTTAGAAAATACCAAAGTCAAGTAACTAGTTCTTGAAAATTTGGTAGATCCGGTAGGCGGGCCAGAAATATTTCCAGCACCTGACACTCTTGAGGATGTCGTGATATTAGAAGATCCCGCTTATTCTGTCACCTTTAAAATTGATGAAGGATCTCTTCGAAGGATATGTGATAAGCAAGGGATTTTGTTTGAAGATCTTTTAGATCCTTCCTATCATCAAAGTCCACACAATCCTACAGAAGGGTATATTGCCTGCAACAGATACATGTGTTTAGCGAGTCGCGTCCCACCATTTAATCAGTTTGTGCGACTTAACTTCATGTAATTGGCTCGAATGTAGCTGCAACCGAATAGCTATGCTTTCCTTCTTAGCACATACATGGTTTTCTCTGAGCATTTGAATCGAATACGTAGCGATGAGGAGATCCGATACATTTATAGCTTCAAGAGCCGAAAAGAGAGTCCAGCTTTGATTTACTTGGACCTAATCAGGGGTTGCAGAGTAATTACCGGGGCATGGAATAAGTTGAGCTACTTTAAGAGCGAGTGGTTCTACGTCTGCTGCTCGCCTGGATTCGCATGGAGATGGACATCCAGACGTAAGTTCCATTTCAAATGCTTTACAAGAATTTTGTCTTATAGCATGCAGGCTTAATTCATATCCTTGTTTTACTATCCAGATATTCCGACGAGTGCTAGTAGCTCGGTGCTTTTAGATGCTGTTAACACTCTTATAACAGTTTCGGCAGGAGATAGAGATATCAGAACTCTCCTGTCAGGTGAAAATCTTCTTGCCTATAGCTTGTTAGAAGAGGTCTGCAACACCGACATCATCCAAATGGCTTCCAATGATGATGACAATAATGATGACGATGACAACAATCCACTCGGAGGAGGCGAGGCTGATCCAGATTTTCCCTCAAGCGCAAGTCCTAGGGTTGGAGTTGAAAAAATATTAAACAAGTACTATAGGACGTCGAGTAAGGCGAAATTATTGGTGAAAGTGGTGAGGCTGGCCAAGGTAACATTGATGTGGTCATGAGTCTTAGCTTGAACAATCTAGGGACGATCAACTGCCTGCTCTGAAGAAGAGATTGATCGTGAAAATATCTATGGTGCAAACTTCTATCGAACCACTATTGGTCACAGATGCAGAGAAAACTCCATCTTTTCCTTCAACAGGCACATTTGTCGGCTTAGGGCCAATCCCTACTGAGTTTGGCTCTTTCGATATCTGTAATATTAGCATCGAGGGCTTCGACTCCCCTATTCATGTTGATAAGGACTTCATCCCTACCAGTATGGGAGAGGTTACTCCCATGAGTAAAGCTCCAGCTCAAGGTCCGTTGGGGGGACACTAGGAGAATCATGCGCACGTGCACTTTACAACACTCGCACTTGACTTATGTCCTTGCTTGTTGGATCTAACTTGGTCTTGTTTCTTTTATAGGATCCATGTAGAAAAGGAAATACATATTTCGATCTTTGGAGGAGAAAGCATCCCAAGCACAAAGGCCTCGGTGGAGTTCGTACCATCAAGGAAGCGGTCGCGATTATGAATTAGGCTATCGTTCTAGCTAAGACAGAGATGAATGAGATAGGATCAGTTACGATAGAGATCACTCATCATATGACTCTACTTCCAAAAGTTGCCCTAGGTATAGATCACATCCTCCTAGAGGTCCAGACAAGCAACCTAATCGTCACGACGATCTCCCATCTGGTGATGCTTCTCGTGCTCCACCATCAGCTTCCATCCCTATGCAACCTTCGATGTCATCTCACTCTAGTCGGTCCTCTGACCATAGGCATCACAGGAGTGGCTCTGAAACTTCCTAGCATAGGCTCGGCAAAGGAACTACTATAGTCCCACCTATCTCTATGGAGGAACAACTTGCAGTCAATGCCTGAATGGGTAAACTAAAAGAAGAATAACCAAACATTTGTTTTGATGATCTTATGTTTGTGCCTAATTCAAAAAGAATCTAGACTAATGTACAAAAGATAACCATCGATTGTGTGATCGACTTTCACAATCAGTATAACGAATGGTCGAAGTTAGCCGAGAAAATTTCAAAAGTCTCCAAGGATAGGCAGCTAGAGTTTGAAAATTAGAAACTCATCGAAGCTCACAATAAGAGAATCATCGCTAATCTCGATTTTGAGGTCGAGAAATTGAGATCATCCCAAGCCGAAGCCGAGAAGAAAGCCGAGGAGGCCATCAACGCACTTGAAGAGGAGCGGATTAAGAATTAGGATGAAATGGAGAAGGCTTTCCACCGAAATCATGCTCTGGTAACGGAGAGGGATACCACAAATAGAAATGCAGCTGAGCTGAAAACCAACCTAAAGCATGAAACAAAAGAAAAAGATGAGGTGCTCCAATAAGCTCAGGCTTATTGTTATGAGTTGCTCCATGCTAGGGAGGAAAGAGACAAAGTACTCGAGAATGTGAAAGATGTTGACGCACTCGTCAAAAGAGAAGTTGAGGCCATGGAACAGCAGGCAGAAGAGCATGTGATGGAGAAGTTTGAACCATTGCTGAACCAGTACAATGCCAACGTGCTCAAATTCGGAAATCTGGAGTGTTTCAAAGATGATTATCCCAGAATCCTCGCCCTTTCCTGGGAGCAGATTGTTGAAAAAGAAAAAACTTTCCTCGAAGGTGGCGATGTCGATTTGGAGCAGCTGGAGAAAGAAGTCTTGGTAGGAGATGAGCCCAAGATTCTGAAAGACGACTAACTTATTTTTCATCCAAAGCTTGCCTCGACAGTGTATAAAGACTTGAGTGAAGGCTCCGAATCGACGCCACATGATGCTACTACTAGCCAAATGCTTGGGTTCCAAGCTGCTCTGACACCTAAGTATGTTCCCGAGAGGCCTAAGATCCACAAGCCTACTATTCTCTCTTCTATTCTTGAAGGGAACTCCGGTGGCACTTTGGCCTGTACAGAACTCCAAAGCGAAGAAGGTATCCTATTGACTTCTCCTATATTCTAGAAAGTTGATGTGTCATCGATTAGCATTACTAATCTCTCTCTCTCTCTTTCTCTCTCTTTGTTTTTCAAGCTTCAGGTTAGCCGCACATTTCTCCGTTTCTCGACAAGAGCTCTCAACCGAGACTAAAAGTGCCTGTAACAAAGTCAGTTAATGTTACCACTTCAATAACGATTCCAACCATCCCGGTTGAAGATACTCCCAGCCTTGACGAGTAGATGATCGATGCTTTGTTGGATAAAGGAGCTGGTGGGACTCAGGAAACTCAGATTGATGAAGCTATTGTTATTATTGGGGTCTCCAAGCCCTTGTTGGGTCCCACCATGCACGAGTTTGAGAAGGAACTTAGGAAGGATATCCTCCTTGCCAAAGAGATCAAGCAAGAGAAGACAGAAGTCATCCCTCCTCCTTTATCCATCGCTTTTCCCAAGCAGACTATTTTTGCTTTAGTCCATATTTCTCCGCCCGGCAGCGCTCAAAGCATGCCTATAGGATCCTCACAAAGCATTCGGGCCTCCGTTCCTCTACCTGGGAGTGCTCAAAGTGTGCCAGTTGGATCATCGTAGAGCACTCCACCCAAGGGAAAAAGGAAGTGGAGGAAGAGGAGGGAAAAAAACTAGTTGAAAGCTCGAGCAATGTTTCTCCCGGCTCTAAGAAGAAACAAAGGAGAACGAAATCGAAGAAGTGAGTGGTGGTCTGTTTGGTGTAGATAGGCTTAATTTTTAATAGTAGTTGTAGCTATTTTGATTTTTGTCCGGCTTTGTGTGGGTTCGACTCCCGCTTTTACTTTTTGTTTCTAGTGTCAATAACACTTGTACTTAGCTCCTCAGATTTCATGTGAATAACAAAGGTTTTTGTGTCATTAACTCCTTGTATGGATTTGTCTAAGTACTTAAAAAATACACTTTCCATTCAATGTACATGCGATCTATTTCTTTTTATTGTTATTATCAGACTGAATCATTTAGCCCGTTCTGTAATTATCGGCCTTTCATCGTTCTTGAAAATGCAAAGTAATTATTGATGTGCCAGGCTCTGGGCATTAGTACGAATTAACCACTTAGAACAACAGTTCAAATATCCTTTTTCAGGATCATGATATCTGATTGTATCGAACTCCAGGCACCAATCTGAATTAACTTATCATAGTTCGCACATCCTCGTCCAGGATGTACACTTCCAATCACACCTAACTCCAGGTGTCGATCCAAAGTCCATAGGGAAGATCCCGCCTTATGCCGGACATAGACATTTGGCTTCACCTACTCCGGGCAGAGTGTTAAGAGTTGGACGGTCTTGTCACGTCCACTTTAGTTTATACTCATGCCCCCAATCCGAGGAAAAAAGTTGAGCAAGTGAACGGTTGTATCACGTTAATTTCGATTTATACTCCTGCCCCACAACAAGGGCGAGAGTTTGTGCCTAGACGGTCATGTCCCATCCGATTTGAATTTATACTCTTGCCTCATTCGTGGACAAGAGTTGGCCGATGGACGATCGGAAATGTCCATTTAGTTTATACTCATGCCTCCAATTCGAGGATAGGAGTTAGTTGGTATCTATCTCCGGATACCGAGAAGAACTTCGAGGGTCCGATCATGAACCGTAGAAGCTTTAGTTGGCACCTAACTCCAGGTATCTGCACACGTGCATTATTTATATGCAGAATCATTTGAGTCGGTCAAGTCGCAACTCTTAAATAATGGAAAGATAGAGTCTTGGACTCAAAAAGCCGTTTTATTCCATAAAAGACGGGAAATGGCATAATTTGTCTTATTACATGGCTCTAGCCAATTATTTACGAACTTATTTCTAAGTGAAATAGCATCGTAAGTGATCGCTATTCCACGCCCTTAGGAGCAAAATCCCATCTATCGTCGCAAGCCTGAAAGTTCCATCTCCAAGCTTCTGCTCTATCGCGTACGGACCTTCCCAGGTCGGGCCCAAGTTTCCAGGGCTAGGGAAATTTTGTTTGAGAACTAGATTACTAACTTTGAAGATCCGATTCCTGACCTTAGTGTTGTAATATCGTACGACTTGGTGTTGGTGTGCAGCTGCTCTCAACTAAACTGCATCGCGCTTCTCATCGATCATATCAAGAGACTCTAGCGGGAGTTGCCTCATTTGTCCATGGATTGTAGTGAATCACTCAATGAGAAGGTAATTCTAGTTCAAATGGAATCATAGCCTCTGATACGTAGGCTAGGGCAAATGGAGAGTGACCAGTCGCTGACTTATGGGTTGTTCGATAAGCCTATAACACCAATGGAAGTTCGTCGACTCACTTGCTCTTGACTTTTTCTAACCGCTTCTTTAGAATGGACTTGATAATCTTATTCATAGCTTCAACCTATCCATTCGTTTGATGATGTGCCACTGCAGCAAATCTCTTTTCTATGTGAATCCGGTGCAGTAATCGTTGAACTCGGTACTATTGAATTGGATCCCGTTATCGGTAATGATTGCCTATGCAACTCCAAAATGACAGATGATATTTCGGACAACAAAGTTGATTGATTTCTTTGTAGTAATTGTAGCCAATGGCTCTACCTCAACTCACTTGGTGAATTAATCAACTACAACGATGGAGTACTTCGTGCCACCTTTAGATATCGGCAACACACCGATGATATCAATTCCCCAGACTGCAAACGACTAAGAATTGACCATCTGAGTAATGTTCGTTGGCGGGGTTCTCAGTATTCTAGCAAATCCTCTGGCACTCGTCACATCTGCGAGTGTAATCAACTGCATCTCAGTTGACAGTTGGCTAGAAGTATCCATAACAGAGGATCTTCTTCGCTAAGGTTTGCCCCCTGGTGTGATCGCCACTGACCTCTTCGTGAACCTCTTTTAGGACTCGTTTGGCCTCGTCGTGGTCAACATACTGAAGCATGGGGATAGAAAAACCCTTCTTGTAAAGTACTCCTTTCTGCATGATATACCTTGAAGCATGTCGAAGGAGCTTTCGTCGTTCATTCCTTCTCTCTGGAAGGATCCCCCTTTGCAAATAATCCTGAATTGGAGTCATCCATGACTCCTTCCACGCTCGGTCTCCAAGATCCAATTGACATCCATCTGGTTGATGCTCGAAACCGAAAGTACTTCCACCGAAACTAAGCCCATGAGCTGCGCATCTCCTAAGCCGGCCAGTTTTTCCAATGAATCGGCCTTCTCATTCTCCTGTTTGGAAATATAAGTGATTATATAATGTTCAATGTCAGCAAGCAGATCAAGGACTCGGTTTAGATAAGGAGCTAGTCTCACTCCTTTTGCTTGAAACTCTTTTAAAACTTGGCAAACCACCAACTGGGAGTCGTATAAAATATGTAAAATGTTTAATCCCAGCTCTTTGGCAATCTTGAGTCCTACAATCAGGACCTCATATTCAGCTTCATTGTTAGTTGCCGGAAACTCAAGCTTCAAGGGGTAGTAGATCGAGTTATCTTCAGGAGTAACAAGTACAACTCCAGCACTGGAACACCATTTGTTAGATGCACCATCCGTATACATCTTCCATCTAGTTTCTTTCTTGCCACTGCTCTCCGGAGGATCGTCTCGTGCGGTGAATTAAGCTATGAAATCTGCCAAGTCTGACACTAAATTGCTCTCCAAGGGTGATACGTTATGTCGTATTGGCTCAATTCAATGTTCCACTTTAATAGCCTTCCAGATGTCTCGGGTTGTTGCAAGACTTGTCGAAAATGCTGATCGGTAAGAACTTTGATCGGATGAGCCTGGAAATATGGGCGAGCTTTCTTGAAGTGATCAAAAGGCGGTATGCAAGCTTTTCCAGCTTTGGGTAGTTTCGTGTTGCGCCTGTCTACCACTTACTGATGTAATAGACCAGTCGTTGGATGCAAGACTTCTCACGTACAAGTGCGGTGCTCAAAGCATGCACCAACACCACCAAGTATATAAACAAGCCCATGTCATCCACCGGCTTCGAAAGGATGGGAGGTCTTTCCAAGTGATCCACCAGAGCTTGGAATGCATCTTAACCCCTGTGATTCCATTTGAGTTCCTTTTTCCTTTTTTAATCACCTCGAAGAAAGGGATGCATTTATCTATGGCTCTGGAAATGAACCGACTGAGAGCGGCGACCTTCCTATTTAAGCTTTGGTCCTCCTTGATCGATTTCGAGTCTTTAATTTTTCTCAATGCCTCAATCTTCTCTGTGTTGGCTTAAATCCCATAGGAGTTTACAATGAAGCCTAAGAATTTCTCTGACACAACGTCGAAAGAGCAATGAGCTTCATTCTATACTTTTGGAGGACAACAAACATCTCTGCCAGATCATCAATGTGGTTTTCTAAATGCCGTGACTTCACGAGCATGTCATCCATGTAGACTTCCATCGAGCGTCCAATCTGATATTTGAACATCCGGCTAACAAGCCTTTGGCATGTTGCTCCTGCGTTCTTCAATCCAAAGGGCATAATGAGGCAGCAATACAATTGGAGGTCGGTTATAAATCTGGTGTGTTCCTGATCTGGGATGTGCATCGAGATTTGATTGTATCTCGAGTATGCATCCGTGAATGAAAGTAGATCATGTCCAACCGTCGAATCCACTAACTGATTGATCCTCGGGAGCAGGAATCTATCTTTCGGGCATGCATTATTCAAATCAGAATAGCCGATGCATGTCCTCCACTTCTCGTTCGCTTTCCTTACCAAGATAGGGTTAGATACCCTCTCCGAGTATAAGGCAACACAGATGAAGCCATTATCCTTTAGCTTATCCATCTTTTCTTTGAGTGTAGCGGATCTCTCCGAACCTAGAATGCGGCATTTCTATTTCATAGGAATGCATTTGGAATTTATATTTAATGTGTGGCTCACTATCCCCAGCGAGATCCCACATATATCCGAGTGTGTCTAGGCAAACACATCGAGGTTTTCCTAGAGAAAACCAACCAAATCCTTCATCACTCTTGCGTCAAGCTACGATCTGGCCTTTAGGACCTAATTCAGATCATCCTGCCTGATCGGAACAGCGATCATCAACTCGATAGGAGTTGCTCTTCAACCTTCTGGCCCTTTATGTCAGTCCATGTCATCATGGAACCGACTGGGCTACCCAAGCTAGGGTTCAAGCTATAGTTTCTATGCATATAAAGCCTTAATGTAGAGGGTCGCCTCCACATTTCTTCATTTCTCCCTTCACCTTGCCTCCTTTAGCTCGACGACGTAGCATTCGCGGCCAGCCACCTAATCCCCTTGCACAATTCCCACTCCGTTCTCGATAGGGAACTTCATAGTTAAGCATCAGGGAGCGATTGCCTCTATGAACTCAGCCAAGACTGGTAGGCCTAGAAAAGCATTGTAGGCTGAGTAAATGTCTAACACCAAAAAAGGCACGACCCGCACTCGCTTGCGGTCGTCCTCGCCAAGGACCACCGGTAATTCAACAAATCCTATGGCCTTAGTAGCCATCCTATTGAACCTCTGTATTCGAGACTTACAAGGTTTCAAATCCTTCTCTTCCAGCATCATTTGATCATAAGCTCTCTTGAACAAGATATTGACTGAACTCCCACAATCAATCGGCACCTTCTGAACAATAGCAGGACCAACCATGGCTGTGATCACAAGTGGGTCAATCGTTGGAGCTTCCACTCCATCGACATCTCTATTCCGGTAAATAATATCGTCAGTCTTAGTTTTGCATTATTTTTCTGGAGTCCCGTTTTCAATAGCGAAGCAACTTTCACTCTCTGCATGTTTAATAGCACCAACATATCTATTCATCTCTGCTAGACTTTTATCAGTAGGGTGTGGCCACCGATGATAGTATTAATCACCAATCATTTTTCTGGCTGCCTAAATGCATCAACACCAGGCTCAGCTTGTCCCATTGGGAAGGCAGCCCAAGGGCATTAGAGTTTACTTGCCTGCCATCCTGCAGGGCTTTCACATACTACTATAACTTTTTCTTGCGAATCAACTCCTCAATCATATCCTACAAGTGTCTACACTCATTGGTATTATGACCGTGAGTTTCAAGGAACCTGCAGAATTTGCCTGACTTTCTTTCCTTTTTAGTCGATTCTTTTGGAGCCAGCTTTCTGTACTGCTCAGTGTTTTGAGTTGCCAGGTAGATATTTTCTATTGAGTTGTTCGGTTCAGTATAACTATCGTATTTTGGAGTCCTAATACGATTCATGTTATCTGGCTTCTTTTTCTTAGCCCCATCATCGTTTCGTTTTCAATTATTGTTTTGATTACCAACATTCGCATCCACACTTCCAGAGCTTCCTCCAGATTGCTTTACGGCAACGTTGCTTTGTATCACTTCATTCAAATTTTCACCACCAATCCTCCGTGGATGTTTCTTTGCTTCCACCAAGCGCAAGTATTCATTAGCCTTTCTATAGAAAGCATCCATCATTGATGGAGGTTTCCTTTTCAACCATTCCCCGAACTCCGTATCGTGATGAATCCTCCTAATCAATGCCATCAACACTATGTCATCCTTAGGATTTGTAACTTCTATCACAGCTATATGGAATTAATTCAAGAAATCCTTCAGCGACTCTCCCTCGGCTTGGAAGAGGTTTGACAAAGACATCGCATGCTTTGGAAATGCTATATGTAAATGGAACTGCTCCAAAAACTTCTTCGACAACTCACCAAAAGACGGTATGGACTTCGGATGAAGTCGAGTGAACCACATCGTAGCTACTCTTTCTAAGAAAATCAGGAAACAACAGCATTTCATGGCATCAGAAGCTCTAGCTGAATCCACAAGCCATTCATATCTCATCAAGTGCTACCCATGGTCCGTCGTTCCTCCTTACAACGGTATAGTTAGCTTTGCGAATCTCCGGGGGTTTCTCCTGTGTAGAATGTACTCTATAAACAGATTCCAATTGGGAGTGGTGCCCCATTCATCGTAACTCCTGAAATGATTTTCGTTGACAAGTCTCCTGACCATATCCTCCAAGTAGTCTGGGTCAACAGGTTCGACTGAAAGGCGGTAGTCAGGTTTTGCTCCAAGTATTTGACCCAGCAAACGCACTCGGTTTGGTTCTTGATACCTATGTTCTCCATTCTTTGGGAGATCCATTGGTCCAGCAGTCTCCTCTGTTTGATTCGCGTGAGCCATATCATCAGCAATAGCACGGTTCTTCAGATTCTGACAACCAGCAGCGCATCCTGAAGCCAAGTCCACGCCACCTTCCAAAGGATGGGCTCTGGGCCTACCATTAGAGGGGTCGATACCGACCCCTAATCTTGGTATGGTATCGATCCCCAAACTTGAGCCTATTGCTCGTCCTCTTTCTCGGTATGATGTTTCAACAATGTTCCGAGTCCTCTTCTACTTCCTGTCTCTCCATCTTTGCTCAAATCATGAGGAACTTTCAGATGAAGAACTAGAGTCCCTTCTACTCCTTCTACGGCTGTTTTTAGTTAGCTCATTCAACAGTCTCAAGCTTTGCTACATCGCCTGATTCATTTCATTCTAACTAGCCTGGAATCTATCTTCCATCTGCTTCATCATCCTATCCATCTCCATTATGGTCATGACGTCGGTTGGAGTCTGAATGTCTGTTTGAGTAGGTTGGACAACTCCATCTCCTTGCTGAGGATTCTGATTCTCAGCTTCAGTAGTAGCTCTGGTGTTGGTAGAACGGTCTCCTTGTGATGGGGCCATGGTAGAAAGCTTCTAGTAGATCTTTGCAAATTTGAGTTGTAGAATTAAAAGGTTGGGAAATTGGATCTATCTCTTGAATATAGAATATCCAATAGTAGATGATGGATCCAAGTAGCCTGAGAATCTGAGTTTAGTTCTCAATGAAAGCACCAAATTGTTTGGACCAATAATGGCACAAACACCCAGAAGTTTATACTGAGAATAAAATATAAAGAAATGTAAATGAAAATGAGAAATAACCAAGATATAATCGTTTATAGCGGTTCGACAAATCAAGGCCTACGTCCACTTTAAGATTTTATTGCTTATATCTGACTTGGAGGCAGAAGTTCTTAGGGGTCGGTACAACTCCGACACTTAGATTTTCAGATTTACAAGAATATAGCGTAAGGAAGAACTAGGGGCAAAAAGATTTTGAAAAATGAGCCCTACCTTCTTATTTATATAGGTAAGGAGCCTAATATCTTGCACAAAACATCTCCTAGCTGTTGTACACAATTTAGACCAATTCCAGTAAGAAAACTGGTGCCACATCATCAGTTGATAGGACTTGGTACCGACCCATAGGTAGGGGTCGGTACCGATCCCTAAGTTGGCCAAAATGGCCAACTTTGACTCTTCATCTCGGATCGTCTTGTGGTTAGCTTCGTGATTCCATAGTTGTTTGCACCAATATTAGCTTGGTGTCAAGTCTAAATGATGGAGTTGTGGAAGAGCAAAATTGAAGTTTCAAGTGTTCGTGGAGATCGATGGAGAATTGCATTGAATAAACAAAATGACTTTGGAAATAGGCTTTTGGTGTTAAGTAAGGCATAATGGCAGGAGATGGGGTCCATCTGTGGTGGAATTAGGAGTCGGTACCGACCCGTAGGGTGGGGTCGGTACCGATCCCCAATTTAGGGGTCCCATTGTTGTCTTGCTTTGAGTTGTTCTTGCATTACCCTTGTGGCTCTATCTATGCTTGATTTCTGGACTCCTATGCTATATCTATGAGCTTCCTGCTTTGATAACTCCAAGTTCAGTTCATCAACACTGTCCGAATATTTCCTAGTTAAAAGGATGGATAACACCAGGAGTCCCTCCAAGAGTCTGCTCAACTCAGAGGGACGGTTAAAGCTATGGTAAAAAAAATCAAGGATTTAAGTATCGTGATGATGGGAAATAATGGTTCACCGTCCCCAACTAAAAGATCCTTCCTGAATGTCCCAGCTCTTCTACCTCGAAATAAAATCAAACGAGACCGAATCCTTACTCCTCTTAATCATAGCTTGTCTCGGATCTTTCTAAAAACTGATGGAGAGCTTCACCGCCCAAACTATCCCCCATCCACTCAAGAACACCCGAAACGAAAGGATTATTGCGTTTATCATTAAGTGAACGGGCATGAAACAAATAAGTGTCGGAGACTTTCTCAAGTCATAAAGAAATTTGTACAAAAAGGGAGATTAACTAAGTTCATTAAATGATTAGTTTAATATCTTGCTTTTATAAATATCTAACTTTGCTTCTATGTTTTAGGAGAAATTCGTATATTGAATGCCTATTTGACCAATCATACCTACATGCATCTTTCAAGAATATGGGTTACTATATTTAAGGAAGTCTCCTGTCTTACCAGAACGCTTATTTTGAGGTTAGCTCTTTCCTTTTTCGGTAAGTATAATCCAGTCTCGGTACTCATAAAATTGTACTTAGTGTATTTTCCTTTTAGTTACAAAATGTTGTGTCTGCATTAAAAGTCTTAAGGCCAAAATTCTCTTATTGATCTGACGAGATCAGTAAAGAGTTTCATTTTTCTTAAAAATACTAATTCTCTTAACAATTCTCTTTCTCAAACATAAAGTAAAAAAATTTCCTACCAAGCAATAGGATATACCAACTAGTCGATTTCATAATTCTTTTACAAAATAATCCAAGAGCACTCTTTTCAAAGAATTTATAATTTTCTTTAAGTTACAACTAGCGTTAAGTATAACTATTGAGTTAAAATAATTTTAGATGGCCGACACCGGTAAAAAGTAGCTTTAGATGGCTGAGGCCAGCCAAAATGGTTGTAGATGGCCGACATCAGCCAAAAGTGGTTATAGATGGCCAACACCAGTCAACAGTGGTTATAGATGGCCGACACCAGCGACAAGTGATTTTATATTGGGACCTAATGATAAAATTGGTAGACCTTGCCATAAGAGAATCCCCACAGTGACGTATAACAAAGTGTACGGCCAATATCACCTAGGTTTAAAAAGACGTCGAAAAGTAGAATGCATGCTGATAGTAAGTCATGATTGGTGAAATCATGCACAAGGTAGATCCCCAGTTAGATTAGAATGTTGGGTAGATTCCCAATTAGATTAGATGTGGGTGGATTCCTAATGAAAGTGAGTCAAGGTCAAAAGGAAACATGCATTGGGTAGATTCCCAGTTAGATTAGATGTTGGGTAGATTCCCAATGATAGTGAGTCATGGTCAAAATAAACCATGTATCGAGTAGATTCCTAATTAGATTATATGTGGGTAGATTCTTAATGATAGTAAGCCATAGTCAAGTAGTACCATGCGTTGGGAAGATTCCCAATTAAAGTGGAATGTTGGGTAGATTCCTAACTAAATTAAAGTTTTGGATAAATTCCCAACTAGATTAGAAGTTGGGTAGATTCCCAACTATAGTATTGGGTAGATTCCTAATTAGATTAGAATGTTGAATAGATTCCCAACTAGATTAGAGTATTAGATAGATTCCCAATTAAGAAGAATAACGAGTAGATTCCTAATAATGCCGAAACCTAAGGAGGAAAGCTCCTAAGCTAGAATAAGGATTGGGTAAGAATCCCAATTAAGGCCGAAAGGATGGCATCGAAATCAGTGAATAAGGATACCAATGGTATCAATATGAAAAGGTATCAAGAGACAAAAGCACCTTGAGGCAAAATTAAAAGAACAAGCAAAACGACTTAAGTTAAAAGAACTAAGTTAATCGAAAAGACAAAAGGTTACATCAGTGTTGTAGATAGATTATCCAAGCGAGTATTAGTACATCTGGAATACAATATACAAGAAAGAAAGAGGAATTAAGAGGCAACGTCTTATAAGCCTTGATACATGTTTTTAACCTTAGTTTCGGCCTTCTTAACAGCCTTCTCTAGGCGAGATTTAAAGTGCTCTTCCATCTTGTCGTATGTCTTAGATGCCCATTCCTTCTTGAACTGCCAGAATGAGATTCTTCGACCGTCCTTAGTACTAACAGGAGCGTCTAATGCACTAAGAACCGGGGCAGAGGGAGAACTCCTCTCGGATTGAGGACGAGACCCAGAAGGGACAATAGTGGTTCTATAAGAAGAAGAAAGCTCTATACCGACACGACCTCTACCCTTTCCTCGAGTTGGAGGGGCCACAACCATAACCTCGTTAGTTCGCTTTTTTTAAGTTTCAAGCTCATGTAATTTGATTACCGAAAGCTCTCGGTGAGCTCCACCCAATTGTTGTTGAAGAATTGACGTGGACTCTTACAAACTAGAGACGGCAGATTCTGAAGCCTAACCAGTAACCGACACTACTTCCGAAATAGAAGACATCTTTCTGGATAACCCTTCGAGAGTTCGCTTTAAGGATTAGTTTTCCTTTAAGATAGCATGGATATTGGTCCGAGATCAGGGTTACTCTTCAGTAATTCAACTATTTTATCGTCGAGACACCGCTGCAACGAGGCGCGGTCTCTTTCTAGTTGATGTGCACGTAAATGTGCATATTTTTACTTCCATATTTAATCTAATTTAATTAAATAAATGAGCATATAGCATGTTTTAACATGTTTAAACCAAAATTCAAATTTTTTTCAAATCATCATTTATTCATCTTCATATAGGGGCAAAATGGTCACTTTTGTGCATATATTAATTTTAGAAAATTTACTTGGATATTTTAATATTATAATGTAGGGACTTGGATTCAAATGGAAGAGGTCTTCATTGAAATATGCATGCACAAGAGAAAACAAAGGAATGAAGATGGAAATAATTCAAACCATGCAACATGGAGGACCCCACCTACCCACTTACCATGATCACCTATTAAGAGTTAATGCACATGCTAATGGAGCTTAAAGTTACATGCATATTTAAGTGGAGGATTATCTCATGCTAATGATAACTTGGTGGCCACACTTCCTAGAGGGGTAGTTTGGGTAGTTCCCAAAAAATGGATTAGGGTTTCAAAATATGTATAAATACCACATATGTTCATGTAGTTACTCTCTTCATCTCTTCTCTTAGCCTCCTTAGTTTAGGATCAAAAATAAAACAAAAGCTCTCTTTCTTCTTCATGGTTACTTAGCCATTTCTTTTCATGTAATTTCTTTTTATGCAATTTTAATATATGCTCTTTTCCTTGTTGTTTATTTCATGTTAGTAGTGTAGATCTCTTTGTTTTATGCAAGTAGCTTAGCTTTTCTTTTCATTTTGCTCTCTTTTTCCTCTTTTTTTTATTTCATGTTGAATGCTACATTTTTGAAATGATAACAAATATGAGAGGCTAAACCCCTTCAATTTAGGGGTAATGAAGATCTCTTAATCATGTAGCTTCAACATTTTGATATTTTGATCTCATTTTGTAATTAATGGAAATGTTTGAATGAGTTAAATTTTGTTGTTTTAGCTTTGAATTTGATAGCATATGTTGTTGACACCAAATAGGCTATGCTTAAACGGACACAAACACAAATTACCTCTTCATCTACATATGATTATGGTAATAAAGTGAATGTTGAAATCAAAATTTGATGGTCTATATTTCTAATCAATAGTCAATAGGCCATGCTTAAAATAGATTTTATTTTCAACTTCATTGTCATTTTTCATGAGAGTTAGCAAGTGGTTTAAGGGGTGTGTTATAGTTTGATGGTTTATATTGGGCTAATTAATAGCACAAATATTCCATACTTATAATAAACACATCAATTAAACTCACTAATGACAAAAAAAAGAGATCATAATTTAATGTTTTGTTGATTTATGTGATCAAGAGAGTGAAATTACCTCTAAATTGTCTTCTACTCTCATATTTTTATCACTTTTAATTTTTGTTAGTTTCTAGAATTTTTTTTATAGTTAACAACACTTTCAAACTTTGGTTAATTTGATTGAATAGAAATTTTAAAATCTAAACAATTCCCCGTGGATCGACCCGTACTCGCCACGTACTATCATTGTACGCCGTGCGCTTGCGGTAAATTTTAATTTAAATTCGATCGGCTATTTTTCAATCTGATGGAGATTTAGCCGGTCCGAACACTAGTTTTAAGAAATTAGGACATAGTTGCCCCTAAAAGAGATTCAAGTTAAAGCCAGAGAAGACAGATCATCATAAAGGTAATTCCATTTCATTCCATGGATAATTGGTATAGATAGCGCGCGTGCACACACACACAAATATATATGTGTGTGTGTGTGTGTGTGTGTGTGTGTGTGTGTGTGTATATATGTGTATGTATGTATATGTATAAAGAGAAAGAGGTACAAAGTTCATGGTCTTCGGAGATAAACAACTTTCTCCTTAGTAGCTAAAATAATCTTAAGACCTCTACTTTTAGTATCGGCGAGGGACCTTCAGGGTCTGACCATATTAGAGAAAGAAATATCCTTCCCTAAACCACCTTTAGGCATAGAAAGCTTTTAAGGAGAGGAATCTACCAAAGGTAGTATAAGGTTAGCCTTTGAAATACATTGGGGAACGTATTTCAAGACATGTTCACTTTTGGGAGTCTTCTCCTGGGTAATAGCTAAGGGAGGTGGGGTTACGCTCCGGTAACCAGGAAGAGCCTCTAGAGTTATAGTTAGATTTGGATCATAGAATCTTCAGAGGAAGGATAATCTTTTGTTTTTCAACTATGGATCCTCCGGATGCAGTTTAGAAAGTCAATCAAATTCTTGAAAGACATCGCCTCGGTCTCCTAAAGCAAGTTTTAATTGACTCCTAAGATCTAGGATTTGATTAGTTAACCTATTACCCTTAAGCTTAAGGGACTGAATGGATTTGGCATAGGTTTTGTCATGAGTTTCCCATGCCTCTTCAATTTTATTAGACAGCTCTACATTCCTTAATATACTGGATTTTAAAGGTGCCTATGGTCGCTAACAGTTTCGAAACTTTGGTTTGACTCCTCTTCCGTAATACTTCATAACTGTAAAGACTCGTACCTCAATGGGCCTAAATTTTAACAAAAATCAAAACTCAAGTCCATCAAAGCATAGATCGTTGAATTAGGTACCTGCAAATAAGCATGAGCATTATCAGAGATTGATAGAATTTAAACTCATAGTGGAAACAATAATAGGATAAATACTGACTATGGTTACTACCTTGGAATCAAGGGAATTCCTTGGATATCATATTGCCACATCAGCATCGAGCATGAGAGAAAAGAAGACTTCTCTAACAACTAAACACATCCAACTTCAGTGACCCATTCCTCTAAATCTATCATGTGGGTTGTACCGAGGAGGGGGTCAGAATAACGTTCTGGTGAGTGGAAAATCTATAAACTATCCATAACATAAATTTATACCGATTGGTTTTCATTTAATAGTTATGTCTATTATGGTTAGCAATCCAACCTAACCTTTTATTACACACACGATTACTTACCTACCCTTTTCCAAGGTACAAAAATACCGACGAAGCCTTTTCAACCACCCAATATTTCCAAACCCATTTTCCACTTAATACTTCTAAATATGAAGTAGGCTTCTATCATCACCATAAAATACTTTTAAAAGAGAAATAGGCATACTCTGCCATTTAAGACATCAATCAAGGTAGACCCCGTCATTTAAGACCTATTCCCAAGGTAGTTTCCTAACAATATTGTCAATGGTCGGTAGGTCCTAACTATAAAGACCCCTAACCACTGTTTAAGGCTTCCAACATTTAATGTCCAACTATTACAGCATCTTTCGCCAATAAAATCGTAGCCATGAAAGAGACAGTACTCAAGCCACTTAATACCTTAAAAAGGACTAGGCAAACTTCTAATCGTTTACTACCTATATTCTAGGCAGGTCCTACGTCACTTAATACTTATCCTTAGGTGGACTCCTCGCTAGTACCATCGTTATTACGACCTTAGCAATGTGAGAGACTGTACCCAAGCCACTTAATACATCATTAATAAGGACTAGGAAGATCCATGACCATTTAACACCTATTTATAGGTAGACCTTTGTCATTTAATACCTAACCCCAGGGCGGACTCTTCACTGGTACTATCTAGCTGAGATTGCTTAGAATCTCACTAGGTTACTTAATACTTCTTTTTTGAAGAAAGGCGAACCCTTATATTAGTCACTTAATACCTCAAACCCGAAGCGAACCCTTCCCGAGATATCCACTATCACTCTTAATTATAAATATGGAATCTCATTAGGTTACTTCTTTCGGTTGGTAGGCGGACCCTAAAATACCACTTAACACCTCAACACTAAAGTAAACCCTTTTAGAGACATCCTTATTTATTTGGAATCTTACTAGGTTACTTAATACTTCCTTTTAGGAGAGAGGCGGACCCTACAGCCACTTAATACTTCAAACCAGAAGCTAACCCCTATGCAGATATCCTTTACCGCTCCTAATTTCAAATTTGGACCATTTAATACTTTTCAATTAAGAAAGCGGGCCCAATCTCTCACATCATCACGGGTCCTGGGATTAGTTATATCTCACATCATAGTAAGTGCATCCGACTACTGGTAGCCTCAATGGGAAGGGCAGTCTTCCGTTGAGTGACCCTACTGACCTCGCATCACTAACCTACTAAGTCCAATTAACCATCCTAAGTCTTTACTTATATTATCTTAGGTAGACATTGGACTTAGCTTACTAATTTCCTTTTTATTTAAGGCAATAAGATTTACCTTAAATTCTTATCTACCCATAAATCCCTTTTTTATTTAAGGCAATAAGATTTACCTTAAATTCTTATCTACCCATAAATCCCCTTTTTACGCTCATAAATGTCAATTTGTCCATAAAATCCTAATGGACATTTCCTAAGACAATTATGTATGATTACTAATTTCAAATTAGTAACCCTTTTAACTATTCATAGTTATTAATTCAACTTCTTTACTTATCAGTCCCATCAATCCATTTACCCTATCAAATTATTGCAACTCACATATTTATTACCATTTATTTCTCATTTATTAGAGTTATAACCCATTAATTCCTTTGCCATTAATTAATTGTCCTAAACGCGAATATTATGAGTAAGCGTCGTTATTCGCTAAGTTTTATTTAATTATTATAAGCGCGGAAAATTACGTACAAATATCTACTTTTATCAAATATATTCTAGTCGTATATCTTCACTAAAACATTCTTTTCCATGTTCAATTGTTGGAATCATATCTAAAAAGATTATCCATTATAATTTCTATAAATTAGTCCAAAACAAAAGATTGACTTTAAAATATAAGAGATTACATTCTTTTTATTACTGAAATAGATAGTGTAAACTACAATGAATTCATACTTTACACATCTCTTTCTCTTTTTATTTGCATCTATTACTTGCTAGATCAAACGCTATATTTTTCCAAAAAGGGAAAGAAATCAAACTAATTTACAAATATTTAACAGATCAAAATTCCAACAATTCCAAACATAAAAAAGTTTATATTCCAACAAGATTAGGGTAATAATCCAAATTCATAACATTATTATACAACCTATTCCAAATCTAGAATAAATTTCATATAAACCAATATTCTAAATTCATACTTTTGGGACTGATTTCCAGATCAGGTTGTCAACAACTATAAATCAATTCATAAATAAGCATATGTAGGCGATATTTATTATATTCGGATTATAATCAATTTGTTGCCTAGAACTCATATACAATTATCCAGTTAAGCATAATAAACAAATAAACACCAATGTGATAATTTTCATATTATAACAATCTATAAAATTTCCCACTCACCTTTATAAAGCGATCCAAATCTCCAGATCTGAAGCAGAACCTTTGATTCATCTTCAAATCCTTTTTAATCTAAGAAATATGTATAAAATGGGTATATACATACATTATAATTACAGACCTAAGAAGAGATTTGGGATTGGGAGAGAAAATAGATACAAATATACAAATATATATAAATTATCTCAAGTACGCGTGTAGTGGATTCTCCTCTCTTCTCCTTTTTATTAGATTTCTATTCTTCTCCAATTTGTATGAATATAGATATAAATATCTTATTTTTATAATTTAGAAAGAAAATGTAGAATAACAAATGGCAGAGCTTCGCTGCTGCCTCCAGAAAATATGAGAAGAGTAGGGAGAGTTAGGCCTAAATTTATAGGCATAAAAATCAACCTCAACCGTTAGATCAAAATATATTAAATCCGGATCGTTGGGCTTAGGCTAACCCAGCCGCCACAAAGGGAATGGTCAACCACCTCCTACCTAAGGGTCGAACGCCCCTGATGGTGGGTCGACCTGTGGGCCCGGGTAGTTTAGCTAATTTTTTCTCATTTATTTATTTTTGTTCCGAATTCGTTTTTCATCTGTAACTTCGTCATTTGGACTTCGATCGCAAAACTCCAAATATGAATGTTGCTCAGAATTCGTAATGGTGCAAGTTTCGTGGTCAAATTCCATCGTCTACATAAAATTTCATTTTTGGGGATAAATTAATCAACTAACTAATTAAATGACTAATGCCGAATTACAGGGTGTTACAATAATGAGAGGTGAAGTTGGATTTTTTCTGTTTAAACATGGTAAAGGGAAAATGTATTTAGAATAGACACAATGGAGATAGTAAGGAAGAAATTCAACAAAAACCAAATGAAAATACCACCAAGGTCCACAACCATCATAAACAACAATAAAAAGCAATTGTACCAAAATTATTACAGACCAGAGTTCAAGCATCCTGAGTAGAAGACTCTTAAAGTTCAGGACTATGATTTACCTCTCCACCTTTGTCACCTTTCTCCACCGGGACTGATGGTTCGATGATCGCCAAAGCACATGCTTTCTCATACTTCAAGGAGAAACTCTCCTTGATCCTTTCACCATTAGAGTTGAAGTCCATGGAAATAGTCATGCCTCTATCCCGGTTGTATTCATAAGCACTATAGAGAATCTTGAAGGTGTAACGACCCGTTATTCTGGACCATTCAAATCGACAATAAATCCACACATGTCGGACTTGAATAATTCAAAATATCATATTGTTATTTAAATTTGGAAAAACTCAGCATATGCAGTAAATAAATCAAACACAGAATCACAGACACAGAGTAATACAATAATACGCAGCGGAATAGATAAAATAGTAGTTCATGAAGCTACTATATGAACATCAGAGTTAAAAATAAAATACAACAGAATATCCCAAATACAGTGAAGTCTTCAGTGCAACAGATGACTTCTCTGAACAAATCAACTAGAAAAGCTGAAAGCTGAGGCGATAGTTGGATCTCCAAAGGAAGCTCCAAACTCCAAGGGTGAGTCTCAAATGCTGTATCACTCGGTCTGACCCGAGCGTAAAGCAAAACACAAAACACTCGAGTCAGGATTAACATTCTTATACTAATAAATCCAACTCAAGTGAAATATCAACTGAAATACAAGTAACTTAAAGGATGTTTGGGATAACCATCCTCTAAGGATCTTCAGAACTATCTACAAGGTGGAAATATATATATTAACACCGTGGTCATTCAAATTTATTTATACTTCAAAATCAAGATATCATTTTCATTTCAAATATATCTATTTCCAAATTTTTATATATATAGATTAATTTATAAAGTAAAGCATTTAATTTTCTCAAGTCTTGCAAATCGATTCAAATCAACTTCAAATTCCAAATTCAAATTTATTCAAAGCTCAATTTTTCAATTTAATTCAGTTCTAAATATACTATTCATTTTCCAATATATTTCAAAGTTTTAATATTCAACATTTTCAAAGTTAGATTTAACAATTTCATATATCACTTGTTTTAACTTTATTATTATTTGATCAGGGAATATTCACTTAATAAATTCAATATCATTTAACTAGCCTTAAATTTCATTTTTACTAAATATTTCCTTAAATTTATTTAAACAAGGAATATTCATTAAATTATTTAAATCAAACTCAAGTTATAAATCATATCTTAAATTCCAATTTCAATAAGTTTTAAATTGGTTTAATTAAATAAATTCTTTACTAAATTCAAATTATCTTTCCAACCTTAGCTTATTCAAATTTTACCAAAAATCTATTTTGAAATATAAACTTTATACTTAACATATTATATGTATTAAATCCATCTAAATTAAATTAAATATCATTATTAAATCTATATATATCATTACCGTTTATATATAAAATTTAAGAATCAACATTTGTTAAAACCATATATTTCTTTCCAAAACCATAGAATTCAATTTCAAAATATTTATATATATGGACCAACGGCGTCTGTATATATATCTATCATATGGTTAAGTGATATGGATATTTATCATTTCAATCCGAAATTTAAATATATACGGGTAGATATCATTTCGACCCGTAATCCCAATTTCAATTCAAATGAAAATCGCTTGGGTTTATCATTTCAACCCATAACGAAATTCTCCTATTCTAAAGTCCGTTCGAGTATGTATCATTTCAACCCATAGTGAATTCTATACTAGCAGGGAACTTGCAGAGTGATAACAGATACTAAAAATATATATAACAGCAGGCATATATCATCCGTATAAATAACAGATACGGGTGTCAGATGTCACAGGTGAACAGATATAAATAATAGTAATAACAGGCATATAATACTAGATACTGGTGTCAGATGTCACAGGTGAACAGATACAAATAATAGAATAACCGGCATATAATACTAGATACTGGTGTCAGATGTCACAGGTGAACAGATACAAATAATAGTAATATATAACAATGTGAATAACTACAGCAGCATATTTCAATTGAAATCAAATTTAAAAAAATAAAAGAACGTTAATCGTGAGTGATTGCTCACCTTTCGAGGCTAAAGAGGATAGACAAAGAAATAGGCTACGGATTCAAGCACGATTTTCGAAGCAAAGCAAGATTGGCACGAATCCGACGGACAACTGATAAATTGGAAATCAAAGATCAAAAATCAGTTTTGATATAACAGAACAAAATGTATATTGTATTATTATTATTACTTTATGAAAATCAAGACCACAAACATTAGAATAGATATATATATATATGTGATTCGACTTATTATACTTAAAACAGATTAAGTCTCAAGATATAAATAACTTAGATAGACTTATATATACAAAATTTTAGTTTAAGGTCTATATATGTTTCAAAATTGGAATAACTGTATATGTATATAGTTTAAGATCAATAGTTAAAACAAATACACTATGCAGACAATGATATGTACATGCAGATCATAAACAAAACAAAATATCTTTATTATATACACATGTTTATAGAATAAATTTTTAAACATATACAAAAACTATGTATAAATTTCAAAACAAATATTGAATCCCAATATGTACGATATACAATTGAAAACTAAATACACACGTTTGTTATAAATTAAAAATCAATATTGTATGACATACTTTTAAAACAAAATTGCTGTGACATACATACACTACAGGTTATATGCTATATCATAGCTTTAATGTATAAACAAACATATCACAAATTATAATATTCAGCCTGTAAATAAAAAATATAAAGTATTATTATATGTATAACAGAAGCTACAGGTTTTCTCAAAAATATGCAAAAACTGCTTTTACATATATATTTCTTAGTATAATATAAAATACAATATATAACCACAGCCGAAACTTATAACATGATAAAATATAATATAATACTTTATAAACTTAACATATATATTGACCAAACATATAAAGTAGCTTGTGTATTATATACGAAATGTATATATATACAAAACAAATAAACCAATAGATGCAGCCGACCCTATATATAAATGAACATATATATGTAAACCACTTTTACGCATGCAACTAATAGAATACAGTATTATATATTACTCTATTTCCTTTCTTTCACAGCAACTAATAGAATACATAACTTATTAGTCACAATACCTACACTCTTACCTATGTACAAACGATGGAAGACGAGGTGAAGGCCGGGTCTTGGCCGGAGAGGAGTCGGAGGTCGTAGAGGGTTGTCGTGGCTGAGGGTGGTGGCAGAGGCCGGGCTGTGGTTGCCGAAGCGGAAGAGAGAGGGAGTGCGGATTTGGGTGGATCGCGTGAAGGAAGGCGGTGGCTGCTGCGCGTGTACGAGGTGGTGGAAAGCGGGGTTGAATGGAATATGGGTGGGTGTTGTCGCGGTTGGCTCGGCTATTGGAAGTCAGTGGTGAAGGCTCAACCTAGGGAGGGAAAGGTTCGGAGCTGATGGGAAGGATGAGATAGAGGGGCTGCCTACTTGGATGGCTAGTGAAAGGTTGAGGGGTGGAGGCCGTGACAGGTGGACGTGGAGGTTTGAATAGGAAAGAGGAATGGTGAATAGCTGTTGGGATGGGTTGTGGAATGGTACGAGATTGGAAGAGAAAAAAAATGCAGATCTAAAATAGTCTTCTATGAATATAATAAAGGAAAAGGCAGAGAAAAGAATGTGAAACGTACCGAAAAATAAACAATGGGAGAGGAAAGGAAACGTCAACAGCTCACATTGATTCAGCTAAAAGATTTAAAGCAATTAATTGCTTGATTGATTGGACATCACGTTTGAATTTTGAAAAGGCACGGTAAGTTAAAAGTCTCCATTTCGGTACCGATACGACACACAGTTTTATTGTTTCCGTCGCGTACCGGACCTCAAAATACAGAAATGAATATACTGTGGAGATCAACAAGATAAGACGATCAAAACGGTATACAGATATTGGTGGTACGATCATCGGATCAAAAATCGATAACCGGTACCGAAAATGCTGCTATTTGGTCAGAATTAAGATAAACGGAGCAGTAGAAGTCCAAATTTGGAAAAACGAATTTCGCAGTCTGATTCAGAATGATCTGAATAAATTTTCTCCTGTTGACATAATTTGGTTTCGGAAAACTTTTAAATTCACTGTTATTAACCGGTTTGATTTGAAATGAAATTTCACAGGAAAATAAACTTCAATATTATCAGATGAAAATTTACCAGTTGCTATATTAAAATAGACGTATTCCAAATAATAATTTTTTAATTACAATTTTTACTGTTTAAAATTTCACAAATTTCCAGTTAAATATACTTTTAAAACCATTAAATTTTACGGGTCGTTATAGAAGGCTTCAGTGGTAGCCACCTTCTCGGCCTCCTCCTTAGTAATCCGACCCAAGTGCTCCTTCTTAATCTGTGCAAGCTTATCCTCATACCTCTTATGCTTGGCCTCCAGATCTCTCAAGGCCTTCTCCAAATCAGCCACCTTCTTCTCAGAAGATCTCAGGTCCCAAAGTCTTTTCTTCCTTTCATCCTGGGCCTCCTTCTTAAACTCAACAAACTCTTGCCTCAAAGCTTCGGCCTTCTCCACTTCCCCTTCCAGCTTTTTAAACCCCTGATGCAAAACCCAGAAGCTAGCCAAGACCTGAAGGAAATAAATTATTATGGAAACTGAAGGAATAAATACTTCATCGGTAAAGAGAAAAATGCTACCATAAGCTGGTCTTCCATCCCTAAACTTATCATCCGCTATCTCCACTTGGGAGCTTCCTACAACCTTGGAAAGATGGGCATCAATAGCATAGCGGGTCACTTCAACCACCAGATCCACTTGGTCCTTTGGGGAAGCAATAGTAAGAGTATCCGAGGTAGGCACAACTTTAGCGGAAGAAATGTTTTTTAATTCTTCTTAGTGAAGAATGGATCCATCAGAATTGGTTTTGGTCAGTTAGAAGCAAAGGATGGCTTGTTCAAGAGCAACTCTCCTATCGCAAGCATATCTTCAGAAGCCATTGCAATATAAAGAAAAAGACAAGTCAGCTAAGCAAATTTTCGTTTCATGAAAATAAATGTAACGTCCCCTATCTAGAGGCCCAAAGCTAAATGCTACAGATGCTGTAGTCATCTATAGTATTAAGTTTTTGTGACTAAATACGGCTATGTTAAAGGTATCTATAATATCAGAAGCACTTGAATATGAAACAAATCACAGATTTTAAAGCAACATTTTTTTCATTACTTTCAAAACAGATGTTCCATATTCATATTACAAAATCCCCAAAACGTTTCTCATGCAATGATAAAATATATATATCACAAAATACGCCAAGAGCGACATATGAAGATGCCCCCATTGGATGATCAGATTCATATAGTCATAATTGACTTAATACATACACAACGGAAATAACAACAAAACCAAGAACTACAACTCCTAAATAGCTATCTGTTAGCCTCCTGCTCTCCTCCGGTAGCTTTATTCGTCATCCTACTAAAACCTGAAAGAACCTCAACCCTCAGCCTACTCAAATCGATTTTTGAGCATCCGAGAGTTTAAGGGGAAACATAAACTTCAAGTTAGACATAAAGCCTGGTGTGAATAATACTATACACCCCGGTTATAAATGTTAAGTGAGACCACGCCGCTTAGCGAAACATGTTTCCCCTCACTAACATCCTTTTAAAACATACCTTTTGCAAACCTTTATCCTGCAACCAAAACTGGTTAAGACTGTAAAGCATTATAATGTAAACATACATAGTAGGTAATAAATGGACTATCTATCCAAATACTATAGTTTTGTTTGGCTAACTATTAACCTTTGGCTGACTCGGGCATACCAGAAAAAATAGCCAAATTTATCTAACATCTGTTTGCTTCTGGACGATCTGTCCTTAACTGTCTGTTAATTACTTCTCTTCTGGATAGTCTGTCCCTAACTTAACATCTCCCAGGGTCACCTGATCCTAATGGTTTTGCGGGCTAACCAATAACCTATCTGTATACAAACATATATTCCCTTTTGTGTGTAATCATAATTTTAGTCTTATCTGTGACAAAGACCTACACACTGGAATTTTGGACTAAATTACTGGGGCCAATAGCTAATGTATAGAGCGCGACCCTATACCAGTCCCATCTGGTATTCTAATATCCAAGTCATTTTTCTTAGGGATAACTTCCCTCAAATTTTCCTTGAAAAACTCTTTCAAGTTGATTTAAATCTTTAAATCATACTTACACGAGAAAAATACGTATACTCTATGCTTTACTCAAAATCGCCTTGCCACGTTATGCATATATATTTTACTCAAAATTTTGTTGATGAAAACATTTACCCCTTTCGAAATCATTAAACCTAGCCTTTCGAAAACATTGGGAAATCATTTCCTTTCTTTTCTCCGAAAGCTTCGAAATATTAGACATCCCCCTTAAAAGCCTTTTAAACATTGCCTTTCGAAAACTTTGGAATAACCATTCCTTTCTTTTCATTGAAAGCTTCAAAAACAATGGAAAACCTTCCCTTTCGACCCCTTCAAAATCCTTCATTTAAACTCTTTCGAAAACATTAAAACACTAAACCTTTCGAAAGTCTTTGGGTTCAATTTAAAACACGTGGAAACTTTTCAAAACCATTCAAAGTTTACTTCTTCGAAACCTTTAAAAACCGTCTCGTTCGAAACCATTTGAATTTTGCCTTCAAGTAGAGCAAAAGGATAAGTAGCCCATTGAAGTCGAAAGCACTTCTTTTGAAACCATTAAAGCTATCTCATTCGGAACCATTTGGGTTATACTTAAATTATAGAAAAAGGGTTTTTAAAATATTTAAGTCAAAAGCATCTGTTTCGAAACCATTTCCTAAGTAAGGAAGTGATGGTGTCGAAACCATCCCTTCGAAAGCATTAGAGAAGTGGCCAAGTTTTAAAAACAAAGTATTCCCTTGGAAACCATTATGGTCGAAAGGTAGAAAAACGACAGCTAAAAAGGTTTCGGCTTAACCAAAAGAAAACATTTAAAACTAGAGTGCAACCCATTCGAAACCATTTCTTTTAAATCCATTGACCTAGTCAAAAGCTAACTGAGTCGAAGCAATTTAGTCAAAAGCAAGCATGCACATTTTAATTTAAAAACAAGGTAACGCTTCGACCTCTTCGGAACCTATGGTTTCGACCTTATACCTTTCGCCTTCTATCCAATTTGCTACGTACCAATTTCTTAATACCATGCGCATTGGTTTTGATTGAGTTGAGGGCGGAGGGACTTGGTCGAAAGCCAACCAAAGCAGAAGTAGGTGTCGAAAGCAATAAAATAGTTTAAAAAACCTGTAATAAACAGTCCTTTTCACCTAACGTGTTTTACGTGTAAAATTTTGATTGGTTGCCTCTTTTCTTTACCACAAAAAAGTGCTGCACATTTCAGAGCCAATTAATTAATTTAAATCATTTGCAAAACACCCCTTCTCCTTAATTAAATATATAAAACATTTAAGTCTCATACCTTAAATAATTTTATATATTCATCAAAACACTTAGTAAAATTCTCTAAAGATTCCAAAAAATCCTTTTCATTATGTTTTCTAACATATATAAATTTCGAACCCAAATAATTATTTATTTTGCCGTAAATAATTTATAACCCAATAAATCATTTTCTTCACTAGAAAATTAATATAAAATCCATCATAATTCAGAAAATTATGAAAATTGAAAGCCGTCTCTAAAATAACATTTCTGGTCTATATCTAAAATCGCAAGGCATTTGGATGCCATTAAATAGGGTTTTCACATCAAAACATATCATAAAAATCAGTATGAACATGCATAAATCACCAACAAGTACATATAAATATTTAATCATCCAAAACATGGCATTATCTTGCAAAATCATTTCGGGTTAACCTTAAAACTGAAAACTATAAGAAAATGGGATGTAGTAATCATTCACCTTAGCTTTGTGGTTAAAGATATGAGATTTGATGTTGAACAAGTTGATTTACTTCTTCTTCTTGAATTCCTAGCTTTATCTTTTCTTGAGATTGAAAATAGTGGCCGGCCTTATAGAATATTTTTGCTTGAAAAAAAATGAAATGAACATGTGTTTGAATTCCTAAGGGTTTAGGGTATAAGTTTATCCTATTTCTCATTTTGCCCTTCCTTATTTCCTAACATATCTTATTCATGTTATCTCATTTTGAATTACACATTAACAAGGCACGACTACCCTTAATTTTAATCAAATCTCTATCTATTAATCATTTGACGTTATTTTATTTTATTTAGCTAATTAAATATTCTAAATAAAGTTACTAAAAATGTGGGGTGTTATAATAAAGTCCTAGAATACATGCCATTAAGTATTTAAAATCGAGGTCTACCCTCGAGGACATCATCTTTTTTTCAGCCTCAGCAGTTTTTAGGTTAGGACCATTGGGTTCATCAGGTTGACTTAAGCCACGTCCAAAGGCACATTTTTAGTTGAAGGGGGATTATAACTAGGAAATTTGGCCAAAGGCGACATTAGCTCGCAAGCCTTAAGATTAGTCTACATGTCTAAGCCTCTCTGCCTCCGGTATTTTCATCACATCCTCACACCTAAAGTCAAAGAAGTCCTTGAGGATTGGAGCCTTGTCAATTCCAAGCTTGGCTAAAGAGATTAAAAAATAATATTAAAGAAAGATATGACCAAAAATAAAGAGCCTTCTAAGACAAAAATAGTTCGGAATACTTACAGGTCTCCGGAAGATCAGTAACAATTCAGGGGTCCTCTGTCTTTACAATAAAAACCAATGTGTAGGTGTAACCTTATTGAGTGGTTTAATCAGGGGCATCTTCTTCCAAAAATGAAGGAAATATAAAGGAATCGAAGAACTACTGCCTAACCTATGCAGGTTATATAAGTAATGGATCTCGGAGGCAGTCATATTTTGATACCCTCTCTTTTGGTACAAGATCGCCAGAGGAGATAAAGTGCTGTATGAAACCACCCCAAGATGAATTGGGTTAAGACCGTAGAATTCCAAAATATCAACGAATAAAGAGGCAAAGGGGAGCGATACCGCGTTTTCCAAATGCCACAGTGTCCAAGTAAAGAATCCCTCAGGGGGTTCACTCCATTCATCTTTATAACCGAGAGCCTTAAACTCAACTCCCTTGATCCCATACCTACTAATCCAATTCTCTAAATCTCCCTGGTCAGTTACTGGTTTATCCATGGAAAGGTCTAAAAGAACCAACGTTAGGCTAGCTACTTAACAAGAATCCCAAGAACTCTTACCGGAAAGGTGTAATGTCTTATGGTTCAAAAAGAGGTTGGGCTTAAAATTGAATTTTAGAGATAGACTCAAAGACTCAAGATTCACACACAAAAAAGAGGAAAAGGAGAAACCCCAAAATAGTTATCAACCAGGAACGATGAAAGACCCAATATAAGGATCAAAACCCTAATCTACAAGGTAATAGGCATCATAGACTAATCAATTAATACCCCAACCCAAAATCAGTTGCCAATATGATAATGGAAATCAAAATTGAATTTTTCATAAATTCGAAAAAGGGAATGCATGCGAATGTTAATAGCGGTAATAAACATTGATAAAGACTAGAGAAAAATCGAAATTTTATTATTCAATCAAGGATTTGCAATAAAGTGAGAAGGATTCCAAGCACCAGTAATAGATGCAGCTGCTAAAAATGCAAGTAAAGAAGAAGAAGAAGAAGAAAGAAAGGGTTTTATTTAAACCTCGGAATCAACAGTAGAGATTACCTAGAAAAATAAACCTTAACCATAGATAACATGTGGCAAAATCAAAAAGAGAATCATCCTACACTACAACAAACAGGACCTTTAACAGCGTTTCAAAAATGCTATAAAAGCTATTAACAGCGTTTTTACATACGCTGTATATCGACATGCAGTTATATGTTAGAGATATACAATGACAAGGAATAAACGCTGTTAAATGTCCTTTTTTACAGCGTTTCCCTGGTGTCATGAAATCATTTAACAGCGTTTGGTCTAATTTAACGGCATTTTTAAAAAATGCTGTTAAAACAATTCGACGGCTTTTTAAAACGCTGTTAAAACATTCAACGGTGTTTAAAAAAACGTTGTGGAATGTTTTAACAGCGTTTTAAAAACGCCGTTAAATTGTATACAAAGCTAAATCAATTAGGTTTTTTCTACTTTTTTGTAAATTCCATTTCAGTAAACATCAGTCACAATGTGTATATATACCACATTTCAAAATTAGCATATTATATCAATACCATATTTCAAAATCAACATATTGTATCAATACCACATTTTGGACACATATTTGATAACCAACGTATGAAATTTCATAATCAAAATACACAATATTCTTACACCAAACATAAATAGTTTGTCATGAATAGTTCATAAACAAAATATAGAGCAAGTAACAATAGCAAAACAAAAGCAAGTAGTACATACGTTAAAACCAAAAAGTAGTTCTAGCAGCAAAAATAACTTCGATCCATAACTCATTGCAAACTTTTTTTGCATCACAGTCATCTATCTACCTGTAAAGCAAAAGTAATGGAATTATCTCAAATGATAGTGTAATTGATGTGCATAAGTCTACATCACTACATAACAATACAAAGATGGAGGATGAATGCTTTAAATCTCTTTACAACTCATAAAAAGATCAGAATGAGCCATAATTACCATAATTAGTGCCAGAAAGAATAATCATGTGATATGTGATATGTGATATGTGATGGCATAATTTCACCAAAATAGTTTTACTACAGAACGAGCCATAATTACCATAATTAGTGCCAGAAAGAATAACCATGTGATATGTGAAGGCATTTTCTTTAACGTTGAGCAAGTGAATTTTACTAGTAATGTCGCTCCAAGTCCTTTGATGAAAAATCTTTACATGTAATGTCGCTCCAAGAATAATCATGTAGTGAGTTTTACTAGTAATGTTGCTCAAATTCATATTTACATGTAAACCAAAAAAAAGTGAAAAATCTTTGATGAACACAATCATGTGGAATTTTCCTCATCTTTTTAACTAAATTATAAAGATGCTCCTCTCTAGTGCAACTAGTACTCACTTTCATCCATATGGCTAATAGCAAAATCCCAATTGTTTCAAAAGTTTCAACTTTCAACCACATCTAAACGAAATGGAAAAACCGTTCTTCAACCGATAGATAAGTGAATTATGATAGAGAGAAGAAGAGAGGGAAAAGTGAACTATGGTAGGGGAAAATTCTGGTATTATCCAACTTTCATCTAACTTATGGCACTAGAGAGCACATATACCGGTATCATATAACTACATTCCTAATAAACCATTCAAAAAATAGCTGTATATAAAAAACAAAGGTTACGTACAATCTTCAATGTCTTTCAATTGGCAGTAGTGAGGAGCAATTTCAACAAGCCACTAGGGTTTTAGTTCAGTAACCTACATGGCGACAAATAAACATTAACTATATATGATATGTCATATATGTTTATTTTATGTCTTGTATATACAACATTGTTTGAGGTCCAAAGGTTACACATACGCACAAGCTAAGTTAAAAAGAATAAAGGAGCATTTTTATTGATATGACCTATTAAGTAAACAATTGTACAACAGTAAACCAACAATACAAATACAGAAAATGAAAAATGTTTTGCTTATGACATAGAACACTGACAAAAACTGAACTACAAATGCCTGATAGGTATGATGACCATGAAAATCGAGCATGTTCTCACTGGTATTCAGGACCAACAATGATTCGGCTAGCACGGATGACCACAATAGGTCAACTTACAGAGGGACTTAAACTAAGCTTGGTAATATTTAAACCTTTTATATATCCATCAATCTAAAATATCATTGAATTTAAATTGCCAAATATTTCTACCACTTGGTATTGCATTCATGAATATTATGTCGATAAGACTAGAATAGATAACTGCACAAATTTCAAATAAAATTCAATTTAAATTTTCATCTGAATCCCCTAAATATACTACACCTAGGGCCAGCTCTGCTGGTATTCCTCACAAATAATATGTAAAATAACACACATTTTCTTGCTGATATCTATCACGAAGTATATCCAAATACATGTCAAACTAAAAAAAAAGATGATGAATTATAAGATAAGTGTAGAAGTGGTATTTCAACATTGTCCACTTCAAATTTTCTTTTATTATTGTTGAATTAGAAATTAAAGGAAGGTTAGAACAACAAAAGAGTTGTAGAGTTACTTGTCACATGCACTCTTTTGTTGTTAAAACAAGCTCATGATAGATGGACCACCTCGGAAGCTCCTATGAGAGAACAAAATGCATCCATTAGCTTACTTTGAATTAATTGAACTTCATTTGAGCATAAAAAATCCTATTCGCTTACAGTTATTTAAAAATATAGTAAGATTCTACCAAATAATTGTAAACAATGAGGAGGTAATATGATACCTTCGCTAGACCAGAACTTGGATGTATGTGAACTGTTTGAGGATTCTTTATAGTTCCATATGCACCACCCTTCTGTAATCTTGCTATATGGTGGAAAAACCCAGCAGTAATTGCCTTTTTTACTGCATCCAAATCATTGGCATTTGATGTCATTTCATTCTCAACTCTTTCTAGAAGCCCATCCAATTGGTCCCTGATATCTCTAGCACGTTTCATGCTCCTCACCTGACATATAAGTGGGAAAAGGATCAAATTAGATCATCAATTAATTCTTCATATCAAATATTGGGCAACAAATTATCAACATTATTTCTCTACTACCAAATATTTCTCTACCTAATTGGCCTATAAAAAAATACACAGCCATCAAATCCTCTTCTCCATCCCACACATCCGCTTCATTTAATCTATCAATTTCAAATTTTTCCAGAACCCATAAATGCCACCACTAACTGTGTATTAACCAAAATAGTTTGCCACCTCCTATTAACAATAGTCCTTAATTTATACAACACAAGCTTTTTCTCCCTAACTTTTCATCTTACCTGATAAGCTAATATACCTCTAAAATTCCATATTATAGTTGAGCCATACGATGAAAACATTTCAGAAAGTCAGCATGCACAAAGATAAACAGAGGTGCGTTTAATATTATGCTACCCGATAATTTACAAGACCTTACTAACATGTTGTCCGTTGATTCTTAACATATCTTTGGATCTCTTAAATCCAACTTTTCATCGTCGTCGACTACAACGTACATGTACACGTTACCATGCCATGACAAACAGTGTAAAGGTTTTTTAAACTTATGAACATCACATACAAATTATATGTTTCTTTCATTAGAACATTATTCAAATAGTGGACACTATCATGTACCAGGTGGAAGAACAAATTATACCACCTACTGATAAAATGGAGGGACAGAGTGCACATGGAAATATTTTATGTGACTATTCAGCTGAGCGGTTGCAATATCAACCGAATGATTCACTCTTTAGCGTTACATCAAACCAATGCATAATGCCAACATATTTGTTTGAACACCAGCCAACTTCGACCAATGATATGTACTGTTGCTTTTTATTACTCTCAATGTTACCAAACTACTACCAATAATTTTCACTCATTGCTTTAATATTGCTAGGACCTCAATGACTAATCTAGTCAACATACCGTCAAATTGTTCTATGGTGCAATGCAACCGTAGACAAATAGAAAGGTAATTAAAGATGACAACCCCTACAACTTCAACTTTGTTGAATAAGGAAAGTGGAGAACGTCAACCATATGTGCTACCCAGCAGTCCATTCACTGAACCACAAGTAAACTACAGTTAAGTTACATGACTTGCACACTTCTTAGGTTGCCAAACTCAACAGGAAAATTTCCGCTAAATTCATTTCTACCTCAGGTACTCCTGCAGTTCAAATGAAAACAATTTAGTTAGTGTTTGGTTAGAAAATTTAGTAAAAATCATAATTAGAAGAAACAACTTAGTAAAACTAGTTTATTTTGATTGCAAGTTTGCAGGCCAACTTGTTTTGTTGTTCAGTACTCTAAAGTGGCTTATTTAATTATTATTATAAAACAGTAAAACTAGTTTATTTTGATTAGAAGAAATAAACTAGTTTAATTATTATTAAAGTGGTTTATTTAATTATTTAATTAGAAGAAATAACTAGGTAAAACTAGTTTATTTTGATTGCAAGTTTGACGACCAACTTGTTTTGTTGTCTAGTACTCTAAACTGGTAAAAAAACAGTTGACTTATTTAATTACTATAAAACTTAATTAACTTAGTTACTTATTATAAACTTAGTTAATTAGGTAATTTTTATAACAATTTAACAAAGATTTTAAAATAGAAAACATGATTTTTTATAAAACTAATTTTTAAAAAACTTAATTAAATTTTATAAACTTACTTAATTTAAAAAAAAATAGTTGGCTCATTTAATTATTATAAAACTTAATTAACTTAGTTACTTATTTTAAACTTAGTTAATTTATTATTATTATTATTATATTATTATTATTTTATTACTACTACTATTATTATAATATTATATTATTATTCTTCTTTTATTGCCTTTTAATTAAATACACACATCATATTAAGGTAGAACTTTTGGCATGACTTCATGTGTTTTCAACATTCAAACCAATTATTTCTAAGAAGAGGTGTTCGAAATTTGAAAAAAGATTTTTTAGAAAAGGGTTCAGCCTGATAATGTAAAATATGTACAAGTATATACATGTTCATAGCTTGATGCAAGCTAGCGGGCTCAGTTAATAGCAACATAGGCCAATACAAAATGAATTCAAAATAAAATGCCAGCATAAAAACACTTGTGATGCCCCGCAAGCTATCGGGATAATACCCATATTCGATTCTGGAAACCTCAAAAGCCCTAATATCGCCGCTTCATTCATTCATCTACTACCGGACTCACGTTTCTTTTTTCTTTTTCTATTTTCCTGTAATGGGGGCTAGTATCTCATGCTACAATTAGCAATTATAACTATACATACATATATGTGTGTGTGAAACTTAATTATATAAATTTAATTAACTTATTATTATTATAAGTAAATGGCATTCTTAATATTATAGTTAATATATATATAATCATATGGAAACGATATCAAGAACATATGGAATTTCCTGAAATAGATGTAAATTTTGTTTAAAATACTTTATTCAACAACTACATGTATATTGTTATAAACTTATTAATTTTTACAAAATTTAATTTAATTTTATAAACTTATTTAATTTTAAAAAAACAGTTGGCTTATTTAATTATTATAACACTTAATTAACTTATTTACTTATTATATTAAACTTAGTTAATTTATTGTTGTTGTTATTGTTATTATTATTATTATCATTATTATTATATTTTTATTAATATAGCTATATTATTAATATTATTATATTATTTTACTATTATTATTATAATATTATATTATTATTCTTCTTCTAAATTTAGTTAATTTTTATAAAACTTAGTTAAGTTAGTTAATTTTTATAAAAATTAGATAATTTTTATAACAATTTAACAAAGATTTTAAAATAAAGAACATGATTTTTATAAAACTAATTTTTTAAAAACTTAATTAAATTTTATAAACTTGCTTAATTTTAAAAAAATAGTTAGTTTATTTAATTATTATAAAACTTAATTAACTTAATTACTTATTTAGACTTAGTCAATTTATTATTATTATGATTATTATATTATTTTATTACTACTATATTATTATAATATTATATTATTCTTCTTCTTTTAAACTTAGTTAATTTTTATAAACTTCATTAGTTTTTATAAAACTTAGTTAACTTAGTTAATTTTTATAAAACTTAGTCAATTTCTATAACAATTTAACAAAGATTTCAAAATAGAGAACATGATTTTTATAAAACTAAATTAATTTTCATAAACTTTAGTTAATTTAATTAAAAAAATTCTCGATTAACTTAGTTAATTTTCATATAACTTAGTTAATTTTTATATCCTTTAATTAATTTTTATAAAACTCACTTAATTAACTTAGTTGAATATTTATAAGGCTAAGCTCCTTATCGACTAAATGATGCTGTGAAAATGATCAGTAGAATTGCCAATTATATATTAAATTTGAGGCTAACATAAGCAAGTTTCGTGGGATTTGTATCATGACACACCACACACTAAGCTCCTTACCCACTAGATGATACTGTGAGCATTTTGTGAAATTACATACATACATACATATATACATACATACATACACACACACACACACACACACACACATATATATATATATATATATATATCAACTTACAATAGTAGTTTAAAAAAAACTTACATCAGTGAAAAGAATACAAGCAACTACAGCCATGGCAAAACGAGAATGAACCAACTCAACCTGTACAACCCATTTCAGACTCTTGGAATCTTCTCCAAGTCCTAAAGGATCAAATCCAAAGTCTCCCACAAGACTATATTTGCAATGAAAAGATATGGGGTTACATTCAAATAAAACAGATGAAATTAGCACTAACAATGCCATGTTTAAGCTGTGCAAATAAGTTTGCACTTTCAGAGCTATTGCAAACTACAGTTTGCACTGCTAGTGCAAATTTTAGTTTGCATCAAGTGCAAAAGGGAGTTTGCACTGAGTATAAACTATAATTTCGTTTATACTGCAAAAGGACTCTAGAAACAAGAATATTACTACCGACACAGAAATGAAAGAGCAATTCGAGATACAATACTGCAAAAAAAAAATCTTTTTTTCATTCTTTCGTTTGTTCTTTTGAATTTTCATCAAGAAGCAAAACTGTTTGGAGAATTTATGCACTGGTATCATATTTAAATTAAAGATTTGTACCTCAAAAGTGATAACGTCATTCAGGTCTTGAGAAATTTTGTTATCCTCATTCTCTAAAGCACTCAACTGACTCCGTAGTGTTTTCCTTTCTTGCCGCTTGAGATCTATATCTTTGTTTTGAGTGGTTTCTTTTTTACCATTGCCATTTTCATTGGTCTCTCTGTCAAAATATTCAGATATTTCTATTAGGTGTAAATATTCAGAATGATAACTGTCTGTTTAATTTACTTATCAGTAGCTATCGGGTACCAACATTATACCTTCTCTCAACATCACCGTGCATTCTCTGTATGATCACCTGGTAGTTGAAATGAATTAATCAAAAATAATGTTAAATATAAACCAAAATGAATGTAACATATTTGATTTTCCATCATCATTAATATTATGCGATAATGACATTAATTCTTAGTTTTATTAATCAATAGAGAAAAATCACTAATTACATGGAGGATGGCTCCATTGTCTGAATTTTGAAGGGGGAGAGAGATTGAAGTAGGTTTAACAATTTTGGCATAATCTTCTATGTTTATACTGATTTCTCCTAGCACTTTACATTTTTCCAAGCCCTGCAATAGTTTCAAATCAATCGTAATCACGAAATACATAAATAAATTTCATACTTTGGGAGCAATTTGCTATATCTTACAAGTGCAGAGACGACAAATTTTCATATTTTGTCATTGATCTTTCCAGTTATCGAATCTTGAGTAAATTTCACTGTTTGATAACTTGGGTTCAGCCATTAACATAATCCATTAACGATTGCAGATTTCTCCGATCTTAAATTTGGTTTTCCCTGTTCAGTTTAAACTAGAGTTACAGTCAGTGCATCCCATTCTATGTTTTGCACCTGGGAAAATGGAAAAAAGCATAAAATTTGAACATAAATGCAATTTGAAAGGTGAGATTATGTTAATATACAACCATTATTATGTTTATTGCAAACCTACATTTGTGAACTCAACCATCATTTTTGGTTCTCCTATACCACCAAATTCAATCAGTCATTAAACTAAAACAAGTATAGTCACAAAATTTCATCACAAATGAAAGTACAAATAACCCCTACCTAAGATTCCAAAAACATACAAACCTAACAAAAATGAAAAAATAAAATAATAATAATAATGGCAAAAGTTAATATACCTGCGATTGACACTCAAACCAGCATTGCTAATGGCAACTCATACAAACGCAATGTCGTGTTCGGACGCAGTAAACGCACCGATCCTATGTAGATCCTACTTACTTGGAGGCAGTGGGGCCAATCCCAGCTCTAAGTGATGCTCGAGCGCACAGGCTCTAAACAAGATGGCTGCTGCTGAGATGAGTAGATGCGACTAGAGTGAATTCTTGAAGACGACTGGTCCCTCTTTTGAGGTGGTGCCTGCACGCGCCAAGCAACTTCCTCCTTTCTGTAAGCTTAAACTCTACTCTTGTTAACTCTATTGTCAACTGCAATATGTACTTCTCTTTCATAGCAACTACTGCAATAAAATATATTGGCTATAATTTGACTTCTCGTTTGTTTTGCAGCATATGTAAAGAGATATTGGACATTTGATGGTACAGCTACACTTTATATTAGGGTGTTATCATTCTGTAGAATATGCATGGAGAATGTTCTCTTATGTTTTAGTATAATACATTTTTTATCTATGTACCACATTTTATCTATGGATCCTAGCTTCTCAATTTAAGACATTTTCAAAACACAATATGACAAGGAAAATTTGCTTCGTTGTATCAACTAGCATAGTTCTAGATTTTGTATTCATTTTTTTATAATACATGTGCATGAAAATTTCGTTTGAGACTTTCTCAAGTGACAAAAACTCAGCTTCAAGCACATTAGTGAGAGTCCTTTGTCCAAAGCATTAGACGAGCAAAATGGCAGAACTCAGGACCTTACCATGTCCCAAACAAATAAAGTATAGGTCGCCACATATTAGACTAAATTTCTACATTAGCAACAACTTGAGGTCCGATCTCAGGACCTCAAAGAAGCCTAGCAGTGGTACTAGAAAGTAAGGAGCTAATATGCTCGAACCCTTATGATGTGGATAGTGGAGTTGCATTTAAAACTAATGTAATACTCATTCGGATACAACAGATCACATTACTTCTCAGTTTTTGTTTTTATTCCATTCTCCATACATTTTTCATTTTTCTTAATATTGGATCATAGCCTGCAAGGTAACAAGACGCCAGATCTGTATGGATATAGGAATCTCTTTTGCCGACAAAAAAATGCCACTCGTATAAATATTGCTTAAGCAATAATGCAGTTAAGTGTACTGATAATCCCATATTTTAATGTGACGTGATGATTCAGTCAAGTGGACCAAAATGTTAAGAAAATTCTTTTTATTTCACTACGCCATAAATGGCCTTCTGCAACACAAAAAAAATGTTGGGTCAGGCCCAAAAAATGTTGCCATAGGTCTATGGCAACACTTTTCGGGTGTTGCAATTTTTGTCGTTGCCTTAGACCTCAAAGGCAACATTTTGACTATCTAAGGCAACATAAGTAATATTGTTGCAATAGAACCCTATTTGGGTCTATAGCAACATCCATAGGTGTCTGTAGCAACATTCCAAAATGTTGCTATAGATATTAACTTTCTGAATTTGTGGGGCCCACAATGTAGAGCATATTTGATTTTTTAATAGAAATAAATATTTATTTAATAAAATGCTATTGCACAGAATTTGATATTCAAACAGTAATTTATTTAAATAAATATTTTATTTCAACATTTGAAATAGTACAAATTCCTGACTCCACTATTTTACAATTCAATGATATATAAACTGATATTCACATATACAGATATTCCTCACTACATCACTCAGTTCACTCATTACATATGCAGTTTCAATTTATACAGACACCGACACTGATAAATATATGACGAGCCGAGTGCCGAGCCGAAGGCGAGCCGAGTAGCGGGTCCGGGCGCAGCGCCGGCGGGGGTTCGGGGCCCCGTAGTCCCGGCACATTTGATTTGACTCTGTCTTCAAGCTTGTATCCAGCTGTCCAGTCTTCAATACCTATCACATATAATTCAAAAGCAGTAATCTGGAAAATAATATTTAACTCGAACAGAAAATGAAACTACTTTTGCTATATTATTTGCCTCAGGTATTTGGGTTGTTATAATTCAAAAGCCAAACATGAATGCAACACATGGATACAACTTGCATGTTTAAAGATAAAACTTGCACATTCTCCTTATCATTTACATAAAAGAGACACACTTGATCACCATTACCTAAACAAAACATACCCTTACCATTTAAACAAACAACTGAAACTGATCCATTGTGCTCCAATAAATCATTCAATCCCTCATGTCTACAATATGAGACAATATCCAAAACCATTCCACTATCATTCGAGATATCAGAAACTGATGACACTACAATATCATCACTCTAATTTTGAACTGTATCCAAACCAATTCGACTACTTCCACCTGCCTGCCAATAACCAGAACTTCACCGAAACCAATTCGACTACCCCCTGTCACTCTGACATCAGGCCCCAACCACGAAATTGCGACCAAATCAGCAACTCCCTGAACCATCGCAATCCCACAACCTTACCTCGAATCACCAGAATCGCCAAAAACCTGAACAAAATCGCAAATCCACTGCCACCCAATCGATTGAAACGCCCAACTAAAGAATTTGGGTTTGTGATATTGGATTGTGAAATCGAACGCCTGAACAACCAAATCTCAATATAACTAATAGTGTACTGTTGATGTGGGAAGAAAACCCGGAAGTAGTGAGGAAAACTGACGCGAGGCGAAAGAAAATAACGGAAATTGATATGGCCGACAGGGGATAAAAGCAAAGCCAGTTATTCTCCAGATCGAAGAAACAAGGAGGAGAGGCATCATTTTTTTTAAAGTCGGCGGAATAAAAATTAGGGATTGGAAAATTGGGGGTGAGAAACGAAAGCGGGTGAGTGAAAAGTAAAGCGGGAAATGGAAATTGGTAAGGTGTGGATCGATGGTGTGAATCGACAGTTGAGATTTTGTTTTAAATGGTGGTGTGGATCGTTGAAGTGTAAATTTTTTTAATTAGAATATATCTATGGCAACACTATATAAAAATGTTGCATCGTGTTACACTTGTTTAGCTAGAGCAACACATTTTTATGGCTAAGGTAACACCCAAAATACAACGTTGCAGTAGGACCAAAATTTTATAGCTGTCGCAACATTTTAGCTAGCAACACCTTGCAAAAATGTTGCAGAAGGTCATCTATGGCGTAGTGTTTGTTTAAGAGTATATAAAAAGTTAGAAACTCAAAAGGAGGAAAATAGAAAGTACAATACTTTTGACAATTCCTAGTTTTGCATCATTTACTCCTCTTGTGCCATTCTGATGAAAAATGTCACAAAGAGGTCAAGAAATATTATAAACAGATAACGGGAGGGTGGTATTACAGTTTTTTTTATTAATTATTTAAGTCAGGTATTGAATAAACGGGATATGATATCAAAAATTAAATCCATAAGAAATATGTAGAAATGTCTTATCATAGTAATGTGATATATTGATCTCGTTAACATAAAGAACTATAGGTAAAATCATGAACTCAGTCTTGCATCAATATGATACATAGAAAATGTTAGTAAATGTTTTAATTGAAAAGCAACAAGGTCACACGAAGAATAAATTTCATACGACGGAAATGTAAATTAAGACATAATTATCAAATAGAATAACAAACTATAGAGTATAAGCGGAAACTCAACATAAACTATTTGAAAAGTATGATCATCCACTATTTATCAGTCATCGAGGCTTATATTTATTCAGAAGTTTGGCTGTAGGTTCTAACTTTTAGCTTGGGAGATAACTTAGTGCAGATAAACTGGTTTTTCCAGTTTAGTTGAATTTATACTTTGCAAATTCCTTACACCGATTTCATAGCTAAAAAGAGGAAATAATGAGAACTAGATCGTTTAAGATGTCAATTATAGTGGCTTCAAAATTTTGAAATCATAATCTTCAAAAAGGCCAAGATTTCAAAGTTCTACTGGAACCTCAACTTCACCTCTAACAATTGTTCGCAGTCGAAATCATGTAATTCATATGGCTAAGGAGAGAAACCACTAGAATCAGCCTAGGGTTTTCAAAGTTCTACTGGAACCTCAACTTCACCTCTAACAATCGATTGGAGTGGTAAATATACTAAACCAACCAGTCTAGCAAAGATAAAATAATGCAAAACTTATCGAATTGATTAAATCATGCACAATGAAAAAATAACATACCTGAGCTAGGGTTTTCAGACTAAAGCCGAAAAGGAGAGGGGAGATAGAGTTTCCAAGTCGAGTTTGGTTGTGATGATTTAGAGCTCGAATGGGGGAAGAAAAGAGGAAATAGGGTTTTGTGAGAGAAGTCAATAAGAAAGGGGCTTTGGTGAATAAAGAAAACGAGAGGGAACGAAATGTTTTACCGCTCAAGTTTTTCATTTTAATACGGACATGATAATACAATGTGTAGAAAGCGTATTTTTGCGGAACCAATAATAGAAAGACAGCAACATGGCTACCCATGCTATTCTATGTTGCCATCAAAAGTATATTTTCTTGTAGTGCTAGGACAGAGAAAAGGAATGCAATTTTCAAAAAGGCCAATGAAATTGTGACAGTTGGCAAATGCATTTAATGCGAGTTCAGGACCCTTCCCTCTAAGATCAAATCTCAACTTTCCTCTTCTTATAGGTCTCACAAAACTAGTATCTCCTTGCGGTCCCAAGTTATATTTTGCCTCTTGACATCAAAATAGTTTTGCTTGTCACTTAGTCTAGATGACTTTAAGTGTCAAACATGATTTTCATAAAGATTTGACCTTAGGGTCTCAAATTAGATTTTGCTTTTCGGCACCGTAATAGTTTCGCTTACCACTTAGCCTAGATGGCTTCAAGTGACAAGCATAGTTTTCAAAAAAAAAATTGACCTCATGGTCCTAAATTAGATTTTTCCTTTCGGCACCGTAACAGTTTCGCTTACCACTTAACCTAGATGGCTTCAAGTGACAAGCATAGTTTTCGAAAAAAAATTGACCTTATGGTCCTAAATTAGATTTTTCCTTTCGGCACCGTAACAGTTTCGCTTACAAGTTAGCCTAAATGGCTTCAAGTGACAAGCATAGTTTTCAAAAAAAAATAAACTCATAGTCCCAAATTAGATTTTGCCTTTCGGCACCGTAACAGTTTCGCTTACCACTTAGCCTAGATGGCTTCAAGTGATAAGCATAGTTTTCGAAAAAGATGTGACCTTACGGTCCCAAGTTATATTTTTCCCACCGGCACCAAAACAGTTTTGCCTCCTACTTAGTCTAAATGACTTTAAATGGAAAGTGTAGATTTTTGACCTTATGGTCTCAAATTAGATTTTGCCCTTCGGAACCTAAACAGTTTCTTTTCGTCTAGATGACTTCAAGTGGAAAACACGATTTTCAAAAGTTTTGACCATACGGTCCTAGTTTAGATTTCGCTTTTCGACGTCCAGACAATTTCACCTATCATCTAGTCTAGATAACTTCAAGTGGCACATATGATTTTAAAACTTTTGACTCAAGTTAAAATTTCACACCTTAAATTTTCAAAACTGTTAATTACTCATCACTTGACCAAGGCAACCAGCTAAGCCTTCAACCTTGGCACTGATTTCAAATTATTTTCAAAACCTTCTCCTTAAGGTTAGATCTTTACGAGTTGCATAAGTGAAGTAGCGCCCCCAAAAGCCTAGAATTAACTTCGTGATGGGAACGGAATTACGAGTCAAGTATTGAACCTGATACGACAATATTCTTTCCAAAGTCCACTCATATCAATCATATGAGGTGAACTTTGGAGGGCATGTGTTACACTGTAATTTCTACAAAGTACAAATCACTAATATTTGAATGGAAATCTCCTTGGCTTGTACTTCCTAGACCTATCTTTTGGTTTCTAATGAGAGCATGCAACCGAAAGCATGAATCAAAGTGTTAACCAAGGCTAAGATCATTATTCAGTTGAGATAAGAAGCCTGACCGAGAGCATCAGTTGCCGAAGCCCAAAGAAATTCAACAAATAATAGCGATCAACGGCTTAGATAGCCTAGGCTGAGACCAACGGTCAAGGTGAATGGAAGATATCCAAAAGCTATATATAAAAGCGACATGTCAGCAATCCGTGTCAAGTTACATTCAACTAGATGATGACAAACGTTCAAATCAGAGCCGCTCAAAGTAAGCAAGATCCTCAATCCAAAGAGAAGGCGCTCAGCTAATGGCGTCACGACTTATTGGCTATAAATAGGCGGCAATCCCAGAATATTTGCTTGGGCTATGAAATATTAATTATAACATTTGAATATGATTTGAGTAATAAATGTTGTCATATATATTTATAATAGTTATAATTATATCGACCGATATGAGATATCGATAACGAAATTAAGTTGGATTTAATTACCATATTTGCTTGGGCTTAAATGGGGTACTAACTCATAGATTTGGAAGGGAATTTTTGGCTACAATTATGTAATAGGGGCGGCCAAAAATAGGGGCAATTAGGGTTTAAGGTGGATGGTGGAGATTGGATAAGAAAAGACAAGATATAAACCTCTTTTCTCTCTCAACCATTATAAAAGCATCTCTAACCCTAATCTAAATTAGTTTAGTTTTAGCCGCCTCCTCCTTCCTTCTCATGGCTGATCTATACATGCATATACCCCATTAAAATCTCAAATCAAATCCAATTAATAGCTATTTGATAGCAAATGGTCTGCGGTTCAAAGACTAGCAATTTGACGAATCAAGGAGGTTTCCAAAGGAAGAGGATTCATCATTTCAAGGTGGACTTGAGGGCATCAGTTATAGGTAAATGTTTAGTTTCATATACGATTTATGATCATTGTATAATAGATTATTGCTCATATACATCTATATATATTATTACTACATTGTTAGTTAGTGAGATTCCTATAGGTAATGATGTCGTCACAATAATGATTGGTTATGTGCATAAGTTTAATATATATATATTATTAATGATCTGAAGTTCCATGCCAAATTACTGTATTTTATGTTAATGTTATATTAACTAATATATATATATATATATACACTAATATGTAAATTTATTTATTTATGTAATTTATATCAAAGTATATACACATCTATATTATATAATGTTTGATCTAATAATTTTACAATGTATGTTTATATTAATTATGAATTTTAGTAAGCGAAAATAATTTTTTTGAAATTACTAGATATTTTTTATTATTATTTAATCACAATTAGATTTAGTAAATTCATATAATATAAATCTTGTTTCAAAAATTCAATTTTAAAATTTTTGAAATTAGTTTACCATCAAAGAACCTGTTGGTCAGAAATTTAGATTTTTTAAACATGTTTTTATATTTTTTAAAGTTATTTTAATATTGGCCGAGTAGTATTTAACTAATAACAAATATAATTTTCACTTAGAAAAATCTGGAAAAAAATTTCAACCCTTAAAATACTTTCTTGATTTTTTAAAAATTTAAAATTTGATATTTTTATTATATAATTATTTTATATTATTTATTTATTATAGTTTGACTAATTAATTCATAATAAATATATATTAATATAATAAAATTATAATAAATTTGGATCTTTAGTGCATTTCGATCAGGAATGTTAAAAAAATTATATATATATATATATAATTTATTATAATACAAATTTAAATTTATTTATTGTATTTATATTTATTTATAGAGGGCGTTCAATGGCACCCCCAAATATCACCGCATTAACCCCTTGATTTCCACCACAAGCTCCAAATTAAATAACATGGCTTTCTCTCTCTTCCCACTAGACATATTATTTAATTCGAAGCTTGTGGTGGAAGTCAAGTGGCTAATGGGGTGCTGCACTATTTAAGGTGCCATTGTACGCTCCTATATGTACATATACATATATCACACATACATAATTATTTTACTTTAATTCATATGTGTGTGTGTGTATATGTTTCTTTAAACTTATAATTTTATATGTACGTACATACATACATATATATATATTTATATTTGATATTATATGTACACATATATATATCTATAATAGTATTCTTAATATACACACACATACACATATTTAATTACTCAGATATTTATATATATTAACTACAAGTATATGCAAATATTTATACAACATACAATACATATAGGATGAGCTAGTGTGTTCGTTGCAATGTAAATCCCAACATCTATATACGGGCATGTTATACCTTGCACGAAATATCATGTTACACATACACACATACACATATGTTTATGATACATATGTATGCTTATATATAAAGTGAAAATGAATTAAATAAATTTCAAACAACAATTTATAATTTTAAATAAAATATATGATTTTATTCAAATTAGATTTAGAAATGCTCTAAATAAATTAGACTTCGTAGGCCTAATAAAGATCCGGTGGGGTAAAAAAATTTGAAATCCACCTATATCTTCCACTATGGGCTGACCCAGTTCCAACAAATGGCACTGCTATAAAGAAGTCCTTGATAAAATGTCTATAGTATCCCGCCAGTCCAAGGAAACTTCTCAAGTCTATAGCGGTCTAGGGTTGATCCCAGTCCTGTACTACTGCCACCTTCATAGGATATACAGTAATACCCTGCTTAGAAACAATATGACCCAAAAATCACACTTCCCTCCTTCAGAAATGACACTTCGAAAACTTCGCTTTCAGTCAGTGCTTCCTCAACACCTTGAGCACAATCCTCAAATGCACCTTGTGTTCTTCCTCTATCCTCAAATAAACAAGGATATCATCCACAAACACAAGTACAAACATATTTAGCTGATCCCTGAAAGCATGGCTTATAAGATCAAGAAAGTATGCCGGTGCGTTGTTTATTTGGTTAGCTCGAATGGCATAACCAACCACTCATAGAACCTAGATGACATACGAAATGCTATGCTCGTCGCACTTTCAGTTGAATAAACCCCTTCATGTGGTCCAACTGAGAGAACACCTTCGTACCATGAAGCTGATCGAACAAGTCATCAATACACGGGATCAGATACTTGTTCTTTTTCATCACCTTATTTAGCTCACGGTAATCTACACACAACCTCAGAGAGCTATCCGCCTTAGTGGCAAGTACTACAGGTACACCCCACTTAGATATGCTCCTACGGATGAATCCTCATCTTAATAAGTCATCCACTTGCACCTCTATCTCTTTCTGCTCTCTGGGTGTCATATGCCTCAAAGGCATAACTATTGGTCTGATATCCTTTACTAAGTCTATGCGGAATTCAATCTCTCGATGTGGCGGTAATTCGATCACCTCCTTAAATACATTCAAATACTCTCTTCGATAGGCACAGATGATAACCCATCCTTTGGAACGTCAAGCGAATATAAAAAGCTAACTGTAACTCCATCCTCCGGTAGGCAGCCAATCACTACCGTCCGCCCCTCCACAACCCCAATCTTCACCAACATCCTCTCACAATCCACCACTATCGCATACTTTCTCAACCAGTACATCCTTAAAATAATACTGAACTCCACAAAAGTCAAAACAAAGCAATCACAAACAAACAAACATCCATGACACGATAAGGTCAAGTCTCGACAAACTATGCAAAGGCTAGTCGATTATCCAATAGGGTTTGTAACAATTAAAGGGCGGTCAACTATCTCGGGTTTCAATCCTAATATATCTACCAAATCAATAGATATGAAGGAATATTAAGTCCCAATATTGAATAAAACATGTAAAGGTGTATCGAAAATAGAAAACATACCCTTTGTAATGACACTCTTCCACTTTTCCTTCGCCGATGGAGCACTCGATGAAGCTGGGACGACGCCTAAAGCATAAGCAAACTCATCCTGCTTGTCCTAGGAAGTTTCAGACACTCCTTCTTGATAGGCCCAAGCTTGTTGCAGTTGTAGCACTTATTGCCTTCCGCCTAACAGTCTTTAGCAATATGGTCATTTTCTCGACAAACATAGCTAATAGGCTTCCATTTGCCCTTCCTCAGACCATTCTTCATTTATGGCCGTGCCTCCTAAACCAACTTTGAACAATCTATCTTAACTTATCCAGTCCTACCACAGTTGAAGCACTTCTTCTCATCACCTATTGGGTCCTTACAGTCCTCACTAATATGACCTATTTCATTGCAATCATAGCACCTTGGCTCCCATTGCCTTTATTTTGGCCACCTTTTTTCTGGGACTGTTTCCCACCTTCGTTGTCCTTCATTCTCTTGCTACTTCCGTCTACTTGAAGTTTAGCTTCTTCTTGAGGAACAACAACCTGCCGCGGTTGCATGTGAGCACAACTGTCCACTATTCTTGTAGCTCCTCTTTGAGCTGCTCGCATTACGCTCACCATCATACGGACGAATGCTGCCTGCACTTCCGAGTCATTAGCTATCCAGGTGACCCTTCCACTCTTAGCTTTCTGTGCAGAATTTCCAGAATGCATATCCATTCTTACCAACTGTAATAAGAATGATCAGTCTCTCATAAAGGAAAACTGCACCAATGACACTTATATGTGCAATGCAACTTACTATCATATATTACTATATAGTTTTAAAAATCAAAATATAACAAGGACGTTCCCTCATATATCGCTCGATCTATTCTAAGGCAACAGCTCCATCATTATCTCTAATGGATCCAAGTATCAACTTAGGTCATCTATGTAACCTAAGCTCCGATACCAAAATGTGACGATCGCCCTACATCTCCAGTATCCAATATACCTATAACGCGCTATGGAGGTACCCGACCGACGCAGGACGATAACCAAGGGTGTAAAGTAAAAAAATCCAAGTATAGAACCTATAGAACATCTCACAACGCATAGACCAAATATAATAACAAAATAGAGGTAAAACAGACGGGACGGTAGTAAAATTAGATGAACCATAAATAAGAACATCATAGTGCATCAGGTTCATAAATCATACAAAAACTAAAATAAAAGAGTTTATACATCCCAAGTCTCCAAAATAAACTCTATAACTGTCCCACAAAATACAAGTACCGACATAGCTCTACAGTACTATGCAGCGGAATATAAGTGATAGTAAGCTCCAAAGTATAGATATATAAAAGCATAGCCTCCTGCTCAAACTCCATACAACTCCATTTGCTATCCATAGTTATTATCCATAATCTACTCATTTAAGAGTCCCGAGACGAAAAGAAGCAAAGCATAAAATCTTAGGTCTGACAACAGTCCGGTGTGAGTGATATACCATCTCAAAAATACTATAAAAATCATGTATAGTAAATAGGGGCTTAAGGTATAAAGAATCATACCTGGGTTATTCCTGCATCCAAAGAGTTAGCACATAATATATGCTAATCTACTATAATAGACATAGAAGTGTACTACAGTCAAAGTACAATGTCCAGTGTCTAGGCATATGATCGAAAATACCTACATCATGTAATGCCCTAGAGTGATAAACAACCATGACAAACATAGCATCCATCAAACATTTCTCACCATCACTTATGTGCGTTGGATATATGATAACTTGTATGGCACAATCGCAGACGAGGGACTCAATCGAAATCCTAGCATCATTGGCGCTTGAATCCATGCTACTTCGTAAGGCAAGGAACCTGGCTCACAATCGCAAAGCCCAGGGTAATCTACTATCGCAAGATCTGGACACGATTGCAAATCCAGGTGGGAGCTACCCACATACCCCTTCTTTACGAGCACACTAGAAACCTCTGATTTATCAACGATCCCTCTACATGAGTCTCTATAATGGAACTCAATCGTTATTCCATCTCAGCTATTTCCTTGATAGAACACAATCGTAAATTCTATTTGCAAGCCCCCATCATTGAACTTGCTCTTGTGGATCACCGTTATCACTCCCATCATTAAGTCATCTTCAGAATGCCTCCAGACATCCATCATAAGTCATAGAGCCATCATATCAAGTTTTCGAAGTCATTGTCATCGTCATCGGCATTGTCATCTTGAAGCATTACGCCATCACTTCGCTAATCACCATGCGAGATCCAAAGTCATCTAGAGTCCTATGGAGTTTCCTTCTTCATTTCATAGCACTCCCAAGGAACCTAAAACATGCCATGAAGGAATCCCCGAAGTATCGTTGCGCCATGACGATTCCTCTGCCTCATCCTCTATTTGGTGATACCCAAACTATGCCTGAAGCAACACACCCCCCAGCCCAAATCGATCAACTCCCCAACTCGAAGCCACCCCGATGTGCTACGATTCAACCCCATGCACCCTTCCATGTTCAGTACCTGGGCATAACACCACTGGACATCAAATGGTGTCTGGTTTTCCAAGACAACACCGGACATCAATTGTTGTCCGGTGTTTCTTTCCACTACTAGACAACAAATGTTGTTTGATCTTCTCCACCACTAGACCAACCTCACCCCAAGCCAACTCATACCGGACCAAGCTTTACCGAATCCATATTCCCCCTTCTTGAAGCCAACCACCGGACTGATCATGCCGAACCAAAACCTGTAGCTCCTTCTACACATCAACATCGCGTCGATTCCATTGCTACACTCCACGCCTCGACCCTCATGCATCGCATTTGCAATGATACAACTCCAAAGCTCTAGATCTCATCCGTCGAATCCGATTACATGGTTTCTGCCTTTAGTTTGGTCCAATGAGGTTTTCAACCATATAAGCACACAAATAAACACCATACATGCACCAAACAACATTCAAAAAGAAAGCATACAACAATTCATGCCTAATCATCCTATAATGTCTCTAATTTAGCCTAACACACATCAAGGCAACCATACATAAAATTAACACGATTAGAACATTTTAAAACAATTTAAATTCATTTTTACTTTGGGTTTCACTTTAAAATAGCCCCAAAACATGATTTTGACTTTAAAAATGAGTTTAAAATATGTCAAAACTTATAGATACATATATTGTAAGGTGAAAGATGATAATTCACTTACCAAAACCTCCAAATCTATGTTTTGCACGCAAATCAATGCAAATCCAAAAATGAATAGAAAATATATAATTTTCTCTTCCCCAAAAATATAGATTTGAAGATCTCTAATGAATCCCCTTTTTAGTCTACCCTTAATATATGATTTAGACTTGATTTAGAGGAGAAAAGAGAAGGTTTTGGGTGGGGAATGGGTTAATAGGATTTTAGATCTATTTGAAAAGTGGTAAAAGTGATTTGAAGATGATGGTTCATCCTATTATAGCCTCCAAAACCGAAATGGATTAGTGGGTTTGCCTCCAAACTCACTAATTACGTACTAAGCTGCTCCAAAAACTGTCAAACTTTAAACAGCCATATCTCCTAGGCAGATAGTCCAAATCCTTATTGTGACTACTCTATGGAGAGGGAAACCATCATATCTTTCCAATGGAAGTGGTCTTAGATTCTAATTCAGCTTCTGTCAAAAGTTATAGTCGCTATAAGTTTTTAGGGGTAAAATTGTCTGGAAATTTTTTAAATACAGGAAATGTTAGTAATAGGCTTTTCTCAAAGTTATAGAGCCATACGATCTTATATGAATTAAAAAATAATATTTTACGATCCTCCATACGTAAAATATGAGTCGTTACATATCTGATGTTCCACCGCAAAAAGAAAAATATAATATACAACATAATACTTTATGGACATGTAATGAAGCTATCATGAATGATCAGAGTTTATATTACATCTAAGCAACTAGAGTTGCATCATAAATTCAGTTGTCTTTTTCAGTAAATAACAAAATGAATAACCGATACTTTTTCCTCTTATGGTTGTCTCTTTCAGTTTTTCATCAAAAACCTGTATTTCCATAAGCCTTCAACCCTCAAACTACTCGAATGAGTACTTGAGAGTTCAAAGGAAAATAAAAGAACTTCGAGTTAAACATAAGCCCCATATGAATAAGCCAAAACAATTCATAGTTATATACAATACACGGTGAGACCACATCGCAAGGCCGAACTGGTTTTCCTCTAAATAGTATACTTATATTTCATATAAATAAATTCTTTTTGGTCCAGGAATTTCTGTATAGTTACAAGTCGTTATCTATTTAGGTTAATTCTACCATTATATAAGGTAGATGTGTCCTTGGTTCATACATAAGCATTTTAAACATAGGTCTACTTGTCCTGGGCTACTTATCTTTTAGCTTTGGTATAAAAAGACTAGCGAAGGTTACTGTCATTCACCTAATACTACATTATTTATCTCATGTTTAGTACCAGTTAAAGCACTTTTTTATCTCAGTATTTAACACTTATGAAGGACCTTTGGTATAACCTAGAATGGGCCAAGAAGAAATAAATTACATATATAGAAAATTCCTAAGGACCTAAATAAAATATGAAATGAAGATACAATTTTAGAGAGTAATCCTAGAATCAAAGAAAAAGATTGACTAGGGTTAGCCCTTGTGTTGTTGCTTCTTTGCCTCAAAGCAGCATAATTAGATAGTCTACATGCAAGTGCTAGGACCTAAAAGGAAACCATAAATGTACACAAGATTTCTCAAGTAGAGATGGACTACTGATTAGGGAGTTACCCCTAACAACCAAGAAAATGAATTTAAATCCGTAACAAAAGATACCGAGATAAATGAGAGATTCGATGCTTGGAGAGTACCACTAAGACCAGGATTGACTCAAGGTATCTCCTTTGATTGTTACTTCTTGCCTTAAGTAATATAATTAGAAGTTTAAGTGCATGAGCTCTACCTTGAGAGGGGTTCAAAAATTGTTCATGAGTTATGTAATAAGTGGGGATGCTAGTTGATAAAGTAGAGACTTTATAATGATTAAATATAATTTTGTATGTAACTTTTGATAGGTTGTGTATATTGGTAGAAGATTATGAAAAGCCATAGAAAGTAGTCTCTTCATAGAAGGAAAGCTAATATACATACGTACATACATACATACATACATATATATATATATATTAGTAAGCAAAAGTTAAATACAAACACAACAACCTTCAGTTTACATATACATACATATATGCATACATATATGTATGTATGTTCAAATAACTTTGATGTTGAATACTAATGGTATGGACCTTCGGTATTTATAAATAACCAACATAATGCGAATGGTAAGGACCTTCAGTATTAGTTATTAAAGCGGTAATTATAGAAGTAGGGACTTTTGGTAATTGTGAATGCATGTCTTTAAGTGCTTGAATGAATGATACATGGGTAGGTACTTGGGACACTTACTTATATAAAGACAATAATTTGGGTAGATAATGACATTTAAGTATATATAAAAAAACATGAAACCAAATCCTTAGTATATAAAGAATAAACAATTATAAAATGTAAGTATACCGATGAGGGAAAAATCCATTATACCTTTTTGCGTGGATCACTATGTGTTTTATTATTATAATTGTCGTGGTTATTCATATCATGCTTATGTTTGAGTCAAATTTTATGTTTTCCCCCTAAGTTCTCGGGTACTCATTTGACTGGGCTGAGGGTTGAGATTTATAACTTTTTTTCAAGAAGACGGCTACAAGATGCAATTTACTTTCATATTTTTTTTATATGTATAATTGTATTATAACTTGATTTGCCTTATTGTAATGTAAACTCTAATCATTTATGGTGGTATTGTCATATGTGGATCCTATAATATTCAAGGTGTATGTTATATTTTGTCTCTGCAATGGAGATGCTAAGTAGTTAAATATTGTTCAAATGATAAAGTTAATCTGTTTTAAGAACTATGACACTTTATCATTTTGTTGCATGTATGGAAAAGAAGATCTCATAATATCACTTGAAAATAGATTATAATGAATGCAACACTTTGGTATTTTCTTTCAAGTCTCAAAATGAGGGGAGTTTCATTTGGTATTAGAGCACTAAATCAGCAATATTCGGGGCAATTTAAATTAGCTTGACTTAAAGAAAGAGAGAAATAGAACACCTAAAGGACTAACATGGGGTTATGGATAACACAATATTAAAGTACTTAAGATTTTATAAATATATATATATGTATCTCCTAATTCCTTGCTCCTTATTTATTCCATTTCTTATGAAGATTTATATGTATAGATAGAAAAAGTGAAACAAAGAATTAATACGAGGAGTTTGTTGAATGTTGTAGGGGAGAGTACAACTACTAACGGTGTGACAATAATGGATGCTAAAGCCGAAGCACCTTCAGGTTATAGAGAGGTTGGTGCCATGTTCCGAAAGATGATGCACATGATGATGGAAGAGAGCCCAAGCTACTGCCCCTATTATAGACTTAATGCCAACCTAGGTGAAGAGTATGCTAGAGGGAACCAACACTTCCATAATCCGAAATAGCTTCTTTAATTAGATAATTTTGCAGATAGAAGTGCAAGACTAGCTTAAAGTTTGTGAAAGGATTTTTGAAAATTATCTTTGACCAAAGAGAAAACGAGAACGTTAGCCACTCAGCAACTAAAAGGGGCAGCAAATAACTGGTGGGAAACTACCATTACTTTGACCAGAGAGGTATGAATTATCTGGGATAGGTTCAAGGAGTTTTTTGAAAGGCACTTTATTTTGAAGTTTGCTAAGGAGAGTATGTTCATAATAATTTCCAAGATAGAGTGGAGAGAATCTTCCATATCGGATTATTGAATCTCTTCAATTCCCTAGCTAAGTTGAAGCTTATTTAGGCCTTGAGGCTTGGTTAAATAATTAAGTTATGACTCACGTCAATAGCCCATTTGAATATATCGTCGACATGGCTTAGATGCATGAGGACATGACGAGAAAGAATTGGGGAAAGATGGTTGATTTGGACGAAGTGCTTAATTCTTCAGTGAAATTAAGTAGAAAGAGATTCTTCTTGCTAAAGAAGGAAGGATTATAATGTTTGGGAAACCAAAGGCATACAAATCCCATATTGTTTGCTTCAAATGGGAAAAGTCGAGACACTATTAAATGAGTGTCCTAAGGAGGGAAGTAAGAAGTGGTCTGAAGGTGGTGATGTTAAGTACTTCAACTGTAACAAGCCCACGCATATGAAGGGGGACTGTCTAGAGATAGCTAGGCCAAGGTTTATGCTATAGAATTGAAGGCGCCGAGACCATTGGGAGCAACCTAGAGAAAAGCTATCATCAAAGGTACTTTTATCATTTAGAATATTAAAATATTGTTTGATATCGGGGCTTCACATTCATTTATGTATGAACATTTAGTAACCATACATGCAATGTTATCTCTTTAAGAGTATCAAACCCTATTGATGGGTGTGCTACTTTTAGCCATTATTGTGACGGTGTGGAAATGATGTTGTAGGTCGAATATTTACTTGTATTTTGCATGTATTTGATTTCATTAGCTTTAAAATTATGCTGGGTATGGATTGGTTGTCTAATAATGAGGCTAGGTTGTATTGGAAGGACAAGGTGTTTGTGACAAGCCTGGAGCTTTAAGCTTAAGCACAAGAATGATGTACCCTGTCTCTCTTCTTTGATTGCTACTGTGAATCCAAAGAAATTTTATTCAACAAATATAGCACACCTACAACACCATATACACTTCAAATATCATCAAATCATTGCCTAGTTTTAGATTTAGTGTTAATAGTGATGGGCTCTTCAAGCACAAAGACGCATAAATAATTCACAACATAAACAACATCTCAAACAATAGATTAACACATCCAAAACATAGATTGTAAGCAAAGAATTACTCATCTAGCTTTCGCTTCCTAAAAATCACTTGCTTCTCTTCATTTCTGCCTTCATCACTCACTGCCTTTTCTAGTTTCCTACCAAAACTTGAGCAAAACTCCACCTTGATTGCTCCTATGGGTGTTGCTTATTGTTGATAAGCATATTTGAATTTTAGAATTTATGGGGTTTTATTTGATTTAATATGAATTTAAAAGGAGGAAGTTAAGGCTCGTTTTCATTTGCAAAAAATGGAAAAATAAGCTACAGGCTCTTGCTTTTTGAAGATGAACGACATCTAGAATTGTGGGGAGAAAGTGAGAAGTGAAAGAGATGGCTGTCTTCATTTAGCTAGGGGTTTTGGCTCTTGGGCCACAAATAATTCATTTTCCACGTTATTCTATTTCTTTTCTTTTTACAACCAATTTTCTAATTAACCAAAATATATCCAGATCTCATTTAAAATCATATTTACCTAATAATAGTGTTTACCCAATGATATGTACTTTTATAAAAATTATATTTCACAATTTTTCTCACTTTAAAGTTACTATCCTAAAATTGAAATATCATGCCCATTTAATAATTTTAAACTTTATTATCAATTTTAGTTAATTACTTCTTAACATTAGGTTGTTACATACAAAATCCTCACTATACAATGAGGTTAGATTTTAAATTTTGTAAAAATCCTTACTATATGATGATGTTATAATTTAAATTTCATAAAAATCCTCACTGGACGATGAGGTTACATTTTAAATTTCATGAAAAATCATCATTATACGATGAGGTAAGGTTTTTATTTTCTTTAGAAATTGATTATTTAAAGTTATGGAACTAGATATAGTTTGAAAGATCGATGATAGCGTAAAACAAAATATGATTTAACTTTTTTTACAAAGTTCACTTCGCATTCACTCATACGAAGTAAACATTGGGGGCATGTGTTATACCATAATATTTACTTGGTTATATCCAAATTCTAGCTACATAAGCCAAAACCCAAAGGGGAGACTCTTAGGCATTCATTGCACATGAATACTCATATCTTCAACTTTTGGATGAGAGCCTATCAACTTTAAAATGTACTAGACTTCCCATAAGTATTAGATGTCAACGATACTTTATATATAGCTTCGCATAGTATATCGGTTCGAAGGTTAAGCTTACACGCCAAAGCATAGACAATGTCCGAAGGCTAGATGTCTGGCCCAAACGATAAGAAGCGATCCATAATATAATGAAAATCGAGGACATGGGTGTCACTCGTATCAAAAGCGTGGTATTGTGACTCAGGTCAAGCCATCCTGAAAGCACATACATGAGATAGGTTCAACTGAAAGCAATGGTCGCCATGCTAACCTTAAACCAAAAGCATAGGCCTCCATAGGCCCTTAACTGAGAACATTAACCACTAGGCAGGTTAGTGTCGAAAGCGTAAGTCGCATGGCTAACTTCTTGGCCAAGACAAAAGCATCAAGATGTGCCACTATACCGAGGCTACATGTTGCCTCCACCTAAAGAAACATCTCAAGGTCGTCGTAACCGAGAATAAAGGTCTACAACACCTAGCTTAGCATCCAAGACCGAAGCTGTCTCTACTCAAGACTGAGAGCACCTCAGTGTATAAACGAGACCCATGGATAAGATGGCCTCAAGATACATCAACGATTAAGATAGTCTAAAGCTTATATAATATGGGTCAGGGCACCTAAAGATACATATAGAAATGCCATGTCATCAATCCATGTCAATCTACAAACAGCCAAATAACACGTGTTCAAATTTTATCCTCGTGGGTCGGATAAGTCAGTAATCCATGAAAAAACTTTCCACCAATGATGGAGCAGCAAGATGCTTATAAATACAAGGCACATACACCCATAAGCGAGATTTTGGCTTGATTCCTAAGGAGATTAACAACATATTGCCTAAATCATTTGTAATCATAAATTTGAGACTTAAGCATTTAGACTAAGTTCATTAATGGTGGACTTAGCCATTTAGAACTTATAAAGCCATCTTCAACTTCATTGATAAAGTAGTAAAAGAATCTTCTTAGTAGTGGATGTAGGGACCAGCTTTGAAACCACTATAAACCTTCATGTCTTTACCTCCAACACTTTTATTTCTCTACCGTCTTCTGCTTAGGCAACTTGCTTTCCACTAAATTTATCTATTAATATACTATTTCAAAGCTTGCCTTTGGAACTTTAGGGTGTTGGTCTATGATGAAAAATCACACCAACATATTTAATCGATGTTTTAATTATTAAACCAACTATTTTAACTACTTGGTGTAAATTTTATGGGTCATTACAAACATCTAATTCATAGTTTTATATACAAGTGTACAATATATTGTTTAATAATATCAATGTGTTAATAATTGTAATATGAACTCAATGACGTAAATTTCATGCAAAACAAAGTTCATACATAAAGGTTATCTGTGTTTGAATATTTTTCGAGGGAAATGAGTGATCTTCCAAATGAGGAGAGCACTTATGTAATTTTATTCTACACTTGAAAACGGAACTGCCAACAAGCCTAGTAGGTAGCAAAAACCCCACATGCATTGAAAAGAAGAAAAACCCCTAGAGCAGACTCCCTACTAAAACTCTAATGCCAAAACCAATGAACAAAACCCAAATGACATAGGGAAAGAAGAATATTAAACCAAAAAAACAATGCCACAAGAAATGTCAAAATGCCATGACTTCTGTCAAAAGACAAAAGCACTACTGTAATCCATTCACACACAAAAGAATCAACGTAGCAGATTAGTGGTAGCAAGTCGATAGAGACAACATCCAAAAATGCCTTAGGCAATAAGGAAGCCCAAAAGGCAAAAACCATAGTGATTAACAGCTATTCCACAAAAGCCACTAATATTGAAAAACTCAACTAAAATGTTAGTCCGATACATATATATGTGTATAACTAAATGGTTATATACATATCTATGTGAAAAAGAAAAGCAAAAATAGAACTAAAAATGCAAAGGAAATAGTTATCTATTAATAGTAAAATGTTTGAATAGCTAACTTCATTCAAAGAAACTACAAGGTCCTTGCTTAAGGACATATTGTGTCTCCTGTCATTAAAAATAATTTTAGCCTTCAAGATATCAATGTGAATTTTTACCTTTTTTAATTCTTCGAAGAGGACAATTTTAGCTAAATTATAGTTAGGATTTGCAACCCAATTATAAATGAAAAACACAATTGCTTGAATTATGTTATCAGAAGGTATATTGAAATCATTAAACATTCTTTGGTTTCTTTTTGATCAATGGTTCCAACAAGTACTGTTGAAGATAGTATCATATAAAATTTTATAACTTTTACAATATTGTTCCAGTAGTAATCACAATTAAAGTCAGTGTAGATCTGATAAATTTAAAAATATTTAGTGAGTTTATGAGGATGGAATAGGTTAAGGGACACTTATAATAAATGTGTGTTACATTTGGTTCAAAATTGGAAAATAACACATTTTTATCTACAAGCAAATTCTTTTTCTTTAAAATTTCAATTGTATTTAGTTTCTTTTGAAGAATTTACTTATTTTTTAGGGATGCATTAGCTTTCCACATGAATTTCAAAATATAAGGTTTAGTCCTTAAGAAATTTAAGAACTTATAAACCGATTCAAAGGAGTATGTTTTACTATTATCTCAACACCAAATTTTTGAATTGCTTCCGTTATCTAGGTTATAATATTCTAGTTTGGTATACAGTGAAACAAACCGAGTTAAGATAGTTCCTTCAAGAGTCAAGTTCAAATTAAAGTTCCATGAAAATTCATTTTGAGATCTAGTTACCTCTGAATTAAGGCATTTATGAAATTATAAATGTAAAATAACTCTTTATACTCAACTCTAAGAGGTATCGCGGAAATCCATCTATCATACCAAAATGATGTGTCATTGCCTGAATGAATAATATTGTTAATCCCAAGGTTAAAAATATCAAAGTCCTTTAAGATGAATTTCCAAAAGTGTGACATGTTGTTGGAATTATAGGTGATATGGTAAAGGTTTTAGGTTTTACCATAAAATTGAATTGAAATCGTATCTTTCCAATTAAGGTTTTAGTTTTTGTTATTAAATTCCAAAGTCATTTTCCTAGTACTGACACATTAAGGTTACATAGATTTATAATTTCTAACCACCCATCATTAATGGATTTTCAAACTATTTCATAATTAACCAAGTAGTTAATACTACTACATGAATTTTCCCTACTCTAGAGGAAATTTCTTCAAATTTTATCTATTTGATCAATTATTCATTTTGGAAAATGTAAAATGCATCCAGTAGAGCGGTAGAGCCGATAATACATAGTTTATTAAAATGATTCTTCCTGCTCTGAATAAAATTCTACAATTCTAGTTAGATAATTTTCTATTAATTTTATCTATTATTATTTGTCAATCTTCATTTTCTAGTTTAGTTGGTCTAATCAAAAAGCCTAAGTAAGGAATAGGAAATTTCATGATTTTACAATTAAGAGTATTAGCAACAAGATTTTCAATATTGTCTATATCTAAGACTTAACTCTTATCAAAATTAATATAAAGCCGTGAAAGCATTTCAAAACTATATAAAAGAAAATTTAAAAGCTATAGTGCGACGAGTTAAATGAGAGGTAAAGAGCATAATATCATCAACAAATTGAAGTATTGAGAGACCATCACTAGTGATACCATTACCTACACTATTAAGGAGCCCAGTTGAGATAGATAAATTTATAATCCTAGTGAATACATCCACTGCTAAGTTAAACAATAAGGGTAACAAACAATCGCCTTGTCTAAGCCCACATTTAATCTGGATTTCGTTTCCTAGAATACAGTTAACCATAAAACTCAAGTTCCCATTTTTTTAGCAAGGACATGATCCTACCCGTCGATCTAGAACTAAAACCCCTAGCCAGTACTAAATCTTAAAGAAAAATCCAATCAATAGAGTTAAAAGCTTTAGCAAAATCAAGTTTTAAAAGGGCATACGTGGTGTTATTTTTACAATAGTGACTAATTAATTATGGATTACAACGACACCACCCGTGATATTTCTATCTTAATAAAAGCGGATTATGTTATATCGATTAAATAATTCAATTTAGTGCTTAACCTATTAGTTAAGACCTTAAAATTAATTTTAGTAGAACAATTTATTAATGAGATAGGCCTAAAGTCCTTAAGCTCTATCTCAACCACTTTCTTATGAAGCAAAATTATGTTAGCGAAGTTAAATCTTCCTAGTTGTAAGTTACCATTATAAAACTAGTTAAACATTTTAATTAGGTCATATTTTGAAACATGCCAAAATTTCTTATACAACAACATAGGAAATCAATCCAGGGTGATTTATCCTTAGGCATACCTATGTCTTTAGGATATAAATCATTCAACCTACCTTTAATTCTTTGACCCCTTTTAGTTCTAAAAATATCTATGTAGTAGTTAGTGAATGCATTATCGGGTTCATTTCGATCGAAGATTTACACATTATTAATAAGAAAAGAATTTATGATACTACTACATTTGCACCTATTAGCTACTCTATGAAAAAATACATGGTGTTCTTGTCTCTCTTATCCATCCATTGGACCCTAGACCTTTCCTCCCTTATCCATTAATCGTTATTTGAATATATAAGGAATTATAATGTAAAACGTATAAAATTAGGGACCTTAAGATTATTATACCTTCTCCTTTAGCCTTAACCACCGCCACTCTCTTGATATTTGACCAATTTTTCCCACTGTCACGAAATGATGGAGAACCTATGACTACCATGGTCATTCTTGCATTGATGGGGGCCATCTCCCATTACCATCAGTGCCAGGTCCAAACTCCTATTTCAAAACCCTAATTCCCCTTTCGATGCTATGATTTTTTACACCGCCATGCCAGAGAAAGTGGGAGAACCTTTCCCTCAAATACCTACTACCATGAACCTATGCCTTCTTTTAGGACAATCCGACGATCCAACTGCTTTGATAATCGATGACGGCGTCCTTGCATGCTAGCTGTGATGTGCACATAGTGCATAATGCTTTCTCTAGGAAACATATTTTATAATCTCAATTCTAAAAAGACATTTATAAAATTATTTAAATAAGATCATATTTGATAGATTTTTTTAAATTACTTTAAATTTTTTCCATAATCCCGTGTGTAGATTACAACTTGAACCGTCAGCTGTCCTATAACACCCCATATTTTAGAGGGTCTATGGTATGAGAAACTAAATTAGAATAATAATAAGAAATTATTAAAAGATTGATAAAATCATTTAATTGTAAGAATACCTTAAGAGAAATTTAACTAATTAAGTGTGAGACACTTTAAAAGGTTAATTGAATACACCAAGGGTAATTAAAGCAATTAAGGTTGGTCTTGTTAATGAACATAAAAAAATTAAATTTTAAATGGGAATGATTGTGTTAAGGGAAGGTAATGGCATGACTATGCCAGAATGGGATATTTGCCCAAGCCAAAAGCACAAGCCCACTTTTTTGGCCACATCCCCTCAATTCTACTTCATTTCATTTTTCATTTTTCAAAACAAATCCCTAAAGCTCTAAGTTAAGGCCGGTAACCATTTTATAGAAGAGAAGAGGACAATCAAAATCTAAAGATCAACCTTTCAACTTTAAGGAACAAGGAAGACTAAACAAGGTTTCTCCAAATCAAATGCGAGTAAAAACTTTCCCTAAAACCTATCCCTACCCGTTTGGTTTCTGATTTGATCTTGTATGAGTGCTTTGATGATGGTAACATGTTTAAATGATTAAACCATTGTTTGGTTATGTTTGAAAATTTTAATAAAGTGAATTTGTTCATATTTTAAGGTAAACATGAATTACTCATAGTTAAATAATTCAAAATTGAAATATGATGTTCATAATGAAGAAACAAAGATGGATTTTCAATTTCATAATTTTTTTGATTTAATTTGGGATTATTATTAATATTCTAAGTTGAAAAAGGGTTAATTTTGAAAAATTAATTATTAAAAATAATAAAATAATTATTTTGATCTAAGATTTTGTGAGAAGGTAAAATATGATAAATTTGATTATTGGTGAATTTTTGGGATTTTTCTCATTAAATTTCAATTTTATATGAATTAATTGGTGGAGGAAAGAATTAGCTAATTAATCAGGGATAGTTAACTAATTAATTAGAAGCGTAACCATCAATTCCTGAAAAGGAAAGTGTAAACTAAGAAATAGCCAATAAGATTTCGATACCAAATGGGATTTGGTGAAAATAGAATACATAACAAGGTAAGGAAACAGTTTACAATTTAATTACCGAATTGCCACTTTACAACTTCGAAAGTTATAGAATCAGCCCACAATGACTAGTGTAATTATAACATGCAAAGGCTTGGGGAAGACTATCAATACACGATGCCTAATTGGAGTTACCTCCCAATAACTTGGGTAGTTATCAACCCCTGGTGGCTACTTGGAATTAACTCATGATGACTATTTGAAGTCATCATGCGAGGGCTTAGCGAAGCTATTAACCTATGAGAGATATTAGGAATCAATATGCGATGAATTTGAGGAATCAGTATGAAATAGCTTCTAAGGAGTTAACATGTGATGGCTCTAGAAGGGCTAAACTGCGACCGCTACATAAAGTTCAATACGCGAAAGCTTGGGAAGCTATCAACTCACGAAGGCTTTTGAAAAGCCAATACATGATAGCTAAGGAAAGAAAATAAACTAGATATGGCCTAGGAAGAATCAACCCGCGATGGCTATGCTATAACCAATACACGAAGACTAAGCTCAACGCTCGAAAGTTATGGGATAGTTAGCATGCGATAACTAAAGTTAATTTGTGATAGTTTGGGAAGCTATATTTTTCTAAGTAAAATGAGAATACTTAGGGCAATTTGGAAGATAATTTCCAAGTTAATGAACTATTTCATTAGTGTAACGATATGACTTTTCGACCCTCAAACGTCGACACTAAATACATATACGGTATTCACGTGCTGAGCACCTAAGTGCCAGAAAGACAGAAAGATAGGGTAAAATAATAATAAAAGAAATAGAACAAGAAAGAGAAAACACAACATCAAAATCTCACAATGGCAGGAACGGTAATATATAATACCAAAGGAACAGTACAAAGTGTTACTCTGAATACAGAAATACCAGAGTTACTAAAACCTAAATACTTCATCAGCCTGAACAGTTATAACTTGTCCTCACAAGTCTGATAAATACAATATTAAAAGGCAGCAAAAATAAGAACATTATAGAAGGTAATCATTCAGCTCTTCTTCATAAGCTGCAAATCGTTCGAGCTAAATCTGAAAACATACACGGGGCTGACCCGAGCATTATAAGAATATAACACCCGAATCAGTCTGATAAACCAGGGTGAGAAAACTCATGAAACATGAAACAGGTAATAGTAACTATTGAGATCGTATGGATTCCCATAATGGTTTTCCCCTCAAAAGAACCAACCATTCATTAAGTTTAACATATAATGATATGATCGATAATGTCTAGGGTGTAGTACATAAATCATATCAAATAGTTGTGATGCTTACATTGGTCACACAACGACATATTTAGGGTACAACCAAAATCGATAAGGCGCGTTTGCATTTGGATTTTCCATTGGAGTCATACTTAGATAAACTGAGGCCAGCCTTCCGACAAGGGTCGAAAAGTACCTTTTGAGCGCCGTATATCTCTAGATAAACATACCATTAAGTTAAACACATCTAGTCCATGCACGAACCTATAGGACTACGTGGAATCAAGGACCATCAACTCCCACCGGCCAACAATCGATAAGTATCTCTAGATATGGAGTTGTATACCCCTTCATGAGTTAGTAAAACCCCGTGTTGTGCGTCCGACTCTATTTTTTGTCATTTTTGATGTTGATGTCATGTTTAGCATCCTTCACACGAGTCTTCATTACTAGAATAGAACATGAATCCCTAAATGGATTCCTACATCTTGAACAGATCATGATTCGCTACATGGATTCGAGTATCTCGAACCTCCATATAGGTTCCCCGCATTAGTCCTCCAACGAATGCTAACACTATCCTCTCTCTTGGAATACTCCTCAAGATATACAGACCCACATGCTAGTACCGTCTGAAATGTTAACGTTGACCACTCCTTTGGACTTAACCTTAGGATTGATAGTTCAACTCTATAACATTTCACTTCCCAACCGCTTCCAAAACGTAGGACATGTATACTAGTTTTGAAGTGGTATTCAATAAGTAAAACACTTATCGATCCCGGTTTCTTCAAAACTAATTCGATGAATTTCTGGCTAACTCAATTCCGGGTCTTTCAAAAATAAGCGAAAGCTAGAGATGTTTTGTACCAATACCCCTCCCCAGGGTTTCTTATCGGTACGAAATCATGAAGTCTTCTGATAACTTCATAAGTCAATATTTGGTCAAGTTCGACAATCGACTAATCGATTATCTAGTCAAGAACAATTGCTTATACAAATCACGATTCGTACGCTTAAATTGTTTCTGACATTCCAACTCAACTATTCCTCATCTAAGAGCGAAGCCAGGTAAGTTAGAGCACTGGTTGCATCAAAGCCTTGACTAGACACTTTATTCTTGAATCTCACAAATAGATAAGTCTACCTCGTCGGCTTTTAGTGTTAAGTATAGTATTAATTATTTCCATAAACAAGTAAGAAATCGACATGATTATTATGTTTCCAACATTTTCCAACTTATTATTCCTCGATCAAGAGGGAAACCGGTAGGTTAGAGCTGCATTGCTTCATCCCTACTCGGCATCAATCTTAATTCTCACAAATAGATAAGTCTTACTTTGTTGGCTTTTAATGTTAAGCATGGTTAATTAAAAGTAATTAAACAACCAACTATTTGGCCACTGAGCAATTCTTAACCCCTTTTAAAAAACATTTGTATATACTTCAAAATACTTGAAAATACTTACAATAGGCTTTAAAACATTTATTCAAAATATTACTTGAAAATAAAAACTTTACAATTTTCCTTAAAACTTGAAAAGAACATGTTTTCTATGTATTTTAACAAAATATCCCTTCTTTAAAAATTCACAACTAATTCTTAAAAATTCAAAATATCTCAAATCACTTTTGAAATACTCTAATATGAGTTAGTAAATACTTGTAAAAAGAATGAAATAAAATACTTAAATTTAAATATCTTTTCAAACCTTTTAAAGTCCAAAATGAAGTCTAAACGGGGCAGTTTTGCACAAGTGAAGTTTTGGCAACCTTTTGAGATGTTACTTAACTTTTTACTATTCAAGATTTTAATAGCAAAAACATACATATAAAACATTATAAATATGGTGAGAAACTCCTAAGGATCTCTCTATAAAGTTCCATAGCAATCGCCAAAAACAAGGTAATTCACAGCTGCATCTATAGCGACTATCGCTATAAGTGCACTTTCAAATCCAAGTCCGATCTAAACCAAAGTCCATCTATAACCTATGTGCATTGTTCAAGGTCTTGTCACAAGTCATACAAATCCATTCAAGTCCATTCTATGTTCGTTCAAGTCCATATACATGTATCACATGTGTCACTAACTTTCAAAGCAAGAATTCAAACCGATGTCTTAACATATGTCAACAACAATTCAAAGGACATAAACATAATCAAACACAACATATAAGTGTCATATTTTCATTCAAAGTGAGGTGCTAACACGCCTTTTTATCCAATGAACAAGTAAAATCCAAGAACCCAAGTCCAAACCCAAGCTAGCAACCTTCTTTCCTTCCTTGCTTCCCTTGCTTTTGCCTTGCTTCCTCATCCTCATCCCTCCAAATGCTCACGACCTATTGATAGGGGGAGTGTGGGATTTCTTTTTAACAATCTAACTAGGTAGAAGGTGTTATTATGTAGTAGTAAAGCTTCACTCCAAGTTTGAGTTGATTTGGATATGAATTGCATATATTTTCTTTAGAACATATGAGAGGAAGAAGAAGAAGAAGAAGAAGAAGAAGCCATTGGTTTTATGATAACTTTAGCTTTGAATTTGTGATCATACTCTAAGGTATGCCTCTCCCTATATAGGCATAAGAATGGTGCTCTTTAAGCTTGCTATGAAATGGAAGCTTCACCTCCCATCACTTCTCCTTTAAGTCACTTCTCCTTTATGCTAATTACCATTATACCTCTCTCATGATAATATTTCTTATCCATATGGAAGCTTCGAGAACATTCCAACCTTTATGTAGATGTATTTATGTTAATTAGTTGCTAACGCGTTCATTTTTTCATTAGACAAGTGCACAAGAGTTTGAACAAATTATATCGATTGAAAAGCTATTTATCAATAAACCGATTTTCAATCCATTATCGATTTTTCTTTGAAAATTATATTTTTTTAAAACAAATTTCAAAAACATGTTCCTTGTCATTATTCATTAATTAAATGATGTCTAACAAGGTTATAAAATCATATTTATAACACTTAATTATATTTCAAAATGTTTTGATATTCGAAGATAAAGTGTTCGAATTTCCGGGTCGCTACATTCTCCCCCACTTAGAACAGTTTATCCTCGAAATTCAAATAAGAACAATAATCAAAGGAGATAGATTAAACAATATATATATAGTACTGCTAAAACTATATACAAACTAAATTACAAACTGAAATGAATACTAAGTGACTCCACCTCAAGCGGTGAGTACGCTACAAAAGATACATGATACTAAGATAAGAAGGAACCTTAGTCTGTAAGCAACTCTGGATAGAACTCCTTTAAATTGTCCTTCGTCTTCTTGGTACCACCCGAGCATCCTCTATCTATGGCAGTTCTAACCATAACAAAGGAACAAGCACAAAAATACTTAAATAGTATTCATAATTACTAGCAACCCATGCTCATGGTTCTCTTAGGTTCAAAACTCTCTCCCATCATCCAAGGATGATAAATAATCTAATAAGCATAACTTAGGCTCAACAGCCTCAGGTCATAACTTAGACGATTATTCATGCTACCTTATAATAAAATAAAGATTCATGCTCTAAACTCTTCATAAGCTAACCAACATAGTATACAAATGTACCAAAGCTCGTACGATGCACATGAACCATTCGTATGCAATATCTGATCTAATCGCTTGCTCAATCACAAAAATTTCACTTCCAAACTAGTATAGATCACTTGACCTCTTTAGTGTGGACTTCGATTTGGTTTCTTAATTAGAAACCTCCGTTCTCCTTACATAGCCATATACTATGATAGAAAACATTAGGATCGTATCATGAATCTGTATCAAGTGTTCACTGTCAAGAATCGAGTGAAAAATCGTTATTCGGACCGGTGTAAACCACCTCGAAAACATGTACTCGAATACTGGATCAAGAACAGTCAAGCAAATAAAACGGTCTACGTACAGCTTACGTATTTATCCTATTGGTTTCTAAACTATACCAATTCCTTCTTAATCACATTCATTTACGCAAATAGTATGTCATTCAATACTAAATCATTTATGCATCATTTCATATAAAAACTTAAATTCAAGTTTATCCACATTTTATAACTTAAGTTTGTACTCGTATAATACTTTACTACACCCTAAGAGTATATACCAACATCAAACTTGTTTTACTTAACAAGGATAATCGACAATTTAAAATTGTTTTAAGCTACTGCCTTCTCAATTCAAGTGTTACACAAACTTAACTTTTTACAAAACACTTAATCACACGTTTTATACCGATTCGGAAGTTTTTGGCTGTCCAAAATGGCTAAAAAATCTATTTCATTTTAACAAATGAAAACTATCGACCAACATATCATATCATGATGCACATACCATACTTTCCTAATGCATAGGCTACATGTGTCCATGAAGTAACTTAACAAGAGAACTTTTAGAACTAAACACCGGTTTTCATTTCAAATAATTTTGAAATAATATGTATATATATAGCTTTTTTATATCAAATCATACTTTTAGAATTTTAACTCAAAATCTGTTTTATCAAAACAACGTTGTAGCATCCCACACTTAGAAATCCGAAAATGAACGCCGATGATGCTGTAGTCATCACCGAAATTATTTTCAAGCGACAGAATTGAGTTCAGTACAACCAAACCACACTTTTTGTATTTAACCAAAATCATTTCAAAACGGTATCAAATCCTTCTAAGTAAACCAATCTCCTAAATAATACTTTTAAATAATATTATTATTACTTTCTCCAAAATCTTGAAAAACACCTTCAAAGATACTGGGATTTAAGTTCTCAAATTCTTTGTTTAAATCCTTTTCATTTATAAACAACATTTTATAAACCATACTTATATAAAATTACTTTCTTATATAAATCTTGTCACAAATATTTGTCTCCAAAATATTCTGTCTTTCTTTTAGATGTAGGCCTCACATAAATTTGGGTCTTAAAATTGAGTCGATTGCTTTGACCTCTTTACCTATCCGGGCTGGTAAGTAGCTAAGAAAAGTAGGATTTCGGTATTCAAACTTGGTCCTAGAGTCTACTTTTCCTAAGATATCCCTAAGGCAAAGATGTCCATTAGCCAGCCCACTAATATCAGATAATTTGTTTAACAAACATGTTCACTTAATTTAAAACTTATCGTCCATAAACCACTTCATATAATATAAGCTAAATATCCATTACTAGCATTTATAGCCCATACTACGGGCTTACATAATACAGATATAATACCTAGATACAATACCTATCCACAAGATATGATACTAATGATATAATACCTATCTATACGATACGATTATAATGCTAAAGAAAACACCCCCAGCACCCATACCCCGATACTCTTATAGAGGCCTCTCTCCATCAAAGTCCTCCACTGACGGTCCCTCCAAATCCATGATCTCTATGTCATCATCTGATTCACAACCTTCTTCATGCTTAATACCTGCAGGTCCTGCCTCACTATCGAATAAGCAGTCATTTAATGTTCAATCCCTTCGGGCTCTATCTCAACAGCGAGATCCTCCCATGTGTCTTCCTCATCCTAAAACTGGTTTACCAATATTCGTCCTTCCATTTCCCAATAACGTCTTCGTCGTCCTCAAATACAAGCTCCTCATCTTGATCTTCAATTACAAGTTCCCCCCTGTGGATCTTCAGACACAAGTTGCTCCTCTAGATCTTCAGACACAAGTTCCTCCATCTCCTATCTAGTCGTGGCATGCCTAAACCTTGCTACCAACCAACTCTCTCTTTTAGCACTAGATACCATGTCCTAAAAACAAAAACAACAAGAACCCTCAGAAACATATACTAAGCTTTCAGGAAACCTAAGGATAGAGTTTTCAAGGAAAAGATATTAAGAAAGGATTACTTAGAAGGAGATATTCATAAGGAATAATTTTAAAAGTATAGTTTTCAAAATTCAAATATGCTCTCATATGTATAGTACACTCGACTCATTCAAGGGTGTCACTAATATCGATCGAAAAGCTGTTTATCGATAAACATATTTTCGGTTACATTATCGATTTTTCTTTGAAGAGTATATATCTGTAAAAAAAATTCAAAAACAAGTTATTTATTTATTAATTAAATGATGTCTAACAAGGTTATAAATAATATTATAACACTTAATTATATTTCAAAATGTTTTGATATTCGAGAACGAAGTGTTCGAATTTCTAGGTCGCTACAATTACGATGAAATAAAGGAAGGATTTTATAAGTTAAAACCATATTAATTATTTTTGAAATTTAGTAAAGCATAGAGAAGCTAGTAAATGATAAAGTATCATTAAAATTGAAAGATAAAGAAGTTTATCTAAAGAAAGTGTAGGGTGCACTATAAATGAATAAAAGAAAGGGTCTGCACTATGATTGTAAAGATATACCAACTCATGAAGTTATTGGACGGCGAGGTGCCTTGACTATTAATCTAAAGTCCAATGGTATATAGTAGGGTTCCACGATAGGGTTCAATCCTCAAAGATTTATAAACTCTAAAGGGGAGTTAAGGCAGGGTGCCAAAACATCAGAGTGGTGGTATAACTAAAATAAATAAATCGGCAACGTGAACGATAGCGGTACAGGGACTAAGAGGGGCTATAACACTTAGTAAGGATGCTTACTAGATGTATTTAGGTGCTTACATTCAACCTCTTAGGAGAGTCAGGGTGGCTCCCATTAGTGGAATGAGTGACCATTTCATCTGATGACATTGTTTGAGAAAAGATAAAGTTAGTGATAGAGATGCCTAGGGAGGTGATTTCTAAATATGTTAATAATAACTTAACAATGAAAGCCTAAAACGAGAGATTAGGTAATTCTTGAATGGATGATGAATGATTATATGACACAGTTTATAACAGGATCATAAGTATAAGGTATAATTAGTTTGGATTGATATATGACATGTCTCATAACTGGATGATAAGTGTAGGGTACACTTCTTGATTAAATATACACACGGTTGTTTTTCATGTAATGTTTTTTTTACATATATGATATATCTTGATGATGATAAAGTGTGGGCAAAACTCGTTCCACGTTAGCGACGTGGTCTCACTATAGATGATTAGGGTAAAGATTTTACTCATACCAGGCTTTATGTCTGACCCATGATTTTATTATTTCACATAAACTCATGGTTACTCATTCTAGTAGGTTGAGTTTATGGATTAGACATGTATTTATTGGAAGGATGAATAAAGATTTCAAAGACGAAGCAGAAGGCTTATCTAGCAAATAAAAATGTTTTAAAATTTCTGTTGTGTAAAACTAGGAATTATAACCGGTTATATATTATATTGGCATCTTCATGTGTCGGACACAATAGTACTCTTATTTACTACTGTATTTACCCCTACATAGGAACGAGATGGGTTAAAAATGATGTAACAAATCATGTAATTTGAATTGATGCAATGAAAAGTTATTTAACTGCTCTATTCACTTATGTGGTGCAAAATAATACCGAACTCACTTTGTCAATGGAAAATGATTCTGGTGATGACTGTAGTATCATCGGTGTCTATTTTTGAGTCTGGAAGTGGGGGATGTTACATTCCCTTAAATAGATTTTATCTCTAACTCAATGGTGGCTTGTAAAGTCCACCACTAGAATATAATTTATTTTGGAGAAAGATGTGTATTTTTGTTTATTGAATGTGGCATCTAGGTTTATTTATAGCACTAATGGGATATGAAAAATATCTTGCTAGCCCTCCTTATGGCATTGTTCATGACATCTGTACTTGTTCGTGTAATGAATGTGTACTTAGTTGGTTTATTCCAAGATTGCAACCCTCTTTAATACATTGTTTCTAACATATGTAAGCGAATGTGAAAGTTAAAAGGTGGTCTTAGTTTTCACTATGACAACTCTATGTACTATTTCCATTTCGCCATCCTAGAAGAAAGGCAACATATTTTGGAATCTGAACCAATTCTTATAAAAGGAATGTCTTTTAACATTACTTTATAGAGTCCCTTAGTGGACATTGCTAGTGTGACACCTTATATTTTGGAGGGTCCATAATATGGGAAATTAAATTAATAATAAGAAGATATTAGTAAAGAGATGAATAAGATAAATTTAATTGCAAGAATTGTCTAAGGGAGATTTGGTTAATTAAGCATGGGACACTTTAGAATTTAATTGAACGGATCAAGGGTAATTAGAGCAATAAGAGTTGGCATGGTTGATGAAGATAAATAAATTAAGTTTTAGAGTGAGAAGGAATTGTGTTAGGGGAGATGCATTGGTGAGACTAGGTTAGACGAGATATTAGCCTAAGCTAAAATCACTAACCTGTTTCCCTTAGCCACATTCTCTCATTCCACTTCGTTTCCATTTTACAAAACAAATCCCTCAAAGCACCGAGGCTAGTTGTTGTTTTCAAGCTAAGGAAAAGGAAATTAAAGCCAGAAGAATTCTAGCTTTCAACTTTAAAAAGAAAGAGGATTAAAGCAATGTTTTAATCAAAGTTTTCCAAATCAAGTTGAGTAAAATTTTCTATAAGCCCTTTTCTAACCCATTTGGGTTTAGATTTTATTGTGAACGGATGTTTTTTATGTTGATAAATATGGTTGGATGATTAAACATAGCTTTGAATGGGTTTTGAAATTTAAATGGAAGGAATTTGTTCATGTTTTAGAGTAAAACATAATCTAATCATATTTTAATGCTATGAAAATTTACTGCGATGTTTATAATGATAAAACAATGATGGGTTTTTAATTTCAGGAGTTATGAAATTTATTTGGAATTTCTATGGATTTCCTAAATTTAGAAAGGTTAATTTTGGGAAAATTAATTATTAAAACTAATGAAAATAATTGTTTGACCTGAAATTTTGATCTGAGGTAAAACACATTAAATTGGATTTTTGGTGAACTTTTGGGATTAATTCCATTGATTTTCGATTTTATATGAGTTATTTGGTGAAGGAAAGGATTAGTTGATTAAAGATAACTAACTGACTATATGAACATGTAATTAACAAGTTCAAAAAAGAAATCTAAAAAGAGATATGTTCGCCATTAAGAACTCAACACAAAATATGATTTGGTGTAAAGTGGTTACATAATAAGGTAATAAAACGTTTTTCAATTTAATTACTATAAAGCCATGCAAACTTGTTGTAGCCCCCAAGATTCACCAACATGCGATAGCACTATAGCTATCAATTTGCGATAGCTAACATTAGCCAACTTGCGATAGCTAGCTGGGGGTCAACTAGCGATATCCTGGGGAATCAACTAGCGATGGCTTGATAGAAGCCAACTTGCGGTAGCTTAGAGGAAGCTCAATTTGCGATGGCATGGGAAGTCAACTTGCAGTAGCTAAAGGGACATCAACATTCGATAACTAATAAAGTTGTCAACATGCAACACCTAGGAGAAGGGTCAACCTGCAATAGCTACTTGGGGCTTAACGTGCGATGGTTTGGAAAGCTATCAATTTGTGAGAGCTTATACAGAAGTTCAACTTGCATAGCTAAAATAAACTATCAACGTGCGATGGCTAGTTGAGGGTCAACTAGTGACAGCCTAGGAGAATCAACATGCGAAGGCTATAGGATAGCCAATATACGATAGCTAGGCTTAACTTGCAGTGACTATGGGATAGTCAATATACGACATCTAAGTTCTGTTGGAACTGGACTAGCCCGCAGCGGAAGAAATGAGTGAATTTAATTTTTTTATTACCATTTTGGATCTTTATTGGGCCTATGTAGTTTAAATGTATATTAGATCCAATCTAATAAAAATAAAAAAAACCTTATTTTTTTTAAATTGTTAAAAAGAAGATTTAAATATGACTTAAATTTATAGGTATTATAATGAATGTATCAAATACATTCATTTGTGTGAAGTGTAAATGTAGTATAAAAATAGTATTTATATGTGTAAAAGGAACATGTATAAATGAATTTAGAGAAGAAAACCTTTTTCCCTCTCTTACCTATGCAATTAATAAAGAGAAGATATGGCAATACGAAGAAAGAGAAACCTTTCATTTCTCTCCCTCTTTAATTATAATAATTAATATATTAAATAACATCTATAACTTATCAGCCAAATTTACAGACGCCTTTGTTGTCCAAGTTTTTGATTAATGAAATATATGCATACATCCATAATAATTAAAGATAAATACACACACATAGATATATATACATATTAACATACATACATACATACATAAATATATATATATATATAAAGTGAAAAACCTATTAGTTGTTTTAAATAATTTGAAATCCAAAATTAACATTAACGGGAATGATTTCAATTAAAGAAAGGTTTGACAACAAAAGGTTATATTATTGCATAAAATTTTCTTGCAAATTTGAATTAAACTAATGTATATTTCCATATACATGATTATTACAATTTAATAATATAGATCTAAACAACATATATTTGCAAACATTATAGCATATGATATGTGAATATATACATTTAGACAAAAGGTTTTGATTTTAAAGTTAATAGTTTTCATTGAAGTTTTAATTTAGGAATGAAACAATACTTCAGATTTTACATGAGACTTAAATATAAAAAACTACAAAGAATTAGAATTTTCACTAAAGTCCATTCATTAATTTTTAATCAATGTTTTATTAAAACAAGGATTGAAAAAAATTATATAAAAGTATTTACCATATGAAATTAAAGATCAATATCGAAGAATAGTAGATAACTTATATACAATTCATTTGCATTTGCATCTGCATTTGATATCTAAATGTTATATAATTATATTAAAAAAATCTCATTCAAAATCAAATTTCAATTTCACAAGTTTCCAAAATAAAATAAAAGAAATTGGGGCAAAGTAGGCATATGTAAATTTATGATAAGAATTATAGATCTAAATAATACAGAGAATGATAGGAAGTTATAAAAAGCAATAAGGGATTCAAAACATATCAATTTATCATGAACATACATTGAAGGAAGATTATGAACAAACACAGATCTTTAGATCTATCCAATAAATCACACCATGAACAATGAATCAAAACTCCTAAAAAAGTTTCTTCTTTATATTATTCGTTTCCCATTATTAATTCTTTTGAAAAATTATCCTCCCTCACTTATGTGTCCAGCCAAACATAGAGGAATTATCGGCCTCAAGTGATCCCAAAACCCACTTAGCATTGATTTCACTCATATCCAATTCAAACAATCCATCGATATTATATATAGATACGTGCATTTATAACTTTTATTTATGCACTTTATTAAATGCTAATGGTGTATAAACAAATCAAATAAAATTTGATAATCAATATTTTAGAAATATTAATTAATTCAATTAATTTACAATGATTATAAATTAATTAAATCATGAAGTTTATTTTGAGTATTCATTAGTACAGTTGTCTAAATCAAAGATGTAAATTCAGTCAATGATTAATATTGAACAATTTAAATATTAACGTTCACACGTCATCTTGGCTAGTGGTTTGACATTTTGGCTGAATTTATCACTTACACGTGTTTTCGGTAAAATCAAATTTTACTTATTTAAGTGTTAGTGACAATCATTTACACAAGTTCCCTTTGTCAAAACTATATCACTTTGGACTTATGGAATTTGGTAATGGTCAAAATTTCAATATTGTTCATATTCAACTTTATAGTTCGAACACAAAGTCCTTGCTTCACTAATAATTATTATTATTAACCAAACTGCTCTAGATAGAGACTTTGACTTTGAGTTGAATTCAGTTGATCGTGATACTAACCTCATATAATTGATGGGATGAATCCTCTCTTGAATAGTGTTTCACTTCTAATGCTTCCACTCGACCCAATTATAGTCGTTCGATGGACGATGTGCCACGATTTTACTATAATCAAAGTGGAGTTTTCACATTAAAGATCAACGGTATTCTCAAGTCCAAAGACTTGTGTAGTTTTGTCACATCGATATTTTCTGTTTGACCTTAGTTATATTAACCAACAAAAAACTATCGAGTGAGTCATTCCATAGTTATCCAACAACTATCAATATGTTACCCCTACGTGCCCCAATAGTCATGAGTAATACATTGCCCAACATTTAGAGGGCATTATGCACTCTAGTCTGAATGGATGCATCGATATTAGTCTTAATACATCTTGACTAAGAATATTTAAAACGGTATGTTTATTTTTATTGTGATAAATCACTCATGGTTATAACACATTGTAATTATTATCACAAACATATTATTTATGGATTTTCAAATAATATACTTTAAATTAATTAATTAATTAATATAACCGATTATATTAAGCATATAATAGAAAGAAACCACTTTTTATTTCGAACAAGATTGGTTATCGAGTTAGGTATATGTAACAAATTACATAATTGCCCCTAAGGCATATCCCTAACTCCATCAATCTCCCACTTGAGATCAATTATGGAATCTCTATCTCATCCCTTCAATCAGTTTGATGAGAACTGATCAAGTTAGACCTTTCGTGAATGGATCTACTATGTTGGCTTAATTATCTACTCTGTCAATCAACTCTCTCATAAACTGCTTTTATCATATGAAACTATTCGAAGTATGTTTCTCGACTTCTAGTGAGCTCTTATTATTACATTGTTATCATATAACAATGATTAGTATTCTCAATACTTGGAAACCCCTAACTTATTTATAAATTTGTGCATTTATATACTTCACTTTTAGTGTGGTGCTATTAAGGTTATATACATAACTGTTTCATTGAATTAGCGATAATGTTTCGTTTGGAATATTTCCAACTTAAAGCTTCTTAACTTGAATTTATTGTTGACATTTTATACTCAATATCACTTATTAAATTTTAGTCTGAACACTCCTTCATAAGGAGTTCATTTTTTTGTAAACAATTCTCTTGTATTTAATAAATACACAAGAATACCTCAAAAAACCGTCTAGTGATATAAATTTGGATTTGATATTTGCTTCATGTGTATCAAATATATAAACAAATCACGATTGATAGAGTTAGAGGAACGCCCTAAGGGCGATTATGTAATTTGTTACATATATCTAACTCGATAACCAATCTTGTTCAAAATAAAAGGTGTTTTCTTTCTATTATATACTTGATATAATGTGTTATATTAATTAATTAATTAAATTAAAAGTATATTTAATAGAAAATCCATAAATGGTATTTTTTATGATAGTAGTTACAAAGTGTTGTAACCATGAGTAATTTATCACAATAAAAATGAATATATCATTTTAAATATTCCTAGCCAAGGTGTATCGAGACTGGATATCGATACATCTATTGAAACTAGTGCTCGTAACGGTCTCCAAATGTTGGGTAGTGTATTACTCATGGTTGCTGGGGGCACCAAGGGGTTACGTACTGATATTTATTAGATAACTATAGAATGACCCACGTGATAGTTTTCTGTGTAATACAACTGCGGTCAAACAGAAAATATCGATGTAACAAAATTACACAGTTCTCTTGACTTGAGAATATTGTTGATCTTCAATATGGAAGCTCTGCTTTGATCATAGTTAAATCATGGCACAAGTCCATCGAACGACTATAGTTAGGTCAAGTGGAAGCATTGAAAGTGAAACACTATTCAAGAGAGGATTCATCTCCTCGGTTATATGAGGTTAGTGTCACAGTCAACTGAAGCCAAATCAAAGTCAAAGTCTTTGGTCAGAGAATTTCGGTTAATAATAATTGCTATTATTGAACCAAGGACTTTGTGTTTGGACTATAAAGTTGAATATGGATGATGTTGGAATTTTGACTATTACCAAATTTCATAAGTCCAATGTGATACGGTTTTGATGAAAAGAATTAGTGTGAATAATTGTCACAACCGGGTAATGGTTAACGAAGTAAAATTGGATTTAATCAAAACCAAGTAAGCGAAAAATTTGACCAAAATGACACATACTTGCTAAGTGATATGTGAATGTTAATATTCAAATAGTTTGATATTAATTGCTAGCCAAATTTACACCTAACGAGTCACACAACCGAAACGATGAATAGTACTCCTTTGACCAAATGATTTAATTAATTTGTAATTGTTATAAATTAATTATATTAATTAATATTTATGAAGTATTAATTACAAAATTTTATTTTTATTTGATGAACAAATATTATTAAATATATATTTATAATAGTTATAAATATGTTAATCGGTATACGATATCGATACGCGTTAAATTGGATTTAATTGCAAAATATTTAATTTGGGCTTTAAATTGGTTTGAAACCCATATGGGGGCGAATGGTTAGTCTATAATGGAGCATAGGGTCAGCCAAATTATGGGCAAGATAGGTTATGGTTGATTGGATAAGTGGAAAGAAAGAGTAAGAGAGAAATATGGATCTTGATCCTAAATTCTCTCTTCATTCCTCATCTATATAAGCATCTCAACCCACTTACTTTTGTGACTTTTTGGTATCCTCCAAACCTTCTAATTTCTGGCTAAAATATTCCTTCCCTTTCCTCCATCATTACAAGTTCAAATCAAAGTAAAAACGATTTTGTTCGATAGCTAATGGTTATCAGTTGAGACACTAGCACTCTATTGGATTGGAAATCAGTTCAAGGAGCACATCTCATAATTCCAAAGTGTACTTATAGGCATTGGACATAAGGTATATTCCTAACCTATTTTTGAATATTAATATTATCATATAATGTTTATATTGTATATATATTATTGTTAGTTAAGTGACGATTCCAATATATAAATATATTGTCACAATTAGATTGGTCGTATGTTTACATACTCTTTTATATTAAAAGTATATTTTTATAACGTATATACTTATAATCAACACGACATAAAAAAATCAATTTTTTTGACTAAACAATATAATATTCAACATTTATATATATATATATATATATATATATAGTTTATAATTTTAATACTACGTCATACTTATACAACATATGGTTAAATAGTTTTATATAAAATGTTTTATAGATATAATAATTTTGGCAAAAAAATAAAATAATTACACATGTTATTAAAATATTATTTAAATCAATTAATTATATCAATATATATATATATCTGTGTGTGTGTATCATCTAAATTATGTTTCATATTTTATAAAATTAAAAAAACATTGAATAAGCTCACGAAAAAAGAACTTTTTTTCCTAACTTAAAATATTTAATTCAATAGCCGAGAATTAAAAAATTACTTTTAAATTTGTTTCAAATTACAAAATATCATTTAGAATTTCACTAAAATTTAAAATTCAAAATTTATCACAAAAATGCTTTTTTACTAATATCCATATAGATATTTGTTTCAAATATAATTAAAAATTTAAAAAGCCATTACCGTGCGCATGACTTGGTATGCATGTATTTTAAAATATATAATTTTGTATATGTTAATATATATATATATATATAATTATATTATTTATACACATATATAAATATTTAATATATGTATATATGTTTAAAAAAATTATATATATATATTAACCTCGTTTATAACACAAGCATACACTTAAAAACTACTTCTTAAAAGCATTAATAGTGGACAACCGAATACAAAATTCTCCTATTATCTTTCCTCCTAATTTCCCGCCTCCCTATGGAGTTCTTTAATAGATGTTGTGAAAGAATATCATCTTAATCTCATACAAAGTGGAGATTCAATGAATTCAAGAACATCGAATTCGTTTGCTTGGGGTTATCATATGCGAGTGTTATAAAGGAGTCCATTCCCCAATTTTACTTGCCTCAATATCATCGCAGGAGATCCTGGAATTTGAATTATAAAGATGGGTACTTCTGTTATAAGTGCGGTGGAAGAAATCATATGGCAAAAAATTATAAGGATCTTATCCACTGTTCCAAGTGTGGTTTTTTTAGGCACAAAAAGCTTAGGGTCCGTTTGGTTTCATTTTGTATTTTGAGTTTTGTGTTTTCAACTTGCACTAAGAAATAGCAAGAAATAAGAGAGAAGAATTATAATTCTTAGCCGTTGGGACGACCAACGGACAACGAAAGAGTTTGATTGTTCTCCATGCTTTTATTATCTCTTGAAACACGAAAAATAAATAAACTTGTTTTCTATTTTATATGTTAATTTCATTTTTCAAAATTGTTTGTTTTTCAACTATACATATAACAGACGCGTTTTTGTATAGACAAAAACACAAAACTAAAAACAACAAGCCAAACTGGGCCTTAACTGTTCGTTATTTTTTAGTCCTCCTTTGCCGAAGCCATTGAGCATAACAGAGCATCATTATCCTTTTTTTTTTGAAATTTTAATAGTTAAAATCTATGCTTATTGATTGTTGTGTTGGGGAAAGAGCTGAAGTTGGCACTTTGAAAAAATTGCTTCGAAATTTTTGGGTAATGGTCAGAAGGTCACGGGTATGAAACCTTTCAATAAAGATTAAAAGGTGAAAAAAGAAAAGATCATTACCAAAGATAGTAGCGATTCATTGCTGTTTGGAATTGAAAATTTGGTCTCTGATGAGGGTTATGCTGATATAATGAAGTTGGATCCGGTTGTGATTAATTATGAATCAACTGTTAATTCATTTTCTATCCTGTTTGAAGAGAATATAAGTGAGGATGTTCTTTCAAGAAAGAAAGTAAACATCTCTACAATGTCTAACTTTAATTCGGCCGAAAAATCAGATATAAGCTGGAGAAATCACTTTTTATATTGCCTATAAAATTTATTATGTACTGTTGCCTAGCATCTTTAAGAGGATTTATACCTCCTCCTATTCATGTTAGTGATTCTACTCATACTTCCAAATCTGGTAAAAGAAAAATAAGAGTAATTCAACAGTTAATATTAGAAGAAGTCCTAGATTGTTAAAAATTAAAGCTTCTATTTGTATGCAATCCTGTGCATGAGGGCTGATGGTATTAAGGGGGTGATATTTAGCTGCAAATTATCATAAAGACATGTACAAGGAATGGGCGTGCATAAAGATGAGATGTAATGGATAGGCTCAGTGCTGTAGAGGTAGTAAAAGTGCATAATGATATCAAGCTTGTGCACACATCATCTTGTTGTTGTCTGGTGAACTCTGGGGTGAAATTAAGGGTTGATAGAAATGTGCAAGTTTGGGCAAATGTGTTTGTAGTGAGATGTTTATGTATGAAGATATAGGTGAAGAGATAAACAAGGTTGAAAAGAGCAGAGTTTATTTTGTTGTATAGCCTGATAGTGTACGGCCTATTTATATAAGGCTACAGGACAGTATAAAATAGGTGAAGAGATAAACGAGTTTGAAATGAGCAGAGTACATTTTGTTGTATAACTTGATAGTACTGTGCGACCTATTTATATAAGGCTACATGGTAGTATGGCCAGTTGCTTGGATAGGAAGAGTCTAGATGGAAATATAGGTGATGAGATAAATTACGTTGTAAAGCTTGATAGTGTACTGCTTGATTATATGCGGCTAGAGGGCAATAAGGCCACTTGCATGGATAGGACATGTCCGATGGAAATTTAAAAAAAAATTGGTTTATATGTGAGAAGAGTACATTCTGAAATGGTAGATTGGGATAGGTTGCATAGGGTATCGGCATTGATTAGATTCTGACTCGGCTTGCTCACAGTCAAAGGGTGTACAAGTCAGATGAGTTCGTGTCAGTGCCAGGCCAAGTCGGTCAAAATTCTGTTGAAGTTGAAGTTGCACGCTGAGGTGATGTGTGAACTAATTAGGAAGGGTTGCATACTGGGAGGTTAAGTGTGAGGAGCTTTGAATTAAGTGTCCATGGACCATCTTCATCGATCATCTTCTAGAACTTCAGATGGCTTTTGCTCAGTTTTTCTTAGCAGCTACATATGTTGTTTCTTTATTGGATGGTTTCAGCTAATTTAGCCGATACGATAATTTTTTGAATTCTATGGTTTTTTATTGTTGTTTATTTTATTATGGACCTTAGTTTATAGGTTTGGGGGTTTTTTTATTTTCGGCATTTAAAAAAGTTAATATTTAATATATATTTTATAAATTATTTAAATATATTCATATAATTATAAAAATATATAATGTTAATATTTAATACTCATGTTTATAAATATATTTTATATATTTATACAAAATTATTTCAATAAAAATATAGTTTATATATATACATATACATGTATGTATGTATATGTAACATTATATATATATATAAGTATGTAAACATACATTTGGACAATATATTTGTATATTAGATGAGCTAACGTGCCCGTTGCGGTGTTATTTAATTTTCTTTTCCTTTGCACAATCTTTAACCATTTTAGGTATGTTTGGAACTTTTTCCAATATACTCACCTATTCGATCAAATCATTTTTTTTTCTTTTGCACATTATTTAATTTACTTCCAACTTGTATTCTATGAGCTTATCATAGACATACTGCATGTGTATCAAATATACATGTTCATGTTTGTTATAGCTCATTAGTGATACAACGAAATATGTGGAACCATTTTGAAATTAATAGGGTTTTGATTGCATACATCTAAATGTATCAATTCATAGAGTTCATCAACTTTAACGACCTCTCTCACCAAATGGGTGCATTGCCTTTTATTGTTTGAGATATAATTTACTAGTACCATATGATTCGTTATCATAAAATCAAAGAATTATTTCATCAAACTTTGGCTTAGTCCATAATTCCAAAACAATTACAAATATTTTAGACACTTCTGTATTTTTCAATGCATCACAAATACCACCATTATATTTTTATTTTATAACGAATGTTCATAATATGCCTATTGAAATGAAACTACATCTATTTTTCAGTCAATACTGAAAAACAATTATTATTTCATAAATAATGTTTAGTATGTTTTACGAAAACAATTTTCATAACTTGATGCGACCAACAAGTGTTATATGTCGTGCTCCTACTATTTCCATTATTACCATAATAGCATATGAAATACGAAGCTTCATTCAAACCACATAATATAGGCTATTCATTTCATTTACTATAAGTGGTTTACAGTCGAGAATTTTTAGAACACGCATCTTAAATTCAAGAAATAAATATCATTGTAAACAATTTTATATATGAAATTAATTTTAGAATAGAAATCATATTTCTCATTCCAATGTTAAATCATATTTCTCATTTGAATGTTAAGTATCTATAATTCTTTTACAATTCTCGTTTCCGAATTTCTTAAAGAAGCAGAAGTGACCATTCATTCTCTTCATCCCAACTGTAGCACCCTGTAACAACCCATCTCGAAACAGGCCTAAATTTCGATCCAGAAAGGCCCATCGAAACTTAGATCCATTCTAAAGTAAGCTATTGGTAGTAAAAAGAAATAATATTACAGAGCCATAACTAAACTTTCAGAACTCACAACGATGGAACAAAATATAATAGTAATGTGAACCCATTTATTTCAAAACCATAAAAATGTCATAAAACAAAATCCCATAAAAACCGTAATATAACATCCGTTGCAACAATTGTTTAAATCCATGGGTACACATGAAAGCAAATAATAATAAATACTACCACTTGCCAAGCTTCTTCACCTTTAGGCATCATCACTGCCATCACTCCATCCTTAAACTGTGTTGTGATGAGGACGGAGTCATAATAACAAGTGTCTGGTGAATAAAAACTTCTACTCTTCCCTTTTCAGTACTTGGTAGTATATTTCAAATAAGAATATTTCTATGACAATAAAATCATTAAATAATTTAATACTTTTTTATAAGGAAAGAAGGCGGGTCCAACCACTTAATACCTTTCATTCTAGAAGTGTATCCTATATCCCAACCATACGTCATAAATAGCTAATATTGTAAGAGATTGTACCCAAGCCACTTAATACTTCCTAGTGGAAAATAGGAAGACCCCATCATTTTAGGCCTAATTCCAGAAGCGTGCTCCTCAATGGTACCATCTAGCTGACAAAGTATGGAATCTCATAGGCCGCTTAATACTTCCAAGTGAAAAATAGGTAGACCCCGTCATTTAAGGCCTAATTCCAGAAGTGGACCCCTATAGAGGTACCACCTAGTATAACCCCTTGGCAATTAAATACTTCATCCGGGGAAAAAGGTAGGACCGACCACTTAATACCTCAAGCCCTGAAGTAGGCCCTTCGTCTTATGTCTTGCGCCTATAATGACGTCTCACATGAGTCCACTATTCTTAGGAACTGGTAGCCATATTACCTGGGCAGATTTAACCTACTGGATTTGGAACTAACCTTGTGTCATTACAAATATTTACCATAAGGATATCTCACATCAATAAAAGTATACACAACAGCTAGTAGCCTTAAAGTGAAGGGCAGACTTCTGTCATGCAACTCTATTGACCTCGCATCCCTATGACTTAACCATAAATTAATTACTCTATATATATACACACACACACATCTCACCGTTTCATAAATAAGGCCTTGTAAGGAATCTTCCTTATTATGCCTTAAAATAGTAATTAGGCTATATAGAGTTTCTCTTATTTTCACCTCAAAATCAATTACCTTCCTAATGGGGGAAAATAAATATAAATAAATGCCTAATTAACTACGCCATATAAGCAATAGTTATACGTTAATTACGTAAATTGAGATAAATAAATATCCGCTCTTAATAATTTCTAACCGCATGGATTTTATGCCATAAACTAGCATTTAATGTCAATTCCCTAACCAATTATTATTACAAGTCCATTTTCTTTGATTTCCCAAGATTTCATGGAATTCAAATGTCCAAAACAGGGAATAAATATTCATAATCAAACTGCAATAACATACTAAGAAATAAAATAGATACTAAGAAATAAAATAGAAACTCAATGTATTACACCAATTCAATGGAATATCTTAAACAATAAGAATTGCAGTCTAAACCCCTTATTCTATTCAACTACTCTTCACAAAGAAATAGATAAGAATAAGTGGTGTAAATTACGAATAGAATTCATAATCTAAACCCCTTATTATTTTAAAGAATCATAATTTAACCCAAAGAAGAAAGAGGAGTGGAATAGACTATGAAATTATCATAAATTGCACAACGAAACAAATTCCATCAAATTAATGTAAATAATTGGGAATCTTGGCATAGAATTGACATATCAAATTAAAAAATAATTTTCGGGGATTTTATCTATTATATTTTGGAAATTCCAAAAGCCCTAAGGCATATTCAAATCCACAAGAAATACGCCACACAATTTCTGAAAAGAAATACTAAGGTTTCCACTCATAGATTAACCTTAACTTTACTTAAATGGATTTGCAGCCTTTCGATCTCTTCTAGAATCTCTCTCTTTTGATATATATACACACATACAATAGGGAAGAAGTATATATATTCATTAGGTTCAGAACACTTGGAGAAGAATATGATAAGAATATATTGGAGGAAGAAATAAGTTGAATCATTACCTGAATTTTCTATGGAGTTTCTAAATCTTATTAGTGAGATAGCAATGGCAGAGTTTCATCGTATTACCCAAATAATATGAATAAAAGTGGAGAGAATAGGGTCCTATTTGTAGAAGTTGAAACGCACTAGAACCATAGTATGGAAGTAGGTAGGAAAGGGGTAAATCTGGAGCGCACAACCGAATAGAACGTAACATAAAATCCAAGCCGCCACTACAACTTTCATTGCCAACCGATCGACCGTCCTTGGGCGACCGGTCGACCGCTACAGTCGACCGGTTGACCTATTCAGGTCGACCGCTATCTTATTTAGGGGCGTTTATTTTTGTTTCTATTGCCGAATTATTTTATTCTCTAATTAACTTTTAACGTTAAGCCTTAGTTAATCGTTTACTTAGCCCCCAGGCTAATTTTTTGAAATTTAAATCCTAAATTTTATTTCTTATTTGAATTTGAATTCAAACTAAATTAATTTAAACCTAAGAACTTCAAATTCTCATAACTTCTTTGTTTGAGCTCCGTTTTCAGCATATTATATATGGAAACAGATCAGAATTTCGCCACGAACGCAACAGAATAACTTTCATGGTCAAATTACAACTTTTATAAAATTCCCATATCCAACTCTTATCATATTTAATTTACTTTATTTATTTATGGTTCATTTTACGGGGTGTTACATTTTCCCCCCTTTAAAAAGGATTTCATCCTGAAATCTTCCAAGGGGCGAACATCTTAACTCATAATACATCCATGTTATACAACCAAGTTCTCCACACAACCATCTACTCAGCCATTAGTGGAATGTGATTATATACTGCAGACATGCTAAAATGAGTTCAATCCTAACATGAGTATGTAATCGTGTCATGTAAGTATGTATGCAAATATCTTGAACATGCATAAAAATTTCTATGTGAGTGTAAAGTGATTGTGAAAAAGTGTAACAACCATTTCCTACCATCTAATCTAGCAACCGCGATGCAACCAAAATCCTAATTTTGAAGAGAAAATTACCAATTAAAAGCTCTGGGTGAGTGTTCTTCATCTTCTCCATGGTCTCCCATGTGCTTTCCACCGGATTATCCCCCCATTATACTCGAACCAACTGAATTATTTTATTACGGAGTCTCCTAGTACCGTGCTCCATAATGTGTTCGGTGGCATAAGGCACTGTCGGCTCAATCTTAAAATCCCCCAACTGATCAGGCTCTACTCTTCTAGCGGTGTCATGAAGGTATTTCCTAAGGTGAGAAATGTGGAAAACATTGCGGACTCCTGCCAACTTGTCATGAACCTCCACACAGTAGGCCAATTTTTCTATTCTTTCTAGAATTCTGAATAGCCCAATAACTCTAGGTGCCAATTTTTCAGACTTGCCAAATCTAAAAACTTTCCTAAGAGGGGAGATTTTAACAAATACCATATCCCTAACCTCAAATTCAAGTTCTTTCCTTCTTCTATCTTCATAAGAATTCTGACGGTCTTGCGCTACCTTCATCTTTTGCCTGATCAACTCTACTTTTTCCATGGTATCACGGACCAAATAGGGTCCGAGCAACATTTTATTGGTGGTTTCCCACCAACAACTATGCAATTTACAAGGCCACCCATAAAGTTCTTCAAAAGGGGCCATACCAATCGTAGTTTGATATCTATTATTATACACAAACTCAACCAAAGGTAGATGCTGCTCCCAATGACCTACGAAATCCAAAACCCAAGCTCTCCACAAGTCTTCTAAAATTCTATTCATCCTCTCTGTTTGTCCGTCAGTTTGCAGGTGGTATGACGTGCTAAGGTTCAAAGAAGTTCCCAAAGTTGTATGTAGGCTCCTTCAAAATTCACTAGTGAGCAAGGGGTCTCTATCACTGACTATGCTTACAGGAATTCCATGTAAATGAACTACCTCTTTAATATAAATCTAGGCGAGAGAGGCGCTGGTCCTATTTCTTCTAATCAGAACAAAATGAGCACTCTTGTGAGTCTATCTACAACAACCCAAATAGCCTAATTGCCCTTCTGACTTTTAGGCAATCCTTCTACAAAATCCATTGAAATGTGTTCCTACTTCCAAGTTGGAATTTCCAAAGGTAATAATAATCCACCGGGCTTCCTTTGCTCAGCTTTTATCTTTTGGCATGTCAAACACTTAGCAACAAACTCAGCTACGCTCCTCTTCATTCCATTCCAAAATAAAATTCTCTTTATGTCCTTGTACATCTTATCTCCTCCAGGATGAATGGTCATCCTTGAGTAGTGACACTCCATAAGCATATCTCTCATCAAGTCATCAATCACTGGTACGTAAAGATGTCTATCTCTTCTCAAATATCCCCTCTCATCAACTGAGTATCTCCTAGCATGGGGAAAATGCTCTCCTTTCCTTAATTTTTCCAAAATCTCTACTAACTCCTTGTCTTTTACTTGCTCGAGCCTTATATGATCCATCAAGGCTGGTCTAATTTCCACGACTGATAGAAAACTTTGGATGGGTTCTGTTGACCGTTGGAGGTTAAAATTCAATAGAAACTCCAACTGTCTCTATTCATATATAGCACCTAGAGTAGCGTGTCTCCTACTAAGGGCATCGGCGACTACATTCCCTTTTCTGTGGGTATATTGAATAACAAAGTCGAAGGATGCTACATACTCCATCCACCTCTGCTGCTTAAGATTTAAATCATTTTGAGAAATATAGGTATTTGAGTGATTTATGATCAGTGAATAGCTCAACCCTTTCCCCCTAAGAGATAATGTCTCCAAATCTTTAAGGCAAAAGAAATAGTTGCCAATTCTAAATCATGCACTGGATACCTCTCCTCATGATCTTTTGGTTGTCTACTAGCATAGGCAATTACCTTCCCTTCCTGCATAAGGACTGCTCCTAATCCTGTGCCACATGCATCCGTGAAAACCGTAAACGTCTTGGCTCCATCTGGAATAGTGAGCACTGGTGCGCTAGTCAATAACTCCTTAAGCTTCTTAAATGCCTTAGTGCACTTATCATCACAAATAGAGACTAGATTCTTCTTAGTCAATTGGGTTAAAGTGGCAACTACTTGTGCAAAGCTCTTGATGAACTTCCTATAGTACCCTGCGAACCCTAGAAAGCTTCTAACCTCCGATGCATTACTAGGAACCTTCCATCCTTAGACAGCTTCCACTTTAGTAGGGTCCATCGCTAATCCTTTCTCTGAAACAATATGCCCAAGGAACCTAACCTCATTTTTCCAAAAGTGGCATTTAGAAAACTTGGCTTAGAGTTGGTTTCTTCCCAAGGTCTCCAATACCTCCTTATGGTCCTCATGCTCCTTTTTGCCTTTGGAGAAAACCAAGATATCATCAACAAACACCACGATAATTTTATTAAGTTTCCCTCTAAACATTCTACTCATCAAATCCATAAAGTACGTTAGGGTATTTGTTAGTCCAAAAGGCATTACATCCCACTCATAGAGTCCATCTGGCGTACGAAATGCAGTCTTCGGCTTGCTTTCCTCTGCAATCCTTAACTGATGGAATCTTGTTGCTAAGTTTAATTAGGAAAAGACTTTAGCTCCTATAAGTTGGTCAAATAAGTCATCTATTCTAGGTAGAGGGTGCCGATTTTTCCTTGTTAGCTTGTTCAACTCCCTATAGTCGATGCAAAGTCTTAAAGAACCATATGCCTTAATAGCAAAAACGACAGAAGCTTCCCACTCAGAAGTACTCATATGGATGAATCCTTTCTTCAGTAGCTCTGAGATCTGCTTATCCAATTCCCCTCTTTCTTTGGGGGCCATATGTCTCAAAGACAGAGTGACGGTTCTTGCATCTTTCTCCAAATCGATTCAGAATTCAATCTCCCTATGAGGTGGGAGGCCGGAGACCTCCTCGAAGATATCAAGAAATTCACAAACTACAGGTACAGATAATGGTTCCCTATCAACAGATAGGTTTAGTGAGTATAAACGGCTTAACTCAACTAAAGCTGTAGGTGTACAAGGAACTTCTAGGTCACGACCTCGATGACTCCTTAATCGTACTACCCTTTTGTCACAGTAAAGAATGGCTCCATAATATAACAACCAATTCATACCCAAGATAAGTCCATACCCCTCAAAATTTAGAATGTACGGAGTACATATGAAATCAACATCGCATATGTCTAACACTAGGTCTTTAAAAATAAGAGATGGGTCGGACCCATAATGGGATTGGAAACCTCTATTAGGCGACCATCTGGGTTTTAAGGTTTAAGGTATTTACTACATCCCTGGCTATAAGGGAATTTGATGCCCCCGAATCAAATAGGATATGAATAGTAACCCCAAAACAAGAGATATACCTTTTAGACTGCTTTTCCTTGGTCCCTTGATGGGTTACTGGCAATAGGGATAACTACAATAGCATAGGCTTGTCGGCTTGGTCCTTTCTTAGCCATCTTGGTACATTTATTCTTGTGATGCTTTTCCTCGTGGCAGTTAAAGCACATTCCTTTAAAGGCTTCCTTCATTAGACTCATCCTACATTATTTGGCTGCATGACCCCTCCTTTGGCTTCTCTTACACATCTTTACTTCCTTCTTAAACTTCCCCTTCAACTTCTTGTTAGCCCAAAAGTTCCCCTTCTTAGACCCTCCTTGCTTTTCGGTTTGTGTAGACTTCTCTTTTTCTCTATTATCTTCCTCATTGGCCACATGCAACATTGTTGTTTCTACCAACATCTCATATGTGGCCCCCATAAGTACTTGGGTCAACAATATTTCTCTTAATGGGGAATTTAAGCCCTTCACAAACTTCATGGCCTTTTTTATAGGTGTGTCTATCAGGTTCATCTCGAATTTTGCCAATTCAGTAAACTTAGCTATGTAACCCTTAAGGGTAGAATCTCCTTGTCTCAACTGAATGAACTTTTTCAATTGCAAGCTAACCTCTGCTCTAGACATAAATCTCATCTCGAATCGGTCCTTGAATTCATCTTAAGTGAATATCGTGCTCGGATGCTCATCAGTCACAAAGTTCCACCAATTTAAAGCTTCTTCCATAAGGTCCCAAGCTGCCATTCTTCTTCTCAACTGATCATCCCAACCTAGCTCTCTAGATATCCTCTCACAGTTAACAATCCATGCTTTAGCTTCCAAATATCCTTCAGTTCCAGAGTATGTCTTTCCTCCTATATTGAGAAAGTCCTTACATGGCTTAGGAAAGTCAGCAGGACATGGTGCTGCATCAGCGGCTGGGGCATTCGGTGTTACCGGTGCAGCTGGAGGAATAGGAATCTGCCCGACAGTCCTAAGATATTGTTTAAACCATTTAAGCATTCCACGAATGGGTGGTCTTCTACGGGTAGTGTTCCCTTGTTCGGAAGAAGATTGATTATCAGCCATATCAACTATCTGTAGGTTAAACCTTTAGTAATGATTTCCTAAGATAGTATTTACATGCTGAAAGAAAAGAGAAGTTTGCCTAGTGTATGTGTGTATGTTCAAGAAGAGGGGGTATAAGGGTGTGTGTGTGTATCTATCGATAAATATAGTAAGAATTCTTTTGAAAATTCTTTCTGAAAAACCTTTCACAAAATAACAAATAAGTCTCTCATACGTATAGTTTTTCCCCATTGATCGAGTAACCTAGAGCTCTGATACCAAGTGTAAAAACCCATCCCAGAATAGGCCTAAATTTCGACCCATAAAAGGTCCATCGAAACTTAGATCCATTCTAAGGTAAGTTGTTGATAATAAAAAGAAATAATATTGTAGAGTCATAACTAAACTTTTAGAACTCACGGCGGATGGAACAAAATATAATAGTAAAGTGTACCTATTTATTTCAATGCCATAAAAATGTCATAAACAAAATCCCATAAAAACTGTAATATAATATCTGTTACAACAATTGTTTAAATCCACGAGTACATGTGAAAGCAAATAATAATATATACAGCCACTTGCCAAGCTTCTTCACCTTTAAGCATCGTCGCCGCCATCACTCCGTCCTAAACTTGTGCTGTAATGAGGAGAGAGTTAGAACAACAAGTGTCTGGTGAATAAAAATCTCAAGTCTTACCTTTTCAGTGGTCAGGCAATATATTTCAAAATAAGAATATGTCTATGAACATAAAATCATTAAAATCATTTAATACTTCTTTATAAGGAAAGAAGGCGGGTCCAACCACTTAATACCTTCCATTCCAGAAGTATATCTCATATCCTAATCATACGTCATAAATAGCTAATAATGTAACAGACGGTACCCAAGCCACTTAATACTTCCCAGTGGAAAATAGACTGACCTTGTCATTTAAGGCCTAATTCCAGAAGCAGACCCTTATAGAGATACCACCTAGCACAACCCTTTGGCCATTTAATACTTCATCTGGGGAAAAAGGCGGGTCCAACCACTTAATACCTCAAACCTTGAAGAAGGCCCTTCGTTTTATGGACCATACCAATAATGACGTCTAATATTAGTCCACTATTCGTAGGAACTAGTAGCCAGATTAGCCGGGCAGATTTTCCCTACTAGATTTGGAACTAACCTCGCGTCATTAAAAATATTTATCATAAAGATATCTCGCATCAATAAAAGTATACACAACTGCTGGTAGTCTTAAAGTGAAGGGTAGACTTCTGTCATGCAACTCTATTGTAACGACCCACATTTCCGAACCCCAGAAGTCGACACTAATATATCCACGGTATTAACATGCCGAACAACTAAGTGCCGGAAAGACAGATTGTTGGGGGAAAGAAAGGAGATAGAAGATAGAAGAACTAGGAACAAACATGGAATCTCACAACGCAATGGAATAATATATAATATAATCAAGTCTTTACAAAATTTGAGACCCTTTTTTTATACATATACATATCAGAGTTGGACAGTTATAACACCTGTCCTTACAACAAACAAACTACACATAACACATATACAATGGAAGGTATCCAAAATACGAGAGTACACCCTGGGCCTCCAACTCGACGCCTCCAACTCGACTCCATAGCTCCAAAGCATATAAAGCTAACCTGGCAAACATGCTTGGTCTGACCCGAGCATTATAAGGAAATAACGCCCAGGTCAGTCTGGAATACCGGTGTGAGTAAAGTCAAATCACAAAAAAAAAACTTTATTGATTTATTAACTTGAAAAAATCTTTTGAAATCAATGGTATCTCGTAAGACCTCGCCGCATATAAACACGGACGGGTTTTTACCTTACGATAACCAAAATACTTTTATAGAAAATCCAGTAATATTATAATAATTTCTAAGGGTTCAAAGTAAAATATTAAAATAGCTGGAATGCTTGCATCTCACGTTCCAACATATTTGGTATACAACTAAAAGCGTAAAGCTCGTATTAGAGAATGGATTCCAACTAATGACTAGGGTACCGCCCATCATAGTACACCTCTAGAATAATGTACCAAGATCGTACCTAACGACCTCTGCCAACACAGGACTGGCCTACCCCTTGCTGGATAGTACCGAATATTTCATCACCCCAGTTGTTCCCAACCGTTTTACTAAGCTCATATGCACAACTAAATCTAGAAATATGAATGGTCATCTAGAAAGGCGATGGCATACCCTAATGGGTGTGACCTACATAGCCCTGCTGCATCTCTCCTATTTTAGTCATTCTCGATTGATGAGGATTGAGGCTAAGATTACCTTTCAAGAACATTTACACTTAGAATGCTCATTGCCCTCCAATGACAATGTTCTGATAGCATTCATCCATACAAGTCCGTCCGGGGCCTGAACGAAACCAAAGGCAGTATTCCTACTACATCCATTTTGAAATCACCCATAGGATTAGTAGCGATTAGCCCTTGCACTTCACCTCTCTATCTTCGATTCCATACTCTTCACAATGCCTTCAGTTCGCAATGCTTGAGCTAGATCTAAGTGGTTTTCGGATAACATATCTGATCTCGCTCTCTTCGAAACAACTTTCGATGATTTCCGGTAAACTCAACTACGGTTCTTTAGGAAATAAACAGACAAATGACAAGAGCAGGGTTCACCTCCTAACCGTTAGAGGATGGATTTCCTTATCATTCGTCCTAGAAGAACGAAACGTGTTTATACATATAGTATAGCACCTTCGACGGTAACTGTACCATATAATACTCATGTTTCTCCTGGATATTTCCAAAGTTATGTTTTGGGTCCAATTTTGATAGTCGGTTATTTAACTATCAAATAAACAAACATCCAATCATGGTTTAATTTCCATATGGGATCCACTAAGCCTTTATTATTTCTCTTTAATTAATAAAACAACTTTATAAAAATCTGATCACAAGATTATTTTTCAAAACACTATTCCCAAACCCCTTACATTTCCTTTTATACTTGGGAAACATTTATATATTTACCTCAATGTTATAAGTATATTACCCAAAACATTTTACTTTCATGCCTTGAAACAAAATCATATACTTATCTTATCAGTATAAGTATATTTAAAAACTTTTCAAAGTTTTCTTCTTTCCAAATCTCGTGTTATATAACCAAACATTCTTCCAAATAAAACATTCCGCTTATCCTTTATCAAAAATTCACTTTTAAAAGCTCATCTCATATTTCAATTAACTTATAAATTTCAAAATAAAGTTATAACCCACTTTTATAAACCCTTAATGATTTATAAACTTTTTCCTATTTTTAAAACTCTTTATATAAACCTTTCTATGCTCCTTTATAAAATATCCTTTATAAATATCATTTACAAAACATCATTTGTAAAACACCTTAATAACACTTTCGTTAGAAAAACCCCTTTCTATAAACAAGTTATCATTTATAAATACCTTTATAAGAATTGTATAACTTGAAAACCCGTTTATAAAACCTTAGCCTCAAATTGATTAAAGAATCAAAGTAAATTCAAACCATGCTTTATAAATTCCAAATGAGGCTTAGCAGTCCCAATGATACTAATTTAAGTTACCATTTAATTTTAATTCGATTCCCAAATCACATAACAATTATTTACATAAGCTACCATATATGTAAATGCAGTTCATATCCAATCAGGGAATAACACGTCAATATAACTAATTGGCATATACAAGTCCAAATAACATAACCATGGGATGGTGATTTATCCTGCTAAATAGATGTCCAAACAATTCAATCAATTTATAACAGAACGGGGATTTATTCTGCTTAACACATGTCCACACAATCAAACCAACAATCAATATATATCAGAACAGGGATTTATTCTACTAGCATATGTCCAGAAAACCAAACAAATAAACAGTCAATTTATAGCAGAATGGGGATTTATTTTACTAACACATGTCCACACAACCCAACGATCTACATTATAACTCATTCACAGTTATACGGTTTCTTAATGGTATCAACACTTGAATCACTTGTATTTAAACCATCTTTGAAAAAGAAGTACCTTTAAACAATTTTACTTTTGAAAACCAAAGGATTTAAAACTTTTTAAACCCTTTTAAAAATAATGAATTATAAGTTAAAACCTTATTTAAATCATAATTAATTTTAATTGAGTCTTAACTTAATTTAATTAAATAGTTAACAGTAATTAACTATTAATTAAATCTTAATTAATCCTTTATTAATTATTAAATAATTAATTAAACCTTCAATGATAATTAATATTAATTAATGTCAATTAATTAATTAATTAATCCTTAATTAAACTTAAATAATAAATTAGACCTTTAATAAATAGTTTATTATAAATTAAACCTTAATTAATTTATAATTTAAAAATAATTAAATACTTGATTAATAATTAATCCTATATTTCAATAATAGTTAGTTAAAAATAAATCATATACTTAACTCATAATTAACTAACTTAATTAATAACTAATTAAATAAATCTTAACTTTAAAAGATAATTAATTAACAACCAACCTTTAATAAATAAAAGTTAATAACCCTTGTTTAATCCTTAATTAATTATTAATTATCAAAACATAATTAATTAAAAATTATTATTAAATTCTTAATTTACTTTTTAAAATATCATTATTTAGTTTATAAACCATTTACAAAACAATTTGAAGTATTAAAACCTAACTTTGCAAAAATCGAATTTTTAGACGAACTAAATACATAACGACTATCGCTATGGATACCCGTAATTTCCAACTTGTTGCTCACTAACTCTTCCATTTACAAATTTTACTCAATAACTTTCCATATCGTTTCCAATTCCAAGCCAAAGATCACAATTTTATAACCAAAACACCACTTAAATCATCAATTCAAAGTTCTAATGCTAAACCATAAATTAGCATACATATATACATCCAAATCATACCATAATCCAAATAATAACATCACAAATACAACCATATAACAACCATATATATAAATGTAAATTCTTTCCTAAAAAGTTAAGGAATTTACTCACCGAAGGTTATCCAAACTTTCGCTGACTTGAGTACAACTTAGCACTTTCATTCCTAAGAAAAAAGACGGAGTCTTGAATCCTAAATGTACTAGGTAGGCTTGGCCATGGATGAACAAGGAAGTGAGACATGTTTTGGTAATGTAGAGCAACTTCGGATAAATATCGATTTCTCAATAATAAACCCGAAAATAAGTCATTTTGCAATTGATTTATGGGCTATCTACTCATGGAATTTCAGAAATCACTCAAAGAGAAGGTTATTGGAATTTCTTTTCTCTATCAATTCAAAAAAAGAGTCACTCATTTTCATTTTGTTTTGAAGAAGTTAGGATCAAAATAAGAAGGATAATTTTCGGACTTGAAATTCTTGGTGAAAAATTGCTTTGCAAAGATTGTGTATTTTGGCATAGCTATGGAAGAAATTTGAAAAAGCAGCCAACTACAATGTTGTAGCAATTAAAATTTCACACGGTTTTGAGAAAAGAAAAACATCATTTGAGTTAGAAATGGGGAAGAAAAGGTTGGAGGAAGGAGGATGAAAAATGGAGAAACATATGGCTATTTATAGGAAAATTTCCTATGTCATCATTATATCTAGTCACATCACAAATCTTTTGTTATATATATATATATATAATTATGTTAATCACATCACTCTTTTATATATACAATTATGTTTAGTCATATCACTTTCTTTATATATATATAAGTTTAATTATTAATTAACTAAGATGTGACAAGAGATAATTATGGTTAATGGTTACAAATCTAAGATGTGATAATACTTAATATATATATATATGTAAAATGTTTATTATTTTTAAAACTATGTTTTGTCACATCACTTACTAATCCAAATTAATATAAGATAAATTATTTCTAAGCGTATTGTTATCTAGTTAATTAACTCTTATATATATGTACATATAGTGCACAAAGATGAACAACGTTCTTGACAACTTTCCAGTGTCAAAAGGTCGAAATTTCGAAAAACGTTCTTCGATCACATCTTTTGTTTTTCTACGAACTATTTAATTTGGTAAACAAATTTCGAAAACGATTCCACCATCATTATTAATTAATTAAAATGAGTTTATTTTCATTATAAAACCTATATATTGAATATTTAAAATTAATTAAATAATCACTAATCAAAGCAGTGAAATTCCGGGTCGTTACATTCTTCCCCCCTTAAAAGAATTTCGCCCCCGAAATTACACCTCGACCTATCCCAAAAAACACTTAATACTATACATCTGCTCTTATGATGTACATAGATCATTCTTATGCAAAATCTGATTCGATCTCAACTCGAATACCTAACTTTCCTTCCGAACTAGTATCGCTCACCTGATTCCCTAGTGTGGACTCCTATTAGGCTCCTTGATTTGGAACCTCTATTCTCCTTTCGTAGTTGTAGCTATGATAGAAAACTTTAGTCCCACACCAAGAACCCTCATCAAGTGCTTGCCGTCAATAGTCGAGCAATAGATCCTTATTCGGAACAGTGCAAACACCTCAAAGTCATGTGCTCGAATCTTGGATCAAAACTATATGAAAAGGAGAAATGATCTACGTCCACCCTACACGCTTACTAATTAGTTCTCCTTAATACCAATTCAATTTCCAGTAAATCATTTATGAAAACATTTCATAATCTACACTGGTTCAACTTGGACAATACTCCACTACAGCCTAAGAGTATATACCTCTATTTGATTCCACTATTTCATTTTTCATTTACATCCCTAAAGAAATTCAAGATCCAAATACATGGCTTTTATTTTCAAAAACTTTTTGAAATGGAACTCTATACTTTAAATCATACAAATATATTGATATAGCCCGAGTAACTCCGAAATGATAGTAAGGAACTAGGTACTACCAAAAAGTATTATACATTCCCTTACAAAGAAGAGTAATACTTAAGAGAAGTGTTTACCATCTGAACACATCCCTTTCCCAATTTATGTCATTTTCGAGCCACTTGAACTAGTTAACTTAAAAATATTCCTTTTATTTTCAAATTCTCATTTTTGAAACAATACTTTACATTTTCCAACAAAACATCTATTTCCAACTTACTTTGGGTTCGTTCGGGGTGAGCTTGTTTCGACTGTACAAAGATAAAGAGAATAATTTACTAAGTACCCCACAACGTTCACCTAGGCAAACATCTGATCGTCACTTAGAAGATTATTCTGATCATCACAAAACAATCAAGACGTGTTCCCCGTACCAATCCAAAGATAACACTTCTTACCTACACTTTTATTCCTAAAAATTTATACTTAAACCAAATTGGTTTCAAATATTATTATTATTATTTTCCTAAAATCTTGAAAATCATTTTTCCAAAAGCACCGGGATTTAGGTTCTCAAGTGTTCAACCTAAATTCTTCCAACTTAAATGACACATTTTTATAAACCCATTTTATAAATCACTTCTATTAAACCATTTTAAATATTTACCTCAAAATATTCTAACTTTTTAATCAAATTCTACCTCAACATTAACATCGAACGCCCTATAGTCAAACTGTGAAACTTAATTCACAAGGTGTTCATTGCCATATTTTTCCCAATACATCTACCCAACCCATATCTTAAAAAAGAAACTTCCTATACACACAAACCACAGTCAATGCTAAACTGGACGAACATGACTAAACAAGCCTTAAATGATAATAACAACATATTATTATCTCCTAATAGCTCAACAAACAATACTATACTATTTTTGAAAATCATTCTTTTTTATATGTAAAATATATTCTAGTTAAATTTATTTCATTTACCCAATTTCAAAATAATACTGTGTCGATTAAACTTGTTTAAGTGTTTAGGAAATCCCTATCGATAACGTTGGCCAAACGCATCGACCAGAATTCTTAAGCCACTCAACAGATCAAACAAAACAATATAAAACATTTTTATATCACTAACAAATACGCACTCTCATATATATACACTCAAACTCATTCTAGGGTGTCATTTATTCTATCCCTATTGAGTAAACCCCACCAAAGCCAAGGTTCTCGCTTAACCCTCAGCTCTGATACCATGTTGTAACGACCCACCTTTCCGAACCCCAGAAGTCGACACTAATACATCCACGGTATTAACATGCCGAACAACTAAGTGCCGGAAATACATATTGTTAGGGGAAAGAAAGGAGATAGAAGATAGAAGAACTAGGAACAAACGTGGAAACTCACAACGCGATGGAATAATATATAATATAATCAAGTCTTTACAAAATCTGAGACCCGTTTTTTTTATACATATACATATCAGAGTTGGACAGTTATAGCACATGTCCTTACAACAGCAGACAAACTACACTTAACACATACACAATGGAAAATATCCAAAATACGAGAGTACGTCCTGGGCCTTCAACTCGACTCCATAGCTCTAAAGCATCTAAAGCTAACCTGGCAAACATGCTCGGTCTGACCCGAGCACTATAAGGAAATAACGCCCAGGTCAGTCTGGAATACCAGCGTGAGTAATCTCAAATCACAAAAAAACTTTATTGATTTATTAACTTGAAAAAATCCTTTGAAATCAAAGGTATCTCATAAGACCTCGCCCACATAAACACGGACGGATTTTTACCTTACAATAACCAAAACACTTTTATAGAAAATCCAGTAATATTATAATAATGTCTAAGGGTTCAAAGTAAAATATTAAAATAACTGGAATGCTTGCATCTCACGTTCCAACATATTTGGTATACAACTAAAACTGTAAAGCTCGTATTGGAGAATGGATTCCAACTAATGACTGGGGTACTTGGGTACCGCCCGTCATAGTACACCTCTAGAACAATATACCGAGATCGTACCCAACGACCCCTGCCAACACAAGACCGGCCTACCCTTGTTGGATAGTACAGAATATGTCATCACCCCGGTTGTTCCCAACCATTTTACTGAGCTCATATGCACAACTAATTCTGGAAATATGAATGGTCGTCTAGAAAGGCGATGACATACCCTAATGGGTGCGACCCACATAGCCCTGCTGCATCTCTCCTGTTTTAGTCATTCCCGGTTGATGAGGCTTGAGGCTAAGATTACATTTCAAGAACATTTACACTTAGAATGCTCATTGCCCTCCAATGACAATGTGCTAATAGCATTCATCCATACAAGTCTGTCCTGGATCTGAACGAAACCGAAGGCACTATTCCTACTACATCCATTTTGGAATCACCCTCAGGATTCGTAGCGATTAGCCCTGACACTTCACCTCTCTATCTTCGATTCCATACTCTTCACGATGTCTTCAGTTTGCAAAGCTTGAGTTGGATCTAAGTGGTTTCGGATAATATATCTGATCCCAGTCTCTTCGAAACAACTTTCGATAATTTTCGGTAAACTCAACCACGGTTCTTTAGGAAATAAACCGACAAATGACAAGAGCGGAGTTCACCTCCTAACCGTTAGTGGATGGAATTCCTTATCATTCATCCTAGAAGAATGAAACGTGTTTATACATACAGTATAACACCTTCGACCGTAACTGTACCATATAATACTCATGTTTCTCCTAGATATTTCCAAAGTTATGTTTTGGGTCCATTTTTGATAGTCGGTTATTTAACTATCAAATAAACAAACATCCTATCATGGTTTATTTCCATATGGGATCAACTAAGCCTTTATTAATTCTCTTTAATTAATAAAACCACTTTATAAAAATGTGATCACAAGATTTTTTTTCAAAGACAATTCCCAAACCCCTTACATTTCCTTTTATACTTGGGAAACATTTATATATTTTACCTTAATTTTATAAGTATATTACCCAAAACATTTTACTTTCATGCCTTGAAACAAAATCATATACTTATCTTATCAATATAAGTATATCTAAAAACTTTTCAAAGTTTTCTTCTTTCCAAATCCCATATTATATAACCAAACATTTCTTCCAAATAAAACATTCTGCTTTTCCTTTATCAAAAACTCCCTTTTAAAAGCTCGTCTCATATTTCAATTAACTTATACCTTTCAAAATAAAGTTATAACCCACTTTTATAAACCCTTAAGTTAATTTATAAACCTCTTTCCAAATCTCTGAAATGATTTATAAACCTTTTTCCTATTTTTAAAACTCTTTATATAAACCTTTTTATGCTCCTTTATAAAATATCCTTTATAAATATCATATACAAAACACCATTTGTAAAACACCTTAATAACCATTTTCGTTAGAAAAACCCCTTTCTATAAACAAGTTATCATTTATAAATACCTTTATAAGAATTATATAACTTGAAAAACCATTTATAAAACCTTAGCCTCAAATTGATTAAAGAATTAAAGTAAATTCAAAACATACTTTATAAATTCCAAATGAGGCATAGCAGTCCTAATGATACTAATATTAGATACCATTTAATTTAATTCGATTCCCAAATCACATAACAATTATTTACATAAGCTACCATATATGTAAATACAGTTCATATCCAGTCAGGGAATAACACGTCAATATAACTAATTGGCATATACAAGTCCAAATAACATAACAACAGGATGGTGATTTATCCTGCTAAATAGATGTCCAAACAATTTAATCAATTTATAGCAGAACGAGGATTTATTTTGCTTAACACATGTCCACACAATCAAACCAACAATCAATATATAGCGGAATAGGGATTTATTCTACTAACAAATGTCCAAAAAACCAAATAAACAAACAGTCAATTTATAGCAGAACGGGGATTTATTCTACTAACACATGTCCACACAACCCAACGATCTATATTATAACTCATTCACAATTATATGGTTTCTTAATGGTATCAACACTTGAATCACTTGTATTCAAACCATCTTTGAAAAAGAAGTACCTTTAAACAATTTTACTTTTGAAAACCAAAGGATTTAAAACTTTTTAAACCCTTTTAAAAATAATTAATTATAAGTTAAAACTTATTTAAATCATAATTAATTTTGATTGAGTCTTAACTTAATTCAATTAAATAGTTAACAGTAATTAACTATTAATTAAATCTAAATTAATCCTTTATTAATTATTAAATAATTAATTAAACCTTCATTAATAATTAAATATTAATTAATCTCAATTATTTAATTAATTAATCCTTAATTAAACTTAAATAAAAAATTAAACCTTTAATAAATAGTTTATTATAAATTAAACCTTAATTAATTTATAATTTAAAAATAATTAAACACTTTGTTAATAATTAATTAATAATTAATCCTATATTTCAATAGTAGTTAGTTAAAAATAAATCATATACTTAACTCATAATTAACTAACTTAATTAAACTAATTAAATAAATCTTAACTTTAAAAGATAATTAATTAACAACCAACCTTTAATTGATAAAAGTTAATAACCCTTGTTTAATCCTTAATTAATTATTAATTATCAAAACATAATTAATTAAAAATTTATTATTAAATTCTTAATTTACCTTTTAAAATATCATTATTTAGTTTATAAACCATTTACAAAATAATTTGAAGTATAAAAACCAAACTTTCTGAAAATCAAATTTTTAAACGAACTGCATCAATAGCGACTATCGTTATGGATACCCGTAATTTCCAACTTGTTGCTCACTAACTCTTCCATTTACTAATTTTACTCACTAATTTTCCATAACACTTCCAATTCCAAGCCAAAGATCATAATTTTATAACCAAAACACCACTTAAGTCATCAATTCAAAGTTCTAATGCTAAACCACAATTAGCACACATATATACATCCAAACCATACCATAATCCAAATTATAACATCACAAACACAACCATATAACAACCATATATATAAATGTAAATTCTTTCCCAAAAAGTTAAGGAATTTACTCACCGAAGGCTATCCAAACTTTCGCTGAATTGAGTACAACCTAGCACTTTCATTCCTAGGCAAAAAGAAGGAGTCTTGAGTCCAAAATGTACTAGGTAGGCTAGGCCATGGATGAACAAGGAAGTGAGACATGTTTTGGTAATGTAGAGCAACTTCGGATAAACATCGATTTCTCAATAATAAACCCGAAAATAGGTCATTTTGCAACTAATTTTTGGGCTATCTATTCATGGAATTTCTAAAAGCACTCAAAGAGAAGGTTATTGGAATTTATTTTCTCTAACATTTCAAAAACAGAATCACTCATTTTCGTTTTGTTTTGAAGAAGTTAGGATCAAAATAAGAAGGGTAATTTTCGGACTTGAAATTCTTGGTGAAAAATTGCTTTGCAAAGATTGTGTATTTTGGCATAGCTATGGTAGAAATTTGAAAAACTGGTCAACTACAATGTTATAGCCATTAAAATTTCACATGGTTTTAAGGAAAGAAAAACTCCATTTGAGTTAGAAATGTGGAAGAAAAGGTTGGAGGAAGGAGAATGAAAAATGGAGAAACATATGGCTATTTATAGGAAAATTTCCTATGTCATCATTATATCTAGTCACATCACAAATATTTTATAATATATATATATATATATATATATAATTATGTTTAATCACATGACTCTTTTATATATATATATATATATAATTATGTTTAGTCACATAACTTTCTTTATATATATATATAAGTTTAGTTATTAATTAACTAATATGTGATAAGAGATAATTATGGTTAATGATTACAAATCTAAGATGTAACAATACTTAATATATATATATATAATGTTTATTATTTTTAAAACTATGTCTTGTCACATCACTTACTAACCCAAATTAATGTAAGATAATTTATTTCTAAGTGTATTGTTATCTAGTTAATTAACTCTTATATATATGTACATTATAGTGCACAAAGACGAACAACGTTCCCAACAACTTTCCGATGTTAAAAGGTCGAAATTTCGGAAAACGTTTCTCGGTCACATCTTCTGTTTTCAATGAACTATTTAATTTGGTGAACAAATTTGGAAAACGATTCCACCATCATTATTAATTGATTAAAATGAGTTTATTTTCATTATAAAACCTATATATTGAACATTTAAAATTAATTAAATATTCACTAATCAAAGCCGTGAAATTCCGGGTCGTTACATCTATTGACCTCGCATTCCTATGACCTAACCATAAATTAATTACTCTCTATATACACACACACACATCTCACCATTTCATAAAGCCTTATAAGAAATCTTCCTTATTATGCCTTAAAATAGTAATTAGGCTATATAATAGTTTCATCTTATTTTCACCTCAAAATCAATTACCTTCCTAATAAGGGAAATAAATATAAATAGATACCTAATTAACTACGCCGTATACGCAATAGTTATACGTTAATTGCGTAGATAGAAATAAATAAATATTTGCGCTTAATAATTTCTAACCGCATGGATTTTAAGCCCTAAACTAGCGTTTAATGTCAATTTCTTAACCAATTATTATGACAAATCCCTTTTCTTCAATTTCTCAAGATTACATGGAATTCAAATGTCCAAAATAGGGAATAAATATTCATAACTGCAATAACAGACTTGTAAATAAAATAGAAACTCAATGTATCACACCAATTCAATGGAATATCTTAAACAACAAGAATTGCAATCTAAACTCCATATTATATTCAACTCCTCTTTCACAAAGAAATAGATAAGAATAATTGGTGTAACTACGAATAGAATTTGTAATATAAACCCCTTATTATATTGAAGAATCATAATTTAACCCAAAGAAGAAGGAGAAGCGGAATAGACTATGAAATTATCATAAATTTCATAACGAAACAAATTTCATCAAATTAATGTAAATTATTGGGAATCTCAGCATAGAATTGACATATCGAATTAAAAAGGATTTTTGGGGGATTGTATCTATCATATTTTTGAAATCTCAAAATCCCTAAGGTATATTCAAATCCAAAAGAAATACACTAAACAATTGCTGAAAAGAAATACTAAGGTTTCCACTTACAGATTTGCCTTAACTTTACTCAAATGGATTTGTAGCCTTACGATCTCTTCCATAATCTCTCTTTTGATATATATATATATATATATATATATGCACACAATAGGGAAGAGGTATATATATTCATTAGATTCAGAACAACTGGAGAAGAATAGGATAAAAATAAATTGGAGGAAGAAATAAGTTGAATCCTCACCTGAATTTTCTACGAAGTTTCTGAATCTTATTAGAGAGATAGCAATGGCAGAGTTTCATCGTATTCCCCAAAATAATATGACTAAAAGTGGAGAGAATAGGGTCCTGTTTATAGGAGTTGAAAAGCACCAAAACCGTAGGATGGAAGTAGGTAGGAAACAGATAAATCTGGATCGCACAACCGAATAGAACATAGCATAAAACCCTAGCCGCCACTGGCAACTTTTGTTGCCGAGCGGTCGACCACCCTTGGGCGACCGGTCGACCGTGGATCACTATGGTCGACCGGTTGACCTATTTAGGTCGACCACTATCTTATTTAGGGCGTTTATTTTTGTTTTCGTTGTCGAATTATTTTATTCCCTAATTAACTTTTAAAACTAAGGCTTAATTAATCGTTTACTTAGCCCCTAAGCTAATTTTTTTGAAATTTAAATCCTAAATTTTATTTCTTATTTGAATTTGAATTCAAGCTAAATTAATTTAAATCTAAGAACTTCAAATGCTCATAACTTCTTTGTTTGAGCTCCGCTTTCAACATATTATATATGGAAGCAGATAAGAATTTCGCCACGAACGCAGCGGAATAAATTTATGGCCAAATTCCAACTTTTATAAAATTCCTATATCTAACCCTTATCATATTTCATTTAATTTACTTTATTTATTTCTGGTTCATTTTATAGGGTGTTACACACCCCCTCTATGCCCACACCATCCAAGAGTATAACTGAGCAATATTGTCAGATGATACAGAGAGTGAAACGATATGGGGTACACATGTGAATAGTCCTTTAGGCAAACATTGGTATATATTAAAATGTCGAATATAACTTACCAACAAATGCACATGGTATCAACGCAAAGTAATAAACACGTGTGCTTCTAGGAAAGAACAATATGCTATATACATTAAATACCAAAGATCACATAGCCAATTGCAGTGATAATACATAATTTACAATATATAAAGTATGATATACATCACCAAGTCATATACATACATAAGTTTATTCAATACAAATTAATATACTACAATGTTGAATAACTAGTCCCCTCTATGCTCGAATAATACAACCTGGTCTCAATGTCCCTGTACCTAAAATTACTCGGATTGATCCGAGTATTATATAAATAATAAACGGATCAACCTATATCTAAATTCATGGTCAATAAACATATAGAACATAGTTTATGTAGGCTATATACAAATTATTGTTAACCGGGTTTTTAACTCGATAGAATTCAATGGGAGCTAGAACACCTATGTCAAGTCAAAATAACTGAAGAATCAACCAAAAAGACCGGAAGAAGAAGCTAAGAGAGACCCAAGAGGAAAGATGCAAAAATGGGCTAAGGGGGTGGATTGCTAATGATCCTAGGGATCACTAGCGATCTATAAGGTTTGCTCATGGATCCTCCAAACTTCTTACATCATGAACTAATATCTTTTCTAAGGACATCTACCAAGTTTCATGATATTCCAAGCAAGCTAGTTCGAGAAGTGAGCATTCATCTGATTCTAGTCATAGTTCAATGCAACCTGTACATGAATCACAATCAAAATAAGGAAACTCGTTATGAAATTACACGGAGAGCATTTACATAAGGCAAGGAGTGCGATCCAAGTAAGACGATCCAAAAATACTTTAACTACAAGGATCGCTAGCGATCCATGCCTTATGTATCGCTAGCGATCCATCATATTAAATCGGTTTGCTGTGAACTTTTTGGAGCAACTTTGTGCCATCAAGTATAGGCTTATGGTAAAGCGGCTTTGCCCAGTAGCTCTCCAATCCCTAAAAATACTCACTTATCTGCAACATAAAGGGGATCTTGTGGACTGACTGCTAGAACTCTGTAGAAGTTATTCTTCACTCTTCTCCTCCCACATAATAGTCATCTAAGGATTCACTGTGATTCTCCAGTGAACTCTTGCACTTATGACTTGATCTAACTTAGAAGATTCAATCATATTATAATCTGATTCCACTTGTAACATCAATTAGTTAATAGAAAGTTATAAAGTGGACGTAGGCTCCATTAACAATCGAACCACTATAAAAATCTTCTTTTCTCTTTACATTTTCTGCGATTTACTATTGCTTTTTCTATTTTATATGCCTTAAAAAACAGGGCTGGTGCTTTCACACTCAATTCAAGGTGTTGATCAATTTTTTGGGTTAATATTTTCATGCTTTCACTGAGAATCCAACTTAGTTTTAGATCTAGTTATCTACTTTGGATTAGATAGGTTCAAAAATTAGATCCTTAATCTTTGCTTAGAAGATTTGCTATTGAGAATCAATGGCACGAGGAAGAAACAGAACTACTTCCGGAAGATCCATAAGAGCTGTAATAGCTGGAGAGGAAACCAATCCTCAGCAAGTTGAAGTCAATGGTGCCAACAACCCATTAGTCAGAGAAAATTCTGGCATCAATATAGGAGATCAGGTGCTGGGATCTTTTATCCAGCATGAAGTTGTCACTAGAGGCGAGTTAAACAAGATGGTTGATGAAATCAATCAAAAGATGGAGAACAGCCAAAAAGCTCTAATGGAAAAATTAAATCCCCTCCTGACCTTGAAATCACTTGTTGCTCTGAGAAATATTCCAGAGCCCGCAGCTGAAATGAAGCAGGAAAACTCTTCTGTTTCTGTCCTAACAGGAGAAACGGAAAGCAGCAGCAAAAAGGAGCAGTGAGTGGAGCTGTAGGAATCACCATAGAAGGAAACGCAAGCACTTCACCAACTGCAAAGCAGGCCACATGAACTTGAATTTGGGGATGAAAACCCCATGGGAAGATATAACAGTGGATCTCTTCGATTTTGAAGATGGTGAACAACTTGACGACGATGAGTTGAAAGAAAGTACTAACGCACTCAATACCGGCGGAGAGTTCCAAACTTCCCCTACTCGACCAACCACAAGCCAATAGAACTCCAAAGGAGAGGCTCCCTCGAAGAGAGGAGAGCCTAGGCTTTAGCCCACTTAACAAGATCGTTTGCAAGATCAAACACTTGGTGCAGTCAATGGCAGCCAACCCGCGGGCTACCGGACATCAAAGGCATATATCACGGACATGATCAAGCGCCTAATGGATGAAAGTAAGAATAAAAGAGATGATGAATAGGGATTCACTCCAAGCCGGACTCCCTTCACTGATGACATTATGAATGAACGATATCCTAAAAAGTTCACTATGCCGACTATTCCATCCTACGATGGAACTAGAGACCCAAAACGTCACTTGTGCAAGTACAGTTGGTACAAGGATGGAGCGAATGCTTCAAATGCTGTTTGATGTAGATGTTTTCCAATCTTTCTGGAGGGAATTGCTTCCATGTGGTTCACCAGACTCCCACCTAAATCCATCTCCACTTTCAGTAAATTAGCAACAAGGTTCCTTAATCAAATTAAGCTTCACACGGCACAACCAAAAGACTTGATGTCCTTATCGGGTCTATTCCAGGGATGAAGTGAATCTTTGAAATCCTTCATGAGTTGGTTTAACACCACGATCACTGAAGTAAGTAACCCAAACGAAGACATAGTCTTCATGGCCCTGGTCCACGCCATCCATCCCGACATTGAATTCGGAAAAAGTTCAAAATGAAACAACCTACCACCAAGAAGGACTTTAGTCGAAAGGCGAGCCAATACTTAAGATTGGAAGAGGCAGAGGAGCTAGAAGGAAAACATACTAACTTATAACTAACCAATATTGGGCAGAATGGTATGATGGCGAACCAAGATGCAAATTCCTCCGGGACCACTGTAGGAAACGCGGGGAGGATAGCAATCAGAAAAGGAAGAACCAGAATTCCAACAAGCGAAATGGAAGTAACAAGCGACTTAAAGGCTTGAGGCCTGAAGAATTACCCCGCTCAATGATACTCCATAGAATATCTACCTTGTGACATAAGGATGAAGGAGTACAAGAAGCCGCCTAAAAAGGAAGCAACTGAACAGCAAAAGCTTTTCGGTAAATATTACCGCTTCCATGAAACACACGGTCACAACACGAATGAGTATTGTCACTTGAAGAACATGATTGAAGAGATGTTTTGGAAAACAAGCTTCAGCGGTATGTGTGGAAGCCGCAAAATCCTGACTAGCCAACAGCACTCCAAGCTCTTAGGGACCGGGGAAAACAAGTTGGAACTAGTGAAGAAGGATCCAGATGGACCGACCAGAGACTCATTATCGGAACAATGTCTGGAGGACCTCATCCTGCGCAGAAGAGTTGGGAAGAAATGGAGCAATATGCAAGCTCGACACGATCCGAAAGATTCATGTTTCGTGATCGAAGACGGAACTCCTACCAAGCAGCAGAGGACCCTGAATAATGACATAGTGCTCTGGAATCGAGACACTAAAGGAATAGAAGCTCTAACCTTTGACCCTATGGTCGTGACGGTAGGAATCAAAACCAGCCACGGTCCGACGTGTATTAGTGGACACTAGCAGCTCTGTGAATATCCTATTTAAACATACGTTTGATCAGATGAAGATCAGTATGAAAGACGTATCCACTTGCCGAACAAAGATCCAGGGATTCACTCTGTGAACCTAAGCAACCTGTCGGAATAATTGATTTACCCGTAGAGCTTGGGGAAGGCGACCGAAGAGTCGTCCTAACCCAGACCTTTGTGATTGTAGATAAAATATCCACATATAATGCTTTCTTAGGTCGGCCCATTTAGTAGATTTTAGGATTGCTTTAGCTCAATGGTATCTAACTATGAAATTTCCAACGGAGGATGGAGTTGGTGTGATCAAAGGAGATCAAAGCGCCGCTATAGAATGCTACATCGCAGAACTACATGACTCTAGAAAAAAAGAAAAAGGGAAGAATATGGGGAGAACTCTCCATATTCGCGAACCAACCGAATAACAACTACAGAGCCTCCCCTGGCTTGGGGACCATAGCTGATTTGACAAGGCTTTGGACCCTAGAAAGAAGAGTTCAAGGGAGAATCGGGTAGCATCGGCAGAATTGACGGTGCCTGTCCCAGTCGATATAGATGACCTAACTCGGGTCTTGAAAATTGGATCACATCTTGGAAACAAGATGCGACAGGAACTAATCAAATTTCTTCATGTCAACCTAGACGTATTCGCTTGGACACGTTCCGATATGTGCGGGGTGTCACCGGAGATTGTATGCCACACACTTAATATTGGTCCCAAGTATACACCAGTGAAGCGGAAGAGACACAGCCTAGGACCCGAACGGTCCAAAGCACTGAGAAAAGAAGTGGATGAGCTAATGGCGAATGGTTTTATCCACGATGCAACCTACCCCGAATGGGTATCCAACCTGGTCTTAGTCAAGAAGTCCAATGGAAAATGGCTAACTTGTATCGACTACTCAGACCTAAACAAAGCTTGTCCAAAAGACAGCTTTCCTCTGCCTAGAATCGACCAACTTATGGATGGGACAACTGGACATGAACTACTTTCATTTATAAATGCTTACTCGGGGTATAACCAGATCATGAAGCATGAACCTGTCCAGGAAAACACCGATTTCATTACTGATCTGGGATTATACTGCTACAAAGCGATACCATTTGGCTTAAAGAATGCTGAGGCAACCTACCGACGACTAGTGAACGCCATGTTCAAACATCAAATCGGGAAGACTATGGAAGTTTATGTAGATGATATGTTGGTCAAATTGTGCATAGCTGAAAATCACTTGGACAACCTTACTGAAATGTCTGAAATACTCTACAAAGATAGAATGAAACTCAATCCACTTAAATGTCACTTCGGAGTAGCCTCTGGAAAGTTCTTGGGATTTATTATAAGCGCCAGAGGGATCGAAGAAAATCCTAAAAAAATTACCGCTTTACGAGAAGCTGAGGCCCCAAGGAACAAGAAAGAGTTGCAAAGCTTGAATGGAAAGGTTGTAGCACTAAGCCGGTTCATCTCAAAGGCAATCGACAAATGTATACCATTCTTTGACGTGCTAAAGAAGGGAAAGAAGAACTTCAAATGGAACCAGGCTCGTCAGACCGCCTTCGAAGAGCTGCTGCGACATATGGAAGCCTCGCCAATCCTGTCCAAGCCGGTAGACGAAGAAGACTTTTTTTATCTACTTAGCGGTCTCGCCCCATGCATTAAGTGTCATGCTCGTACAAGAAGAAGCTAAGATCCAGTGACCCGTATATTACATCAGTAGACGATTCACTGGAGCCGAGAAGAATTATCTGAAATTGGAAAAACTAGCATATTGCCTCTTGATCGCATCCAGAAAGTTATGACCGTACTTCTAGGCACACCCGATCAAAGTGCTAATAGATCAACCCTTGAAGCAAGTGTTATACCATCCCGAGACCTCTGGATGACTTATCAAATGGAACATCGAATTAAGTCAGTACGAAATCACATACCATCCTCGATGGGCGATCAACCGGCAGGCGCTGGCAGACTGCATTATCGAGTTTACAATACGGGATAACGAAGAATAAATTATCCGGAAGTGGAGACACATTGGAAGTTGTTCGTCGATGGTGCATCTAACAACTTCTGTTTGGGGGTAGGAGAAGTGCTCGAAACCACTGAAGGACGATCAGTTTGCTATGCCTTACGATTGGAATTCCCTGCAACAAATAACGAAGCGGAATACGAAGCATTGATAGTCGGGCTAAAAGTTATGAAGGAACTTGGAATAAAGTCCGTACACATCTATAACGACTCTCAGCTGGTCATCTGCCAGGTGAAAGGCGAATACCAAGCTTGGGGATAGAACCTCGCCCCGTATCTATCTAAAGTGCAGGAACTGCTGAATGACATTCAACATGACACCATAACTCATATCCTGAGGGAACAAAACACGATGGCAGACTATCTAGCCAAACTGACCAGTTCTGGAGAAGCTCGGTCCTTGGGGCTAGTCCTAGTTGAAACTCTGACCGCTCCAAGCATAAGAGAGATGGATATCGATTGGATTTTTGAAACAACCGAAGAACCAAAAACGTGGATGACACCGATTAAGGACCACCTGCTTAGAGGAACACTCCCTGCAGATAAGAATCAATGGAAAAAGCTCCTCCGGAAGGCACCACAGTTTGTATTATAGGATAGGATGCTCTACCGAAGAGGATTCTCTACCCGCTTGCTCAGGTGTGTGACCAACGACGAAGCCCGAAGAATCCTCAGGGAAGTTCATGAAGGCGACTGCGGAGATCACACTGGAGGGCAAACTCTCGTAAAGAAAGTTCTCCGATATGGGTATTTTTTAGCCAACAGTAAACTGCGATGCAGCAAATTATGCCAGACGGTGCGACCAATGCCAAAGATTCGGCAAGATCAAAAGAACTCCTTCGGAAGAGCTGACACAGATGGTTAGCCCGTGGCCATTTTCGATCTGGGGAATCGATCTAATTAGTGTATTACCAATAGCGAAAGGAGGAGCCAAATATGATATTGTTGTTGTTGACTATTTCACCAAATGGACTGAAGTAGAACCATTGGCAAACTATTACCATAAAGAAAGTTACTAATTTTGTCACTAAAAACATTATTTGCAAGTTTGGAGTACCACAAAAAATCATCACGGATAACGGGACTCAATTTGAAAGCGCTGAATTCAAAGGCTTTTGCAAACGCTTCCGTATCGAGAAAAGCTTTTCCGCTGTTGCACATCTGCTGGAAAATGGGCAAGTGGAAGCAGTGAACAAGATCATCAAGTTCACCATCAAAAAGCGGCTAACTAAAGCTAAAGGAAATTGGGTTGATGAACTTCCACTCGTGCTATGGGCTTACAGGATAACGCATAAATCTGCAACTGGGCACTCCCCATTCGCCCTGGCATATGGTTCAGAAGCAATGATCCCAGTCGAGCTAGAAGTTCCCTCTCATCGAAGGTAAAACTTCAATCAAAGGAAAAACGAGCAGCTCTTACTCGAGTCGCTCGATATGGTCGATCAACAAAGGGAAGAAGCCGAATTAAGGACTGCTGCTCACCAGAAAAGGGTCGCACGATATTTCAATTCCTAAGTCTGTAACTGTACTTTCGAAGTGGGAGACCTTGTTCTCAAACGGGTCTACCCTATACCAGGAACATTCGGACCAAATTGGGAAGGACCCTATGTGATCGGCCAGAAGCTAAGGGATGGCACATTCAAGCTAACAATTGTTGATGGAACCCAAATTCCCCAAGCTTGGAATAGCAAATCGCTGCGTTGTTACTTTATCTAAGAATATCTAATATATTTCCTATTTTCCACAAATAAGCCATCCCAGAATACCAGAGGCATTGTAAGTAGGCAGAACTTGCCCAACTTTTATTAAAAAATTGCTTTGCTTTCTGAACCAATAAAACCGTGTTCACAAAAGTAACCTGCTGAGTCGATGGGGTCAAATCAACTCAAAACCATCCAATCGCTGCTTGAGGTAGTGGAACCATGCTCAAGTACACCCCATCTACCTACCGAGTCGACGGAAGCAAATTGACTCAGGCTATTGGATAGACAGAACACAATCCCTGTCTTCTAAGAACCGGTGTTGCTCCAGCAACACCGGGAAGGTCCGAATCAAAGCCACACATTTCGTAAGTCGTGCAAAGCTTCTTGGGTTATGGAATCACGCCCAAGCAAATATAATTACTTAGTCGTGCATCTCATAAGCTGCGCATAGCTTCTTGGCTCGCAGAACTACGACTATGTAAGTCTCGATCCCACTGCACCCATTTCGTAAGCCGCGCACTCTTAAAAGTTGTCATTCCACGCAAGCACTACTTGATGTTGCTCTTGCACCATCAGCAAACCATTAAGATCTTGTAAGTACTGGTATTGTCCCGACAACACCGAGAAACTCACCTATTGAAGGACTAACAAGAATCCACTCCCACTATCAAAAGTAAGTGACATGAATCCAGCAATGTCGCACAACTAGAAATCGGCAAAGAATTCTGGTTGTTGACCGACAGAATCTCTGGATTCGAGACGCTCGAGTCACAAGTTCCCGAAGATAGGAACCGTAAGGTAGATACGGCTACAGACATCCAAGGAATCACTCGGGTCAACTGGTCATTTGTCAAGTGTTTGGAGAAAACAACCCTGTAAAGTAGGGGGCCCACACATACCAACATTTAGTTGAAAGGAAAACTACTCCACAGGACCATTTCCCCAAACAAAGAATTTTGGCAATCACAATGGATCTAGTTATAAAGTTAAAAAATGCATACATAATGCGTGAAAGCATAGAAATAAAGGCATTATATAACATGAAACACGACACTGCAATGTGAAGTATAGAAATCGCAGAACAAGCAATCATGCCATGTGTGCACATAAGTAGTATAAAAGCAAGTTAAGTACATGACAAATAAGGAAGAACACGAAAGAGATGACAATAGAAACATTAATCTTTTCATTTCTTATAACATTTTTTGTACAAAGTCAAAATGTGGGGGTCGTACCCACACAATATCGACCAACAAAAAGAAAAGTACATATGCTATAACAACAAAAGTAATAAATGCAGTCTCTGCACTTGTACAAAATACATGTCAAACAAATCAGAATGTTCCAGTATCCAGCTCCACCGTCACTCGAGCCTGTCAGTGTTTCTTTCCACCACTTCCCTTCCCGCCTTTGGTCAGAAGTTTCTTCTTCCTCTCAAATCCCTAGCAGGAATTATATTGCTGCCAGAGATATCAATTATCACCTCTGTGCCCATGTATGCTCCTCGTTCTTCGACCCCCTCAGAAGACTCCCCCTTGGTCTTATGCTTCCGGGACTTGCGGGAGCTCCTTAAAGACTTTCTTTCCTCAATAGTTTCCCTCTTAACTGCTATGATCTACTGTTCAGATTTACTTAGCTGACTAGCTTGGTCTGTTTGCTCTCGTGTGTCAGCTATTGTTAAATCGCCCTCTAGAGATACGGAAGGGTTGTCCAGGCCATGCAACATGGCAACCTTCTCGAATTTCGACCCTGGTTGTGTGCCAGACACGGGCGTGGTGATCGAAGCAGCTATAGAAAAAAGCGTCAAAGCAGTCGAAATAGTAGTAGGCCCCGAGACCGAAGAAATTAGCAGTTCGATAGGCAAAGAAGATGGACCTATAAGATCAAAAATGAAAGCATTCAATTCGTCTTGTTCTTGCGGCGTGAGCTGAAAATTTTCAAACTCGAGAGAAACAAGAAGGTTACCTGCATCAGAAGTATGACCGAGAATTTCAACCTCATACTCCCCACCATCTCCTTCTTTGGATGGTGCACGATCTTTGGTGAAGTTCCAGGACCACCCAAGGCTTTCGAAACAGCTGCTGAAGGGGCGGACAATAATGTAGTACCGGCTGAACTCGGAGTAGTTCCTGACTGATCACGAGGCTGCTTGATGATTCGCCAGGCCCGGAACTAAAAGGCTCTGATAGCACTTTAGCAGTTGCGGTTGCAGTAGCATCTGCGGCCTCTCGATTCCTCTCAATTCGAATAATCTCTCGGCCCTATACCGAAGTCCTCTTCGACTCTTCGTTGAGATAGGCATCCTCCAACTCTTGGTCGATGTATACATCCTCGTTTTCTTGGGAACAGGTCAGAACTTTTTCCTGAACCACAACAAGAATACGCAAAAATTTAAGGCCAAAATAGCTGAGGCTGCCCTGATGCAGCAGGGAGTTGACGTAGAAATTCAAGATGGTGTCATCCATCTTCTCTATCTTCCTTTCGAAGGTATCCTACAGTTCCAAGTATTCCACCATCACAGCAACCTTCTCAACTTTAAGCTTAGGGGACCGGATGGGAGAATATAAGCTGGCCTCCTGTGGGGGCGTGAAGAACCAGAAGCGGGCACTACGTGAGTTGACGAAGTTTGGGTTGATGGAGAGACTTGAAAAATGGATGTCGGAATTTCAATTCCAACGGAGACTGGAGCCAAAGCAAATGCTGGGTGCTCGAAAGGATGAGAACCACGATCTACCTTCGATTTCTTGGATGGCTCTTTCCGATCATTGGGAGTTTTCCTCTTCTCATAACCACTTCTGTATACTCTGCCTTGGTCATGTTATCCTGACGATGAACTTCGGCTTCTAAATATTTCCTCCTTCTCCATTCTTCCTCAGTTTCTTGCGGCTGATGGCAGCTTGAAGTCTGTCTCGACCCACGTTGTGCATCTGTAAATTGTTTAAGGTCCTCATAAAGTCCACGACCTCCCATGGTACTTGATAAAAATAAATAAATAAATAACTTTAGCGACAGAAAATGAACTCAAATAATGCATATGTAAGTATACGTGTGTAATGTGTCGTGGGTGGCCTAAAAGGACTTCACAAACCTGATCGCGAAACGACTACAGTGGGAGTCAGGCTAACTCTAGACACAGCATGACCGAGGTGGGAAGATAATCCCTCGAACTCGAAATCAACTCCCATGAGTTCATCGATGTTTACATAAACATTGCTCAAGTCCCCAAGGTTGATATCAGTTTCTTTAGGCGGAGAACCATAAAGTCGTTCGGCTATTAGGGGAGCATCTTTAGCAATAATTTCTTGGGGAGGCAAATCTGGGAAAATATGACTCATTCCCAGAGTTTCATCGCATGATTCAAAGTTTCCTTCACTGGAACTCACAACAAATTCCTCATCATTAGAGGAGGAACCATAGCTATTATTGTTCTCAATTTCACCCTTCTCCTTTTCCGTGATCACCACAGCCTTACCCTCATGCTTCTTGAACTCCTCTTCCCCCTCCTCCGGGATCGAGGGCATCCTAATTGGGCAACTGGCTCCAGTTGTAACACCTTTTCCTTCATAAATTTCTTCAGTTGATCCACCAGATGGACCTTCTCCTTCTGGTAGATTATCGTCTACGGAGTGATGCGATGAAGAAGTGGAGCGTATTTGAATCCTTGAACCGGAAGGAAATGAAACTTCAACGGCGATGGCAGATTTCCCGGGATGCAACAACCCGTACCGAAGCACATTCTCGTCCGTTAGTAAAGACTTGACCAATCTCCCTCTAGCGTCTATGGCCTTTAGAGTATGGAAGATGGGATCAAGTGATGGATCTTTATTTGGCCTCGGAATAACTGCAAGGAGTATTTAGTCTATTGAAAATCCCGCATCATCATATTAAATCTCAACGAGTAAAAGAGAAGATTTACCCCCTTCGTCCAAAGGCGATTAAATCCCTCAGGACACCTAACGAAAAAATATTAGGTCTTGAACAGGGACAAGTTACTTTGAAGCTGCAGCACAATTTTGTGATTTATTTAGGCCTCAATGATCACAAGAGACAGACATTTGTCTCTCTTCTTGAATAAGAGGAAATATCTCAGCTCATCAAAGCTTGGGGCACGATTGAATGTCCGCATAAACAAAACATGAAGATAAGTCAAAATCGCGTATATGTTGGGGTGAATCTGAAATGGGGCAATTCCCAAATTCAGAAGAGTCTTTCTAAAGAAATGATTGAAGGGGCCACTGCTCCATTCAAGCACATGCACCGATAGTAGGTGGTGTACCCCGAAGGTGGCATGTGTGCAAACTCATTTCTCAATGGAAAGTGTACGTCATCATCCGAAATGCCATGCTGTAAACAAATGTTGTGCAGGACTTTAGCAGAAATTACGATGGAAGCTCTCTCTGGAGGGTTGAGTAAAACTCTAAAGTTTGGAGGAGTTTTATCTACAACTGGAACCAATTGACCATATTCAGCTGGTGGTGCCAAAGAAGTAGGCACTGTTGAAACCGTTTAAAAAGGCGTAACTGATGTCGATTCGGCTTTCAAGAGTGTCGGACTTCCTCCACCGGATTTTTGATGGGATGATGGGTGCTTCATTCTATACAACAGAACTTGCATCTAACGCGGTCAGGTAATTCTATTTATAACTAGAATTCCCCTTACGCTTAACACTTGAATTCCAAAAAAAAATTGATTTATGCCAACTCGTCAGATTCCAAGCGTTGATTGGGGCAAGTGTAATATGTTATCTATATGGGATGGCTCGGCGTCCTGAACACTATGAACGCTCCATCCTGTGTAGATAATTCGCTCGCAATGAAGAAAGGAAGAAACTTTTTGTATCATTTATCAAAGTTATTCCCCCTACACTTACATATTATCGATCAACGGTCGATAATGGATCCGCTGTCCAAAGCGACATGGAAAGCTCTTCCTATTCTAGGTACACCGACTGTGCAATGACAGGACCAATCCAAAATGAGTAACTATAGATCAATGGGTTCGAATCGAATAGAGAATTCTCAACATAAGTCAATTTCAGTTCTCTGGAAAGTGATAACAGCATGAGTTGCATACAAAACGCGACCCTAAGCTATTATCACCTCCCAAAAAAACTAAAATCAATCTGCAAGATGTCGTGCCAGAATCAACGGTGTAACTTGGTGCAAGTTAATTCTAACTCTGTGGATAAATATAGCAAAACATGTCAAGCACCGGGGCAAAACCGTGGCTTCGTTCCGTGAAGAAATCAAGGCTCAATTTACTATCTTCTTCCATAATGTCACAATAAACTTGAATTTTCCACTGCATCCATCACCAACATAACTTCTTTACCAATCGCTAATACTACACTAAAAATTCACATCACCAACCTCAAGTTAGAAGGCAAATGCGGTCAATTTCAAGTCGTTGGCGATCCAAAGTGGGCAAGCTCGGCAGTGATTCAGGCGAGCGACGTTTCAAGCTTTAGGGGTTGGCTCAAGGTGACAGCGAAGCTGAGTGAGGTCGATAGCAGGAAGCTTCGGAGGTGGAGATCGACGCCGACGATGGCATGAACGAATTTTGGGTTTGGTCACGTTTAGCTCGGATCGTAGACAGATTAGCTCAATTCGCAAGGGAAAGCATAAAATAATGAAAGGTCGGCCTGAACAAAACTACGTAAGAGAATAGAAAAAAATTGCTAAGTCCTTGGATCGCTAGCGATCCAAGGAGTTACAATCGATTTTCTCTAAACTCACCAAGTATGATCTAAGTGTTGTTTGTAAGCATTTGGAAAGTTGTGGGATTGAAATTGATTTATCATTATGAGCAACGACGGTTCACGTTGAAGACTCAACAGACAGGTGAGTAGCCAAATTCACATGATAGCCTCAACATGATCAACTAAACTTCACGAAATGGGAACTCAAAAGTAGTTAGTTCCAGAGAACACATTGTTTCCAATGAAGGCATACTGTGGGGGGAAACATTAACTGGGTTTTTAACCCGATAGAATTCAACGGGAGCTAGAACACATACATCAAGTCAAAACAACTCAAGAATCAACCAAAAGGACCAGAAGAAGAAGCTAAAAGAGACCCAAGAGGAAAGATGAGAAAATAGGCTAAGGGGATGGATCGCTAATGATCCATCGCCTATGGATTGCTAGCAATCCATAAGGTTTGCTTATGGATCCTCCAAACTTATTGCATCATGAACCAATATCTTTTCTAAGGAAATTTGCCAAGTTTCATGATATTCCAAGCAAGCTAGTTCAAGAAGTGAGCATTCATCTGATTCTAGTCATAGTTCAATGCAACCTGTACATGAATCACCGTTAAAATAAGGCAACTCATTATGAAATTACATGGAGAGCATTTACATAAGGCAAGGAGCACGATCCAAGTGAGAAGATCCAAAAATACCTTAACTACATGGATCGCTAGCGATCCATGCCCTATGGATTGCTAGCGATCCATCATGTTAGATTGGTTCGCTGTGAACTTTTTGGAGCGCCTTTGTGCCATCAAGTATAGGCTTTTGGTAAAGCGGCCTAGCCCAATAGCTCTCTAATCCCTAAAAATACTCACCTATCTGCAACATAAAGGGGATCTTCTGGATTGGCTGCTGGAACTCTATAGAAGTTATTCTTCACTTTTCTCCTCCTACACAATAGTCATTTAAGAATTCATTGTGATTCTCCAGTGAACTCTTGCACTTGTGATTTATATAACTTAGGATATTCAATCATATTTTAATCCGATTCCACTTGTAACAGCAGTCAGTTAATAGAAAGTTATAAAGTGGATGTAGGCTTCATTAACAGTCGAACCACTATAAAAATATTCTTGCCTCTTTACTTTTTCTACAATTTACCAATGCATTTTCTATTATCTGCCTTGATAAACTAGGCTGGTGCTTTCAAACTCAATCCAGGATGTCGATCCATTTTTTGGGTTAACAATTATAATAATGTATCTCAACCAACTCCAATATCTTATAATGTAAAACACTGAAAAACCCAGCATAAAGATGTCATCACCTATATAAGAGCTCATCGAATCATTAACCATAAAACAACATCAAATGAGTGAATCATCCACATCAAAAGTCATCAAATCCAAAAATCATCGATACAAAGTTATCACCATATAATCAAGTTAACTCATAGCTTGCCCAAATAGATCACTCTGTAACGACCCGAAATTTAGTCATTTGATTTTGAATATTTAATTAATTCTAATTATTAAAATATTGATTTAAAAAGGTTTAATAACTTTAAAAAGAGACACGATAAAAGATCAAAGCTTCAATAAAAACTAAAAATTGACATCAAGCTTTTTAGCCATGGCCATCTTCGATTATAATCTTAAGGATTCTACAATCCCCCTCTCCAATTCTCCAACATCTCCTAACCTCCCTTCTTCCCCAAATCACAAGGATAAGCCCCCCGATCAAGAAGATGATCAGTTTCAACCGGTCAGAAATCGACGTAAAAACCCTTCAGTGAAAATTCAGAGGGAAGTGCATAGGCCTACTGCTAATATTCCAACAAGAAACGCCTCTAACGGGCAATGATACAATCCAAAATCAAATCAACAACCAATTTGGAATAAGCAAGCCTTCAACGCTTCAAGAAATCCAAGAATTCCTTCTACCGGACCATTCATTTCTGGAAAACCATCATCAACATGGGCAGATTTAGTTAAAAAAGGAGGGCTTACCTCTAGTGTTGATCTGAGGTTTTTTGCACCCATTAAATTGGGAGATAAAAAAATTATTGTTGTCAAGGAGGCGGTTAGTCAAAGAACCTAAGACAAATAGGGTAACTCTATTGTAGCTTATATGTTTGGAACACGTCCTTATTATCATCACTTCAAAGAATTTGTTGTTAAAACATGGAATCCAATGGATAAATTCGAGATTTATATAAGAAACAATGGGTTTTTTATCATCGGATTCACGAATGCAGCGGACTACAGCAAGGTTCTTCAAGGAGGTCCCTTGTTTATTAACGGTAAGCGGATTATCTTAAAGAAATAGGAAAATAAAATGGTTTTTGATCATTACCTTTTATCAACATACCCCATATAGATAAGGCTATCAGAATTGAATCTTAGACTTTGGGACAGAGAAGCATTTGGGGCAATTTCCAGTGTTATTGGCATACTAATAAAGCTAAATGAGCTTACTATCAATGTGACTAGGCTCAGCTATGCCAGAATTTTAGTTGAAATTAAAGCGAACGAAGATCTGCCAAATGAAGTTTACATCAATATGCATGATGGAGATAACATTATTTAGAAAATATAGTATGAGTGGATTCCACCCAGATGTATGAAGTGTTCTTGCTTCCGGCATCTTACGGAAATCTGCTCATCAAAACCAGTTTGGAAAGAAAAAACTAATGTAGCTAATGCTTCAGGAGAACCGCAAGATTCTAAAAATTCAGAACAAGTTTCTACAGATCAAGAAAAGGATGTTCAGGTAAACAACTCTGAAATCATTAAAAGTAATGTTCATCCTGAAGGCTTTGCAAATCTGGATAAAAAATCTGTTTCTGAGAAAATCCATTACTTTGAAAGAAGAAAGATCCGGCTATGAATAAATCGGATGACATGGAAATTATAATGATGACGAGCAATCAAAAAGTACCCTTTTGCAAGAATCTTCAAAAAATTCCAATGATGATGATATGAATGTTAATCTAGATAATGAAAACATACAGCAGAACCAAAATGTAAATTTTACTGTTCAAAGTGTTTCAGATGGCAGTGATAATGTAAATTTGGTAAGCATCTATCCATATAAGGCCTCCCCCATCAATTCAGATTTATTATTAGAGAATGCAGGCCTTCTCCTTTCCTCTTCTTCCTCATCTGTCAGCAATAAAAGGAAAAAAAAGCAAAAAAAGAGCATTCTAGATATGATGAACAATGATAATGATGATGTTTCTAATAACAAAGGCTATGAAAGAAAGAAGAATAATTTGAAGAGCATACAGGAAACCATGGGAAATGATAATGAAGATGCTTCAAATCATAAAAGCTTTGAGGAAAAGTATATTATCAAAAACCCAGAGTGGGAAGAATTTTTGAAAGTTAATGGCAGTAAGTCATGCAAGAAGAAAGGAGGGAAGACTACTGAAAGCATTGAAGTCAACATCAGTTTATCCATATAGCTGCAGTGATATCCTTTCACATATTTATAGTTATTTTAATTATTTCAATTATTGCTTGGAGTGTTAGGGGTTTGAATTCCTCTGAAAGAAAACTAGTTTTTTCTAAGCTTCTTGCGTCTTACAAACCCAGTATTGTGGGCATTCTAGAACATAAACTTGATGATAATAGCATTACTAACTTTTAGAATATATATTTGGCAAACTGGCATGTTATTAACAATAATTCTAAGGAGAGTAATGGTAGAATTATAGTTATTTGGGACCCTATAGGATCTATGTCAACACACTCTCAACCTTCAATATATTCACTGTTATTTCAAAAATAAAAAGGATTTGCTCATTAATGTTTCATTTGTTTATGATTCTAATTTTGAAAAGGACAGAGCCCTGTTATGGAATGATTTAGATCAGTTAAGTCATTGTATCAACATTCGATGGATTTTAATTGCTGGTTTTAATACTATTATGAATGCTTTAGAGAAAAGGGGAGGCATTCTAATGCCATTCAAAAAACTAGAATTTTTTTCCAACTTTATTCTTAAAACTGGTCGTATTGAACCACCTTTAAAGGGTAATAAGTTTACTTGGAAATTAGGGGAGTTTAGAAATATTCATTGTAAATTGGATAGGATTTTGGTCGATCAAATTTTTATTGATCTTTTCCCTGATTTTAAATGTTACACTTTACCACAAGCTACCAGTAATCATACTCCTTTGCAATTAATTTTCCCTCAAAAAAATAATATTAAGAATAATTTTCCTTTTTGATAAAGAATATTTTCAAATTGCTAAAAACGGTTTTCAAATCCAAACTGATGGCTCTGCTCAATTCAAAATAGAAAACCTTTGCATTTTACTAAAGATAATCTTTAAAAATGGAACAAAAATAGAAATAAAAATGAAGCTAGTCAAATCAGAGAGGAATGTGTTAGATTGCAAGACACATAGACTTTGATGGCTCAGACACTCTGCAAATCAATAATTTTCTTCAAATGCAAAAGAAGTTAGGCAAGGCTTTGCATATTGATGCTGCTAACCTAAGGCAGAAAGCCAAAATTGATTGACTTTTAAATGGTGATTTACCTAGTAAATTTTTTATACTAAAATGTCAAGTAGAAAATACTATAATTGCATAGGTCAATTACTAAATGGCAATGGTGATATCGCTAATGAAGCCTCTCAATTAGAAGAAGAGACAATTTCCTTCTTTGCTGATTTATATAATTCTGATGGGAGTTCAAGCTATTTCCCAGTTGTTACTCCTAAATATTTATCGCATGCTAATAGTGAAGATATTTAACCTGCTCAAGTTTGTATTGAAGATATTAAAAAAATCATTTTCAATGCCAAAGATGATAAAAGCCCAGGGCGGATGGCTTTGGTGCAAAATTTTATAAAACTCATTGGAATGATTTAAAACATATCTTATTTGATGCAATTAATGAGTTTTTAATCACTGGAAAGCTTCTGAAAAGTATAAATCACACTTTTATTACTCTAGTGCCAAAAGTTAAAGCTCCAAATTGCTTAAGTGATTACATGCCTATTGCCTACTGCAATTTTATATACCAAATTATAGCCACTATTTTGAGTAATAGAATTAAAGTATTTCTAAAATATTTAGTTTTTGAAAATCAATGTGCTTTTATTCCTGATAGATATATTGTTGAAAATACATTGATGGCCTATGAAATGCTAAGAAATTTTAACCAAGGCGGGAAAAACAAAATGTGTATCAAAGTGGATCTTCATAAGGCCTTTGATAATATTAATATAAACTTCATTATTTGCATGATGAGAAATTAGGTTTCAATGAGAAATTTTGCCACCTAATTAAAGAATGTATTTGTAATGTAACATATTCCATGTTAATTAATAAATCCCTTGTGGATTCATACATAGTAATAGAGGAATCAGATAGGGGGATCTTTTATCTCTCTTCCATTTTACCATAGCAATGGAATTTTTTACATTACAAATGGAGAAGTAACAGCTGTATAACAATCTTAAACCAGTTAATACAGTTGTTCCTTATATTGCTCATCTTCTTTATGCAGATGACTTATTAATTTTTTTAAATGCAGATATTTAAAATGCTCTAATTATTGGTAAAATTTTTGAAAATCTCAAAAAGTTTGCTGGTCTGCAAGTTAATGAATATAAGAGCATGATATACTTAAGTAAAACATGCAAGAGTAAGAAGGAGATTAGCAATATCTTAAAATTTTAAAGATAGTGAATTCCCAGTCAAATATTTGGGTCTCCCTCTCAGTTCTAATCACTTATAATCAAATTAAGGATAGGGATTGTGCCAAACTTCATGCTATCGTTCAAAGTAAATTGGATAATTGGTCTAGTAAGTTACTTTCTATTGCAGGAAGAATTAAACTCATTCATACTATCATCACTGCCAATATTCTATACTGGATGCAATCACACAATATTCCAAAAAAAGCAATGGAAAATATTGAAAGACTTTGTGCTAACTTCATTTGGGGTGGGAAATGCCATAAAGTTTCTTGGAGTACTGTCACTAAAACTGAGAAAGATGGTGGCCTTGGTATAAGGAATTTTGCTTATGTAAATGAAGCTTGCAATTACAAATTATTTTGGAAATTTGTTGAAGGCAAATCTCTGTGGGCCAATTGGATGAAAGCCAGATATGTCAAAAGCAAGAATTTTTGGACTATGCCACTTAAAAATTATTTTTCAAATACATGGAAAAGTATTCTTAAGTGCAAAGAAATTGGTGTTAACTTAATTGAAAGGAAGTTTAAGGAAGGTAAACAAACCATCTTATGGTTTGATCCATGGATTACTGGAAAATCATTGATCAATTTATTAGGATAGAACAAACTTTATCATTTTGGATGTGGCAACACCAAAGTTGATATCATCATTCAAAATTCTTTATGGAAAAAACAATTTCATCTAGCTGCTTCTATTTTTTGTTCAGCAATAAATAAAATAGAAATAGATTCAAACCAAAAGGAAGACAACTGGAGTCGGAAATTTCATCCAAAGGAAAATTTTCTTTTAAAAATACTTGGAATTACATTAAAGGTGATGAAGTGGAAGAGGACTAGTGTAAAACAATCTGGAATTCAGCCAATTTCCCAAAAATGGCCTGCTGTACTTACTTTGCTAACTTAAATCGACTTCCAACTAGGGACAGATGTGCTAAGTGGGGCAAAAATAAAGGTAATATTAACTGCCTCCTTTGTAAAAATGAGGCTGAAAATATTAATCATCTATTTTTTGATTGTCCTTATTCTAGACATATTTGGTTTATAGCCAAAAACAAGCTTAATCTTAATCAGAAGATGGCTCTTCAAAACATTAAAGATAACATTTAACATATTCAGAAGGCGTTCAATGGCAAGAAGAAGGAATTCAATAAAGCTTGCATTGTTTTAACTACTGTCATATACTTTATATGGAAGGAAAGGAACAACATATTGCATAAAAGCATTGACATAGATTGTATCCAACTATGGAAAGCTAAAGAAATAGAATGTGATTTACTGTTCCTTAAAGCTTGTAATGTTGCCAACATCAACAATCATAACCAGAGCATATGTGATCTTGATAACTATGTTGAAAATGTTGAGGAGTACTTACAAAGGTGGAATTTCTCTTTTGAGAATTCCCTTCAACATATCAGTCATCTTAAGGCTTCTAATCCCAAAGCAGATTATGGCAACAATCATGCTTGCAACATAGCTGAAGGTGGCCACTCAACTGTCCAAACCAGTAATGTTTCCCGCAAGGGAAGAAATCAAAATTTTAATTATTTAAAGCCATTAAATATTTCAAATTTAGAATTTAACAATTTGTCTACTTTACCTTATTTGAATAAGAGTAGTCGCGCACTCAACTATGAGCTTGAGAAAAATGGCAATTCTTATCTAAGAAGAAGTGATGAGTTTAGCTGCTAATATGGATTTTAGATCTTTCTTTGGCAATTACTCCAATTGCACTACTACTGAAGGCGGTCATTCTACAACTCAATTTAGGAGCGATTCCTGCAAGGGAAGTAAACAGGCTCTCAATAACTATAAATCATTTAATAATGCAAGTTATGATTTTAATCATACTTTAATTTTACCGGAATTGAGCAGGAAAGACCGCGCATCTAATTGCAAGCTCGATCGACTAGAAAAGTTTCAGCTATCAATTAATAATCAAAGATTAGGAAGTTATTTCTACAAAAGTAGTTTGAATAATCGTGTCTATCACTTATCTGTTTGGGATTATGGTGAAAGCAACAAGCTTATAGAAAAAGAGGAGCTTTACAACGCTGATGATAGCATTAATATCCATAATCGGGTGAAGCTAGCAACCTCCAATGAAACAACCTCAAATTCAAGAATTTTCGTGGAAAACTTTTCAGATCTGAAGTCCTTTGAGCTTAATATCGAAACTGAAGATCATCGTTCAAATAGAAAGACTAATTTTTTAAGCTACTCCCATCAGATCCAAACCCTAAGCATGCTTATTATAGCAAGGAGAATCATTGGAAGTCCCCTGAAGCCTTTTTCTTTTGTCAAGGCTTCCAATTTTAGAAACCCTATTCTTTTTCTTTGTAATGCTCTACCATTTTCAAAATGGAGAGTTGCTCTGTGTTTGTATGTTTGATAGCAGCTAGGGTTTCATTTGTTTCTTTGGTTTTCGGGTAGGGTATATTGATCCTCTTTACCCGTTTTTCTTCTTTATTTTGGGCCATTGGCCGTTTTGTATGAAGTTTAAAAAAGGTTTAATAACTTAAATTCAAATATAAGGATTGTTTAAAATATTGAATTGAGAATTAATATTTGAATAGTGTTTCAATTAACGGGATTTACAATTGAAATGTTAATTTCAATTGATTAAATGGACTTGTTTAACTCCTTTTAAATTATAAATAATAACGGTGAATTCAATTTGTAAATTTATTTACAGTAATAGACGGTTCAAATAAATAATCAGAAAATTTATTTTTATTTTTACGACTAGATTTTTGTTGATGTATTTTTAATTTATTTTATTTGATTTTTCCATAATTTTTAATTTGTAAAATATTTAAATTGTCGTTTGATGATTTTTTGACAAACGATGGTGTTTTTGTGATTTTACAGAATTCAATAACCAATGTATATTATTATTGTTTTGGAGTTATATCATTGTTCTGAGCACGACCATATTTTTGTTTTGTCATTCGGAGTTCATACGCGAACAGAGATCTATGCGATGAGATACCAAAAAATAAAAAATATATATAATAACTCAAGACAATTTCATACAAGGCAGCACACATTTTTATCTTCCCTTCGCACTCTTCCTTTTCTTCAAAACAAGAAAAGAAAAATGGCCGCATATTTGAAAATTAAAAATCAAATTTGTTTCTTAATGGAAAATTTCAAAACAAACATCATTGGAATCGTGTTGATGAGCTCTACCATCTCATATTATTTTTATTGGGTCCGGACATGTCTTGGGTGATTGACGTGGGGGACAGTGATGCTAGGGTTTGACTTTTCTTGCGGTATAGTCGACGATAGATGAAACAAAGCGTGCCATTGCATTTCTCGGGCCGGAGAGCACTAGGTGTCGAGTCTTGTGGTGTGCGTTCGCCTTTGGCAAAATGCATTGGGGTGTACGGCCGAAGGAGGGAAGCAGGTCGTGTTTTCGTGTGGGGAGCCGAGCGTTTCGATTTTGGGTGGGGTTGGATGCTCTTCGGAAGAGAAGATCAAAGGATCGAGTGACAAGCGTTTTCATGGAAGGATGAGGAAGATAGGGGAGGGGCAAAGGCGTGCAAATGGAGGTCATGGTATCAGCGTGTACAGGGAGAGAAAGAATTGGGGAAGATGGTTTTAAATGGGTAGTTATTTTGAATTTGTAATTAACGAATTAATTAATTATATTTAAAATCGTTATATTATAAATTCAATAACTCTCTCATACGAGGTCCGATCGAGACGAAACTTTTTGCATTGCACTCGTAGTGATGAAAGCTTCACGGTGGAACTAGTTTGGTCCAATTTGGAGCAAGGTGAAATTTGGACTAAAATCGAACGTCGTTCGATTTTAGTTCAAAACTAGAATCAACGCCAACTTGAATGTCGGTGAGTTTAACTCACCCTTTTGGTTAACCAGTAATGTTTTATAATAGATAAAAATTGTTGATTGTTTGGATGTTTATCGGTTGATTGTTTGATTTTGATGAATTGTCGCTTTTAAAGCGGTTAATATATGAAATCAATTGCAGGGACTTAACTGATGTACATGAAATTTGTAGAGGGATCCAACGGGATTCCTCGCCGTTGTTGTATTATTTTCAATAATATTCCTGTTACATGAATTATTGAAATATCAAAACTGATTGTTTGACCCTATGACATATGATATTATTATATATTGAAAACTTAACCTCTGCAGTGATAGAAATCAATACCAACATTTGGTTAAGCGATGTGGTGGCTGTTGGCTTCAATTTAGAATTTTGAAATACTATTAATTTCCAGTTTTGGTTTGAAATGAGTTTTTTATTCGGAGAATGATTTTAATTCTAACCTTTGGGTTTTCTGGAATATTTTTATTTAAGCAAATTTTGAATTTCTCTATTTTACCCTAACCCTTTTTATTTGTCTTTTCTAAATCATTTATAAATGTTTTAAAGTTGTTTAACTATTATTTAATAACGATTTTAAGTGGTTTAACTATTATTTAATAGTATTTTAAAAGTTATTTACCTATATTTAATAATGTTTCAAAGTTATTTATCAATATTTTTCATTGTGAAGTTATTTATTAAATAATTGATATTGTTTGAAGTTAATAATTATTTATTAACAATATTTTGGAAATTATAATAGTTATTTATTAGTAACGTTTCAGAGTTTATAATTATTATTTATAATAATGTTTTGGTAGATAATTATTATTTATATAATAATGTTTGAGGATTAATTATTATTGTTTCATTAGTAAGGTTTGGGTTATTAACTATCATATTTATAATGTTTTGAAGTTAATAATTATTATTTGTTAGTAATGTATTGTTGTTAATAATTATTAGTATACAATAATGTTTGGAGTAAAGATTATTATTTATTTATAATGTTTTGAAGCTATTAATTATTATATTAATAATGTTTTGGGGTTAATAAATTGTTTTACTGATGATGTTGTAAAGTTAATTTATTATTTATCTTGGATGCTTAAAGTAAATTAATTTATTTGATTAATTGTATTTATAAACAATAAACTGATTTATAAAAGGAATCTCATTTAATAAAAGAGATGTATTAAGGAGTTTATAAATGGAAACGGGCTTGGATTTATAAGAATCTTTAAAGGGCTTTATAAAGGGATTTTAGAAAAGAATTTTTTTGTAAAGTAATTTTATATGGGATTTTTATAAAGAAGTTTTATAAAAGAATAGAGTTTTATAAACTGTTTTAGAGATTTATAAAAGAGTTTCGTAAAGGGTTTTAGAGATTTATTAAAAGAGTTCATAAAAATGATTTTAGAATTGTTTAAAAGGAAATTTGTAAAAAAGTTGAAATTTGATTTCTATAAGTGATCTTTTAATAATTATGGTGGTGTGGAACATCTTTCCATACTTAACACCAAATAGGAAATCTTTCTCAGTGTTTTGTGGATATACTTATACCGATGAAATAAGTGTATGGATATCTTCCAAGTATTAAAAGTTGTTTTGTGAATATATCTTTTGTAAAGATATTTAAATCAAGTATTTGTAAAGAGGTTAAATAAATGATTTATTTTAAAAGGGGGCTTAATGGTTGTTTATACGCTAAGCCAATGTTGACTTCCCTATGGAAATAAATCCCTGATGTGATTGTTGCATATTTGATAATTAAATAACCGACTATCAAACTTGGCATGTTTTAAATTATCTTTTTCGGTTCGGAGAGACCGGGATTGGATATATTATCTGAAAACCACTTCGAACCGGCATAAGCGTTTGAATTGGAACATCTTGAAGAAGATTGAAGAAGAAGCTTTTGAAGTGCAAGGGCCACTTGCTACTAATCTAGAGAGTGATTCCAAAATGGATGTAGTAGAGGTAGTTCCTTCGGTTTCGTTCAAACCCAGAACGAACTTGTATGGATGAATGTTGACATTGCATTTCTGCATGGAGGGTCATGTTAGCATTCCAAGATGGTTTGCTATATCAAAATGTAATCGTAGCCTTAAGCCTCATCAACTGGGAAAATGACTAAAGCAGGGACGTGCCGCATGGCTATGTGGGTCGCTCCCATTAGGGTATGATTATTCCACATCTAGTGTCGATATTTATGTATGCTTCGAGGCCCCTTAATCAACCATGGGGTGATCATATTCGGCGCTATCCAGTAAGGGGTAGGGCCGGTCTTGAGTAGCAGAGGTGCAACGTGTTGTAGCCTCCCGTACATTTTATCTAGAGGAGTACGGATTCGGTGGGTAGACCCTTACCCTTTTATAGTTGGAATCCATTCTCCAATATGAGCGTTCAGATATGATTGCATACCTATTATGCTGGAATTTAATAATGTAACAATTTTGGCTATGATTAATATGTATTTGTATCCTAGACATTATTATAATATCACTGGATTTTCTATAGAAATGTTTTGGTTATCGTAAGGTAAAAACCCATACATGTTTATGTGTGCATGGTCTTACGAGATACCTTTATTTTCAAAATATTTTTATAAAATTAAAATTCAATTGAGGTGTGTTTCTCATGCTAGTTTACCAGACTGATCCGGACGTTATTTATCTTAAAATGCTCCGGTCAGACCGAGCATATTTACAGATTCAGTTTGGATACTTGGAGCTTCAAGTGACGACCTGGATGCCTCTAAGTCTTATTCATGTATATTCTATTTTCTGCTGCATTGGTTGTTTATATTTATCAGCAATTATGAGGAAATGTTGTAATAACTCTCCAGGCTGTTGATTGATTAGATGTATGTATAATAAAGTTTAGTCTTCTTTATAAAGATCATTGTTATATTATTGATTTCTTATCACGTTGTGAGATTCTGTTATGTCTTTCCTTTCTTTTTTCCCAACAGTCTATCTTTCCAGCACTTGGATGCTCAGCACATAAATAACGAGGATGTATTAGTGTCAACTTTTAAGGGTTGAAAAGGCGGGTTGTTACAGTTGGTATCAGAGCTTAGGTTGAGCGAACGTCTAGGCTTTGGTAGGATTAATTCATTGGAGATAGGGTAAGCGAGACTATAGGATGAGTTTGAGTGTGTGTGTGTGTGTGTGTGTGTATAAGAGTGCATATTTGTTAGTGCTATAAAATGTTATATATTGTATTGATTTATCAATTGAGTGGTTATGAATTCTGGTCGATATAGAAAGAACAACAATATCGATAAGGGTTTCTAAACACTTGAACAAGGAAAATTGACACTGTATTGTTTTGAAATTAGGTAAATGAAATAATTTTACCTAAATTATTTTATATATAAAAGAATAATTTTTCAGAAATTATTACAGTTATATATGGTGTGTTTGATTATTAGAGAATGATAATATTCAATTATTATCATTTATTGTTTATTATTTGTATTCGGATAGTTTATGGGCATTTTGTTTTGTTAAATTAAGTACGAACACCTTGTGAATTCAGTTTCACAGTTTGACTATAAGGTATTCGATGATAATATTGCATTGTATTTTAGATTACAAAAAAGGTTATCTATTATAATCTATACAAAGAGAAACAATTATGAAATGATATTATATAAGAAGTGAAATTATATAAATAGAATTTATAAATATAGTTTATAAATAAGGATTTAAAACTGAGAATTTGAGTACGTAAATCCCATAGACTTGAAATTGTTTTTCATAGTGTTATGAGGAATAATAATAGTACTATTGGAGATTATTTTGGACTAGAAAATTTCTTAAAATATGGTTTATAAATAAAAATGGATCTAAACTAAGAAATTTAGAACTCAAAGCCGGTGTTTGGAAATTGTTTTTAAATTTTTAGGAAAATAATAATGATATTATTTTGAAAATATCGATTAATAGAAATATTGTAAATGGATTTGGAAGAGTTAAAAAGCAGTGGACTCACTTCAGTTCCTAGAAAAAAATATTGGTGATGACTGCAACATCATCGACGTTCATTTTTGAGTTTCTAAGTGACGGATTGCTCATGGTAGTTTTGCTTCAAAATTGTATTGGGTAAAACAAGTTTTACTTTAAATTTCTAAAAGTATGATTTGATATACAAAGGAATATATGTATATTAGTATTTTTAATATTTCAAAAAGGGGATTTGAAATCAAACCGGGTGTTTTGGTTCTAAAATTTCGGTTAAGTAATATTATAGACTCATGTATCTTGACTATGTGGATAGTCTGTTTTGTGCATCTAGTTTTTAAAGGTTGTTTGGTAAATTTCGTGTAGTAAAATGAAATGGAATTTTCGACGGCTTGAACAGTCGAAATTTCCGAGTTAAATTGGATAATTTTAGCTAAGTGTTTTGTGTAAACATATGAGAATAAGTTTTTATAACTTATAAATTTGAGAAAATAGTAAGTTAAAACAAATTCTAAATTTGTTGGATATTTAGGTTAAGTGAAACAAATCTGAATTTTTTTATATATACTCAGACTATAACAAAGTGTTACACAAATATAAACCTAAGTTTTAAAGTGGATTATGAACATAAATGTACTCTATAAATGTTTATAATAAATTTAAGTATGGGAGAGCTTTAAAATGAAGTTGTGGCTGTTTGAAATGTGTATAAACTTAAGTTTTAAAATTGTTGATAAACATAAGTTGTGTTAGATAAGATGTTAATAGACTTAAGTAATGTTTTTTTAGTAAAATAATGATTCCTTAAAAAGGTAATTATAGTCTGGGGAAATGTTTTATTAATGAAGATAAGTCTTTATAAAATGTTTGTAGGCATAAAGGAATATGTTATGAAATGACTCGGAAAATGAATTCTAATATGGATTAAGAATATGAACTTAAATCTTTAAAGAGATTGATGAAAACTAAGTTCTGTTTTAAAAATGTTTATAAACTTAAGTAAGGGTTTTATGAAATAGTTCGTAAATAATTTTAGTATTAAAAGGGAATATACAAATAATAAATGTAAATTAAAATAATTGGTATAGTTACGAAAAGTAAATTCAAAAATTGAGCTATGAGGTGAAATTTAATTTAAATAAAGTTAAATAAAATGATTTATGAAATGGTGTAAAGGAATTTTAGTATTAAAGGAAATACTATTAGAAAATTATGTGTGATTTAAAATTGAATGTGAATAAAAGAATTTTGTATAATTTAGGAACCAATGGAATAAATAGTAGGTTATACGTAGATCATTCTATTCATAATTAATTTGATCCAGATTCGAGTGCATGATTTCGAGGTGATGTACACCGGTCCGAGTTAGGATTTTTCACTCAATTCTTGGCGACAAACACTGGACACAAATTTTTGATTTGAATCCAAAGTTTTCTATCATAGTATATGGCTATTAGCCCAAAAAATGGATCAACACCCTGGATCAGGTGTGAAAGCACCAGTGCAGATAATCAGCAGCACAAATCTCAGATAAACAACAAATAAAGAGAAGAAGTAAGAAAAGAGACATAGAATTTTTATAGTGGTTCGGCTGACTCTGGCCTACGTCCACTTTTATCAATCTTTATTATGATTATACTAGTTGAATCTCTTTGGATATCAACTAGTTAGTCCTTAGATCTAAGTTACAATGAGTTAGAATAAGTCACAAGTACAAATATTGACTGGAGAATCACAGTATTCTCCTTGATAACTGTTGTGAGGGAGAAAAAGTTGAAGAAGTGAAGGAATTCTAGTAGAGTAATGGCAGCTCTCTCTCCAGAAAAGATCCATCTCTAGTTGGAGGTAGGTGAGTATTTATAGGGGAATTCAGTGAGTGTTGGGTCAGAAGTCCAAGTGCAGAAGAGTCCATTTGTTATGCCAAGTCATCACCGAAAATCTCAAATCAATCTGAGTCATTTCTATGGATCGCTAGCTATCCATAGGGGATGGATCGCTAGCTATCCATCAACTTAGCATATTTTTCTACCAGAAGCCTTTACTTAGTGCTACAAAGGAGCTCGGAAAGTTTGAGGGCGATCCGACCTATCTTGATGGATCGCTGGCTATCCATAGGGGATGGATCGCTAGCTATCCATCCACTTAGCATATTTTGAGTGATCTTTGTTTGGTTGTCTTCCTATCTTCTACTTAAGTGCCTTGTCCAAATATCAAGTCGTTTGGAGTTAGTTTGATCGTCCATCTTCATGGCTCATCTGATCCAGAAGAATCATCCATAACTTGCTCAAATCTTAACGAAATCGAATGAAACTTTGCAAAAACACTCTAGAAGGTGTCAGGGACCCACCATAAAAATTTTAGGTGGTGGGGCTCACTCTAGATGGGTCGCTAGCAATCCATCTAGTTAGGTCGCTAGCGATCCATCAAATTAACTCCAAATGATCTCATTATTTTGTGAGCCTTCTTCTATGTTTTCTAAATGTTCTCCCAAAATTTCAAGTCAATCCAACTTCGTGTGAGTTATGTAGGTCCATTTTAAGTTGGCTGCTTTTGGTCAAACAGCTTGAATCAGGTGAGTCTTCACATCTCGAGCTAGATTGTTTGGCATGCTATAAAACTTGGCAAGCGTCTCTATGGAACATATTAGCAAGCGTCTCTAGGGAACATATTAGATCATGATGCAAGAGGACTAGAGGATCCACGGGCAAGCTTTATGGATTTCTTGCGATCCATAGGTGATGGATCGCTAGCGATCGATCCATTGCCTTAGCTTGTTTTGACATTTTTCTTCTTTAGTCTTTCTCTTCTTTTCCTTCTAGTCTTCTTGGTCGATCCTTGAGATATTTTGACTTGTTGTAGATGTTCTAGTTCCCTTTAATTCTACTGGGTTAAAACCCAGTTAACAATGGCTATGCAAGGAGAACGGTGGTTTCTAATCAAGAAACCGAATCAGAGTCCGCACTAGGTAAGTCGAGTGAGTGATACTAGTTTGGAAGTGGAATTGTATGATCGAGCAAGCGATCGGATTTGATATTGCATATGGATGATATATATGCATCTTGCAGATTTTATTATAATTATATGTTTAACATTTGGAAATGCAAAATTTTATGGCTATGAATCATATGTTTGGATAGTATGTGTAAGTAAGATGTAGGTTCATGGAAGCAAAGGCTAGTTGATGCTTTTGGTTTCATGAGTTGAGTTCGATTGACCGACAAATTGGTACATGTTTATATTGTTGTTTGGCTTGATGTTTTATGCCCCAGATATGGGAGGCCACTAGGCTTTTATTTTTTTTCTTTTTGGATTGGGCCCGTAGTGGCAATTTGTAATTTTTTCGATCAAGCTGTGCAAAGGAGACGCTGCCGAAATTTTTCATAATTTTAAAAGACTTAGAAAATTAAAAATCCTTTCCAACTAATTAGTTTTGAAAAGTTAATGGGTTTGGAGGCATTTTCCTTACCTTGGCAATTTCGGGGACTAAATTCTTTTAAGGGGGAGAATTTAACGACCCAGAATTTTAGTCATTTGATTTTTGAATATTTAATTAATTTTAATTATTAAAATATTGGTTTAAAAATTTTAATAACTTAAATTCAAATATAAGGGTTGTTTAAAATATTAAATTGAGAATTAATATTTGAATAGTGTTTCAATTAACGGGATATACAATTGAATGTTAGTTTTAATTGATTAAATGGACTTGTTTAACTCTTTTTAAATTATAAATAATAACAGCGAAATCAATTTGTAAATTTATTTACAGTACTAGATAGTTCAAAATAAATAATCAAAAATTTTATTTTTAATTTGACGACTCGAATTTTGTTGATGTATTTTTAATTTATCTTATTTGGTTTTTCCATAATTTTTAATTTGGAAAATATTTAAATTATCGTTTGACAATTTTCGACAAACGACAGTGTTTTTGTGATTTTACATATTTCAATAATCAGCGTATATTATTATTGTTTTGGGGACGCGTCGCTGTTCTAAGTGCGACCATATTTTTGTTTATCATTCGGGGTTCGTACACGAATGGAGATCTGTGCGATGAGATATCGGAAAATTAAAAATATATATAATAACTTAAGACAATTTCGTACAAGGCAGCACACTTCCTTTTCTTTAAAACAAGAAAAGAAAAATTGCCGCATATTTGAAAATTAAAAATCAAATTCATTTAATGGAAAATTTCAAAACAGACATCATTGGAATCGTGTTGATGAGCTCTACCATCTCATTTTTTTATTGGGTCCGGTCATGTCTTGGGTGATCGACATGGGCGATAGTGATGCTAGGGTTTGACTTTTCTCGTGGTATAGTCGACGATGGATGAAATGGAGTATGCCATTGCATTTCTTTTGCTGGAGAGCACCTAGGTGCTGATTCTTGTAGTGTGCGTTCGCCTTTGGCAAAACACATCGAGGTGTACAGCCGAAGGAGGGAAGCAGGTCGCATTTTCTCGTAGGGTGCCGAGCGTTTCGATTTTGGGTGGGATTGGAAGCTCGTCGGAAGAGAAGTTCAACGGATCCAGCAACAAGCATTTTCATGGAAGGACGAGGGAGATAGGGGAGAGGAAGAGGCGTGCAAATGGTATCATGGTATCAGCATGTACAGGGAGAGAAAGAATCAGGGAAGATGGTTTTAAATGGGTAATTAGTTTTGAATTTGTAAGTAAGGAATTAATTATATTTAAAATCGTTAACTTATAAATTCAATAACTCTCTTACGAGGTCTGATCGAGACAAAACCTTTTGCATTGCACTCGTAATGATGAAATCTTCGCGATGAAACTTGTTTGGTCCAATTTGGAGCAAGTTGAAATTTGGACTAAAATTGGACGTCGTTCGATTTTAGTTCAAAACTGGAACGCTTCAGCGTCAATTGGAATTTTAATGAGTTTAACTCACCCTTTTGGTTAACCAGTAATGTTTTATAGTAGATAAAAATTGTTCATCATTTGTTTGGATGCTTTATTGGTTGATTGTTTGATTTTGATGAATTGTTGCTTTTAAAGCGGTTAATATATGAAATCAATTGTAGGGACTTACTGATGTACAGGAAATTTGTAGAGGGATCCAATGGGATTCCTCGCCATTATTGTATTATTTTCAATAATATTCCTGTTACATGAATTATTGAAATATTAAGACTGATTGTTTGGCTCTATGAGATATGATATTGTTATATGTTGAAAACTGTAGTTATAAACATCAATATCAACATTTGTTTAAGCGACGTAGTGGGTGTTGGCTTCAATTTAGTATTTTGAAATACTATTAAGTTCCAGTTTTGGTTTGAAATGAGTTTTTGATTCGGAGAATGATTTAGATCTAACATTTGGGTTTTCTGAAATATTTTTATTTCAGCAAATTTTGAACTTATCTATTTTACCCCAACCCTTTGTATTTGTCTTTTCCAAATCAATTAGAATTGTTTTAAAGTTGTTTAACTATTATTTAATAATGATTTTAAGTGGTTTAACTATTGATTAATAGTATTTTAAAAGTTATTTATCTATACTTAATACTGTTTTAAATTTATTTATCAATATTTTCCATTGTGAAGTTATTTATTAAATAATTGATATTATTTGAAGTTTATAATTATTTATTAACAATGTTTTGGAAATTGTAATAGTTATTTATTAATAACGTTTTGGAGTTTATAATTATCATTTATAATAATGTTTTGGTAGATAATTATTATTTATATACTAATGTTCGAGGATTAATTATTATTATTTCGTTAATAAGGTTTGGAATTATTAACTATTATATTTATAATGTTTTGAAGTTAATAATTATTATTTATTAGTAATGTTTTGTTGTTAACAATTATTAGTATATAATAATGTTTGAAGTAAAGATTATTATTTATTTATTATGTTTTAAAGAAATTAATTATTATATTCATAATGTTTTGGGGTCAATAGATTGTTTTATTGATGATGTTGTAAAGTTAATTTATTATTTATGTAGGATGTTTAAAGTAAATTAATTTATCTGATTAATTGTATTTATAAACGATAAATTAATTTATAAAAGGAATCTCATTTACTAAAAGAGATTTATTAAGGAGTTTATAAATGGAAATGGGGCTTGGATTTATAAGAATCTTTAAAGGGCTTTATAAAGGGATTTTAGTAAAGAATTTTTTATAAAGTAATTTTTTAAGGTATTTTTATAAAGAAGTTTTATAAAAGAATAGAGTTTTATAAACTGTTTTAGAGATTTATAAAAGAGTTTTATAAAGGTTTTTAGAGATTTATAAAAGGAGTTTATAAAAATGATTTTAGAATTGTATAAAAGGAAATTTATAAAAAGAGATGAGATTTGATTTATATAAGTGATCTTTTAATAATTATGGTGGTGTGGAACATCTTTCCATACTTAACACCAAATTGGAAATCTTTCTCAATGTTTTGTGAATATACTTATACCGATGAAATAAGTATATTGATATATTCCTAGTATTAAAAGTTGTTTTGTGAATATATCTTTTGTAAAGATATTCAAATCAAGTATTTATGAAGAGGTTAAATAAACGATTTATTTTAAAAAAAGGCTTAATGGTTGTTTATACGTCGAACTAATGTTGGTTTCCCTATGGAAATAAATCCTTGATGTGATTGTTGCATATTTGATAGTTAAATAACTGACTATCAAACTTGGCCCATTTTAAATTATCATTGTCGATTCGGAGAGACGGGATCAGATATATTATCCAAAAACCACTTCGAACCGGCATAAGCGTTCGAATTGGAACATCTTGAAGATGATTGAAGAAGAAGCTTTTGAAGTGCAAGGGCTACTTGCTACTAATCCTGAGGGTGTTCCAAAATGGATGTAGTTGAGGTAGTGCCTTCGGTTCCGTTTAGATCCAAAATGAACTTGTATGGATGAATGCTAGCATTGCATTTCTTCCTAGAGAAAAGTATTAGCATTCCAAGATGGTTTGCTATATCAAAAGATAATCGTAGCCTCAAGCCTCATCAACCGGGAAATGACTGAACTAGGGATGTGCCGCAGGGCTATGTGGGTCGCTCCCATTAGGGTCATTCCACATCTAGTGTCGATATTTACGTATGATTCGGGGCCCAATAATCAACCATGGGGTGATCATATTCAACGCTATCCAGTAAGGGGTAGAGTGGTCCTAAGTAGAAGAGGTGCAATGAGTTATAGCCTCCCGTACATTTTATTTAGAGGTGTATGGATTCGGTGGGTAGACCCTTACCCTTTCATAGTTGGAATCCATTCTCCAATATGAGCCTTCGGGTTGATTGTATACCTATTATGTTGGAATTTAATAATATACCAATTTCAGCTAGGATTTTTATGTATTTATATCCTGAACATTATTATAATATCATTGGATTTTCTATAAAAATGTTTTGGTTATCGTAAGGTAATAATCCGTCTTTGTTTATGTGTCGCGTGGTCTTATGAGATACCTTTATTTTCAAAAGATTTTTATAACATTAAAATTCAATTAAGGTGTGTTTTACACGCTGGTTTACCAAACTGATCTAGGTATTATTTCTCTTAAAATGCTCGGGTCAGACCGGCATATTTACAGATTCAATTTGGATACTTGGAGCTTTAAAAGACAAGCGCCTCCAAGTCATATTCACGTATATTCTATTCGTTGCATTGGTTGTTCATATTTATCAGCAATTGTGAGGATAGGTTGTTATAACTGTCTAGGCTATTGATTGATTAGATGACTCTGATTGATATATGTATAATAAGTTTAGTTTTCTTTGTAAAGATCATTGTTATATTATAGATTTCTCGTCATGTTGTGAGATTTCATTCTGTCTTTTCTTTCTTTTGCCCCCACAATCTATCTTTCCGGCACTTGGATGCTCGGCATGTGAATGCCGAGAATGTATTAGTGTCGACTTTTGAGGGTCAAAAGGCAGGTCGTTACACACTCAATCTCAAATAATAAAACATCCATAATAAAAATCCAAATAGACATCCATAATCAAAACATAATAATGGTGACACAAGCCAAAGGAATTTATAATTGGCAACACATGCCTATGAAAATATAGTTGACACCTATAAAGTATAATCGACAACACACGTCTAGGCAAGATAATTAACAACATATGCCTATGAATAGTAGTTAGCGATATACGCCGAAGAAGGATAATATGCGACACACGTCAAAGAAGGATACGGGGATTGATCATACTCAGGACACGGTCTCTGGTTTAATCAAAACTTATCATCTCCAGAAGGAGAATAAGTACTTGTCTACATCACAACATACCAGAACCAAATGGAAGACTGATAGAAACACCTGCTCCAGGAGACTATATATGTAACTGGCAAATATGACACACATGCCCAACCAGCATGGCTCCTATAGTCTTGGTTACCTCGACGGACATCGTGACTCCTTATCCATCGCGTGTCATAAACACGCTACTGGTCTACGCTCTACATTGGTCATGACCTTACATGAGCCCCTAAATGGTAAATGCTGCCTAGGTGACACAAGGGGCTATACGTTGCCAACACACAGCTCTACAATTGCCGACACACGGCTCTACAATCGCTGACACACGGCTATAAATATTGCTGACATATAGCTAGAACGATGCTAACACACGGCACTGGGGTGTCATACATCAGGGGCGCGACTACCGCGATCATGTCGCTAGGATGGATACTAGCCAATCTAGTTCACTCCCGAAATATAAAGGGAGTTTGATAGTGATAGATAAATACTGTAAGTATATATATAATAGTTGACACACAGCTGTATATACGTACCGACACATGACACTATTAATATGCTGACACACAGCTAAATACATATACCAACACATGGCTCCAACTAAGTCAACACATGACTATAATAGATTCATCACAGCGAATATGACACTCCGGATCCCCGTATTGAATGTCATCCATGAGCAAAGGATAACCAACTAAATAACACAACGATGTCACATACCACCACCTATTACTAGTTCATTTATTCAGTGCTCACATATCACACTCGCTCCTTCAGTATTCTATATAACGAGTCCAAAGAATAACCAGAGAAATATTACCGAAAGTCCTAGATAAAACAGTATTATAACACCGTTTATTCAGATTCCTCGTCACACAGAATAGAAATCATCACAACATCATAAAAGAATGTCATCACCCTATGAAATCACATCAACACCAATTAATCAAAATAGATACAATGAATCACTCAAATAATTCAATTCAATATATTCTTTTCTATTTATTAAATTTCAATATAATATTCAAATACCATAATTCACTTCCAAATCCTTTTTATCCACATTTTCCAAAATTTCCAAATCACTTTACAAATCAAATGATCATAGGATCCATTTCATAATTTTTTGAAACCCAATAATACCTTTAGAATAAATTTAAAAACCCCAAAATAATTCTTTTCATTTGAAACCGAATAATATAATCCAAAATCTTCACTTTATACTAAAAATAATTATAAATAAAACATTTTCCTTTATACTATACTATATTTGAAATTTTCATATTATAAAAAGAGATATTTTTATACATTCAAAACAAATCCAAAATCATATAATTAATTTATAAAATAAAATTCTATATTTTTCTAAGGTTTGAAAACTCTATAAAAAATATTTAAATAACCTTTATATTAAAAATCATTTAAAAGAATATTATTATTTTCATATTATATTTTATGAAATAGCAAAATATTATATTTTCCTTTAAAAGAATTCCATATTTATTATATTATTGATTTTTAAAAAGAATTTATAACCAAAAGAAGGTCATATTTATATTTATAATTCAAATTGTATTTGTAAGTATAAAAGTAGCTACTTGAATAATATAAAAAAAGGCGATAGCAAACAAACTTCCCGAAACCCTAGGCGATCAAGATGAGGATGATGGCAGTGGATGGAAGATGGTTGAAAGGAAGGGGAAGAAGTATTTTGTAGAGGTAGTGAGACAGAATACTAGGCCGGTGAAGCTAGGGCTTGAGAAAAACCCTAAATAGAAGCAGTGGAAAGCAAAGTTGAAATCAAAGGGAAAGTTAATTTCTTTGAACCAGTAAAGGATTGTAAGGAAGCATATCTGCTTATAGACGATGAAGATTATGAGGAATCCAATACGATGTGGAAAAACTTGATCTATGCTTACATGGCGGGCAAACGACCCTATTTCGTTTATTTTAGTGCCTATATAAAAAGAGTTTGGAACTCTAAGGGTTTATGGGATGTTTTTCTCTAGAGATAATAGATTTTATCTTATTAAATTTGAAAGGGAAGATCGTTATAAATAGATCCTCAAAGCGGGTCCATGGTTCATGGATAGTAAATTGATTTTCATGAGAAAATGGGAGACGGATTTTAACTTTGAAAGAGCCATGTTAACTACTTACCCTATCTAGATTAAGTTTAATCATCTAAACTTGGCATTATGGAACATGAGGTGCATTAGCAAGTTTAATTAGGAAACCTCTGGACATAGATGAAAATACCAAGTTAGTTAAACGCATCAAGTGTGCTAGAGTTTTAGTTGAGGTGGAGATAAGAACTGAACTTCCTAAAAGTGTTAAGGAAATTGATAAGCATGGCAATGTATACATTCAAGAAGTAGAATATGAATTTGTGCCTCTTAGATGTGTAGAGTGTAAGTGTTTTGGTTATATCAATCAGTAGTGCAATAATAGTCAAACTAAACCAAAGCAAGTGTGGGTAGAAAAACCAAAAACTACCACATGTACAGCTACTTCTAGTAATACTGCTAATGTTAGCCCTCCAAAAAATGATGTAGCAATAAAAATTGATATACAAAATGCCGCAATTACTAGTTTAGAACCACCCTATACAAAACTATTATCAGTGAGGAGGACTCTGGAGCAGAGATTGAAGTAACCCATCCATCTCAGAATCGAAGTGTTGATAGTCCAAGCCAAAAGCCTGATCAGCAGCCACTGTTTGGAAAGGAAACTAATCATTTCCCTGATAAGAGTCTGGAGGAGGTGGAAGAGGAGCTACCTGCTACAATGAAGGATATACATAAAATGGATATTCAGATAGAATCTTCTGATGAAGAGGATAGAGACATTGATATTAGCAAGTACACAAAAACAAATGAAGAGTATGAAAAGCATTTTGTTAATAAGAAAGCAAGAGAAGCTGGTAAGGCAACTAAGATAGTTTCTGCTCTTATTACTAGGAGCAAAGCTCCTAAAACTTAATGTCTATCATATGTTGGAATGTTATGGGTCTAAATAGTGACACTAGACAATTAGACCTCTACAATATTAGAGCTAAGTTTAAGCCTACCATGTTAGCTATCCTTGAAAATAATTTTTTAGAAGATAATATAGAAATGTTTAAGTGCTAAATGTGTATTCAATGGGAAATCACTCGTAATAGCTCCAGATTGGCAAAAGGTAGAATCATGATACTCTAGGACATTAATGTTTGGTCAGCTACAATTAACAAATCTGATGAGCAACAAATAACAATCCGAATGGTTTACGTTGGGGGCCTCGACTTAATTATATCTTTTATTTATGCAAGCAATTTGACTTCTGAGAGAAATAAATTATGGCAACTGATTGTTAATTATAAATTTATTCACAGCCCATGATTAGTTACAGGTGATTTTAATGCGGTTTTAAAAATTAATGAGAAAAGGGGGTCTTACATTGAGAGTCTGCAAAGTTGTTGACATTACAACAAAATGGGGCTTTCATAGCGTTTAGAAAACGCTAGCATAACCTACCATAGCATTTCAGAGAACGTCGTGGAACGACATGCTATGTTAGACCTTCAGCTTTAAATAGTAGAAACAAAAACGCTATGAAAGATAAATTTTCTATAGCGTTTTGCCTTTGCTATTAAACAAAAACGCGATAGGAGATATTATCCAATGGTTACTTCTTGTAGCGTTTGTTCTGCATATTTCTATATTGTTTCTTTTCATGTTTTATAACGTTTGTTGTGATATTCCTATAGCCTGTGTCAGCATATTTGTATAGCGTTTATTTAGTTATATTATTATAGCGTTTTATATGCATATTTCTTATATATCACACGGTCAATTTCCATAGCATTTTTTAATCAACAGTGTTTATGAAACGCTATTACATGTAATATTAATTTGTAGATTTTATTTGTCATCGTTTAAGCTTTTTCATATATATAATATCCATTTGCTCATTTCTTATCTGCATATAAATATAACATATTTTTACAAATAACAAATATGTAACTTAGAGCATAATATTTCATGCATATCATTCAAACAACTTTTTACATATCCAAACTTAGTACTCCATACATATCATTCAAACAACTTTTCACATATCCAAACTCAGTATTTCATACATATCATTTTATCAACTTTTCCGTGTCCATGTATAATATGGCATACATATTTGCATCAACAAGTTACTTACAAAACAATCAAACGTTGATTTAATCTTGCTTAGCTTTTGATATTTTCGCCCTAACATCAGCAATATTGGTCATGTTAATGTCAAATAAACAGTCAAAGTGTCAGTAATTGTTATGTCATATATTCACAAAGTAAAAGGTCCCAAAGGAACAATTTATTACATATCATAGTTGATGCTTTTACTTTGGAATTTATTACATACCATAAAACTAGCAAAACACATGACACGGAAGGCATTTGCTGCCAGGTCAAAACCTTTTGGCAGCATGGGTCAATGGTATTACACTCATTACATAAAAAAGTAAAATAAAATAAAAGGATAAGAAACTATATTTGAGTGTGAGGTGAAAGTCACGGAACATAGTGATTTGCACAATCTCTTATATGGTTTATAGATAAGTTTCCTACCTAATTAACTACAAGCCAGTACATGTAATATAATTTGCAACCGATTTAGAATCACAAATGATGTAATATAATTAGCAGCAGGCTACTGAAACTTAGGCTTAATTGCTTAAATTTTGTAGATTAAATTCATATCAAAATCCATAGGTTTCGTGTGTGTGTATTTGTGTCTGTGTATGTATATGTGTGTTCTCTTATAAATTTATTAAAGATCAATAACTAAATATTGTTACTAAATAGTTTAGTTTTAAGTTAAATAATCTATAATTATTATTAAACAAAACTTTACTTGAATTAAATTTACAATGTTCAGAACATTCTTTTATCCATACTTAAGACTTTTAAGTTTGCAAATTAATTCATAATAGAGGCTAGGCTTAGACAAAACAAAAATAGGACACGCCTGTTTTAATAAATGAAATAATATGCAATAAAAAGGAAAAATGACTTACGTGAGTATACAAGTACATATTCACGAAATATAAAGAGCTCACGAAAACAAGGCTTCAGGTTGTCCATGCATGAAATAATATACTACATAAACTAACGCACCAACATAACAGGAAATATATACAAATTTTTTGTTAATTTGTATGATGAGAGATTACTGAAAGTTCGGCAATAAAATACTGAATGTTAAGAATGTATTCTTTACCTATAAACTAGGTATACATTATTCTAATGTAAACTGCAAACCAACACGTGTCTCTCATTTCTTAATGGTAAAGGAAACGCTTAATGAAATATTTAAATATTTTTGTCATTTCAGTAACTAAAAAAACACAGGTAGATATGTTGTTTGATATTTTCCATGAAAGTTCACTTTTGATTCACACGGCAGTACGCAAGTATCATTGCACTATGATGGCAGCTAATCTATATCTGCAACTTCAGTTTATCTTAAATGTGGTTTAAATGTGGACTAAATACATAACTGCACATAACTGCACATACATGTACTTGCCAAACAGAGCTAAAAAAATGAAACTCAGGCTAATCACGAAATGAAAAGGCAAGGAGGAACACGAAAACTGATAACCCAATTATATGCAAACCCCACACATTATCACTCAGCTACCACATCCCAAAACACACACGGACCTCATACTGAAGCACATTCACACGCTCCCTAAAACACACACTACACATGCACATATATACCCACACACTAAAGCACCCATACAAACATAAATACTGTCTCATGCCCATTGATCACTAGCTAATTCACTCACGCATGAACGCAATTACCCTCCAACCTACTTACGTTCAATACACAGCAATATAATGTCCTAGACCGGAGAACATGCTATCCAAAAGTTCCACTACCTAAATGAGTTTATACATCTCACTATGGTACCAGTTACTTACAATATATTAATAGCTTAACTTACACCACACACATATATAATTATATACACAGGTTCTGGTTTCATTCTCATGCAAAACTCACTACAAATGCGAGAACGCTCACAGAGTAAATACACACAACCACACATATACACACGCAAGGTACTCACACATACACTGTCACAGCCTACACTCGAACACCCAAGCACAAATGCAATGTACCCAGCACACAGAAACGCACTCAGAAAACACACACACGCTCACTAACTCTACTTGATTCACTTTTGTGATACAATTAGATTATATGAAAACAATCCAAGCACACAAAAATGCATCAGAATTACTTGAATTAAACATAGGTTTTGTAAGGTTAACTCACCTAATACTTGGTCACTTCCTTCTCCTGCTCTATTACGCAACACGCACGCAAATCCCAATTCAAAACCACATGAGCAACAACCCAATAGTCCAATTGCTTTAGGTGTAAATAGGTGTTGTAGCTTATATGTTTATATTTGATAATTTACGACAATTTCTATAATTTATTCTTAATTTTGAAAGTGGAGAATTATACTTAATTTCTAAAAATTATCTTTACATAATTAATCAAAATACATATATGACACCTTTTCACGGCAGCTACACATTGGTCGGGAGAGAGTAAGTTATACAGGCAATATTCAGAATTTTATTTTAGCTAAATGGCCAGCAGACTAGAATAGTAAGCCTTACCTTAATTTAACATCTTCTTGAACTCCCTAAACAAATAAAATCTTCTCGAGCTAGATTCAAAATTTGGTATATGAATTACATGCTTACTGGCTAAAATTAATGTATTAGTCATTAAAACATCAACTAATTTTGTTGAATGCAGTTAAAACTTTTTAACTAATTTTGCTGAATGCAATTAAAACTTTATCTATTGTTATTGAGTGCATTTATAATTAAAGAATTTCAAATAATTGATCAAAATTCATTTAAGATAATTTAAAGTTAATAAGTATTGAGGTAAAGTTATTACTTCATCGCTCTTATGCAAGTAAAGTTATTACTTCATCGCTTTAATGAATATAATAATATAAATTCATTACTCTAATGCAGTTAACATTGTTGCACCATGACTATAAAGCATTATAAACATATTACTTGATTTTAATGCAGATGAATGATAACTATATCACTTTAGCGCAGTTAAATATGCTTTATAAAAAGAATAAGATCTTCAATATTACTATATACTTTACTGCAAATTAACTTTAACTTTACTATTGTTTATGATTTTTGTTAGTTTTGCTATATACTTTTTCTAGACTAAATAAAATATTAAGTATAAATGATAAAAGATCCTATTCGCATTTTGCCTAGCCCTTGAATACTGTAGACCTATTTGCAAACATATTAGATACATCTTATGCAGTGTAAAGCTAAAACAGTAATCTGATTTCTATAAATTACTACACTTTTACATCTATCTTTTGGCTATTGATTCAAGGTAAAACAAACTGGCGCCAATTAAGTCACCTTTCGGTGTCTTTTTTTTGGCAAAACCAGTGGGGTTAACTGGCCCCTACCAGTTTTATTGCAACACAATAAAAGAGAACAAAATGAAAAGGTACAGATGACAAAACATGAAAAAAGAAACAATTGAAAAAACAACAACCAATCAAGCCCAACCAAGAATCAACTCTTCAGGAAAATTGCTGTTGCAATTCTTCAATTGCCAGAAAGTGGCAAACTTAATTTCTTTCCAAAGCACTTCTAATATCTTTCTTTGATTTTCAAAGACTATGGCATTCCTTTCTCTCCATATAACAGTCAAGTATATTTTCAAGCAAACAGCTACTAGCACTACCAAAAAATCTTTCTTTGATTTTCAAAGACTATGGCATTCCTTTCGGTGTCTTGTTTATATGTGTGTGTGTATAAACAAGCATTTAACTTATAAAATCAATGGTTATTAATAGGAGTAATAAGGACTCATTTTGCTTTTCTGCATATTATTCAATAAAATGAACCCAAATTTAAAAGAGACTTTGTACTATAAGAAATGTGAGTGAGACTATAGTGTTAAAAATAGTTCTATAGTTTTCCCTAATTGTAAAAATACACTTAATATGACATTAATGACATCTATGATTATATTTAATATGTCATGCACATCACAATACTTTTACAGTTTTATTGTTCTTGATGGTTCATTCATGTTCAATTGACAGAGGTGGATTGCAACAGAGGTGGATTGCAAAAGCAGAATACGATGAATCAAGTCCATCGATTGTGCACAGGAAATGCTTCAATATTTTCAAAAAATTAATCCGTTTTTATTAGCTATTTGTTACAGCAAAATCATAATATTTGGCCCGTTTGTTGTAATTTTTTTTCTTATTATTTATTCTTTTTGTTTACAAAATTGTAGATGAGCCTGTAATGCACCAACTTGGGTTTATTGATTTTATGTTCAATTTTGATTTAAATCGCAATGTATTATTGGACACTTGATACTGGAAGTCTAGATTTATATAACCTACTAAAATGTACCAAAATGTCTTACGGTTAGATTAAGCTTTCTTGTATGGTAGCATACCAAACGGAGATGCATGATCTTTTATCGATTGATGACTTGTAAAGTTAATAGTTTATTTTCTTAAAGTGTTAGTGGGTATTATCTAATTCCTTATCATGAAGGCATAACTCAATGCATGTCACATACACGTATGAAAATTGCAAAAGATTAAAATGCCTTTCGGAAATAGTATTACACTATTATTACTTCTTGTGCACCAACCCTATACATCTCCGTCTATATCAATAAACAGTGAAATAAACACTGTAAAAAATACTTCAGAAATACTCTTGAGGTTAATTATTCATTAAAATTTAATACGTGTACATTCAAAAATATTATTAAATTTAGCTACTATCCAACATTTGTTTCTTTTCATCTAAGATTGAATTCATAACATATAAGATTAAAACATATATAAATCACACTTGGATAAAAATAAATTACCTCCATACATGTTCTTTTGGTGACAACTCTATCATATTATAAGCAATACAGGTTTGCTTCAACCATAAAATGAGAATCAATTTTCATTTATTTGACTCTTCTCCTCTCTACCTAAAGGCCCGCACTCTCAGTTTAACATATACATTAAAACATACCTAAAAATGGCAACACGCTAGAAATAGAACAACAAGCTAACCCCACAACAATGTCAATGAACAGCGGAGATAAGGAAGTAAACACATGGCTAAACAACGTGTACTCAAGAAGCACACTCATAATGATAACGACCATCATAAATAATCATCTCATTCCAACTTACTGTGTACCCACCAGGTGGATTTTGGCAGGACATCACAGAGCATTAACAACCCATCACAAAGCCAAAAAAACTGAAACTATTATACAAGATATATAGTTTAGGCACAGAGCTAAATAATATGCAATTGTTGTTTATGGATTTGGGTTATATTAATAACATAAAGACAAAATTGAAATTACCAAATAACTCCTGGAATTTGGTGGACGAGGTCGTTGATGCTGGAGTGAATCAATGCGGTCATTGCGGGTGGAGAGAATCGATAAGGTAGATGCTGGTGGAGTGAACTGATGTGGTCGATGTCATTGCTGGCTGAAGAAGTGAATCAATGTGGAATCGACGATAGTTGTTGGTAGAGGGAATAGATGTGATGCGGTGATGGCTGCTGAAGTGAATCGATGTGGTGATAGCTGCTAGAGCGAATAGATGCGATGTGGTGATGGGAATGAAGCTGTCGTGAATTTAGGTTAAAGTTTTGTTCGATAGTGAAAGGGAAGAGGAAAGAGAAGAGGGAGGGAGTTTTAACTTTCCGCGGCCTTTTTTTTCACTAAGTTAAGATGCTACGTTCATTTGAGTTCCCGCGTTTGTAAAAGTGGAAGGTTAAAATATAGTGGAGTGTTTTTCTTATAGCTCAATTTGCAGTTATATTTTTTACTCAAATCATTTTTGTATAGCACTTTATTTACAACGCTATGATATAATGCTATATAAATCATGTTTTCTTGTAGTGTGAGTTCAATAACTGTGTATTGGCTAGTGGGTTGATTGAGGCATTCCATACAGACCAGAAATTTACATAGATAAGTGGTGAAGCGAAGAAAATATCATGACTAGATAAAGCTTTGGGTAATGCTGAATTATTCAATCAAATTCCTAATATCAAAATCAGGGTTCTACATAGTTCAACTAGTGATCACTACCCTTTACCAGTTCAATTTAATGAAGAAATTAATACTCAAAAAGGTAAACCATTCAGGTATGCCAATCAATGACATCTTATTGAAGGCTACGATGGTGTTGTTGATTTAACTCTATCCAAATTCTGGAAGGTAAGTTCAGGTACTAGTTTGTAATGCTTGTCAAAGGAATGAAGAATAGACTTAAAGACTACAACAAGAAGAGGCCCTAAAGAAGGAGTGGAAATATAAAAAATTCAAAACTAACTGGAAGTCATTCAAATTCAGCTAGATGATGATCCACAAAATGAAAGACTATACTCGGAATTCAATGCTCTACAAAGGCGGCTGAAAGAAGAAATCAACAAATAAGCAATTGAACTAAGACAAAAGGCTAAAGAGAAGTGGCTTACTGAGGAAGATGAATGCACTAAAAAAATTTATACTAAAATATCTCAAAAAAAGAATCATAACAATTTGAATAATTTTTTAAATGAACAGGAATTTGCTGTGGAGAATGTCCAGAAGCTTGAGGCTAAAGCTATTACTTATTTCACTGAAGTATATAATGGAGAATATGAGCAACATTTACCTGAAGTTCAGTGTAGATGAAGCATCTCCTTGGATGGAGATGAAATGTTGACAGCTGGAATTACTGAAAGGGAACTGAAGAAGGCCACTTTCTCTATCCACAATGACTCCAGTCCGGGTCCTGATGCAATGGGGGCGGGATTCTTTAAAATGCACTGGATATACCTAAAAGACATTATGCTTAAAGCTTATCAAGAAGCCTTAGATTCTGGTGAGTTCATTCAGGAAATTAATCACACTTTTATCTCTCTAATTCCTAAAGTGAACAAACCAGAAAGAATTGAAGAATATAGGTCTATTGCTTGTTGTAATGTCACATACAAAATACTTAGCAAAATCATATGTATGAGACTAAATAAGGTTTTTCCTGATCTAATATCTCAAAGTCAGTGCTTTTATAAAAGGCAAGCTTATTTTAGAAAATTCGTTAATGGCTTATGAACCGGTGAGAGATATCAATAAAAAAAAGTGGCAGATAAGGTGTGCATGAAAGTTGATTTGGATATAGCTTATGACAAAGTTAATAGGCAGTTCATTCTACATATGATTGATTCTATGGGGATTCCAGGGAAACTCCTAAAATTAATAGCTCATTGCTTACACACTCTTACTTTCTCCGTTCTCATAAAAGGGGTGCCGAGAGGTTATATTCACACTAATAGAGGCATCAGAAAGGGTGGCCCTCTATCTCCTTATTTGTTTACTGTGGTTATAGAATGGTTTTCTTTAAAAATGGAGATTGCATGCTATCAACAACTTATAAGTCCTATTTACAACATACAGCTTGCTGTAACACACCTTATTTATGTTGATGATCTGTTAGTAGTGTTTAAAGAAAACATGGATGAAATTGCTAAAATCAAAGATATCTTCGACCAAATGGAAGTGTATGCTGGTTTGAAGGTTAACGAGCTTAAAATTAAATGCTACTTGAATAAATTTTGCAAGCACAGATCTGATATCATTGAGAGAATGGGTGTTATGGAGGCGTCCCCGCCAGTCAAGTATCTTGGTGTTAAAAAGCTCGTGCCCTTCTTTATCTCTAAAGACGGGATGTCCTAACCATCCAACAGCTATTCCATCCCCGTTATCCATTGAGCCTGCTCTAAATAATCTCCCTTTTGCCAGATTATTACCAATGTAATCATAAAACGCTAATTTTTCAGAAATTTTTGACCAAGCTTCCGATAAACTTAGATTTTCAGCTAGTCCAGAATGTAGGAAGTTAGTTGATAGTATTAGAGATAAATTGCAAGGGTGAAGATCGAAACTGCTGTCTTTTGTAGGGAGAGTAGAATTAGCCCATTCCGTTATCACTGCTAAAGTAAGATTCTGATTGCAAACCTTTCAAATACTAGATTGTTCCATAGCAAAGATCAATGCAGTTTGTGCTAATTTTATTTAGAGAGGTGGATTGCATTAGGTGAGCTATAAACAGCGTCCAAACCGAAAAGAAAGGATGGTGTTGGATTAAAGAACCTTTTTGAACTCAAAAAAAGCTTATAGACTCAAACTAGCCTGGGATATTCTTGATTTTAACAACCTTTGGGCCAAGTGGATGAGAGCTAAGTATCTTAAGGACAATATCTGGACTATTAAGTTTGTTAACAATGCATCAACGACTTGGAAAAGTATTTTAAAACAAAGGGAGCAGCTTAAAAAACTGATTGAAAGACAAATAGAATGGTGAAAATACAGATCTTTGGAAAGCCACATGGCTTAATAGCAAGGGTTTAATATACAGACTTGGATGGGACAGTTTTTCTGCCAATGGTACTCCAACATGCAAGGTGGCTAGTATTATCAATGACAATGAGTGAGAGACTTCCAGGAAAATTGTTACAAGGAATTTCAAGCAAGAAATCGAAGGCATTCCTCTATACTTAGGGAGAACCAATGACATTTAGGCATGGAGGAGCAACAGTAATGGGCAACTTAATCTACATGATGCTTGGGAAGACTCAAGAGACCAACACCCTACTGTTTAGTGGCACAACATTATTTGGAGTCGGTCTAATAACCCCAAAATGGCCCATGCAACCTAGAAAGCTTTGATTTTCCATCTGCCTACTAAGGATAGGCTTAAAAGCTAGGGTCTATTAGAAGATGCGACACGTAAATTATGCAAACCGGAAATGGAAACACACAATCATGTATTCATTGAATGCAAATATAGCAAAAGAGTTTGGACAATTCAGAAACTAAAGTTTTTGCAATTAGGTGAAGTTAAAAATTTGCAGGAAGAAGCTATTTACCTGAACAATCCGAGTGATATCTCTGACCTGACGAAGGAAATTGGTAATATTTGCCTGACAGCTACCATCTGGCACATCTGGCTAGAAAGGAATGACCGGACTTTTAACAACAAAAGAATAGATGAATTAGCTTTATCTAATTTAATGGCTTAGGACATAATAGTGATAATTGGAAGAATTTCAAAGAAGAAGCTCGCTAGCTTGACGGTACGAGAACGACTAGTATTAGAGAACTGGAGCTGGAATGCTAAGCACGGAGGAAATCGAAGAGTGAGCTGGGAGCCGCCATAAATCTCAACTTTCACTACAAGAAAACTCGTTATTAGCTGCATTAATTGGTAGCGTTTAAAGCCAAGTGCAACCACTTCTTATTTAGAAGAACAAAAATAAATAAATCAACGCCACTAATTGTTGGTGCCGATAATTTGGTAAATTTTTGATGAAACCTTTATTTGGCCGCTCGTCTTTCTTTCTTCCACTTACATATTTGTATTAGAAAAACCTAAATAAAAATAGATAAATTGTCAGCCACCACCCCTTATCTCTTCCTCGTCTCCTCATTTACCTACTTCTCCACTCTGACCTTGTCTCCCAACCTTTCCCTCTTGTCCAACCCACCTCTATCTCATCTGCTCCTTTAATCGTTGGCTTCCCTTTCAAATTTGCAAACCATAGATCTGCCTTACTGCATCAACCATCACATCACGGTCTACTACTTACGTCGTTGCTTTCAAGTCGCCCTCTCTTAATCTAAGCCTAAGGCCATCTAATAGGACAACCGACAGTGGCTTGTTGCATCTGTGATTTTAGCTTTAGACAGCTTCTCAGATTCTGAAATTGAAATATGTGAGTGAGTTTGAAATTTTCAATTATGATAAAGATTTTTTAAATATGAGGCAGTAGTGTATCAATGTTTCTTGCTTGTGTTGTTCCCATGTTTAACTAAAGTTTATACCTTTCTTATTGCTTAATGTGATGATGCCATTAAATGATTTTTCATGTAGTGCTGTTACAATAAACCAGTTCATCTTAAAACTCATATACAATGTAATTTTAATTAGAAGAAAAGCCAAGCACCCTATAAATTATGATGATGTTTTAAGGATACGTTTTCAATATTATAAGTTGTATAATTGGCTTTCAAGATCAGGCTTTAAGGATGAATTGTAGCATATATAATTTTCTGAGTTCTGAGTTGTAACGGTGATTTTTCAAGATCAAGCTTTAAAGATAAGTAAAAGATTGCTTTTTTTACTGACTACATACTAGTGAAGGGTGTTAAAATAAACCTACTATCGATATGCTTGTCTGAGGCCAGTCTCCGCTTCCTAAGTCGCAGGTCATCCTACAACTTTTGTGCAAACCCCGATCTCTTCTCCAATTAGTTAATGGAATAGAAATTTTTTTCCTGGTATATCTCCTGATATATCTAAAATATTGTGTGTATCCATCATGGATATATATATATATATATAAAGATAGAGATGGTGGTGTTACATTATGTTTTAATTGAAGTTGTTGAGTACCTTGTACCTGCTTTCAGTATAGTGGAGGGAGGTACACTGTTTATATTTTGATTTTATTCAATAACTTAGTTTTTTCAGTTTATAGGCCTAACTATATGAATCTGTATTATAATGGTAGTACAAGTGTTATAACATAGATATTGAGTCGAGATTCACCTTTGGCAACTGTGCAGGTATTTTTACTCAGATATAAACATTTACTAGCATGTAGATTATTTCAGTTTTAGGTTGAACATTTTAGGGAATAGACAAAAGTATGTCATCTACTACAACGATGTGTATATTCCTACTAAACATCTCAATACAAGGATTCAAATTTGAGGGATGTCAGACCCGGAACTAATCAATCTTAGATCTGAATGTGGGCTACAGTTTTGATGGTTGGTATTTCTTACGTTGAAGATGAACCTTGGTTTAAGGCCTACCAAGAAGAAGGTTGTGCAAAAGTTGGAAGGTACTACTACACCCATTATCTATTAAATAATGTTATAAATTTTGTGTTGCTAAGTTTAGCTGACTCCCTACATTCAGACATGATATATGATCTCTATGGTTTATATTTGCATATGCTACTTAATAATTGTGGAATCTGAATGTCATGTTTATGTTATCTTTGTTGTCATAGAGAACTGTATTCTGTGAGTGCTTTTTTGTATTAAAAAAATGAATTCAAATTCAGGCGACTTTGTAATAGTTCGAGATTCATTTCATATAACCTTGACTGTTTTTTTTCATGCAATTTTCATAAGGTATTTAAGAATCATAAGTTGTTTGTTGAACACTAAAAATATGATATGTGCAAAGTTAAAAAAGAAAGAAATTTATCTTGACAGTGCCTCTAAATATTTGACCCTTTCCAGATATAAGATTGTTGCATTGAAATCATACATCAACCCGTTTGTGGCTTCCTATCATACCATTGCTACCTGACCCTTCTTCACTAGTGGTGTTTATAACATGTCTATGATTGAACTCACTACATGATGCAGATGCATACTGATGAAACCAAACACATGCACACTAATTCACAAGAATCAATAGCAGTAACACTTTTTTTATATAAAATGCGAGCTTAGTTGCTAATTCATACGAGCATTTTATGATTGTATGTATTTGTTATAGGAACCAGACAATGTAGCCTCCAAGAAGGGGATACTATGTCAGTATTTAGTACTTTGGAAAGACTACTGTTTATTTATCTTTATTTTGCATAATATTTGCGTATTAGTTAGAAATTTCTATACCTTTTCTCTTTCTTCACTTTCAGCTCACATGGATAAGCTAGTAACTTTGTAATAACATCATCTCCTTGCTTTGTTTACAAGAGAGGAGTTTGTGATTATATAAAAGCTTGTTGAATGTAAATGTAGATTAGGAGCACAATTGAAATAATAATAATAATTTTGTTTTATGAGAGCTTGGTGAAAACCATTGAATTAAGAATTTCTGATAATAAAGAATATGTTGGTATACTGATATTATTTATTATGTTCAATTAGAAGACTTTTTTTTATCAAGGTTGTATCTATTTCTGATTTGTTGTACTTGTTACACAGTTCGAAGACTGCACATTTGAATGGTTGTACTAGCCTCAAGCACATAATATGGTAATACACCGATGGTGAGTTATCTCAATTGTCTTTTAAACTCCTTTACTTTTTGATAGCTATCTGAACATTTACTTTCTTGCATGTAAGTAAAGGTTTTTTTGTCCTCTGGGTAGGGAAGATGAAGTATTAATTTAGACAATGACTCCACAAGAATTTATTTGTTAAATGAGTTTAAGCTTACCCAATTGACATCAAACTGAGCATAAGACATTGGTTGTCATTGACTTCTTAAATTCGTTTGATTAAGAGAGGTTTTAATGTACTGGTTTTGAGTGGTTGGTCAGTGCATTGGAACAGTAAGTTATGGTATAAAATAAATCTCATCTTTGATTATTATTTTTGGTTAGTGAGTAGATTTTTTTTTAGAAGTCTGTCAACAAACACGAGTTAAACTTAGATCTTAATTTGGATATGGCTTTATTTGGTTAGATTAATAGAGGTAGTCCATCTTCCAAACTAAATATAGAACTTTATTGGTTAGATTCATCTGAGACATCTTGGCTACTAGATTCATGAGACAACGCATTTGTGATTTAATTCATTAATGTTGCTTTGTTTATATCAGCCTTTTCTTTCTACATCAGAACTTTATCATGCTTGGTGAATTCACTCTATCAACATCGTTCAAACATGAACTTTTTTATAGAGTTGATAGTCTATATTTGTATGATTAAAAATGCCCAATGCTTCAACTATAATTAGTGGATATCGATTTCTGAAATAGTTTATACCAGTTAGGCATATTGATGAAATTTGAATATAAACACTACAACATATAGTTCTGAAATTTGTTTTTTTAGTGTTTTCGATCATAGATGTTTACCCATACCCATTTTAGCTGTTAATGAAACAAAGAAAAATGACACATATAAGCATAAATTATCCTTGTCAATTAAGGGCTCCACCATGTTTAATTTCATGTGTTATGCATCATGTATTTTTTAATAAAAGTATGATTTCATTCTTGATATTCAGAAGCAGCCTTGGTCCATTGTTTTTTTCTTTTTCTTTTTCTTTTGCTCAAATATTTATGAGTTATATAGTTTTACAAACTGTGGAGAGACAAGTAATACATGCAATAGTAACTATTTTGTACGTCTTAAGCTGCAGATCATTTTGATAAGGTTTGTAGGCTTTTAGCTTAATTACTTAAACCACTGTGAAACCTGTCAGTGAGATGACATTTCAATTTTTTTAAGGAGCTTGCCTATGTGTTCACATCTATTGGTTGTCAAAATTAAGATCTAAGTTTAACAGGCAGTTGTAATGGTTTATCCATGCTTTGCTAGCTGAAAGAGCTTTATTGTTTCCTTTCTATTAGTGAAAAGGTCTACACTTTCTGATAGTTAGTTTTTTCTAGTATAATTGCTTTGTTAGCTGAAAGAGCTTTATATGGACAATTGCTGCTATTTTTTATTATTAGATTTCTGTGTAAAGTTGCCGTGCCCATTGGATACGTACTTTTATTTTTATTATTGCCGTATGTACTTTATTTCGGCATGCACATGATCTATACATGTGCTTCGTAGAATAATGTCTTGCTATTTTTATGTTTGAGACATTCATTCACTTGGTACCTAGTTGATATTGCTTACTGTTAAAATATATGTCATATAAGCATGATTAACTGTTTCAAAAAATTTGAATGTAAGGGATAAATGCTATTTTTGGTACGGTTGTTTAAAATGCTTAGCTCAGAATCTAGAGGCATCAAAAAAAGACCAGATTTAGAAAGAAGGAATTGTTATTCTTCAGTATATACATTGCCAATATTTGATTAATAAGTTATGTAAGCTCATAGCCGTAAATTTGTTCATACAAGTAAATGGTGAAGGATATAAACCTTAGTTGACTTCTTAAAGTAATGGCTGGGTTCTGTTCCAAAGGTATGCATGTGAATTATATTGATATGGAATGTGAGAAATATGAGTTTATTTTTCTTGCGTGTCTTGATATGTGACCAACTAATATGATGGATAATGCAAAATAGTATAAAGTAATCGACCATGTTATTAAATTTTAGTCGGCTAAACACAATAAATTTCATTTGTTGTGCCATATATGGCACACTTCTCATAATTTTACACTTACAACGTACATTTTTTTCTTTTCTATAAAAGTACATTTTTATGAAATTTAAATAACCTTGGTTCCTATCTATTAGGTAGTTCATAGTCTTTAGGTTATACTTAAATAATAGGACTGTCAAAGATGCAAGAAAGTGTGCAAGGATGAATCCACACCGAGTTGCCGTTATTGCAAAGCTAATTGATTCGTGGAAAAATTAAAAGTGCTGCAAAATGGATTGAACTTGATAAAGTGGTGCTGATGCACCTGGGAAACAATTTGTATGGTTATTGATGCTAGAAAAGTGTTGTAAATTATATTTTGGTAGATATGTAATACATAAATGGAATGTTATTTACAAAAAAATTACACAGAGCTAGAGGTGCATTTGTTAAAGACTTTTAAATACACAACATTTAACATTGCAAGAATAAATTTTGTCGTTGATAACATTGCTGAACCGAAGACATATATATACATACTATGTATGTGCATTTCTCTTTCACAACTTACACATGGGTTTTTTAGGTAGGAAAGTTAGAAGATTTTCAGAATAAGTTGATTGGAACTATTTGAATTATCACCTTGTACAAATTTAGATAACCATGCAAGCCATTTTGTTCCACATATATATTTAGGTGAATTAAAGTAAGTTGTTACATACCTTTACCTAAACGATTTTCATAGATAGAAAATATTTGTGTATTTTTCACACCAAAAAGTTTGAAGTTCTTATTATACAAGTAGCGCTAATATTATGATATAAGGGAAAAAGGTACTGAGCTCGACATTATGGCATATAATAGTGAAAGTGATAAATAAATGTCTGGAGTGAACTGAGACTGTTTTGAGGGAAGAACCTCTGTAGCTTTTGCATTGTATTTGAATGAGTGTGTTCTGGTCTTACCTTACCATGTACACAAGTCCCTTTACAAAAATATTCCTGATACTCTGAGTGTATACCTTAAGCAGCATGTTTCTTGCCTGCTTTAAATATATTTTATTGAATTTTGCAGATGAATCTTTGGACTTGCACATAGTTAAGTATGGTCCTTTTTGCAGTGGTTGTACATTTCTAATAGGGTAGCTAAGAACACTAGAAATTATGGTTATACCTTTTTTACTCCAATATTCAAGTTTTAGATCCTCATTGTTGATTATTACTTGTCTACAGGTGGATGAACTTCTCCGAATAAATTATCAGTTGCTTATGGTATTTGCTTAGCTAGTTGTTTATAGTATTTGCTTAGCTAGTCATCTACGTATGGATTTTACGGTAGTTCAGTTATTTATTTCATTTTGTTTCTGGTATTTCGGTTGTATAAACTTCTCTACGTATGGATTTTATGTTAACTTTTGTCTTGAAACTACTGTATTTATGTACTAGTTGTGTGACTATGTACGGTTATGTACTGCTTCTGTATCTATGTATGGTAATGTACTACTTGTGTTTATGGTAGTTCATTTGTTCATGTATTTTTTGTTTATTATTGAACTATTTATTATTACTGTTTAAAATCGCTGCCAAAAAATATGGTGGCAGAAAAAAAATGCAACGAAAAAAAATATTGTTGCGGCGAAATAATATTGTGGCATATAATAAATGCAGCTATAAGGTTTGGGTTTAAGTTGTAACCCAAACATCACTTTTGGTGGCGTTTCAACATGCTACAAAAAAAGATTTACGGTGGCATTTTTTTGCCGCCGCAATAAGGCACATTATAACGGCGTTTATAAAAACGCAACCAAAAATATTGGTTTTTTAGTTGCATGTCGTATGGCGGCGTTCTCTAAAATGCCACCATAAGTTATGGTTGTGTTTTTTGTGCGCCACCAAAAGTACTTTTTGGTGTAGTGAATTTGCTTTGACCTAATTCTAGGATTTTCAGTTTAAAGAGGGAATGTTTACTTTACAGTAAAAGCATGTCTTTGTATTATATTTCCTTTATGTAGATCGACTGTTTGGACTTGGGTCGCAACGCTTGTGAGTAATAAAACCTTAACCCACTTTTTTTAAAAAACTAATTGAATAAAATTTAGTAAATTATTTATAAAATGCTTTTAATTAAATTTCAAAAACCTTAAATGATTTTTCAAAACTTTCCAAACATCTTTCAAAAAAGAAAATAAATAATTATCTATATTTAAAATCTATGGAATAAAATTACTTCACAAATATATCGACCAAACACAATATAAATATACATCGCCTGACCCGAGTCGAACTCCATCGAACTCCGATCATCTATAATATATATAGATCAACATACAAATATATATATATATATATAGTTTAATTCGCAAACGGAAAATTTTCAATTTCTAAATCGACATTTTCATCCAGCACAATCAACCAATATCCAATACAAATTTAATCAACAATCCAAACAAACAACGATCACAATAACCAATTCAACCAATTTATCATCTAACTCATTCAATTAAGTAATTTAAGCAATAATTGGGATACTTGTATGAAGAATGGAATATAGAAATAGTTGTGAGTATAAACTCACCGAATTATTGAGTAAAATTCCTTACTGCCAACAGCTCCTCTGATTGCCAGCAAACTACAACATCGCAAGAGCTTGCAGCCACTGCCAGCACCCATACACGCGTTCGCACCTACACCCACATCATCCACCATGCCTTCAACTACCCCCATTGTCGCTCCAATTTCAACTAACCCGCAGTGATCCACATTGCCGCCTCTATCAAAACAAGAAGCGATACATACTCTCTCTCCATTGCAGCAACCATCGTGCTTCACGCGGCATCTCCACCCATCGTCACAGCCAAGCTCGTTCTTGAGTCCCCACGCCTTCGTTGATCGCTAGCCATTAGCGCCTCCTTGCGCGATATTATTATTTTATAGTTCGAATAAATCGATTTTCTAACCTGGAGAATTTTCAGGAGAGTGGGGATTGGGGTTAGGGTTCTTGATTTTCAAGAAGATAATGTTTTTAGGCTTATATTGGAAGGAAGAGAAAGTAAAGGGTTTGAAAAATTAATGGGCTTAGGCTTTAGTTTGGGCCTTATTAATTTAGTTAATTTTCTTTTCTTTTATCTTAAAGAATCCTTATATTTATTTATAATAAAATTCTACCGAATATAATTTTGGTTAACATCTCATTCTGCAAATTACATTCCGATAATTGGATAATTTTATTCAATTTTGATATATTATTCAAAAGGAATTTATTAGTTTAATTTAATTTATTTAAACAAAATCTTTTATTAAATAAACTTCAAATAAAATGTTTATTTTCAAAATAATAATTATTAAAATCAAATTCAAATAATTTTATTTTAATTAAATTTACGTGTAATACAGCGTAGAAGGCACGGTTGTTACATCAATTGTGCCTTGAGTTACATCCACTCTTATACGTTGGATTTCCTTTCTAAATGTCAAACCATTATAGGAAATCTTTACTACAATATCATAAAAAACTCTTTACAAAAGTGCATTTGGTCATTCTTAACTTTTAAGGATATCAAATAAATTGCACTTTACATAAACTGATCAAATTGACATTTCAGTGATCAAATTCTTAGATCAATCTTGCAGTCTTTAGTCTAGTGTTACATTAAACAAAACAAGATTATTATCATAATCAATCATATTGCATACACGATCTCATATTACAATTTACTTGCTTATTTCAATGAACCAATTTCATCGAGGTTTCATACATTACGAATTGTGACCGTTCACCATACTACATTTTTATGTGATCGCATATGGATAAAATAGCCATATTCTTGTATCGCTTTTAGAGTTCAAAACTCATTGAATACAATACACGGACTTGAGCTAGTAAACTCGTAAATGACCAAGTTATGAATGTATTTAGTGGTTGTATAATTAGGCGCTTGCATGGGTTAACATGCAAAAATTTATTGTTAAGTATATTTTATATTTCTTTGTCAATATTTAATTCAGTTCCTTTGTATATTTGATTGATAAACATTTTATCAAGCATATTTAATACACAAATTTATCATAGTAGATTATTTTAATTATACAAATCAGATGTTCTTATAATATTAGAAAGGTTAAATGTTATCATTTCATTTTTCTAATAAGGCTCTCATAAGCCTTTTATGTTTCTCTATACCCCAAGAAGAAACATAGAAGGCTTTCGACTTCACTAGTGGGTGTTAGGACTCATTTGTCTTGGGATTATGACCTTGAGTTTGCTCAATAATTCATAGCCCCACAAACGATAGATAACTTCTTATCGGTTGTATCATATACAACTCCTAACTCATGGTTTCTTATCCTAATCTCATTTCGACTTTGAGCTTGCTCAAGGAGTCGATAAAAGAAAGAATATCTTCAAAAGATTAGAGAGTTTGTTCAAAATTTTCACATAGTTTTTGATGTGGAGAAGACATATTTGTGAAAATATGTTTGAGAATGAAAATAAAGTATGGAATGAAATGTTAAATGGGTTTTCTGGAAGAATAGACTTATATAAGAGTTGAAAATCATTTGAAATGAATAGGTGGTTGATAGTTATTTTTATTTTGAAATTTGAAAAATTTCATTTCTAGCGGTTATATGTCGGCATATATAATATATGTATGTCGACAAACATACCATAATTTTCAAAACTATCTTATTTGTTATAGCTTTTTTATCATATACTATTATCTTTTATGACTTCTAGAGACTAAATGAACAATATAACACAGTAAGAAACATATTTCATTGATTAGAACTAGAGGGGTTCATGGATTTCATTGGAAATAAGAGAAAAATACATAAGAACAACATAAACTTAAATTGGAAAATGCAAAGTACAAGGCTAGATAACACAAGAAAACTACTAGATAAACTTCAGAAAAATGTGGATGAAGATGATGAAGAGCCACTAAGCTTGCGAATGACATTTCCAAGGAATTTGCCCATTTTATTGGAAATAGAAGTAAACTTTTTACCAAAGGAACACTTAAGCTTCTTTTGGTTTTTAAGAAGCTTCTCTTGATTTCTTAGTATCTCTTTGTTTGTACGGTTGGGTGGTTTTTCAAAACTTTCCAAAGAATAATTTTCTTCCCTCCTCTTCTTCTTCCACTTCCATTTCATCTCCTTCTTCCTCCTCTTTTTGTTGAATTTCTTGTTCTTCTTCCCATGCCAACCTTTGCTCCTTTTCGGGAAGAGTTCCATATGGCTCAAAGAATGGTGGAATGTACATAAGGGAGTTATTTGCTTTATTGAAAAATTTTCGAGGAATGGATTTTTCTCCTCTTAAATCCACACCAAAATATAAGAAAATTCTAGTAAGATACACACCATTGAAAAGTGCGTTCTCGTGCCTAGAAATGTTCTTTTGAACAAAGTCATCTAAAATGACTTGTGTCCAATTTATGTTGTAGCGACCATAAATAGCAAAAGGCGTTTTGAAAACTTTTTGAGTCGGGTTATTATAATTTCTCGTTCTCGGTGTAATACTCTACTGAAGAATGAGACTCATAAGTCTCGATTTAGGTTGAAGATTAGTATGTTTAAATTCAAAATCTTCATCACTTTTGAAAATGTCGTGAAGAACTTCACAATTTTAAATATCAATTTGAAAAGTGGAGATGTTAATTCTACTAGATTTACAATCAAGAATATGACCCAAAAGTTCATAATTTAAAACTATTTAAGTGCCATTAATGCTACTCCAAATTTGACCTTCTTCCCCTTGATAAAACTTTCCGTTTAAACTGGCATAAAACATTTTTACCAAATTAGGGTAGCAAACAAAATCATTTTGGAAAGATTCAACCAAACTAGGAATATTATTTTCAAAACAAAGTTCATGTACACAACAAGAAGCAAAATTATTAAATATAGCAAACCTTCCGGGAGAAACTTTGTCGGAAGAAATATTCCGTATAGACCTCAATTGCATCTTTCTCATTGAAAAGAAAGCTTATAGTTTTCTTAGAGAGCCTAACAAATTTTGGATTTGAACTAAAGAAAGCCATTGATGAATTGTTTGAGGAGATAAGAGAGTTTAATGGATTTTTGAATTTTAAAAAATGAGAGTGAAATGAATGGATGAAGATATAGTAATTAAGTAGTCATGTTCTCTGGTCAAGAGACACCTTTTTAGAATATAAGGGTTGGTGAAAAGGTGGAGGGAAATTCAAATTTTGAATTTGAAATGAAAATTCAAATTTCAGATTTCTAGAGCATATTTCGACATATAGAGAATGGGTATATCGACATATAACCAGTAATTTCCAAAATACGAAGTTGAGCAAATTATTCATATTCGCTTATATATTTCTAATTATCCTATAATTATTACTAATCTATATACTCAGCCAAAAAAACGAAATTTATATATATATATATATATTATTGTCCTTAATTAATATTATATTCCAATTAACCAAAATAAATTTTGAAGATATATTTAATATTTATACTATATTCATCTAATATTATTATTAATCTATAGGTTATTCCTAACAATCAAAGGCAAAAAACGGAATTAAAAATGTAAAACGTAACAGTTTTGCTTCTTTTTGTTGATCAGTATTGACTGGTCTGTTGTTGCACTAAAACACATATTCACATTTTCAGTATCTATTTCATTGCCGCTAGAGGAGGTGTCTAAATCATTCAAAGTTGCTTTATAAGCCCTTTTTCTTTTTCTGGATAAGTCATTTGCCGGTGAGACCTTTGATTTGTTTGGTGCGGGGAGTCTCTCTGAAAATGACTGAGTTCCTCATAGTTAAAGCATCTAATTATAGTTCCAGTTCCATTGGTTTTGTTTCTAGGTTTTCGAAAGTGGTTCATCTTTCTATACTTCAAGAATTTCTGAAATTTCTGGTCATAAAGGCGATTTCCTCATCATTGTCATCGTTTGAATCCTGATCATCAGTTATTGCATTGAAAGCGATGGATTTCTTTTATGTTGCCTTGTTTTCTCTTCTACCCTGCATTTGTGTTTCATAGGACATTAAATTGCCTATTAACTCTTTAGTTTTCAGAGTACCAATATCATTAACCTCTTCAGTTGCAAGTGTATTTTGATCCCTCTCTTAAGAGAGTGAATTTGATTTTTCTGACTTGATCATCTTCAGAAAAGTTTTTCCCTAATGCAACTGATGAATGCACTATATCTTGAAATCTACAATACATGTCAGAAATGGACTCATTTGGATTTATTTTAAATAATTGAAAATGATTAGTTAACATGGACATTTTAGTCTGTTTTACTTTACTAGTGCTCTCATGAGTAACTTAGTGCTCTCCAAATTTCATATGCAGGACTTACAAATAGACACTCTATTGAATTTCTTCTTATCTAGTGAGAAATAAAAATATTCATGGCTCTAGAATTATTTTGTGCAAGTGCCTTTTGGTCAGCAGTCCAAGATGAAAAATCAGTCCGGGGTTCAGTATACTCATTTTGTGTAATATTCCAAATGTCTAGACCACTTGACTGTAAATAAATTTCATTCTACATGACCAATAAGTGTAATTACTGCCATTAAAAAGTGGGAGTCTAACAGTATATTGTCCTTCGACAAAAGTGTTGACAAAATGAACGATGGTGTTATTAATAGAATTACTAACAGTGTTGTTAGCCATTTAAACATTTCAAAAATCAAATTACGAAATTTTTGAAAACCAAATGCTCCGATACCAAATGCTAGTGGTGGAATTATGGATGCTAAGGCTTAACTAAATACTAGAGGGGGTGAATACTATTTTTTAACTTTAATGAATTTCTTTTTGATTCTTTTAATATTATACTTAATTAACATGGAATAAACAATCACACATTTAAACGTAGATAAATATAAATATAGTAAAGCAAAAGTAGAAAATCAAAGAGATCACACCAGGGATTTTATACTGGTTTGGAGTTACCCTACATCCGGTCCCGTATAATTATCTGTATGGATTTCTTTCCAAATCCTATCTTTCAACGGGCAGAAGGCAAACCCAATACAATCTCGATTTCAAGGCTACAAGACACACCCTCCAGAATTTCCGAGCCTAGGTACACTCACTTGGTTTGACTTAGGACACAAGCACACCACTTGGATTTCAAGGACACCAACACACCCAATTGATTTGAATCGGGGCACAATCACACCCAATCAACTATAAAAAGTTTTAATGGTTTTTCCAATGACAATGTTTAACCTTTGGATACAACTGATCTTATAGCCTCTTGGACATCACTTTGATCTTTTATTGAGTGAGAGAGATGATTGAAATCAGAGAGTAAATAGTAGAGATACAATGAAGATTGAATTGATTCTGATTCGAATTTGAGAAAATTTGGGTATATTTTCAATAGAAATTTTGGTAGAGTAAGAAGAGAGAAGATAATAAGAAAGTAGTTGTAAAAAATTCATTTGGAAACCCCTTATATATAGAGAACAAACAGACATATCCATTTGCGAAGAGTTACGATGACTAGACACTTCATTTCAAATTTGAATTTTGAAAACTGCGGCATGTATGTCGACATACAATCTGCCTATATGTCGACCTATCCCGGTATATTTTGAAAACTTGTTTATTTTAAAATGTTTTTGAAAATCTAATGCTTTATAAAATATTTTGATACTTTGAAAATAGTTTAAACATAGTTTATAAACATTTTAAACTTTAGAAAACTTTTATAAAATATTTGTAAATGTATTTTAAATATATATTTTGATTTAAAAATAAATGATAAGAAAAGGAGAAATCAAGATGAAAGATTGCTACCAGAGACTTCAACAATATTCTATGACCCTATACACTACACCATAGTCTTGAAATCTTCATATCTTGATCTTTATACTCATAAGTCTTCATGTCTAGTTCTTGAGTCTTTATATTGTACAGTCTTCAATTCAAAACCTGTATAATATCCTTCACTATATACTATATAACTTGGAAAAATCATATTTTATATGAATGTATATTTGTTACTAAAGTTGTTATCTTCAAAATCAATATATGAGGTACTAACATATGGCAGGTGTTACCTTGGACGCTTCAGAGTTCAGAAGACGAGTTGGAGGCTTCCATTATCTATCTATTTCTTTTTGTATTATTCTGTGTTATCTATGTATATATCAGCATTATAAAGATAGGAAGTTATAACTCTCCAGGATGATAATAATACTTAGGTTTTCTAACTCTGAAATTCCTGTATTTAGCATAGTCCTTTGTACTATTCTTTTGATATTATATATTATCGTTCTGCTATGAGATTCTAATGCTGTGTTCTTTTTTTCTTTTCTGTTTTTTTATTTTACCCTAACTTTCTGTCTTTCCGGCACTTGGGTGTTCGGCACACGAATACCGTGGATGTATTAGTGTTGACATTCGAGGGTCGAAAAGTCAGGTCGTTGCATTCTCTCTTATTTAAACACTTCTAATCCCTCACTTTAGCTCTCTAGTTTTCGCCTCTCCTATTCTCTTTGTTGGAAAAATATACCCCATACCTTTCCTCTATCAACCCAAGTCCCCAAAACACAAATACAAATAAAATTATTGCAGTAGTGTGTAGCTCTTTCAGTTAGGTAGCTTTTTATGAAAAGAACGATTGATAATGGCGACTGCTTTTAAGAAATGGCGAATGCTTATCTAGGTTTTCAAAATTACAAATTCATGATTTCCCTTTCATTTTCAAATTCCACCCCTCATTTCATTGCCTCGTGTTCCACAAATTGGACCTTCTTTTTAGTGTATCGAATTGCGTTTTCTTGAATTGCGATTATTCAGTTAGTATTTTCTGAGCGGCGACTCAACTTATGACCTCCTCTCCAGCTGCATCTCAGATTGGAATTTCTTCCCAGCTTCTTCCCAGTTTCTCAGTTCGTCTTCTCATCTCCGGCAGCTTCATTCCTTATGGATATCAGTGTCGTGTTTCCCCTATCGGGCATGGGCGGGCGAGCTGGGCCTTCCTTTGCGTAGGTTGTTGTTGGCCTGAGGCGGGCGGTTGTTGAAACTTTGCAGGTCGATGGTGGCTCTGCTTCCGTGGAAGTTGGTAGTTTGGCGAATGTTGTTAATGCTGGGGTTGTTAGTTTAGGGCTCTCTAAGATACTGCCTATCTCTTCTTCCATTTCTAAAAGCAATGTTTGTTCCAATAATATCGCAAAAGCTCCTATTCGTGTTGGTGCTTGGTCTTCTCTATTTAAAAATGCCCGGTAATGCAAACTCTTCTTGGCAAGTCGAGGTAGAGAATAGTTGGATGGACGGTCAAGCCGCATCCACCTTAAGCTGCAGTCGTGTCCTCGTGTCGAGGGTGGTGGTTTATGAATATATAGTCAGTCACGCCTACTTTTAGTCAAGCTCCCAAACTGCCCCCTTTGTTCAGGGTAGGAGTCAATGTGTGGATGGTCACGTCACGTCCATTTCTAGTTGAACCCCGTTCTCGCTAAGTTTCGGGAGAGGCATAAGTATTTCAACAAACTTCAAGTAGGAGCTAGGGAGTGGATGGTCGGGTCACATCCACTCCAAGCCTTTCTTTGGTTTCTAAGTCAAGTGCGGAGGTCGATGAGTGGACGGTCAGTCGTGCCTACTTTGTATCGAAGTTTGACCTTGTCGAGCTCTGAGAAAGGCATAGATGTTTTGTCATAATGGAAGCACAGAATAGGAAGTGGGTGGCCGAGTCACACACACTTTTCGTTTCGGGTTCTCACCCCCAATTCATGGGCATATGGTAGTTGATAAGCGATTGAATCACACTTATCTTGATGGTACATCAAAGGTCCGATCATGGTCCATGAAGGTTGGTTGATGCCTAACTCTGGGCACTTGCTCACATGCACCATTTACAAGTAGTTCAATTCAAGTTGGCTGTAGTTAAAAATAAAACTGAAATTGAAATAAATTTTATTGGAAGGTGAAGCAGTGTCGTGTGCTCGCTACTCCACTGTGCCTCAGCCCTTCTTAGTTGGAAGTCGACCATAGGTGGTCTAGTTGATAATCAAAAGTTTTTATTGGTAAGGGTTGAACGTCTCTTGCCCGCCATTCTACGGGGCTTGCACATATTGTTGAAACTTTCCTTTCCTAATCAACTTTCCGATCACATCTCGAAGGTGTCTGCAATCACCGGCATTATGATCGTATGTATCTTGAAATATACAACATTTCTCGGATTTCTTCGGGGTTTCGGTGGACTCTCTTGAGGCTGGTTTCCAGTACTGCTTCGAGTTGTGAGTCTCTAAGTAGATGTTTTCGATTGAATCATTCACATAAGTATATGAGTCGAATTTTGGGATCCTGAGTCGTCTTCTAGAATCTGAGTCCTCATATAAGGCCTCAATGCTACCCTCGCTTTGAATTCCTTCAGCCAACGGGCTAGCATTCTTTTTCCTAACATGCTCTACCTCCTCCTGGCTTAGGTTCTAGTTCACTTTGTAACAGAAACGATCCAAGGTCATAGGAGGCTCTCCAGCTTACAGGTTGCTAAAATCTATCTTGGGGTTGATTCCACTTATCAACGCCATCGGTATGATATTCTCGTTGGGATTGCTTACTTTAGTGAAAATGACATTGAATCTCTATAGAAAGTCCTTAAGTGGCTCGCCAGGCGCTTGGAATAAATTGGTTAATGACATCACATCCTTGGTGTGATTCGCATGCATCCTGAATTACTCGACAAACTTCTGACCCGGTTGATCGGATGAGGAGATGGACCTGGGTGGTAACTACGTAAACTGCATGATCATTATTCCTTCAAGGAATATGGTAAAACATCTGCATTTGATGGCATCCGTCGCTCTAGCAGGATCCATGTGCCACTTGTACTTCACGAGAAGTTGTCGGGGTCTATATTCACAAAATACGCTAGCATGGTTAGCACATTGAATTTCCTCGGATATTCTACATGCAGAACGGCCACGATGAATAGATTTCGACTGGAAGAGATGCTCTAATCATCTCAGTCCAGTCTGTTTTCAAGTTATGGCTGCTTATAATGCTTGTGAATGTTGTATGCACGATTGTCCAATGTTTGATGGTTGAGAATGCCGATCAAATGGCGAATCAGTTAGGATGGGGTCATAGATCGGTAATGATCCCAAAACTTTCACCCAAATGAAGTGCGGTCCATATAAGGCAGCAAGGAAGGCCTCTTGAGGTTGCACACCAAGTTTCAAGTCATTTGGAGCCTGTGTGACTGAGTTATGACCAAACAAGATGGATTGGTATTGAAGGATTGGTGATAATTTACTTGGAGCTCGACCCGAGAAAATTTTCCATTTGTTTGGAGTCAGCCCTTGGTTCGCTTGGAGTCGCTGAATATGAAGTACTGGGTTGGTGACGAATGGTGCTTGGAGACATCGTGGTGTTTTCTTGGATATAATTTTGGTTTTACTCGTGTTTGATCTTGGGCCAGAATTCCTACTTTTGCTTTGGGTCGAATGGGTAATTACCCGAGTTTGACTTTGAGTCGGAACATATAGAGTCTGCTTCGAGTCATATAAGTGATTACTTCTGGTCCGACTTTGCGTCAGCCTTGAAGGGAGTTTTGACAAACGTTTCGACGATTTTGATGGTTTTTGATGACTACCACTTGTGACTCGATGATGGAGGTTCCATAATGGTAAGTGATGACTTTTGATGAAGGATGGTTATACTTTGAGATGGCATAATTAGCGGTGTAGAACGGTCATCACACAATCCGTCGTACCATAGTTGCCAAATCAGGCATTTGGAAGTTGGTCGGTTGAGAGAAATCGTAATCTACCCTAGAAGCCTGATCTAGTAACCGATCCCAGTTCGTGTCATATCACCTTGGTTCTCTAGCCTTTGGGAGTACTGTTTGAGTAGCAGTTTCTTGTCCATTCCTTGGCTACAATTCAACAGCTGTCTCTTAATTCCCCATGCCCTGGTCAGTCACAGGATGTAAGGGAAGTAGATAGAATGCACTGACTTTAAGTTGAGTTCTGAATCCATAATGCGAGGGCACTGCACTGCGGCATGGAAAAGAAATAGAACTTTTTTTATAAATTAACCGATCCCTTCCTTCGTCACTTTGTCGATCCCTTCCTTCTTCACTTTGCCGATTTGATTCCTTATCTACCCTAATCTCCCTTAAAATCAAAGTTGCTGCCTTATACAACCTTGTTTCATATTGGAAGTGATGAAGGGAAGAAGCGGTTCAAGAATGGGATCGGTCATTTTAGAGTATGGAGGGATCAGTCATGATGGAGTATGGAGGGATCAGTCATTTTGGAGTATGGATGGATCAATCATGATGGAGTATGGAGTGATCGGTTATTTTGGAGTATGGAGGGATTGGTCATTTTGGAGTATGGAGGGATCTGTCATGATGGAATACGAAGGAATCGGTCATTTTGGAGTATGGAGGGTCGGTCATGATGGAGTATGGAGGGATCAATCATTTTGGAGTATGGAGGGATAGGTCATAAAGGGATCGGTTCTAGACCCCAAGAAGGAGGGATCGGATACGATCCCTTTTTGAATGCAGACATATCCAACGTTCTAGTGTAGTGGAGATGTAGTGAATAGAGGGTTTGGTCTTGTATGAGATCGGTTGTAGTTGAGTGTGGTGCAGGGTCTGTTGAATAAGGGTTCGGCTGTGGATGAACGCCACATAAGGATCGATTGAATGATGCTGGTGGAGGGATCAGTTCGGTTGACATGTGACAAAATAATAGGATCCCCACAAGGTTGAATTGCCTTAGTGAGTGATCGGACGTGATCCCTCCATCTAGGCATACTTAGCCATTTTTAGCTTTACTAACTTGACTGTGAACTTCAACATACAATCCTATGGACTTGCATATATAAGTGAACCCGATCCCTACCAAATCAATGTGAATACATGAACAACTCCAAACAAGAACACTAGCATCATCATTTCCATCAACAACACAGGAAGTAGACCTGATTGCTCCAACCATGGCTGATAGTCTCCTTATAGATCTCTTTCAAATCTAAGTAGAATAGGAAACTTGTTGGTAGAAAGCTCGATCTATCTCGCGAATATGGGAATCTACAAGTAGATGATGAGATCCAATCAAGATGAGAATTCAATTCTCAGTGAAAGCACCAAAATGTTTGCACCAAAAATCGGCACAAACACCCGATCGATATTTTGTAAAGGAATAAACGAAGAATAAAAAACGTAAACGAAGAGAATATAGTAGTAAAATAATAAGAAACAAACAAATAGCAGAGGCGCAGCAGTTTATAGTGGTTCGGCGTTGTTTGCCTACATCCACTTTGAAGAGATGGCTTTATTAATCACTTTGTAAACTGAGTACAAAAGGGATCGGATGAAAATCCTTAGTTACAAAGGAGTACAAAGCAATAAGCAGCGTAAAAGATCTTGAAAATGAACAATCAGGTTTGTATTTATAGAGGAAGATGGTGAAATATCTCCCCGAAAATTCGATAGAAGGGTCTCCAGACCCATAGGAGCCCACAGGAGGGATCGCATGGCCCAAATCCCAATAAATAGGGATCGAGGTCGATCCCTATTTTGGAGGATTTTGGGGATGCGGTCCCTATGGGAGCTTCTCCATGTTGTATTATTCTTAGCCTCCAAGTTTCATGCCAATTGGATTAGTAGAACTTGAGTTATTGATCAATCTTTATTGCAACATGTGATGTTGGCTGATTTATGCCGATCGCTCTAGAGGGAAGAAGGTCGGTCCCTCTTACTTCTTCATCTTGGGGTGCGATCCCTATGGTGGACTCCTTAGGGTCCCCTCTTTTTGTTCCCAAAGTTTCAAGTGTATTGGACAAAAATTGAGGATATGTACCGATTCCCTAGGAGAAGGGATAGGCACCGATTCCCCGCCTATGGGAGGTACTAATCCATACTTAGAATATTCTGTAGACTCTATCTCTTAGTCTCGGTTGATCGTCGCTTCATATAATTGTCTGCACTTGATTTTCGGACCTCACAATCATCGCACTGGGTTACTGGCCTTGATGACAGTCGAGTCTATCTTTTCCGGTCAGTTCGGATATAGCCGGGTCAAAATGCCGGATAACAATGTCTCTTTAAGAAAAAAGGCTACAGTTGGAATATAGTAAGCAATATTGATAAGAATAATAATGTAAATTTCAATTGTTGAAATTAGTGTAACAGATTTGTCATTCAATGTGCTCAAGTTAATTTGGATTTTACTTACAAAATTATCACCTGGTATGACTTTGTTTTTTTGTATGGTTGAAATAGAAAATTCTAAATAATGAATTAGAATATACTATTTGCATATAACAACCAAAGTGTCTCGAAGTTGATGGGAGCGATATTGAGTTTGTAGGCTTTCGGATATGATCCAAGAATGCATACTAAAGTATTATTCGGTAAGCATCAAAGTGGAACATGTGTTTTGATAGAAATATCAAATAGTTTGATTTTCAGTTAAAATGTAGATAAAGCATGTGCCTACAAGAAAGAACATTAAAAGGTATATAGATATTTCTTAATTATAAGTAAACAACATACTACTGATTGTTAAGATGTACTTATGTTAAAATCGGTACTAGTTTTGCTATTTAATTCTTGATATTGAATTTTTAAATTATATCTTTTATAATTAGTATAAAGGATGTAGGGAATGTCCCAAACAATATGCAAGGACACCTTATCAAAATGTTTAATAAGGAACATGTAGGATGAATTCCTTATGCATTGGCAATATGAATTATCATACATGTTGTATTATCTACAATATCATAATTTGATCATGTATTTGATGCCTGAAGCAAATATTAAATCCAAATTAAGATCATTAAACATAGTCTAGAGTGTTCTGTTAGTCCTTGAGATGATGGTTTTGATGATAACAACCTTAGGACTTCTTATTAGTATTTAGTTTAGATAGTATTAGATTAAGGGGGAGCTATATATAAGTTTAGAATTAGTTTTTGTTGATGACAAAGGGGGAGAAGTATAAAATAGAGTAGTTAGGCTTAGATTAAGGGGGAGTTATTAGTTTTAGGGGGAGTTATAGTGAAGGTGAAGTATATTTTATAAACATAGGTTGTCATCATAAAAAAGGAGGAGATTGTTAGTCCTTGAGATGATGGTTTTGATGACAACAACCTTAGGACTTGTTATAAAATATAAATACTAACGTTATGGTTTAGATATATATGTGTATGCAGAATATAAACATGCAGGTACCAAGAATGAAGACTGTACAGTATATAGATACAAGACTGATGAATTTAAAGATCGAAGATATCAAGATTGAAGACTCATGAGTATCAAGAAATCAAGTTATCAAGAGTTCAAGATTTCAAACAGTACAAGATAATGTAGTTAGTCTAGAATTATGTTAAAACTTCTTGAAAGCACTTACATCTTTATTCGAAATTTATTCATGGAATGGAATCCACTTAGAGCCTGTTAAAAGGATGGAACCCACGACAATATCTAGTGGAACATATAGTGGTCCTATTTTGATATCCACTAATTTTATAAAAATGTTTTTCAAAAATATATCTCTTGTTTTTAAAAATGTTTTCAAAACTTTCTTTTCAAAAAGACATCTCTCTTGTTTGAAATATTTTAGCCTCAAAACTATTTTTACCATTTTTAATATTTTGATTTCAAAATTGTCCTTGTTTTTAAACCATCTCTTGTTTTAAATATTTAGCTTTAAAATATTTATATACTCAGATTTTAAATCACTTTATAGATTAAGATTATACATATTAAAAATTATTTTCTAAACTCTTTTATATGTTTAAACTATATTCAAATATATTTACGAAGTTTAGAAATTGTTTTGACAAATTATAGAAACCAATTTTAATAAGAAAATCAAAACATCAATTTTGCCTTGAGCATGTCGACATACCTCAACCCCCCATGTCTACATGGTGTCCGTTATTTTCAAATTTCAATTTTCAAAAGAAGTGTCTATTCGTTGTATCCTTTCACGAATAGATATGGCTGTTGCTCTACTATAAATACCAGTAAGTTCTAAACGAATTTTTACCAAATTTCATTTTATTTTCTCTCCTCTTCATCTTCCACATTTATTCTAAAGAATCCTAAACTATACTCTGCCAAAATACCAAGTGAATCAAACTTGATTTTCTCTTGTTTGATTCTCTACCACTCTCTCCATAATATCTCAGTGCTATTCAGAGTTATAGAATCTTTTGTAAATCAAATTGTTGAGTAAAAGGTGCAGTTGAGCCTTGGAATCAATTGGGTGTGATTGTAACCCCGAAAATCAATTAGGTGTGATTGTAGCCTGGTTAAATCAAGAGAGTTGCCCTGAACTCAAATACAGGAGGGTGTACCTCGTAGCCTTGAAACCGAGGGTGTAATCTGGGAGATTATTTTGAAAAGAAATTCGTACGATTGTACGGGATTGGATGTAGGGTAACTCTGAACCAGTATAAAATCCTGGTGTGTTCTTTCCTTTACTGCTTTTATTTAGTATTTGCATCTATGTCTGATTCTGTGATTATATCTGTGTTTTTGAATTGCATTTGTTGGTGTTTAAATTGAACAAAATTCAAAAAGATTTAAAAAATACATAAAACACTATTCACCGCCCCCCCTCTAGTGTTATTCCAGCCTTAAGATCCGTAATCCGCATTTCTCGCATGTTCTAGAGTATTTACAAAATATTAGATAATTGCAAAAACAACGAACTTCTTATGAATGAGTGTTCAGACTCTAACTTCATAAGTGCTACCGAGTATAATTTATGTTCAAATCTTAACTAAGAAGTTTTAAGTTAGAAACGGTCCAAACAATGAATTATGGCTGATTCAATGAAAAGGCTAGGTACAACGCCCTGAATAGCATCATAATAAAAGCAATGTATAAATAGAAACGTACAAATTTATAACCGAGCTAGGGTAGTTCCAACTATTGAGAATACTACATTATTGTTATATAATAACAATGTAATGATAAGATCCCACCAGAACTCGAGTAACATACTCCGACTAGTTCCATATGATAAAACTAGTTTATCGACCTTGAAGAGAGCCCATTGACGGAGTAAATAATTAAACAACATAGCAGGTCCATCCAAGAAGGGTTTAACTTAATCAGTTCCCTTCAAATTGATCAAAGGAGATGTGATTGAGATTCCATAATTAGCCCCAAGTGCAAGTGAGAGATTGATAGAGTTAGGGGTGTGCCCTAGGGGCAATTTATCACAATATAATAAACATATCATTTTAAATATTTTTAGGCAAGATGTATCGAGACTGAATATCGATACATCCTTTGAGACAAGAGTACGTAATGCTCTCCAAATATTGGATAATGTACTACTCATGACGGCTGGGGGTACTAAGGGGTTACGTACTAATAGTTATTAGATAACCATGGAACGAGTCACTCGATAGTTTTCCCTTGGTTAATATAACTAAAGTTAAACAGAAAATATTAATGCGACAATATTACACAATTCTCTCGACTTGAGAATACTGTCGAGCTTCAATGTGGAAACTCATCTTTGATTATAGTTGAATCATGGCACGTTGTGCAATGAACGATTATAGTTTGATTAAGCATTAGAAGCGAGACACTATTCAATAGAGAATTCATCTCCTCGATTATATGAGGTTACTATCATGGCCAACTGAAGTCAACTCAAAGTCTCTGGTCAGAGCAGTTTGGTTAATAATAATTGTTATTATTAAACCAAGGGCTTTGTGTTTGGACTATACAACTTGGATGTGAACGATATTAGAATCTGTGACCATTACCACGATTCATAAGTCCTAATATGATATAGTTTTGACGAAGAGAATTGCTGTAAATAATAATCACTACTGGATACCACTTAAAACAAGTAAAATTGGATTTTACTGAAGCTATGTAAGCGATAAATTTGGCCATACTATCACACACTAGCTAAGGTGATGTATGAACATTAATTTTTGAATTGTCGATATTAATCACTAATTGAATTTACACCTAAAAGTCACACAACTGAAATGTTGAATACTCATCTACCACCAAATTTAATGAAATTATAATGCTTATAGATTAATTAAATTAATTAATATTTCTGAAATATTAATTATAAAATTTTATTTAATTTGTGTTCATCACTATTGAAAATAGTGTGTGTATAAAAGTTGTATACACACGTATTGATACATGATATCAATGTACGTTTAAATTAGATTTAAATCTATATTATCTGATCGGGCTTGAAGTGGCATGGATGCCAGTATTTAGGCATGGTATGGTCGGCTATGAAAGAAGAGGAGGAAGGGTTTGATTTGGTTTGAGTGCAATTTGAATTGTTAGAGAGAATAGTGGATCTTGATCCACAATTTGCTCCTATCATTCTCTCCTATTCAAACACTTCTAATCCCCCACTTTTGCCCTCTAATTTTTGCCTCTCCTCTTCTCTTTGCGAGACAAATATATCCTATACCTTCCGCCATCAATTCCAGTCTCAAAACACAAATTTAAATAAAATCAGTGCAGTAGGCCAGTAGTAGTAGTGTGTAGCTCTTTCAGGAAGAACTTGAATTCAGGTTCAAACAAAGTCAATCGATTCAGCATTCAAGGCGTCATTCAAGGCTTAAGTAGAGGTAATATCCTTATTCATATAAATTTATTTTATCATTTTATCATATGTGGTTAGATTAGCTATTTATCACGAACCTATATATCAATATGTTGTTTGCCTGGTATATATATTTCTTTAAATATATTATAATTAAACAAACATTATTTACATTTATATGTATGCATATCATTCATGGCCTGAAACATAAAAATTTATTATTTTTGAATTTTAAAATAATTATAAATTGAATTATATAAAAGAATGATTTTAAATCTACATAATTATACGCAAAATATTTATAATTCATTTTATTGTATTTAAACATATTATTCTAGGAAATCTAAAAAATTATATATATATATTTATATATAATAAATCTAAAAGTATATATACACACATGTATTTTAATATTAAAATAATATATTAAATAGTTCTTAAATATTTTATAAATGCATATATGTGTATATTAGATAAATGTATGTAAAGTTAAACATTATAAAGTAATTTATTAAAATAAAAAAGAAGGAGTATGGAATTTATAAAAAAACAATTTTTCTTCGTATATACATTTATATTAAATTCCTAATGTTTAAAAAAATAGATTTGATCAAATTATAATGTTGGATGAAATGAATATATATATACATATATAATATTTATTTGATTATACAATATTTTAACTACAAATGTCTTTAGATATTTATAAATACGTATATACTTATGTGTATTTATATATTTCTGTTTAGAGATTATGTAAATATCATTGGGACTGACTTGTCTGGTGATGAGTAAATCCTCCTCTACACAGGAGGATTAGTATAGTATATCATAGTAGTCGAGACTCTATTGTCATGCTCATGTTCCTTTTATTTATTCGATATTGTCGAAGCGTCTATGCCTCACTATGCAGTTGTTGAGGTGCCTTTGCCTCACATCTATCATATATGTGTAAAGTGGTATGGCCACTGTAATCTGGCTATCCCGTGCAAAATAATAATATTTTATTTTTCCTGAAAAATATAAATCATTTACAAATTTAATTTTAAATTTGAATTCAATATATTTTCAAACTTAGATCTAGATTTAAAATTTGGAATTCGAATTTTAAATATGAATTTTGAATCACCGATGTTCATATATATATATAATTATTATATGTGAACATATATGTACTTATATATATATATACGTATATTTATATTTTAGTATAAATATTAATTTTATTATATGTGTATGTATGAGTATTTGATAGCATATATGTATATGGAGGGGAAAACATGTCCGTTGTGATGAAAATCCCAACATTTAAATACGGGCATGTTAAACCATGCACACTATACATGTTGCATGTGCACGTGCATGTACATATATATGATATACACGTATACACTATATATACATTATAAAACATTAAATAAATTCCTTTTATTAAGAATTAAATAAAATAATGATTTTATTTAAAATTAATTTCGATCGGATCTAAAATAAATTTAGACTTCAAAGTCCCAATAAGATCCGAAATGACAATTTTGTTTTTGAAATTACACATTCAACCTGCTGTGTGTTGGCCTAGATCCACCGCATATTAACTATAATTTGTATTAAAGTTAATTCACACATTTAATTAACTATTAAGTATTAAATTAATATATAAATGGACATGGAAATGGTGCATATAAAATGGTGATATATATAGCATACAATAAAAAATATTTAACATAAATAAAGTTATACCTGAGGAGATGTTGCCTTAGGTTCACACATCGATCTAATATGCATTCTAAATCTCCTAGATCTGTACCCATAGTTGCAAGCTATCGGTATACCACCATCAGATCTGATTGTTTTTACTTTGTATTAGTGTCAATGGAGTTCGGCTATAATAGATTTAGTAGAGGCAAGGTCGGCCAAGACTTGGGAAGAGGAGCCAGAAAAGGTCAACTAAAAACTGAAGGCTAGGGCTTGCTTTTATAGTGAGAACCAAAGGAAAATATCCTGCATATTTCTATCCTACTAAGTTAAATCCAGATCCATGCCATGCTTTTCCCTCAGCCGGCCCTAGACTTGGTCTATACTGGACCAAATTACCCAAAAACCCATTAGTAATTAATGCTATTTAAATCCAATTTAAATGTACATCGTTATCGTATCACACATATTTAACTTTTATATATACGCATCCAATTTATTAATAATATCACTCGTAATACTTTTAGAGGCTACCTTATTTACTAAATACACCAAATATCTAAAATGCAATAATAATTCATATTTCTTAAATACTAATTAATTTAATAATTTATAACTATTATAAATTAATTAAACCGAGTGGTGTTTTGGAGAGTGAATAGATTTAGTTGTGCGACTCATATGTGTGAATTCAGACAAAATAATGAACATTAGAATAATTCAAATATTAAGATTCACACGTTACCTTAGCTGGTGGTGTAATAGTTTAACTTAGTTCGTCATTTGTAAATCTCATTGGTAAAATCCAATTTTATATAAGCGGTACCTTTCAGTAACAATTACAAATATTCTCTTCGTCAAAACTATATCGCTTTAGGATGTATGGAAATTGGTTTTGGTCAAAATTCCATGTGTAACTCGGTTAGTTCATAAAAAAAGTGTTTGGTTCAATAATAACATATTAACCATACTGCTATAGCAAGAGATTTTGACTTCGAGTTGACTACAATTGATCGTGATACCAACTCATACAACCAAGGAAACGAATTATTTATTGAATAGTATTTCATTTCCAATGCTTCAACTTAGATCCATCTATAGCCACTCGGTGGTCGTTATGCCACAATTTAACTATAACCAAAGTGGAGTGTCTACATTGAAGTTTAATAGTATTCTCAAGTCGACAGAACTGTGTAATACCACCCTGAGATGTCCTTTTTGACCTTAGTTGTTATTAACCAACAGGAAACTTTCGGATGAGTCATTCCATGGTTATCCAGTAACTGCAAGCACATAACCCCTTGATGCCTCCAACGGCCACGAGTAATGCACTGTATAACATTTGGAAAATTTTACGTACCCTGGTCTTAATGGATGCATCAATATTTTTTCTTAAAACATCTTGACTAGGAATTTTTAAAACACTGTGTTATTCTATATTATGATAATTTTCTCACGATTACAACTATTTGTAATTATTGTCACATAACATGTTATTTAAGGATTTTCTAATTAATACACTTTAAATTAATTACCTAATTAATTATATCACAGTATAACAGGTATATAACAAAAATTAAATACCTTTATTTCGAACAAATTGATTATAGAGTTAAGTAATTTATAATAAATTACAAAATTTCCCCTAGGGCATATCCTTAACTCTATAAAAAACATCTACATTTCATGTTTCCATCAGCTTTGGCACCATCCATATGCCATTCATACTTCATCGAGTGTTACATCGAGTCAGTCAGCCTATTATAACTTGGCATCGTTGGCATAACAAACTTCTTAGAGTATAAAGCAGCTCTAATCTCCTTGGTAAAAGGATATCTACTAGTATCGGTCTCCCAACTATCATTATACTACTGATTCTGTTGAAGCAACATCCAAATTTTTTCGGTTATCAATTCATCGTTGCCTTCATTACTCCCTAAATGGCAGCCATCGTTCGCATCACTATGTATTTAACTTGGCAAATGGTCATCCTAGCACGACAACGTCTAGGTTCCCCCAATCTTTAGGGAGCCTATTCATTCTGTTCTTCGATGATGATGTAGACTGCATCCTCTTTGAGTGTTTCCTTCTATAATTTTACCAACAACGCCATCCTGAGGACTAACACATTGTCCATCCTTAACATCATCATCCCCAAAATCAACATCAATTGCATTATGCTCTATGATGGATCAGGATCGATCCATGATGGATCTGTACCGACTTATCGGTGAGTTAGGGAAGTGTAACACCTCGAAACTTTAAGAGAAAATTTAATAAAAGAATATAACAAGGGAAAAAATGGACTTTTTACAAACATCCAAATTTGGCTAAAAAAACTTGCACCATTGCGTTCGTAGTGATTTTCTGGACGATTTTCCTATATAACAGTTTGAAATTGGAGTTAATATGAAGAAGTTATAAATGTTTGAAAATTTGAGTTAAAATAATTAAATATGTAAATTTGGTAAGAAATAAACATTAAGAAATTAATTAATAAAAATAAAAACAGCGGTCGACACCTTAAGGAGTCGCCGATCAACAAATAGCGGTCGACCGGTCACGACCTAGCAGTTGACCGGTTGAAGCTTCAGATCAATAATTTTGAGTGGCCAATGGCTCGCATTTAATCTAATATTTTTACTTGGCAATAAAGTAAATGATTAGCGTACAGGATGAAACCAAAGATTCTCTATGGTTGATCAATGGTCCGTATCAATTTAAAACCCCTATAAATACACAACTAACCTTAATCTTAATTCATTAGAAATTTATCCGTGCACCGAAACTCTGTCAATTCTTTTCTCCTCAACTTATAAAATTATTCAAAATAAAATAAATATAAAAGCAGAGAGATTAAGGAGGACAAATCAAGCAAGCATCAAACAAATGGAGGGAGATTTCAGTCAAGGTTCAAAGGAAAGCTTAGATCTGAGGTGAGTGGGTATATGTTGAATTATAAATTAAGTTGGCATAAACTTGTTAAAATAAGAATTGATCTAGGTTAAACCCCTTTCTAATCAAGTGGAATTCCTATAATATGTTAATATAACCTAATAATATGGATGTTAACCTTAGATTAAACCAATTTCTGTAAGTGAAATTGACTAGGAGTATTGGACAAATACCACTTTAATTTCATAGAAATTGTTAAACATGAAACTATAGGTTTAATGTTGAAATTAGAGAACGAACAAAATTTAAACAGTAATTAATCAAAATCAAACAAAACAAACAGATTAAGCTAAAAATTTCACCGTGACCGGCCGACCCCGCTTACTTTAGCGATCGACAACAAGCGGTCGATCGCTTCAGGAGCAAGCGATCGACCGGTAGGCGTTTCCTGAACGCAGTACGAACCTCGGTCTAAGGTCTATGTTATAATTAAACTAGTACTAGTGTGTGTGTATATGGATGTTAGGAGTAGGGAAGCTAGTTCCCTATGAGTCGACATTAGTACGTTGTAGGATTAGGTAAATGTTATTTATCCAACAAGGGTCGATATTCAAATGAGGGCGATTCTATCGCAAATGGCACTCATATGAGGTTCTACAATGGACGCATAACACTGACTGGTGACCAATGAAGTATGTGAGCCAGACATAATGGAAGTTCCTTTGTATTCACGAATGACGCGACGTGATGCTGTACTGTTATTAGATCCCATCACGTGCAACAAGAGGCGTATGCTACGATTGAGAGGTGGATATAGATGCAGATGATGACACACTTCGGTGAGTCGGTATTTCGAGCTCCCCCTCAATGCGTATTTGAGATACGTGTAGTCGTAGTTGTGGGAAATTTAGTCCCATGTGGAAATTTTAGGGTAATCGTATGTTGGAGAAGCTCTAATAGCCATTAGCCGATCATTAGTGGTTTGAGGTTCGATTAGTTGTTCGATCCTCGTATGAGCGTAAACAAGCCGTTAGTGTGGGTGTGTATTAATTTAAAACCTCCTTAAGTAAAGAAACCCAGTAATTCATGGACACTTGTAGAACACCCTAGGTCACATAAAAGATTACTAAAGCCAACTGTATATGATCACCATATATTAATGATGTACTCATTAATCATATTTTTGTCTGACCCACCCTTTTTCCTTTCTTTTTCCCTACCATAAAAGGAAAGTGCACCAGGTAATGGGCCCGTGATTAGTACGTGGAGAGGCAAGCACATCATTAGAGTTACTTGTTATTTTATTACTCTCTATGTATCATATTTTTGTGTACTCTGAATTTGACTATGTGTTGTTTTCTGAGACTGTGTTTTGAGATATTTCCTAAGATGGTTGTTTCCTATATTTATATTTTGTTGCCTTCCACTGTGAGATCTGAAAATGTAGAATGCCTTAGATCATATATGTATATCCTTGGTCTTAGTAATGTATAAAAAACCTCGACAGCTCGTATTTCTCGGCACCGACACGAGTCTAAAAGTCACCCAAGGCTTTGGATCGGTGTGTCAGGAGGTTCGGATTGTCATAGTTGGTATCAGAGCTTAGGTTTAAAATTCTTTAAGGATTAAGGGCTTGCTGAGAGAACATATTTGAAAAGTTTTTCGAAAAGGAGAAGTTTTCCAAATGTTATTCAAAGGTTTCAAGATAAGTTTCCAAAGTATATATGTGTGTGTATGTATATATATGAATAGATAAAAGTTTTTAAAAAGTTTCCCAAAGATGTTATATTAGTGTAATCTCTTTCTCTTATTCTTTCCTGTACTATTTATGGAAAGTTACTAATAAATTCCTAAATCATAGGTAGAAGATGAGTGATTCAAGCTCAGGCAATGCAATTGAGATTCCGAGCGTGAACATCCCTATTTTGGTTCTATCGGTATCTTTAGGCAAGGGGACAAGCCGAGCTTAATCCTAATAGGTAACCCACAGAGCGAGCGCCAGGTGTAGTTTCTGCCCACCCACATGCCCCCGATTTTGCTAAGTTGTATAAGATTTTGCGAGCCATTGAGGGAAGCCGTACCTGAGGACAGAGTCATATGTATATTTGAGGACATGGATTCATACATGTAAGAGGATTTTTGGTTTAATGGATCTGAGGGATGATGTAAGGAGACAACTTACCGCTTGACATCTTCAAGGGAGGCCCTGGATTGGTGGGATGTAGTGGAGGTGGAGACCGATGGGGAAGAGATCACTTGAGGGGTGTTTAGGAGACATTTTAAGACAAAGTTTCTGTTTAGACATAAGGAGGGAGTGCGGTTAGAGAAGTTTATTCATTTGAAGCAAGCACAAATGTCAGTAAAAGAGTATGTAAATCAGTTCAATGAGTTGGCTAGGTTTGGGACGGAGCTAATCAATACCCCTCGCAAGAAAGCTCTGAAGTTCATGAAGGGGCTGAAAAAACCTCTTTAAGATTTGGCTCTTAGTCATATTCACAAGAGTGTGGCATATGAGGGTCTAGTGGGGATGACCTTGCTAAATACCATCTCCAAGAAGGAAGCAAAAGATGAACCTAAGAAGTCTGAAGGAAAGGCGCCATAGTAGAATCAACGCAAGAGAGGAGGGGACCCGAGGGGAAGATTAAGAAGTAGGATGCAATGCAGGAAGTGTGGAAAGATGGGGCATTTTGCGAAAGAGTGCAAGGCAGATGGTTCGAAGATTAAGTGTTACAATTACCATTAATACGGGCAAATAAGGCGAGAATGTCCAGCACCTCAGAAGACCTCTACCTAGGTGGTTTCAGCTTATGCAGTAGACGTAGTTCCTAACTCGAGTACGCATCCAGTAGTGGATAAGGCGAAGAAGGTCGTAATTGAAGGTGTGTTAACTCTATTTGGTTTATCGTTTGTACTTTATTTGACACGGGAGCATCACACTCTTTTATCTCCAGTGGACTTATAGGTGAGTTACACTTAGACACTATTATAGTTATAGACCCCGTGGTTGTATCAAACCCAATTGGAGGATCGACTTATTTGTCTATGGTATATAGGGGTTTGAAATTATTCATTTTGGGGGTCGAGTTTGACTACGATACTTTTGTCTTAGGATTTTCTGGATTTGGGTTGATTTTGGGCATGGATTGGATGACAACATATGGGGCTATCCTAGATTGTCATAGAAACGTTGTAGGTTGGGTACTTATAGTGGACGTAGTCTAAAGGTTTATTGTAATCCTAGAGGTTCGGTTATGTTGAGTTACCTATATTCATTAAACCTATCACATGACGAGTTAGATTCAGTGCTTGTAGTTAGAGATTACCAAGATGTCTATTCCAAGGTTACCGGTCTTCCACCCAAGAGAGAGATCGAGTTTTGAACTTACCTTGCGGAGAATGCCAGATCTGTTGCCCTACTCTTGAGGTATATGGCTCCAAAGGAGATATGCTAGTTGAACAAGCAGGTGAATGAGCTGTTAGAGAAGGACTTTATTCGTAGGAGTATTTAGAGTGGGGAGCATTAGTCGTCTTTGCTACCAAGGCGGATGGTTCACTGAGGCTTTGCGTCAATTATAGAAAGCTAAATAAGTTGAAAAAGAAGAATCATTACCCATTACCCCATATAGAAGATCTCTTTGATCAATTGGTTGGAGTGAAGGTATTCTCACAGCTTGATTTGGCTACTGGATTCCATCGGTTACGTGTAGCCAAGGATGGTATTCATAAGATTTTTTCATACATTATACGGACTTTATGAGTGGTTAGTCATGCCCTTCAGACCGACCAATGCACCCGCCTACTTTGTTGATCCGATGAGCTGAGTTTTCAGAGGATTTCTTAATAAGTTCATTGTGGTATTTGTGGATGGCATATTAGTCTATTCGAAAAGCGAGGAGTAGCACGCATTACATTTAGAAGAAGTGCTCAATACACTCCATGAGCATAAGTTGAAGGCGAAGTTTTATAAGTGTTACTTTTGGCATGAGGAGGTACGCTTTCAGGACATATTGTCTTGAAAAGTGGGCAAGCAGTCGATCCTAGTAAAGTTGCTGCAGTTCAGAATTCACATGTGCCAAAGAATTCCTCGAAAGTAAGGAGTTTCCTTAGTTTGATGGGCTATTATAGGAATTTCATTAAGGACTTCACGAAGATCTTTTCCCCTCTGATCCGCCTCGCCAAGAAGAATTAAGTTTTCTCATGGGCGTGAAGTGTGAGAACACTTTTATTAAGTTGAAGGAGGCATTGACTGGTGCATTTGTTTTAATATTACCCGATGGTACAAAGGCATTCACAATATATACCGACGCTTGTGGTATGGGTTTGGACGTGATCTTGATGCAAGAGGGACGAGTGGTGAGCTATGCTAGTTGACAATTAAAGGTCCACGAGAGAAACTATCCTACCATGATCTTGAGTTGGCAGCCACTGTCCTCGCACTCAAGTCATGGAGGCATTATCTATTAGGGGAGTGGTTTGAGCTATATACAGATTGTAAGTCTCTGAAGTACTTGATCTCCTAGAAGGACTTAATTTTAAGGCAATAGATGTAGATGGAGTTTTTAGCATCATACGATTTCGATATCTCATATACTCAAAGCAAGGGCAATGTGGTGGCCAACGCCTTGAGTAGGCAACATGTGGGGTTGAGTCTTCTGTTCTTAGAGTGGAGAAAGTGAATTGAGTGTTGGAGGACTTACTTTGGATGTGTATCTTGGATTTCGAAGACTCTTGGGATGATTATTTGCCACTAGTGGAGTTTACCTATAATAATAGCTATCATGCGAGTATTGTGATGGCACCATTCGAGGCGTTACACGGAAGGCCCTGTAGATCACCGTTGTGTTGGGGGGCCACTACAGATATGATTATTCTTGGGCTAGATATGATGAGGAAGACGTCAGAAAAGGTAGACTTGATCCGTAGGAGGATGAAAACCGCATAGGACAAGCATAAATCTTATGCTGACAAGAGACGTACGAAGTTAGAGTTCGTAGAGGACGACATGGTTTTTGTGAAGATTTCACCGCTTAGGCACGTTATGAGATTTGGTAGTTATGGAAAGCTAGCACTGAGGTTTGTAAGGCCTTTTCCAATTACTGGTAGGGTTAGGAAGTTAGCTTATAGAGTAGAGCTTCTTAAAAAGTTAGCGGGAGTACATGACATTTTCCATGTGTCGCACTTGCGGAAGTGTTTATATGATACAGTTGCCATAGTCGAGCCGAGTTAGCTAGAGGAGGTGGAGGTAGAGTGGGAGTCACTTGTTCGCCGTGCACCCACTCATATTCTTGAGCATGATACAAAGCGACTCCGCAATAAAGTTATTAAGCTTGTTAAGTTTCAGTGGGGAGACGATCCAACGAAGAGTACATGGGAGCCCAAGGAGAGGATCCGAGCTACCCACCCACAACTCTTTTCTGATACGTTTCCATTTTTATCGAATAAGCTTAGACTACTCATGTGTAGGTTTTAGCTTGGTATACCCCATAGGTAGAAGAAACCATTGGATGTTAGTAATGGTTACGAACATGTCATTAGGACGTGCTTTGGAGAATGGATGCTAGTGGATGTATTTATTGAATGGTTCTTTGCACATGTAGGCAATGTATATTTTCGGGTTAACACACACTCATACCATCACTTGTTTTATTTTATTGAGTATTATGCATATGGTTACTACATATGGATTGAATGATTGCACATACATGTAGAATTGCAGGTATATTTACATAGGAAGTAGCATACATTTTGGATACATGGCATAAACACTTGCATTTCAAGAGGTCGAATAGATCAGGAAACCACCAACTCTTTGCATTAGTATATGTTCATATGCATTCCACATTTGCATGTACATACTACATTAGAAATTTAACTATCGATAATGATTGCTAATGAATGATGGGAGTAGATGATTGTACTTATTGATTGTTGCACGTACGAGTTATATTTTTCCATCATTGGAAATTTTGGGGAAGAAATCCTTTTAAGAGGGGAGAATGTAACACCCCGAAAATTTAAGCCAATTTAATATAAGAATATAATAAGGGTAAAAATGAAATTTTTACAAACATCTGAATTTAGCTACGAAACTTACGTTGTTGCATCCGTAGTGATTTTCTGGACGATTTTCATATATAACACTTTGAAATTAGAGCTAATATGAAGAAGTTATAAATGTTTGAAAATTCACGGTTAAAAATAGTTAAATATGTAAATTTGGTAAAAATAAACGTTAAGAAATTAAGTAATAAAAATAAAAATAGCAGTCGACATCCTGGTGCTTGATGAAGTGTGTGTGCCCGACACAATGGGAGTTCCTTGGTATTCACGAATGACACGACGTGATGATGTGTTGTTGTTGGATCCCGGCTCCTACAATAAGAGGCATATGCTATGATTGAGAGGTAGACACGGACGTAGATGATGAGACACTTCAACAAGTCAACATTAATTAATAAAAATAAAAATAGCGGTCGACATCTTGGGGAGTCACTGGTCGACATATAGCAGTCGACCGGTGATTACCTAGTGGTTAACCGGTTGAAACTTCAGATCGATAATTTTGAGCAGTAAACGACTAAGATTTAATCTAATATTTTAACTTGAACCAAAGATTCTTCAGGGTTGATCAACAATCCGTATAAGTTTAAAACTCTTATAGATACACAACTAACATAAACCCTAATTCATTAGAAATTTGTCCGTGTACAGAAACTCTGCCAATTCTTTTCTCCTTAACTTATAAAATTCTTCAAAATAAAATAAATATAAAAATAAAGAGATTAAGGAGGACAAATCAAGCAAGCAACTAATGAACCGGGGGTGACTTCAGTTGGGCTTCAAAGGAAAGCTTGGATCTGAGGTGGGTGTATATATTTTTAATAAGATGATTATATGTAATTAATTTCAACATACCCTATTCGATCTAGATTGTCAAAAACTAAACTGGAAAATCATATTGTTTAAATCTGAAATTGAATTATAAATTAAGTTGGTGTAAACTTGCTAAAATAGGAAATGATCTAGGTTAAAACCCTTTCTAATCAAGTAGAATTCCTATAATCTGTTAATATAACCTGATAATATAGATGTTAAACTCTAGATTAAACTAATTTCTATAATTGAAATTTATTAGGAGTATTGGACAAATACCACTTTGATTTCATAGAAATTGTTGAACCCGGAACTGTAGATTTTTAAAAAAAAATAAAGAATGAACAAAATTTAAATAATAATTGTTCAAAATCAAACAATAAAAACATATTAACTTAAAATTTTCACCGCGACCGGTTGACCTCACTTACTGGAGCGGTTGACAGCAAGCGATCGACCGCTCCAAAAGCAGGCGATCGACCGGTAGGCGTTTCTTGAACGTAGTACAAACCTCGGCCTAAGGCCCAGATTATAAATAAATTAGTACTAGTGTGTATATATATTATATATATGGATGTTAGAAGTTAGGAAGCTAGTTCCCAATGAGTTGACACCAGGACATAGCAGGACTGGGTAAATTCTATTTATCCAACAAGGGTCGATATTTGACTGGGGGAGACTCTATTACAAATAGTACTCATAGCCATAGGATGTTCTAAAGTGGATGCGCAACGCTGACTGATGCTTGGTAAAGTCTGTGAGCCCGACCAATGGGAGTTCCTTGGTATTCATAGATAACGCGACGTGATGATGTGTTGTTGTTGGATCCCGGCTCGTGCAATAAGAGGCATATGCTACAATTGAGAGGTAGACACGGATGTAGACAATGAAACACTTCGACGAGTCGCATTGCGGGCTCCCCCTCAACACGTAGTTGGGGTATGCGTAGTCATAGTTGTGGGAAATTTAGTCGCATGTGGAAATCATAGGGTAATCCTATGTTGGAGAAGCTCTAGTAGCTATTAGCCAATCATTAGTGGTTGGAGGTTCGATTAATTGTTCGATCCTCGTATGAGCCACACAGGCCGTTAGTGTGGGAATGCCTTAAGTTAAAAACACCCTTAAGTAAAGAAACCTAGTAATTCATGAACACTTATAGAACACCCTAGATCACATAGAGGATTATTGAAGTCAACTGTACGTGATCACCACACATTAATGGTGTACTCATTCACCAGACTTTGTCTTACTCACCATTTTCCTTTCTTTTTCCTCACCATAGGAAGATGGGGTAGCAGGCGATAAGCCCGTGATCAGTATGTAGAGAGGCGAGCTCATTACCGGAGTTCTTGTTATTTTATATTACTCTCCATGTAACCATCTATCTTATTCAGTGCTTAGTATTTATCAGACTATGTATCGTATTTTTGTGTACTCTAGATTTGACTACGTATTGTTTTCTAAGATTGTGCTTTTAGGTATTTTTTGAGAAGGTTATTTACTATACTTATATTCTGTTGCCTTCTACTACGAGATCTGAAAGTGTAGAATATCTTAGATCATATTTGTATATCTTTAGTATCTGTAATGTATCAAAAACCCCGACAGCTCGTATTTCTCGGCACCGACGTGGGTCAGAAAGTCACCTTAGGCTTTGAATCGGTGTGTCGGGAGGTGCGGGTTGTCACAGGAAGATGCTCCAACTTGTTTCTTTTGTTTCCTCTATGCTCATACACCCACATCTCAAGTTTTTTCCTTCCCGGCTCTATGTCGACCCACAGGACTTTCCTCACTCGATATAGGTGAAGAATCCTCCCTATCATCACGACACTTTGGGCATGATCCTTCTCCTTCATGGGGATACTACATTGAAGCAAATTGTTTCTTTATTTCCTCAATAATGGCTAGTTGAGACATGTGCTTCTTCTTATCTTCTTGTCTACATTAGTCATTATTCTATCCAGCTCTTGCTTCGTCACAACTTCCAGTTGAGTTGAAGTTCCCTCTTGATTCTCTTTATTAGCTCCATGATTCGAACCCGTCGGTTCTTCCTCAATCACTTGTTTACTCGAAGCCTTTCTCGGAGCCATTTCCTTTCAACCTCGTTGAAGATTTTTTTCAAATCCTAAAAGCAAATGTCTATGAATTTCCTTTCTATTGAAAGCACCAAAAAATGTTTGCCTATGTTAGCGGTAAACACCCTTAATGATTGAAACAAAATTAAAATAAAAGAAAGCAATAATTGAAAGGAAAGAAGAAACAATATTTTTATAGTGGTTCAGTGAATTCTATAGTCTACGTCAATTTTATAGATTTATTGATTGTTTCGTGCTAGATTTACCAAGATAAAGACGATTCGAACTACAATGATCGATCTCGAATTTGGTAGGGTTTTTACTAGCAAAAAGGGTAAAAGAATCCAAAATTCCTTTTTCAAATGTTGAGGCTTGTTGTTTATAAACGAATCCAAGCTTCAGAATCACCAGATCTCGTTTTGAATCACTCAATAGTCAGATCCGAGAAGTTAGGAGAAAGAACATGTCAAATCAACACAAAATCCAAGTTTTGATGGATTGGTACCGATCCATTCACGGATCGATACCGATCTAAGCCTTATACCAATCTTCACTTTTTCCTCTAAATTTGCTTAAGTCTTTAGGCTTTAGATCTTCAAGAGCAAAATTGTAATTTTGATTAATTAGTTAGATCCACCCCTAATCTTTAAACTTTTATTATTTTTCTCAAATTAGCATGTATATCCAAAGTAGAAGCCAAAATACATGGAGGTGGGCATAAACCGCATCGACATACGAAAACGGACCGCACCGAACTACTAAAATGGTCCAGTAAACCATATTTTATTTTCTAATCAAACTGAATATCCAAAACCGAATTAACTCGGTTTAACACGGTGCAGTTGCAGTTTGAATGATTGAACCAACCACATCAAACCGGACCAGATCGCTAGGTAGAATTCAAATATTTTGATGGGATTTTGTATTTATTCTACTTAAAATTGCTAAAATATTAAGCGTATGAGTGTTTGAACTTCATACAATTAGGCAATGAACCATTTTAGTATCTGATATGTATAAAGATACACACCATACACATTATTTAAGAACGAATATGTCTTTTATTTGAATTCGTTAGAGTTTTTCATTGATATTCTTTTTATTTATTCAATAATTATTTTCAAACAAATGTAATATGAGTTCAAGCTGAATTGAACCAAAACCAGACTGTAGTATCAGTAAATCGGATCGAAACCGTACCGTATTAAAAAAATTATAGTACGGTTATTGATTTTAACTAACCGTACGATGCGATGCTGAAATGGTTTGGACTCCAAATCAGACCGAACCGACCCACGCCCATCCCTAAAATACATCATCTTTCAACTTTTTATGGATATGTACGGTACAGATCCATGGAGTTTGTCAAAATTCCATGAAATTTCCTTGACACTCCCTTTTTAATCTTCTCTTAACTCTCAATCCATTTCCTCTTCATAGTCCAATTCCATCCAAATGTTGTTTGGATCAAATACCAGATAACATTAGTTTTTCTAGATCAATGTTTTCTAGATTAGTATCTTGAGAGTGAGGAAATAAATCATAGGAAGTGCATGTGAGATTTAATTGTGGTATTTTTAGAGTGTTGCTAGATACATCAAATAATGTAAAAAATATTACCCGAAAGAAAATCCCGTCTTTTCTTTCACTTAAAAATATCACCACTATCGATTGTCAAAACCCATTACCTCTTTCTCTTCTTAATCAAATATTTTCGTCCTCTCTAACGATTTTCAGGCATCTTGCATTTGATATTCACGCAATCAAAACATTTGTATGTTGTTTTTCAAAAATTCCATCATTATTTGAAAATTGACCACGTTAAGGTTTTGTGAATTTTCAAATATTTTGTGGTGTTCTTTACACAAATTTTATTATGCTGTTAGGTCAAGAACAGTTCGGCATAATCTAGCAATTGCGACTAAAAAACGAAATTAAATTCGAATACTTACTTTTCATATCATTTGACAATTATTTTTCACTTATGAACTTGAATTCATATTCGATTTTGAAAAGGATTTGATTTTTTGGATAAAATGAGTGATCCTCCCAATTCACAAGAAGGAGAGCACTCATTGAAAATGATTTGAATTTGTGTTGCATAAGAGATTAATCGTGCTGTGGTGTATTTTGGATATTAACAAGTGCGGATGCAAAATGTGATGATATTTACAAACGGAGTATTATCTAGTGTGTTTTTGGTGTATTTAACAACACTTTCTCTTCTTTCCCTTTTGTTTTATTTTTTATTTTTTTATCTTACTGCTGTGGTAAATGCAAGAGTATTTTTTGATTTAATTGTGGTATTACTTGATAACTACAAGAGTATTTTTGAGCGTGTTGCTAAAAGTACCCAAAACGTGTTGTCTAATGCCAATGCTAAAAAACACAATAAATGATTACAATACATGCTACCTATTACCGAAAAAATAAAATAAAAACAGGCACCAACCATTAACCCTAATTCTCATACCATACGTGCGTTTTTCTTCTTCACTCGAAACCTACATATCTTCAGTCAAATCCGCTGTCTTATTCTGCGTCTTTATCAATGATGAAATTGACGAAATCTTCAGCTATGATACAAGCTTACCGTTCGGCTATATTTCTAACAGTGCGGTGGAAAAGCGACGTGCTTAAATACATTGCAATGGTGAAAATATGTCGTTGAAATCGTCACATAGGATACAAACTCACTGATTAGCTGCTTTTACTATCGGACTGTGATAAATCACCGAGCTCTGATTTGTTTGTACGATGAAAAACAATTGTGGAAATCACCACTTGTAAGGCCAACTCAAATTTCAGCTATTGATAAACCGTGTGGTGATTTTCTACCATGGTTTAATACACGTGAGTGGTGATTAATCATTGAGTGAAGAAATAAAAATGATATTAAATAGCACCTTAATTTACCGGCGTTGATAAATGGGCTCCATTTTTGAACATGGCAAAACCCTCCAAAAAAAAAAAAAAAAAATTTACACAACACTCCACAACCTTCTGTCCAAATACATGTTCAAATCCGATCAACCCCAACTTCTCATATCCAAAAGTGGGATCGCTTAAAATTTCTCATCCGATAGGCAGCGCTTTTGGGGTGAACATGCTTTTTTGATGCTTTTAGCTCCCACGCTAAACTAAAGCTGTTCTGCATTTGGAATAAACACAATGTTGGTCGCCACCTTCCGTCCATTGCGCCACTTGCCATTCCGCCGTCGCTTCACTTGCAACCATCATGACTCTCTTTCTCATTACAAAAAGTCCTTTGCCGAACGGATGTCGATGGCCGGAATCAAGCCCAACCACAAAATCGGTATCTTTTTCACAATATGACCTATTCTTTTAGTTCCTAGACTTAAAACATGACGTGATTGATTTTTTCTTTTCCACAGCAATCGGGGTTTCGGGTGGACCTGACAGCATGGCGCTTTGTGTATTGACTGCTGGTTGGAAAGCTGATGGATTAGGGTTACGGTTTAGACAAGGAGCAGAAGGTTGCATTGATGGATTGGTTGGGATTGTCGTGGATCACAAATTGAGGATTGAGAGTGGAGACGAAGCGGAGTTGGTTAGGGATAGGGTTTCAAAATTGGGTAACTTCTCAATTTATTGGTTTGATTATACGAAAATACTTAAAAATCTTGGAATTTACCTTGTTATTTAGTTCTAAAAAAGTAGGCAATTTTGAGAAGCACAAACTTTTCAGCCAAATTGAATGAGCAATCTTCGGCGACATCTTTTAACTTCACTAGTTATAGCATATCCATAAGCATGTTTTCATTAGAACTTCAAAAACTATTTTCCTTTTCTTTTCATAATAGTGTTTTCAAGCTGGTTAGTAGGAGCCTCTTCTGAAAGATACAAATGAGGCCTGCATGTAGGCTACATCATAATGCCTGCTATCTAGAAGTTGCAAGTTGCACCATGTAGCAGGAAAAAGTAATATTTCTCATCTTGCATTCTTGCTCATTTTCCACGAGTAAACCTGTGATATGATTGGTGTCCACTTACCACTTATACATATAATGCATTATCTGCAGTCTGTCATGAAAAAGTTGCAAAACCTTAATATAATGTACTTGGAATGCAATGCATGTTTTGGAAGCAATATATTACTAAACTAGATTTTCTTACATTGGGGCATGTTAAATTGAAATAATGGTGAGTTTATTCGGTTTATGTAGGAATAAAATGTGTTGTTTTATGTTGTGACTGGACTAAGGGTAAACCAAAACTAGGGCACTTACAAGAGGCTGCTCGAGATATGCGGTATTTTTCTCCCTTGTTGCTTGTACTATAGTTTTTCTCAGGTTCATTACCGTAATAGTATTTTCTTCTATGTACATATTGCATAATTTGATCATTGATGCTTAACTGGTTTTTCTGGCAAAACCTACATGTCCTATACCACAATAACCTAATTATATGATTTTTTTCCCCCAGCTTGTAGACCTTTTATCATTGATACATCGAATATCTCAGCCACCCTAGAACCATATGGCCTTCTGTTATTGTTAGTTTTGTTCTTTTCTAAAAATCATTCTAGGTGTTCGCTTAGACCCCATCTAGGCCTTAAGCGAGGCTTATCGCTTGTCCATTCGCCTAAACGAGCCTTACCGCCTCATTTAAGCGTTTAAATATGTATTTAGACACTTCTTAAGCACTAATAAAGGCTTAATGCCTTGTGTAGACATCTACATGCTATTTTTAGACGATCTTGCCTCCTTGGCAGCTCCTAAGCCCATCCAAACCCCAAAATTTTCAATTTGGATTAGTTAATTCTAAACCAAACAATAGAATTTTTATCCAAAATGCATATGAGTTTATGTAAAAGTCTAACTCCGATTAATTCCGGTGTAGACGATTATCCTTAGTCCGTACTTGTCGCGCCTAACATTCTTGTTGCATTCGTCTAGCGATTTTTACAACATTGGTTTTGCACCATCGAATCTTTTATGTGATACTTATTCAGTATGTTAAATTTTTCACAAAAGAGAGGTCCCTAGTTTGATTGCTTAAGCCGTTGGCTTATAAGTGATTACACTTGAATGTGGAATATGTTCTTCGCCCAATTGAAATGTATGCCTAACTCCGTTGCATATTACTTTTAGCTTGAAATGTTTTTATTTACCCTAAATTCATTGTCTTGTTGATACACATGCTACCAACTACCTCTATCTTATTGATGGAAAATGCACTATATGCCTTAAATTACTCACCATGTCACGAAACACGCTACGACCTTCTTCTATCTTTTCTCTTTTCCATAACCACCCTTCAGAGATTCTTCTTCTAGTCTTCATTATTGGTTCCAACTAATTTTGGGAACTTACACATGTCATTCAATCAACCCTGTCTTTTAATGGTATTATACATAACTTATCGTAAAGTGATACGCTGAGCTAATTCAACCGGAAACTTAAACATCGTAGTACTATTCTTGAAAATAAACTAGCTTAGTATATAGAGAGTAGAATGACTAAGAGAACCCTTTGTAGCTATTGCACAAAATAGTTGCATTTGATGCGGTCACATTTATTGACAAGCATACTATTTATGAAAAAGATTATTAAAACCCAATGACTGAATAATAGTTGGAAATCAAATAAGCCATAGAAAGGAAACTAACTGTCCATTTGTGTAGTGAAAACCAATGTCTATGGCATGATTTGGATATTAGAATTGTTTTGCTTTAACATTAATTATTTTGAACTTTTGTTGAATGGTAATATTAATTGCATGCAACAAAATTCCGGACCTACCAGTAAATTTATTTGCAGCTTTACATATTTCAGACCCACATAGTTTTCATTTGGACTTATCATAATCGACACTACATAAGATAAGGGAAAACTCCGACTCCAAAGATTATTAAATAAACAAAACGTGATTTGTAATTATTTTCCTTCTAAAGAGAACCAGCAAATCTATTCAGACTAACAAATATCTCACATTGGATTGAGTGGATTATGAAAACTCTGTCCTTTTCAGACTACTTTACAGTAAAAAAAAGTGATAGAAGTATTGAAATGGTTTCTTAGTTCCAGGTATTGGGTTCAGTTTTCCTTAACCTAGGCCAATTATTTAGTGTAACTGAAATCTATGATGGCACAAATACCTTAAATGAGGGTGAATTGCTGAACATGCGTGACATGTAAGTTCTTTGAAATTGATGCATTGGCTCTAAGGTGTTGGAATTATTCAAGTAAGATATAAAAATGGTTTATCTATGAGACACTAATGAGAACAAAAGAAGGCAATATTAAGTGGTAATAGGATATTTTAATGTGACAATTAGTCTGGATTTTTTTCTGAAAGCCTTGTATTAAGGAGGTGATAGTCAATTACATTTAGATGTATTTTGAAAGATTTTAACAATACGATCAAATATGCAATTAGTCAATTATGATCATTGTTTTAAAAAATCCGTCTCGAGGAGCGCCTTGAGGAAATGAGATAAAACACCTTCGGGCTTTCCCCAAAAGGCGTTTTATCTCTAAAGCTTACGCCTCAACAACTTGACGCATACGAATTGTACAAAGCGTACGACTCGCACGTCTTAAAACGCCGAGGCATACAACTTAGGAATCTTTTTATTCTTAGTTGCAAATATTGACACCAACAGAAGTTATAAAACTTCAATCATTTAATGGAAAATAAAAAATAACAAAATTAAAAAAATGGAAGTTAGTGTTTTTTACTTTTCAATTTCAATATCGACATAATTAAGTAAGATTGTTTCTGGAACAACAATCAAGTGCTTTGTAATGAATTTCTCATTATTATTTAAAGAAATTTTTTAATAGACTTAATTGAATCTCCAAATAAATTTTGTGGATCGATTTGAATTGGCAGAAGGAATCAAAACTGGAATTTTGTGGAATCGAAGTTGGAATCATATGAATTTCAGTTATTTATTTTTAGTCTTAAAAAAAGATGTATACTTATTCAGAGTCAGACCTGAATGATTTGTTTTTCATTTTTTGCATAGATTGATTTAAAATGTCAAATTTTAGTATGTTTTGCGTTTTATTTTTACCGGAAAAGCTTACGCCCCAACATTTCGAGGTTTACGCCTCGCCTCACGGACCTGAAAACGTCTTATGTACGCTTTCACGTTTTAAAACAATGATTATGATCCTATTTGAAATCCTATAAAATCGTTAGAGTCAATTAGGATTCAATCAAAACCTTGTAAATTAGTTGACTAGAATTTAATTGAAATATTATGGATACATTATTAGTCAATTGGGATTTCGGAAAAGTACAATAAATTCTTTCTCCAGACAATTAAAATCTGATTACAAAATATTTGTTATTCAAATTACTTTGGTTTTGTAGAAACTGTTCTTAAGTTCGATTTTTAGGATTTTGAGGGTTTTTTTGGGAAATCAAACACAGTAAAATCTATCAAAACATCAACGATTTGTTGTTTGTTTAAAATCTCAGCATATCTGATATGTTACATCGAATTTCTTTCAGGTTATAATCATATAGAATACCATGAAAATCAATAAAATTCTTATTGATTAGCTTCCCCTAAATCACTATTAATATGGGATGGAGTGTATATCATTACTTAATTAATAGGGTATTATATGGTGGTCTTCTTAAGCATTTATTTATCTAATTATTATAACATGTAATTCATCAATTAAGTGAATTTATGTAACACTCAACTTCATTTTTTTTTCATTTGTTTACTTCTGGTTTTATGTGTTAACTCCTGTGGTCATTGATGTTAGGTATCAAATTTTCCAGAATGTTTGCATTGAGCAGCAAATTGGGGTCTTGCTTATCGCACACCATGCAGATGATCAGGTCTGAACTGACTAATCTTAATACCAATTTGGTTGCACTCGTATCTTCTTGTAGATCTTTTATATGTCTTTAAGGTGTTTTTCCACTTTGTTTTGATTACTCGTGATAGATGTTTTAATGATCCTTTTGATTTGCTGTCCTTATTTGACTCTCTTTTTGGATGCAGCACATCTTTTTTCATACAGGAACCTTAAAAAAAACCCTGTCCCACGCAGTAGCATTTTACATATTACATATTAACTTCCATGGGAAAACGTCGGAGTAAGATTGGGTTCGGTGCATACTTCCTTAGAGTTTACAAGCAAAGCTTGGTTCTCTAGGTCTTCAAAAAAAATAAATTGTCGGAGTAAGACGTGTTCATGTTTTTTCACAATACTGAGCAGGTCTGATGTTGCAATAACAGTTGTTTACATGGGAACTATTAGGATTTAAAAATAAATAGGTATCCACTAAATGTACATGTATTTCAACTCTAGGTTCTTTCAGCATACGATCCATTATTTTTTTGAACAATTTAACCAGAACTTATATGATATATAAGGTTTATGACAACTGAGTGTTGTGGTTTATGGTTGAAATCTATGTTTAGTATGTGTTGCTCGTTTTTCTTGTAAAGTATAGTTGGGTCCATCACATCCAAAGCCCAACAGCAAATGATTGTTTAATATGTGTTGACCAAGATTTCACACGATCAAATTGCCTGGTCGTCCAATAAGCCTCACTACCAAAGGCTTGTCCGCCTCATCATCCTTGTTCGGAGCCTTGTTCGTCTCTTCCTCAAAAGCGATGGTTGCCCTCGAACGTTGTCGGGCAGCATCTCTGGACCATCCTCCGGACATCTTCTCATCTTGCCCATCACCATCCAAGCTGCCCAAGTAACGCCAACTCCAAAACCCACGCGTCCGCCCATGTGTCTGATCTGGTCACCTTTCTGTCCATCCAAACCCTATCCTTGGCCAATCTTTGTGTCCGCCTCACTTTGTTGTATGCAGACGTGGACCTATCAAAATATCTCAATCACTTTTGCAAAAAAAGGCTTCGACTCCAAATTGTCCACCTAATAAAAGCGACAAAGCCATAATGTTTCGCTGACAAAAACATCGCTGTACAGCAGTCATTCTTTGATGGAAGCATGCTGCAGTACGGCCCACCACCTAACACACATCTGGATCACTTCGTCCAGGTGGTATCCGAGCTGGTCGCATATGGACCGTTCATCGCAATCAACGGCTCTAAGAAAACTTGGCATCCAAGGCATCAATCCAAACTCTTCAAAACATGATCCCTACTATATATAGAGGATCTCATGCATTTCTGCGGAGATCCTTTTTTACATTCTTTTTAGCAACCATTTTGTTTTCTTGAGCTCTAGAAGAAGCCATTAAGTCTTCTCTTTTGTAATCAAAATCTCTAGAAAACAATAAGATAAGAAACCACAGTGAACGTAGATCTCTTCTAGATCGAATCATTCTATATTGTGTGTTATTTATTTACTTGCACCATATTTTACTCGTATTTACTCATTTTTCATTTTTAACAATGTTTTTAGTGAGTAAACTTCATTAAAGACCTTATTTAGTCACTAATCCGAGTTCGGCTAGAAATCTAGTCAACAATATGCATAATTAAGTTTATATAAATATGCCTATGCTCTGAGATGCCTGAATAGGTCAATTCTATTGTTAGTAACTTAGTATAATGTTATGATTATGTGAGGTGGTGTTTTGACTACAGGCTGAACTCCTGCTATTGAGATTATCACGCAACAGTGGGGTTCTTGGTTTAGCTGGCATGGCATTTATGTCTCAACTATATCCATCACATTCAAATTACTGTTCAGAAGGAGATGAAAGCATTCTGCTAGTGCGACCATTACTTAATTTTACAAAAGAAGATTTGTATAAAGTAAGCAATCCTTCTCTGATTGCTGCATACACATGCATTTTTCATCAGAAACAAATATAATATAAATAAACAAATTGGTTTTCATTTGAATAACATCAATTTTACACAATAGACATGCGTGTGTATTTTCCTATCATTAGAAGTGGAAAACCATTTTTGTTTACTGACAATATTTAAATTTCCATTGTTTTTTCATGTAGTATGGGAGAATAAATGATTTTTTATTCAATTTGTTTGTTCACTGTTTGAAATTTGAAGCAAAAAGTGATCCATACTTTTTGTGCTATTAAACTAGCAGTATGCTTTCACGCATACATGTTTACTGTAGTTTTTTTTTTGGGGTCTACACTCTACAATATATCTCCAAAATGAATGTGAGGGCAAGTTCCTTTTAAACATGCTGTACACATCTGGAAAGTGATACTGACCAGCACCTATCTCATGCTGCGACCTTTGAATCTTAAATAGCAGGCCATGTTATTATTAATTAACTATGATGATGCTCCTTTTTTTTCATCCTGTTTTGGGTGTTGTGGGGGCCGGGGGGGGTGGTGGTGGGTTGGTTATCCTTTTTTCCCTTTTGGTTTGATTTGGAGGACTTGCCTGATGTTTCAAAGAAAAAATTCTTGTGAACATGATAGTATCAAGATGTCAACTAGTCAAATTTTTACACAAGCTAATAATCAATTCTTCAATAAAACAATTCTTCTGTAACTCGTTTTAAATTGTCGAACGCTCATTTGAATTGCATTTGGAAGCAGGTCTCCTTATTATGATGCAATTCTCATTAATTAACTTAACTTGACTTCCCAAAACAGAATATAACTTTTAAGAAAACTAATAAAACACGAGACATATATATATATATATATATATATATGCTTCATAAAAAGTTACGTATACCATAGTTATTAACGGAGCACGACACAAAACCTTCATGAAATTTTGTGCACGGCGTGCACCTTTCTGATTTACTGTGTATGTTTAGAAAAACAAGATATAAATTTATTATACACAGTTGAAAAAATCCAATATAAGTAATATATATTTTACAAAAAGCATATAGAACAAAGATTCCTTAAGTCACCTCATTAAACAGTATGTCGCAAGCATAGAATTTCAAGTACAATAGTCTTTTTAAAAGCCAAATCCAAAAAATTAATAGTATTGGTAAAATAGAAATCCGAATTCACGCTCACACACACACACGATAGATTTTATATTGCAACTTGCTTTGAGAATATATATTACATAAAAAGAATTAGATTTTTCATGTCCATTACAACATATTTTTGTGTTAAAGCAAAAAGAACTACAGAAAAAAGCTATCTGTTAAAACATGCATAATAATGATATGATGATAATAACAATACGCTTATGATAAATACTAACCAATATGCATCTTTGGATTGCAAAAAATAAAAAATAAAATTAATAAACGAAAAAATATATTGGAAAGATGCGTCTTTTTTGCATTGTGCACCATGTGCGTCTTATGGGATTTACGCCATTTGGTGCGCCTTTCCATGTGCTCCATACCTTAGGGTAAAAAGGCGCAGTTGCTGTGCTTGGCGTCATGCCGCATGCCTTAGCGTGCCTGTCTTAGTTATGATGTGTACCCATGTACTTCAAATCCTTATTAATTGAGATATTATCAGATCACGGTAGCATTAATTCGTTTGAAGCTGCAAGGATAGTTCATTAAGTACCATCTGATAATCATTATGTATGATTGCAATTTTTTTTGTATTCATATTGATCGGGATCTTTATTATCACTGTGTAAGTTAATCATTATGTATGATATATATGGGCTTACAATAGACTATTTTATCAGGCCGCCACACTGTCCATTTGTTTACTATGTTTACATGACATTCTTGACTCTTTTTTTAGGCATTAAGCTTTTTTTGTAACATAAACACATCTTTCTACAGACCTGTGAAGTTGTTAATCAAGAATGGGTAGAGGATCCATCAAATCAACGGCCATTGTTTACCCGCAATCGGTTACGTATGGCTTTAAAGAATGTGTCATCAAGTAAAATGTTTCTATTTTTTTAAATCTTCCTCCTATATTTATATTCTTGGGCTCAAACTTAGCTCTGTTTTTTTTTATATGCTAACTCAATCTTATCAATACCTACAGATGTCTTCAGATCAGAAATTCAAAGTTTTATTGCTGCTTGCCGACTAACACGCTCGTATATTCAAAATGCATGTGACAAGATGATTGAATTTTGTGTCACCATTACTGATGTAAGTGCCTTTTCTGTTATTTGAATTCCAACTTTCTTTGCATTATGTGAATACTTGTTGCATGAGTATTCAGTGTGTTGTGTTGATAAAATAATCATTTTCCCTGAAGATTAGGTATTTTTTTTACCATAGGAAAAACATAAGCAGAAGTACGTTAAAAGCCCAAAAAGTAGGGAAAATTAGAAGCAAAATGATTACTGAGTAGCATCACCAAATTAGCAAACTTTCCTGTTTTATCTGTAGTTGTTTATATGATTCTGTTTTAACTTTTCCTTCGTCTCCTCTTCTAACTCTCCTATCTTCAGCCTTCCCTAATTCATTGATCTTAAAATTTGATCAAGCCTCACAATAGTTAAAGCTGAAACCCTATTTGAATTCTTATGATGTAATTTTTAGTCTGGCTTCAAATTTTTTTGTTAAGCTTATTTTTTGATTCTGACTTGCTCTATGCAATCCTGATTTTAAGCTATTTTGGTAATGAACTACTGGTTTCTTTTTTCATAAAGTTCCTTTGTCACTTGAATTCCTTAGAGGCTCTTAAAGTAATTTAAATTATGGGAAATATAAATCCGAAACTGCATTTTTTTTTGGATTTGATATTTGGATGTCTAAGATCAGAATTTCATTATTTTACAAAAGACAGATATGCATGTGTCATAAATAAATAAGCGTTACGAAAATACAAAATAGATTTTTAAAATTTACATCTCATCATAAATCATTCAAATGCATGACAACTAGAGTTAGAATAAGAGTTTAGGTAGCTTTTGTTTCAAACAAGAAGCCTTGTTGTTGAACGCTATGCTTTTATTTTTAGTCATACATTTGCACTTATCAAATGTTTTTGTAGTGTAATATAAGCATTAAGAACTTTAATAAGCTACTTGGTTTCCTTTTTCACTTATTGTAATAAGTGCTTAACGTCATAAATCACTTATTGTGTTGAAAAGGTTATTTTTTGATAATGAGCTACTTGGTTTCCTTTTTCAGAAAGAATAATTGTCATTTGAGTTCTTTAGAGGCTCTTGAAGTAATGTAGATTATTGGAAATACACATCTGAAACTACAATTTTTTTTTTGGGATTTGATAATTGGATTTTGAAGATTTGAATTTAATAATTTTACAAAAAGACAGATATGTATTAGTCATACATTAAGTGTTAAAAAATAGACTTTTACATGCATACGTTATTCAAATACATGACAACCAGAATTAGTACAAGAATTTAGTGGTTAATGTTGAATATAACATTGACATTGGTAATAATATTGATAGAAACCCACCTTATAGTGGTAGTTCAAGTGTAAGTTATATTTGGTTCCCTGGCATCGTGGGCTATATGATGAGTGCGTGCACACACAACAACAATCTTTGTTGGTTCCTTGTATTGGTGGCCCCTTAAGTAATTTCTTATTACTAAAAAAAATAGTTGCAACAAAATGTATAGGTCTGCTTTTCTGTTGTAGCTGCTAACACAATTTAAAATCCCTTAATCCCATAATAATTTTAAAAATAAGCCAACCAAATATTCTTTTGGTCTTTCCAATAATCTATCGTGCCTTATAGAATAAACAGGACACTGAGTTAGGATAAATTCATTAGATATGCATTGTGATCTGAAATCAGACAGCTTGCCCTTTCTATGGAGGAACCAAAATGTCTGCTTTCTACATAGGAGGAATGCCTTGTACACAAAGTTACTGAAACTGTTTTTGTCTCCAATCCCTAGAAATTAGATTACCTCCTTTACCGTGGTGGACGAATTGCCCAAGTGGAAAAACATTTTACTGTGGTTGTAGGAGGTTTTGGGTTCAAACACGTTGGACAGCTTACGGGACAAACCGGTAACTCTGGATGCTTACCGGGCAGAACAGAGATTTTTAGATGCTTACTGGGCAGAACTCAAATTTATCCACGCTATGTCTACAAGAGCACAAATATTTGTGTGTGTGTGTGGAACGACTATTTGAACACAAAATATGGCACAATAGATCCTAATCATTGGATCTTGTTGGCTTCACATATGAGGTTGAAATCTAGGAGCAATTTTATGGTTGAGATTCATTGTGTCAACATTGTGTTCCAATAAAATTTTCCATATATGTGTGTGTTTATGTATGTATGTGTATGTACACATACACACGAGCGGTACGGCACGCTTCGCGCATGATGATGGTGCACGCTTCACGCATGAATTGTTTTTCTGCAAATTTTACATGTTTAGCGTATTCAAGAGAAAATGATTTGCATAAATATTCAACCATATTTTTGTATTGAAATCATTTGTGGTTAGTTTGAATTTTATTTCTAAGTTGCAACATTTATTTTTTTTAGTTTAAAATTTTATTTATACCATTAATTAATATAGAAATAATCTGTAAAAAAAGTTTATTTGTTAGATCCTATTTTTAAGTGATATTAAGATTTGATATTATTTGTAGATGGACGTTTTGAATTTGTAAAGAAACTTCATGTTTTAGATCCTAATTTTAAGCGATATTAAGATTTTGATAATATCTGTAGACGGACGTTTTGAATTTGTAAAAGAAGTTTAACTGTTAGATCCTGTTTTCAAGTGATATTAAGATTTGGTATCAGATGCGTTTTTGGTAGTTTGCGCTGACACCAAAAAATTGTGACACCAAAGATATTACAACTATCATTAAAGATACGTATGTGTTTGTGCGCGCGCATGTGCGTAGATCCACATCTCGGCTTTCTTGTATCTCCTTATCAATTTTTGATATCTATGATCGTTGGAATTTTATAATGTTATAAATGGGATCTACTTATCTACAATATCATCTGCGCAAAAAAAGACACTTTATCCCGTTAAAAATTTAAAATTAATCATGCAATATTCTATGTATATTGAAAATATTTGTTACAAGTATTGACTCGAAAGAAAAGTTATTTTAGTTGGCAAAAGTTATCATAACAGGGTAATTTTTTGCAGGATGATATTGGTAGTAAGTATATCACAGCTGCCAAAAATTATCAATTTTCGAGAAGGATACCATAAAATGAGTTGTGCACAAATCGGGGTAAAAAAAAGAGGATGCGGACCCCTCCTTTCGCTCTCTACATGTGTGTTTTTGTGTGTGTGTGTATGTACGTATGTACATATAAATAAGCCCATTCATGCAAGACACTCGCTATGACGCATTCATGTGCATGCACAAGCACAAACACACAAAGTTTGGGATGATTAACACGTGCCCTGGTATTTAGAAGCTTGAGTTATACATATTTGATCAATAGTTTTTGCATATCATATGCATTCCATTTTAGTGTTGTATGCGCAATACTTTATTCCACATATACAAATCGGGATTCTTATATGGAATCTTGGATGAATGCCTTGTTGTTAAGGTCCAAACAAAGAAGTTCTCCCTGAGTAATGGCTTTATAAACTTCTCTCTTTTTCTGTCATATCACATGACTGCACAAGACTACTCACATCAAATTTTATTTCTACCAAATTTATGTTTATTACAGCATGGCTATGCCATTATTGATCTGATAAAGCTTGAACCATCAAACGTGGAGGATCTCTGTCTGCTCAAGTTTCTAGCAATTATCTTACAGGTTCACAGCACAGCCTTCTTTTCTCCTTTATGTTTTGAATTTATCTTTATGCAGTCTCATTGTCGAAACTTTATCATACGACCTGGCAGTGGCATATTAAGGTGTTGATTGTTGATCTACATGGAACAACTTGCTACTGATATTTTATAATTTATATGCATATTACAGTTTATCTCTCAAAAGCATAGACCAATTAGAGGTAGAGTTTCACATTTGCTGCTGGACTATGTTCGGACTCTTCCCTGCAAGGTTCATTCAGATTGGACATTCTGGTATTTATTTAACAGCTAGACACACATAGGATACTAATTTCAGAAGCATCTACAAAACTTGCTTATCCATATTTCAGCAAAATGTCATATATAATTATTAGACATCTGCTTTCTTTCTTAATAAATTATATTAAATTAAATTTCACTGTATGTCTTGATTAATTCCCATATATTCAGTCAAGTCTTTTCATTGTCTCCCTTCAGGCTTCAGCAATCTTTTCCCAGTCACATCCATCTTTTATCCGTTTCTGATGTTTACAGAGGCTTTAAGGCAAATATTTTTCTGTTAAGTCGTTCAAGGGTACTAGTTTGATACCTAGTTGGTTCAAGTAAAAAGGCAGTAACAAAGAAAATAGGATGATATTTAATGTTCATGAAGAAAAGCCACAAAAAGGAAAATGAAAGAAAGCTAAAATACAAATACGATATATCTCAAGGTTCCCTTATTTTATCTGATAGCATACTTTGTCAGAATAAATGAAGTAATAAAGACCATGCATGAATACATAACTTAGGGTTTGAATAAAAGAGGTGCAGTAGACTTTAATTTTTTCCATCACATTGATTTTTGACCATTATAACCTGATAAAAGTGGCCTTGCATTTGTTACAAATTCAACGAGTAAGTTTACGTGTTTGATATTTTGAAAACTCAAGACAAAATAGGTAAATTATATTAGTTTATAAATTAAATGTGCCATTAATCTGTAATGGACCATCCATTTTCAATATTAGTCGAGAAGGGTTTTTGGTTTTCTTAGCAAAATTGAAGAGATCAAGCTCTATTGTACCACAATAGCAGGAACTGTTAATGGTGTACAGAACTTAGGGTTTTTAATGAAAGAGGCGCAGTAGACTTTAATTTTTCTCATTGCGTTGGTTTTTCACCATTGTAACCTGATAAAACTGGCCTTGCATTTGTTACAAATTCAACCGGTAAGTTTACGAGTTTGATATGTTGAAAACCCAAGACAAAATAGGTAAATTATATTAGTTTATAAATTAAATGCATCATTAATCTGCAATGGACCATCCTTTTTCATTATTACTTGAGAAGGGTTTTAGGTTTTCTTAGCAAGATTGAAGAAATCAAGCGCTATTGTACCACAATAGCAGGAACTTTCAAACTCGTGCCAGAGATTTGGGATGTGAATTATGCTACTTCATCATATTTTAACATAGGAAAATTCGAACTTTCCAAGAAAAAAAAAGACAAGATACAAAGACTTAAGTTAAAGATACCAAGGTTGAAAAGGACTTATTTTTGTTCTTAATAAAGACGTTCTGCATATTAAGTGCAAACTTTAAGCAAGTCTAGAATTCTACCGGCGAGATGTGGATATGAACTTAAATTAAGCGCGAAACGTGGATATGAACTTAAATTAATAAGGGAATCCTATCCAGTCCTTGAATAAAAAACCGTTCACAGTTAAGTTGACAAAAATGTATATTTCAAAGAACTAAATAATAATACTCTGGTATAATCACAGAAGCAATATCAACTCAGAGCCCTCGCTTTCTTAGTTATATATTCTCTCACATGTTAATTATTTATCAATATCAGATTGGCATTCATATTCATGAAAATCTTCCGTCTTCAATCTTATCTAATATTTGCAACTCTTCTTTCAAGATTGCAAGTTTTATTTGCACAAATTTGCTAATGTTTTTTTAATAATCTATAGGGCATGTCATATAAAACATAATCAAACACTTGTCAATGGTGGTGCTGGGTTATAAGCAGTTAACCTTTATATTTTATGTTGTATACACTTCCGTATCTTATTGTGGACCGGCTAATGTTGAAAAAAAAAAAACTGATCCATGTTTTAAATCTGAATTCGGTATTTTGTGAATAATATAGTGCATATTTTTCAATGTTGATACCGTCTGCTGTTCTCGTCTTACTCTAAATTTCTTATGATTTCCAATATATTTTGCAGACATCCCTTACAGCAGCTGGTTGTTATCTCTCTCCAGCTCCTCAGTCGAAGGGCACAAAAACAATAATCAGTTGTCACGATTCTCAGGAGTCGTCATTATTTACTTCATCTCACAAGGATCCCTGCAACAATCGGTCTTTTCTACTTGCAGATGAAATAAATCAGATAATTTTAGATGCAAAATTGCATTCTGACAAATATACCACAGAAGCTTGCGACATACAGTTTTTGCATGCAAAACCATCTGAAAATATTCTGCTCAAAGCGAGAGAGATAAATCTCATTAGCGAATCAACTTTCTTGGGTGCCCACTTATTGCAAATGGAAGAAAATGAGAAATTCACTTCTCAGTCAGATAGCATATCCAACAATGAGTTTAAACATAGAAACCATGACTGCAGTCCGCAAATAATTATGCATCAGGGTGAATCATGTCATTTCATGAATAGATTTCTTGTAACATGGGACGTTTGTAAAACCGTTCAGAGAAATGGTTTTTCTGTAGGCAGAAAAGATCATACTTGCCTATTTTGTATGAGCGAACAAGTGAAGTCAGTTACAGTTCGCAGCATGGTTGAAGCTGACTGGTTATATTTGGCTGAAACCGTGCAGAAATATTCAGTCGAAGGCCATTCAGATAAATCACTGTCGAATTGTGAGCAGAGTTTAAGAAACCGTAGCTGTTCATCTTATATGCTGTTGTCAGCAAAGGAAGCACTTAAGGCTATAAAATCATTCCCTGTTTCTGCAAGGAGGTCGCTTCCCGTCATTGTTAATTCAACTGATATAATACTAAACATTCCGGTAAGAATGTCTTATCACTATCTTGAATTATGAATGTCTTATCACTATCTTGAATTATGAATGTCTTATCACTATCTTGAATTATGAAGATTGAAAGACACTTATTTTAGTTTCAATGTAGATACATATGGATGTGTATATAGATTGCAACTTTACGTTTACAATTTCTATATAACTATTTTCAATAAGAAAAAAGTGGTACAGTATGCATTTGGATTCCATGATAACTATTTACTAGGTTACCCGTATGTACAGAATCTCTTATTACATTACTATTTTCTTTTCTTTTCAGAGTATTAGCTATAGCTGCTGCCCTTATTTATCCGTATCTGCTGTATTCAAGCCAAGGGTACCGCTTGGAGGAGGTTATAGCTCTTATATTTGAAACCTGCATCTATATATCAACACTTCTGAGTACATTCTGGTTCACATGCAATTGGAATCCCTAAATGGTATGATTTCAAGCGCAAGTATGAAATACACAACATAATTTTCCAAAAAGATAATAATCTATCTGGTTTCGATTTCTAAACCAAGTAGAAACGAAATATTTATTTTTTTAGTTGATTAATTGATCTAGAATTATGCTTGCTGAATTAATTTTCTTTTCTCCTTGCAGTTGAAAGCGCAAACTTGTAGGGATTCTCTTTCTGATGCGGATCAGCCTCAATATAGCAATGCAGCACCAGAGAAGGACCACCAACTTGCCATACTGTTATAGGGATTAATGGAGAGAGAAAGTGTTGTATTTATTATAACCAATTCTCTCCTTTTTGAATTTGTATGTTATAAACAAATGGCCTAGGTTTCTTGACAAACAGAAGTCATCCAGTTGTTCTAGAAGCTTGTACTTATCTATATAAGAATATGTAACGTAAGGGGTCTGGGGCGGGACAAGCAATGAATTAATGAAATATTTCTGTCTTATTCCTCATTCTTCCTGTTTGCTCTCTTCTTTGTTCCTCTTCTACTTTTCTTCTTAAATTCCTCTAAAACTTGCTAGTATGGTATTAATTTGGTGCTTTTACAAGATTGAACCATGATCGAAACCATCATTCACAACCACACCATCGGCAAATCCATCCGACAACTCTATAAAACCACCGTCAAACATCAAACTGTCATTAAAACCATTCAAGCCACCCTCATTTACCATCAAACCGTCATTAAAACCATTCAAGCCACCCTCATTTACCATCAAACGATCCTTGACATTCACCAAAACGACATCGCAGACATCAAAACATTCGAACCTCCATTAGTTATATCATTCACTCTTTACTCGAGATCACCACAAAACTCGACCTTTAATCACATTACCACCACCTCTTCCTTTTTTCCGACATTCTCCTCTACAACTCCTTCCTCCTACCCAATCTTGATCTCAAACTCGATGCTCTTTCATTCTTTCCCCATTAAGTCATGTGATTTCATCCCCCAAAAACTTCAATCCTTCTCCGACACCCACATCGAGTTCGTCGTCGGCATCCCCCGACATCTTCATCCCCTCTATAACCAACCACGAAACCGCCCTCTCATGGTTCACCATCAATATCAAACCATTTTTCTCCAAAATTGAAGTCATCGCGATCACCGTCGACAACAAAGTAGATATGTCCACCTCCATCATCACAACCCCCGACAACCTCTTCGCTGTCCATTCCATCCCCTTCGAAATAGATCTCATCGCAATGTCTACAGCTTACATAATATTTTTTATGGGATTGGTTGGAAACAAACCTCTAATCTTTGATTCGGGTGGCAAAATGGAATCGGAGTCCTTGTTTATGGCACGGTTATGCATGGTGTTGTGCAACTCCATCATAATCCAAGCTATCGTTAACTTACGACCTTGATGACAAGGTTGATTTCGAGTGCGCGGTAATGATACGGATCAACCTAAATATCATAATTCAATACTAGAGTAGGACCACTAACCTACCATACTGTTATATGGATCAGTGGAGAGAGAAAGTGCAATATTTGTTATAACCAATTCTCTCCTTTTTGAATTTGTCTGTTACAAACAAATGACCTAGATTTCTTGACAAATAGAAGTCAACCAGTAGTAATAAATCATTTCTAGAAGCTTGTACTTATCTATATAAGAATATGTAACATAAGGGACGAGGCAAGCAATGAATTAATGAGATATTTCTATCTTCTTTATTGTTTCTTCCTCATTCTTCCTTTTTGCTCTTTTCTTGGTTCCTCTTCTTCTCGTTTTCTTTTTAAATTCCTCTAAAACTTTTTAGTACCATATTACATTCCTGCGCTAAATTATAGGTAAATACACATGCTGATTTAGCGTGCTTCTTAGATTGATTTGTGTCAATTAGAAGCAAATGTAGTATATGATCATAGGTGCAATCCTATAATGAAGTACCTCAATATTCTATATTCATGCTCAAGCCAACCGGTTAGTTACCGACTTTTTCATACCTCGAGACCATAAAGATTAAGGTTTCACATTATATTAAATAGTTATGTTTATTTATGTAGTCCGTACAGATTGATTTGCTTTGCAGCCAGTCTTGTTATGAATACCAGTTCAATAATGTGTTGAAAAGTTAGGTTTATTTTCTGCATTGCTAGCAAGAAAATTGAGTGGGAATGGCAGGAATCCCTTTTTTGTACAAAGGCCTTCATTAAGGGAGTCGAATCTTTTCTTAGATATCGTGTTGCTTCATGTGTTTTTTATATGTATCCAACTGTAATTGTAATACGAACCCAATGTCATATCTGAACTGCAACCTAAGTATGTGTTTACGCATAAGTTTGGTATGATTCTTACGTACGACGTGGTACATCAAAGTATGTTAAAGGGAAATTCTTGGTTGTCTCCACATATACTTTCATGAGGTCAAATTGAAATGCCTTATAAATACCAATCTAACAGGTAGGGTAGATCCAACAATTGGATTACCTAAGCCCAAACATGTTCATATATAGGATGAAAAAGCAAATAAAATAAAATATCCATTATCTTGTGCATAGCTCTGGTTCATGAGGAGATGATCACCTAACATACCACGAGATTAAAGTATTTTATCTGAAGAATGATACCATTTTCTATATGTTCATATGGTTTTTGGGAGACGATCATCTAACATAGAGATCAAAGTATTTTATTTGAAGAATGATACCGTTTTCTATATGTTCACAATAGATAATTTGATTACATTAAAAATTTACCTACACCTAGCAGGTTGTCCTAGTTCAAAGGTTTGATCGGCTGCCCTTATTCCTTTTAGTACACTTTTTGACTATATATCTTTAGGATTTCATGTTTTTAACTAAAATTTTCAGAACACGAGATCTAAGGATTTCAACTTACATCATATAATGTGTTCACAACATTTAAAATATATAAGTGTACGATGACATATAAATGAAACCAAAATCAAAATCGTAATTTATTTTGAGGGAAAGATTAACTATATATGAGCAGAAATTATATCTGTTAGCCTAAAAATTGGTCTCACCCCTTTGATGTGAATTTAGCTAGAAATCCATAAAACATCAACTTTTTTCAATTGGTAATGATTGATCTTTTTCATATAAATATTATATACTTGTCCATTCTTCTTCACTTCATTTTTCTTAGTCTTTTTGTTGTTATCTATATTCACGGCCTTCAACCCTATAGCCTCCAAATTCAGTTGAACTCAATCCAACTTAGTTTGATCCGACTCAAATCGATAAGGTAGAGGATCCTCCATCCAAATATGCGCCTATTTGTACCAAAACCACATTGTTTCACACTCATCGATCCCCAATCTGGTGTCGATCGACCATAAATGCACCATTTTACCGATTTGAAGGCTATTTGTTGGTTCGACACTATATGGTCACATTCAAGCGTATAACATCAGCTCTACATCGACTCCGACTCTACATCCAACTCCAAGTTCCTTTTCCTTGAATACAGGTTGCAAATCCGTCTTATAAGCTTTACCCATTTTTCTTGTTCTTTTAGCCATTGTGGCTAAAGTTTCTATTTGTTGTTCTATGTAGAGAAGAGAGAAAGATGTGCTATAAATAACCAATATAACCAAACTTTCCATATCTTTAAACCATCTTATAACAAAACCTTACCCTCCTCTTTGCCCAAGCATGGCCAACCCCCTGTTTATGGAATTTATGGGCTCTAGACCTAATTAATTTAACATTTTAATTAGTTAATTAATTAATTTAAACCCATGTTTTAATTAAATCAACATATAACAATTATACATTCTTTTAATTATTTTTTAGGCTTCAACAAATCAATTAAAATGCTATAAAAATCAATATAACATTTGTATTAATTTTATCATTATTTTATAACATTTATAAATTAATTTTTAACTGGTTGAACTCAAAAATTTGCTAAAAACACGGTTGTATTGACTCCCTGGTGTAAACTCAGTTCTCAATCAGTATTTAAACAATTTAAATACCAAACCCTGCACGGATTTTTCTAAAGTATAGTATCAAGTTCAGCCGCTTATAAATCATTTAGGTGAAACCCAATGTCTAATCTATCAAGCTATACATTGTAATAATATTTTATGTTTGGTCGATTGTCAAAAAATCTAGTAATATCTGTAGTTAATTGCGTAGACCACATTAAAGTTCTTGGCTCAATCCAATAACATTTGTTGATTAACCGATTTGTCATGGCTAGAGATTATGACTTTAAGTTGACCACCAATTACGGTGCTACTAACCTTCTACAACGAAGAAGATTTTTCTCCCGTGGACAGTGTTTCACTTCAAGTAGTTAAATGCATACCCATTGCCATAACATGATCAATATGTCATGTGATTGACTATAATCAAAGTACAGTCTAGTTTCTTAAGATTCACAATACCCTTAAGTCTAAAGAATACATGTCGTTTCATGAGATACTCTATTTTGATTTAGTTGTATTAACTAGTAGATGAATCTCGTTGAGTCGTGCTGTGATTATCTCAAACAACCAAAAGTGCGTAACCCCTTGGTGCCCTCAACAATCATAAGTAATTCACTGTTCATTGTATGGAGAGAGTTGCATACATTAGTCTCAACGGACTTATTGATATCTTTTTCTTGATATATCTTGACTAGAAATATTTAGGGATAAATATTTATTAAACATGATTCAATACTCATGGTTACGAACACATTCGCAACTACAATCGATAAAATACTTTAAATAAGGATTTTCTGCTCATATATATATATAACATATATATAATACATTACTTATATCCAATATAACAATATTTATAATAGAAAAATAAAACTAGAAGTATACTTCATTTCGAACAAGATTCTCTATAAGAGTCAAGTTAAACTATCAAATTATGTAATTGCCCCTAAGGCACACCCTAAACTCTATCAGTATGCAACTTGATCGTGATAACAAAATATAAAAACAATAGGTTAGATTAGCTGTTAATTTAGGGCTGAGGGATTGTTATGGAGTGTTAGATTTAGCCTAGGAAATCTTGAGATCCATCTTAGACGCACATCACTAACTTGGCAACAAAGAAAAATAATTTGGTAAATCAACGCCGTTCAATCGCATAACCCATTTACAAATTTTTCTCGTCAACAGTTGACCGTTCATGACCGTGGGTCGACCTGGGTGCATCAAGGGTCGACCGCTCCTTTGTTTAAACGGCGATTAATATCATTGTTTGATTTCGTGTATTTTATTCTTTTTTTACACAACCGGCAAAATTTTCTTCCCATTTTATATATTTCCTCAGATTTGATCTAAAGTTAATATCTCTTAACGTCTAAGTTTCTGTTAACGTTAATTAACTTTTATTACCATAATTACATATATAATTATTTCCGATTCAAAATTCTCAAACTTTAATAACTTTATCGTTTGAACTCTGATCGAAAAATATTATATATGAAAATTGAACAGAAAATCGCCACGAATCCAATGGTGCAACTTTTATAGCCAAATTTTGAAATTTATAAACATTCTACTTTCGGTGTTATTGTTTCTTAATTAACTTCTATTTAAATTAATTGTCATAAAAATTACGGAATGTTACACGATCTTTGGAAAATCTTGGTATATAATCTGAAGACAGCTTGTAGGCCCAAAACCATAACATGCTTGGATGTTTTAGTCTTTAGTTGAAGGCCTACCTTGAGGTCCATGCTTTTGATTTGAGGTCAGCTGGGTGACTGTTGTATTTAGTATTAGAGATATAGATAGTTCTTGGTTTGATCTCATTACCATGCGTTTTGTTTATAGGTTATTATCTTCAGATGTTGTCTTCTTAATTTTTATGTGGAAGTATATGCATAATAGAGCTTTTTAACTTAAGCCGAGGAGTTACAATCTCCCAATGGTTAAGAGTCGATTATAGCGGAGCATAAATTATGATATAACGCATGCCCTCAAAGTTTATACGAAGTGAATTTTGGACTAAGGAGGATTAAAACCTAGTTTATGCCTGGCTGTTTCAGTCTTTCTTTAATGTGTACAGTATCTCATAAAATAGATTAATGCCATATATAATCTTAAAATCGAACCTCATCATATAGTGAGGATTTTGAAAATCTAATCTTGTTATGAGAGTATTGGAAATCTAGCCTCATCGTATAATGAGGATTTGAAAGTCTTACCTTATTATGAGGTTTTTGGAAATCTAACTCATCGTATAGTGAGGATTTGAAAATCTTACCTCATTTGAAGATTTTGAAAATCTAACCTATTGTGTAGTGAAGATTTGAAAATCCTACCTCGTTATGAGGAAATCTAACCTCATTGCCTAGTGTGGATTTGAAGGCATGAACCTCATGACTTTGATGCCGAAGGCTATGTATAGTAGAGTGCTGTAAAGGAGAAAATAATTGTAAGCCGAATGCTATGTATAGTAGAGTGCCATGAAGATGAAAGTAATTGTAAGCCAAATGCTATGTATAGTAGAGTGCCATAAAGCCGTAAGTAACCGTAAGCCATTGACCATGTATAGTAGAGTGTCATAAATGCGTAAGTAACTATAAGCCGAAGGCCATGTATAGTAGAGTGCCATAAAGCTAAAAGTGATTGTAAGGCAAAGGATATGCATAATATAGTGCCATAAAGGAGAAAGTAATTGTAAGTCGAAGGCTATGTGTAATAGAGTGCCGTAAAGGCGTAAGTAACTGTAAGCCGAGGGCTACGTATAGTAGAGTGCCATAAATGTGAGAGTAATTGTAAGGCGATGGCTTTGCATAGTAAAGTGCCACAAATGTGTAAGTAATAGTAAGCCTAGGGCTATGTATAGTAGAGTAGAGTGCCGTAAAGACGTAAGTAACTATGAGCCGAGGGCTATGTATAGTAGAGTGTCGTAAAGGCGTAAACAACGTAAGCCAAAGTTACGTATAGTAGATTGCCGTAATGACATCAGTGACTGTAAGCCGAAGACTATGTATAGTAGAGTGTCGTAAAGGCTGAGTTAATTATATGCCGAAGGCTATGTATAGTAGACTGTCATAAAGATGAAAGTAATTGTAATCCAAGGGCTATGTAAAGTAGAGTGCCATAAAGAAGTAAGCTGCAAGTCGAGGGCTATGTATAGTAAAGTGCTGTAAATGCGAAAATATTTGTAATCCAAAGGCTATGTATAAAAGAGTGTCGTAACTGCAAAGTAATTGTAAGTTAAGGGTTTTGTATAATAGAGTGTTGTAAAGGCGTAAGTAATTATAAGCTGAGGGCTATGTATAACAGAGTGTCGTAAATGCAAAAGTAATTGTAAGCCAAGCCTATGTATAATAGAGCGTTGTAAAGACAAAAGTAATTGTAAGCCGAAGGCTATATATATTAAAGTGTCGTAAAGGAAAAAGTAATCGTACCTTCACTTAGTAATGAGGGTTTGAAAAAGAAATAAAAATCTTACCTCATGGGGAGGGTTTGAGAAAATAGATTTTGGAAATCTTATCTCATAGTGAGTGTTTTTGCCTCGTTATGAGGTCTTGAAATGATTTTTGAAAATGTCCACCTCATTATGGGGGTTTATTGAAAATAGAATTTAAACCCCTTTTTACCTAGTTATAAGGGTTTGTACCTCGTTATGAGGGTTTTTACCTCGTTCTTGAGGGTTTGAAAGCATAGGGGACATATCAATTATAGCCATAGGAAGGATTTCCTACGACATGCAGTAATGCGGTCCATAGTTGGACTAGAATTATAAGAGATCGATCCAAGCCACTTTGGGGTGTTACTCGTGGGATTGCTTGTTGGAATCCATAAGGATTTTATGTGGATGACCCCCTATGTTCTAGCGAATATTCTAGGTAAGCGTGAATTCTTACGAGGAATTCTGTAACACCCCTAATTCTAAATAACATTATTCAGGAGATTTAATTAGATAAATTGAATAGAATAATGTAGAGACTAGAATGATAAGGGGATTGAGATTTGAAAATTTAATAGAGGTCATGCCTGAACTAAATGAAATCATAAGAATGGGTTTATAAAATGGTTTTATAAGTTAACTACTCAAGAGAATAAGGCAAGGGTATTATGGGAAATAGCCGTATGCCATAACCCCTAAACTCTTACCTCATTTTCATTCACGTTCTCACAAAATAAAAACATAAACCAAGGAGCTTCATGGCCGGCCACAATCCTAGGAGGAAAAAAAGGATCAAAATCAATTAAAAGCTAAGGATTCAAGCAAGGAAGAATTAAAAAAATCAAATCTCAAGTTCCTTTTCCAAAACAAAGCGAATAATAACCAAATCCATCTCATTTATGTTTTAATGAACATTTTGATTTCGGGTTTAAAGTTTAGACCGTTTGGATGATTTGAATGATGATGCTTTGATTTTATGTCATGTTTGATTTAAACAAGTATGTTTAAAAAAGGTCGATTTTAAGGTTAAAATCGTATAAAATGGGTTTCGGATGCCATGAGGATTTAATATGTGATGTAAAACATTATTTTGGAGATGTGTTTAAATTTTCATAATTTTTCAACCTATGGATAATTTATTATGAATTTTGAATGGAAAGAATAGATAATTTGGGTTTAAAATTGATTTTTGGCAATTATATAAAGTATTTTGCATCCAGAATTTATGTATGTTAGAAAACATATTAAAAGTGAATTAAGATGATTTTTGGGGGTTTCTTTCCTAAATGATTGTAACGCCCCACTCTGAGACCCACTGTAACAAAGAGTATTACGGGAGTAATACTGTCTGTTAAAGCGGAGAATAGAGTATAGTGGAAGCGACCATTTGTAATCAAGCTATAACTATCTACTGAATACGTCGAAAGGGTGGTATTTTTTTTTCTTTCAAACAGGTGGTTCGACATATTCGGTAAATACTTATAACGAAATTACAAATGGCTAAAGATCTATCAGGACAAAGCATAATAACATAATGAAATAGCATCACAGAATAAAATCACATAACAGATATAAAATCCCAGAACAATACATCGTCAATACAGATCCAAATATCATAAGTGGGTACAAAGCCACTGCTCACACATGTGAGTCAACAATATGTACATATCAAAGTCTGAATAATAACATAAGCGGACACTAAGACAAGCTATCTCAAAAGCATAGCAGATAAGTCCAAAGCGGAAGCACAGAAGCTAAGTCCAGAGACCTAACCTGAAACAACTCGGTCTGACCCGAGCGAAAACACTCGGGTCAGGCTAGCTAAACAATCAGTAATAACTAAGATATACCATAATGCGGTACATAAATAAAACAGTACTTATCCAAAGAGAAGTATATTATGAACCACATGAATATAATGACGATCCCTAATCATCAATAAACAATAAAAATCTCCAAAGAGAAATCAACACCAAAGTGTAGAATAAATAAAATCGCCTCATATCATCGGCGTAGCCAAAGCTATAAAAAGATGTCCATAGGCAATAATCCCAAGAGTGACCAGAGTCTGTAATCAATGCCCAAGCAAAGATCGATGCTCCAAAGAGCAATGGGGATATACTGAAAAGTCAATGAAATCCAACACTGAAAAGCAGTGTCCAGAGACACTGTGAATCCACAAGGTAATCGCACTTACATCGTATGGTTCCATAGAACCAACACCGAATGGCGGTACTCGAATGGATATAAAAATCATCAAATAATACCAATATTGCACGTGCACCGACCAGAGTCGTTGTTGCCAAGTACTGTAGAGTTGTGATCGATCACTCGCACAGATGCGGAACGCGCGAGACGGCGAGATCCTTCCCAGAAGGATAAAGGCCCAGAGGCGCATGCCGAAAAATAAACTGCTCCATAGAGCAGGTGTCCAGAGACGGTTGCCCAGAGGCGTGGTGACCCAGAGGTCCAGTACTGGCCGCCCAGAGGCTAATGTGTCACTAACTTCTTGGAGAGGAACCCGTAAAGTGTTAACAATGAGTCTCATACCCCACGTTCGCACTAAACGGTTTCCTAACCAATAGCAAGCTCACACTCCAAACAATAAAAAGTCCACCTCGTATCATCGGTAAACTAGACCCAGAGGTCAAAACAATCAATCGAATAGGTCGGGGATTAACCGGAAAGAAAATACACACGGTTCCATAAGCCGGAGATTTCCTAACCGTTTAAGCACCTTTCCACTTCGCTCGACGTGCTAAAAAGTGAGTGTGATATTTTTATTATAGAAAATAATGGTGCGAAATGGATTTATAATTGATTTTGAAATCACTTTAAAACGGCTTTTGAAAACTCTCCTATTATAGAGTAATTAATTTAATAATTAAAAATAATATTATATATAATAATTTCGAAAGCCATTTAGGAGTGAAAAATATTTTGAAAATGATTCATAAAACCCGTGTATGAAATCTAGAGACAAATCTCAAAGAAATCAATAAAACCAGAAAATCACTGAAAAATATTCCAAGTGTTTGTAAACATTCAAAAACAGCTGCGAACCCAAGTTCGGCAATTTATTTGGACCAGCAAATGGTGTCCAAATGTCATGAAAATTTGCAGGCATGTAGTCCAATATCCCTACTTTAAGATGCAAAAAGAATTTCTGGATTCCGAGTTGAGACGAAGTGGCAGCGACATCTCAAAGTTGGACCCAGGAAAAGATTCATACTGTTTACCAACAGCGACCAGAGTTCAACTTCGACACGAAATTCGAAGTACCAAACGAACTCCGATGTTGCCCAAACTTTCCAGAGATGGAGTTCGAAACTCCACCTTTCCAACGAGACTAAAAACTTCGAATTCCGACTTCGGATGCGATCGTGACGGCATCGCAAAGTGGAGGTAAAAAAAAAAATCTGAAAACAGGATATTTTTTTTCTCTTTGATTCAAGCCCAACCCAGCCCGCCTGGGCTGGGGACGCCCCAGCCCACGCGGGCTGGGGACCTGCGGCCCGCCCCAGCCCATGCGGGCTGGGGAATAAAACAGCTTCCCCAGCCCGCATGGGCTGGGGAGCACGGCCCGCCCCAGCCCCAAGCGGGCTGGGGTCTAGAGACCCGCCCCAGCCCATGCTGGGCTAGGGACTTGTGGCCCGCCCCAGCCCCAAGCGGGCTGGGGTCTAGAGCCCCGCCCCAGCCCAAGCGGGCTGGGGAGTAGTTCAGACCCCCAGCCCGCCTGGGCTGGGGTTGGGGCGCGGGCTTCGGCCCGCGTCCCCTCTCCCCCAGCCCAGGCGGGCTGGGGGTAATATCAAAATCCCCAGCCCGCCTGGGCTGGGGTTGGGGCGCGGGCTTCGGCCCGCGTCCCCTCTCCCCCAGCCCGCCCGGGCTGGGGAGGCAGTGTAACCCCCCAGCCCAGGCGGGCTGGGGGGTTTGAAGTGCGGCCAGCCCATCCAGGGCTGGCCTGCCTCTGGCTAGCCCAGCTGGGCTAGCCTACAGTGCCTGGGCAGCAGCCAGGGTGCAGCCCAGGCCTGTCTTGGTGCACACAGTGCACTGTTTCAACCTGTTTCACGCTGAAACATTCCAGCCAACAAATTTTTGTTGTTTTTGAGGTTTTGGGGTGTTTTTTTTCAATTTTTGGCATCAAAATTTTCACCAAAATTAACTAGCAATAATCACTACTAGCAATAATCACTAATCAATAGTAATTACCTTAATGAAGCAATATCACAAACACCTTATGTGCAACCCCAAAATGAAAGCAAAGATGATCAAAGAGCTATGATTCACATGTTACATAAGAAAACATGTGTTACTAAATGATTATTGAAATCAAAAGATGATTAAACACATGCTAGAAGAGGTTTTTAGCTATATACCTCTCTTGAAAGCAACAAATACTATTATAGCATCAACCCAAATTCGCAAAAGGTGATTAGGAGGCTATAAGATCAAAAAAACACATAAAACATGTGTTACTAATCAAATTTCAGAAATTATGAAGATATAAAATATGGATTTGAGGTGGGTATTTGCATTACCTTTTCATAGAATGACTTGCATAAGCTAAAACTAGAAGGAGATGAAGATGGAGGCCATTTTTGTTATGAAAGCTTTAGGAAATGGTTAGGGTTTTGATTAGGGTTTTGATGAATGAGGTTAGGAGAGTTTGAGATAATTTATAGAGGAAGTTTAGTGTGGGTTATTGGGTAAGGTTTAATAACCCAATATGAAGAGAGTTATTTCCATGTTTTCAAAAATTTTCTAAGTGTTCATATATGTTTATAAAACTCACTTTTCTTATTCGAACCCATTTTAAATCCTCTCCTAAAATATTTAACTTTCCAAAAATAACATTTTATCCTCATTTTAAAATCCCATATTTCCCATTTAATTAAAATATCCTTTTTCAAATAAATTTTGTTATTCCAAATCCTTTTATGCTTCATTAAAATAAATAAAATCCTAACTTTTATTTATTAATTGGTAATGCAAATCATGGGTTGTTACAGACTCCCCCCCTTAAGAAAATTGCGTCCCCGCAATTCCTTAAGATAGATGTCGTCTATAACGTCAAATCCACAAAAGAAGTGATAGAGATCAAAGAGAGAATTCTCACCCGCAGAAGAAGATGGGAGATAGCCAGGATAAGAGCGCTCGATAGATTCTCTGGTCTCCCAAGTGCAGTCCTTAGGATTCGGTGACCATTGAATCTTCACGAGTGGAACCTCTTTGTTGCAAAGGCGTCTAACCTCCGAATCAAGCACACGAAGAGGTTGCTGCTCCAAAGATAAATCGGGTGAGATCTCCAGATCGGGCACGATATGAGGCTCGATAATAGAATCAGGGTTGCACACACACTTGCGAAGCTGAGAAACATGGAACACATCATGTATTCCAGAGAAATGAGCAGGTAGAGCCACACGATAAGCAACGGGGCCGATGCGTTCTGTAATAGGAAATGGTCCGACATAGCGAGGAGTCAACTTCCCTGTAGAGCTAAAACGCACAACCCCCTTCATGGGAGATATCCGAATAAAGACATGATCACCAATGGAGAACTCAAGAGGCTTCCTACGGTTGTCCGCGTAGGATTTCTGGCAGTCCTGTGCCTCTTTCATTCTCTGACGGATAAGAATAATCTTCTCAGAAGATTCCCGAACTGAATCTGGACCAAGAAGGTGCTTCTCACCAGATTCTAACCAACAAGCAGGAGAGCGACATGGCCTTCCGTAAAGAGCCTCGAAAGGTGCCATGCCGATACTAGACTGAAAGCTGTTGTTGTAGGAGAACTTTACAAGCGGTAAGTGATCCTCCCAACTACCTCCGAAATCCAGAATACAACAGCGCAAAAGATCCTCTAAAACACGATTCACCCTCTCCGTCTGACCGTCGGTTTGAGGATGATAAGCAGTCGAGAGATTCAGCTTTGAGCCCAAAGCTGACTGTAGGCACTTCCAGAAGTGACTAGTAAAGATAGTGTCTCGATCACAGACGATAGAGCTAGGATTGCCATGAAGTCGAACGACTTCCTTCACATATAACTTGGCAAGCTGAGGAGCAGTCCGAGTGGACTTAATAGGAATGAAATGAGCTGATTTGGTCAAGCGATCGACGATGACCCAAATAGAAGTATGGCCTGACCTCGATCGAGGCAGACCGTCAATAAAATCCATGGATATCTGATCCCATTTCCACAATGGAATCTCTAGCGGCTGAAGAAGACCAGATGGACGCTGATGCTCAGCTTTGATCTATTGACAAGTCATGCAACGGCTTACATAACTTGCAACATCACTCTTCATGCCCTTCCAAAAAAATAGGCGACACATGTCGGCATACATCTTACTCGACCCGGGATGTATAGTGTACTTAGTGTGATGACACTCGTCTAGAATGTCATGCCTAAGTAATAAATCAGATGGTACCAAAATAAGGTTCTTCCTGCGAAGACACCGATGAGAATCAATAGAATAATCCAACAATGTCTCATCACTGGATCCCGACTCAAGGAGATGAATGTATCGCAACAAGTCTGGATCCTGCCGTTGAGCATGGGCAATGCGATCCAATAGAATAGGTCGAGCTTCCAAGCTGAATAACAAGATCTGAGAATCAGAAGACGGAGCTCGATTTCAAATATCACACATAGAAAGAGTCTCAAGAATAACCCACTCGGTAATCATCATAGAAACAACTGCCGAGTGTTTGCGACTGAGCGCATCTACAACACGATTCCCCTTGCCAGGGGTATACTGAAAATCTAAGTTATATGAGGCGAGAAACTCGAGCCATCGCTGCTGCCTCATATTGAGATCCTTCTGACTGAATGAATACTTCAGCGACTTGTGATCGGTGTAGAGAATGAAATGTTCGCCCAATAGTTAATGACGCCACGTCTTCAAGGCAAAGACGATAGCTGCTAACTCAAGATCATGAGTAGGATAGCGAACCTCATTCAGACGTAGCTGCCTAGAAGCGTAAGCAACTACCCGATCTTTCTGCATAAGCACAGCACCGAGGCCGCTACCACAAGCGTCGGTGTAAACAACAAGATCCTGGTTACTCTCAGGAACTACAAGGATAGGAGCATGAGTGAGAAGTTCCTTCAGTCGCTGAAAGGAAGCTTCACACTTATCAGACCAAATAAAACGAACCCCCTTACGAGTCAGAGTCGTGAGGGGAAGTGCAACTCGAGAGAAATCCTTGATAAACCGACGATAATAACCCACCAGCCCAAGGAAGCTGCGAATATCATGAACGTTCTCGGGCTGCCTCCAATTTTGAATAGCTTCGATCTTGGCAGGATCGACAGAAATACCCTCAGATGATACAATATGGCCCAAGAACTTGACCTTGCTCTCCCAAAAATGGCACTTGGAGAGCTTGGCCTTAAGCTGATGCTGACGAAGAGTATCCAAGACGATCCGCAAATGATGAGCATGCTATGCCTCGGATCTAGAATAAATAAGAATATCGTCGATGAAAACCAGAACGAATCTATCGATGTATTCCCGGAATACTCGATTCATAAGATCGACGAAGAAAGCCGGAGCGTTCGTCAAGCCGAACGGCATGACCAACCACTCAAAAGAACCATGATGAGTGCGAAATGCTGTAAGAGGAATGCTGTCTTCCATGACTCGTAGCTGATGGAATCCGGTGGCAAGGTCAAGCTGAGAGAAGACCTTCGCACCGCTCAATTGGTCAAACATGTCGTAACGGGAATTAGAGTTAGACATGATTCAATGATAGATAATTAATTAAGGAATACTACAGAATACAATAGATTCCTATACATATTCCTAACTTATCTATCAATAAACATTAGGAAGGGATTTGATTTAATTCGGATCTAATTTAAAATGTATTGTACTAAGTGTATATGTTCTGTGTTTATTATGCTTATTCCTGAAACCAGGCTCTGATACCAAGCTGTAACGCCCCACTCTAAGACCCACTGTAACAAAGAGTATTACGGGAGTAATACTGTCTGTTAAAGCGAAGAATAGAGTATAGTGGTAGCGACCATTTGTAATTAAGCTATAACTATCTACTGAATACGCCTAAAGGGTGGTATCTATTTTTTTTTCAAACAGGTGGTTCGACATATTCGGTAAATACTTATAACGAAATTACAAATGGCTAAAGATCTATCAGGACAAAGCATAATAACATAATGAAATAGCATCACAGAACAGAATCACATAACAGATATAAAATCCCAGAACAATACATCGTCAATACAGATCCAAATATCATAAGTGGGTACAAAGCCACTACTCACACATGTGAGTCAACAATATGTACATATCAAAGTCTGAATAATAACATAAGCGGACACTAAGACAAGCTATCTCAAAAGCATAGCAGATAAGTCCAAAGCGGAAGCACAGAAGCTAAGTCCAGAGACCTAACCTGAAACAACTCGGTCTGACCCGAGCGAAAACACTCGGGTCAGGCTAGCTAAACAATCAGTAATAACTGAGATATACCATAATGCGGTACATAAATAAAACAGTACTTATCCAAAGAGAAGTATATTATGAACCACATGAATATAATGACGATCCCTAATCATCAATAAACAATAAAAATCTCCAAAGAGAAATCAACACCAAAGTGTAGAATAAATAAAATCGCCTCATATCATCGGCGTAGCCAAAGCTATAAAAAGATGCCCATAGGCAATAATCCCAAGAGTGACCAGAGTCTGTAATCAATGCCCAAGAAAAGATCGATGCTCCAAAGAGCAATGGGGATATACTGAAAAGTCAATGAAATCCAACACTGAAAAGCAGTGTCCAGAGACACTGTGAATCCACAAGGTAATCGCACTTACATCATATGGTTCCATAGAACCAACACCGAATGGCGGTACTCGAATGGATATAAAAATCATCAAATAATACCAATATTGCACGTGCACCGACCAGAGTCGTTGTTGCCAAGTACTGTAGAGTTATGATCGATCACTCGCACAAATGCGGAACGCGCGAGACGGCGAGATCCTTCCTAGAAGGATAAAGGCCCAGAGGCGCACGCCGAAAAATAAACTGCTCCATAGAGTAGGTGTCCAGAGATGGTTTCCCAGAGGCGTGGTGACCCAGAGGTCCAATACTGGCCGCCCAGAGGCTAATGTGTCACTAACTTCTTGGAGAGGAACCCGTAAAGTGTTAACAATGAGTCTCATACCCCACGTTCGCACTAAACGGTTTCCTAACCAATAGCAAGCTCACACTCCAAACAATAAAAAGTCCACCTCGTATCATCGGTAAACTAGACCCAGAGGTCAAAACTATCAATCGAATAGGTCGGGGATTAACCGGAAAGAAAATACACACGGTTCCATAAGCCGGAGATTTCCTAATCGTTTAAGCACCTTTCCACTTCGCTCGACGTGCTAAAAAGTGAGTGTGAGATTTTTATTATAGAAAATAATGGTGCGAAATGGATTTATAATTGATTTTGAAATCACTTTAAAACGGTTTTTGAAAACTCTCCTATTATGGAGTAATTAATTTAATAATTAAAAATAATATTATATATAATAATTTCGAAAGCCATTTAGGAGTGAAAAATATTTTGAAAATGATTCATAAAACCCGTGTACGAAATCTAGAGACAAATCTCAAAGAAATCAATAAAACCAGAAAATCACTGAAAAATATTCCAAGTGTTTGTAAACATTCAAAAACAGCTGCGAACCCAAGTTCGGCAATTTATTTGGACCAGCAAACGGTGTCCAAATGTCATGAAAATTTTCAGGCATGTAGTCCAACATCCCTACTTTAAGATGCAAAAAGAATTTCTGGATTCTGAGTTGAGACGAAGTGGCAGCGACATCTCAAAGTTGGACCCAGGAAAAGATTCATACTGTTTACCAACAGCGACCAGAGTTCAACTTCGACACGAAATTCGAAGTACCAAACGAACTCCGATGTTGCCCAAACTTTCCAGAGATGGAATGCGAAACTCCACCTTTCCAACGATACCAAAAACGTCGAATTCTGACTTCGGATGCGATCGTGACGGCATCGCGAAGTGGAGGTAAAAAAAAATCTAAAAACAGGATATTTTTTTTTTCTTTGATTTAAGCCCAGCCCAACCCGCCTGGGCTGGGGTCCATCCAGGCCCCAGCCCACGCGGGCTGGGGAATAAAGCAGCTTCCCCAGCCCGCATGGGCTGGGGATCACGGCCCGCCCCAGCCCCAATCGGGCTGGGGTCTAGAGACCCGCCCCAGCCCATGCTGGGCTGAGGGCTTGTGGTCCGCCCCAGCCCCAAGCGGGCTGGGGTCTAGAGCCCCGCCCCAGCCCAGGCGGGCTGGGGAGTAGTTCAGACCCCCAGCCCGCCTGGGCTGGGGTTGGGGCGCGGGCTTCGGCCCGCGTCCCCTCTCCCCCAGCCCAGACGGGCTGGGGGTAATATCAAAATCCCCATCCCGCCTGGGCTGGGGTTGGGGCGCGGGCTTCGGCCCGCGTCCCCTCTCCCCCAGCCCGCCCGGGCTGGGGAGGCAGTGTAAACCCCCAGCCCAGGCGGGCTGGGGGGTTTGAAGTGCGGCCAGCCCATCCAGGGCTGGCCTGCCTCTGGCTAGCCCAGCTGGGCTAGCCTACAGTGCCTGGGCAGCAGCCAGGGTGCAGCCCAGGCCTGTCTTGGTGCACACAGTGCACTATTTCAGCCTGTTTCATGCTGAAACATTCCAGCCAACAAATTTTTGTTGTTTTTGAGGTTTTGGGGTGTTTTTTTTCTTCAGTTTTTGGCATCAAAATTTTCACCAAAATTAACTAGCAATAATCACTACTAGCAATAATCACTAATCAATAGTAATTACCTTAATGAAGCAATATCACAAACACCTTTTGTGCAACCCCAAAATGAAAGCAAAGATGATCAAAGAGCTATGATTCACATGTTACATAAGAAAACATGTGTTACTAAATGATTATTGAAATCAAAAGATGATTAAACACATGCTAGAAGAGGTTTTTAGCTATATACCTCTCTTGAAAGCAACAAATACTATTATAGCATCAACCCAAATTAGCAAAAGGTGATTAGGAGGCTATAAGATCAAAAAAACACATAAAACATGTGTTACTAATCAAATTTCAGAAATTATGAAGATATAAAATATGGATTTGAGGTGGGTATTTGCATTACCTTTTCATAGAATGACTTGCATAAGCTAAAACTAGAAGGAGATGAAGATGGAGGCCATTTTTGTTATGAAAGCTTTAGGAAATGGTTAGGGTTTTGATTAATGAGGTTAGGAGAGTTTGAGATAATTTATAGAGGAAGTTTAGGGTGGGTTATTGGGTAAGGTTTAATAACCCAATATGAAGAGAGTTATTTCCATGTTTTCAAAAATTTTCTAAGTGTTCATATATGTTTATAAAACTCACTTTTCTTATTCAAACCCATTTTAAATCCTCTCCTAAAATATTTAACTTTCCAAAAATAACATTTTATCCTCATTTTAAAATCCCATATTTCCCATTTAATTAAAATAGCCTTTTTCAAATAAATTTTGTTATTTATGCTTCATTAAAATAAATAAAATCCTAACTTTTATTTATTAATTGGTAATGCAAATCCCGGGTTGTTACAATGATTTACTATGGAAATTAAATTAATCAATTTTAGGGACTTAAATGTCTTAATTGTTTTGTTAAGGGGAAGGACTACTTTGCTAAAATAATTTTAGTTATTAATGGATGAATTCGGCAGCCTTTTTAGAGTAGATTTTGGTAAAGGACTTGGCAACCAATCACATTTTGACAAATAAGGCAAGTTAGGTATAAAGGAGTTTCTTTTAAAGGAATAAAATTAATTTTGCTTCGAATTACAAGCTTTCCACTTCCATTTCCTTGCTTCCGTAATCATCCCATATTGCCTTTCGAACTCATTCGAAAGCAATACATATGATATCAAATAGCTGGTATGTAGTGTGTTGGAGAAAAGCGAAAGGGGATGGTGTCGAAAGCTTGCTTTCGAAGGAGTTGATGCCATTTTAATAGCTTTCGAATCAACCCACTTGCCTTTGTTTTGTTTTCGAAAGAGTTGCTGTTGGTTTTCTAAGAAGCTTTCGAAAGGATTGAAATTACATTTAAATAGCTTTCAAAGGAATTGCCGCTTGCCTCTGTTTTTAAAAGTATCTTTCGATTTCATTGCCGCATATTAAGTTTTAAAAAGGAGCTTTAGAAAGGGTAGTTGCTTTTGAACCAAGTCAAAACCTAGCTGCCGTCTTCATACCTTTCGAATGGGTTAAAGCCGCTTTTCTTTATAGCCTTATAACAATGAGTTCGAAAGGGAAGCTTTTATTTATTAATATAGAAGCCTTATCCCATTGCTTTCGAAAGGGTCCCTATAGTCACTTATATTAAAGGTTTCGAAGGCAATGGTTTTGAAAGGACGTTTCGAAACTATCCTTCTTCCTATTATTTCACTTAAAGATTATTGCTTTCGAAAGAGTGGTTTCAAAGCCATCTATTTCCCAAATTCTTTTACTTGGAGATTAAGGTTTACGAAAGGGTTACCTTTGCCTACGATCACTTTGACCCTGAAGTTATATTTAAGGTTAAACCCAAAGATTTTGAAAGAGATACTTTCAAATGGTTTTGAAGCTATGCTTTTATAAAACTTACTTGGACTAAGTGGTTTTGAAAGATAAGCTTTAATATGTGAAAGGAATGTTTTAATGGTTTCGAATGGAAGGTTTTGATGCTTTCGAAAGGGATGTTTTGAGTGTTTCGAAAGGCATATATTTAAATGTTTTGAAAAGAAATTTTGAATACATTCGAAGGATATATTTTAATGGTTTCGAAATGGAGAGTCTAAGGTTTCGAAAGCCTTAGTTTTCAAAACAAGGAACCCAATCTCATTTTTAAGATAAACCCATGGAAATATGAAAAAGTTTTTGAAATTGCATTTAGCTTTGGTGTTTTGAAGAAGCTTTCCTTGCTAAAGATAATAGGTTAAAGGTATTAACCATGTTTCATTTGGAAAATGATTACACGGAAATTAAACTATAAATGGTTATATTGTTATCTTATGGTCAACTATAATGTGTGTTTCTTCTCTAAACATATTCACTTTATAATAAACCCATAACTGCATTTTGGTAGTTTCAAGGGCAGAATAACCAGCTAGGTTGACCCAGTAGTGAATATATATATTGATCTAACTCATGTATGAGTAGAGTTGCATCCAGTAGATCAGGCAGACCAGAATGTAGGATGCCCAAAGACTGATCAAAGAGTTGTTAGTTTAGACAGGTTCATAGTAAACCCATGAAAACTATGCATGGAGAAAATATTTGGTAGGGGCCAATAGGTACTTAATGATCCCATAAAAACTATATCCGGATTAAGTTATTGACAGAGAAAAATAGGTTCATAGTTAACCCATGAAAACAATGGTATGAGAGAAGTTATTGGAGAACCCAATAGGTTCATAGTGAACCCATGAAACTATAATTGGATGAAGTTATTAGTAGGGGCCAATAGGTTCTAAGTAACCCATGAAAACTATGAAACCGAGCAGATAGTCCGTAAGCTTTGAACAGGTTATTAGCCAGCCCATGAAAACTAATTGGTTAATAGTGACCCTAGAAACTATAACCAAGACAGATAGTCAAATGAATAGGGATGGGAAATCCAGAATATATTGCATGTTTGCATATCATCATGATATTTTATTATGTTATGTCTTAACCATTGTGGATGCAGGCGCACAATTTATGGTTATTATAAATTTTGGTTAAGATACTAGTGAGGGGAAAACCCGTTCCGCTAAGCGCGTGGTCTCACTAGATATCTATATAGTTCGAGATGGTAGTTTATTATTCACACCAGGCTTTTTGTCTGATTCGAAGTTTATGTTTTCCCCTTAAACTCTCGGGTTCTCAATTGATTTTGAGTAGTTTGAGAATTAAGGTTTTCAGGTTCTCCTTTAGACGAATAAGCTTCCGGAGACGTGCAGGAAGCAAGCTAGCTATTAGGAGTTCTTTTCTGTTTGATTCCACTGTGTTTTGGTTGTAATGGAAAAGTTGTATAATTGCCTATGTTTAGACTCTGATCATCCAAGGGGGCATCTTCATATGTCACTCTTGGCATATTTTGTAATAATTATATTTCTTTGAACGTGGTTTATGAAATTGGATTATGTAATGAATTTGAAATATGATTTGAAGTGGAATGAGAATTTTTTTTTATGATTTTAAATTTTTTCCATGTTCATATGTTTCTGTTATATCAATGTATCTAACATTACCGCATTTGATCACCGAGAATTAATAACTATAGATGACTGCAGCATCCGTAGCCGTTAGTTTTGAGCCTCCAAATGAGGGATGTTACAAGTTGGTATCAGAGCATATGTTTATGTAAACTTAAAAAGAAATTTAACCCTAAAAGATTTTCAAAACATAATCCAATGAATCAGAAAATAAGATCGGGGTTTGGGTTAACGCTATAGTAATGTACTTGTATTTGCTATGTATATTTATAAGTACGTATTCCCCTCTCTCTTAGACCGTTCTTCTGTATCTTACTAAGGCTCGTATGCAAATTTAAGAGAAAGGAAGATATGGAGGCAGGAAACGGAAGAGGACATCTAGGTGGAAGAAGCATTACAATCAATGGAAATGCTCGACCCAACAGGAGAAACCAGGGTCGACAGGCAAATGCTAATCAAAATGCAAATGTCAAGGTAGGTGCTAGAAATCCGCCAGTAGATATGGGTGTTGGGAGTGTTTTCGCCTACTACCGGACCAAACTCCCCTCTTATGCATGGCCGAACCAAATCCCTTCCTAGGCATAACCGAACCAGCCTCTGCTTCACTGCCTACCGAACCAACTACAAGGTGCCTCTACCGGACCAACCCCTAAGACCAAGGATGCCGAACCATCACCTACCGGTCCAACCTCACCTACCGATCCAACCTCCCCTACCGAACCAACCTCACCTACCGGTCCAACCTCACCTACCGGTCCAACCTCACCACCGAACCAACATCACTACCGGTCCAAACCCCACTTCCATGCATAGCCGAACCAGAGTGCTTCCGGACCAAAACGCTACCAGGCCAGATTACATCAGCCCAGGCCCACAAGCAACTATGTACATCCAAGACCCCTGCCCTCAGCCTCACTCTATAAATAGAGGGGCAGGGGTACAACAATGGGGACAAGTTTTGAGAGCTCAAGCATGGAGAGAACTTTCAAACAACTTTCTTTTACTTGTATCAAAGTTTTGTACTTGTAATCTAAAGAAGAAAAGAGAAATAACATATAAAGTGGACGTAGGCACATTCAGGCTGAACCACTATAAATCTGCGTGTCTTTTTACAGTTTAGCCCCTGCTTTTCATATATTTGCATAAATCACTCAAATTACTAAGAACAACATAAGATCTACTAAATCATACAACTTTGAGGTGTTTGTCCATTTTTTGTGCAAACATTTTTGGTGCTTTCATTGAGAGCTAGAAGCTCGAAGCTTCAGCTTCATCCACTTAACAGTTTTCCTAACAGCATCGTTCGCCACTTGGAAAACATGTCTCCCAAACAGAGAAAAGATGTTAACAAAGGAAAAAACATCGCATCCAGCAGTCTTCCAGATCCAGCTGTCACGAATCAAGTAAATCGTCCTCCTCCAGCAGCAGTAACAAATGAAGGACAGGCTAACCCAACCACTCCTGCCACAGAACAGCTTGCAGCAATTACTAGGGCAGATTTGGACAGAGTTGTGGTTGAAGTAACTAACCGCTTCACGTCCCAGCAGGAAGCCTTGGTGGACCATCTCATGTCACGCTTAAGGGACGCTGAAGAATCCAACCACAACACTGAATCATGGGGCGAGACCCAGTCTGGAGGATCTCAGAGACAACAAAGGTCTTCCTTCTTCGAAGGAGCTAACGGCAGAAGTAGCCATGGTAGGAGCCGAGATCGGGCACAGCCCGAAGTTAGGCCTGAGGAAACATTTGGTACCGAACCCAACGGGGGAGGTACCGGACGAAGGTCAACTATAGCTGAGCATGTCATACTGCCTAACCGCGGAAATGCCAGTGAACGGGGCCGAGCTAGAGTCCAGCCCGAAGTTGGACCCGAGGAAGTGCTTAGATCAGAACCCAACAGGGGAAGATCAAGGCAAGGGCCAACTGTAGCTGACCCTAGCATGCTCCCAGAAGATCAAAGGCAGCCACTGGAAAGTATGAGGAATGATAGACAATACCTAACCCGATTCAATGCCGCAGCGGCCGCAGTCCAAGATGCCGATGAGAAGCTTATCCTAATGACCCTCTGTAGTGGTGTGCATCCGAACACTAAATTTGCTAGAAGGTTGACAAAAGAAAAACCAGCTACTTTACCCAATTTCTTCCATGAAGCCGGGAAATATATGAGGCTTGAGGATGCTGCCGTCGAGGGGCAGTCAGGACAGCAAAGCAAGGCAACTCACAGCAACGCACCTGCGGCGGCAAGGGACGTTCGAAGAAATGATTCCGGAGACAATGCTGGGGCAAGAAGGGAGAAAAGCGCCTATATCGGCCAGGACCGAGATTCGATACATACACTCCTTTGAACGAAATTGTCGAGAACATCTTCCTTGCCACCCAAGGCGAAGTTAGAGACAAACGCCCACCATACAAGAAGGAATCAGATAACGCGCAGAAGTCTGGAAAGTTCTGCCGCTTCCACGAATCTCACGGGCATGATACCAATGAATGCCATCATCTTCGAGATTTGATTGAGGAACACATCAGAAGAAAGAAACTGGAACGCTATGTAAAAGGTCAGGACAGGTCTCCAGCTCCTGCCAATGAAAACCCAAGGCTACCCTCACCAGACACTGGCAGAGGAAACCGCAACACTAGCAGCTCTAGTCAAGAGAAGATAGTGGTCCATACCATCTCAGGAGGACCGCACATCGCAGACAAAAGCTGGAAAGAGATGGAAAGATACGGAAAGTCGCTTAGAGACAGTAAAGACTGTGTCAATACGGTTGTAGAAGAACGCCACCCGAAACGGAAAGAAAATTATGACATCACATTCGGAAAATGTGACCTAGAAGGAAGGCAATACCCTCACATGGATCCCATGGTTATCTCTGCCCGGCTCGGTCCCGCCGAAGTTTACCGAATCCTAGTAGACACGGGAAGCTCAGTAAACATCCTGTTCAAGCATGCATTCGACAAAATGAAGCTATCAATGAAGGATGTATCTCCTTGCGATAAACCACTACACGGTTTCACTGGGGATGCAAAGATGCCTCTCGGGCAACTGGACCTCTTTGTTGAGATTGGAAGCCATCCCCGCTCCGTTGTACGGAAGCAGACGTTTGTGCTAATAGAAAACCATTCGGCCTACAACGCCTTCTTAGGAAGACCAACCTTATCTGACTTTCAGATTGTCCTAGCCCCATGGTGCCTAAAGATGAAATTTCCAACGGACAATGGAATAGGGGAAGTAGAAGGAGACCAGGACGTTGCTCGAGACTGCTATGTGACTGAACTTCGCAACAACCACAGGAAGGATAAAGGGAAGGGTGTAGAGGTTGCCCTCTGCACGAAGAGTCTAGAAGCATAACAACTAAAGAAAGCCCCTCCTCTTCGATATACCAGCGACCCTTTCAATGAATTAGACCCTAGGGACAAAGAGGAGGCCACCACCGAGCCTGCAGAAGCTATGGAGTTTATATCTGTAGACAAGCACGACTCAAGTAGACTATTGAAAATTGGGTCCCAACTAAAAGCAGAATTGAAGGAACAACTCATCGATTTCCTCCGCCACAACTTGGATGTATTCGCATGGTCACACTCTGACATGACCGGAATCTCCCCCGACGTAGCATGCCATGTACTAAACATTGATCCTACCAAAGCACCCGTAAAGCAAAGAAAGAGAAGCATGGGGGCAGAGCGATCAGCAGCCCTAGATGAAGAGGTGAAGAATCTGCTCGCCAATGACTTCATACGAGAAGCCATCTACCCGGAATGGATCGCTAACCTGGTACTGGTAAAGAAGGCTAATGGGAAGTGGCGGACATGCATTGACTTTTCCAACCTAAACGACGCCTGCCCAAAGGATTGCTTCCCGCTTCCCCGAATCGATCAGCTTGTAGACAGCACAGCCGGGCACGAACTCTTATCTTTTATGGACGCATATTCAGGATATAACCAAATTCCTATGCATGCTCCCGATCAAGAACATACTAGTTTCATCACTGACCGGGGATTGTACTGCTACAAGGTAATGCCTTTCGGACTTAAAAACGCAGGAGCCACCTACCAGCGCCTCGTCTACAAGATGTTTGCGGGGCTAATAGGGCAAACTATGGAAGTATATGTGGATGACATGCTGGTAAAGTCAAGAAAAGCCGATGATCACGTAAGCCACCTAGGCGAGATGTTCCAGGTACTTCGACAGTATGGAATGAAGTTGAATCCACTAAAATGCTCCTTCGGAGTGTCATCAGGAAAATTCTTAGGATTCATCGTCCATGCCAGAGGGATTGAAGCAAACCCTGAACAAGTCCGAGCGCTAAGGGATATCAAGATACCTTCCACTCGGAAGGAAATGCAAAGTTTGAATGGAAAAGTGGCCGCCCTAAGCCGATTCATCTCCAGGGCAACGGACAAGTGCGTCCCCTTTTTCGAAGCTCTAAAGAAAGACAAAGGAAAGTTCGAATGGACTGACAAATGCTTAACCGCTTTCCTTAACTTAATCGAACACCTCCAGAAACCACCGGTACTCTCGACTCCAAGCGAAGGCGAAGAATTATACCTATACCTTGCTGTGTCATCTCACGCCCTAAGCGCTGCCTTGGTAAGATAAGACAAACGCACGCAGCGGCCAGTTTACTTCGTCAGCAAAAGGTTTACGGGGGCAGAAGTCAGATATCCTAAACTTGAGAAGCTAACATACTGTTTACTAATCACGTCACGGAAACTGCGTCACTACTTCCAGTCCCATTCCATCAAGGTTCTGACCGATCAAACACTGAGGCAGGTACTCCATCGTCCCGACACTTCTGGGCGACTACTTAAATGGTGCATTGAACTAAGTCAGTATGATATCACCTATCACCCTCGCACCGCCATCAAGGGACAAGCTATGGCCGATTTCATTGCAGAATTCACTACCAACGAAGATAAGGAGCAATTGGAAATAGCAAAAGATATCAAGTGGAATCTCTTTGTGGATGGTGCATCGAACGAACAAGGCTCGGGGGTAGGTGTGGTAATAATCACTCCCAGGGGAAACAAACTGCACTATGCTATAAGGTTGTAGTTCATTGCCACCAGCAAAGATGCAGAATATGAAGCAGTAATAGCCGGACTAGAACTTGCCATAGAAATCGGAGCCAATTCTTTGTGTCTTCACAGCGATTCTCAACTTATTGTTAATCAAATACTAGGAGAATTCCAAGCTCGAGAAGAACGACTCATAGCATATTTAAAGAAGACCAAGTTACTTCTCAGCCGATTGGACCACTACTTAGTCAAACACATCCCTCGGGAAGAGAACCAAGAGGCCGACGAATTGGCGAAGCAAGCAAGTGTAAGAGACGTCGCCATCTTCGGGGCAGTAACCATCTCAAAGCAACTGACCCCGAGTTTTGAGCAAGTGAATCTGATAGCTGCAACCGAGGAAGCAACTTGGATGACTCCCATCCGAGACTACCTACAAAGCGGCATGCTACCCAACAGGCGTAACAAAGTCAAGAAAATCTTGAGGAAAGCATCCCGCTACACAATACAAGAAGACATCCTCTATCGACGCGGATTCTCTAACCCGTTATTAAGGTGTGTCGCTGGGAGGGAAGCCAAGGAAATCTTATCCAACATCCATCAGGGAAGCTGCGGAGATCACACCGGAGGGCAAGCGTTAGCAAAAAAGATACTCCGATATGGATATTTCTGGCCCACCTTAAGCAAGGACGCCTTAGATTTCGTCAAAAAGTGTGACAGATGCCAGAAGTTTGCTAAGATACCGCGGCTACCAACAACTGAGATTACTCAAATGACCAGCCCTTGGCCCTTCGCAATATGGGGAATTGACTTAATCGGCGAGCTACCAATGGGCCGAGGCGAGGCCAAATATGCTATAGTGGCAGTCGACTATTTCGCCAAATGGGTGGAAGCGGAACCTCTGAATAAAGTATCTTCAGCAAAAGTTATTAACTTCTTGATCAAAAATGTTCTGTGCAGGTACGGAGTCCCACTCAAAATCATATCAGACAATGGACTTCAATTTGACAGCGAGGAATTCGCCAACTGGTGCCAAAACACGGAATTCACAAAAGCTTCTCATCCGTAGCGTATCCCCAGGCAAACAGACAAGTCGAAGCCGTCAACAAAATTCTGAAAACTCTGATAAAAAAGAAGCTCGAAAAGTCAAAGGGCGCTTGGGTGGATGAGCTTCCTACGGCACTATGGGCCTATCGCACATCTTTCAGAACATCAACGGGGCACACTCCTTTCTCTTTGGCATACGGATCGGAGGCTATGCTCCCAGTTGAAACCATTGTGCCTTCCCACCGTAGGATCCACTATAACCCAGAAGAGAACGAAGAACTCCTTCACATGTCTTTGGATCTAGTTGAGGAGGGGAGAAATGATGCAGTCCTCAAAGCAGCAGCCCACAAACAAAAAGTGGCGGCATAATACAACTCCAAAGTCAAGCATCGTACCTTACAGGAAGGGGATCTTGTCCTCAAGCAAATCTTCCCTCGCCCCGGAGCACTAGATCCAATCTGGGATGGACCATATGTAATTCATAAAGATCTCCACAATGGAGCTTATATTTTGTCAACAGTGGACGGGGAGGTGTTCCAGAGGGCATGGAACATCCAACACCTTCGTCGATACTTTACTTAACTTGCACTGCCCATACGAAGCGAATTAACAAAGAGAATCAGTGGACGTAGGCATTTTCGTGCCGAACCACTTTAAAAAAACCTTGTCTCTTTTTTAACTTGTTCCTTTATATCTTGGCTGCTTGTTAACTTTATCCTTTTCTGTGGAACAAAATCCTGTGCAAATAGCATTTCCATTCAAGGCGCTCCGCAGCGCGACTTCTCCTAGACAAGACCTAACAGGTACTATACGAATCTATGCCCTCGCCAATGAGACACTTTTGCTCCGGCATCCCTCTGCTGCGGGTTAACTCATTGCTCGCGACGGCCCTCAAAGCCAACTGTAATGAGCCGATTATAAGCCACCGAGAAGGCCGACTATAGCCGAGGTAGCTCATTACGGCGTTCGGCTCGCCGGCAACTGTGAACCGACTATAAGCCCCAACATAAGGTGTGGCCAGCCAGGGGCAGTTCACGGTTGACGATCGACACCCACGCTAGCCGGCCATAGTAAATCGAATAATACCCACGATTACGGGCCATAATGGCCCGAGTAGTTACTGTGCGCGATCTCGACTCCGATGTGTCTTAAGTGCGGCTGTGGTAAAAAAGAATTAACTCCTCGCGGAGGCGTAAGATGGGTGACAAATGTCTCCAAGACGCACAGCTAGGGAAAGTGACTACAAAGCCCGTTTGCCACGAACTTAAGCACATCGAAGGCCTTCCGTGATTGGAAGTTTTACTTTTTCTCATATTTCAATTTTATTTGAAAAAACTTTTCTCCTATCCTCTATAACAATCCCTAAAGTACAGGACACAGAATAGGAGACATTCGCTAATGGGAGTCGGAACCCACAACGGGACACTAGGCCGCATTCCATACTCAGTCACACAAGACATTCAAAACTGCCATCTACAATTAGAACATGAAAGGCGGTATTTTCTTCTTTTGTGTACAAATACATGGCTATAATTTATTCATACATCACACTAGCATTGCAAGGCATGAAATTATGTTTTAAGCAAGAACTTGACATCAAACACAACTGAATTACAAGCATATGCATAGCTATATTTCTCATACAATATGGCAAAATAACAAAAGCATTCAAATACGACAGAATCAGCTTAAGTTTAAAAATTACACGCCAAAGATAATGTTGTTTATTACAAGTAGCATAGTTATGACCTAAAAGTTACGTTACTATTTTGAGACTAACATATACAACAATGTTCAGTGAGCAAAAAGATATCCAGGTTAAGTCAAGGAGCCGGCTACATCGGAGCTTTACCCTTGTCCTGTTGACCGCCTGTCCGGTCAAAGAAAGAATTCATTAGTGATAAGCAACCAAGTTAACGGAAAGACCAGAAGGGAAGACTTACCAGCACCTGCTTCTTGACCATCCTGGTCATCATCCTCTACTTGTACACCTGCCTCCCCCGGCAACAGCATGCGCGCTCTATCAATCCCAAAGGAGCGGGAGATAACATCAAGCTGCTCGCCTTTGAGAAAGCTTGGGAAACAGTCGGGAGGTGAGTTCAGAAGCTCCTGAGGGCCGTACCCATCCACTAGTGACCTCGGGGTAGGCCCATGACGTCCCAGTTCTGACTGAGCTGGGGGCACTGCGGAAGGATCGTCTCTATCCTGGGATTTCCTCTTTTCTGATCGGGTTTCAACTTTACAAGACATTTATCTGCAAACACAAAGAAGTGCGTTGTTAGAATAAAGGAAGTAAACAAGCGAGTGTGTGCAGTCTAGAATTTCACTCATAATTCAAGTCATAAAAGTGCATTCGGTAGTCCAGGGCCGAAAGGTCATTCGGTATTCAAACCATCAATCTCATTCGGCAATCATACTCCTCATGGTCATTCGGTATTTCAAGCACGAAGTTCATTCGGCAAAGAATGTCTCACCTAGTTCGGCAATCAGAAACCGGTTCGGCACTATAATCGATTCGGCAGTCAATAATTTAACCAAATAATTCGGCATTCAAAACCGGATGGGGGCGTCCAGATGAACAAAGCGCGCCATACGCAAGCATATGCCCCACTTTGGGGGGCAAATGTTGGGAGTGTTTTCGCCTACTACCGGACCAAACTCCCCTCTTATGCATGGCCGAACCAAATCCCTTCCTAGGCATAACCGAACCAGCCTCTGCTTCACTGCCTACCGAACCAACTACAAGGTGCCTCTACCGAACCAACCCCTAAGACCAAGGATGCCGAACCATCACCTACTGGTCCAACCTCACCTACCGATCCAACCTCCCCTACCGAACCAACCTCACCTATCGGTCCAACCTCACCTACCGGTCCAACCTCACCACCGAACCAACATCACTACCGGTCCAAACCCCACTTCCATGCATAGCCGAACCAGAGTGCTTCCGGACCAAAACGCTACCAGGCCAGATTACATCAGCCCAGGCCCACAAGCAGCTATGTACATCCAAGACCCCTGCCCTCAGCCTCACTCTATAAATAGAGGGGCAGGAGTACAACAATGGGGACAAGTTTTGAGAGCTCAAGCATGGAGAGAACTTTCAAACAACTTTCTTTTACTTGTATCAAAGTTTTGTACTTGTAATCTAAAGAAGAAAAGAGAAATAACATATAAAGTGGACGTAGGCACCTTCAGGCTGAACCACTATAAATCTACGTGTCTTTTTACAGTTTAGCCCCTGCTTTTCATATATTTGCATAAATCACTCAAATTACTAAGAACAACATAAGATCTACTAAATCATACAACTTTGAGGTGTTTGTCCATTTTTTGTGCAAACAATGGGGATGATGTATCAGTTCTTCGTCAATCGGATTCAAGCGGGAGCAGCTGCAGGAGTGGTTCGGGGTAATGCTGGGAATGTTGGAGGAGGTAATCCCGTGGCCCCAGTTGGCAACAACTATGCTAAGCTGAGCAGGGATTATACTAGTCTTGGTGAGAAGCCGTTTTTAGGAACAAAGGATGCTATAGAAGTAGAGAATTGGCTTTTGTATTGTGAAAGGATCTTCGCTAACTTGGGATTAAACGATGAGCAGAAGAGGTGACTTGCCTCTAGATAATTGCAGGGAGCAGTTGGTGGAATAGTGTTACCGCTGCAATTCCCAAGGAAGAGTTGACTTGGGCAGAATTTCGAAGGAGATTCAAAGAAATGTTTTTGTCTGAAATTTCCAAGTCAGTGTTGCTGAGAAAGTTCATGGATCTAGTGCAGGGTGAGATGTTAGTGATAGATCATGCTACAAAGTTTGATGAGCTGTTTAGATACAGATATGCTACCATTGACACCGTCATCAAAAGGAACGAGAAGTTTATTCGATGGTTAAGACCTAAGATTGCTAGGGCGACAATGCCACATCTCTGTGATCCAAGTACTGTTATGGTGGAGATGGCAATCTGAAATGAAGAGATGCTTTCTACTTATGGGAAGGAGAAGCAGGTTGAAACCCTGGGTTTTTAGGGTAAGAAGAGGAAGTTCCTTAAGAAGAAAGGAACCCAAAAGGGAGAAGCTGCCAAGAAGGCGAAGGCTAATCCAGTTTGCTTTAAGTGTGATAAGAAGGGACATTATGCTCATGAATGTTGAATTGGAAAAGGAAAGAAGGCTGCAGACAAAAAAGGGGCGAAGTGCTTTAACTGCGACCAAATTGGGCATTATAAGAATCAGTGTCCAGAATCGGTCAGGGCGGACAAGGAAAAGGTCTTTGCTATTGGACCATCATCTGCTAGGCCAACTACTACCGAGAAAGGAAAGACTATGATGGAAGGCCGCTTTTGATTCAAAGTATACCACTTAGGGTACTATTTGATACCGATGCATCACATTTATTCATATCTCAGTGTTTGGTTGATAGGTTATGTTTAGAACCATCATACCTTATTACTTCCTTAAGGGTTGCGATTCCGATAGGATGGTATGAAACTCTAGGAATGAGATGTGACCAGCTAGAACTTGATTTGTTAGGTCATAAGTTTACATATAGTTTGTATGTTTTTGATTTCATAGGCTTTGAAATCATTTTAGGTATGGACTGGTTAGATAAATATGATGCTAGGATATTTTGCCAAGATAGGGAAATATCGCTAAGACGCCCTAATAGTCATAACTGAATTATATTATCAATGGAGAATTCAGATCGGAGTGCTTGTGCTTTGTTGAGTGCTATGGAAGTAGAAGAAGAGTTGAGTCAGGTATGGGTAGCAAGAGAGTTTGCAGATGTTTTTGAGCCAGTTATAGGACTACCATTGAAACGAGCCATTGAGTTTCAGATAGATCTTGTGCCCGGAGCAGAACCTGTAAGTAGACCACTTAGTAGGATGACACCGACCGAGATGAAGGAATTGAAGGTGCAGCTGGTGGATTTGGAAGGGAAGAATTTCATTAGGCCAAACAGTTCACCTTAGGGAGCGGCCGCAGTGTTCGTAAAGAAACCGGATGGGTCGTTAAGGATGTGTATCGACTATTGTAAGTTGAACGAGTCGATGATCAAGAATAAATATCCTTTGTCGAGAATCGATGATTTGTTTGATCAGTTGTGTGGAGCCAAAGTATTTTCCTAATTGGATTTGGCAACAGGTTTCCATCAGCTAAGAGTGGTAGAGGACAGTATCCCGTTGATGGCGTTTCGCACTAGGTATGGTTCATACGAATGGTTAGTAATGCCATTCGGGTTAACGAAGCGCCAACTTTCTTTGTGGATTTGATGAACCAAATTTTCCAAGAACACCAGGTTCGTATTGGTATTCATAGATGACATTTTAATATACTTTAAGGATGAAAAAGAGCATGAAGTTCATCTTAGAATAGCGCTTGAGACACTGAGGCAACATCAGCTGAAAGCGAAGTTTTCAAAGTGTCATTTCTGGAAGAAAGTGGTTAAGTTTCTTGGTCACATGGTTTTAGGGAAAGGTTTGTCAGTTGATCCAGATAAGATCGAAGCTGTTAACTACTGGAAGAGACAGCGACCGAGAGAAGTTTCCTTGGACTTGCTGGCTATTACCAGAGATTCATTAAGGATTTCTCGCGGATAATAGCGCCTTTAACTAAGCTAACCAGGGAGGACATGATGTTTATTTGGTCTGATAAATGTGAGGAAGCATTCCTTAAGTTAAAGCATTTGTTTACCAACACGCCTATGTTGGTAGTTCTAGACGGAAACCAAGGATTAGTAGTGTATACAGATGGATGTGGAACCGGATTAAAAGCTGTGTTGATATAGAAAGGTAAAGTTATTTCCTACGCTTCACGACAGCTTAGACTGCATGAAGTGAGATATCCTACTCATGATTTAGAATTAGCAGCGGTGATCTTTGCATTAAAAGTATGGAGACATTATCTCTTAGGGGAGAGATTTGAGTTATATACAGATCATAAGTCTTTAAGATATTTATTCTCTCAGAAGGAGTTAAATATGAGACAGTAGAGATGATTGGAATTTTTAACGGCTTATGATTTTGGTATAGAGTATACACCTGGAAAAGGAAATAAAGTAGCAGATGCTCTTAGCAGAAAACATCAGAATGTGGTGTTAGCCATGTTGGCGGAACAGAAAGATCTTGAGGCTTTGACTACTTGTAGTGTGCAGTTAAGATCGACTGCTAGTTCTAAACAGAGCACTGCCATGGTATCTTGCTTGGAAGTTCGACCAGTACTAATCGAAAGGATCGCTTCTAAGTAGAAAGAAGACCCATTGTTAGCCGAGAAGATTAGAAGGCTTGAGGTTGGGTCGAAGGTTGATGATTTAAAGGATTTTAATCTTGACCAGAGGGGATGGTTGAGAAAGAAGGAACGGTTGTGTGTTCCGAATGTTGAGGACTTAAGGAAAGAAGTTCTTATGGTATGTCATCGATCCAAATTTACGATTCATTCTGGCGTAACCAAGATGTATCAAGATATGAAGAGGAGTTTCTACTGGGAAGGTATGAAGAAGGATGTTGGCTTGTGGGTTAGGCAGTGTGTCGACTGTCAACAAGTGAATGCCAAACATCAGAAGCCAAGTGGCTTGCTTCAACCTTTGGAGATACCAGTTTGGAAATGGGATTCGATATCCATGGATTTTATAGACGGGTTGCCAAGGTCGAATCGAGGAAATAAGAGTATATGGGTCATAGTGGACTGGTTGACCAAGAGTGCCCATTTCATTCCAGTTAAGTCGACTAGGATGGCACCTGTTTTAGCTAGATTGTTTATGAAGAACATAGTTAGACTGCATGGAATTCCTAGTAGTATAGTCAGTGACGGAGATTCTTTGTTTACTAGTGAATTCTAGAAGAGTCTACAAGATGTGTTAGGTACCAAGCTCAAGATGAGTACTGCGTATCACCCTCAGACGGATGGGCAGACAGAAAGAGTCAATAAGGTGCTCGAGGATTTATTGAGAGCTTGTGTGCTAGACTTTGGTGGATCTTGGAAAGATCACCTACACTTGATTAAGTTTTCCAATAGTAACAATTATCAAACTAGTATAGGAATGGCGCCTTTCGAAGTCTTGTATGACAGGCCATGCAAATCATCAACATGTTGGTTGGAAACTGGAGAGAGGCTAGTCTTAGGACCAGATCTGGTAAGAGAGGAAACATAGAAGATTGAGTTGATCCGAGGTAGGATGAAGAAAGCTCAATCTAGACAGAAGAGTTATGCAGATAAGAGGCATAAGGATCTGGAATTCTCAGTTGGAGATAAGGTTTTCATTAAAGTATCACTGATGAAGGGTGTGGTATGATTCGGAAAATCAGGGAAACTGACGCCGAGATATGTTAGACCGTTCCTAATCAAAGAGAGGATCAGAAAGCTCGCATACACAGTAGAGTTGCCGAGCAGTTTGGCAGGTGTCCATAACGTGTTTCATGTGTCTCATCTTCGTAAGTATGTGCATGATCCAGGGACTACTATTCCTTCGACTACGTTGGAAGATTTAATAGTAGAACCGAATTTGACTTTTGTTAGACAACAAGTTCGGGTTGTAGTGAGAGATGAGAAGAAGTTAAGAAACAAGACAGTCAAGTTGGTGAAAGTTCAGTGGAGCGACAATGAGAAGCACTGTATTTGGAAGACAAAAGATAGGATTAGAGATACTTATTGTAACGAACCGGATTTTCGACCCTCGAAAATCGACACTAATACGTCCACTGTATCACTTGCCGAACATTCAAGTGCCGGAAATACCGATTTGTTAGGGTGAAAGAAGAAGGTAGAAGATAGAAGAAAACTAAACAACACAAAATATCACAACGCAACGAATAATATATAATACAACAACGATCTTTACAAAAAGGAAACATCTTTATTCATATAACATCAGAGTACACAAGACTTATCCTCAATTTGGACAGTTATAGAAACCTATCCTTACATTGACAAATATACAGACTCTATAATGCAGCGAAAGAAAAATATATACGTGAATACGTCTTGACCATCCAGCTCCTCTCCAAATCCAAAGTATCCAACTAACTTGGGAAAAACATGCTCGGTCTGACCCGAGCGTTACATGGAATAACGCCTGGGTCAGTTTGGTAAACCAGCGTGAGTAAAACTCGATAACAAGTAACAACCAAATTGATTTCAATATTTGAAAACTTTTCACAAAGGGTATCTCGTAAGACCTCACCGCACATAAAAACGGATGGGTTTTTACCTTAAGATAACCAAAACATTTTATATCAAAATCCAGTGATATTATCATAGTGTCTAGGTTTAAAGTAAATAGATAAAATAGCTGAAAGTCTAGCAAGTGCGGAATTATAAATAATAGTAAATAGCAGTAATAAAAATGACACCAGGGATTTTTATACTGGTTCGAACTTCCCGTTCTACGTCCAGTCCCAGACTCCTTTTGGAATTCTTCGAATAACCCTCACTTAACCCGGAGGAACAGGTATTACACCGCCTGAGCAACCGAACAGGACTTTTCCGCCTAAGCAACCGAATAGGACTTCTAATACAATTTGGTAAAATGTTTCTTGAATTGTGTGTTCTTTGAATAACACGAATATAGTCAATGTAGTACACCCTTCCTATAATCTTCTTGATATGATGATTTGAATGTGCAAAGATAGGAAGTAGAGAGTTGAAAATTACTTTGATATTATAACAATATAAGATCAGAATAGATAGAAAGAATTGGTGATTGAAATAGTGGATTTTCATCTCTATTTATAGTATTGAATAGTTTTAATTTAATAGTTGCAACTTTTAGAAGAAGTGCAACTGTTGATGAAGAAGACAACTCTTCAGAATTTGATATTTCATGAAGAGATGCTTTAGTTCGTCAAGTTCAGATGTCTGAGAAAAAAGTGACAGATGTCTGAATAAAGTTTAAAATTCAAAAAATAGAAGAAACAAAAACTAGTCATTTTAGACGTCTGCAATTTAATTCAGACGTCTGTCTATGATGACAGACGTCTGTTATATAATTTATAGACGTCTATTTCATATGGAAATAGAAGCACTTTATACTGAGGGTTTAGACGTCTGTTATTTTATCTTTGGACGTCTGACATTGATGTCAGACGTCTAAATTAAGATACAGACGTCTAAACCTGTATTGTTTTGTTCCTTCCTTTGTTTTAGCACATTTGAACTTGAGATATTATATAATTTTGAAAATACCTTTTTATATCTTTAAATAATTAAAGATATTTATTATTTTAAAACATGATAAAAGTATATTTGTGTGTGTGTGTTTTATCATCATATCAGAGATTGTACAAGAATATTTAACTTAGAAATAATAAAATTTGAGAACTTGATCTTTGTTGATGATATGATAATAGCTTCTCTTATAGATTCCTGCAAGAATATTTGACATTATAGTATATAGGTTGAGATATATAGTTGTCGCATTAAAATCAAAGAAGGCAGGTTCCAACATTCTCCCCCTTTTTGATGATGACAACTATATTATTCAACGGTTAGTATAACCATACCTTTTGCTCCCCCTGTCAATATGACCAATTTATATAGCAGAAATGTTATTATTTCTCCCCCTTTGTCATTAACAAAAAGATTTGTAGGGGGTGTTAGATATCAAGAGATGACAAAACTATGAATAACAAGATAGATAAGAAGTGTAGATAATACATAGTTGATCAACCAAGCGTGTACCAAGATGATAAAAACAAATCAATTTTTAGGACAGAGCATTTGTTTAACCAAAACACAATGAACCAAATGTTTCAGAGAGACATAGAAAATTATACAAATAAAAACATATAAGTTTTAAACACCACAAAAAGATACAGAATTTTATGAAACTGAAGTTTTTGGACCAAAAGACAAACCAAAAGAAATCATCTTCTTTCACCATTCTCCCCAAGTTGGAGAGGAAGGAGGAGAAGATCCATGAGAATTTTTCCATATTTGACGAAGAATTGTCTTCACATTTTTCAATTCTCGTGCATTCTCTTCGAATTTGGCATCTAAATGATCGAATCTAGAATTGATGGAAGAAAAGCCTTGTGCAATTTGTTGAGAGATTTTCTTTTGATTTTTAGAGATGGTGATGTCAGATTTGAGCTTTTCATTTTTTGTATATATGCGTGAAGTTCCAGAAATTAGTTCAATCTCGTAATTTTCCGGGATTGGACTTTGGATAAAAGTTTGCTCAAAGGCTTCGTCTTCTCCTTCTTCATCTTCCCCTTCATCTTCCCTTTCATCTCTATCTTCCCCTTCTTTTTCAGTATCTCCTTCATCTCCATCGTGTCCGGAACTGCCTACCTTTGTTTTTCCTTTTTCTTTTTGTAAAGCCAGTTGTTCCGCTTTATAATCAGGATATGTTGGAAACGACGGAGGAGATTCCGGTAATCCCATCAAACTAAAAAAGCGAATATTGGATACCTTAATCTTTTTAAACTCAATTGCCGGACTTTGAATAGATAAGTCAGTTAGTATTCGAGTAATATAAGGGGCATAGACAATTGATCGCTTCTTCAAGTCGTGATAAGTACGAAATGAATCGTAAAAATATTGTGCCCAATTGATTTGTGAATTTGATAATATTGCTTGAAGCGCCTTATCTTCATCATCATAAATGATCTCATGGCTTCCTTGCCGGGGAAATATTGTTTTTATTAGCATTCTAAGCAATAATCGAGGTCGGGGACGAAGATGATTTGATCTATCTGTGGACTTTCCTGGTTCAAAAAGATGATATTCTATGTGTTTAAGATCCTCAGCTTCTAACGTAAAATCATCTAAATCGACCCCATCTGAGCTACATTTTAAAATTCGTCCAATGTCAGCAGGAGTTATTTGTAGAATGTTTCCAAATACGCTTGTCCAAAGCGTTCCTTTATCTCTATGAAGCCTAATTTTGGGATTGTTGACATTTGCAGGAAATAATAAGACACTAAGTCTACAAATGTTCACTTGATTGTCTTTGAAATCAATAAGACTAGTGATCTGAGATCTATCAGTAAAGAACCTAATTTTGTACGCAGGAAAATGATCAAGGTCATGAAAAATACCGTGAAATGATGGCAGAGAAGACAGATGTTTGTAACGAGCCATACTTCGGGGTTCATGGTAGAGCCAAGCGGCAATTTGATCTTCTGTAGGGAGAATATGAGGAGCCTGTTGAGAAGAATCCCCTTTTTGTTTCTTGTGTTTTGATTTGGGCGCCATTGTTTATTTTGAAGAAGGCTAGGGTTTTGAATTTTGATTTTGAGAAAATAGTCGAGTTGAAGAAGGGAAGCCGTTGGTTGGATTTATATTGTTTTCTGTCTAACAGGGTTTCAGACGTCTAAAAAATATACAGACGTCTGAAGTCCTGTAGATAAAGAACAATTAAGAGGAGTTTAGACGTCTAAAATTTTATAGCAGACGGCTAAAATGAAGGACAAACGTCTAAAAAATAATGACAGACGGCTCAGATGACTAAATTTGAAATAGAGAGTAAAAAACATTTTGAACTAAAATCAGACGTCTGAATATTTTATGATAGACGTCTATATTGGAGAACAGACGTCTGTTATTTTCATACAGACGGCTAATTGTATAACAGAGAATTTGAAACTTTTTATGCTGAATTTAGACGTCTGTGATAAATACTCCAGACGTCTGTGTGACTGAAAACAATAAAAAAAATGTTTTACAGACGTCTGTGTAAAAATATAGACGTCTGTATGTCTGATGTTGAGTGTTTTTTTGCTCTGTTTAATGATAAAAGAAATTATTCAAATATTTATTTATTTTGAAGATAATACAAAGCAAAAATGAGTAACCAAATCAACGTACAATCATATATATATTATCTACTTAGGAGTCTTCGGAGTTTTTGGAGACTTCGGAGACTTCCCTTTGGATGATTCGTGTTGATTGTGTTCATCAAACTGTTTAATGGGAGACCATTGAGGCTGACGATCCCACGAATTTGGAGAAACATGAGGACGTTGAGGTGAATGAATATGTGCATTTGTGTTGATCGGAGATGAACCACATATTTTTGCTGCACAACGTTCAAGAAAACTGAGTCGTCTACCATGACTCTTTTGCTCAAAATACATTTCACGCTGAAGATTAAGTGTTTCCCTCTGATAGTGATGTAAGTCATCTATCTTTTCCTTAGTAGTTGGAGATGGAAATAAATTTCTTCACGTGCGTTTATTTTCTGGCGTATATCCCGTATGATGACTTTGTGGTGGACATATCGGAATATAAGCTGGAGTTGGAGTTGGAAGTTCGGAAGACCCAGAACTAGGTGTTTCAAAGTCAATTGACGAATATCCAGATGAATAGGAAGGCTCATCTGAAGATGAACCGGCCATGGTATATAGGAATAATGCAAAATTAAAAAGCATAATTTATTTTCTGCTTTCACCTTTCTATTTGAAATAAGCTGAATGAAATTTTTCTTCTGAATGAAAGAATTTATTTATAAAACTGAAGGCTAAATAATGAATGGTTAAGATTAAAAGAAGAATAATTTAATTTTAACCAGAAGAAAAATGTGGACAAAAACCAAGTTTATAATAACCTTTAAATAAAAATAGAAATGAGTTGACGTAAACTTCATAAATTTTTGAATGAGATGATTCCAAGTTCTCGTCTCAATTTTACAAAAGTGTTTTCATTTAATGGTTTGGTAAAACTATCTGCTAATTGATTTTCCGAAGATACGAATTCTAGATTGATTATATCTTTTTCAATATTATCACGAAGAAAATGATGATGAATATCAATATGTTTTGTCCGTGAATGATTTACTGGATTTTTAGATAAATTAATAGCACTAGAATTATCATAGAAGATTGTAGATTTAGATAATTTAAAACCAAAATCTTGAAGAGTTTGTTGCATATAAATTACTTGAGCACATGCCAAAGCTGCAGATATATATTCTGCTTCACAAGTAGAAAGTGATACCCAATTTTGTTTCTTACTGAACCAAGATACTAGAGACCGTCCAATGAAGTGACAAGTCCTACTTGTACTTTTTCTATCCGTCCGACTTCTTCCAAAATCAGCATCACTATATGACACTAATTCAAAAGGACATTCTTTTGGATAAAATAGTCCAAAATCTTTGGTTTTGTTGAGATAACGTAAAATACGTTTTACTGCTCTAATGTGTGATTTTTTAGGATCGGCTTGAAATCGTGCACACAAACAAACGCTCATCATTATATCGGGTCTACTAGCGGTTAAATATAATAATGATCCAATCATACTTCGATATAATTTTTGGTCTACACTCTTGCCATTTTCATCTTTTTCAAGATGTACAGTTGTACTCATAGGAGTTGGTTTGGCAGAAGTATTTTCCATATCAAAGCGTTTGATTAAATTATTACAATATTTTTCTTGATTTATAAAAATGCCATTATTAACTTGTTTAATTTGAAGTCTAAGAAAATATGTTAATTCTCCCATGTGAGACATCTCAAATTCATTTGTCATTATTTTAGAAAATTCTTGACATAATTTATCATTAGTTGATCCAAAAATAATATCATCTACATAAATTTAAATAATTAAAATATCATGTTTCTTTTTCTTAATAAAAAGAGTTTGATCAACCTTTCCAATTTCAAAACCAGAGTCGATTAAATAACTTTTTAAACGATCATACCAAGCACGAGGTGCTTGCTTTAAACCGTATAAAGCCTTTTTAAGTTTATAAACATGGTCTGGAAATTGTTCGTGTATAAACAAGGGAGGTTGTTCAACATAAACATTTTCTTTAATAAACCCATTTAAAAAAGCACTTTTAACATCCATTTGATATAATTTGAAATCATGAAAGCAAGCATAGGCTAATAGGATTCGTATTGCTTCTAATCTTGCGACAGGAGCAAACGTTTCTTCATAGTCAATTCCTTCTTCCTGATTATATCCTTGTGCAACTAATCTAGCTTTATTTCTAGTGATATTACCATTTTCATCAGCTTTATTTTTAAAAACCCATTTAGTGCCAATAACTGATTGATCATTCGGTCGTGGAACTAAATCCCAAACGTTATTCTTTCGAATTGGTTTAGTTCTTCTTGCATCGCAATAATCCAATAATCATCAGTTGAGGCTTCCTTAATATTTTTAGGTTCCATATTAGAAAGAAAAGCTATATGACCCATTTGATTTAGTTGATTCCTTGTTTTAACTCTTTCATCAATTTCTCCTATTATATTTTGAATTGGATGATCTTTTAAAATTCTTGGTGGGGATTTTAATTCAGTTTCAATTTGATGTAAAGAAGAAGTATTGCTAGGTGTATTGTAGACACAATTGGAATTTGAATTTATTATAATGTCTTCATCATCATTTGTTTTAATTTTGAAATTTTCATCAAATGATACATGAAGTGTTTCTTCAATAGATTTAGTTCTTTTATTAAAGATTCTATATGCTTTGCTTCGTTCTGAATATCCGATGAATATACATTCATCCGATTTTGGATCAAATTTTCCTAATTGATCTTTCGTATTCAAGGCAAAACATTTCAAACCAAAAACTTTAAAGTAAGATATATTAGGTTTTCTACCGTTGAAGAGTTCATATGGAGTATGTTTAGTTAAAGGTCGAATAGAGACACGATTTAGGACATAACAAGCAGTAGCAACGGCTTCTGCCCAAAATTGTTTTGGAAGAGTGGTTCCATTCAATAAAGTCCTAGCACATTCTTGAAGTGTTCTATTTTTACGTTCAACAACTCCATTTTGTTGAGGTGTTCTTGGAAATGAAAAATTATGAAATATTCCTTTCTTATTACAAAATTTCTCAAACATTTCATTTTCAAATTCACCTCCATGATCACTTCTAATGTTTTTAATTTTTAGATTTTTAATATTTTGAATACGTTTAGCAAAGATTTTGAAATTTTCAAATGTATCACTTTTGTTTTTCATAAAAAAGGTCCATGTATATCTAGAGAAGTCATCAACTATTACAAAAACATATCTATTGTGATTAATAGATTGAGTCTGAGTTGGTCCAAATAAGTCTAGATGTAACAACTCAAGAGGTTGTAATGTTGAGATGATCTTCTTAGATTTAAAAGAAGATTTAGTTAGCTTTCCTAGTTGACAAGCATCACAAATGCTACTTACCTTAAAATTCATTTTAGGTAAACCTTTTACTAAATTGTTTTTGGATAATTTATTAATAGCTTTGAAATTTATATGACAAAATTTTTTATGCCATAGCCAAGGATCATTTTCTTTGACTAATAAGCACATATTTGTATTATGATTTATTTTCATATTCAGAATATAAATATTACGATCTCTAACTCCTTCGAAAATAAGATTTTTGTTATGATAAAAAATATTGCATTTATTTTCAGAAAATATTATGTTAAAACCTTTATCACATAATTGACTAATACTTAGTAAGTTATGTTTTAAATTTTTAACTAATAAAACATTTGTAATAAGAGGTAAATTAGATGTACCGTCATTGCTCACATCGCCTTTGCCAATGATGTAACCTTTGGAATTATCTCCAAAAGTGACAGATCCTCCATCTGAGTAGATAATGTTAGTTAACATATTTTTGTCGCCTGTCATGTGTTTTGAGCAACCACTGTCTAGAATCCATTTTCCTCTTTTCTTAATCGGTACATGCAAAAAATATTGAAATTCTATTGGTACCCACTTCCTCTGTTAAGGTCCTAAGGGTTAAATCTTAGGAAGCCAAACCCAGTTGGGTTTAGAGTTCCCTTTAAAAATAAATTTTTCATTCTTATGTACAGACTGAATGAAAGATTTAATGTAGTTATTCCTAATCAAATTATTATTAGTTTTTGGAACCCAAATCATAATTGATTTTGGATGAATAACTTTTGAAGAAGATTTTTGAGCAGATATAGATTCCTTTTTCTTAAAATTAGTATATAAAGAACCATTATTTTTAGAAAGCTTTTGTATTGGTTTTTTATATCCTAACCCCTTTTTATTTGAACAAGTTTGAGAATTCTCAATTAATTTAGAGAGACTCTCTCTTCCACTGTTAAATTTAGAAACGTTTTTAGAAATATTTTCCAGTTTTGTTTTAAGATTTGATACTTCTATATCAAGTGTTGTAATATTAGAGTTTAAATCATCATTCTCTTTTGCTAATTTAACATTCTCATATTTCTGTCTTTCTATTTCACTGCTTAAATCAGTGAATTGAGATGTTATATTAACATAAGATTCTTGAGATTTTACTAACTCTTCCTCTAATATTTTCTTTTCATCTTTTAACATGTCAGTTTCTATTTCAGTTCTATTTAATTTTCCTAAAGCATCTTTATATTTACTCTTTAGGATTCTAAGTTTATCTAACAATTCAGAGTTTATTTCTATTAAATCGTCAAAAGTTAGATCACTTACATCATCATTTGTTGCCATAAAACAAACGTTGGCTTGTTCTGAATCACTGTCATTATCACTATCTGACGAAGAAGATTCTGTATCATCCCATGTAACTGAGAAGGCTTGTTTCTTTTTATATTTGTCCTTTTTGAGATTATTTTCTTTCTTCCGATCAGGACAATCTTTCTTTATGTGGCCCTTCTTGTGACATTCGTAGCATTCAAGAGATGAGCTTGATGGCTTATTGAAACCCTTGTTATTTCCAAATTTATTACCCTTTTTGAATTTTAAAAACTTTTTGAAATTCTTAGCTATAAATGCCATATCGTCTTCTGATTCAGAGTCTTCTTTTTCTGCTTGAAAAGCGATAGTTTTCTTGTCCTGTGCTTGTGCTCGTCATGCCTGTAAATTTACTTCATAGGACATTAGATTTCCTATTAACTCTTCTGTTTTTATGGTTGAAATATCATTAGCTTCCTCGATAGCTAAGACTTTTCGTTCCCATTCATCAGTTAAAGAGTTAAGGATTTTTGATACAACATCAGATTTAGTAAAAGTAACTTCTAAAGCTAATAGTGAGTGATAAATATCCTGGAATCTAGAGTACATTTCACTAATACTTTCTCCTTGTTTCATCCTAAAATTTTGAAATTGGTTTTTAAGCATAGAAATCTTGCTTTGTTTTACTTTATTTGTTCCTTCGTGTGTAACCTTAAGAGTATTCCAAATTTCATATCCAGTTTTACAAATACTGACTCGATTGAATTCATTTTTGTCTAAAGCGCAAAATAACATGTTCATTGCTTTTGCGTTTGCAGTAGCATCTAGTTTTTGGGTATTAGACCATGCATCATACTCTGTAGTAGGAATATTATATTCAGTTTGAATGATATTCCAGGTTTCAAATCCACTTGCTTGCATAAAAATTCTCATTCTAGTTGACCAATAACTATAATTTAATCCGTTAAACAATGGTGGTCGTGTAGTGGCTTGTCCCTCAGTAAAACTGTTGCTAGTGTTATTGTCCATATTATTAAAAAAAATCAGATAACTGTGTTATAGTTATGTGATAACCTTGCTCTGATACCAAATGAAAGTTTATATGGATCGATAATATATAGTAGGACTAGTCTAGCAAGTGCGAAATTATAAATAATAGTAAACAGCAGTAATAAAAATGGCACCAGGGATTTTTATACTGGTTCGAACTTCCCGTTCTACGTCCAGTCCCAGACTCCTTCTGGAATTCTTCGAATAACCCTCACTTAACCCGGAGGAACAGGTATTACACCGCCTGAGCAACCGAACAGGACTTTTCCGCCTAAGCAACCGAATAGGACTTCTAATACAATTTGGTAAAATGTTTCTTGAATTGTGTGTTCTTTGAATAACACGAATATAGTCAATGTAGTACACCCTTCCTATAATCTTCTTGATATGATGATTTGAATGTGCAAAGATAGGAAGTAGAGAGTTGAAAATTACTTTGATATTATAACAATATAAGATCAGAATAGATAGAAAGAATTGGTGATTGAAATAGTGGATTTTCATCTCTATTTATAGTATTGAATAGTTTTAATTTAATAGTTGCAACTTTTAGAAGAAGTGCAACTGTTGATGAAGAAGACAACTCTTCAGAATTTGATATTTCATGAAGAGATGCTTCAGTTCGTCAAGTTCAGATGTCTGAGAAAAAAGTGACAGATGTCTGAATAAAGTTTAAAATTCAAAAAATAGAAGAAACAAAAACTAGTCATTTTAGACGTCTGCAATTTAATTCAGACGTCTGTCTATGATGACAGACGTCTGTTATATAATTTACAGACGTCTATTTCATATGGAAATAGAAGCACTTTATACTGAGGGTTCAGACGTCTGTTATTTTATCTTTAGACGTCTGACATTGATGTCAGACGTCTGAATTAAGATACTGACGTCTAAACCTGTACTGTTTTGTTCCTTCCTTTGTTTTAGCACTTTTGAACTTGAGATATTATATAATTTTGAAAATACCTTTTTATATCTTTAAATAATTAAAGATATTTATTATTTTAAAACATGATAAAAGTATATTTGTGTGTGTGTGTTTTATCATCATATCAGAGATTGTACAAGAATATTTAACTTAGAAATAATAAAATTTGAGAACTTGATCTTTGTTGATGATATGATAATAGCTTCTCTTGTAGATTCCTGCAAGAATATTTGACATTATAATATATAGGTTGAGATATATAGTTGTCGCATTAAAATCAAAGAAGGCAGGTTCCAACATCACATTCCAACATACTAGGCTCTACAATCAAAACCGTAAGACACGTATTGGAGATTGGATTCCAACAATGGCAGGGTAAGGGACTACCTTCTGATGATACACCTCTAGAAAATGCACTGATGCTAACACAAAGCCGGCTGCCCCTTTAACATGGCAGACCAGATTACCTCGCCCCCTTGACATCGATGCCTTATACTACCATGGTGTTTGCACGCAAACCAACTCTGAAAGGGACATCCAGAATGGGGTGACCGCTCCTAATGGTAGCTAACCACATATCTCTGTTGCATGCCGGGTTTTTGCCATTCCTCCCGATTGTGAGGCTTGAGGCTACGCTTTACCTTTCTGAATAGCAATCCATTTTGGAATGCTAAGACTGCCCTCCAAGCACCAATGCAAGCTAGCATTCATCCACATAAGTTCGTTTTGGGTCTGAACGAAACCGAAGGCACTAACTCTACTACATCCATTTTGGAATCACCCTCAGGTTTAGTAGCAGTAGCCCTTGCACTTCAATGGCTCCGTCTTTGATCCCATGCTTCAAGATGTCTTCATTTCGAAACGCTTGAGTTGGATCAAAGTGGTTTTCAGATAGCATATCCGATCCCTGTCTCTTCGAAACAACTTTCGATATTTCTGGTAAACTCAACCCCGGTTCTCTAGGAAATAAACAGACAAATGACAAGAGCGAAGTTCACCTCCAAACCGTTTGTGGACGGATTTCCTTATCATTCGTCCTAGAAGAACGAAACGAGTTTATACATACATTATAGCACCTTCGACAGTGACTATACCATATAGTTCTCGTGTTTCTCCTAGATATTTCCAAAGTTATGTTTTGTTCAGATTTGATAGTTGGTTATTTAACTATCAAATAAACAAACATCCAATCATGGTTTAATTTTCATATGGGATCCACTAAGCCTTTATTAATTCTCTTTAATTAATAAAACCACTTTATAAAACTTGATCAAAAGATCTGTCCAAAACACTATTTCCAAACCCCTTACATTTCCTTTATACTTGGGAAACATTTATATACTTATCTCAACGGTATAAGTATATTACCAAAACATTTTACTTTTCATGCCTTGAAAACAAAATATACACTTATCAGTATAAGTATATTTACAAACTTTTCAAAGTTTTATTCTTTCCAAATTCCATATTAAATAACAAAACATTTCTTTCAAATAAAAAATTCTATTTATCCTTTATCAAAATTTCCCTTTTTAAAAGCTCATCATATGTCAATTAACTTATAATTTTCAAAATAAAGTTATAACCCACTTTAATAAACCTTTAAGTTAATTTATAAACCTCTTTCCAAATCTATGAAATGATTTATAAACCTTTTTTCTATTTTTAAAACTCTTTTTATATAAACCTTTCTATACTCCTTTATAAATATTATTTGTAAAACACTTAAAGTAACCCTTCAGTAAAAACCCCTTTTATAAACAAGTTATTACTTATAAGTAACTTTACAACATAATAGCATAACTTGGAAATCATTTATAAACTTTAAACCCTAAATTGATTAAAGAATTTAAGTTAATTCAAAACACACTTAACAAATTCAGAAAGAGGCTTAGCAATCCAATGGTACTAGTTTAAGTTACCATTCAATTTCAATTCGATTCCCAAGTCACTTAACAATTATTTACATAAGCTACCATATATGTTAATACAGTTCATATCCAATCAGGGAATAACATGTCAATATAACCAGTTGGCATATACAAGTCCAAATAACATAACAACAGGATGGTGATTTATCCTACTATATAGATGTCCAAACAATTCAATCAATTTATAGCAGAACGAGGATTTATTCTGCTTAAAACATGTCCACACAATCAAATGACTTACACTATAGCAAAATGGTGTTTTGTTCTGCTAACGGATGTCGTTTAATTCTCCTAATCATATAGGTTACTTAAGGGTCTGGACAAGATATCATTTGATATGGAATCGATTTACTTTGAAAAAGAAAATTGATTAAAACACATTCTGTTTCGTTTAAAATCACCTTTGAAAAGTTAAAAGTATATTTAATTAGCTTAAATCCTAACTAAATTTTAATTAATCCAATTTAAATCAAGATTAAATCATAATTAAACTCTAATTAGGCTTAATGAACTTGATTAAGTACTAATTAACTTCCTAATGCAACTTATTTAAGGTTAAACCAAATTGTTTAAGAGTTAAACCTTAATTAATTAAATATTAATTAAATAACCCATTAATTAAATAAATAAATAAATAACCACTAATCTTAATTAAATAATTATTAATCACGTAATTACTTCTTAAAACATTAATCACTAATTAAAACTTTATAAATCAATTAATAGTCGTTAACTTAACTTAATTAAGCGATGATTAACCTCTAATCACCTTCTTAATTACCAATTAGGTGCTAATTACCTTTTAATTAACTAATTAATTAAGTAATTAATTAAATAATTATATTACAACTTAATTACTTTTTAATATTACTAATTAATTTTAAAAAAACTTAGTAAACTAATTTTAAAATAAAACAAATTTGAAATAGAAATTCTAACCTTTAATCCATTTCAAAACTTTAAACTTCGAAAACAAACTTCGATTCCAATCGAATCTCATAACCGTCACAATTACACAATGTAGTTAACTTTGTTTACCAACCTCATGCCATAGCTCATGTTTTACAATCAACATATTACTAACACAAACCATCCTCATCATAGATTGCAAGTATACATCCATATATACATGCTTACTAACTTATAATACAACATCGATTTCCATAACCAAATCAAACTAAAATCAATCATCCGAATAATAATCAAACAACATGATTATCATTCAACTTCTACACTATATAGTCACCATATATAGTTACATAAATAAAGTTACCATTTTCATTAAAAAAAACGAGTAGTTTACTCACCAAACTTCCGCAAAAGCTACCCGAACTTAAGCTAAATTTGCCAACAACTCCCTAGCTTTGAAGGAAGAAAGCTTTAGGTGCTAGAAACCCTCAAAATGGGCTTGGCCTAGGTGTAGGTATGCTCGGCCAGAGGTGTGGGGATGGATGTGGGGTAGTAGCTTGAAGGTAGAGGAGCTTCGGGTTATCATCGATTTGTTGAAAATGAACCCAAAATTAGATCATTTTCGCACTGGTTTTTTGGCCATAAACTCATGGAATTTGGAAAAGTAGTCAAATTTAAAGTTGTAGGAATTTTTTTTCTTTATCATTTCAAAAAAAGAATCCCTCACTTTCGATATTTTTTGAAGAAGTTATGATCAAAATAAGAAGGGTAATTTTCGGACTTGAAATTCTGGATAAAAAAATTTCTTTGTAAAGAATTGGTGTTTTGACATAGCTATGATAGAAATTTGAATAAGAGGTAAACTAGAATGTTGTGGCCATTAAAATTTCACATGGTTTCAAAGAAAGAAAATCTCCATTTGAGTTCGAAATAAGGAAGAAAAAATTGGTGGAAAGAGGAGGAAAAATGGAGAAACATAAGGGCTATTTATAAGCAAGATTCACACCTCATCATTTTGTCAAGTCCCATCATTCTCTTTTATATATATATAATTATTATGTTTAATCACATCACTCTTTTATATATATATATAATTATGTTTAGTCACATCACTTTCTTTTATATATATATATATATAATTATGTTTAGTCACATCACTTTCTTTTATATATATATAATTATTATTTAGTCACATCACTTTCTTTATACATATATATATAATTGTTAATTAAATCTAAGATGTGACAAGAGATAATGATGATTAATAATTACAATCTAAGATGTGACAAAAGAGGAATATATATTTATATATAAGATTATCATTTTTAAATTTATAAATCGTCACATCACCTGCTAAACAAAACTAACATAAGATAATCTATCCTTAAGTATATTATTATTTAGCTAATTAACTATTATATATGTGTATATATAGTGCACAAAGGCAAACAACGTTCCCGACAACTTTCCGACGTCGAAAGGTCAAAATTTCGGAAAACGTTCTTCGGTCACATTTTCTATTTTTCTACGAACTATTTAATTTGGTAAATAAATTTTGAAAATAATTTTACCATCATTATTAATTAATTAAAATGAGTTTATTTTAATTATAAAACCTATTATTTAAAATCATTTAAATACTCACTAATCAAAGTAGTCAAATTTTGGGTCGTTACACTTATCCTGATCTGCTGTAGGGGTATGTTCTATGTTTGCTTTATATAGACTGTTTGCTAGTCAAGTAGACTAGTATGGTAGTTTGGAGATGTTATATATGATTTCTATGTTTGTATTTAGTCCTTACTGAATTTTGAGGTCAAAATTCTTTAAAGAGGGGAGCCTGTAACACTCCTAATTCTAAATAACATTATTCATGAGATTTAATTAAATAAATTAAATAGAATAATGTAGAGACTAGAATGATAAGGGGATTGAGATTTGAAAATTTAATAGAGGTCGTGCCTTAACTAAATGAAATAATAAGAATAGGTTTATAAAATGGTTTTATAAGTTAACTACTCAAGAGAATAAGGCAAGGGTATTATGGGAAATAGCCGTATGCCATAACCCTATAACCCCTAAACCCTTACCTCATTCCCATTCACGTTCTCACAAAATAAAAACATAAACCAAGGAGCTTCAAGGCCGGCCACAACCCTAGGAGGAAAAAAGGATCAAAATCAACTAAAAGCTAAGGATTCAAGCAAGGAAGAATTAAGCAAAATCAAATCTCAAGTTCCTTATCTAAAATAAGGTGAATAATAATCAAAACAATCTCATTTATGTTTTAATGAACATTTTGATTTCGGGTTTAAAGTTTAAACCGTTTGGATGATTTGAATGATGACATGCTTTGATTTTACGCCATGTTTGATTTAAACAAGTATGTTTGAAAAAGGATTGATTCAATTTTAAGGTTAAAATCATATAAAATGGATTTCGAATGCCATGAGGATTTAATATGCGATGTAAAACATTATTTTGGGGATGGGTTTATATTTTCATAATTTTCCAAGGTATGGATAATTTATTATGAATTTTGAATGGAAGGAATAGATAATTTGGGTTTAAAATTGATTTTTGGCAATTATATAAAGTATTTTGGGTCCGGAATTTATATATGTTAGAAGACGTATTAAAAGTGAATTACTATGGAAATTAAATTAATCAATTTTGGGGACTTAAATGTCTTAATTGTTTTGTTAAGAGGAAGGGCTACTTTGCTAAAATAATTTTAATTATTAATGAATGAATTCGACAGCCTTTTTAGAAAACATTTTGGTAAAGGATTTGGCAACCAATCACATTTTGACAAATAAGGAAAGTTAGGTATAAAGGAGTTTCTTTTAAAGGAATAAAATCAGTTTTGCTTCGAATTACAAGCTTGCCACTTCCAATTGCTTGCTTTTGAAATCATCCCAGATTTCCTTGCGAACTCATTCGAAACTAATACACATGATATCAAATAGCTGGTATAAAGTGTATTGTAGAAAGGCGAAAGGGGATGGTTTGATGCCATTTTAGTAGCTTTCGAATCAACCCACTTGCCTTTGTTTTGTTTTCGAAAGAGTTGCTGCTGGTTTTCTAAGAAGCTTTCGAAAGGGTTGAAATTACATTTAAATAGCTTTCGAAGGAATTGCCGCTTGCCTCTGTTTTGAAAAGTAGTTTTCGATTGAGTTGCCATACATAAAGGGTTAAAAAGGAGCATTCGAAAGGGTAGTTACTTCTGAACCAAGTCGAAACCTAGCTGCCGTCTTCATACCTTTCGAATGGGTTAAAGGCTGCTTTTCTTTATAGCCTTATAACAATGAGTTCGAAAGGAAAGATTTTGTTTTATTAATATAGAAGCCTTATTCCAATGCTTTCGAAAGGGTCTTTGTAGTCACTTATATTAAAGGTTTCGAAGGCAATGGTTTCAAAAGGACATTTCGAAGCTATCCTTCTCTCTATTATTTCACTTAAAGATTATTGCTTTTGAAAGAGTGGCTTCAAAGACATCTGTTTTCCCAAATTCTTTTACTTAGAGATTAAGGTTTTCGAAATGGTTACTTTCGCCTATGATCACTTTGACCCAGAAGTTATATTTAAGGTTAAACCCAAAGATTTTGAAAGAGATACTTTCAAATGATTTCGAAGCTATGCTTTTATAAAACTTATTTGGACTAAGTGGTTTTGAAAGATAAGCTTTAATACTTTCGAAAAGAATGTTTTAATGGTTTTGAAAGGAAGGTTTTGATGCTTTCGAAAGAGATGTTTTGAGTGTTTCGAAAGGCATATATTTAAATGTTTTGAAAAGAAGGTTTGAATAATTTCGAAGGATATATTTTAATGATTTCGAAAGAGAGAGTCTAAGGTTTCGAAAGCCATAATTTTCAAAACAAGGAACCCAATCTCATTTTTTAAGATAAACCCATGGCAATATGAAAGAGTTTTTGAAATGGCATTTAACTTTGGTGTTTTGAAGAAGCTTTCCTTGTTGAAGATAATAGGTTAAAAGTATTAACTATATTTCATTTGGAAAATGATTACAAGGAAATTAAACTATAAATGTTTATATGGTTATCTTATGATCAGCTATCATGTATGTTTCTTCTGTAAACATATTCACTTTATAATAGACTCATAACTGCATTTTGGGGTACCAAGGGCAGAATAACCAGCTAGGTTGACCCGGTAGTGAATATATATATTGAGCTAACTCCTGTATAAGTAGAGTTGCATCCAGGAGGTCAGGTAGACCAGAATGTAGAATGCCCAGAGACTAATCAAAGAGTTGTTAGTTTAGACAGGTTCATAGTAAACCCATGAAAACTATGCACAGAGAAAGTTATTGGCTGGGCCCAGTAGGTTCTTAGTGATCCCATGAAAACTATATCTGGATTAAGTTATTGACAGAGAACAATAGGTTCATAGTTAACCCATGAAAACTATGATATGGGAGAAGTTATTGGACAGCCCAATAGATTCATAGTATACCCATGAAAACTATAATTGGATAAAGTTATTGGTAGGGGCCGATAGGTTCTAAGTGAACCCATGAAAACTATGAAACTGGGCAGCTAGTCCGTAAGCTTTGAACAGGTTATTAGTCAGCCTATGAAAACTAATAGGTTAATAGTGACCCTAGAAACTATAACCGAGACAGATAGTCAAATGAATGGGGATGGGAAATCCAAAATATATTGCATGTCTGCATATCATCATGATATTTTATTATGTTATGTCTTAACCATTGTGGATGCTAGTGCACAATATATGGTTATTATAAATTTTGGTTAAGACACTAGTGAGGTGAAAACCCGTTCTGCTAAGCGGTGTGGTCTCACTAAATATCTATATAATTCGAGATGGTAGGTTATTATTCACACCAGGCTTTTGTATAACTCGAAGTTTATGTTTTCCCCTTAAACTCTCGGGTGCTCAATTGATTTTAAGTAGTTTAAGAGTTAAGGTTTTTAGGTTCTCCTTTAGACGAATAAGCTTCCGGAGACGTGCAGGAGACAAGCTAGCTATTAGGAGTTCTTTTTTATTTGATTCCGTTGTATTTTGGTTGTAATGTCAAAGTTCTTTAATTGCCTATGTTTAGACTCTGATCGTCCAAGGGGGCTTCTTCATATGTCGCTCTTGGCGTATTTTGTAATAATTATATTTCTCTGAATGTGGTTTATGAAATTGGGATTATGTAATGAATTTGAAATATGATTTGAAGTGGAATGAGAAATTTGTTTTATGATTTTAATTTTTTTCTTCATATTATGTGTTTATGTTATATCAATGTATCTAACATTACCGCATTTGGTCACCGAGAATTAATAACTATAGGTGACCGCAGCATCTGTAACCGTTAGTTTTGGGCCTCCAAATGGGGGATGTTACAAACCGCGGTCCCGGACCTTTAGATCGATACGTGCTTCTTTTGGATTTTAAATTTACGAAAAAACTTTTACTAGTGTTGTAGAATTATCCTTAAATACAAATTTAATTTATCATTTATAGACTCTTCCTCTTAATTTACTATGATGGTCCATTTTAGTGGAGCTCATCGGCTTACTATTGGAACAGTAAAGTCAAGATGCACCTTTTTGGAAGTTTTCGATTTGCAGCTTAGGCCTTTTATGGTTAAAGGATCTAGGTAGCCGGTAGTGCCAAAGGGCTCAAAGCCGTTATTTAAAGAGATCACAATTTCACTAAGGTTGTAATGATCAAAAGCAACATCATTTTAGGTTTTTGTCCTTAGTTCCAAAAACCATAAAATTAATTGAAACTTATGTGGAAAATAGCCAGCCTAGTGGAAAGGATTTTGTTTTGAAATTTTTTGACAACATGCTCCGGTTAACACGACCGAGTCTTACATGTGTGTCAGTTAGAAACTAATAGTGGAAATTTTTGTACCTAAATTGCATGGCATTACTTTGGCCATGGCTTTTTCTTTGCATGACACTGCTTTGGCCACAACATTCTCTTTGCATGACACTGCTTTGGCCACAGCTTTCTCTTTGCATGGCACTACTTTTCCATGCTATAAACACTTGATATATTTGAATGTACATGTAAATTTGATAGACAATTACACGATACTACTTGATCATGGCTAGAATACTTGATATAATCATGAAATTCACATGATACTACTTGATCATGGCTAAAATACTTGATCTAATCTTGAAATTTTCATGATACTACTTGATCTTGGCTAAAGTAATGGATATAATCTTGAAATTACTTTAAATCCATGATAGATTTGATAATTTTATTCCGATGGTAGCCTTGTATTGTGGTAGTGTTTTAGATGCTCAATTTTCCATGTCCGAGGTATGATATTGTAATTTGATCCGTTCAATCGATAAGCTCCCGAAAGAGTTATGCCATGGATGATTAAGGGCCCTTTCCAATTTTGACCGAGTGGTCCATCTACTGGATCCTTAGTATTTGGTATGATCTTTCGGGGGACTAGATCTCATATTTCAAATCAAGTTTGGACCCATTGATTATAATATCTATCATTCGATGAATAAACTCTGTTGTTCTTAATCTTGCTTGGTCGCGAAGTTCAGGTAGGAAGTCTAGCGACTAATTTTAGAGTTTTATTTTCTGATGAGTGTCATAGTATTGCCTTCTATGTGAGGTGATTTCAACCTCTATCGGAAGCATGAGTTCATAGCAATAAACAAAAGAGAAGGAAGTATGCCTTGTTGATATTTTGAAGCTTAGCTCATAAGCCAATTACGCAAATGGTAGTTCATCTGTCCAATTGCCTTTAGCTCGATTTAAGGGCTTCTTTAGGCAAGATTTAATTATTTCGTTGGATGTTTCTATGGCACCGTTGGCCTGGGCATGATCCTCCATCGACCGGTTAACGATGTTGGCAGCTCGGGTTTTTTGCATTTGAACGGTGCAAATTTTATTATTTTAAACCAACTTAAATCTGATGGTTCTGGTGTTTTCTAACAACTATAAATAAGATCCTAGCCCCCTCATTTCTATTCATAAATTATTTTGAGTACCAAGCAAAACTCTGTTAGTCTCTCTCCTTAAAGATTCAAAAAATACTCTAGGGTTTTTGGTAAGAAATTCTAGATGTTTATTATTCAATTTCCAACTCTATCCTTCTCCGATCTCTAAATTTCTAAATCTAATTCATATATAATTCCCTTGTTGTATAATCTGTGACAGATTAAAAGCGGGTGTAAACAAATCCAAAATGAAAGAGCTAATGACTTTTTATGAGTGGAAATCTTAGTCTTTCTTATTTTGGTAATTATATAGTATAAGTTGGAATTGATATATGCCTTTAGGGAATTTTGGTTTACGAAAACATCACATTAAAACCCCCAAAATCCCTCCAAAGCAAAATGTCCATTCTTATGTTAGAATCTCAAATATTTTATATTAAAATAATGAAATTTGTGTGGATGTTGCAGTTTTAATGTTTTACATTCTATTTTACTTCTTATCTTTTTCTGTGGATTTGATTAAGGGATTTGAAAAGAATAAATTAGGAAATGGTGTGTAAGTTACAGATTCTTTTATTCGAAGTTTGCACCGCCTATTTCCGCAATTTAAATAGAAATTCCCTTTTCAATTTTATATAAAGAAGTTGAATAAAGCGTAGAAATATTTGAATTATAAGTTTTTACTTATTTTAATTCTACTATTTTATTATAAATAAGTTTGGTATGAATTTTGTTTTATGCAAGTCCGTTGATTAAATTGTGGATATTGGATATATGGTATATTTGTTGATATGGAATAGGACTTGTATAAATTTGAAGTGTGACATTTAAACAATAGTTTAGGTGCAATCTTCGCTTACCTAGAAATATTTTTGGGCACACACACATTAGCGTAAATAACACATAATTATAACGTATTAATTAAGCAGTTAATAAGTGTTATTATTATTAAATCCCCTTAGGAGGGAAGTTAAATTATAAAGGCCAGATAAGAGTTTTCTTATAAGGCCTTGATATGAAATGTGGTGAGATGTGTGATAATATGCTAAAAGAGTGTTATAGATTATGACTAAGTTATAGGAATGCAAGGCCAGTCAAAAGCACACAGAAGTCTGCCTAGTTAATCTGGCTATAAGTAGTGTGACTTTGGGGTTGATATGAGACATTGCATATAATAAGTATTCATAAATGACACAAGCTTAGTCCCAAATTCTATAGGATAAACCTTCCCAGTTAATCGGCTATCGGTACCTACGAACAGTCGGACTAATGTAAAACGTCACAGTTGGGTTACGGGTCATAGTATGAAGGACCTGCTTCGGGGTTAAAGGTGTTAAGGGGATGATTGAGGCCCACCTCTTCCTTATGAAAGAGGTATTAAATGGTCAATATCGGGCGCGGTAGAGGATATCTCGAGGAGAGTCCGCTTCAGATTCGAATTATTAAGTGACCTGAAGAGATTCTGTGCAATGTCAGCTAGATAGTATCAGAGAGGATTTCGCCTTGGGATAAGCATTAAATGACGGGGACCTACCTTGAATAAGGTATTAGATGGTCAAAGTCTGCCTAATTCTCATAAAAAAGGTATTAAATAGCTCGGGTGCTATCTTTTACATTGTTAAGACATTATTGATGATATATAAAGGTTATTGGGTTGAAATAGTAAAATAGTTATGGAATTGGACTGGGAAAGCCTTGGGAATTATTGTCGGAAAACATATAATATGGTTAACATACGTGAGATGTATTCTTATTTAAATTATACTGCCCAAATACTATTATAGAAAGGCTTAAGATTTTATTAACCAGACATTGTTGTTCTGACTCTCTCCTAATTACAACACAGGTTAGATATGATTTTGCAGACTTTCGGAGATGGTGGCGGAGATGCAGACTTGTGGCAGTTATTTAGGTATCATGTTATTTTTATATTTCTAATGTACCCATTGAGTCATGATGTATTTTGAGATATTGTACCACATATATTTGGCATTGTTATATGGGATTATTTTATTGTTTTTGACATTTGAATTTTAATAAATGGGTACTGCTTGGGTATTATATTTTATCCTTCTGTGTTGAGCTTTTGAATGTGTAGATAGATAGTTATGTGTATTGTTCTTTTAATTTTTATCAACCAACAACCAGCTTTGGAATGGGTCTAAAGTTCGATGGGTCTTTTCTGGATCGAAAACTAGTCTATTTCGAGATGGGTTGTTACATTTGGTATCAGACTTAGGTTACCCGATTAATGGAGATATGTATACATATGAGCGGCGTACTTGTTATTTTTGAAAATGTTTTCAAAAATACTACTATATATAGATATATATATATATACACTTATTTTAAAAATACGCAAACACACTAGGTAAAAATTAAAATGAATAAATAAGCGTCTATAAAAATTATTCATTAGAATAAAATAATCATTTATTACAGACAATTGACTTTTACAAAAATAGCAAATAAATTTGTTAGGTAGTTATTAAATATTATAAGGCAATATGATCGTCATTGTGGTAAATTATATAGCCTTAAGTATACAGACAAATATTATTAGGCCTTGCCTAATACATAAAAATAGACGGGAGATAAAAACCTATATGTTGTAAACATTCCGAAATAAGGAATGATAGGAGTAAAGCAAGATGTGAAGAAGGAGTGGAGCAAATTCCTGTAAGAAGGTGTACATTAATCACCATAAAGAGAGAATCAAATTTTTATAAAGATTAAGCAGGGAAGACAGAAAGTTTAAAAGAAAGGACAATTAAAGTCAATTTCTAAATCCAACCTCATAAGAAAGAATTTGATAAAATGTTTTTTTGGAAAACTCCTAGAAATGTTTTGAATGGGTTTTTCAAAGGATTTTTTAGGAAGTTGTTTTGAAAAAGTAAGGAAATTTGAAAATTCAAAATTTTTGTTGAGTCAAAAAGTTTTTGGTTTAAAGATTTTCATTTTTTTAAATAAATATAAAATAAAGCATAGGTTGGACTTGACGATTTTTCAAATTTCATAAATATAGAAGTTCTTTTTTAAAATTCTTTCTAAAAAGGGGAATAAATGGAAGTGGAACTTAATTAAAATGGTATAGAAGCCATTTAGGTAGAATAAATATAAATAGAGGCAATATTAGGAGATTTGGATAGAAATAGCATTAAGAACTTATATAAAATATGATCAGTAATCAAGTTAGAAATTAATAGGATAGAAGTTATCCTTGTCTACTACCACTTTTCATTATTTAAAGTTATAGAAGATATTTTTGAATTTTTTTTTAACAATTGAATGGAATTAAATGATGATAATTAATAAATGAGTTGGATAATTTTGTGAATGTTATAAGGAAAAACATTAATGTGAGGACGAGAATTTTATATATACATTTTTATATTTAGAATTTGTTTGAATAAGAATAAAATATTATTGAATTTAAAATGGTAATAAAAGAGAAATAATTTTGGGATTGATAAGAAAGGGATTGCGAAAGTTATAGGAGTTTAAATAAAACTTAAACAAAGTTATAAAAAGTATTTAGTTAAGTGACAATACATTTTGAGTAATAAATCAATAGATGTTGATGTATATCTTTAGGATAATATAACAACTTGAAATTAGAAATTTGGCATACTGTAACACCCCTAATCTTTAATAACATTATTCAGGAGATTTAATTAAATAGAATAATGTAGAGACTAGAGTGGTAAGGGGATTGAGATTTGAAAACTAATTAGGGGCGTGCCTTAATTAATTGGATTTATAAAATGGCTCATAAGTAAATTCATAAGAATGGTTTATAAGATGAAAACTAAGTTAAGTAAGGCAAGGGTAATATGGGAAATAGCCATATATCATAACCCCATAACCTCTAAACCCTTACCTCATTTTCATTCATACGTTCATAAAACAAAAATATAAACAAAAAGAGATCAAGGCCGGCCATAACCCTAGGAGAAAAGGGGATCAAAATCAATTAGAAGCCAAGGATTCAAGCAAGGAAGGATTAAGCAAGAACAAATCTCAAGTTCGTTATCCAAACAAGATGAATAAAAACCTAAACCATCTCATATATGTTTTATTGAACAATTTAATTTTGGGGTTAAGTTTTTAAAACCGTTTGGATGGATTGAATGATGATATGCATTGATTATATGCCATGTCTGATTTAAACAAGGATTTTTATGTAAAGGTATAATTTGATTTTAAGGTTAAAATCATATAAAATGGGTTTCGAATGCTATGATAGTTGAATACGTTATGTAAAACATTATTTTGGATATGGGTTTAAATTTTCATAATATTCCAAGCTATGGATAATTTATTATGAATTTTTTTTGAATGGAAGAAATGGATAATTTGGGTTTAAAATTTATTTCGGCAATTATATAAAGAACTTCAGACCTGAAATTTATATATGTTAGAAAACATATTAAAAGTGAATTATGATTATTTTTGGGGATTTTTCTTAAGTATTTTAATATGTGTATTAAATTATTTAAGTTGAAGGACTTAAATGTTTTATGGAAGGGAATGACTTATTTGCTAAAATAATTCAATTATAAATTATTGAATTCGGCAGCCTGAAAAGGGATTTTTGATAAAGAAGTGGCAACCAATTATATTTTGATAAATTGGCAAGTTAGATGAAAAAGAAGTTACTTTGTAAGGCATAAAATCAGTTTTGACATAATTTACCACTTCGCCACTTCCTATTGCTACCTTTCGTCAGCATACTTCTGCTAAACTCATTCCAAACCAACACACATGGTATCAAGCCATTGATACGTAGTGGATTAGAGAAAGGCGGAAGGGACTATGTCGAAGGCAAGCTTTCGAAGGGGTAGAGGTCGTTTTTATAAACTTTCGAATATGTTACTTGCCTTTGCTTTTAAAAGATGCTTTCGAGGGGTTGAAGTCATTCTTATAAGCTTTTGACTACATTACGTACCTTTGTATTTAAAGATGCTTTCGAAGGGGTTGAAGCTTTCGAATTAATCAACCTACCATTATTTAAAGAGCTGCTTACCTTTGTTTTTAAAAGGAGCTTTCGAATGAGTTGCCGCTTATTTTGCTTTAAAAAGGAGCTTTCGAAAGGGTAGCCCCTTGTGAACCTATTCGAAACCTAGCTGCCACATTTATGCCTTTTTAATTAGTTAAAGGCCGCTTTCTTTATAATTTTAAATCAATGCTTTCGAAAGGGGATCTTTCGCCCTTGTAAAATTTGAAGCCGCCTTCCCAATGCTTTTGAAAGGGTTCCTGTAGCCGCTTTTATCAATGCTTTCGAATGGTGGTTTCGAAGCTATCCTTTTACCCAAACTCTTTTATTTAAAGATCAATGCTTTCGAAAGGGTTACTTTCGCTTTTGTTTTCTTTGACCCAGAAGTTATATTTAATGTTAAACCCAATGGTTTTGAAAGAGATACTTTCAAATGGTTTCGAAGCTATGCTTCTAATAATTTTCTTTGAACTAAGTACCTTCTAAAGATAAGCTTTAATGCTTTCGAAAGGTATATCTTTAATGGTTTCGAAAGAAAGTTTTCAATACTTTCAAAAGGAATGATTTAAGTGTATTGAAAGGTATATCTTTAAGTGTTTTGAAAGGAAGGTTTGAATACTTTCGAAAGGTATGTTTTTATGGGTTCGAAAGAGAAGGCCTAAGGTTTCGGTAGCCTTAATTTTCAAACAAGAGACCCCAGCTCATTTTTAAAAGTAAACCCATGGAAATATGAAAGAGTTTTGAAATGGCATTTAACTTTGGTGTTTTTGGAAGAAACTTTCCTTGCTAAATATAATAGGTTAAAGGTATTCACCATATTTCATTTGAAAAATGATTACAAGGAAACTAACCATAGATGTTTATATTATTATGTTATGATCAGTTATCATGTGTGCTTCTTCTGTAAGCATATTCACTTTATAATCAACCCATAACTGCATTTTGGGGTATTAAGGGCAGAACAACCGGCTAAGTTAATCCAGTAGTGAATATACATTGAGTTAACTTCTGTGTGAGTAGAATTGCATCCAGTAGGTCAGACAGACCATAATATAGGATGCCCAAAAACTAGATATCAATATGGTTCGAGATGGTAGGTTATTATTCATACCAGACTTTTTATCTGACTCAAAGTTTATGTTTTTCCCTTAAACTCTCAAGTGCTCAATTAATTTTGAGTAGTTTGAGAGTTAAGGTTTTCAGGTTCTCCTTTCGACGAATAAGCTTCCGAAGACGTGTAGGAGGCAAGCTAGCTATTAGGAGTTCTTTCTGTTTGATTCCGCTGTATTTTGGTTGTAATAGCAAAGTTGTTTAATTGCCTATGTTTAGACTCTGATCATCCAAGGGGCATCTTCATATGTCGTTCTTGGCGTATTTTGTAATAATTATATTTCTCTAAACGTGGTTTAAGAAATTGGGATTATGTAATGAATTTGAAATATGATTTGAAGTGGAATGAGAAATTTATTTTATGAGTTTATTTTTTTTTCATATTCATGTATTTCTGTTATATCAATGTATCAAACATTACACATTTGGTCACCGAGAGTTAATAACTATGGATGACTAAAACATCCGTAGCTGTTAGTTTTGGGCCTCCAAGTGGGGGATGTTACACATACATGTGAATAAATTGTGTTTGAAGTCTACTAAAGTAATTTTCTTATAACTAGAAATATATTTGAAATAATGAATGTCTAATAGAGGAAAATCTGTCATTTTGAAATGCTATTGAAGTTATAATCTTTGTAATAGATTTAAAAGGAGTTAAATTTGGAAAATAATAATAATAATAATAGTAATAATAATATATCCTTAAAATGGTAGTCAATGAACTTTTCATAAGTATAGGCCATAGTTTCATTTAATAATAAATGATGATTTCGAATTTAATGTAATAAGTTTATTTATATGAAAACAATTTATTGAAAATTATTTTGTATGTGTAGAAAGTTTTGAGAAGGGAATTTTTTTGCTCCTTGTGGAATTAAGCAATTTTTGATTTTTTGATTCAATAATAGTTTGGTTTAATAATTTAGTTTTAAATGTTTTGAATTAAAAGTCCAAATTTTAAAGAAATAAACCTCTATTGTAGAAAGTTCTTAAAAAAGGAAAAGTTGGTTAGGAAAAGGAAAAATTTTCATGGCTCCTTTTGGGAACTAAGAAATTTTTGAAATTGATAAGAAGGTTTCCAAGTTTGCATTTTTAAAGGTAAAGGTTTCGAATAAGGTACCATATAATTATGAAATTTTAGTTTTAAGAACGGAAAGGACTAGCCAAATTTTTTTATGGAGTGGATAGGGATCACTACCTAGGTAAGACAGGGTAAAAGTTCAAAGATATGAATAAAATAGGAATAATATTACAGCCCGATCTGGAAATTTAAAATCAGTCTCAAATATTTAATTGTAGAATGTTGGTAATGTTACAGAGATATTCCAGTTTATAACTGGGTTGTAAATTAGGTGGCCCTGGTTGACTTTGGATGTGAAATTCTTGTTTTGATTTTTTGGGAGCAGGTTTTGTGTAAATTCCATAAATTATCCAACTCTAAAATATGTATCAAAACGTGTTATATGAATTAACAAGGAATATACTAAAATGGAAAATATAAGATATGGATATTATTTTTCATAGTTTACACTATCTATTTCAATAAAAGAAATGAAATAATTCCTTGTAATTTCAAGTGAAGCAAAGATCTCACTTTTGTTTAATTCATGGAAAATTTTAACGGTAATCCTTTTTGGAAGTATAGCTTAGATAAATTAAAATATGGAAAAGAATGTTCTAGTTTAAAAATTAGTAATTAGAAATAAGATACACACACGTATAACTGGGCTTAACGTACAAAAATAAAATATATAAATAGCATAATTTACAACAGTATTTGTATTAGTTATTAATAGCATAGTAATTATAGGACTAGGATTTATGGATATTAATTATAGATTTAATAGGCAATAACTTTGTAACTAATAGAGAATTAAAAGGAATTATATGGGGACTAATTAAGGAATTTAGTATGGTATTTATGGAGGAGTTGAATAGGCATAATATGTGGGTTTTGAAACTGGTAAATAGATTAAAGGGGTTAAATAAGGATTGATTAGAGATTGTCCAATTTTGACATTTATGACCAATTATTACGGATGACAGACATTTATTAGAAGCCAAGAAGGAGAATTAAGGAAGGTGAGTAATGGTGGAATGACATCCCAATAATGTCCATCTTAGTTTAGTGAGATGCATTAGGACTCAACATCATAAACACCAGTTGATGATAAATGACAGCTTCCAGCAAAATTTTCTTTTAGAGTTTTTGGGTTGTATTCACTAGTTGTTTCCTTTTGGTTATTAGAAAAACATATGATATGGTATAAAATATGTTCCAATTTTATCATTGGGTTGATTTTATGGATGAGACTAAACTGCTAGATAAATATATACATATTGAAAACAAGGTAAATAAGGAAATATCGTAAGGACAATTAACTAGCGATAAACTATAGGAAAGACTGAAAGTTAACGAAGAAATTAGGTTAGTAACTAGGAATAAATGATGCTTTAATCCCTAAAATTTTAGGATTTTGGGTATAATAAATTTTAGCCTACGAAGAAACATCATTCAAGGACGACCATTCACCCGGAGAAGATAAGATGAATATGGATATGAAGAGAATTTTTTATAGACATGGATAAAGAAAAGGTAGAATTGATTAGGTAAAGAATAAAGGCAGTACAAAATCGCTAGAAATCCTACGTGGACAACCAAAGAAAAGATTTAGAGTTTTAAGTATGAGACATGGTGTTTATCAAAGTTTGCCCTCTTAGAAAGGTCGTGGGATTTGAAAAGTCGGGAAAGTTGGTACCAAAGGTTTGTTGGGCCTTTCCCATATTAAAAAAGAATAGGAAGACTTGCTTATCGTAAGGAGCTACCAGATAAGTTGGCGGGAGTCCATGACGTTTTTCACATTTCATACTTGAGGAAATGCCTTCATTGCACAACCACTATCGTTGAGCCTGATCAATTGAGGGACATTAAGATGGAGCCAATAACATCCCGTGCCATCGCATGCAGTATAGAACATGGAACTAGAAAGCTCCACAACAAAGAAATTAGGCCGGTTCGAATATAATAGAGGGAAAATCCAACGGAAAGCATAAGGACTTCTCATCCTAAACTTTACATTGGCAAACTTTTCACCCCAAAATTTGGTTTTGATTGCATCATGGTTGCTAGATTGGATGGTAGGATATGGTTGCTACACTTTTACTATCAGTTTTGCACTCATATAAAACACTTTTTGCATGTTTATGATGTTTGCATACATGTCTATATGTCACAACACTTGCAATCACACTAGGATTGAGCTCACATATAGTATGTCTGCATTCATAATCACATTGCACTCTTGGGTTGAGTCTATGGTTGTGTAGATAACATGGTTGTATAACATGGGTGCTTAGTGCGCATTATGCTGCCGTCCCTTAGGGATTTCGGGGACAAAATCCTTTTTAAAGGGGAGTGGGGAGAATGTAACACCCCATAAAAAATAATAAAAAATTAACTATTAAGAAATTAATAAATTAATAATAAGGCTAAAAATAGAAATTTTATTGAAGTCATAATTTGACCACGGAAGTTATGCTGTTGCATTCGTGGCGATTTTTTGATCAATTTTCATGTATAATATTTTGAAAACCGATCCCAAATTAAAAATTTATGGGCCTTTGAAGTGTTTGGATTCAAAATAATTAAAATGGAATTCAAACTCAATTAATTAATCAATTCTTAAATTTGATATTCAAAAACTAATAGTAATTAGACTTGGGAGTTCAGTAAACGTTAAATTAATATTAACGTTAAAAGCTAATTAAGGAATTAAATAAATACACTACGATAGAAAATAAAACGTTCCCAAAATAAGAGGACAGGTCGACCGTTCACTAGGACCGGTCGATCGTCTAGTGTAGGCCCATCGACCGATTAATGATGGTGGCGGCTAGGGTTTTGTGCATTTGAATGGTGCAGATTTTATTATTTTAAACCGACTTAAATCCGACGGTTTTGGTGCTTTCTAACCATTATAAATACGAGCCTAACCCTTTACTTTTATTTATAAATTATTTTGGGAACCAAGCGAAGCACTGTCAGTCTCTTTACTGAAAGATTCAGAAAATACTCTATGGTTTCAGGTAAGAAATTTTAGATGTTTATTATTCAATTTCTAATTATATCCTCCTCCAATCCTTAAATTTCTGAATCTAATTCATATACAATTCCCTTGTTGTATATTTCAAAAAGGAGAGATCTATATCAGATTGAAGCAGGCATAAACAAATCCAAAAAGAAAGAGCTAAGGACTTTTTGTAAGTGGAAATCTCAGTCTTTCTTATTTTAGTAATTGTATAGTATAACTTGGATTTGATATATGTCTTTGGGGAATTTTGGTTTATGAAAATATCACATTGAAACCTCCCAAAATACCCCCAAAGTGAAATGTCAATTCTTTAGTTAGAATCTTAAATATTTTATATTAAAATAATGAAATTTGTATAGATGTTGCAGTTTTAATGTTTTACATCCTATTTCACTTCTTATGACTTTCTTTGGATCTGATTAACGGATTTGAAAAGAATAAATTAGGAAATGGGGTATAAGGTATGGATTATTTTATTTGTAGTTTACACCGCTTATTTTCGCAATTAAATAGAAATTCCCTCTTTTAGTTTTATACAAAGAAGTTGAATAGAGTGTAAAAGTATATGAATTGTAATTTTTTATTTATGTTGATTTGGTTATTTTAGTATAAAATAAATTGGGTATGGATTTTGTTTTATGCAAATCTGTTGATTAAATTGTGAATAATTGATATATGGTATATTTGTTGATATGTTATTGGACTTGTATAAACTTGAAGTTTTGACATTTAAACGGTAGTTTATGGCGCAATCTTTGCATACCTAGAAATATATAGGGTGCGTATTTAGACACACACACACACACACATTAACGTAAATAAAGTGTAATTATAACGTATTAATTACACTGTTAATAGGATATTAATTATTATTAAACCTCCCTTAGGAAAGAAGTAAAATTGTAAAGGCGAAATAAGAGTTTTCTTATAAGGCCTTGATATGGAATATTGTGAGATGTGTGATAATATGTTAAGAGAATGTTATAGATTATGACTAAGCTATAGGATGCGAGATCAGTCAAAAGCACACAGAAGTTTGTCCGGCAAATTTGGCTACCAACAGTGTGACTTTGGGATTGATGCTAGACATCGCCTATAATAAGTACCCATGGAGGACGCGAGGTTAGTCCCAAATTCTGTAAGGTAAACCTGTCCAGTTAATCTGGCTACTAGTACCTATGAATATCAGACTAATGTGAGACGTCACAGTGGAGTTGCGGGTCATAATATGAAGGACCTGCTATGAGGTTGATGGTATTAAGTGGCTGATTGAGGGCCCGCCTCTTTCCTATGAAAGAAGTATTGAATGGTCAGGGTTTGCACAGTAGAGGATATCTCGAGGAGGGTCCACTTCAGATTTGACGTATTAAGTGGTCTGAAGAGATTCTTTGTAATGTAAACTAGATAGTACCGAAGAAGAATTCACCTTGGGATATGCATTAAATGACTGGGACCTGCCTTGAATAAGGTATTAAATTATTAGAGTCTGCCTAGTTCTCATTAAAAAGGTATTAAGTGGCTTGTGACATCTCTTACATTGTTAAGACATTATTGACAATAAATATGAGTTATTGGGTTGAAATAGTAAATAGTTATGGAATTGGACTGGAAAAGCCTTTGGGATTATTGTCGGAAGACTTATAGTACGGTTAAGATACATAAGATGTATTCTTATTTAAATTACACTGCCCAAGTACTATATATAAATGCTCGATATTTTATTCACTAGACATTGTTGTTCTGACTCCATCATCATTACAACACAGGTTAGAAATAATGTTGTAGACTTTCGAAGATGGTGGCAAAGATGCATACTTGTGGCAGTTATTTAGCTATCTATGTTATTTTTATATTTCTGATGTACACATTGAGACATGATGTATTTTGAGATATTGGATATTTGGCGTTGTTATGTGGGATTATGTTGTTGTTTTTGACATTTGGATTTTAATAAATGGGTATTGCTTTGGTATTATATTTTATCCTTCCGCTGTGAGATTCTGAATCACTAGCGCAAAATTGACCCGTTGCGTTGGTCATTTTACCCCTATTGCTTTCGTTCCTCCACCAACGCATATAAAGATGAAGCAACGAACTAGAATCCGTTGCTCTAGTTATTTGACCGAAGCAAAAACATGTTTTTTCTTCAGTTGTCTAAACAATCGAAGAAAAAGGTCCACATTTTGCTTTGGTTGTTTATAAAACCGAAGCAAAAGGTTCACGTTTTGCTTTGGTCATCTCATGACAACCGAAGCAATTGAGTATATTTTGCTTCGATCATCTCATGATAACTAAAGCAAAAATGAATTAGATAATTGATGCTCTGTGTCCATTTGCTTCGGTTGTCATGTGACTACCGAAGCAATCGAGGTTATTTTGCTTCAGTTGTCACATAACAACCGAAGCAAATTATTCCTTTAAAAAAAAAAAAATTGACATGCTAATGAAGCTATATCCAATAGTAGTATTATTGAATATACATTAGTAGTCGTATTATTAAAGGACATTGCAAAAATTAACTGAAAACACATTAGAAAAGCACTAAAAGCAACTTTAATAGCAACCATAAATAATAGCATTCACTGTGATTAATTGTAACGACCCTGATTTTTCGACCCAATTAAAAATTTTGAATCAATTATTTTAGGATAAAATTTGAAATTTATTTACGTTCTCAGTTAACATCCAAACTTCGTATATAAGATGCGTCTAGTTAGTTATGGATATAGGAAAAGTTTCATAGAAAACTATCGTAGTAAATTTCGTTCACATTTTTTTGTATACCAGTTCATTTTAAGTGCGTAAATTTTCATCTTCCGAATCTAAATATTTTTACCCAGTAATGTTGTAAAAATTTATCTGATCAAGACGTCACATTCCGTTTCGTCTAATTCCACCGTCGTCTGCTTCATTTAAATTGTTGTGTCAAACGAACAATTTAATCGGCGTAAAATTTGAATTTTGATAGAACTGTCGTATCGTCGATATTTGTGTACCGTTGTAAGCGCCTCGTCGCGCCGATCAGAATGGTATTTTAATTTGTACGAATCAGAGTTCGACGTAAATCGTCGCGCTAATTTAATCGTTCCAAGCGGACCGGTTAAACGAATGTTCAGCCCAAAGTTTGACAGCCCGTATACATTCAAATTTTTGAAAATTTTTGGCTGAAGTGGATTTATTATGGTGGTTGGCTGATGGTGGATAGCATGGGAAAGTATGCAATATATTTCGTCACCTTCCACCGCGCGTCGCCCATCCCGCCTCCACCGCGCGCGTCACCTCACTCCGCCGCTTGCACCCCTAGCTCCGGCCGATAACCCCCTTACTTCCACCAACCTTCACGCGACAGCTCCACCTCCCTCCGACCGCGCCATAGCCACTCCAGATCCTCTCCCACTCTACCGCGCGTCTCCCTATCCCTCCGCCACTTCTTCGCCTACGCTACCCACTCACCGCGCGCACCACCTTCAACCGACGTTGTCGCCAAACCCGCGCACACCACCCCCTGACCAGTCACCGCCTTTCCCGTTCATGCCGAGACTGTTGTATGATGCATGCTTACATTTAAAAAAAAGTGTTTACTGTTGCTTCCATATTTTTTTCTGAATGCATATATATATACACAGTTGTGTATATATGTTTGAAGTAGGTGGAAAGTAGTAACAGATTTTCTTCTCTGTTGTTGTACAGCAACTACTTGAAGTCATCCCTTGTAGCAGCCTTCTCTTGTAGCTTTTCTTCTCTCTTCTTTATTGATTGGTAAGTGTGTATATATATGATTATATATATATATGAATATCCATATTAAATTTATACTATTTCTTTCTTGTCAATGGTTGCAGCTTGTTCGATTGTTCGTGTTGTGTTGCGTTTGAGTCAAGTCTATTCGTGCCTCTTCGTGCTTCGTCGTTCATTCTCTCTGACCACTAAAGGTGAATAAATTTCACGACTTATATTATTATACAATAATAATCAAGTTTGGTTGATAATATTGATGATTGTTTGATGTTTATATTGAATGTTAAATTGTTAACACATGAAGTGATAAACAATATATACTTGAATTAGACGTATGGTAGTTAACACTTTGAATTTGACATATGTACCTGAAATTGAAAGAAAAAAAACTGCATAGTATAACCTTTGAAATGTCTAATTAGTTGACGTAGAAATATAGTTAGCAACACTTGAAACAATATAAACCAATTTCATATCGTGTAAATTTTGATGAAGTATGGACTTAAATTAAGTAGATAACAAGTGTAGAATCGCATGAAATAATGGCATAAGAATCTTAAATCTACATGAAATAACAATGTAGATTCTAGAAATAATTGTATTACTTTACCTAAATAATAATGTAAAATTAATACGATTATTTTGGGATTATTTTAAATTAATTGTTGATGTTGATTGTTGTTATTGCTTGCTTATTTACTTTGACACCATCTCAGTTATCACACTGCAAGTTCCCTTTACTATGCCTCTGATCTTGAATTGAAATGGAATAGGTTGAAATGATAAATACCCAAATAAACCACTTGACCTAGGATAGAGAATTAAATAAGAAACCCGATTGGTCAAACAATTTGATTTGATTTGAAAAATAAATATTTGAATTAAAAGAAATGAAGGGATTTGATAAAAAAAAACTTGAAATTTTAATTCTAGTAAAATTTTAAAGATTAAATAGTTGATGAATTGAAACAAATATTAATAAATGTTTGATGGAAGTATGTTGTTTAAAACTAAATAAATTATTGAATTAAGTTTGGTAAATTTATTTAATAATTAAACAAATGTGAAACTTGTTCACCGAAGAAATTTAACTGGTGATTATTTAATTAGATGAGTAAATAAGTGAATTTGAATTTCTTTAATAAGAAATGAAAATGTGATTTATTTAAATGAATTGAACATAAAACTTGTAATTCAAAGTTTTATTTGGCGAATCCGATTAAATTAAATTGGTAAGCTTGAATATAATGCTGGCAAACTGAAGTGAATGATTTAATCAATTAGAAATTAAATCGAAATTGTTTTGAAATGTTAAATTAACTTAATTTAAATGATTATTGAATGGGATCCATATATGAATTTAAATCAATATTTGAATTGTTTTAAATCGAATTAAAGTTGAATTGTGAACCCAAATAGAAATCTGAAATGGGAAATTGGAAACTTTTGAAACATAAATTATGAAAATTGATATAGAAGTCAAAATGGAATGTTGGATTTCGAATTCTAAGTGAAATTGATTTTGATTTTTTTTGAAATTTATTAAATGACCAATCGGTGTAATAACTACGAAGTTATTAAAGAGTCAGGGACCGGTTAGGGACATACTCTCTGTCTAAAATGAATACCACTTTAATAACTATTATACGCGGAGTGTGATCCAGAACGAAGTGGCTGGAATGATGTACGTTGATGATTGAAGAAAGAGAACGATAATGGATAACCTTGACACTTGTGTCAAATTGGAAATGACTTAAACAGGAGCCGTGCCGGGCCAATGAGGTTAGCTACTTCTAGCGAACACACTTCTTCTTAACTACTCATTACTTGTTTTGATTGGTGCGCACCCTTGAATTTGGAGTGTTGTATCGCGGTGTTGCGATCGTTGCGGCGATGCGTTCTCACCAATCCGGATCAGGCAAACGGTAGTTTCACTACCTTGGGTATTGTCTCATGTGCCTTGTCATACTTGTATCCCTATGCGCGACCACTACGATTTATTTGTATTATACCTATGGAGTACTCCCTGATAGCCCACTAGTTTACGGTGGAGTTTACAGTGCTGCATAGACTATGGTGCTTATATAACTGTGTTAAGGGGAATGATGGTAACGCCTTAACGCTATTTTGATACTTTATATTACTGATAGACATTATCTACTTAGCGTACACTACTATATATAGATAGTTTAACGGATCCTAAAAGATGTTCATTCCATTCATCTTTGAGTTATTATTATTTCAAAATTTGTGCCATATTATCTTGTATAAGAATATACGTCCTGACTCGAGTGTTTGTTTGTGCTTATGCTCGGGTCAGTCTGAGGATTTCTGTTGCCGTGCTGCTTGGAAGTTGAAGACTTTGAAGACTATCATTTATATTTATCTGTATTGCTCTATTCTATTTTGATACTTGTATCGGACATCTATGTATTTCTATTTCACCATTTGCTTGTGACATTGTTGTAGTTACTTAGTAGCTTCATGAGCTACTATTATGACATTGTTGTAATTCCGCTGCGTTATATTGTTATATTGTATCTGTCTGTGATTCTGTGATGATTCTCATTTATATACATATACTCCATTAATGATTCGTGTTTTGTACTATTTAAGTTGACATATGTGGATTATTGTCAATTTAAATGGTCCAAATATACGGGTTGTTACAGTTGGTGTCGGAGCTATGGTTCCCGAAAACCTTAGCCTGTGGAGTTGTAAAGCTCATTAGAGAAAGGGTAACAATACCCTAGAATGAGGAGAATCATTTCAGAATCTATATCCTTTTGATTCCATCCTCCGTATTGAATTCGTTTGATTAGAATTTCCTTAAGTTCTATAAATTTCTGTTTGATTCTGAATCGCTTTTGGTATTCCAGGATGAGTACCAGAAGGAACGCTAGAGGTGGGGGTAGGGGAAATGCTCCTGCACCACATGCCCCAGCTCCCGCAGTCAAGTTCTCTACTCTTAGCAAAGAATACACCCATCTTGGCGGCATCAAATTCTCTGGTTCCGAGAGTATCATTGGGGCGCAACAGTGGCTGAAGAGCCTGGAAAGGATCTTCACTGGTCTTGAGATTATTGACGCGCGGAAGCGTCAATTTGCCGCTTGGCAGCTTCAGGATGCGGCACAGGATTGGTGGGAGTCAGTAACCTCCCGTATTGACGAAGAAACTATCACCTGGGCCTAGTTTAGGTAAAATCTAACTGAAATTTCATCCAAATAATTCCTTTTGCCTCTTCGAATCTTGACTCATCTTTGTCTTGCTTGTGAATAGGGATTCTTTTTCGGCTCAGTGGATGCCAGCAGCCGGAAAGGCTCAGCTCTACCGATCATTTATGGACCTCAAACAGGGTAACATGACTTTCTCTTAGTATGAAAAGAAGTTTAACGAACTCTCCAAGTTCGAACCTGGCTTGATTGATACACCACTCTGAAAAACGAGAAGTTCATTCATGGAGCACGTCCAGAGTACTATGATCTCCTCACAGCCCATGTTCATGGCACTTTCACTGAGTTGATGGATTACGCCCTTAGAAATGAGGGAAAGCCGAAGGGTGCATCAGCTACCAAGGCGCCAGTTGTTCAGCCATCCTCTAGTCAGCCTAGAAAGAGGAAGCCGAATTTTGAGCAGCAAAGGAAGAACTGGTAGAAGATTACCGGGCTTGGCTACTCCCAGAAGAAACCCATTGACTTATCCTCCATCACCTGTTTCAAGTGCGATCAGAAGGGTCACTATGCCAACAGTTGTCCAACACTTGCCAGTGCCCCATTCCTCCACCTCAGGATACCAGGAACAACCTCTGTCATGTCTGTTTGCAGCCTGGCCATTTCAAGAAGGATTGTCCCTTGTATCAACAGGGCAAGACATCTGGAGTCTTTGCTATGACTTCTTCCACCCGTGCTCCACCTACTCCACCTGCTCCTAGTGATACCCAAGGTACATTACAGAGTACTTTTATGTTGCATACTTTACCTGTTAAAGTTCTATTTGATACTGGAGCAACATATAGTTTCACATCTATTGATTTGTGTAATAAACTTGAATTGGAACTCATTCTTGCCTCAACTTTCTTATGTGTATCAAATCCCATCGGAGGACCCGCTAACCTCAAAAGGGTATGCAAATATGTCACGCTTATGTATGGTATGCATCGTTTCACTTGGGATTTCTATGTCCTTGGATTCGAGGCATTCGATATCCTATTAGGCGTTGATTGGCTACTAAAGTTCGAAGCCGTTATCTCTTGCAAAGCTCGAACCGTCTCTCTAATTGACGACAAGAGTAAACCGTTAGTTATTAAAGGTAAATCGCCTCAGGAGTGTGCTGGAAGTTTTATATTCTCTCTTGATTCTCATCCGAATGATCTAAGTTCTACCCGGATTGTTCAGCTTTTTCCTGATATGTTTGGAGAAGTCAATTCTCTACCACATCCTCGGGAAATCGAATTCCGCATTGATCTTATTCCAGGTGCTTGACCAGTAGTTCTCCCTCCCAGGAGAATGGCTCCTAAAGAGAAGGCAGAATTGAATGCTCAGATTGAAGATTTATTTGCCAAAGGCTTGATACGGCGAAGTCATTCAGAATGGGGAGCTGTAGTTGTATTCGTCACAAAGTAAGATGGTTCTCTCAGAACGTGTGTGGACTATAGAGAGCTAAACAAGCTCACACACAAGAACAGATATTCAATGCCCCGCATTAATGATTTATTCGACCAGCTCCATGGAGCTAAAGTTTTCTCTCAACTCGATCTGGCCACCGACTTCCACCAACTCAGAATTGCTTAGGAGAGCATTCCTAAAACAGCATTCCGTACTGATAATGGTTTCTTTGAATGGTTGGTTATGCCGTTCGGCCTAACTTATGCTCCAACTTATTTCGTCGATTTGATGAACAGAGTTTTCCGTGATGTTCTTAACAAGTTTGTTCTTGTTTTCATCGATGATATTCTCGTCTTCTCTAAAGATGAGAAAGAGCATAAGTCACATTTGGCTTTTGTCCTTGAAACTCTTCGTAGTCATCATCTTAAAGCCAAGTTCTCGAAATGCCACTTTTGGAGAGATGAAGTTCGATTTCTTGGCCATATTGTCTCGAAGAATGGGATTTCGGTTGATCCAGCTAAGATCGCCGTAATCAATGTAAGTTCTATCTTTATTCGCCCTTCTATCCGAACGTCTTATCTCTTTCTAAAACTCGAATCCTTTGAATTTGCAGGATTGGGAGACTCCCAAAACTCCTATAGATATTCGTAGCTTCTTGGGCTTGGCCGGCTATTATCGTAGATTTATAGAAAATTTTGCACGGATTGCCGCATCGCTCACCGCACTGACCAAAAAGGATGTCAAATTTAATTGGAATGAAAAGTGCGAATCAGCTTTCAATGAGATGAAGCGAAAGTTGACCTCTGCCCCAGTCCTTACAGTTATCGATGGAAGCGAAGGTTTGACCGTCTATACTAATGCTTGCCGTGATGGATTAGGAGCAATTTTAATGCAGAATGGAAAGGTCATTTCCTATGCTGGTCGTCAGTTAAAGACCCATGAAGCAAATTACGCAACTCATGATTTAGAGCTTCTTGCGGTTGTATTTGCTCTGAAGCTATGGAGGCGTTATCTTTTGGGGACCAAATTCGAATTATTTACAGACCATAAGTCATTGAGGTATATTTTCTCACAGAAGGATTTGAATTAGAGACAAGTCCGATGGCTCAAATTCTTAGCTGCATATGATCTCGATATTAATTACACCCCAGGGAAAGCAAACGCCGTGGCCGACGCTTTGAGCAGAAACAAAGCAATGATATGTTGTAATCTTGTAGAGGGAATGTTATTTCAACTCATTGTCTCCCCAGCTCTGATGGATCACATCATAGCTAAGCAATATAAGGACACCTTGCTCTATCGTATCAAGGAAATAGTTCTCGGTAAAGTCGGGAATGTTGACAGTAAAATGGGTGCACAAATAGATGGTAATGGAGTTTTAAGGATCGACAACCGAATTTGTGTTCCAAATGTTGATGGTTTAAGACAGGAAGTGCTGAGAGAAAACCATCAATCCTCGCTTTCATTTCATCCAGGAGTCACAAAGATATATCAGAATATGAAGAAGTTATATTGGTGGAGTGGGATGAAGCGTGATATTTCTACCTATGTCAGTAAATGCATAACCTGTCAACAAGTTAAGGCCGATCATATGAAGACGGCAGGATTGCTTCAACCTCTAGAGATTCCAAGTTGGAAGTGGGAACAGATCTCCATGCACTTTATTGATGGGCTACCAAGGACCAGAAGAGGCAACGAGAGCATTTGGGTGATTGTCGATAGGCTGACAAAATCCGCTCATTTTATTCCAGTTAAGACCACTCGTACTGCTTCGAGTTTGGCTGAGATATATATGAGGGAAGTTGTTAAACTTCATGGTGTACCATCTAGTATCGTATGCGATAGAGATCCTATTTTCACTAGTAAATTCTGGAAGGCATTTCAAGATACCTTAGGCACTAAACTGAATCCGAGCACAGCTTATCATCCTCAGACAGATGGCCAAACTGAGAGGGTAAATCATATTTTGGAAGATCTTCTCCGAGCTTGTATTATAGACTTTGGTGGATCCTGGGAAGACCATCTCCATTTGGTTGAATTCACTTATAATAATAGTTATCAGGTAAAATCGAATTTCAATTTGAATAGTATATTTGAATCGAAATTTAATTATCTTTAATAATCAGGTGAGTATTGATATGGCGCCGTTCGAAGCTTTATATGGACGGCCGTGCAAATCTCCAGCTTGTTGGATCGAGTCTGAAGATCGATTAGTGCTTGGTCCAGAAATGATTATGGAAGCTTCCGAGAAAGTTGAAGAAATCAGGAGGAAGATAAAGACAGCACAAGACAGACAGAAGTGCTACGCTGACAGAAGAAGGAGAGATCTCGAATTCAGTATAGGAGACGAAGTATTCCTCAAAGTGTCGCCTTTGAAAAATGTTATTCGATTTGGAAGGAAAGGAAAGCTTGCTCCCAGATTTGTTGGTCCGTTTGAGATTACAGAAAGGATTGGAACCTTGGCTTATAGAATCGCATTACCAGAGAAGTTTTTCGGTGTGCACGATGTGTTCCATGTCTCACATCTCCGCAAAGTAGCGCGCGATCCATCTATGACCATTCCCACTGCTCAGCTGGAAGAATTGGATATCGAACTTGACTTGACTATCGAGAGGAAGCCACTTCGGATAGTCGACCGAGATATGAAACAACTTAGAAGGAAGACCGTCAATCTCGTCAAAGTTCAGTGGAGTTCGAATGACCGAGATTGCACATGGGAAACTGTGGATAGTATTCGGGATTCAAACCCCGAATTACTGATTCCAGGTATAGTTCATTTTCTCAAATCTATCTTGATTTCTGCTTGTTTCTTTCTACTTCTTCCGCTTCGTTCCTTTTCGAGGACGAAAAGTTTTGAGTGGGGGAGATTGTAACGACCCTGATTTTCCGACCCAATTTAAAATTTTGAATCAATTATTTTAGGATAAAATTTGAAATTTATTTACCTTCTCAGTTAACATCCAAACTTCGTATATAAGATGCGTCTAGTTAGTTATGGATATAGGAAAAGTTTCGTCGAAAAATATCGTAGTAAACTTCGTTCATATTTTTTTGTATACAGTTCATTTTAAGTGCGTAAATTTTCATCTTCCGAATCTAAATATTTTTACCCAGTAATGTTGTAAAAATTTATCTGATCAAGACGTCGCATTCCGTTTCGTCTAATTCCACCGTCGTCTGCTTCATTTAAATTGTTGTGTCAAACGAACAATTTAATCGGCGTAAAATTTGAATTTTGATAGAACTGTCGTATCATCGATATCTGTGTACCGTTGTAAGCGCCTCGTCGCGCCGATCAGAATGGTATGTTCATTTGTACGAATCGGAGTTCGACGTAAATCGTCGCGCTAATTTAATCGTTCCAAACGGACCGGTTAAACGAATATTCAGCCCAAAGTTTGACAGCCCGTATACATTCAAATTTTTGAAAAATATTGGCTGAAGTGGATTTATTATGGTGGTTGGCAGATGGTGGATAGCATGGGAAAGTATGCAATATATTTCGTAACTCACAAAATAATATTTACTGTCCAATTCCACTCTCAGCCGAATATATAAAAAAAAACTCAGTTGCTCCACTAACCATCTACTACAGGTACGAACATACCTTCCCTCTTCTCCTTCATTTTATATTTCTCCTCTTTCATTTTGTACTTCATTTCACTATCAAAAATTTTGCAAAATAAAATGCATAAAAGAACCGAGCATCTCTGTCACCTTCCACCGCGCGTCGCCCATCCCGCCTCCACCGCGACCGCGCGCGTCACCTCACTCCGCCGCCTGCACCCCTAGCTCCGGCCGATAACCCCCTTACTTCCACTAGCCTTCACGCGACAGCTCCACCTCCCTCCGACCGCGCCATAGCCACTCCAGATCCGCACCCACTCTACCGCGCGTTGCCCTATCCCTCCGCCACTTCTTCGCCTGCGCTACCCACTCACCGTGCGCACCACCTTCAACCGATGCTGTCGCCAAACCCGCGCACACCACCCCCTGACCAGTCACCGCCTTTCCCGTTCAGGCCGAGACTGTTGCATAATGCATGCGTACATTTAAAAAAAAGTGTTTACTGTTGCTTCCATATTTTTTGCTGAATGCATATATATATATATATATATATATATACAGTTGTGTATATATGTTTGAAGTAGGTGGAAAGTAGTAACAAATTTTCTTCTCTGTTGTTGTACAGCAACTACTTGAAGTCATCCCTTGCAGCAGCCTTCTCTTGTAGCTTTTCTTCTCTCTTCTTTATTGATTGGTAAGTGTGTATATATATGATTATATATATATATATGAATGTCCATATTAAATTTATACTATTTCTTTCTTGTCAATGGTTGCAGCTTGTTCGTGTTGTGTTGCGTTTGAGTCAAGTCTATTCGTGCCTCTTCGTGCTTCGTCGTTCATTCTCTCTAACCACTAAAGGTGAATAAATTTCATGACTTATATTATTATACAATAATAATCAAGTTTGGTTGATAATATTGATGATTGTTTGATGTTTATATTGAATGTTAAATTGTTAACACATGAAGTGATAAACAATATATACTTGAATTAGACGTATGGTAGTTAACACTTTGAATTTGACATATGTACCTGAAATTGAAAGAAAAGAAAAAAACTGCATAGTATAACCTTTGAAATGTCTAATTATTTGACGTAGAAATATAGTTAGCAACACTTGAAACAATATAAACCAATTTCATATCGTGTAAATTTTGATGAAGTATGGACTTAAATTAAGTAAATAACAAGTGTAGAATCGCATGAAATAATAGCATAAGAATCTTAAATCTACATGAAATAGCACTATAGATTCTAGAAATAATTGTATTACTTTACCTAAATAATAATGTAAAATTAATACGATTATTTCGGGATTATTTTAAATTAATTGTTGATGTTGATTGTTGTTATTGCTTGCTTATTTACTTTGACACCATCTCAGTTATCACACTGCAAGTTCCCTTTACTATGCCTCTGATCTTGAATTAAAATGGAATCGGGTTGAAATGATAAATACCCAAATAAACCACTTGACCTAGGATAGAGAATTAAATAAGAAACCCGATTGGTCAAACAATTTGATTTGATTTGAAAAATAAAGATTTGAATTAAAAGAAATGAAGGGATTTGATAAAAAAAACTTGAAATTTTAATTCTAGTAAAATTTTAAAGATTAAATAGTTGATGAATTGAAACAAATATTAATAAATGTTTGATGGAAGTATGTTGTTTAAAACTAAATAAATTATTGAATTAAGTTTGGTAAATTTATTTAATAATTAAACAAATGTGAAACTTGTTCACCGAAGAAATTTAACTGGTGATTATTTAATTAGATGAGTAAATAAGTGAATTTGAATTTCTTTAATAAGAAATGAAAATGTGATTTATTTAAATGAATTGAACATAAAACTTGTAATTCAAAGTTTTATTTGGCGAATCCGATTAAATTAAATTGGTAAGCTTGAATATAATGCTGGCAAACTGAAGTGAATGATTTAATCAATTAGAAATTAAATCGAAATTGTTTTGAAATGTTAAATTAACTTAATTTAAATGATTATTGAATGGGATCCATATATGAATTTAAATCAATATTTGAATTGTTTTAAATCGAATTAAAGTTGAATTGTGAACCCAAATAGAAATCTGAAATGGGAAATTGGAAACTTTTGAAACATAAATTATGAAAATTGATATAGAAGTCAAAATGGAATGTTGGCTTTCGAATTCTAAGTGAAATTGATTTTGATTTTTTTTGAAATTTATTAAATGACCAATCGGTGTAATAACTACGAAGTTATTAAAGAGTCTGGGACCGGTTAGGGACATACTCTCTGTCTAAAACGAATACCACTTTAATAACTATTATACGCGGAGTGTGATCCAGAACGAAGTGGCTGGAATGATGTACGTTGATGATTGAAGAAAGAGAACGATAATGGATAACCTTGACACTTGTGTCAAATTGGAAATGACTTAAACAGGAGCCGTGTCGGGCCAATGAGGTTAGCTACCTCTAGCGAACACACTTCTTCTTAACTACTCATTACTTGTTTTGATTGGTGCACACCCTTGAATTTGGAGTGTTGTATCGTGGTGTTGCGATCGTTGCGGCGATGCGTTCTCACCAGTCCGGATCAGGCAAACGGTAGTTTCACTACCTTGGGTATTGCCTCATGTGCCTTGTCATACTTGTATCCCTATGCGCGACCACTACGATTTATTTTGTATTATACCTATGGAGTACTCCCTGATAGCCCACTAGTTTACGGTGGAGTTTACAGTGCTGTATAGACTATGGTGCTTATATAAATGTGTTAAGGGGAATAATGGTAACGCCTTAACGCTATTTTGATACTTTATATTACCGATAGACATTATCTACTTAGCGTACACTACTATATATAGATAGTTTAACGGATCCTGAAAGATGTTCATTCCATTCATCTTTGAGTTATTATTATTTCAAAATTTGTGCCATATTATCTTGTATAAGAATATATGTCCTGACTCGAGTGTTTGTTTGTGCTTATGCTCGGGTCAGTCTGAGGATTTCTGTTGCCGTGCTGCTTGGAAGTTGAAGACTTTGAAGACTATCATTTATCTTTATCTGTATTGCTCTATTCTATTTTGATACTTGTATCGGACATCTATGTATTTCTATTTCACCATTTGCTTGTGACATTGTTGTAGTTACTTAGTAGCTTCATGAACTACTATTATGACATTGTTGTAATTCCGCTGCGTTATTCTGTTATATTGTATCTGTCTGTGATTCTGTGATGATTCTCATTTATATACATATACTCCATTAATGATTCGTGTTTTGTACTATTTAAGTTGACATGTGTGGATTATTGTCAATTTAAATGGTCCAAATATATGGGTTGTTACATTATAAGTACATCTTTTATAATAGATTTCATATATACTAGACCAATCATGAACAGTTTTCTAGATAGATTAAAAAAATTATACTTTTATTTATTTTAAATATAGCTTGTAATAGATTTCATGAAGTGTTCTCCAATATTTCATATATTTTATACAGTAATATCAGAATGGGTAAGGCTGAAATTGACCATCACCCGAGCAGCATAATAAACAGGAAACCCAATGGAAAATATTAAAGCTCCTCCACTCTTTTGAAGGTCTTCATGGTGCAACATGATGAGCAATGTCAGTTTATTAATAGTTGCATTTGCTTACATCCTCTGGATATACATTTTATGTTAACTGAATAACAAAGTACACCAACTCCTAATCCATAAATGACACAAGGTCCAACCATGGTACTTACTTCAGTACAACTAACTTAATCTATAGAGAACCCGACAGTTTGATCATTGCAGTCATGCGTACCCATATTTTTCTTGTGGCCATTAGAACAATTGGTCCACCATATTTTATATGTGCAAGAACTCCTTCGTCAATATCAATATCCAATGGCTTATGACTGAAAATAATTTAATGACTATTTACACAATTAGCACGTAATGTTTTTCTATATTTGGACCGATATATAATAACAGCTTGTTGTAGCAATATTACAGAATGAATAAAGTAAGACATGCGAGTAAATAAGCTAATTGGGTGCAATGTAAGGAAAGAAAATTGGTGAAATAACCAAAAGTATGTTAAAAATAATAAAAAACCAATATAGTTTGTAAAATTTTGATTCAACGTACATAATTAGTGCCACTAACCTAATTTTTTAGAGATTCGGGTTTGTAAGCGACCCGTAAAATAATTAGAGCTTTCAGATATTGTCTTAAACATCGTTGCATCCGAATATCAAGATCCACTAATCAATATCTACAATGAACAATAATATCAAATGTTACAATACAACAACTTATCCAAATGACTCAAATCCTACAAAACACTAAATATAAGATCAATGCGTAGTAGAAGAACTAAACAACGTGCATTTTGGCATGATGATTTTTACCTTCGCTTTGGTACTAAGTGACAAGGACCGTTCTCATGATTATGATGACAACGTTTAAAAGATTATCGGTATACATTAGACAAAGTATAAGCTTTAATAAGTTTTCATTTTGTACCTTATGAACTTGAATATAATAAACTGTAGACAACTTATGTGCATAGAAAAAAGTATTCAGTTCAATTATTGGTCATGCATAAAAATATGATACCATCTAACAAATAGTACTAAACAATAAATACGACTTACACGTTCACTTGTAGCTTAATTTCTAACTAGTACGAGACCCGTGCTTTGCACACGGGTTATTTAAAGCACCTTAGTTCAATTAGTTGATGAGTACGTAGCTGCACTATTAAGGATATATCTGACCAATTATATCGTTATTTCATCGTTTGAAAAAAATGAAATCATTGCTTGATTAAGGCAAATTTAAATTAGATGACAACGTAGGAAACAACATGACTAAAACATTGTACTGTTTACAAAAGATCGGTCCAATAATTTGAATTAATAATTTAAATTAGAGTACATATGTTATCCCACCTTTTGACCAGACTATATACAGAAGAAATCGATGAGTCAAACCTCAAAGTTATCAAGGCAAGGCATCCAGTGGGATAGCCTAAGAATCCGGAAACCAACCACAAATGGAGCCACGGGACAAAAACAAAACCAACTCAAGATATTAGGAACCCCGATCCAACATCTTGGAGTGGTACCGATCCACCAACCTTGGCCAAATTGTGCCCCCACTCCTACTACATGTCAATGATGATATTAGAAGCCCGTTTCAAGAATTGTTTTGTTGATCTAATGCATTTCTCTATCGATCTCCACAAGAACTAGAATTAACAACCCCATTCTTCCACAGATCCATCATTTGGACTCAGAAACAAGCTAATATCGATGCAAACAAGATTGGAATCACGGGGCTAACCACGAGTCGCATATAAGCAAAGAATTCAAAGCGATCCATAAGTCAAACTTATGGATCGGTACCGATCTAAGACCATGGATTGGTGCCGATCCGTAATGTTTGATGATGTAGCAACCAAATTTTTAGGGGAATACTCTTTTATGTGGAAAACGATGTGGAGATCTTCTGGATGAGATTTTAAGCGTCTTACCTCTATAAATAGAAGGACATGGCTCATTTCTAAGGATCTTCTGGGCTCTTGATCTTCTTACTCTTATTTCGTGCATTCACTGTCAGAGTCATACCTACCCGTAAGAATTTCTGCCTCCAAGTCAGAATATAAGTAATAAAAATCACTAAGTGGATGTAGGCCAAGATTAGCTGAACCACTATAAACTCTATGTGTTCTTTCTTACTCGTTTTTCATTTATTTTCTTCAATTTTTATTCTCTTTTCAATCTATTGGGTATTAGTGCCATTTTTGATTCAAACATTTTGGTGCTTTCAATGAGAACTGAACTCGGGATTCATTGATTTGAGACTTGGAAAGATTCAAAATGACAAAATAATCAACTAAAAATGCCATTACTGGAGGAAATCAATAAGGGGGCAGCCAAGAGGCGTCCTCAGGAGCTAGCCCCTTATCCATCTATATAACCAAGAATGAAATGGAGACCATGATAAATAGATTTCAAGAAAGGATGATTGCTCATTAGGAAAAGATGATAGAGGATTTATTCAGGAGAATGAGACAAGCAAGAACATCTAGAGTCATTGCAAACCAAAACCAGAGACCTAAAGTAGGATAAAACATGCCAGAAGGCAGAATGGAGCAGACTAGAGAAAATCTCAAGCCAATAATACAGATCGGTATTGATCCACAATGGGTTGGTACAGATTCCCAAGAGCCCGGGGCATAATCATGTCGACCTAGGAAGAAATATTGCACATCCAGGGAACGATGTTGGGCGTGTGGATGTAAATCAGAATGTAGAAGCATGACCGAAGGAGTATGTGTCAAAATTCCCTCGTGGAAATGGGGGGCAGGCTAAGAACGCAAATGTGAGACTTCCATTGGATGACAACCCCATGATCGGTATGGATTGGGGTCAGATTCGATTCCTTTACCTTGACTTTAAATAAATGATGCAATATAATCTCAGGTCACTTATATGTGTACGAGATCCCAAACAGTCCCTAGGCATGCTCTGAGTTGGATGCCTGAGATGACCATTTAGGACGATAATAACATCGGACCGCTTACACGTTTACGACACCTAGATTGGTCTCTAGGCATGCTCTAAGTCGGATGTTTGGGAAGAACATTTAGGATTTCTGCATATTTGACCATTGAAAATTCCACATTGAACGTGATGACTGATATTGATTGCTTTAAGTCCTGCCCGAAGAGGCGGGACAGGAGTGCAAGGTGCAAGTCTCCTCGTTGGAGAGTGAGCGGATGAATTTGTACGATATTGATCGCTTTAATTCCCAACCAAAGAGCACGGACCAGAGTGCATGTGCAAGTCCCTTCACTAGAGAGCGACCAGATGGATTTGTATGATATTGATCGCTTTAAGTCCCGACAGGAGAGCAGGGACCGAAGTGCAAGAAGTAAGTCACCTCGCCGGGGTTGAGCAGATGAGCTTGCTTGTTGTTGAGTCCCATCACTGTAAAGCGAGCAGATTGCGCTTAGCAAGGGTCCGGAGAGACGATGGATTTGATTACCGGCCCCAAACGGCCATCGATTTGATTTACGGTCTGGAGAGACCATGGATTTGATTATCGACCCCGAACGGCCGTGTATTTGATTAACGGTCCAAAGAGGCCATGAATTTGATTATCGACCTCGAACGACCATGAATTTAATTAACGGTTCGGAGAGACCATTAATTTGATTATCGGTCATAAACAGCCATGGAATTGATAAATGATTCGGAGAGATTGCGCATTAAGTTGAATATAATACGGTCCAGAAAGATCGAACCTCAAAACAGATACAGATTTGGTAAAAGGATTTGAACGCCTTGTAATTAGAGTAGACCGAAAAATCCCGGATGAACACGGGAAGATTTTGATGTGTGATGTAATAATTCCAAATGAAATTGGAATGATGTTGATGTATAGACTACACTTAGGCAGAGTCTAGAGTCTTAGGGTGTAATAGGTTTGGAAAGACCCGTGATTGACAAGAGAATCCAATGGAATATGATGATTCATAATAGCTTGATCGGCTGATAACTAGCTAATTCAATTACTAATATTCCGTCGACTTCAACATTTGTTCTTGAGAAAAGCATACCTTCCATTTGCAAGGCATGCTTTGAAGGGCAAGCGTTATCCCACATTTTGACCAGTCAATATACAAACAATCCCGACGAGTCAAACTTCAAAGTTATCAAGGCAAGACGCCCGAAGAGGTAGCCCAAGAATCTAGAAACGAAACACAAACAGAGCCATGGGACAAAAACAAAACCAACTGAAGAGTTCGGGGACATCGGTCCAACTTGGATCGATACTGATCCAACATCTTGGATCGATACCAATCCACCAACCTTGGCCAAATGTGCCTCCACTCCTACTACATGTCAATGATGATATTAGAAGCCTGTTTCAAGTATTGTTTTGTTGATCTAATACAATTCCCTATCGACCTCCACTTGCACTAAATCCAACGTTTAGACTCAGAAACAAGCTAATATCAATGCAAACAAGATTGGAATCACGGGGCTAACCACGAGTCGCACATAGGCAAAGAATTCAAAGCGACCCATAAGGCAAACTTATGGATCGGTACCGACCCAAGACATAGATGGGTACCAATCCGTAATGTTTGATGAAGTGGCAACCAAATTTTCGAGGGAACTAGTCTTTTGCATAGAAAACGATGTGGAGATCTTCTGGTCGAGATTTTAAGCCTCCCACCTTTATAAATAGGAGGGTATGACTCATTTCTAAGGATCTTTTGGGCTCTTTATCATCTTACTCTTATTTCTTGTATTCACTGTCGGAGTCATACCGACCCATAAGAACTTCTGCCTCCAAGTCAAAATATAAGTAATAAAAACTACTAAGTGGATGTAGGCCAAGATTAGCCGAACCACTATAAACTCTATGTTCTATCTTACTCGTTTTTCATTTATTTTCTTCATATTTTATTCTCTATTCAATCTATTGGGTGTTTGTGCCATTTTTGATTCAAACAACATACATACAAACACAAACAAATATATCTCTCTCTCTCTCACACACACACACACGAGGCACATGCTTCGCACATGCAAATGAACTACATTCGTTCTTATAGCATCGTGTAAGTGAACATAGTTAATGTTTGAACCAAAATGGCACAAGCACCCAAGAGATTGTGTAGAGAATAAAAAGTGAAGAAAATAAATGAAAATGAGCAAGAAAAGAATACATAGCGTTTATATTGGTTACATATTATTTCACCAATTACAATTGATTACATATTATTTCACCAATTAATATAACATTTAATTTATTTTCTTATTTAAAATTTATAACCAATTATAACTTACAATTATTACAATTACACGAGATTACATCCAATTAGTCATCTATTACATTAAATTTACATTATTAAATTTTATTATAGTTAGTTTCCTCATTCCTACATCATAAATTTTATTTTCCTCTAACATTAAATTACAAAATCTTATTAAATTCAGTAATTTAATTATCGGAAAATTACGGGTCGTTACATTTGTGAATTTTCTATATCTTGAATTTTTTTTAAGTAAACCAATATTTCTATATTCTAAAACATCATTTTCTTTTTCCAAATAATCAATTTTAGAGTTTAAATTGTCAACAAAAAATTTCATATCTTTATTTAAATCTGCTAGTAAATCACATTCTTCACATAATCCTAACTTTTTTTGAAACAATATTTCAGTTCCAATTTCAAATTTAGATTTTTCTAAGATAGTTTTTGATTGTCAACAACTTTAGATAGTTTCTTTATGAGTTTTTTTGAAGATTTATAAACTTTTTATCTAATTCTATGCAAAATTCAAAAAACTCATTATATGTTAAGTCGGATTGTACCTCATTCTCTATAGCCATGAAGTAGACATTTCCTTGCTCATCATCGCTATCACTTTACGAAGAAGATGAGGAATCAGAATCATTCCAAATGGCTTGAAATGCTGGCTTTTTTCTTCTTGTATTTTTCATATTTATTTTTGCTTTTGAACCTTTTTTCCAATATTCTGATTCGAACAGTCCTTCGCTATATGACTAAATTTGTTACATCCGAAGAAGCATTTAAATGTAGAATTGTTGTTTTCATTTTTTGTTTCCTCTCTTTACTTGCTTCTTAAAACTTTCTGATAGTTCTTTGCAATGAAAGCCATTTCATCTTCGTCAAGTTCGAAATCCTGTTCAACGTGGAATGCAACACACTAAAGTTACTGTCCATTAAGTAACGTATCTTTTACTTGAATCACTCATTTCTTTTTAAAAATCATCATCCAATTTAATACATACTTTCCAACTACAAAACCATCACTCATTTATATAAGCAAAAAAAAATCATACATCCAACAAACACAAAACTTAAAAAAAAAAAAATGTTGCAACAAAAATTTAAATTTGCATAAATTTAGGGCAATTAGGTAAACAAAAATAATAAATTACTCATTAATTTGCATTACAAATATTATATCAGAGAAATAACAATTTCAACAGATAACTTGTTTATATTAATGATAGTGACAATTTTAAACAAAAAGTTGACATAAAAACATATAAACATAGAACAAAAATTAAGCTCCTACATAAAATATTTAAAAGATTGGCGTTTTCTGTAACATTGTTGTGCAGGGCTACATACTAATTAGCATAGATAGTAACAGTAAAATAAAAGCGTGTGGCCAGTGTAACAAATCCATTTTTCTTTTTTGGTCTAAAAACAAGGAACAACTTGTAGCATTTGATGCATAAATTACATAAATCATTCAAATAAAATTAAACACTCAATGCCGCTGAAATCGTCAACGAAATTTCCTCTATGTTTCTTCCAATCTGCTTACAAAAATGAAAGGATTCAAATGAGATTTACAAAATTCATGATCTTGCATCTTTCTTTCCTCTCAAAATATCTTGATCAGTGGTTCCGAAAGGAATTTTACTAACAAGAAGCACTAATGCAGCACCGATAAGAGCACCAGAGAAATGAGCAAGGTGGTTAACACCCTGCGTTGAAGACCCCCTTCCTAAAGGACCAACGATATTAGCTGAAGCTTGTGCAGCTTCAAGTACCTGGACAAGCAAATAGATATGCAAAAAGTGACTCAAAGGAGCAATTTTGTGGTTATGCCACAAGCAATTAAGATTCACCTTTTCGATGACGAATTGGCCAAGAATAAGGACCTCCAGTATCTTCCTCCAATCGAATGACAGCTGCAAAAATATCATTTATAGTATTCTTACTAATATTTTTTAATCATTGTTAGGTAGGTAACAATGTTGTTATATAATACCAACCAAAAACAAATGAAAGCCATACTTTTACTAGAACACTAATTGCAAAGAGGCCAAATACAGCACCAGAAGCTCCTACAGACACAGCTGCTTTTGGAAGGACTAACCACGAGACAACGTTAGCTCCAGCGCCAGTAAGAATATAAGAGAGCCACAGCCCAAAGTTGCCTTCCTCCTCTTCAACCAGTTTACCTATTTAAAACCGATGATTATAATATCAAAAGTTAAAAATACAATGGATACCTGTACCATAAGAAACAGCCGAACAGCCTTGGAGATTGTACCAAAAATATACAGGAAAAACAGGTTGCTTGAAAGATGGTTCCTGTAAATTTTCATTAACAAAGTAAACCTTAAAGTGGACATGTTGCAGAAATGTTATTATAATCACTACACATTTCTAATCCATAAATCTAAACTTTTTGAACAACTAATTTATCACTCCATAATATATATGAGACAATATAATACATAAAAATTCAGGGGTTCACCAGCTTGCATGACAAAAGGTTGAAGTTATAAACTGGTACCAAGCAGGCCAACAGTGGTACAAGTATAGAGATTTGATTGATTTCACCTAGAAAACAGAACAAGTATATTGAAAATATTAATATGACTTTTGAATCAAACGAGCACTGTGAATGGTTGAAAATGAATAGTTGAATCATTATATTTTATGCTTGTCTTATGTCGATGACACAGATTGTTTTATTCATTGAAAGAACCATACATAATGATACTACTTTGAGATTCAATGATTCAGGAAAGAAACTAATTTGACAGCCTCTAAACAATTTTCATCAGAACAGTTTGTATTATTCCCCATGAAGGCCATATTGAAATTTTTTACATAATGATTCTTTACAACGATATGAAACATATACATAACCAGTTAAACATTAGCCAAGTAATTTTAAAAGCCTTCGATGTCACAATCTATTGCTTTTACATTCATACATCCTATATTCAACTTGTTTTACTCCATTATCTTCATGTACAATGATTCAGTTATTGGAAATCATTATGGCTCGTTGTATATATAAAATAAAACAACTCCCGACTTTTGTATCATAAAAGTTTGGTTCACCATTTTTTTGATGCAATATAAGTAAAACTGACTGAATTTAAAATAAATACAAAGTGGTAAAAGAGATGCGACTTTAACATAGTCAACCATAAATCGTATTAAATACTTTCTTTCAGTTATTATGCTACAAAATAAATGTACAAGTCAACTTTCATATCTAATTGACATAAAAGTAATACCGTAAACTGGATATATTCATAAAATAATAACATATTTGTTCTATTTTGAAATTTTATACATCTCCATTTGTTTGTCTGATATTAAACTTATTTAAGCTTACGTAATTCAAAAGTCGCGCCGAAGAAGTTCAAACCATATATATTTAACGAGCGTTACGGCACGCGCTTCGCGCGTGATGAAGACACCTAAATTGTTTTTTCTACAAATTGTATTTGTTTAATACGTTCAAAAGAAAATGATTCCCAGAAATATTTAGCCATATTTTTGTGTTGAATCATACGTAGTTAATTTGAATTTTTATTTTTAAGTTGCAATTCTATTATTTTTTTAGTTCAAATTTTTATTTATATTATCAATAATATAAAAACGAACTTGTAAAGTAATTTATTTGTTAGATTCCATTTTCAAGTAATATTAAGACTCGGTAAATATTTGTAGAGGAAATTTTGAATTTGTAGAGAAAGCTTAATTGTTAGATCCTATTTTTAAGTGACACGACAAATATATTACAACTATTAATAAAGAAATACATATAAAGTATTTTTGGAACTTCGTGGTCGGACCAAAAAATTACGCTTTACGCGTGAATTGTTTTTCTATAAAGTGAATATGTTTAACATATTAAAAAAGTTTATTTGTTGTTAGTTTGAATTTTTGTTCTTCTGATTCTATTTTAGTTGCAACATCTACATTGGTGGTAGTTTGAATTTTTGTTTCTATTAATTTGTAAAAGAAGTTAATTTGTTAGATCTTATTTTAAGTGGTATTAAGATTTGATAATATTTGTAAAGAGAAATTTTGAATTTGTAAAGAAAATTTATTTGTAGCATTCTATATTTAAGCAACACTAAGGTTTGCTAATATTTATGGATGTTTATTTATTAGATCTTATACTTAAGAGATATTAAGATTTGATAATATTTATAATTATAAATTTATAAAAGAAGTTGGATCCAATTTTTAAATGATGTTAAGATAAATGAGCATTTCTTTGTAGTTTACGCTAATATCAAAAAAATATGATATTAAATATATTATAACTATCATTAAAGATGTGTTGAATTATCTTATGATCTAGACGTGCGTATTTGATCTATTTTCATTTCAGTGAACATGCAAATCTAGAAATATATTCATTGAAATATTCAAGTTTTAATTTGTTCCAGTCCAACGTAGAAACAATATGTTAGAAATAACATAAATTATTTTTTGTTTTAGACGCTTATAAAGGGAATGATATAGATAATACTTGAATTATATATATACGAGTGAAGGGTATTTTGGAAAGTTCAGGATCAGACCAAAAGATTGTGCTTTCAAGCCAACCATTAATAAAGATATTTCTTCTATCATATTTTAGAAAATGAAATTAATTAATGCTACATGTAAAACTAAACTAGTATGTTTCTCGTGCTAGGTATATGGACAATTGCGGAGTACAAATGTGCACGCTCATCATAGCTATTTTTTGTTCCCTCGCCTGTGTTTTCCTTGTTTGCCGCTATGGTTCAAATTTTACTTTTTGCACATGCAAGCACAGACGCACATGCACGCACAACATACGCACGTACAATACACTTATTTATCTTTTTGAATTTTCGAGATGATGGCCTTTCTGTTGCAGCCATGTGCAGTAATTCGTCGCCTCTTGTGTGATGCTTCTTGACCATTGATATGTCTTATGTTCCATGTTAGTGTAATATGAAATCATCGGCAACTTCTTTTAATCGTAAACATCATAAACTGAGAGAGACATGGATGTAAAATTTACTTGAAAATCTGTTAAAATGGAAAATTTTGGTTTTTGATTATTTTAGCCCAAACTGTTTTACACTAAATTTCAATAATTTTTTGTTTATTTCACATTTATATTGGATATACTTTTTATTTTAGCAAAATTTTAGCATACTTTCCGAAAAGTACCTTTCTAAATCAATTTTTAAAATATTCTTTCGTATTTAATCTTAAATAAAATTCAATTTGTTATTTTTTTGACTTCCAATATTTTTTCTTAAATTAAAAATGTAAATAAACAATTGATATTTGATAAATAATATTTGAAATTTTATACAAGAAAAATAATTTTTAACTTTACATTTTTTTACTATTTAAAATGCAACAATCTTGAAACCACTTCTGGCTATAAATTTGTTTATATCAATATTTTTTCAAATTAAAAAGAAATCAATACTGTACGCAAAATTGAGCTTTGGTTAATATGATTATTTGACGCACACATGCAATACACATGCCAAAGTTCTACTATATGAGAATTCGTGACAAGAAAAAACATACATTAAAAAAATACCAAGAATAAGTGATCAGCCAAGTATATGCTGATATTAAGGAGTAGAATCCAAAATATTCCACTAACACGTTTACTTTGTAGCCTTCTGTCTTCGGATCTGCTGAGTTCTAGATCTGATACAGAATCTGACAATGAGATGTTTATTTCAGTGAATATCCATATATTCAAAGTCAGCAATCACAATTTGCGAATAAATGTCAGCTATTTTTTTCTATTAACAATATTTTGCGGTGCTAATGTATTTATTTGATTACATCAAGGAGAAAAATAATCAAATATTTGCAGATAATTTGGCATACAACCTACTTGTGTGTATGTCGAACCTTTTCAGAAGTTCAACATTTTTTATATGTAAAGCCACACATCCATAGTGCCCAAAGCCGATGTTTATAAATAAATTATTCTGTTGACAAGGTTGTGCTCACAAAAGCATGTACATGTCGGGTAAACACCAATTTTATTATAAATAAATTATGCACCAATATATTGTTAAATTAAAGGATACTGAACAAATTAACATAAAAGTTGCAAAAGTACTGTTACACTAAATATTGTATTCCATACAAAAACAATAAAAATAATTCTAAGTTGGGAAACCCCACGGGGTTGCCTAGTTAATAAGTAGCATAACCAACTGACCAAAAATCACATATTCGAATCACGCAATCGACAGCTATCATTACTCACGCCGTGATTTACCCACACACACACACACATATTATAGAGAGAGGAGCATTCAATAGCATCCCAAATGCCTTCTGATTTCCACCACAAGCTCCGAATTAAATAATATGATGGGAAGAGAGAGAAAATATTGTTGTTTAATTCGGAGCTTGTAATGGGAATCAGAAGGCATTTGGAGTGCTGCACTGTTTGTGGTGCTATTGAACACTCCATATATATATATAGTGCGTACTCTATCATAGTTTACAAAAATAAGCTTGGTTTCTGATGAGCAGATATATGTTTCTCTGGAAACTTACTCATGATGAACAACATGTAAGCCTTGGATTTGTCAGCTAACACGTTTGGTAGGTTGCAAATACGAAACTATATTGACATGACATGTGTACTACTGCTTCTGAGGAAGAACACATGGTGGAATGAATAGTCACAAACACTAAGTTTAGCACTCTTCTAAAAGATCTAAGCCCTCCTGGCATCTCTCATACCAATAGCATTTTTGGAAAATTGCATTTACGACTCAGGTTAAAAAAAAAGGGCCTTATTGTATACCATTCTCTCCCAAAAACATCACATTAACATATTGTCATGTGTCAAAACGTCGTGGACTAAATTTTAACAGATTTTGGCATTAGTTTATGTTTATGCACATTGACGAACCTAGCTATTGGATCAGGTGAGCAGTTGCCCTAGCCAAAAACCATAAAATAAAATATAAAAAAGCAACAAACAGATAATTGAACATGGATTGAAGAATATAGAACCCTAAATTACCTCACCATTCATTGCAACCATGAAAATCAAGAGAGACTCTGCTAAACTTCAAGCTTGAGAGAGCGTTTCAAAATTATGGCTGTGACTCTTCATCTTTTCCACATATATTGCTTGCAAACCGCAGTTCTTGTGGAATTTCGTAACCATGTATTGCAATTTTTTTCAATTTATTAAGTCATTTTTTAAACTCTTGAAATTTAACGATATTAACCTAAGTTGTACATTAACAATGTGTTCTTTGATGTCGTTGGTGAATTGTGTTTGATTAAACATATGTGACGTATGGGTTATGTGATCCATTGTGGAAGAAAAGCTTAGTTTATTGTTTAATTGTATCGACATCAAAGTTAATGTGGATATTGAAAATTAGAATTTCCCTATTAGTTTATTATTTAAAGTGTACGTAGTTATTTGGATACTTGATCTTTACTTTGTTATATTGCCACATTTTTTGAACAGAATAGAGATTTAGTTTCAAAGAGATGTCAAAAGATACAATTTAACTCATAGACTGATTTGTCTTTAAGTTAACTCTTTTTGTATCGAACCCAACTATGGAACAAGCAATTATAGCAATGAAATTAATCAAAAAACCACATATAATGAATTCCCATATACAGCTATGAAACAGATACGACAATATAGACTGAAAGATAAACTGCTAAAACTATCAATTTCGGATCGACTCTCTAGATGAACTCAATATCCACAAAGCGTGTAGAAGAGCATATCTTAATTAAAGTATTCAGCAATCTATGTTTATTTGCTGGCATGTTTACCAAAATTATATATATTAATGTAATTTAATTTGATTTTATAATTTTTATGTGTGTGCATATATGTATATGTGTGCATATCGATCAATGTTATAATCAAACTTTGCTACTTTCATAAAATATTTGATTATTTCTATGGCTCCACTCATCACAAACTAAGGGTCCGTTTGGTTTCGTTTTGAGTTTTGTGTTTTGTGTTTTCAACCAACACTACAAAATACAAATGTGAGAATTTTTTTTACAATTCTTAGCCATAGCGACGATTGACGGAAAATGGAGGAGATGACTTGTTTTCCGTCCTTTTGTTATGTCTCAAAATACGAAAAATCAAATAAACTTGTTTTCTATTTTCTATGTTAATTTTATTTTTCGAAATTGTGTGTTTTCCAACAATACATAAGAAATGCGCATTTTTGTTTAGACGAAAATACAAAACTAAAAACAGCAAACAAAACGGGGCCTAAACTTCTAATTTTGTCACTGTCCATGTGTGCTGCATTCAACTATCGATGCACCCGCAAAAATTATTTGAATTTAGTCAAATATAGATTCCATTTCAATAGCGCCATTGATGCAACATTATAGTGGCTTTTACTTCAATTTGAAACTTTAAGCTGTTAATACTAAATGTGTTTATATAGAACAAATTAACTTAAATGACACCAAAAAGCCATATTACCAACTGCAAAGTTATGCCTCTTTTCTAGCTAAATATTTATGAATTTAATTGATAGAGTTGTTCAGCTAAACATCATGTGATTTGAAGTTATGTTTAAGGCTTTTCACGGCCATGAAGTTGAGTGAACTAGATTTGGTTTCTGTGAATGGCTATACCATAAATATACTCTATTTTCAGTTCTTCACCACGGCCTTGTGCAACTGATGTTTGCTAAAACATAGTTTAGAAGTCTGATGCATTATTAAATGTAATAATGCAATTTCGTTAACATTAAAGTGAAGCCGAATGAATAAAAAAGTAATTTCTTTAAGTTGTTTTGTTATAGTAGGCAGCGGTTAGGAAGAGGAATGCACATATATATAATATAACTTCACTCATTTGTGCATTCCTAGACGAATTGTATCAGAGTTCCTTGATTAGAGTCAAAATATGATTAGCGTCGGAGTATGAAAGAGTTCCTTGATAAGAGTTTAAGAGCATGATTAGAGGTTGGATAGTAAGAACAAAATTAGACGTTTTCTTTTGTGATAATTAATATTCAATAATTAGCATTTAATAATGTATTCATTTATTAGTTACTAATTTATACTTAATATTTAATAACACATATTTATTTAATTATTATTTAATAATTCATATATAATATTCAAATAATTACTATTAATAATCAATAGTTAATATTAATAATTAATAATAGAGTATTTTGGTATTACTAGTGATTATTTTATGCTTATATGAAATAAAAATATATTAATTAATAGTTAATTAAAAATAAAATTATAATATCTAAGCGTTTATAGGGGAAACAGGGTACATCGGACATATCATATATGTACACCCGACGTAAAACTTACCTCCACCACTTCCAACCGCTGAATTTCCAACTTTTGAACGCTTTTCTTGGAACGATGACGTAACACTTTTGAAAAAGTTTTTTCTGTTTTTTTTTTTTTTGGTTCGGGAACGGAATTATACTCAGACAACAAATTATAATGACAATATACTTGAACAATTCGATTCATAATCAAGCATCCCTACTCTTATATACATAGCAAGAAAACAAATCAGTACCTTTTTTCATTAAATAAGTTAAAATTTAGCTTAATCATTCCATAAAAATCATTAATAACCTAAGAAGAACAGAACCAAAGAAACAATTACTTAGTTAGATCACCACATATTAAACAAAAATACACGCAATCTAAAAATCATATTATTACTTGAGAATTTAAAAGGAAAGAAAATAAAGATTCAGAGACCTGATCCTTTCGCTCTGCATAGAAATCTAAATGGTGGGCATAAAGAAATGGAACACGTGCGAGGCACGTGAATACATTGAGGAGTTGGGCATAATGAAGACAAGGCGGCGGCAGAACGGACGGTGGTACGAGAAAAATTGACACGTAGCGGATGCGGCGCTGACAGAAAATTGACCTGCGTCCACATTTCTCTTCGGCCCTCTGTACTGGATATTTATTTTGAAGACTCAGTTAGAACATTAAGAGATTTCATGGGCTATTGGGCCCAATCGAACTCGGCCACTCAAATCCAACCCGATATGACCTAACAGCAAACTTCTTTCTGCTTCCAGACTCTATCTTCTAGCTGAAAATAATGTCTTCTCTTCATTTTTTCCCTCCTACCTCACAAAACCCAAGCCCTAACACTGCTTTCATCACCCAATCCCCAATCTCTACTCCCTCCGTATTCTCCCTCCCAAAACACAACGGTTTCGCCAAATTGAACCTCAAATCCCTCCAACATAGGAAATCACTAAGAGTCAAATCGCAAGACAAAGATTTTGATTTCACAAAGCCCAGCATTGGAAATGGTGGAAATGGCAGCAAGAGTGATGGAGGAGGGGATGATGGGGGTGGTGATGATGAGAAGGAGAAGAAGAAGAAAAATGGGTTCTTGCCTGATTGGATTAGCATTACTACTGATGATGCTAAGACTGTTTTAGCTGCGTTTGCTGTTTCTTTGGCTTTTAGAACATTTGTGGCAGAGCCTAGGTTCATTCCTTCGCTTTCAATGTATCCTACTTTCAATGTAGGAGATAGATTGGTCGCTGAAAAGGTATCAATTTTGTCAAATAACATTGGTGCTTTCAATGTACCCAAATTTTGATTACCCCGTAGTAGTAAGCACTTACCCTAGGTAAGTGATGTTATTTAATTATCTACAGAATATAATTTATTTGTATATAAATACCACTTTCCTCCTAGAGTTCAATATCTTCCCTCGCTCTATAATCACTTACCTTCTTAGCTACAGTTCGGAGGAGGAGGCCAGTCGCTTTGCCTCCGTATCTGAGCAGGATATGGGATTCAATAGTAGTTAGTTTTTCTTTGTTAATGATTTATCTTGTTAAGTAGTTTTCTTCATTGTTTTATGTTTTATTTTTTTAATACGTTCTTTATTTTAACTTCGCATGCAATATGATATCTTCTCAATCCAAGGGTCTCAATCCATGGAAGCTTCCTGGTGCTTTTGCCTTAGGCTCAAGTTCCGACTTTCGCCTTGGTAGACCTGCTCGGGCTCCTCTCAAAGTCAAAAAGAAAGCCCACCGACGATGCCATTGAACGAAGGGAAAAAAGTGGCACTATGCAAGGACCCTCTACTGGGGTTCCCCCTTCTTCTGCATTGCCTCAAATGATACCGTCATTTTCCCAACATGCACATGCTTCTGCATTGTGTGTGTTGATTGTTCCTGCAGGAACATATGGTGCTGAACATGCTGAGCAGCTGGGTCGTTTGATAATATTTTGATTACTTTCATCCCACTCCCAGTCCTTCGCATACTTTCCTCCATTCTTTCTGCTTTGATGAAGGTTTCTTTGTAAACTCACACAAATGTTACATTAAGTATTATCGTGTTTCGACTACATTAAGGGTGAACCGGCCACTGTTAATTTTTAATGTACCCTGGTTGAGGCTTCTCATTAGTTAACAGGAGAAGTGGTCCAACATAAGGTTGACCTTGTTTCTGCAAAGGATATGAGGTTGCGCTTGAGGTTAATGCTATTACTCCTGCGCTAGAAGCCAAGTTGGCTAAGGAAGACCTGACCGCCATTAAAAAGAAGCTAGATAATGTCGACTTGCAACATGATAAGGCCTTGAGGGGCAACACCCTAGCCGTGCTTTAATGTATTTGTGCCAAGTCAAGAGCCAACTCTTTATGGGTAGGAAAGATGACAGATGCTGAAGTTAGTCTCTCATTTCTTCCTCCTAAGCTGGCCAAGGAAGCGCTCCAATTCTACCTCAAGCAATGAGCTTCGGAGAGGTCAGATGCATTGGAACGTTCACAAACTATTTCTGTTGCGATAGCAGAGGTTCTTGAGGAGGGCGGAGCTGGGATGGTGCAACTTCTTTTCTACTCGTGGTTGACACTGATCCCTGAACGTAGGATATAACAAATGTAAATTTTTTTATTTTGGTTTCATTTACTGCATTTGAGGAGAGTTAGGGTGGAACAATAGATAGTAATTATTTTGTATTTGAACGGATATTTATAACTAAACTTGCTATGTAATGAATTTATGTCTATGTAACTTTTTACCTTTCAATCAAATACTTCACTGTCTATTTTGCTTTAATTTGGCTCTCCATTTTATTTTATGTTGTTTTTTAGCTATTTTATATGAATTTTATTCATGAAGTTTTTCGCAGTGTGATGTATTTGTTTTTCTTGCTCTAGGTTATTTATTAGATATGAAATGTCTTGTTATTGAAAAAATATCTAAGGTAAGCCACATGAGTAGGAGTTGAGTGAAAAGGAGAATATCATACATTACTTTCGATGGTGTATAAATCGACTCGATAAAACAAACTATGAATAGGATTGAGGTTAACACGATCCTTATACATAGACAAGAGAAAACAACTCGAGGATATGACTAGCCAACTTAAAAAAGAGACTCGATGGCTATTAACTTGGCTCACTCATGTTAGAGATGTCCTGCGTGGTGTATTGCTAATTAATTATGAAACAAAGGATATAGCTCATATGACATAAAACATAAAACTTACCAGTTTATACAAATCAATCAAAAGTTGTAACATAATTTTCATTAATAACTGAATCAATTTTACTAATATTCATATCGAAACTTATTATGACATATCTTCGTCCAAACACACAATCGAATATGATAAATTATCCACTAAATCTATTATATCATTATGCTATAAATCTTGATATACGTCTGTTCATACACACAATCTAATATGATAAATATAAACATCTATTATCACTATAAAAAAATTCGGGAATCACCCTAAATTATTTAGGGTTGATCAGTATATCGTTTGCATCATATAACATCATTGTCCACCTTGTCCGCCCCGTCATTTCTAGTACAGAAACATTCAATTAAGTAGACAACGATTCAGCAGAAATTTGGATTACTCCATTTAAGTAATTTTTGATCGATGATGCTCTACTAATAAATAAGAACACCGTGCGCAAAATAAGATATCGTACTTCATACTTCATTTTTTTGATGGGATATTATACAAAAGAGGATTTTTAAATGCATATCTTAGATGCTTCTCTCAAGAGGAAGTAGTACGAAAGTTGAGGGAAGTTCATGAGAGATATTGCGGACTTTGGGAGTGACCTAATTATTAGTGCATGCTTCGCTCCATCTTTTGACATTGGGAGTGATCTAATTAAATTGTTTCCCCAAGTATTAAAGGGTCATGGGCTGGACGTTAGGATAAATTCATGCGATGACTATCTTGGAATACTAGCATATTTCTAGCATCAATATTCATGCTCCTCTTGGGTGACGCATGACGCATCTAAGATATGAAGTTGTGAATACATTTTTGTATAATATTCCATCAAAGAAATCAAAAGTAAGGAGTTTGATATCTTATTTTGCATGCATTGTTCTTATTTGTTGGTACTTGGTAGAGTAAATTGATCAAAAATTGATTAAATGGAGTCATCCACGTTTCTACTGAATCATTATCTAATGAATTGGATGGTGCTCTATTGGAAACGATAGGGCGTCAGGATAGATAATGGTGTATTATGATGCAAATGATAAATCGGTTAATCCTAAATAATTTGTAGCGATCCCTAAATAATTTAGAGTGATGATAAATGTTTATAATTATCATATCAGAATGTGTGTATGAACGAACATATGTTATAATTTATAGTATAATTATATAGTAAATTTAATGGATAATATATCATATTAGATTGGGTGTACGAAGCATATGTCATGATAAATTTCGAATTGAATATTAGTAAAACTAATTTGGTTATAAATGAAAATTCCGAGAAACTACTTTTGATTGATTTATATAAATAAGTTATATATGTTCCTATCATATGAGTTATATCATGCATTTTATTATTAGTAAGCGATACAACGCGCATAGCATTTCTAACTTGAGTAAGTCATGTTAAAAACTCTCGAGTCTCTTTCTTAAGTTGTCTAACTATATCCTCAAATTCTTTCGCTCGTTTACATATAAGGACTATGCTAGCATCAATCATATCCACATGGTTCTCGAGTTAATAAATACACCCTTTAAAGTAACATATGATATTCTCCTCGTTACTAAGCCCCTGCTCACATGACTTACCTTTACTTAAATAATTTCCTAAAAACACGACATTTTCAATCTAATAAGTAACCTAGAGCAAAAAAATAAATACGCCACACTACACAAAATTTTATGAATAAAATCCATCCTGAATAACTAAGAAAAACCACATAAAAATAAAATGAAGATCTAGAGTAAAGAAAAATATATGGTTAAAGTATCGAAATCTTGAGCAAATTAAAAGTTGCATATACATAATTTTATTACATAAAAAGTTTGGTTACAAAAAATCAGTTCAAGGCACAAAATAAGTACAATCTATTGTGCTGCCTTAGCCTAACTCTCCTGGAACATATAAATGAAACCAAAATTAGAAAATTACATTTGTTATATCCTACGTTTGGGGATCATTCTCAACCTCGAGCAGGGTTGCACCAATCATAGCTTTGTCCTCCTTTCGCAGTTGCAAAAGAAATAGTTTGTGAAAATTCTGACGTTTTTAACCTTTCCGCAACCTATTCTTTGCGACAATATTGAAGCATTTTCTCTGCTAGCTCATGAGGAAGAAAAAAAGAGACTAACTTCAACATCTCATCTTCCCTATCCACAAAGAACTGCCTCTTCACTTGGACATATATACGATAAAGCACGACTAGGGTGTTGACCTCGAAAGCCTTATCGTGGTGCAAGTCAGCCTCCTTCAGCTTCTTCTTAATATCGATCAAGTAAGTCTTTCTTGACCACCTTGACTTCCGGCGTTGAAGTAGTAGTCGTAGCCTTAAACGCAACCTCCCTATGCTTTGTAGAAATATGGTCGTCGTTAAGCTAGACCACTTCACCCATTAGTTGGGAATGAGAATGAGAAGCCTCAACCAAGGCAAACTTGGACTTAACAGAGGCAGTTCATAACGTAGTCGCATTCTTCATTTCGATTACCTGTGCATCACTCTATAACAAGAACCGAATTAAAATTAGGCTATTAATATAAAAAACTATAAGGAAATGTTACGTAGTAGTATGTACTTGAAAGTAACCTTTATAATTTTTTTTGAAGAGGTCTTCATCAAAGCAGAAAAAAGAAGGAAAAGTGTGCAAAACCAAAAGCAGGCTGAAAGTAGTCGGATATCAAGTGACCAAACTGTGAAGTAAGTTAAGCACCATATGTTCTTGTGGGAATTGTCAGCGCATCAATGGAGAAGCATGTGCATGTGCAGTTAGGGAAGTTGTGACATCATTTGAGGCAGCGCAACGACAGAAGTAAGGGGAACCCTGGTAAGGGGTCCATGGATAGCGCCACTTTTTTTACTTTGTTCAATGGCGTCATCGACGAGCATCCTTTTTTGACCCTAAGAGCCAAGCAGGTTTCCAAAGGCGAGCACTGGAACTTGGGCTTAAGGCAAAAGCACCAGCAAGCTTACCACTGGACTGAGAAGAGGTCATATCATTTGCAAAGTTTAGATAAAGAACAGATAAATAAAAAAACGCAAAACGAGGAAAAAAACTTCACAAGACAAAGCACATAAGAAAGAAAATTAATTAATAATGAATTTTATGCGTTGCTTTGATGCTGAGGCAGAGCTGATGGCTTCCCCTCAGAACTGTAACTAAGGACGTAAGTGATTATAGAGCGAGAAAGATGCGACTCTCAGAGGAAAGTGATATTTGTGTAGTTAGGGTTGACAATTAGAACTGAGAATCGCAAGCTGAATCGTATCGACCCGAAAAAATCCAAACCCGAACCGAAACTGATGGGTCTTAGGTCGGGTGTGGATGATGGAAAATACCATAAAGACCCAATCAAAGCCGACTCAAACCGACCTGGCCTAACTCAAAAGACCCAACCAAAAAATATTGAAATATATACGTTTTTAGTGTTATTACCCAACCAAACCTAACCCGAACCAAACTGAAGGCTGAGTCTAGGTTTTAAAATGTATAGTTTGGACTCGACAAACCTGACCCGACCTGCCTATAACCGATACCTCTCAGGTCGGATCGGGTACATCGAGTCGGGTCTAATTGTCACCCTTATGTGCAGTATGGTTCCAGTAAATATGTTTGAGCGCTTGAGGTTGTTGGCATCCGAAGTGTATACCATACATTTTAGCTTAGATCAGTTTGTGTTTTAAAAAAAGAAATCAAAATAGGAAGAAGGATAATTTATACCGATTGCTTGAAGTGAAGACATGAACCCATTATTGTTTGAAACGAAGAAGTACTGGTCAAACCAGGGATGAGTTTTGCGAGGAGTGGTGCAGAATTTATTTTCTTGCTTGAACGTGATATAATTATGCATAGCCAATGGCAGCATTCTTCCACAAAGAATAGAAAAAGTGAAGCTCGCGAAGAGTACGGGGCATCTAGATGCTTAACATATAAGATATATGAGTATGTCAAGAGAAGATAAGAAACCAAAGCTAGTTGGATATGGGTTATTCCCAGGTCGCCAAGTCATCCCTTAACTATAGACTTTGGGCATGTATTGGGGTTATTTTCATATCGGATGTGTTCCAAAGTAAGGAAAGTATAACCTTCCCAAGGAAGATGAATATGATCAGAACGGGAAGGAAAGCTATAGGAATAGCCACTAATGTCGAAGTTGTTTAAAACATCCAAGATTTGGTCATCAGAGCAAAGAATGAAGATAGTATCCTTATGGGAAGTACTTAGCACATCCTTATGGGAAGTACTTAGCATACCTGAAGTACTGGCGGCAATGTCAGAAGGCATAACTAATTCAACGCAAAGTACAAAAAGACAATAATCAGAATGTGGATGTTCTCCTAAAGGTCATCGCTATCACTTTATCTTTTTGAAATTTCAATTATTTATCAATGTGTGCATATTACTTCTCGAAAACATGTTAGATTTTTGCATAGGGTACACCAACAAATAAACAAAATAGATAAAATGAATACTAAAGCATTTGACTAAACACATGGTGGACACTGTAAAAATAGAGGAAAAAATGGCAAAGTTCTCAGCAAATGCACAAATAGATGAATATGAGAAGGAAGGTAGATGAATTAGTTAGAATCATACTCACTGAATTGTTTGATAAAAATCGCAAAAGTTGCAACAAAAAGCAAGAGTTTTTCAAGAAGATGTGTATAGCAAGAAACAAAAGCATGAAATGGAAGAAGACGTGAAAACCAATTAGGGCATGACATGTGTAGAAGCATTTACTTCAAAAAGCGACCGATAACATTGCTGAAAATATGGGAGAAAATTCCCAAATCACTCCGACATTCGTTAGTGCAGACCGAGGTGGGGAGTGTTATACACATTTTCTCAGCAAAAGTGTCTTATAAGTGGGTAAAGCTGAGTAAATAGAGCAACCTGAGCAAACTTCACAGGCGAGGAAGTATAAGCAAGAGGCACATGTAGTTTTTGACGTATGATCGGCATAGTACATGTACGATATATCTCTAAGCTACATTATCAAGGAACTGCACAAGTTCTAGAATAAAGCACGTAGGGCATCTCAAACCTTGTACTATGCTATTTTACTATGACGACCACCCTACGCCTCCGGTAGTCAAATACCATAAATAGTGCGCCACAGCAACACTCGTCTGATGTAGAATGACGGTTAAGAATAAAGTAATAGCAATCTGAAACAGAACATGTCGTATATCTCACAGCACATAAGATAAAATATAATAATCAACATAGATATAGAACTGACGAGACAATGATATAACTAAATGAACCAAACAAAATCAGAGTGCGTAGGTTCATCCTAGTTATACAAAATAAAATGCTAAAGAGTTTATACATCTGAATAATAAACTCCAAATAGACAACGTCTCTACTAAATAAACAAGTATTGATATAACTCCATAGTACTGCACAACAGAAATAGCGATGATAGCTTCAAAAATAGATATATGAAAGCGCTAGCTGTCTGCTTGTCCTCCTTATAGCTTCATGTGCTATCTCATATTTGTTATCTCTAATATACTAATTTAGAAGTATCCGAGATGATAAAAAGCCAAGCAAATAACCTTGGGACAGACAAAAGACCGGTATGAATGATCTATAATCTTAAAATAGATATAAAAGTCAATATATCATAAATAGAAACATATAGTAGAAGGATCATATCTGACATGTCTCTACATCCAAAGAGTTAGCGCATAACATTGATATATGCTAATCTATAATCATCACCATATATATTACTGCTCACAATACAATATACGGTGCCTGGGTATATGCTTAATATACTTGCATCTTGTGGCATTCATATCAAACATAGCAAATATGACAACCAACAAACAATCTCGCGTCTCTCAACTTTAATGTCGTTGGATATAAGATAATTCATGTGTTCATCCTGTATTAATCAGCGACTGCTCAACATTGTAATCACGTTGATGCTCGGATTCATGTCACTCTGTAAGGGCGGGAAACCATACCACCCCATAAAGGTGCAGGGTTAAATAGATCACCCCTTATCGATCTACAGTGAGCGTCCTCACCAACCTCTTCTTTTCAAACATACATCAAGACCTCTGAGTTATCAACGATTCCTTTGGTATACGTCTTGATAGTAGAAACCTCTAGATGTTTTACTATACAAGTTCACCCTATATTAAACTTGTTTATTTGGACAATTCTCATATGCTATGAACAGTTTCTACTTGAAAAGTTTGATCTAAATTGCTCACATCGTTGAGTCGTTGAAGTTTTGAAAATCGTTGAGTCGTTGAAGTTTTGAAAACTTCTCTTGCTTGCCTCATAAAAATCCCGAAGTTGCCCTTCATGTAGAGCTTGAAGTTGCTCGATTATTCCCCGAGGCAAGCCTTGCTTAGCTCTACCTTTTGCCTGCTTCTTCTTCACTGTAGCCAGATTGATCGGCTTTCATCAAAAACTCGCAAACCACCTATCGTTTGGCCATGCGATCGATTCTAGAACCTCCACAGACCTCGTTGCACATTTTCCCAAAAGTAGCATTGATCAGTATCGATTGATATCGATCAGTGCCAATCAATTTGGTTTGGTAGTTAGCTATTTTTCAGTTAAGTACTTCATTCCTTCATTTCCCTATGTGCCATCGATCGGTCTCGGAGCCTCCCTCGTGTCTGTCTCGAAGTCCATTAGCCAATGTTCAGAAGTACTCCACTCTGCCTTGCTTTGATCATCTTGCCTAAAAATGTGCACACGACCCGAGTTACTCGATCAGTGCCGATCAAGTCATTTGGTTGTTTTTCGGTTAAGTACTTTATTCCTTCGTCCCCTATGTGCCATCGATCAGTCTCGTAGCCTCCCTCGTGTGTGCCTCGAAGTCCATTAGCTAATATTCATAAGTACTCCCCCACTCTGCCTTGCTTCGGTCCTCTTGCCCAAAAATGCACACACGACTCAAGTAACTCGATTAGTCCCAATCGAGTCATTTAGCAAAAAATTTAGCTCACGTTTCTGACCAAAAATTTGTTCTAATTCACCTCTGATCTGCCTCTTCTATCTGTGTGCAGTCTCATTTACATTGATACGACTCCAAACACTATAGAGCCGATCCATCAAAGTTGTTCAATCGCTATGGATCTTTCATCCTTTGTGTATTTAAATGGAGAGCACCGTATGTCGCCACTCCATCTACACAAAGATGCAAATAATCCAAACATACAAACAAGCATTCAAACAACAAACATCACATTCATACAATACAATCAACGTAGCAATCATATCATCATTCAAAATATGGATGTATATTTCAAAATCATATTTAAATCATCTAAATTTGTTTATAAATCATTTAAAATTTCAAATCAGTTAAAGATCATATTTTTAATATTAAAGATGGTTTAAAAATCATATTTTAACTTTTATATGTACTAGAAAGGTTGTGAGATAAATTTTAAATAAAAAGGAAAATGCAAAATCAAATCAAATCACTTTCACTCACTCGTCTATGGATGTATAATTAACCAATTTCACCAAAAACGAGATAACATCGTATGTAGATGGCCCTTGCACGAATCCCTATGCACCAAATCCCGAAATTTGATAGCTCCCTTGCTAATCTCTCTATAATTGCTCAATTAAACTAGTTTTAATGAAGATTAGATATAGTTTTGATATTAGGAGTTTAATGGAGGTTAGAAAATGATTTTAGAAAGAAGAGAAGTAATTAGCGGCTGCCGAAGGTGTTGCAATTAAGTATAATCTCGAAATCATTAGCATGCCGAATTATGATGTTGAGTTAATTACCCACTAATCTGCTTAAAAACTATCTAATTTAAAACGATTAGATCTCTTAAACCGTAAGATCAAAAATCTACTATAATCACTCTACGGAACGAGAAACCATTAAATCTTTCATTTGGAAGTGATTTCAGATCTTAATTCAGCTTCTATCAAAAATTATAGGTCTTACAAGTTTTAAGGATCAAATCCATCCACAATTTATTCTAACGGTTAAAAATGTTAATACCAAACTTTTCCACAGTAATAGCATAACCGGATCCGATTTGGTTATGAAAATGATATTTTTATGATCCGTCTATACGTAAAAGTGTGGATCGTTAAGCTTACAGCAAACAACTACATCTCAACCACCAATGCAGCACTACACGTAACTGCGCAGTGCAATCTGACAATGGACAATGCACACACACTTTAAAGCGACAAACCATAAAACCAAAGGAGGAACTGCATCAGACATCATCCCACCAAAATTGAGTTGAACAAGACCTGTCAACAAGCAACATGGATCTTGGATATGTAATAGTCTTCCACTGGCACGACTCCAGTTCCAACAATTCAAAATAAATTATCCCGCTTAAATCAAATTATTCCACACAAATCAGATTATATGTGACACATAGTTCAAGACAAACTCGATGAGTGGCACATGAAAATATTTGACGACGACAGTTAAATACGAGAATGATGTCATCAGTTTATTTAGTGTCATTTACATTTAAAAGGAAAGAGATGTTATAATAGAAAGGGGATCGAAAAAAGATTTAATTGAAAATTTTATATTATAAGTTGTAAAAACAATGTTAGGATCATTATAGAATTTCATGCTTGTACTTCAAAATAAAAAAGAGAAAGATAGATTGGATCCATGAACGTATGATTCTGTAACATTCAAACCACGTAAATTTCTGTGATTTACTTTTGGCAATTTATTTATTCTCGTCTTTTAGTTTTCTCTTACTTAGGCATTTTAACAAACGGTCTCGTTCAAGGGCACACCAAACGCTCTGGGAAAAGCAAAAGGCGGAGAATACGTCGTACGTATTGGATTTACGTCCGACGTATCAGTTACATCAACGTTTATATGAAAAGCGGTTGACAGAACCAAAATGGAGCGGACGAGCACGACGTTTACTTTATGTCGGACGTAAATCCAAATACGTCCGATGTAATATTTTTAAAATATTAACTTAATTATCAAATGCTAATTACTGAATATTAAATATTTAATTATTTAAAATTAATAATTATTTATTTTCTATTATAAATAAAAATTAAACTATTTATAAATTACTTCTAACCAAACCTCTAATCAAATTTTTGTTCACGAATGCCAAAACTTCTAATCTCCAACCTTTAATCTCTAATCCAATTTGGCAGCTAACACATCTTTAATCTGTTATCTCGTAAATTTATAAGCACACAACAATACAATTACTTCATAGTAAGACATTTTAACAAACAGTTAACCCATTAGTACATAATTGTATCATCATATAGTAATACAATATCTCGTATTGGTGTTTTGAGACCAAAAATCTCATTAACAAGGATGCTTTTTTACTTTTAACAGTGTACCATGCTAGATAGGATTGCAATATTTATCACCATATACTTTGATTGGTTGAAGTATAAAATTTTAGGCTAAAAAAATAACTTACATGTGATTTGCATACGAAATAACGATTGAAGTTATCATTTTCACCTGATGTCACAGATATCTCATTGGTTTGAAAATAGGATTTCATTCATGTTAATATTGCAATTTAGGTATTTCACTTATCTAAATGTCTATAACGTGCTAACATGTTAATACTGCAATTTAGTTATTTACTTATCTAAATTTCTCTTGGGAATTTAGTTATTTACTTATCTAAATGTCCCACGTATAACATGTTAATATTGCAAGTTGTATAACATGTTATCTAAGCTATTTACAAATATTACAAGTCTTAGAAAATGCGGTTAAGTCATTAGTTCAGATTTATTTCTAGTATTACAAACATAATGTACATGTAATTGCCATTACAATTTTTTTTTTTTGATTTCTCATACCAATCTATCCATTCAAAATCTTGAGTAGATTTGGCTGTGTAAACAGAGCAAAGAGTATGTGGATACTGCAATATTTATGTATTATCCGGTGCCATACCGGTTTTCAAAATTTCAAATTCGTATCGAAATTTTTTGATTTTTTAATCCAACACGATTTAATTTACATAGGATAGAACTACAAGATACTACTATACAATTATAAAATAATATTTGTCCGGACCTCGGTTCTCTAGAATTAAGAGAAATATGTATTAGAGATAAAGATGATAACTAACAATGAAAGGAGTATGCATATATATATATATATATAATATGTGTGTGTAAGTTTAAGTTTGTTTTTTTACCAAATTGCAACATGAAATTGGGATCCATCATGTATATAGACTGAAAAGGACTAAAGATGCACAATGTTTGAAATGTGAGTAGCTTAGCGACACTTTGGCTAGTTAAATTACTAATTAATATTTAAACATTAACTCATCCATCTTGGCAACACCGAGGCATGTGCAAAATTTCCCATCTTGTTGAAGTAACGTGAGTCGTTATTGGTCTTTAGCCGAATTTTGAACAATATTGCAGTAGAATCTATGCAGTCAATGCCCTCGTTAAAGCGTTTAGCATTCTTCAACCGCAACAATTTCACAATTTAGTGCGCTTAAATAGCACATCTGTTTAAAGTCCTACCATTTATCGCTAAGCACGCTAAATCAATGTTTCTTGCACTCTCGTTAACATTTTCAATAAATATAAAATATATTTGATTTGAGTAGTTCTTTTTTAGACCCAATTAACAAAATTAGAGTATATAGCCAAGTTCAAGGTCCAAATACTTAACATATGCTAGAGCGTTACTTCAATTCCTAAGTTTGAATTACATGAGTTAAAGCGTTTTTGGGTTTTGTAATATATAAGTAAACAATGTTTTTTTTCTACACAAATAATGTGAGACTAATGATAAATCTATTTCAGTAACTGGATTTCATCTTCAGTATAACTTTTTATCCTTTGATATTTTCCACAATGTACTCTTCTATCTCTGCTATAACCTTTTGCATTCCCACCTCTTATTGAATCAAACTCATGAAATTTGTCAAGGACCACTAGCTTAACTGGTGACACTCTAGACATAAGTTCTAGAAATCATGGATACGAACCCCCGATACATCAAAATGAGTGATTTGCTTGAATAAAGTGCCACTTACTATCAACAAAAAAAACTCGTCAATATTTGGGTTTCAATAATTGAAGTGAAGCTTTTTTAATGATCAAACAGTACAATATAAGTTCAAGCATTTAGGGCTTTGGTTAAGTTATAAAATAATGAATATGTGCATGTGTATGAAATCGTATTTGTTTTCACATTTTTTATTGCCCGTAATTCGGAGTTGAAATTCGTTTCATGTTGGATACAAGCTACCGCAAGGCAATATTAAATACTTGTAAAAAAATAGGTATTCACATAATTATAGTTGATGATGCAACACCAGTTTTGAAAAGGGAAAGTTGAATCTTAAAGAAATCCATATTAAGAAATAGTAGTACTAGTATGCTTGTTTTGGCAGTGTAGTGATGCACTCTCTACAATGTAAATGGACATTTCAAATAACTTTAATTTTTTGAAATTCATGTTAAGTGCATGTAAAGGAAAAAAGCTACTAATGGTTTTCGTTTTAGACCTACATGATATAGAGATTTCGTTATGATTGTTGCTCTTAATGTCATTGTTTCATGAAACTTGATTACTAATTTGGGTTTCATTTTACATTTTCAGGTAACTTATTACTTCAGGAAGCCATCTGTAAATGACATAGTTATATTCAAAAGCCCGCCAGTGCTGCAGGTAAGCCTAACTAAGAAAAGCATATTGAAATCCATATATAAGGTAATTAACTGCCGTTACTTTTAGGATGTTGGATATACCGATGATGATGTATTTATCAAAAGAATTGTGGCCAAGGAAGGTGATGTTGTTGAGGTGCATAATGGAAAGCTAATAGTTAATGGAATTACAAGGCATGAAAACTTTATTTTAGAGCCACCGTCTTATGACATGAATGCAGTTAATGTACCAGATAATTATGTATTTGTGATGGGTGACAATCGCAACAATAGTTATGACTCCCACGTATGGTAAAGGCCATTATAATTTCGTTTTGCATGATACATCTCAATAATTCACTTTCAAGTAACACTTATGTAGAGTATTTGTTGATTGTTATCAGGGGTCCTCTTCCTTCAAAAAACATACTTGGGAGGTCGATATTCCGATACTGGCCACCTGGTAGAATTGGTAGCACAGTGCTCGAGGAAACTGACAGTATTATAAAAGCAGATAAAAGTGTAGCAGATGAAAGTTCCAACCCTTTAAAAGCAGAGAATACAATAGTTGATGATAATTCTAGCACTTCAAATACAAAAGAAAGAGTAGCAGTCAGTTAGAGATAGGTAAGTTGCATATTGCACATTGTTTTTAGAGAATCGTCATTGGCCTGCCATGGTATTGCCATTTGCCACTATATTTTTTGCTCTGCCTTCACTATTTCCAGACGCATTAAGAGAAGAGAAATTGAGGTTTCCTACGGTTTCACGTATGTATCCTTACCAGAATGTAGGTTTTTTTATGGTATGTTTTATTGTCATTTATTAGTTAATTGTTTAAGAATGTCTGAATTATTACTGAGGTTAAACATGTTAACTTGGCATCTTTATAATTATATATTATGCTGAATGAATATATATTAACTTTGTGGTTAACAAAGAGCATCATGAAATTTGGGTACACAGGGAAAGTTATAATTGGTACTGTAAATTTATACAGGAACTAGAGTTCAATTTTCCTATTATTAATAGCATGTAGCAAATTATATAATGATGGTATTTAACATTATTAATGTAATTTTATGTGCTTTTAGTAAAAACTTTGGATACATTAATATGCCAATAGTAAGTATGCCAAATCAATATTTTTATTTAAGTTGGTTTTTTTTTTAAACTTTTACGCGGGAGATAAAATTTTGAACCTTCCTGAATTCCGTTTATTTTGTCTGTTAAAAGAAGAGAATCAATTGTTACACGCCACATAGCAAATGCCTGAAAATAACATGAAGTTTGTATTCTGTCAACAAAGATAACAGTAAGCGTGGTGAATTTTGTTGCACTTTCTACAATCTTTTTGCAAAACTGCTTGTGAAGGTCGAACCAATAATTTTAGGTGGATGTTCATGTTAAATTGTTAATGTCTAACGCAGCGTTACGGTACACGCTTCGCGCGTGATGGAAATGCTGAATTTTTTTTCTTCTCAAATTGTATTGATTTAATACGTTCAAAAGAAAATAATTTTTACGCATATTTTGTCTTATTTTTGTGTTGAATCATACCTTGGTAATTTGAAATTTTAATTCTAAGTTGCAATATTTAATTTTTTGCGAGTTTAAATTTTTATTTATATTATTAATTAATAAAAAAACATACTTGTAAAGCAGTTTATTTTGCTAGATGCTATTTTTAAGTGATATTTTTTTTGAAATCGTATTTAGCTACAATATGTCACTGAGACAACATAACACAAATCACATAATAATATATGTTCAAATCACGCTACACAAGTTTCGAACTTGTGATCTCTCGCACCAAAGTCAAATCACTTAACCACTGAGATAATGGTGCTTGTCATTTTTTAAGTGATATTAAGGCTTCATAAATATTTGTAAAGGAAAGTTTGAATTTGTAAAAGAAACTTAATTGTCAGATCCTAATTTTAAGCGATGCTAATTTAATAATATTTGTAGAGAGATATTTTTGTTATTTCATGCTGATACCAAAAAAGCGTGACAATAAATATATAACAACTATTAATAAATAATAATATATAAATGGCAATTTTGGAAGTTCGCGGTCGGACCAAAAGTTTGCGCTTCCACATCAACTATTAATAAAGATTTAGATGTGTGTGTGGAAGTTTAGATTCCTCTATCAAATCTTTTGGACTGAAGTCCTATGCTATTTACACCGCACCATATATATTACCAATTGTGCTTATAAAAGTACTTTAGGCATAATACATCATCTCTTTCTCCTTTGGTTATTGCATCGTTTTGCCATCTTATGGTCCTTATTCCATTCAATATTTTTTTTCCGTTGCTTTGTTCCATCGTATGAGAAGGTCTCGGATATAGAGAAAGAGAGAGAAATGGAAGAAAATGGATGAGAAGATGATTGCGTTGATCTATCACAATAATGACTTAAATAATCCATTTAAACTATATAAAGTTGAATGAAACAAACAACTTAAAAAGTGAATTTTTATAGATAAACGTATTAGGACTTGAAACATTTTCAATTATGTATGAAACGCCATTTATGTGAAGAAAACATATAAAAGTTAGTTGTTTGGAGTTGTGTTTAGGAGATATGAAAAAAAAACAAGTTTAGAAATGTTTCGGGTGGTACAAACACAAGGCCTAGGGTCTAGCGCGTTTAGGGTTATATGTGTAGTCACATTCCTCATCAATCAAAATGTCATTCATTTTTTTTTAATCTCCCCCAATTCTCCAAGTCATCATCTCCCGTAACTTCTCCAATGAAATTCCTAAATCAAAATGAAATCATCATAATTTAATTTAAAAGAAAAGAAGTAGCCCCATCACCTTAGAAGTCAATCTAAAGAGAGTTGAGCTTAGCTCATACATGTAGTGAAGTTTCAGAGAGTGGTTCTCCTTCTGAATTGGAATTCTAATTCGTATTTAGGTGAGTAGGAATAAAACTCCTTAGTTATGTTTGCTTATAAACTCTTATATTGATATATGTTGAATTATATAGTTAAATAAACATTTTTAATAATAGTTGTAATACTTTTGGTGTTTCACTTTTTTAATGTCGGCGTAAACAATCAAAAATACGCATCTATAGATATTATCAAAAATTCAATATCACTTAAAAATAGAAACCAACAATTAAATTCACTTTACATATTTAAAACGCCCATCTACAAATATTACAAAATCTCATCACTTAAAAATATGATTTAACAAATAAACTTTATTTACAAATTCAAAACGTACCTCTACAAATGTTATCAAATTTTATCACTTAAAAATAGAATCTAACAAATAAACTTTCTTTACCAATTCGTTTTTTTATTAATTAGTAAAATAAATAAAAAGTTAAACTAATAAAAGTTAGATGTTACAACTTGGAAATACAAATTCAAACTAATTACACATGATTTCGACGCAAAATTATGATCAAATATTTATGCAAACCATTTTCTTTTAAACGTGTTAAACATATATAATTTGTAGAAAAACAATTCACATGCGAAGAGCATGTCATCATCATGCACGTGTTAAGAAGTAGAGTTGGGTTGTGTTAGTATCACATTGATTATATGAATGTTGTTATATTGTCACGTTGTTAACTTGAGATCCTAAAAGTGATAAATGAAAGAGTTAGTGAACCAGTAAATGGATTCTTTAGAGTTAAACTGTATTGAGTGTTTTTTTTGTGGGGGGGGGGGGGGTGAATAGTATGTTTGGAGTAAATCACGATTGATTTGGAATAACATTAGTGTACAAACACGAGTATATAATTACAATGTTAATAGCGCACCCATATAACAGTTAATGAACCATATAATGATTTCTAGTAAACTATCGCTTAAATTATAAGGAACTAGACTAGGTGATGAATTTTATTGATATGATAGTTGTAGAATATTTATTATGGCATGTATGAATGTGTAAGAGTTGTTAGAAGAAAGACAATAACTTATGGTAGTGAGTTATTCAATTATAGGGTTTGATCTTTGAAGTTGTTTGTTTAAATATCAATAGACAAGTGGGCATTTTAACTAGAGAAAAACAACTTTAAGACATAGTCTGAATGATGCTAGGAAGTCAAGATGAAAAGCATTAGAGCTTGGAGCGAATGGGAGAAGAGAAAGATGAGAAAACACCATCTCTCAACATGTCAACACATCCTGGACAATGTGTTGGCGTAAAGCTCGGACCGTTATGTCCTAGATTCCAGTTGTGTTGACAAGAAGCTCCCTATGTCTTAACATAAGAAGCCTAACATAAGAAGCCTTGTGTCGACACATGGAGATAAATATGTCGACACAAGGATCTAGACCTAGCTTTAGGTTTCTGGATGAGGCCGATGTGTCGACGCATGGTGTGTCATGTTTCAACATAAGTTGTATGTGTCACCTTGTGCACCTAATTATGTTGACATAAACCGAAGGTTGATGAAAGAAGCCCTGCCTTGGTTTAAGACAAGGAAAATAGGACCTGACAAGGTTTGGGATGACTCAAAAAGGATCGAGAAGGTCAAGGAAGAAGGAGAAGCTTTCAGCTTGAGTTTTACATAAGTATGAACACATGGTTTAGGTTTGAAGCATGAATGCAATGTAATCCAAGGTGGATCTTTGAAGTAGTACGATGATAAGAGGTGATCAGGCACATGACTGGGACGAGAGACATGCGTTAAGATGCTTATGCAACTCATTTGGAGAGACAAGTGGTGCATAAAGTCATATTCTACATTGATGTGTATGTGGTTTGATATATTAATTCATGATTTCAGGTATGTCAGTCTAGAAGCTACCAAAGTCATGCTTTGTGAGATCTAACCCTGTTGTCTATAGTTTCAGTATAGGAAATTTGAGAATGTTAGTGTTTCTATTAATATTATGTGAAAATGTCACAATTCCTATAGCAAGATCAAAGAAAGATGTGGACACTCATCTAATTATTTGACCAAGCTAGAGCCTACATGAGTTGAGGGAATCGTGTTGACTCTTATTTATTCCTAAGGATATGTAGGTATAATGGAAAAGTATAAGAAAATTCACTGTTATCAATTCGTTTGTGATATTTTCATAGGTGGTAGGTGCGTGGATCTCATTGTGTTGCATCACGGTATTGGTATGACTTATTTTATATTGTTGGGTACACCTAGGCTTGGAAAGAGTTATAGGTATGCCCTAGGGGCAATTCTGTAATTTATTGTAAATTATTAACTCTGCGATAAAATCTCGTTTGAAATAAAAGGTGTTTTCTTTCTATTATATATTTGTCGTATTGTTGTATGTTAATTAATTATTTAATTTAAGTATATTAAATAGAAAATCTTTAAATAATAGATAATAAATACAATTTATTGAAATCATGAGAAATTTATCAAATTAAAAAAATATATTGTTTTAAATATTCATAGTCAAGATGTTTCTGATACACCTGTTGAGACTAGAGTATGTAACACTCTCCAAATATTGGACAGTTTATTACTCATGGCTGCTGTGGACACTAAGGGGTTATGTACTGATTGTTATTGGATAACTATGAAATGACTCACTTAAGAGTTTTATATTGGTAAATATAACTACGGTCAAACATAGAATCTCGAAGTGATGATATTACACAGTTCTCTTGTCTTGATAAGACTGTTAAACTTCAATGTGGATACTCCACTTTGATTATAGTTAAATCGTGGGGTGACATCCATCAAACGACTATAGTTGGGTTTGAGTTGAAGTATTGGAAATGAAACACTATTCTATATAGAATTCGTCTCCTTGATTATATGAGGTTAGTATTATGGTCAACTATAGTCAACCCAAAGTCAGAGTCTTTGGCCAAAGCAGTATGGTTAATAATAATTGTCATTGAATCTAGAACCTTGTGTTTGGACTAACCGAGATGAGTGTGGACAATATTGGAGTTTTGAACAAAACCAAATTCCACAAGTCCTAAAGTGATATAGTTTTGATGAAGAAAATCAAAGTAAATAGTCGTTATTATCGGGTACCACTTATAATATTAAAATTGGACTTTTTTACCGAAAAGAAATGTAAGTAAAAAATTCAGCCAAACTGTCACACAATTAACTAAGGTGACGTGTGGATGTTAATATTCAAATTGTTCGATACTAATCGTCGACTGAATTTACACCTTTGAATTGCACAACCATAATGATGAATACTCTGAAATATCACACGATTTAATTAATTTGTATCGTTGTAAATTAATTAAATTAGTTAATATTTATGAAATATTAACCATTAAATTTTATTTGATTTTTTTGGGTGCCATCAATATTTAATAAAGTGCGTGTATAAAAATTATATATATACGCATCGATATACGATATCGATAAATCAATTAAATACTAAATGGGTTTGAGAATTGCTGAAGGCCTATATTACCTAAAGCATGGCTAGCCATAGGAGCTTTGTAGACGGTTTTAAGTGTTCAAATAAGATCTGAAATGGCAAACAAAAAGAGTAAAGGAAAGAGAAATATCTCCACATTTACCTCCTTTGAAATGTTTACTTAAACACATCATTATTCATTGATTTCACCCCCGTTTGCTTGTTTATTCCAGCTGAAAATATTAGGGACATAGGCATTAATTCCCAAAACAAAATCAAATAAATACAAGGTGGTGTTCATCTCTAGATCGTAGCAAAATCCAAAGACTGATTCGATTTTATCTCGAAGTTATTCAATCATTCAAGGTATGAATCTCAGGCTACCTCATAAGGTAAATTTTTTTTGAAATTGGATACTTAGGTTTTAGCACATAGTTGTACTATAAGTCTTATGTATGATATAGTATACTGCAAGTCAACATATGTCCAGCGATTTGAATTACAAACTACGCAGGATTCGAACCTATGACCTCTTGGACCAAAGCCAGAACGTCTAACCATTGGGACATTGTTTGTGGATTTGTGCAATAAAAATCCCACTACAACCCGGCAAAATCTCTGCTATAGCGCATAGCGTTCTTCGATTGATATGCTATTTTAATTTAGCGCTATTAAACGATAAATCCACTTTAAGCCTCGCTATTTTCCGGTGCACTCGCTAAATCAAGACTTTTTAGCACTCACTTTAGCAACATTAATATACAAAGCTTGATTTGACTAGCTCTCTTTTAAAACAAATCATCAAAATTTGGGTAAATACCTAATTTTAAGGCATAATTGATCAATACAAGTTAGAAATCTATTGTAGTCACAAAGTCTAGTCTACATAATCATGATATTCTTCGATTTTGTTATGTAAGATTAAAAAATATTTCTTTTTCCTACAAAAATGATGTGAGAATGAGAATAAATTAACTTTAAATATTTGGTTTTATATCTAATGAAGCTTTTTGCACCTCCGTTATTTTCCGCTATATCCCCGCTTTATCCCCATTATTACCTTTTGAACGCCCAATGTTATAAAACCACTAAGCGCTTGAACTGCATAGTTCTGGACATAGTAATTATCGAATCTCAATTTGATTGTATATACATCATGTTAGTATAGTTTAGATCCCACATTTTAAACAACGAATTTAGATACATACATACATAAACACAGACACACACCACGATGTTGTCCAATCTGTTGCTTGCTATTGTTTCAGAAATTATTGTTAAAAAATTATCTATAACAACATTATAATGAAATAGTCTATGGCTATAATTTAAAAAAAACGGATTCAAAACTATTTTAATTAGTAAAAGTAATTTTATAACATGTTAAATACATATATTAATTTATTAAAATTATTTTATTAAATATGCATGCTTTCAATTTAAAAACATAATAATTCTTTTAAAAAATTTCTATAAATAAATAATTTACTATTTATTTTAAAAACATTTTAAATAAATATATATATGAATGTATGTTAAAAAACATTACTTTGAAAATATTTGCAAAAATCATCTCAACAGCAGCAGGAAGTTTTTGTTTCAACGGGGACTGGGATTTAATTTTTCAGCCACCTCTTGCTTTTCTACTTCGTCATTTTCATTCTTCGCTCCTCTTTAACTTCATCTTTCCTCTCTCCTTACCCTAAACTTAGCTTTCCCCACTGTTGCGTTATTTTCCTACTTACGATACTGCTCTTCCTCCTTTCTGCTTTGTTCGCTCGCTCTTTCCCTGCATCAGATCTGATGTCACCATCAAGCAAGATCCGATGTTCAACTATATAGATGATCTAGAATCTCTAGGTGGTCTTGTTTGCTTTGCTTTTGAAGTTGCGATACCAAGCTTCAACATCAATCCGTTTTTGGGTTTTTTCTTGTTTGATCTTTCTTTCGGTCAATGGGTGTTTGCTTTTGGTCACAGGCGGAGCTTATTTCTACTTTTACTATTTTCTCTGGTTTGATGCTTCCCTGGCTTCATTGGGCTGTCTGTTTTTGTTGATAGACTTGCCTCGCTTTCATTTAGTCGCCACTTCGGGTATCCTTTGTGATCGCTATATGCAACATGGGTGTTTCCTTTGAGTGGTGGTTGTTATGCTTTCTTGTGCTTTTTGGCATTTTATCTGCTATTTACTGGTCATCCTCTATGAGCCGGTGGTTGTCTCTTCCCTGTCAATGTTTAGTTTTAGGCGTGAATGCTCTTTGTTTGGTTGCAATCCGTTGACTACGATCTTTATTGGTTTTGCTGTTATTTTGTTTGCTTTGAGTAATTCTGTGCACATTACAGTCCTAATAACTTGGGTTTAATGTTTGGATATTTACTTTTGGTTTTGTCATATTGGGTATTATCTGGTTAATATCAATTCTCTTAATGGAAATATGCTCTCGCATTGGATTAGTTTGGAACTGGTCACCTCCTTATTGTTTGGTGGTCGTGTCTTTTTTTTAGTCTTTGGTGGGTTTTGGAGTTTTAGATCTGGTTTCCTATTTACCCAATTTTTCCACGATTCTCTTTTCAACTTCTCGACGATTGCTTGCAACGGAGACGTCTGATTTTGTACCTGCTTGTGGTGCTTACCGTAGGCATTTTGGTAGGCTTCTTTCTTATGTATCCTCCTCTCAATCTAGACTATCTTTTGTTTGGATGTCATAGCATTGTCATGGAATCATACCGTATTTGGAATCTTACCGGCGTTCTGTTGGTATGTTGCAATGCCTAGTTTGTTTGGGTTGTTTGAAATAAGCTTTATTGGTATCATCTGAATGTGCTTCAGATATACTGTTGTGAGAAGGAATCTTTGTGTTAGATCTTAAAATTGTATTTGCTTTATGCAACTTCCAGAGAATATAGTAGTTTAGGCATGTTGCTTAACTCCTATGCTGTATAATGTAGTTGTTTTATTAGTTGTTGAGGTGTATTTGCCTCAAACCTGTATTTCATTTGTATGGTGGTCTGGTCACCTTAAAACCAGCATAGCTGTTTTGCACATGTGCTACGCATGTGTAGAACACCTGTTTAAATTTCGTTAATAAAAGAGACAGACCACTTTAAAGTTGGCTAGCCATACTAAAAATAATTAACTTCAAATTTCTGTACGGAAACTATAAAAAAATTAATTTTTTCAAAAACCCTGTGGCAGAAATAAATAATTAATATATATATTTAATATATGTATTTATTTTAATAATAATATGATCATGTTTATAAATAAATGTAATTTTATAAAATTGATACAAGTATTTATATGAATACACACACACATTCGAATATAAAATAAAGTTAATTATTATTTATATACATTATACATATTATTTCAATTCAAAATTCATAAATAGATATTTAGTTAATATCCAAATATGTTTTGAATTTAAATCAAAACAATGTTTTAAGATATTAATTTAAAATATTTTCAATTAGTCAAAATCAATTTTAACTAAAAAATATAAATTATATATATAACAATATATTTCAAAATAAAACTATGAACAACAAAGGCATATATAAATGGACAAATGTGTCCATTGTGATGTAAATCCGAACACCGATAAACATATATATTAATTATGTACATCATTTACATGTTGAAGGTGCACCATCCATACGAGTATAGTTGGATAAACTTGAGTTTAAATTCGTTATTTAATTAAATCAATAAGTTAAATAAAATAAGATTTTATTCAAATAATATTTAGATTGGATATAAAATCAATTAGACGTCATAGGCCCAACAAAGTTCCAAAATGGTAAAATAATAAATTGAAATTTACTCATTTAACCCGCTATAACTCGGTCCGGTTCTTTCAATAAAGCCAATAGCCTATGTGGTCTAAATTAGCAATATTAAGCCTAACTTATTAAAGCCTACCCATTTAGTAGGGTGTCTAGAAAGGTAGTGTCTAAGGTTGGGTTTGGGTAATCAAGTACTCTACCACACCTGACTATTGACTTGGCTTGAATGATGAAGTATACCCAAAAGTTATTCTAAATATAAAGACTCGAATTGATTTTGGGCCATGGACTAATTTTCAAAATTTAATTTGAACATTTAAAATAATATTTTGAATTTAAAAGTTAAATTTAAAATGCAAAATAAATTTGATTAAAGTTGCAAAATATTTCTCAAAATTGGTTTGGAAACAAATTAATATTTATTGAAAATTATTTAATAATTCAATTAATTGGATTAATTAAATGAATAATTAATTAATGGATAATTAATTTAAATATATATATATATATATATATATTGATATATGTGTGTATATCTTAAAAATTTTAAGGTAGATAATATATTAATTTTCGAAAACTATTAGGAAGTTATTTGATTAAGAATGTTTTATTTAAATGAATATTTATTTGATAAATATATATTAGTTAACTGTTAAGTAATAATTCAATATATATATATATAACACTATAGTGTTATATTTAATATTTATCTTAAATTGTTTAGGATGAATAAAATTAAAATTTTGAATTTATAAAATAATTTAATTCATTCATTAATTAAATAATAAATTAAAATTAATTAACTATGATTTAGTTAATAATACGCCTAAGAATATTATATAAGTTAACTAAATTATAAACAACTTTAAATAAAATTAAACTTATATAATGTATAAAACTCAAGTGGAACTGTAATGAACCTAATTTAGATTTAAGAAACAAATACATACGTATTTAAGTATCTATACAGTTAAAGCGCTTAGCAGTTCTATAGCAGTGGATGTGAAAAAAATTATAGCAGCGATAAAGTGGGAATATAACAAAAAATAGTGGAGGTGCAAAAAGCTTTAATGGATATAAAACCAAATATTTGAAGTCAATTTATTCTCATTCTCATATTATCTGTGTAGGAAAATGAAATATTGCTTAATCTTATATAAGAAAATTGTGCAAACTAGATCTGGTGACTACAATAGATTTCTAACTTATATTGAGCACTTATGCATTAAATTTGGTCTTTACCCTAACTTTGTTGATTTGTTTTAAAAGTGAACCATTCAAATCAACCTTTGTATATTAATGTTGCTAAAGCAGGTGCTAAAAAACCTTGATTTGGCGGGTGCAATAGAAATTAGTAGAGTTTAAAGCGGATCTATTGTTTAATAGCACTAAATTGAAATAACGTAGCGGTTGAAGAGCACTATAGGTTATAGAGGGGAGATAGCGGGGCTTTAACTGCACAGGTATGTATACCGTGATTTTAGATGTGTCCGACACTCGAATCACGTGGGTATTCGTAAGAAATGCAATGTTCTCTAATTCAATATCACTTAATACATATGCATATACATATACATATATACATATACATTATATACACACATACACATACATATGTATATGTATATCAAAGATTATGAATCTTTAGTATAATTTGTCCTCTTCCATTTATATATTAATATATTACTGACATACTCTAAAATTGTTGATCTTCCTCATGCTAGAAATGTTATGAGTAGTACTATTAATATATTGACTAGACAAGGTAAGATATGTGAACGTATTTGTTGATCTTTCTCAAGGTACATGCATTATACTTAAATTGTTGTGAAATGATAGGTACGAGTGAATAATCACTTTCGCTTTGTTGATCTTCCTTAAGGTCTATATGAGATTAGGACAAAAACCACGGGTTATAAGTTCTATATGATAAATTGATAAGGTGTTATCTATCGCATGTGGACCTGTGATTTGTTGATCTTCACCATGGTCAGAATCCCAAAGCATGTGAGCCCTATGACCTACTAGAGTAATCAAAAGATTTCTACGTCTCCTCTTAGGGTTTTAAGAAACATAAAAGTCTAGTAGGGGCTTACTAGATAAATGAAATGTAATATTTAACATATCTAATAATACAAGAATATTTGCTATGTTTAATCTTTTCTAATCTACTTCAATTAAATTTGAAGCATAGTGACCAATCTAAAACTATTTTCGAAAAACGATAAGCTCACTGGACCAAACTACACCAACTAGCTAAGAGCAATTAAGAAAACACTCATGTTTAAGCGTTTATGGTCACCTATTAAAGAACCTTTAAGAGAGAAACCAACTAAAGGTGCTAACCCCAAGATAGTTAAGTCTTATAATGCTTAGGCAGCTGATTGTGAGATCGCTCAAGTGTTCGTGTTGTCTACTTTAGAAAAACATTGCAAAGATAACACAAACGTATCTATCCATGAAATCTTCGAAAGCCTCAAAGCTTTGTTTAGGAAGAAATTTCATTCCACAAGGTATAAGATTACTAAGAAATTGTTTAATACGAAGATGAGTAAGGGTGGTCACGCTAAAGATTTTGTCTTAGAAATGAAGGGCTATATTGATAGATTTTCAGATCTATAAGTGAATATAAGCAATGGACTACAAGTGGATTTGATCATAGGCTCACTAACTCCGCAGTTTGAGTCATTCATATTGAACTACAATATGAACCAGTTAAGAGTAAACCTCCTCGAGTTACTCAATATGCTGTGATCAGCTGAGGGATCGTTCAAGGATCAGAACATGGGCTGCAAAGGGAAATGTTTCATCTTCGAAAGGTTCGAAGAAGGGAAAGCGGGGCTCTAAGTAAAGCAAGAAGGATGCTTCTATTGACAAGGGTGAATGTCACCAATGTCATAAGAAGGGGCATTAGAAGTGTAGTTGTTCGAACTATTTGAAGATGGTCAAAGAAAGGAAAAAAATTGTTTCTTCTAATCCTTGAGGTATGTTTATGATTCAAAATTGTTTTTCAATCAATAAATTATCTTGGTTTTTGTATGCTGGATCTGGTGCTCATATCTATAACTCATTACAGGGTCTTAGGGGAAGATCACATATGGAAAATGGTGAAATAAGGCTTCCAGTTGATGATGGATCTATAGTAGATGCAACTTCAGTTGGAGACTATCACTTGATTTTGCAAAGTGGATTTGATTTAGTTTTAAATAATTGTTATTATGTTAAAAACTTTATTGTTGTATTATATCCGTGTCTAGATTGTCTGAGATTGGTTATGATTTTCATTGTAAAGACGGTATTATGAATATTGTGCTTGATGGAAATAATATTTGTAATGGTGTTTTGAATAATGCGTTTATGTACTTAATGTTAGTTATATCTGTGATGTTAATAAATTTTATGTTGACATTAATAATTATTATTTATGGTTTGGTCAAATTAGTGACAAAAGACTGCACAAACTAAGAACAAAGGTTCTCTATCGTCATTTGATTATGAATCATTTGACACTTGTGAGTCATGCCTCAAAGGAAAAATGACCGGCTCCCCTTCGGTGGGAGCAACAAAAGAGTTAATGAACTTTCAGGTCTTATACATACTATATGTGGCCTAATGCATATAGTGACAAAGAACAATTCAACTTACTTTATAATTTTTATTGATAATTTCTAGAGGATAGGTGTAACAAACTACACCTCAGTGGGTTCGACTTTTCGCTAAATCAAAAATCCAAGTCCACCAAAGCACGAATTATTTGTATTTGTTACCCTGCAAATAACAAAAGTATATTAAAGCACTATCGATATAAACTCACAGTATAATAGTGAAGTATAATAAAACATATGGTTACTGACCAAGGCTGACACCTTTAATCTTTAGTGCCCTTGTCAGTGTCGAACATGCATAAGGTAATCTGTTCTTCCACCATTCCCGTCTTGTACCAGTTCCTATCCCTCTAAAGCTATTCTGTGGGTTGTAATGATGAGGGGGTCAGAACAACGCTATGGTGACTGATAAATTACACACTTATACATAACACTTACTTATGCCGATTTCCTTACGTTACATGTTATGTCTTTTGATTTACTTAGCCATCTTGGCTTTATGTACACATACGATACGCCTCATCTACTCATGGTAGACAATAACTACATACATATGTGTATATGTACCACAGTTTCCCTTTGAACAAGGATACTTTCCCCGGTAGTATCCCTAACCCAGCTCCTCATTAAGATCCATCTTCAATGCAGTATCACGTCTCCATCCCATGTATACCAAGGAACTCCAGTAGTTCCTAATAACGGCATTACAACTATTTAGTCGTATTCTATGTCGTCTCATATTAAGGACTCCATTCCTCAGACTAATCATAGACTCAGCTCTACGGACTATTAAGGACTCAGCTCCTTTGACTATCCTACTCCATCAAAAAGGTTATCTAGCTTTGCCTCCTAAATAACAAACAAAATAACAAACAACTATGAGACATTGCATGTCCTAAACATGATCTACACTAGTAGGAGGTATAGTATGTTTAGGCATAACCCATATCTTTCCCTTGACCGCTCAGGACCGATGACGATTTCGACATATGTAAACAACTCCTACTCCTCGTTTGTATGGTACCAATCTCACCGTTAAAGCACTAAGCCTAGCTCACCGTCCCAAATAGATTGCCTAATGCAATCAAAAAAATGACCATTTAGCTAATTAAAACATACCCCTTAAAAGGCTGAAATAGATTCTTCTTGTCCTTTGACACATCGATTGGGGCGAACCTTCCTGCTGGTATATTCCCTTCACATATACACGAACGTATAATCCCATAAGTCCTACATTTGGATATGTCCCACATCAATATAATGTATACACAACTGCTGGTAGCCTCTTGCGGTGGGCAGACTTCTATTGTGAACACAACCGACCTCGCATTCCAATCCATTTTAATGATTATACCATTCTTATTTAATCTAAGCTATTGGCTATATTCAATAATTCATACCTGTCACAAGCGCATGCTTGAGGCTATGTATATATTCTTACTTGTTTATTTACTACTTCTCCAATGTTCAACCATCAATATTTAGTTAATTTTATATAACTGACTCCTTGTTTTATTAATGTCAGCTACCCCTTACTTTTAACTTAAAATATTTAAATGTCCTTTACTGCTTACTTCCTTTTTATTAAGTCTATTTTACCATTCCTTTTAATTCTTACTATCTTTCTTTGGTTCCTACATTTTTACTTACTCATTTCATTACTTTACCTGCATTTCGTCGCTTATTATTTAATTTCTAGCTTGTCTTTATAGCATATATTCGTTTTATAATTAGTCTGTTGTTATTATTGCTACTTACAATTCTTTAGTATATACTTAAGGATTTCTGCATTCTAATACGTTGGAATAACACCTTCCCTAAAAGGAGATGTTAACATTATAAATTTCCGTAACTTATTTAAAAAGGGATTTATGTTTCGTTTGAAATTATAAGGAATTATCCTTTTGTTATTATTGAAATAGACAACACAAAGTACAATAAATATTCATATTTTATACATCTCTTTCTTTTAGGCATATTCCTTGTTACTTCAAATGATACACCTTTATTCACAATTATAAAACTGGATAATTTATAGAATTTACATTGCAACACACTTCATTCCGATGAATTAAAGTACTACTTAAATCCCAGTAACTTTTATAATAAAGTCTAATTCATATTTACCAATATATGTCATTTGACCCACAAATCTAGAATTTCTATACAATCCTATTAATTAAGGGACTACTACTTAAACCCTAACTATCCAGATTCAAGTATATACAACATTTAATTCAATTTAACAGTTCACGGAGTATGTAGGTATGGTTTTCAATTTCATTACGCATTTAATTAAGCATACAACTCCAATAATTATACTAAGGCATACAAGGAATGGATTTATAATGAAATAAATCCAATATTATGTAAAATTGTATAATTTCTCGCTCACCTTTAAGCTTTCCAAATTTCCAGATCTAAAACCTGTTATTCTGTTTGACTCCCCCTTTTCTCCACAAGCATATACATACATATTAGAAATTTAGATCCGAGAAGAGATTTATTTAATTTAGATTTGGATTTATAGTTTACTTTGGCGATTTGATTTGATTATATTCCTCTTCTCTATTATTCGATTTGAAGTCAGGGGAACCTAGGTATCGTGAAACTAACCAAGAGCGTTTATTAGGCCAAACAGTCGAGACAATCACGATTACTGTCTTTAGTAGATCCATCCAGCCGGATTTGACTGAAATGGTAAGGAGACTTATAAGTGAGAGCCATCAGAGTAATGATGATTGGGGCTCCTCCCTAAGCAGAAATCCGTTCATAGAAGAGATCCTACGCGAGGAGTACCTAAGGAGATTTGTGATGCTGACGATGCCTAATGTGAAGACGGATCCAAGGCAACATTTGATGAAGTACGACTGGCACATGGACTCTACTAGAGCTAATAATGCTGTGTGATTTCGTTGTTTCTCGATTTTCCTGGAGGGAGTGGCGACGATGTGGTTCTCCCGGTTGTCGTCGAGATCTGTATCATCTTTCGAGTAATCAGCGTGGAAGTTCAATGAGCAATTCTATATGTATATTACTCATCCAAAGGACGTCATGTGACTTTCTAACCTCATCCAGAGAGTGGGAGAGTCTTTGAAAGATTTCTTGCATCGGTTCAATATTGTAGTGACTAAGGTGATCAATGCTCAAGAAGATATTATGTTTATGGCAACGATTAGTAGGATTTATCCCAAAAATAATTTCGGGGGGGGGGGGGGGAGTGGTTGAAGATGAAACCCCCACTGATAACAGACGTGTTCTACTAAAAGGTGAATTAGTTCTTATGCTTGGAGGAGGCAAGTACTACCGCTAGGAAGGCCGATGCCGATCAATCGACTGAAGTGATATAAAGCAATGTTGCTGTAAAATAGTTTGGAGGGAATTCCGACAATGTCGATGTTAATGTGAAAAATATAAGTGGTGGATAGAGAAAGAATGACAATGGAGCTAAAGATAAAAAGTCGGATTCAAGGAGGCATCTGAGAATCCCAAAGTTTGACAACTACACTCCATTGAATAACTTGATTGAGAATGTATACTTGGCTACTCGAGGCAAAGAGCAATATAAAAAATCGACTTCAAGGGAGTCGATTGAAAAGGAGAAAAAGTCTGGCAAGTTTTACAGATTTCATGAAACGCATGGTCACAACACCAACGAATGTAGGCATTTGCGTGATGTGATCGAAGAGTTGATTCGTAAGAAGAAGTTACAACAGTTTGTGCAAGCCCTGCAGGATGGAAGGAAAGGAACTTCAAACCCCTAGTAGGGGCAAACTCGGCCTAGTGTTAATGAGCCTAGGAGGCTTAAGGAGCGATTGGTGATCAATACTATTATTGGTGGACCACATCCAGCTGAGAAGAGTTGGAATAAGGTAGAGCGATATGTAGGTGCATTGAAGCATGTAGTGAATGAGAGTCATTTCGCCATTGAAGACGATGTTCGCCAAAGCAACTCAAAACCATGACAGACGATATTATTTTTTGAAATAGAGACGCTGATGGGGTAGAGGCCTTGACGATTGATTCATTAGTGATAGCTTCCATGATTGGCCTTGCAGTTGTAAGGAAGGTTATGGTTGACTTTAGGAGTTCAGTTAACATTTTATTCAAGAAAGCCTATGACCAGATGCTTTTGGAGGGCAAGGACTTAAAGCCGTGTAAATCTCGAATCTAGTTATTTAGCTAGACTACTACTGAGCTAGTAGGATGTGTGGATCTACCAGTGGTGCTTGGAAAGGGCGACCTCAAGAGAGTGCGGGTTGTGCCTTTTGTTGTGTTGGGTATTTATTCTACTTATAACACCTTTTTGGGCCGACCGACCCTTTTTGAATTTCGAGTGGCCATAGCCCCTTGGTGCCAATGATGAAGTTCCCGATAAAGAATGGCGTAGGAATAGTGCAAGGGGATCAGGGGCATGGTTGCGAATGTTTTGTCACTGAGCTAAAGGAGGCAAGGCGAAGAGAGAAAGAAAAGGGTGTGATGAGGACTCTCTACGTTAAGGCTTTGGACACATAGAAACCACCACCTAAGTCCTGGCTGGGAAACACATTCGGTTCCATAAGGATATGGATCCGTAGAAAGAGCTAGAGGATAAAAGGGCAGCTCCAGCCGAGTTGACAATCAACATTCCGATCAGCCGGGATAATCGTACATGGACCTTGAAGGTCGGTTCGCATCTTGGCGTGAAGATGATGAAATATTTAGTCGGTTTTCTTTGAGCGAACCTCGATATGTTCACCTGAACTCACTCAGATATGTGTGGAATATCACCGGAGATAGTGAGCTACGTAGTAAACATAAATCCTAAATGTGTTCCTATGAAACAAAAGCACCATAGCCTGGGTTCAGGGAGATCCGCTATACACTCAAAGAAGAAGTGGAGAAGTTGAAAGACAACGGCTTCATCCGCGATGCCCTATACCCGGAGTGGGTGTCCAATCCAGTCTTGGTGAAAAAGCTAATTAGAAGTGGAGGACATGCATTGACTATTCATACTTGAACAAGGCATGCCTGAAGGACAACTTCCCACTTTTAAAGATTGACTAGCTGGTAGACTCAACAGTTGAACATGAATTGCTATCGTTCATGGATACATACTCTGGGTACAATAATATTTCTATGCATGTCCCAGACCAGGAACACACCAGCTTTATCACCATCGTAGGACTGTTTTTCTATTTGGTCATGCTCTTTGGACTGAAGAACACTAGAGCAAACTTACCAGAGATTGGTGGAAAAGATGTTTAAAGATCAAATAGGGCGCTCAATGGAGGTCTATGTGGACGATATACTTGTGAAGTCATGGCGATTGAAGAACCACATTAACAACTTGGCAAATATGTTCAACATTCTTCGAAAATACGGGATGAAGTTTAACCCTTTAAAATGCTCATTCGGCGTGGCTTCATCGTGAACTTCAATGGAATCGAAGCTAATCTGGAGAAGATCGAAGCATTGAGGAACATCAAAGCCCCATGAACAATCAAAGAGATCCAAAGCTTAAACGGGAAGGTCAGCGTCCTAAGTAGATTCATTTCCAGAGCCACTAGCAAGTGCATCCCTTTCTTCGATGTGATCAAGAAAAGGAAGAGGAATTTCGCTTGGATGCAAGAATGTATAGACACATTCTAGGATCTGGCAAACCACTTAGAGAGACCCCTTATTCTGTTGAACCCGCTATAGGATAAGGACTTGTTTATTTATCTAGCAATGTCAGAGCATGCTTTGAGCGCCACACTCGTATGTGAGGAGTCCCAAATCCAGAGGCCAGTGTACTACATCTTTAAGCGGTTGACAAGAGTAGAAAGAAACTATTTGAAGTTGGAAAACATTTAAACCACATTAATACACTTCATTTCAACATTAATAACAAATCAAAATCATGCATTGGGAAGTGTGAAAGGGGAGACAAAGTTTGATTTGATATAGAGGATATTTTGGTCTTTTTGGCTAAGGATAAAATTGTAATTTGGTTGTAAAACTTCAACTATAAATAAGCACCTCCACTCCTTCATTTTTGCACCTTTCATTCCTTCCTTTTTCTTCACTTTCTCCTTCTTCTTCACCTCCATTTCCATGGCTTCCCACCTCCATTCTTCCTTCCACCTCCAAGCCATCACCACCGCATCATCAAAACCTAGCCACACCATCACCTAAACCACCTTACCCCTCTCCAAAATCACCTACCCACCCTTAAGTCTCCACGGCCGAGCCTAAAAGCACCAAACCCGAGCTCCCACACCCACCTACACACCATGGCCGAGCCCTCCAAACCACCTACCCACCTCCACCTAGGCTATACCCTCCTCCCTAGGCCAGTACCCCCTAGCCGAGCCATATACCCTCCTCTCTTATAAAAAAAAGAAAAGAAAGAAAAAAAGAGAGAGAAGGAAAGGAAAGCGACAAAGTCGAGATGCTTGGAAATAGCACGTTAGTTCGTTAGCCGTAAGCACGTCTATTCGCCTAAAGATTGACGGAGTGGAAATAAAGGTGAGAAATTCTCACCGCTATTTGAATTATATTGATTATCAAGTTTAAATGTTATGTTAGATAATCACCATTTGATGATATGGATGTTTGATTGATTGTTTGAATATGTTGGATAATCCATAGTAATGTTATGACATTTACCGTATTGAATATGTTAATGTTATATGATTGTTTGTATAGTTGTGATGTTAATATGAACATCAAATTTCTATTAATTAAGCGATCCCTTTGTTTAATAAGACCCATTTTTCCATACCCTTTGAATCGACAATAAACCACACATGTCCAACTCAAATTGCACGAAAATACAGAACATGAAGGGTAATAAAGAAAAATAAGACAGAACAGAATCTCACACGAATGGAATAACATATAATATTGAATATGAGTATACAGGATTTATTAAGTCTCTTTTCACTTTAATTCTTTTCGGATGATTTCTAAATCTCTTTCTTTTGACTTAGAATAATTCTAAGTAATTTATTCTTTTGCTTTGGAAAATATCTCGAATTTCAATACTTAACTCTTTGATCCAAATTCCTTAACTTTTAGGCGGGTCAAAAATAATGTTATTAAAGATATCATTTACGATAAACCCTAAAATTAATCTTAGCAAATATTTTTGAGTAAATAGGATCATAAAAATCATTCTAATTTTACTCAACATCAATTTTCGTATTCAACAAGTGCTATGGGCGGAATAACGGTGAAATCACATTTTAAATTCCACGAATAGGACGAGTTCCCTCTTCGGATTTTAATACCAAGTATAAGAAGATTATCTCTATGCAATCCAAGTCGTAATTAGTTCATTTGGGAGCTTGCTTAAATTTTGGATAATACCAATCTACTTTTATTTTGGAAAACTCAATACAGTCTTTTAATTTAAGAGCATCCGGGCTTTCCTTTCGATCTGTTCCACCCCTCGCCTAATAAAAGAAAACATAGGCCAGGTAAGTTCAGGGCACTGGTTGCTCCATCCCTAACCTTAGTTAAACACCTTGTTTTATCTTCCCAGATCTCACAGGCGGGACAAATGTACTAGTCGTTTCCGCATACTAAGTTATCAACTTAATTTTGGATTTGATTATAAAGATTCCAAATTATCTTTCAAAATGCTTAATTTTCCTTTTAAAAATATTCACAATTGATTCTAGGAAAAATCGTTACCTTTAAACTCATATTTAAAAAGTTATACAATTCGCAGCATAAAAGTGCTGCAGAAAGTGCTATATAAGCTTATTTGATTAAATCAACTTTTAAACATTCGATAATTCATATTTTCCAATCCAAATATTTTTTAAACCATTTAAATAGATTTATCAAATTTATTCCATATTTTTCCATAATTAAAAACATTAATTTAAACAGATTTCTTGTTATGGTCACTTAACTGCACTTGCGCGATTTTTCTAGAAAATTGATTTGGACTTAATTCAAAATCTACTCAACGTAACTTTGATTTTCTTTCTTCGTTTAGAAGATATGGATATAATGGTCCGGAATTTTCTTATTTCGAAGAATTCTGAGCTATATTCCACTCTACACATTCATTTGAACTTTTCGGCGCGAAATCGCGAACTACCGTTGCGCGACGCACCTTGTTTTAACTTATTTTTCAATATTTGAAATAATTTATTCAAATTGGATTTTATCACTTATAAAATCATTACAAATCACTTTAAATCAATATTTTTACTTTTTTAAAGCTTTTTAACATGTATTTTCACTATTACCATATTATAATATTATTATATTCCTATTATTAAATTTTAAATTCCAATTTTAATTCAATTCCAATTCTAACTTCAAATTAAACATATTTAAAACTTATATTTTAAATCTAATTTCAATTTAAACTTCAATTCAATCTCAAACTAAACTTCAATTTTCCAAAATCGATTTCAATTTCAATTTCACTATTCATCTTAATTTCAATTTCAATTCAACTATTCTTTTCAAATCCGTTTCACTTCAAATTTCAAATTCTCTTTTATTTTTACTTTAATTTCACTTCTAATCGAAAAAAGACTTATTTTTTCCAAAATATCTCTTATCACTAAAATGGGTCTTATTAAACAAAGGGATACTTAATTAATAGAAATTTGATGTCCAAATTATCATCACAGCTATACAAATAATCATATAACATTAACATATTCAATACAATAAATGTCATAACATTACTATGGATTATCCAACATATTCAAACAATCAATCAAACATCCATATCATCAAATGGTGATTATCTAACATAACATTTAAACTTGATAATTAATATAATTCAAATAGCGGTGAGAATTTTTCACCTTTATTTTCACTCCGTCAATCTTTAGGCGAATAGACGTGCTTACGGCTAACGAACTAACGTGCTATTTCCAAGCGTCTCGACTTTGTCGCTTTCCTTTCCTTCTCTCTCTTTTTTTCTTTCTTTTCTTTTTTTTATAAGAGAGGAAGGTATATGGCTCGGCTAGGGGGTACATGGCCTAGAGAGGAGGGTACGACCTAGGTGGAGGTGGGTAGGTGGTTTGGAGGGCTCGGCCATGGTGTGTAGGTGGGTGTGGGAGCTCGGGGTTGGTGCTTTTAGGCTCGGCCGTGGAGACCTGAGGGTGGGTAGGTGATTTTGGAGAGGGGTAAGGTGGTTTAGGTGATGGTATGGCTAGGTTTTGATGATGTGGTGGTGATGAGGTGGAAGGAAGAATGGAGGTGGGAAGCCATGGAAATGGAGGTGAAGAAGAAGGAGAAAGTGAATAAGAAGGAAGGACAGAAACGTGAAAAAGTGGAAGGTATGGATGCTTATTTATATTTGATTTTTGGATGGCAAATGACTATAATACCCTTCTCTACTTTTTTGACTTTTAATTTACATTTTTATCCTTGATTTGACCTTTGCTTAATGGAGAAGAAATGGTTTGATTTGAATTTGTACTTAAGAAATGATGTTTGCCTCTTTTTCTTACACTTTAAAATGTTAAAATAACATTTGCTCTTTTTCCATGTAAGATAAGTCTTATGCATTAATGAGAAAAGATGGTTTAGTAATGATCTTGTTTAGTATTTTAATTTTAATTCTAAATTGTCAAATCATGTCTTTTCTTACTTTTTTTATTTATTTAAACTTTTCAAAAGTAAACTTCTTTTGTCTTTTAGTGCTAAATGTAAAGTGTTTAAATAGTTTGTAAACTTGTATTTATATGTTAGAAAATGTATAAAGTTGCAACAACTTGTCGACAACTTGTTTCGGTTGAAAACGATGTTTTTGTCGATAAATTTCACAGTCAAAATTTGACTTTTTTATTAAGTTATATATTGACGTAAACCAAACTTTAAAATGAACTTTTTCCCTTCTTTAAATAAATTAAAACATGTCTCTTTATATTTTAAAATCATATTTAAATAATATCAAAACCTTAAATTTTACAGTGTATGTAAAACTGACAAAATGCGACAAATTTTGGTTATTTTTGTAAAACGATTATTAACATATTTTTAAATATATTAATATACTTTTATTATCTTTATTAGATGTTTTAAATAAGATTTAACTTATCAAACAATTATTTAAATTCATTTATTCAAGCCTTTATTTATTTCTAACAAAACTTAACTTTTGTCGATTTGTTCTATAATCCAAATTTATACTTTTTAATTTATTAACTATAAGAATAAATAATTTCTTCATATTTATCTATTATATATATATATTTATTTAAGTTTTAAATTTCTTTTAAATTTAAAACGAACGAAATCTCTCATTTCCGAAGTAGCGAAATTACAGGTCGTTACAGCTCGCATACTTCCTGTTGATTGCTTCGAGAAAGCTCCGCTCCTATTTTCAAGCTCATCCGATCAAAGTTCTGACCGACCAGCCTTTAAGATAGGTCCTGCAATGACAAAAGACCTCAGGAAGGCTATTGAAATGGAACATTGAATTGAGCCAGTATGACATAACTTATCACCCTCAAAGAGCGATCCAAGTTCAAGTTTTGGCATATTTCATTGCTAAATGCACTACGTGAGATGACACCTTGGAGAGCAGCGGAGAGCAGAATACCATATGGAAAATGTACACAGATGGTGCATCCAACGAATGTTGTTTTGGTGCTGGGGTTGTGTTGGTGACTCTTGAGGAATATTCAATTTGTTACACCTTGAAACTCGACTTTCCTGCAACGAACATTGAAGCAGAGTATAAGTCCTTAACCGCAGGACTCAAGATCACCAAGGAGTTTGGAATTAAAACTTTGCATATCTTCTATGATTCCCAACTAGTGGTATGTCAAGTCAGGAAGGAGTTTCAGGTAAAAGAAGCAAGACTAGCTCCTTATCTCAACCGAGCCCTTGAGCTGCTTAGTGATATTGAATATTACACCATAACGTATATTCCCAGAAAGGAAAATGCAAAGGCCAACTCACTGGCTAAGTTAGCCAGTTCCGCAAATGAGCAACTCATGGGCTTGGTCCCAAATTGAATTGCTATCGGCTCTGAGCATCGACCAGATGGATGTCGATTGGATCTTGGACTCCCAGTTCCCATACTTTAGTGCGTTGCCAACAATGAGACCAAGCAAAACCTAAGAGAAGTACATGAAGGGGCCTGTGGCGACCACACTAGGGGGGAAACCCTTGTGAAGAAGATCCTTCGTTACTGGTATTTCTAGTCTATTGTCACTCGAGACGCAGTTGATTAACCAGAAAGTGTGATAAGTACTAGAGATTCACTAAGATTCCAAGAGCCTCGCCAATGGAGATTACTCAAATGGTCAGTTCTTGGCCATTTGTAGTTTAGGGAATCGATATCATTGGTGTGCTGCCAATGTCTGAAGGTGGCGCAAAGTACGCCATCATCGCTGTTGATTACTTCACCAAATGGGATGAGGTAGAGCCATTAGCCATAATCACTATAAAGAAAGTAATCAATTTCATGGTCAGAAACGTCATCTGTCATTTTGGGGTTCCACAAACAATTTACGAAACCCAATTCGACAACGCCGAGTTCAAAGATATCTACCGTTGGCATCATATTGAGAAGAGATTTGCAGTGCTGGCACACCCTTAGGCGAATGGCAAGTTGAAGCGATGATATCAATTCCATTTTTAAGAAGCGATTGGAGAAGGTCAAGGGAAAGTAGGTTGATGAACTTCCATTAGCACTTTGGGCTTATCGAATGGCCCCACAAGTCTGCGAATGGCCATTCTCCATTCGCCTTGACTTACGGATTAGAGGCTATGATCCCTGTTGAACTTGAAGTAACTTCTCATCGAGTGATTCACTATAATCCACGGATGAATGAGGAACTCCTTCTAGAGTCCCTCGATATGATCGATGAGAAGCGTGATGAAGCCGACTTAAGGGCAACTACCCATCGAAGTAGAGTCGCCCGATACTACAACACCAAGGTTAGAACTCAAACCTTTGAAATTGGCGATCTCGTTCTTTCCACACCCTAGGAACTTGGGCTCGAGTTGGGAAGGTCTATACGTAATTGAACATAAACTTGGAGATGGCATGTTCAAGCTAGCAACAGTGGATGGGATCTCACTACCGTGGGCGTGGAATAGCAAACACTTATGTTGCTATTTCACTTAAATGTAAATTTGTACATATTTAATTCAACGCTGTGTAGCCAGACAGAATCGGTCATTTGTAATGTTTATAAAAGAAGTGACTTCCAGAGCTCCTGAATCTATTTACGCTTGATTTTATAGTATGAATATTGTTGTGTTTAAGTGAACCTGCATATGCAAAATGTAGGTATGCAGTCCCCAGAGATAGATGCCGACAAAGCTTCCATGGTCCATGATCAGATGCACGAAGCTCAATCACACTTGGTACCCAAAATAGATACCCAATAACTCCTCTAATCCACTACTCAAGGGCAGGAGTATAAGAATTCAAAGGCTGAACGAGATAGTTCGCCTTTACAGTTCATGCCCAGAGTTTGGCAGAGCATCTACACCTTGCCCAGAGTAGACAAGACGAAAGGTCTACGTCCTGAGTTAAACCGGATCTCCTACAAACTTCGATCAATGCTCTGAGTTAGGCATGATCATAAGTAAACATCCTAGGTAGGATGTCCAAACCACTATCTTGAGTGGTCATACCTTAACTGATGCTTAGAGTTTAGCATGGTCAAAGGATGCATCCCGAAGTAGGATGCCCAAATTGCCATCCAGAAATGAATCATTTTGATTGTTGCCCAAACTTAGGCGCGGTCGTACTTAAAAAATCCCCAAAAGGAATGTTTAAAGTTATTTCTTCAAGTAATCAAAATTCATCCAAGTTCCAAAGTCCGATATGGTCATGTATGTGCATGTGAGGATAGACGCTCTAATAACCGTCCCTTACCCGCCTAAACAACAAAATGGACTAGTAACTTAGTCCAACAACGATGATGAGAAGTGGATCACAAACATGTTGAATATAAAGCACATTTCTCAAACACTTAGTCAAATTCACACAAGATTTGAGTGAAATAGAAAGTCAATATTATTCACAATCCAAATAAGACTTCGAAGAAAAGTACAAGTGACTGGAACGAAAATGGCCTCATCATGCAAAGTGATAGATAGAAGAGGAGGAATGAACTTAATCTTCTCTTGCTTAATCTCTACAGCTGACTTGAGCTATTGTTCAAGAAGCTCACTCGTTGAAAGCCCTTGAGCAAGACCAATCGACCCAGTGACTTGAACATCACTGTCAGCTTGCATACCTTAGAGGTTACTAGGCCCCTCTTCTTGCAACGCATGAATCGTTTTCACGCCAGGGCCTAGAGGGTCGCCAACTAGAATGCTTGGAGTCATCCTAGAAATAGTCAAGGTCGTTGAATCAACCATTATCGCTTGTTGCCCCAGTTGGGAGACCTCCTTCAGGAGAGTAGAAATCGCAGGCTGACCTAAAATTTGAGAAAGATGAAAGGAGAGATTAGCGACATCGATCGGTTTCATGTGCGCTTTTCCAAATATGGGCGAGGTCAATGATATACCTTCATTGGATTGAGACTCCATATAGGCGGGTGTACCATCTAAATTCCCTTCTTGAATGGGAGATAGCATGCTTGTTTTTTGCATTTGCGGTGCATCCGGATTATACAGAGGGACAGATGGAGCAATAGAAGCAGTTGGAGGCCCAGAAGTGAGACCTGTAGTAATATCCCGAGGAGTAGTCTGGAGCCTTTGGCTTGATCTTTCTGAACTGTAATAACCAACTCCAGTGTAAGATAAGATCATCTGCTCTGAACACCTCAATTTCTTTCGGACTTAGAACCTCACTCTCCAACTCTGTCAGATTTACCACACATCCTTCTGAATGTTGTTACTCTTCCCACACAATCTGTTCCCAGGCCAACGCTAGTGCTTGGGGATAACCTTTACCGAGCCATGCCAAATCTCAAAATTTGAGTATGTTAGCATTGTAATTGGTGATGAGTGGCTCAAACTTCTCTTTAACTCACTTCTCTGCGGTTGCCACCAACTCATCCACTTTCTTGGCTTTATCCAATGCATCGTCCCTCTATTTACAAGTGTCAAACATTTCTTTATGGTAGTTTTAGGCTATTGAAGGGCTTTGTCATTATCCTTTTTTTTTCGAGCTATACCTTTAGCATCTTCACCTCTTCAGCCAACTTAAAATTCCTGTGATGCCAAATTCAACTTGGCCAAGGTGGTCCTTTCTTTCGCGTGCAATAGCCGCATTTAAGTCCTTGACTTTCTGGTCAGGTTCCACCTTTGCCTTTTTCAGCTCGGCGACCTTTGCATTAAGATGAGCAATAGTCTCATCATTCTGATTTGCCATAAGCCGCAGTTCCATGGCCTTAGTCTTTGAGCTCCCAGCATATTCAGAAATTTTCTTTGCCAACCTCCTCTAAGTGAAGATCATACACGTCACCAACATACACTACCGTCTGACCCTTGATATCATAAGGAATATCTTTCAAATTGGGGACAAACTTGCAACCTTTAAAGTTGATTTTTTGAAAGCGATGTTGCAATTTAGCTATCTAAGGATTTGACACAACTGGTTTCTCTACTTCCACAACAGGCTGTTAGAAGGCTGATCGATAGGCGCTTTATTAGCTTTGTGTCAAGAGGAGTCAGAAGCAGCAAATTTCGAAGGACGATTAGAATGCCGAAAAGCATGAGACATCACTGTTTGTTTAGCAAAGAGGGAAGCACGAGAGGGATCATCATAAGGAATGTCATTGTGATGGGTAGAGTGGCTTTCCGACCCCTTGGATGGGGGTGACCTGGATCTAGACCGATGCCTCAACAAAGAGTCATGTGGCCTATAGTCCTCTCTGCCTCCTCGATCATGGCTTGAATGCCGACTAGAATCAAAGTCATGACTAGTCTTGTAGGGTCGTATGGTTGGTTTGTACCTCGGATGATATGTCATCTGATCCTCGATATCCTCGTACAGACCGCATCGTTTTATTGAACCTGCAAATGAAACAAAGATGAATCTGCCTAGACAAAACAATAACACAACATAAGCTAAGTGCAGTGCATGTGTGTGTGCGTGCAAGTGTCCTAGTGCCCCCCGATGGACCATGGGTTTGAATTTCACTGATGGGGTAATCACCTTTGCTTTGGTTGAAGGCACATCTTCGTGGAAACGAATGGGGAATTGGACATCCCAAATGCACATAGTTCCAATGCCCAAAGGGTCCATTACATCTAGGATTGGTCTAAAGTTTACATAAGGATCCTCCGAATGTTGTACAGGAGTTTCAAATGCAGTTGTGACCAGCGGAGGCAGATTCAGTGTCTTCCTTTTGGTGAGTTTAATCTTGAGACTTCTCCTTTGAAGAGGTTGTTGGTCATCGTTGCCCTCGTCAGTAGATGTGTTATGGCCTACATCATCGTCATTGCAACCAGCTCCATCACCTTCGCCTTCATCAAAGTGTTCTCCTGCTCCTTCAGCTTCAATAATTGGACTTTGAGCTGGGGGCACCGGTGAATAATCCCCATTATCTTCGAATGAAGAATCATCCTCACCACTATCATTGGCTTTGGGAGCAAGACCGATACCATGATCTGGGTCCAACAAGTTATAAGCTCGCAAATTCTCATCACTAAGCAGTGTCTTAGCCTCTCTCTACCTCTGGAATTTTGTGAAGCTGTCGGAGAGTCTCTGCCAGAGCAATATTGCCAGGCCTGCATGGTACACCTACAAAGAACAAAAAATACATTAAGTGATAATAGAAATATGAACATGGACTTGTACAAAAAGGAAAAGAATAGAACTTACGAGGATACAACCATTGCTATGCAAATCCAGGAGGACAGCAAATAAAGAAGAACTCATCTTTGAAATAGCTCAATTTATTCCAAGTACCGACCATGATTCGACAACCCTTGGATGTCTCTAAGAAAACGAGGGAAGGATTTCCCTTACAGTGCTTAAAGCTCAATAATATTAAATATGTTGATTACCGGGAACTCGATCGAAACGGCGAGAAAATATGATGAACAAACTATGGAGGAATGCATGGATGTTCGGACGGGGCTGAGTTGGTGCTAGTCTCATAAAATGTAGAACTCATCGGATGACCTAATTAAACGGTGGGACAAATCCGCCAAGCACATGTATTTGTTGCATACTATGTACCCGTCTGAGGGATGATGTACCCTTTGGTGGCGTGTAGGAACTAACACGTCCTCAAACGGGATATCGTAGTTCTTGCAGATCCTCCTGAGTGATCCTTCCTCAATCACTGAAGCGACGACCTTGGTAGGATCATCTAATATGACAGTTTGATAGCATCGTCAAGTGTATCGGGAGCATCTTTGACTGCTGAGCCTTCCACAGGATACACTGGAACTTCCTAAGCGGATTGACCTACTTGCATATTTTCATATTGAGGACTAGGTTGTAGTAGAGTTTTCCACACATATAGAACCATAGTCGAACTCAACTCAGTATCTGATTCAGCGTATCTGGAAATCGATGAACCTATAGCTTGACCGGAGAGACGCTTGAAATGTCTATGACCCCTAACTATCAAAACTCAACATATAAGTTATATCAAAAGGATTAAAAGTTATACCCCCATGCTAAAGTAAGAACACAATGCAATGTGATGTAAGCTATAGTGTTGTGCAGTGCGTGCAGTGCCAATTTCCATTATTATACAACAGTTCATTTAAAAGTTTGGACTCTATCCAATGTGACGTCAGCGCTGACCGTCCCATTGGGCTTGACGTCATCGTTAGTGCATTCGGCATGTCATGGAGCTTGGGAGATAGTGTTTGGAAAAGCTAAAATATGTCAGACATTGCAAGGTTGAAAAATGTGTCAAAAACCAAAATTTACCAAGGGTTGGATCGGTATCGATGCATCCCTTTGGATGGAATTTTGGCCATTTTCCATCATCTCCCTGACCCCAAGCATGAACAATGACAAAAGGCACTTCTAGCCTCACCATCATCGCTATTATCTACAAAAGGATACCGAAGCTCAAAGGAATTTCTCAATTCGAGTATAAGGGTCCGATCTAAGGTCATGTTCGACAATAAGATGGATCAGGGACGATCCCGATGGTGTGTTCGACATCGATTAAGTTAGAGATTGAAGGCTGCATTTCAAGAGTTCAAGTGGCGGTTTGAGAGTTCAAGTGGCAGAGATGAAGAAAGTTCATTTTGAATCGCTTTAATGGTAGAAAAAAGCTCAAAATAAGATGGCAAGAATAAAGTGGAGAGAAGGAAAGAAAGATCGAGTATACAACACCCCTGATCCCATATTTTCTGGCAATAAAGTAGCCTATTTCTAAGGCTTGGATCAGTACCGATCCACGCATATGGATCGGTACCGAACGATAGATGTTCTTAAAAAAGAGAAGGGATGTAAGAACCTTATATACATGTATGTATGTGTGCATATGCTCAGGAAACTCTACTAGAATGTGCGTGTATTTACGTGTACATGTGTATGTTCAACATTCAAACCTGATAGATCCGGAAAAGGAACTAGTTCAAAATTATCAAAATTGGAATGATGGACCATGAGAGCATACTCTAGTTTTATAGTCCTGAATGCTAGTGAAGCGTCGTAACAAATAGCCAGAGACATGGCACTTTACCAGAAAGGCCCGAAGGAAGGGTAACAACCATTCGAAGCGAAGATTGGAGTCCGATATGGCAATCTTAACTTTTCTTAATTTAATACACATCATGTTTGAAACAAGATGAGCTTTTGGAGGCAAGCGTTATCCAGCCTTTTGAACATGCAATATTTGAATGGACTGAGCAAATTGAGCTTGAAAGCTATCAAGGCACGAAGCCTGGAAGGATAGTCATAAAATCCAAAAACCAAATACAACCAAAGTCAATAGATGAAAACAAGATCATCCCATAAAAATTCAGAAAACAAATCCATCAAAGCGATGGATCGTTACCGATCCACAAACTTGCACCCAAAATACCCCACTTTCCTCCTACTACCAAGTTATGATGCCATCAACCTATTTAAGGCTTCATTGATCAATTGCACAATGTTTACTGTTGAATGACTCAAGCATCTGAAATAAGCAACTCTACTCCTCTGTCGATCTATCCTATTGGCTTGTAAACAAGCTCATAGCCGTACAAAAAATAGAAATCATGAAGAAAACAACAAGTTGACATCACACAAGACAATGATATTGATTCGTAGGTGAATCTTATGGATCGCTACCGATCCATGCCCATGGATCGGTATCGATCCATAGCTGCTTGCTGACATAGCCATGTTTACTTGAGGAAAACCACTGGTAAGTAGTGGAAATCATGGAGGAAGCATGGTGGAGCATTTTCCGAAAACCTACAACTATAAATAGGAGGCTAGAGACTCATTTTTAAGGATCTTTTTGCTTCTTTGCAATTATTATATATTTCCGTGTGATCACCCATGGAGTGGTACCGAACCTTAAGAACTGTACTTGTAAAACAACAAGATAATCAATAGAAATCTCAAGTGGACGTAGGCAATAGTTGGCCGAATCACTATAAATATTTGGTGTCATGTTTTTACTCATTTTCCATTTCCATTTCTTCATTTTCATTCTCTACTAAATTTCTTGGGTGTGTGTGCGCCACTTTTTGGCATAAACAATAGCGTTTCTAAAATATCTTCAATAACTTTTAACAATAAAAATAGGAGTAAACAAGGACACTTCCAACCTATTATTTTTCTATCACTTGTGCTACTTCCACTTTCAACCTAAGTGGAGACTCTGATAGCATATGAGGGGGACTTTTAAAAGGCATGTGCAATTACCGCACTTAATGTGGAAACTATCCTTTTTTCTTTTAATTTCCTATATTGTTTCTAATTACTAATATTATTTTATATAAATTTCTAACATTGTTTCTATTTATATTTCATAATGTTGCTGCTATTTAACTTTCTTCTACCTAAACTGCTCTTATTTAAATTGCTTTTCTTTAAATAACTTTTCTCTCAATTGATTGTCTTATTTATTGAACCATCACAGTGCATTCACTTACTGCTTTGTTTTTGAGTTCATGTCTCCTTTTTATTCTTTTTACCTCATTTATAAACCAATACCATTTCTTATTGTCCACCCCTAAAAATAATTTCACAACTTAAATTTTTTTATCTTAAAACAATCAACAAGCTATATACACTACTATTTTTTTCAAAAGAAACAATTATTTTATAAAAATCCAGTTACTGAGATTTTTGATTTAATTAATTTTAATTTCTACTAGAACTTTTTATTTAAATAAAATTAGAATATTATATTTTCTAATTTAATATTTGCTTACTTTTCAAAAATAGGGGTTTTCTACTTTTAACATATCCCTTGAAAATCATTTGAAATATATTATTTATATATTTTCCTCAAAACCTTCTTTCATGTGGAGTCGGACTCAGAGTGGATTTTAATTGCCCCTTCTATTGGACTTTTCACATTTTTACTTACTCTATGACTTAGCTTCTCTTAAAATATTAAAATCCGACTATCATCTTGGAGTGATTACTACACACCTTCATTCGTGAAGTAGCTCAATTCTTACTTTCGGATATCTGCAACATACAAATGATTTACTTTCCATTTATTTGGATCTATTGTACATCATCAATCAACAATCCTAAAGGATCTACAACCATTGGGAAATCTAGGTGCACCAAAGGGATTGAGTACCATCCAGCTTTAGGGACCCTTTTATATGTCGCATTCATGATCTTCTGAACTCGATGCCTTCCAATACGACCTATTTCCCATTGGGTAGTCGAGATACATTTATATCTTCAACTTCATCTACTGTTCCAACTAATAGTCGCATTGTCCATCTTTTCATAATATGATTGCAACTACTTCTAAAGTCGGAATTTGTAGCATTTGGCATATTTAATATATATATAACTATAGTAAAAATACAAATACGTTCACTCAACGTACCCTAATTTTTAAGATCGACTAACCTGGCTCGAATAACAATTGTAACAAGTCGAACCTCGGTAGGCTCGAATCTTTGCTAAATCGAAAATCCAACACCACCAAAGTACAAATCGTTGGTATTTGGTATCCTACAGATAACAGAGGTATATTGGAGCACTATCAATATAAACTTGTAGCAGAATAGTAATGTATAATAAAACATATGGTCACTGACCAAGTCTGACACCTTTAATCTTTAGTGCCCTTGTCAGTGTCGAGCATGCATAAGGAAATCTTCCTTCCAACATTCCCGCCTTGTACCAGTAACTGTCCCTCTAAAGATATCATGTGGGTTGTAAGGAGGGGGTCAGAACAACGTTTTGGTGACTGGTAAATTACACACTTTATACATAACACTAGTTTATGTCGATTACATTTTGTTACATGTTACGTCTTTTATTTTACTTAGTCGTCTTGACTTCGCGTGTCCGTACGATATGCCCTATCTACTCATGGTAGACAATAACTTCATATGTATACATACATACATACACACGTATATGTATATGTATATATTGTGTACCACAGTCCCTCTTTGGACCAGGATATTTTCCCTGCTAGTATCCCTAAACCAGCACCTCGTCCGGATCCAATGTCAACGCAATATCACGTCTCCATCACCGTGCATACCAAGGAACTCCCATAGTGCCTAATAATAGCATTACAACTATTTTATCTCATCTCATATTAAGGACTCCGTTCCTTGAACTAATTATGGACTTATCTCCATATACTTTTAAGGACTTGGCTCCTTAGACTATCCTTAGTATCCTATTCATTCGAAAGACGTCCATTAAATTGGTTATCCAGCCTTGCCTTCTAAATAACAAACTAACTAACAAACAACTATGAGGCGGTGCATGTCCTAAACATGATTTACACTAGTAGAAGTTGTAGTTTGTTTAGGCGTAACATCTGTCTTTCTGTAGATTGCTCAGCACTAATGACGATTTCGATCTATGTAAACAGCTCCCACTTCTCATATGTATCGTACCAATCTCATTGCCATAGCGCTGAGCCTAGCTTACATCCCAATTAGACTCCTAATGCAATCAAGGAAATGCCTATTTGGTTACTTAAAACATACCCTCTAAAAGGTTGAAGCAGACTCTACTTGTCCTTTGACACTTCGGCCGGGGCGAACCATTCTACTGGTATATTCCATTCACCTATACGCGAACGTATAATCCCATGGATATGTCCCACATCAGTATAATGTATACATAACTGTTGATAGCCCCTTGCGGTGGATAGACTTCTGTTGTGAACACTATTGACCATGCATTCCAACCCATTTTAATAACTAAGTCATTCTTATTTAACCTAAGCTATTGGCTACATTCGATAATTCACGCCTGTCACAAACGCATACTTGAGGCTATGTATATATTCATACTTGTTTTTTACTACGCCTCCAATGTTCAACTATTAATATTTAGTTACATTTACATAACTGACTCCTTGTTTTATTAATATCAATTTATTGTCATTCACCACTTACTTTTAATTAAAAGATTTAAATATCTTTTACTGCTTACTTCCTTTTTATTATATCTATTTTATTGTTCCCTTTTAATTCTTACTATCTTCCTTTGGTTATTACTTTCTTACTTACTCATTTTATTACTTTACCTAAATTTCGTCGCTTATTATTAATTTCTAACCTATCTTTATTGCATATATTCATTTTATAATTAGACCGTTGCTATTATTGCTACCTACAGTTCTTTAGTTTACACTTAGGGATTTCTGCATTTTAATGCATTAGAATTACACCTTACCTAAAAGGAGATGTTAACACTGTAAATTTCTACAACATATCAAAAAGGAGATTTGTGTTTTGTTTGGAATTACAAGGAATTAACCTTTTTTTATTTGTTAACCCAAAAAAATGGATCAACACCCTGGTTTGTGTATGAAAGCACTAGCCTTGTTCTGACAGAGCAATAACATAGATAATAGGTATAGAAGAATACCGTAAAAGAAAGAAGACAAGGAATTTTTATAGTGGTATGGCTGTTAATGAAGCCTACGTCCACTTTATAGTTTTATTATAGACTGATTGTTGTTACAAGTAGTGTTTGGTTACAAGGCTTTTGATTATCCTTAGCTAGATTGAATCCCCAAAGTTGGATCCACTGGAGAATCACAGTGAATCTCTTTGGAGATTGTTGTGAGGGAGGCAGAGGGTGAAGAAAGTTTCCAGCAGAGCTTTAGCAAGCAGTCCAGAGAAGATCCAGTTTATGTTGCAGGAAGGATGGTATTTATAGAGATCGGGGAGCTTCTGGACCAAACCCGCTTGTCAGTCACTTGCAGATGGACACAAGACGATCTAAAGGAGCTTAGCTCGCGACTCGAGCCAATACTATGGATCGCTAGCGATCCATGGTCTATGGATTGCTAGCGATCCATAGACTTAGCTCGCGTGCGAGCTAATTCCTTAGCTCCTATCTCCATTACTTTGCCTAGCTATCTCATCAAAGATCCATGGACAAGTATGGATCGCTGGCGATCCATACACTTAGCACATTTTCCACTTTTTCTATCATTTCCATATTCCATAGCGGCCTAGTGGTCCTAGGATGAAGCATGGATCGCTGGCGATCCATGATGCATGGATCGCTGGCGATCCATAAACTTGATGAATTTCTGTACTTTAATGTGTAGGATGCTTTTGTTGCTTTGTATCGACATTGTTCACGTAGTCTCATTGCACGTTGCTCCGTTTTGATGACGATCTACTAGCTGGTTGTATTTAGCTACTGATTTGATTGAACGGACGCTGGTTTCTTGGTTTCGCCAAATTTAGTCGTTGCTTTAGTAATATGACTTGGCTCTCTTTAACTTGCTACTTTAGCCCCCCTTTTTGTTTGAGTTCTATGTTAGTCTAACGTCATGAAGTTGTCCCGTCTTCTGTTGGATCTTGCTGGGTTAAAAACCTGGATAACATTTGCCCCTTAGAGTGCGTCTTCATTGGAAACAAGGTGTGCTCTAGAAGTTATCGACTTTAATGTCTGCTTGTTGAATTCCAAGTAATCATATTAGAATTTTGCGGATACGTAGCAGGTTATGCTGTCGATCACCAAGTTTCCATCTCAACTGCTACTTCTTGTCATAACGGATCAAATTCCTCTCCATAACTTCCCGATATGTTTTGAAATGATTGGTAGATGTTGCAGCATGAGTCTAAGAAAAATTCGCCTCCAAAAACATGGGTCGCTGGCGATCTATGGACGATGGATCGCTAGCGACCTGATTGTTCCAAGATGCAATTGTGCCTTTAACAGTATGGGTCGCTAGCGATCCATGGATGATGGATCGCTAGCGACCTGGTAACTTAGAGTTTTTTCTGCTTTCTTCATATCTGCTTATATATGCTATTCGAGCCGACCATTCTCTTCACTTTTATGCGACCCAAACCATTCTTCTTTCGTGCGATCCGAGCTCCTTCTTTAGCGACATGACCTAGCTTGCTCGACCCGATCCGATGCTTCCTAAGATCCATCCTTGTCCAAGCTTTCCACCGTGATTTCCTCTTGCACCACCATCATTAGAGCATTGCCACCTTCTCAGTTCATCTCTGACCGAAACCCTAGCTGGCTTGCGCCTTGAATCACCTCCGACCTACCATTAGATCGCTGTCGATCTGATTCTTAGCTTGCCACCAACTTTTCTTTGGCTGCTGATTTAAGTCTTCGACCAATTTCATTTTTAGAGTTTAATCCAAGGTGGGTCTGCTATCATAGTGTTCGTTTAACAATTTGTTGGTGAGGTTGCATTTGTGATGTTGGTCGTGAGAAGTTTGAGTTGATTGCGGTCTAATGGAGGAAGATAGTAAATCGAGTCTTGAGTTTCTCCCGGAACAACATTTCGGCCTTGGCCCGGTGCTTGACACGTTTTGCTATCCATTAGGTCAGAATTGACTTGTGCCAAGTTTTGTAGCTGATACTGCACGACACATCGCGAATTGGTCTCGACTCTTCCGGAGGATTTGGACTTATCTCGCTTGCTTGTTGCGCGCCTGTTGTCCCTATAGTGGGAAGAATTTTCTGCGTCGCTTCGGACAACGGATCCGTTATCGATCGTTGATCGATAACGGGTAAGTGTAGAGGAAGTAAAAACAAATGGAAATGATGCGGGAAATTCTTTTCCTTTCCCATTGCGAGTGAACTATTTACACATGATAAAGCGTTTGTAGTGTTACGGACACCGAGCTCACACCCTATAGACAGCACACTGCACTTGCCTCGGTACACACTTGAAATTCGCTGTGTTGGCATGAATTGATATCTCTCCGAAGTTCAAGTGTTGTAGGGGAAACTATCAATTTAGAATAGAATCACCTAACCGTTTTAAATGGGAGTTCCGATGTTATAGAATGAAGCACCCATCTTCGCACAGTAAATCGAGCAGGGGAAGCCCAACGCTTTCAGAAGCCGACTCTTCGTCCGTCGCCCTTTCTCCTTTCACTTCGCAAGCTGAATATGGCCAGTTGGTCCTAGTTGGTCCGGTCCTGGACCGAACGCCTCCTAATTTTAGGGTTTGGCTCAATCCGCCAGAGAGAGCTTCTTCGGTGGTTTCTGCTAAAGTTTTGCACAATATCTACGTGCAGCATGGTATACCAGAGGAGGACGTATGTCTACCAGAGAAGAACGAGTTTGCTCACATGCCTCCTCCGGGATATACTGCTTGCCATCGGTATATATGCCTGAATGGAGCCATGCCTCCTTTTAACAACTTTCTGCGTGAGACTCTTTCAAACCTAGGCACTGCCCTGTTCCAGATTCATCTCAATGGCTATGCCATCTTGACTTGCTTTCATGTTCTTTTCATGTGGATGTTCAACCACGCTCCAAGCTTTGACGAGTTGTGGTACTTTCTATCATTCAAAAGGAGGGATGAATGTCCGTCCTTGATCGTAATTGAAGCTCAGAGGAACCGGAAAATCATTTTGCGTCTATAGAGCAACTTGTCCCAATTCAAGACGCAGTATTTCTTCGTTAGGTGCCTCAAGGGGTTTAACCGTCTTTGGATGACAGAGGGTAAGTTCCTTTTCATACTTATCGAATTCGGATGCATTGCTATGGAGTTTCTAACAAGCCATATACTTCTTGTAGTTATCACAAAGCCAAATAGGAACGTCTCTCTTGATGAAGTTTTTCGGTCCCTAAAGGCTATTGATGCTGAAGAAAGGTCCGTCAAAGTCTTGCTGACCGATGAGAACTTGCTCCGATACAGATTACTAGATCCGAGGAGATCCACTGTCCAAGTTGAGGTCCCCTCCCCTGCTCGATCCAGGGTTCGCACACGATCTACTTCTTCTTCTCATGGTTCCGAGGAAGGTACTTCTCAAGAGAGAGAGAGAGTGCTTTTTCGGAGAATCAGCCGAAGATTCCCATGAAGGAAGAGATGTTATCGCGACCGGAGTTACCGGCTCGGTTAAATGCCTTCGATCCTTGAAGAGGGAGAAGAAGAGTTCCAACAGAGGGAAGGCAAGGCCGCAATGGGCTTAGATAAATAGGAGGGGGATCTCGAGAGTAGTAGTGATGAGTCCACTTCCAGTGATGACTTCTACGCAGAAGCCAATGATGGCGATTCAGAATCGTGCGATGAGACTCTAGGCATGAGTCCCATCCTTCCGAGCTCTCTTCCTCCAGATGCGAGCGATAAAGACAATGCCCTAGAGATCAGAGAGCGTCAGGATTCCCCAGGTAAAGATGTTGGCGTGGAGTTTGGAGATTTGAGTGACGTCTATGTCGATTTCGATGCGCTTATGAGGGAAGATTTTAAATTTGAGGAGGTGCCCCCCCGTTCGGGTAGTACTGCTCCCAAAGTTAGTCTGATTTTGCCCACGACGACCGCCCGATCTAGTTCATGACGATGCTTTAGGCCTTTCCCCGAAACACACTACACATCTTATTAGGATTACACTCACTTTCTTACATTCTTTCCGTGTCTATTTTCTGTTTCTAAAACCTTTTACTTATGCTTTGTGCCAGGTATGATGAGAGGATGTGGCCTATATGATGACTTTGAAGAACTCACTGACTCCCAGCACTGATCTAAGCGTCCTTCCGGCCGTTATCAGCCTCGAGAAACGGAGGAGGAATACAAAAGGAGGAAGGAACTAGATGCCGAAGCCCGTCGCCAAGATGAAAGAGATCAGAGCCGGTCATACAAAGGCGGGTATGAGAAAAGGAGGTCTTTTGATGAGAGGGAGGAGCCATCGAAGAGATCAAAGTTCGACCACCATTCGCATTCTTCGGAACGACAGGCTTCTGCTCCGATGCGCTCCTCAACGGGTCAAGAAATCCCCATCACTTCTGCTCCTGCTCCGCCTTCAACTTGCATCCCACCATCTTCAGTTGTGTTCGCCCCCGGAGCTTCGTGTCCCCACCGGAGGCCTGCCTATATTCTTCCTTCGGGCCCTCCTAAGCTCAAGGCAGTGCTCCCCGGACGGTTCTTGAGGGGAGTTAAGTTTGATCGCGATCGGCACCCGGTTCGCAAAGATTCGTACTTGCCACATCTTCAAGCTATTCAACATGATTTAGACCAAGCTGAAAGGTGGGAAAAATTGTGTAAGCAGTTGGCAAACACCAATCAAAATAGCTACAAGGAAATCCTCTCTTTCGAGTCAGAGAAGGATGATTTTGAAAAAGCGTTGTCAGAACGGGATGCCAAAATTAAACTACTGGAGGAGGAGTAAGTAGCGGCGTTGCAGGAAGGCAAGAGAAGCGCCGACTTGCTAAAAGAAGTGAAAGAGGCTCACGAAGAATTGAGATCGTTTATAGGGATGAGATAAAAAAGACTCACGCCGAGGAGGCGAAATTAATAGGAGAAGTGGCATTTAATTAAGGACTACTACATACACCCTAACTTTTCAGACTCAAGTATATACAACATTTAATTTAAGTTAATAGTTCACTGAATATGTAGGCATGGTTTTCAATTTCATTACGCATTTAGTTAACCCTACAACTCCAAAATAATTATATCAAGGCATACAAGGAACATATTTACAATGAAATAAATCCAATATTATATAAAACTACGTATTTTCCCACTCACCTTTTAAGCTTTATAAATCTCCAGATCTAAACCTTGTTATTCTGTTTGACTTCCCTTTTCTTCCTAATGGAATATGAACCACAAGCATATACATACGTATTAGCAATTTAGAACTGAGAAGAGATTTAAATTTAATTTATATTTGGATTTATAGTTTAAATTGGTTTTGGAAATTTGATTCGATCGTATTCTTCTTCTCTATTATTCTCCTCTATTCTCCACTTGTATATACATAGATAGATTATAATCTTATTTAGATCGAAGGATTTATAGAGAAAAGAAAATGGCAGAGCTTCATCGTGCTTTGGAAAATATGTAACGAAAAGCGAGGAGTTAAGCCTAGTTAATTGAGGTTCGAATCAATGCCAGCCGTTAGATTATTCTATATTAAATCCGGGACGTTTGGCCTAGGTTTAATTCACAGCCGCCGGGCAAATAGTGGTCAATCGCTAGCGGTCGACCGATCCCTATTAGAGGTCGACCGGTTGTCAAATTTTGTTATGTGTTATTCGTTTCCTAAATTATATTATTTTTATGTATATTTAATAGATTTGATTAACTTTATTAACCATTAAGCAACCATTAACATTAACAAACGTTAATTAATTACATTTACTTCCTTAATTACATATATAATTATTTACGATCCAATATATTTAAATTTTATCAACTATTTTGTTTGAACTCCACTCATAAAAATTTATATATGAAAATTGACTAGAAAAGCCAAATTCTAACATTTGTAGAAATTCAATTTTTTGGAGTAAGTAATTATTAATTAATTTCTTTTTTGATCAATTATAGATAAATTTATGGGATGTTTCATATGTATATCTAATGAAAGATAAATTCAATGTTTGTGAAAAAATTAAAGAGTATAAGATCAACGAGGTAGAAAATCAAATGGATCATAAAATAAAAGTACTTTGATTAGATCTAGGAGGTGAGTTTGCTGGTAAGAACTCCAACATTACTTAAAAGATAATGGGATTATCTCTCTGATTACTCTACCCTATACTCCATAACACAATGGTTTTTTTAGAAAGATGGAATCAAACTTTATTGGATATGGTTCATTCCATGATGAGTAAGGCTGAGTTACCTCTTTCATATTAGGGATATGCGATAGAAACCACATCGCATAAGTCGAATTTGATTCATGTGAAGTATGTGCCTAAGATGCCATATGAGATGTGGCATAGGAAGAAACCCCAACACAATCATTTGAAAGTATGAGGTTGTTCAGCCTATGATAAGAATATTGGCCCCAATAAACTTAAGGCAAGATCAGCCTGTGTAAACTTATAGGATATTCCAAGAATTCTTTGGGGTATATTTTCTATAACATCAAGGAATGAATGTTATTGTTTCCCAATATACTATCTTTTTAGAAAAGGAATTTCTATCAAAAGAAATTAACAGCGAAGTTGTAGAATTGGACGAGATTTGAGAAATAAACACAGAGGCTGATCTAGGGGAGAATCAAATTCGCTATTATACGAAAACACGCAACCTATTAAAAGGTCTAATAGAGAATCTCGTGCACCAAAGAGATGTTATGGTTTTCTCATGGATGATGAGAAAGAGGATTTCATCTTAGAAGACAACACTCCTTTCTCATGTCAATAAGGACTGTAGAGTAAAGACTCTGCACTTTGGCTAGAAGCTATGAAATCTGAGATGGATTCCTTAAATGACAACAAAGTATGGAATTTGGCTAACATACCTGAAGAGATAAACCCATTAGCTGCAAATGAATTTATAAAAAGCTAAATGAAAATGGACCATTAGAGACCTATAAGGAAAAGCTAGTTGCAAAAGGGTTTTGTCAAATTCAAGGTGTTGATTATGACGAAACATTTTTGCTCGTAGCCATGTTTAATCCATTCGAATAATGCTTGCCATCGCCAATTTATATGACTATGAAATATGGCAGATGGATGGGAAAATGGAATTTCTAAATAGTGATTAAGAAGAGACCGTTACATGTCACAGCCTGAGGGTTTTAAGGTCGGTGGGAGCGAAGAAAAGGTATGCGCCTTGTTAAGATCAATTTATGGTTTTATGCAAGTGTTAAAGAGTTAAAATAAGTGCTTTGATAATGTAATCAAATAGTTTGGTTTTTATTAGAGTATAAAGGAGTGTGCATATACCGGAAAGAACAAGGAAGTGTTATCGTGTTCTTAATATTATATTTCGATGATTTGCTCTTAATTAGCAAGGACATTTCGTTGTTATAGTTGGTGAAAGCACAGCTGTCTATAAACTTCTCCATGAAGGATTTGGGAGAAGCTACCTATATATTTGGTATAAGGATCTATAGTGATAGATCCAAGAGGTTGTTAGGATTGTCCTAATCCATGTACATAGATACCATACAGAACTATTTGGTATAGTGAATTCCAAGCACGGAAATATTCCAATACAGTCTTGAATTGTCCTTTCTAAGAAGGACACTCCTCTTACTGATGATGAGAAAGATTATATGAATAGGATACCATATGCATCCGCAATCAGTTCCATAATGTATGCTATGCCATGTACCAAACCAGATGTAGCTCATGCATTAAGATGCGTAAACTGATCTAATATAAGGAAAAGCATTAGACAGCTATAAAATGTATTCTTAAGTATTTAAGAAATACTAAAAACTTACTCCTCATATATAGGAATGAAGATCTCCTTATGAACAGGTGTATATATTCCAGTTTTTAAGTGATATCGATGACGGTAATTATGTATCTAGTTATTTCTTTACATTTAACGGTGGGGTTGTAAGTTGAAAAATTTCCAAACAATAAATAGTAGCTAATTCAATGATGGAGGCCAAATACACCACCCTCAACGAAGCTGCTAAATAAGAAGTCAAGATGCAAAAATTTGTGCCAAGGTAGGAGTGATTCTAAACATTGAAAATCCAATGACATTGTTTTGTGACAACAATGTTGCAATGCAAATCACAAAGGAACCAAAAGCTTGCAAGAAGTAAAGGCACATTCTTTGAAAGTTTCACCTTATTAGAGAGTTTTTTTTGCTAATAAAGTAGTTATGATAGATAGAGTAGATTCCAAGGACAACATAACAGATCCATTCACGAAGGGACTAGCTCGATCGGTTCTCAACAAACTGATTGAAAGGATGGGATTGAGATTCCCTAATTGGCCCCAAGTGCATGTGAGAGATGGATATAATTGGGGGTATGACCTAACGGAAATTCTTTTATTTACTATAAATTATTAATTCTATAATAAAACCTTATAAAAAAAAAGATGTTTTTTCTATTATATACCCATTGTATTGTGATACGTTAATTGATATTTAATTTAAGTAAATTAAATAGAAAATCCTTCAACGATATGTTATGTGATAATAATTACAATGTGCTGAAATCATGAGAAAATTGTCATAGTCAAGTAACATAAACGTTTTAAATATTCCTACTCAAAATGTTTCGAGATAGGATATTGATACATCTAGTACGTAAAGCTCTCCTAATGTTGGGAAGTTTATTACTCATGGTTGTTGTGGGCACCAAAGGGTTACATACTGATAGTTATCGGATGAATATGGAATGGCTTACTTTAATGTCTTGTATTGGTAAATATACTAAGGTCAAACAAAGAATTTTGAAGTGATGATATTACATGGTTCCCTCGACTTGAGAATACTGTTAAACTTCAATGTGGGTACTCTACTTTGATTATAGTTAAATCATGGCATGACATCCATCAAGCGATCATAGTTGGTTATGAGCCAAAACAGTGGAAGTGAAACACTATTCAATAGAGGATTCATCTCCTCAGTTACATGAGGTTAGTATCATAGTCAACTGTAACCAACTCAAAGTCAAAGTCTCTAGCCAGAGTAGTACGGTTAATAAGATTGTTATTATTAAACCAATGACTTTATGTTTGTACTAATTGAGTTGAATGTGGATAATATTGGAGTCTTGACTAAAACCAAATTGCTTAAGTCCTAAAGTGATATAGTTTTAATGAAGAGAATCGAAGTAAATGATCGTTAATACTGAGTACCACTTAAAATAGTAAAGCTGGGTTTTACTAAAAGAAGTGAGAGATAAATTCGAGCAAACTGTCACACCACTAGCTAAGGTGATGTGTGAGCATTAACCAAATTGTTCGATATTAATCACTCGCTGAATCTGCACATTTAAGTCGCATAACCATAATGATGAATACTCTAAGATACCACACAATTTAATTTAATTTATAATTGTTGTAGATTAATTAAATTAATTAATATTTATGAAATATACTTATTAAATTTTATTTGATTTTTGGGTACCATTGTATTTTATAAATTGCATATATAAAATTTATATTTACACGTATCGATATACGATGTCGATAAATATTTAAATTTGGTTTAAATTAATTAGTTACTAAATGGGTTTGGGAATTACTGAAGGCCCATATATCCTCAAGCATGGTCAACCATAGTTGCTTTAGGGAAGGGTTTAAGTGTTCAAATAAGATTTGATATGGCAAATAAAAGAATGAGTAAAGGAAGGAGAAAACATCTCCACTGTAACCTCCTCTTAAATGCCAACTTAAACACATCACTAGTCATTGGTTCAACACTCATTCTCTTGTTCATTCTAGCCGAAAATATTAGGGCTTCATAGCTATTAATTCCCAAAATAAAATCAAAGAAAAATCAAATTAATACGAGTTGGCATTTGTTTCTAGATCGTAGTAAAACCCGAAGGCTGATTCAATTCTATGTCAAAGTTATTTAATCGTCTAACATGTGAATATTAGGCTGCATCATAAGGTAATTATATAATATAAATTTTGATGATATATTACATCATGTTAGTATAGTTTAGATCCTATATTTACATAATAAATTTATATACACATATGTTGTCTAGTCTATTGCTCGCTATTGTTTTAGAAGTTAGTGTTTAAAAAAATTATTTAGAACAATTTTTAATGAATTTGTTTTCAACCATAATTTAAAAAAAATCGAATTTAAAAACTATTTTAATTAGTTAATATAATTTATAACATACTAAATACATAAACATATATCGACTACATATATTAATTTATAAATAAAATTTATTAGGTATGTATGCTTTCGATTTTAAAATAATATTAATAATAATTTTTGTAAATTATTACCATAAATAAATATTAACAATTTATTTAAAACCATTTTAAATATATATGTATGTATGTATGGTAAAAAAATCAACTTTAAATTTCTATAAGAAAATTATAAAAAGGTTAATTGTTTTTCAAAAAACCCAATGAAAGAAAATAAATAAATATATATTTAATATATGTATTTATTTTAATATTAATATTATCATATTATAAATAAATGTAATTTTATAAAATTGAATACAGGTGTGTGTGTATTCAAATATTAAAGAATTTTTATTACTATTTATATATCAATTCAAAATTTATAAATATTTATTTTATTGAAATCTAGATCTGTTTTGAATTTTAAATCAATATAAGGTTTTAAGATATTAATTTGAAATATTTTGAATTAGTCAAAATTACTTTAATTAAAAATATACAATTATACACACACACACACATATATTGAAATAAAACTATGGACAACGAAGGTATATATAAAGGGACAAATGTGCCCGTTGTGATGTAAATCCCAGTACCTATGAACGGACACATAACCATGTAATGCGCGCAACATTTGGATATACTCGTGTTTGAATTCAAATTTAAATTAAACTTAAATTTATTATTCAATTAAATAAATAAATAAAATAAAATGTTGTTAAATAAGAATTAGATTGGATCTAAAATCAATTAGACTTCATAGGCCTAACAAAGATCCAATATGGTTAAAAAATATTGAAATTCAACCATTTAACACATTGCGACCCAGTCATATTCCTTTACCTTTGGCACCACTAGCCTTGTAATGTAGTAATATTTCTACACTCATTTATTTTTAACATGAGCATAACATTATAGGATTAACTATTAGACAGCTGTAGCACTATTATTTCTCTTGTTGACTTACTAACGTAGGAGAATAAGTAGGTTATGTATGATAGTAGTTACTACCTCTAGGCATCTTGCTCATGTTGTACATGGGTTTAGATTTCATAAATACTGTATTTTGAGATAGTCCCTATCTCAACAAGCTTACGTTTGACCTATGTTTCATCTTTGTTTATTTCTTTTTATGACATCACTCATGTACTCTCATGAATAGGATGCGCGTCAGGTGTATGTGGATACACTCGCGGGACTGTTGGCTTTTTGGAGGCATGAAAATCGTTGGTTTATGTTTTAGTTATTTTTCTTTATGTATGACATATGATATTGTTTATGTATAAGACTAGTTATTGTATTTGATGTATTATTTAGTACTCTGTATTAGTCACTTACCTAGACTAGTGTCCCATTTAAAAATGCAACCTCTTTACCTAAAACCGATTTATTTCGGAGAGAAAGGATTACAAGAATTTATGAGAATTTTTTGGATCGATGTTATTCGTAATGTCATCACTTATCAAGATGAATTTCTCTCATCGGGGTTATTATCATTCTCTCGGTGCTTACCCTTGCCACGTTGGTAAAATTTTCTCATGGAGGTCACTGTCATTCAACTAGGTGTATACAAGTGTTATCTTGATAAATTACTCTCATGAAGGATAGTATCGTTCACCTTGGTGTTTAACGTCTAGGTCTCAGTAAGTTGCTCTCATAAAGGTTACTATTATTCAGCTTGATGTTTACCTTTGTTGTCTTAGTAAATTTCTCCCACTAAGGTTATTATCAGTCACCTCAGTGTTTTCCTTAGTGAATTTCTCTCACGAAGGTTACTTTCATTCACGTCAGTGTTTACCCTTGTTGTCTTGGTAAATTTATCCTATGAAGGGTACTATCTTGCACATCGGTGTTTAACCTCGTTGTCTCGATAAATTGCTCACATGGCGTTATTGTTTTTTAAGTTGGTGTTTACCCGATGACATTTCTCATTTACTAAGGTAATTTCCCCTCACGAGCACCTCACAGTCCTAATGATGGCAATAAAGTGAGATAGATTATACTTGCTTGATTTTCTCCTATTTTCACTTTGGAGTTTACTTTAGTGTATTCTTATATCTATAATAATTTATTCTCACTGAGGTGACTATCATTTACCTTAGTGTTTATTAGTTTTACGCCTATCACTTAACACTTTGGTTAAAATCATTGTAATTACCTTAGTTATTCTCATCTTGAGTTTCATAAGCGCTTCCTTGACTAACACCACAAGTAAGCATCTTAATCATAACCATTCCCGAGGTTGCATTGGGAAACACCGAATATCTTTCTCCGAATTTTCATCTTAAATGTGACCAACATCCTAAGCCTATATCCCAGTCGAAGGATCTTCCCATTTCTCCTTGGTTATATTCCAACTGTATAAAATTTATTCATCATCGGCATCATAATTCCTCAATTATGTCATCACGGTCTCTATTCTATTCAAGAGAATAGCCTTCAACATTTACCTTTGCTGCTTGCACGTACCTTGGTCTCCTCACTTTCGAGGTTCAGTGTTTCAATAAAGACAATCACTTAATGATTTTTCAAAATTTTTATTTTTGTAATTTTATGTTCTTACACATTTTGCCCTATAGTGCACTATTTATGCTATGTGTCATATTATCACATGGTAGTATGGTTATTTCTTGTACTTAAATTTAGCAAAAGAATGTAAGAGTGACTTTCTATGATCATTTTTAGGTACATAAGACTTTAATTAAAATCATGTTTCATTAACACTCACATCTTACTTCAAGAGTTTTGAAAAAAATCACTTTGTCTTAAGATGATCAATCCAAATCATTTTAGAAGGTGAATGATAGTAACCGCTTTAAGGACTACCTCTAGCTAAATTATAGTAACCTTTGTAAGACTTATGAGAAGATAAATGAATGGAAGGAGGTGAAAGGTAGTAACATTTGCAAGATTAAATACCGAGAAAAACCTATGTTATACCTAGGTGAATGATTTAACCTTTGAAAGTACCAAACACTGTGATGAATGACTGAATACCTAAGTGAATGGTAGTACCTTTCGTAAGGATTTTATACCAAGGTAAAGCCAAATAACCCCGACATAAGTATATAATAAAATGTGTAAGTAGGGACTTTGAAACATTGTAACTTTATATAAAGGTAGAACTTAACTTGGGTACTTATGAAGAGGTCTACACTTAAACCCGAGAGTGGGACTTGGTTCTATAAAGAATTTACTCATATAAAAACATAAGTATACTGTTGATGCCAAAAATGGGCATCAACACCCAATAGAATCTCGTAGAGATTCAATGATGAATGAAATTAAAACATAGTAGAGAAAGTAAATGAACACACAAACTTTTATAGTGGTTCGGCAGTCTTGGCCTACATCTACTTTATATTTTTTATTAATCTTGCACTTGATTATTATTACAAGAAAGTTTGGATCAGCAGGGATCCATTAGTACGATAATGAAAAATAAAAATGGCTGAGCCTTGGCAGCAGAAAGAAGGATCCTCTTTATGGAGAATGACCACTGTATTCATAGGGGAAGATGTGCATGGACCGAGTTGAAAATTCGCCAAAAGAACCTATAGATCCATAGGGGCCCACACGAACGATCGTGGGTCCCATCTCGATCGTTGTAACGATCGGTACCGATCATTCATTTGTGCTCCAATGCATGTGCTATCATTTTTGTGAGCTCCCTATGCCTCTAGTCCATGCTCCCAAAGTTTGGTGTCATTCCGACTTTGTGTCAATGAGATATTGACCGATCTTTATTGAGTTGAATCATTTTGGCTGAAACGATCCGACCGATCATGAACGATGTATGACGATCATTCATTTTTGCTCATCTAGACATGTAATCGATTTTGGAGGCTCCTTTCTTCAATATATTGATGTTCCCAAAGTTTCATGTATAATGAATTTGTAGATCTGAGATATCGATCGATCATCGTTGAGTTAAGCTGTGGAATCGATACGATACGATCCATAGTAATGAATATGGATTGTCCCCGATCCATCTTCATGGTGTAGTGAGTTTTCATACTTTAGTTATTTTATTGAGTTCGCCTTCAGCTTCTGCTTTGTTGCTGCTTCATATTATCATTTGTGCCTAATTTCTAGGCTTCATGATCATTAATATGATGCATCGCTCTAGATGACCATTGAGCCTGTCTCGTTTGATCTGTCCAGATATAGTCAAGCCAAAAGGCTAGATAACATTTGCCCCCCTAAGTACGTCTTGTTGCATACATGACGTGCTTTGAATCGAAATACGTTAGAGGCGCTAGAAAGAAATCCATCCAATTTTCTAAATAGTCACTTTCCGTCCGTTAAATTATCTTCCCGAAGTGCCATGTCTCTCTTTGATCGTCATGACACTTGGTCGATATCCGATAGTATAAATTCTAGATTGTAATTTGTCAATTGCTATCTATGCCCGGTTCCATTGAGCTAGAAGGCCTCAGTTATCTGATATAGTTCCTTATCTGATAACTCCAAGTGAGAATTCAATTTCTATCAGTTTCAAGAAATCGAATTTTTAGGATGCACATGTGCATGTTCATTTACATGTTCTTATTGTTGGTTCACGAATGTATTCATACGCTTATGGTTCGTCGCCAATTTGGTGGAATGCAATTCAATCATTTGCATTTTTTTATAAACCGATCTCCTTTCTATTTTTGAATGTGGCCATTAGGGGTGGTTGCGATCAGTTTTAGACATGGTTGGGTATTGATGGCAAGAGGAATGGTGTTTCTTCGAAAATGATTTTGGGTGTAGGACTCCCCATAATACTCGTTTGAACTCGTTGTGGGCGATGCACTAAAGCAGGGGAATGGAGAAACCCTTCATGTACATTGATTCCTTCCTAGATGATGTAGCATGAAGCTTTACGAAGGATTTGTCATTTCTCATTCCTTCATTTGGGAAAGATTCCCCATTGTAGGTAGTCTTTGATAGGAGTTATTTATGACTCCTTTTCTGGCTCCATATCCAAGGTCCAATTGATCTCCATCTGGTCAATGCTTAGAGCATTAAGTACTTCAACTGGGAATAGGCCCATTTGCTACTTATCTCCTGAATTGGCCAGCTTGGCTAGCGAGTTGGCTCTCTTATATTGTTCCCAATGGATTTGGGTAATGATGTAATACTCAAAGTCATCAAGTAGCTCCTCGGGCCCAACCAAGGTAGGGAGAAAGTCTTTGCCTCTTAGCTTGATAATCGCCCCTGATTTGGCATACTACTAGCTAGGAATTGGAAAAGATTTATAAAGATTTTACTCCCAGTCCTCTAGCAAGTCTGAGCCTGGCAATCAAGGCTTCATATTTAACTTCATTATTCATTGCAGGGAAGTCAAGTTTCAGGGCGTATTAGATCGATCGTCCCTCGGGAGTCACTAACTTGGCTCTGATGCTAGAACATCGATCGTTGGATGTTCCATCTATGTACATCTTCCATCGAATGGTTGGTTCTCCATTGCTCTCTGGAGAGTAGTTTGGTGCAGTGAATTTGGCTATGAAGTCTGCCAATTCCTATCCCTGGATAGATCTCCGAGGGAGAAAGTGATGTTAAATTAGCTCAATTCAATGTTCCACTTGAGTCATCTTCTAGATATCTTATGTCATTGTAAGACCTGTCGTAATGGCTTGTCGGTATAGATGTTAATTGGGTGAGCCCAAAAGTAAAGGCGGAGCTTTCGTGATGTAATCAACAGGTAGTACATGAGCTTTTCCAGTTTTGGGTAGTTTCTCTCAGCATTTGTCAATTGCTTGCTTACATAATATGCTAGTCTCTAGATCTGATTCTCTTCGCGTAACAGTGCGGCGCTTATGGCTTGTACTGACACGACTAGATAGATATGTAAATCTTCGTGATCTAGTGGCTTGGATAGGATGTGAGGTCTCTCTAAGTGATCTAATAGGGCTTGAAACATGTCAATGTAGTCCTGTGTCCATTCAAAGGTTCTCTTCCCTCTCTTGACCAAGTCGAAGAAGAGAATACACTTCTCGGTGGCCCTGGAGATGAATCAGCTTAGGTTGGCGGCCTTCCCATTTAGGCTCTATCCTGCTTGATTGTCTTCGGTAGCTAGATGTCTCTTATTGCCTGAATCTTCTTGAGATTAGCTTTAATTTTGCGAGAATTGATGATGAAACCTAACAATTTCCCTGATGCAACGTTGAAAGGGCATTTCAAGGGATTGAGTTTCATTTCGTATTTTTTGGAGAACACTGAACATCTCCGCCAAGTCATCGATGTGGTCATTTGATTGCTCTGATCTCACAAGCATATCATCCATATATATTTCTATTGATCGCACAATCAAATATTTGAACATTCGGTTGACCGACCTTTAGTAAGTAGGAGCAGCGCTCTTAAGTTCAAATGACATCACAACAAAGCAATATAATCCCAGGTCGGTAATGAAACTGGTGTGGTCCTGGTCGGGAATATGTACCAGGATCTAATTGTATCTAGAATACATGTGCATGAATGAAAGAAATTCATGTTCAACGGCTGAGTGTACCAGTTGGTCGATCCATGGAAGTGGAAAGATGTCTTTTGGGTTTGCCTTGTTCAGGTCTGACCGATCCTCGAATTTGAACTATTTCGTGTAGCAATCGACATGAAATCCGATTGGGATAGCCAACGATGATGGTCACTCCGGTCGAATTTCCAGACCTCCTCATGAGCTGTTGAGTTTGATGGTGATGGGTTCTAGATGCTTTTAGCAATTATCTACAATGGTTGAAGATCAGGCTTAAAGGAACGTTGAATCAAATTCCAAGTAGAGTTTAGCCTTGTATTGCATGCAGTTAAATGGCTGGCTTTTGCTTTAAGTTTGAATCTACTTATGTATTCGAGTAACGTGCTTTCCATTCAATGGACTCATGATTTATTACTCATCGTTAGGCTCAAAATGATGATCGGTTGCCCATGAGCCTGAGCATCCATTTGATGATTCTATCTCTAGGAATCTTTTCGGCCGTAGCCTTGAGTAGTTGTAAACACTTGGCATGAGTCACAATATTGAGCTATTACAGTCATTTTTTGGATGATCAAACTTCTACCCCCAGCCTTGGGTTGATAGATGTACCGCATGGACGGTCGAGCCTCATCCTAGTCGTGTTTATACTTCCACTTAAGCTTCAAAGACTTAGAGTTGATTTATGAATGGTCGGTTCGCATTCATCTTGTTTCTTGCTTGTTCCCCTAAGTCCGGGGCATACTTGATAAGTGGGTTGGCAAGTCCTATCCACTTTAGCTTTATACTCTTTCCTGTTGAATCGTGGGATCGAGCTAATTGATGGAAAGCTAAGTCGCACGTATTCTAGATTGTATTCTAGTTTTTCCTCCCCGAGGGAAGACTTTGATACTCCATCTGATTTCAAGCATGAGTTGGGTACTGGACGGTCAATCACATTTACTTTTGGTGCAAATATCGCCATACTCTGGGCAGGACCGAAGAATGGATGGTTCAAACACATCCACTTGTAATCGATGCTCTCCCTATCGAACCAAGGGAAAAGATTGGTGAGCGAACAATTGAATCACGTCCGTTTCGAATTGCTCTTCCAGTCGAATCATGGTCAGAGCTAACGAATGAATGGTCATATTCATTCGGAGATAGACGGTCAGTCATGTCCATTTTGATTTATGTTCTTCCATCGGATCGAGGGATAAAGTTATCTTAGGAGTGGTTAATTCATGCTCATCTAGTTTTATACTCCTCCTGATGGATCAAACTAGAGTGATGAAGAATGAATGGTCATGTCACACTCATTCATGATTTATTCTCCTATCCACATTGTAGTGACCGAAATTATTCGATAGATGTTCGTTCACCTCTATTTGTGATTGGTGTGGATCAATATTGATCGTCGTTCTAGTGGCACGATATAAAGAACTCAAATTGATATTGCCTGTCGATCCAGAGGTATGATACAATCGGTCACCCATAACTTCGGACGTCACTGTGATTAGTTCAGTATCAAGGTCTCCTTGAATTCATTGCCTTAAGTTATAGAGAACACCTAGCCAGAACTATAATGTGCTATCTTATTCAGCTTACAGTAGTTTGTACTCCTGCCTCCAGTCTTGGGTTAGCGGAGTTAGTTCGTTGATGGTTGAATTCCACCCGTAGTGAGTTTATACTCCTTCTGTCGAGTTGTCGGAGTTTATGGAATAGTAAGTGGTCGAACCACACTCATCTATTTATTTATACTCATATCCGCACTCGGGGGATAAGAGTTCGTTGGCAGGTGGTTGAACCGCACCCAACTTGTGTGTATACTCCAGTCGATACTCCAGAGACTTAGAATTATTCTGGAAAATGGTTGAACCACATTTTCCTTAGTCATTTCTTCTGCTCCAAGTCAGGGGTGGAAGTCGAAGAGTGGTCGGTCGTATCACGTTCACTCTTAATTGGAGTTCTTCACGTTGAATCGTGGGAAGGAGCTGATTATTGGATGGTCAAGTCACTTCCATTCTATGTTTTATACTCAGCCTCTTGGTTTATAGGGAGAGTTAATGGATGAATGGTCGAACCATGTCCATTTTCTATATATACTCTTATCCACGCTCCGAGGACCAGAGTTTGTTGATGAGCGATAAGTCTTGAATAGTTCATTGTACTTCAGGTGCGAACAAAGTCATGGATGGATGTATCACATCCTCTTTGGATTGGATGATTGAATCATGTCCAATTTTAGCATGGGCTCTCAAACTGCCACTTGCATCTGGGTAGGAGTTGACGCATAGATGGTCGTACTGCATCCACTTTCTTTCGGATCCTACTTCTGCCGAGCCTAGGGAGTGAGATGAGTGTTTTGGCAAGCTTCATGCCTGAGTAGGGGAGCGGATTGTCGGACCACATCCACTTTTAGTTGTGTCTTTTCCCACAAGCCAGGGGAAGAGTTGGAGGGTGGATAGTCGAACTGCATCCACTTTGTTTATGGTATTTATACTCCCGATCATGCTCTTAAGACTGGAGTTGGTCGGTGGACGGTCGAACTGCGTCCATCTTTTGTGTTTATATTCCAGTTCGTACTCTAGGAACTAGAGTTGATCGATGGACGATCAGACTGCGTCCATCTTTTGGTGTTTATACTCCGGTCTATGCTCTGGGAACTAAAGTTATATAATGGGTGGTCAGTCACACCCGTTTTTGATTTATACTCCACCTTTCAAGTCGATGTAAAAGTTGTCGAATAAATGGTCGAATCACGTTCATTCGTGGAATGGAATTCTGCCCCTAGCTTCAAGGACAAAACTTGGCAAGTGGACGGTCGAGTCACGTCCACTTGGTGATTGTAGCTCTTCTTGTCAAGTCAAGGAAGGGAGTAGGCGATGGATGGTCGGATCACGTCCATGCTTGGGTTAGACAGTCTGGGCACATCCAATTTGCTTTGTACTCCTCCCGGTAAGTCGAAGGAGAGAGCTGTTGGGTGAATAGTCAAATCACATCCACCTCAAGCAGCAGTCGTGTCCTCGTGTTGAGGGCGGTGGTTGATGAGTATACATTAAGTCATGCCTGCTTTAAGTCAAGCTCTTGAACTACCCCCTATGTCCAGGGTTGGAGTTGATGTGTGGACAGTCGAATCACATCTACTTTAGTCGGGTCCTGGTTTTGCTAAGCATCGGGAGAAACATAAGTACTTTTGCGAACTTCAAATGCAAGCTGGGGAGTGGATGGTCGGGTCACATCCACTCCAAGTGTTTCTTCGGTCTTCAAGTCAAGCACGGAGGTTGATGAGTGGACGCTTAGTCGTATCCACTTTGTATTGGATTCTAACCTTGTCGAGCTCTGAGTAAGGCATAGATTTTATGCTAGAATTGAAGCATAGAGTAGAAAGTGGATGGTTGAATCACACCCACTTTCAATTCCGAGTCCTTGCCCCCAATTCAGGGGCATACGGTAGCTGATGAGCAGTTGAATCATACTCATCTTGATGATCCTCCAAAGGTTCGATCTTGGTCCGTGGAGGTTGTTGGTGCCTAACTCTAAGTACTTGGTCACCTACATCATTTGGAAGTAGTTTATTTCAAGTTGGTCGTAGTTCACAACATAATTGAAATTGAAATAAATCTTATTGATAAGTGAAGCAGCATCGTATGCTTGCTATTCCACTTCGCCCCAGCCCTTTTCAGTTGGAAGTTGACCGTAGGTGGTCCAATTGATAATCAAAGTTCTATATTGATTGGGGTCAGATGCTCCCTGCCCACCATTTTGCAGGGCTTGCACATATTGTTGAAACTTTCCTTTGCGGATCAACTTTTCGATCATATTTCGGAGGTGTCCGCAATCGCCAGTGTTATGACCATTTGTATCTTGAAATATACAACATTTCTCGGATTTCTTCTCGGTTTCGGTGGACTGTCCCAAGGCTGGTTTCCAGTACTGCTCCAAGTCGTGAGTCTCCAAGTAGATGTTATCTTGAATCATTCAAAGGAGTATATGAGTTCAATCTTGGGATTCTGGGTTGTCTCCTAGAATCCAAGTTCTTATCTAAGGCATTGTCATTGCGGCCCTTGCTTTGAATTCCTTCGGCCAATGGTCTTACACTATTCTTCTATATAGTATGTCTCGCCTTATACTTATATAGGCACTGACTTGCTTTGTAATAGAAGCGAATCAAAGGTCGGAGGAGGCTCTCTAGCTAACCAGTCGTTGAAATCCAACTTGGGGTTGATTCCCCTTATCAATGTCATCAGTTTGATATCCTTGCTAGAATTGCTCACTTCAGTGACATCGACATTGAATCTCTACAAGAAATCTTTGAGTGGCTTGCTTGGCGCTTGGAGTAGGTGGGATAATGACATCACATCCCTAGGGCAAGTCACATGAATTCTAAATTTCTTGGCAAACTTCCGAGCCAGTTGGTCAAATAAGGAGATGGACCTGGGAGATAATCGCATAAACCGTATGATCGCTACTCCTTCAAGGAATATAGGAAAGCATCTGCATTTGATGGCGTCCATTGCTCTAGCAGAATCCATGTACCACTTATATTTCATGAGATGCTGCCGAGGGTCTGTATTTCCAAAGTACACCGGCATGGTTGGCATGTTGAATCTCCTTGGATACCCTGCATGCTGAACGACTCTAGTGAATGGGTTTCGATTAGGGGAGATGCTCCAATCATCACCAGTCCGGTCTTTTTCAAGTTACGTCTATCCGTAATGCTTGTGAATGATGTATGCATAGTTTTCCAACATTTGAATGGCTGGAAATGCCAGTCGAATGGAAAATTAGTTAGGATGGGGTCACAAATCGATGATGATACCAAAAAATTTCCAAACTGGTTGAGGTCGGTATGGGGTGACAAGGAAGGCCCCATAAGGCTACATTTCAAATTTCAAGCCGCTTGGAGTCTGTATGCTCGAGTTATGAGAAAAAGAAGATGGATCGGCATTGTCCGATCGCTAGTAATTTACTTAGGGTTCGACCCTAGAAAATTTGTCATTTTCTTGGAGTCAGCACCTAGTTTACTTGGAGTTGCAGAATTTGAAGTGTTGGGTCAGTGATGAATAGTGCTTGGAATCATTTGCACGTTTACTTGGAGAAAATCTTGGTTTTACCCAAGTCTGATTCTGAGCCAAAATTTCCTAGGTTTGCTTCGAGTCATATGAGTGATTACTTCGGGTCAAACTTTGGGTCAGCCCTGAAGTGAGTTTTTCGACGACTGTTTCAATGATTTCGAAGAATTTTGATGATTTTCGACAACGATCACTTGTGACTCAAAGTTGGGGTTCCCATGATGGGAAGTGATATCTTTGATGGTGGATAGCTATACTTTGAGATGGCATAATTGATCCTAGAAGCTTGATCAGGTAACCGATCCTAGTTTATGTTATATCACCTTGGTTCTTTAATCTCTCGGAGTACCGTTTGAGTAGTAGTTCCTTGTCCATTCTTTGGCAGCAATTCAGCAGCTGCCACTTGATCCTCTGTGCCTCGGTCAGTCATGGGATGTAAGGAGAGTAGATAAAATCCACCGTCTTTAAGTTGAGTTCCGAATCCAGAATGCAGAGGCACTACGCTGCGGCACGCGTTCGGGTGCATTTCTCTCATTAAGGTTATTATCATTCACCTCTGTGTTTTTCTTAGTGAATTTCTCTCACGAAGATTACTATCATACACCTCAGTGTTTACCTCTATTGTCTTGGTAAATTTATCCCATGAAAGGTACCATCATTCACCTCGGTGTTTAACCTCGTTGTCTCAATAAATTGCTCTCACGGGGTTATTGTTTTTCAAGTTTGTGTTTACCTGAAGACTTTCTCATTTAATAAGGTAATTTCCCCTCACAAGCACCCCATAGTCCTAATGATGACAATAAGGTGAGATAGATTATACTTGCTTGATTTTCTCCTATCTTCACTTTGGAGTTTACTTTAATGTATTATGACATCTATAATAATTTATTTTCACTGAGGTGACTATCATTCACCTTGGTGTTTATCAGTTTTAGGCCTATCGCTTAACACATTGCTCAAAATCATTATAATTACCTTAGTTATTCTCATCTTGTGTTTCGTAAGCGCTTCCTTAACTAACACCATAAGTAAGCATCTTAATCATAACCATTCCCGAAGTTGTATTGGGAAACATCGAATATCTTTCTTCGGCTTTTCATCTTAAATGTAACTAACATCCTAAACCTATATCCCAGTCAAAGGATCTTCCCATTTCTCCTTGGTTATATTCCAACTGTATAAAATTTATTCATCTTCGACATCACAATTCCTCAATTATGTCATCACGGTCTCTATTCTATTCAAGAAAATAGCCTCATCATTTACCTTTGTTGCTCGCACGTACCTTGGTCTCCTGACTTTCAAGGTTCGGTGTTTCAATAAAGGCAACCACTTAATGATTTTGCATAATTATTATTTTCTAAGTTTATATTCTTACACATTTTGCCCTATAGTGCACTATGTATGCTATGTGTCGTATTATCACATGGTAATATGGTTACTGCTTGTACTTAAATGTAGCAAAAGAATGTAAGAGTGACTTTCTATGATCGGTTTTAGGTACACAAGACTTTAATTAAAATCACTGTTTCATTAACACTCTCATCTTACTTGAAGAGTTGTGAAAAAAAATTACTTTGTCTTAAGAAGATCAATCCAAATCATTTTAGAAGGTGAATGATAGTAACCTCTTTAAGGACTACCTCTAGCTAAAGTATGTAACCTTTGTGAGACTTATGAGAAGATAAATGAATGGAATGAGGTGAAAGGTAGTAACCTTTGCAAGAGTAAATACCGAGAAAAACCTATGTTATACCTAGGTGAATGATATTAACCTTTGAAAGTACTAAACATTGTGATGAATGACTGAATACCTAAGTGAATGGTAGTACCTTTCGTAAGGATTTTATACCGAGGTGAAGCCAAATAACCCCGGCATAAGTATATAATAAAATGTGTAAGTAGGGACCATGAAACATTGTAACTTTATATAAAGGTAGAACTTAACTTGGGTACTTATGAAGAGGTCTACACTTGAACCCAAGAGTGGGACCTGGTTCTATAAAGAATTTACTCATATAAAAACATAAGTATACCGTTGACGCCAGAAATGGGCATCAACACCAAATAGAATCTCGTAGAGATTAAATGATGAATGAAATTAAAACGTAGCAGAGAAAGTAAATGAACACACAGATTTTTATAGTGGTTCGGTAATCTTGGCCTATGTCCACTTTATATTTTTATTAATCTTGCACTTGGTTATGATTACAAGAAAGTTTGGATCAGCAGGGATCCACTAGTATAAGAATGAAAGTTAAAAATGGCGGAGCCTTGGAAACAAAAAGAAGGATCCTCTTTATAGAAAATCGCCGTTATATTTATAGGGGAATATGTGCATGGATCGGCTGAAAATTCGCCAGAAGAATTACTAGATTCGTAGGGGCCTACACAAACGATCGCAGGTCCCATCTTAATCGTTCTAACGTTCGATGCCGGTTGTTCATTTGTGCTCCAATGTATGTGTGATCGTCTTAGTGAGCTCCCCATGCCTCTAGTCCATGCTCCAAATGTTTGGTGTCATTTCAACTTCGTGTTAGTGAGATATTGACCGATCTTCATTGAGTTGAATCGTTTTGGCTGAAACGTTCCGATCGATCATAAACGATGTATGCCGATCATTCATTTTTGCTCATCTAGGCATGCAATCAATTTTAGAGGCTCATTTTTTCAATATATTGATGTTCCTAAAGTTTCATGTGTAATGGATTTGTAGTTTCCGAGATATCGATCGATCATCATTGAGTTTAGCTATGGAATCGATACGATATGATCCATAGTAATGAATATGGATGATCCCCGATCCATCTTCATGGTGTAGTGAGCTTTCATAATTTGGGTGTTCTATTGAGTTCTCCTTCAACTTCCGCTTTGCCACTGCTTTATATTATCATCTGTGCCTGATTTCTGGGTTTTATGATTGTTAATCTGATGCATCGGTCTAGATGACCATTGAGTCTATCTCGCTTGATCAATTCAGATATAGCCGGGCCAAAATGCCGGATAACATAAACTAGATATGGAAAACTCATCCCATGTATTAGCATAGTCTCACTGCATACTATAGCAACTCGCTATTTTCCGACCTTTGGTTTTCGACATAAAATAATAATTTCAACCAGGAAGTCAAAACAATGGATCGTTAGGTGATTGATAAAAGAAAACAAAACTGAAATTTTTTATTTTTTCTTCGAGAACTCACAGTGGAAGGAACACAAATTATAATAATCAAATCACTATATCATTTCTAAACCAATTAATTCCACATGTAACTGATATATACATCACAAACCCAAATATATACAATACATCAAGTATCTTACTTATATATACATATCATCACATATACATACTAATATATATATATATATATATCTGTGTGTGTGTATATAACATCATTGTCACCTGAGCCATCAACGTCATTATAATCCAACTTGTCTCCATCAACCTATCATATATCATAAACAAAGGAAACATGGTGGAGAGGGGGGTCAGACACAAAGTCCGGTGAGTGAATATAACTGAATTCAACATTTACTATTTTGTTTTATAATATAATATGTTAAACTACCATATCATTATACATTTTAGTTCATATTCAACTCATGTCAAAATTTGGTATGTAATTCATGTTCACCAAGTTTCATATAGTTGTGTTATCAATATTCGTTTTTAAGTGAGGTGACTAGATTCACACTCATATGTACGTTAAGTCGTATCACGGATAAACCGGACAAACCGTGAACCCCGATATACCCAATAATAGTTGTGTTACGACCAACCCGCAACATCCAAAGTCATGACTCCCTCCCATTCCAGCTTTATTCTAAATCAATAACTAAACTAAATCGTATAACTTATAAACATCGCCCCATTAAGGAATGCGATATCCGTGTACTAACACACATTACCACTTAGGCTAGGATACGTCATCTACCTCATCACTCGAGCTGAACACACTCGAGAAATCTGGGATGAGCCCTACATCTATACATTATGGCCTAAATTAGGTCCAGGTTCAGATTGTTAAAATCTTTTGGTGACCGATGCACCGGTGTGGACCACTGGTCCACTGGTGTACTAGCCGTAAGCACATCCTAGGTTATTCCAGGATACTTAACTTCCTAAAAATTTATGTATTTTTATTTTTAACTCTTCATTCTTTTGATTTCTTAGCATTTTGATTCCAAACATATGTAATATACATCCATAACATATCATACTATTTTTCCTACAAAATTTTATCACCCTCTACTATTTTTAAATTGTGATTTCTTTAACTTTCATATATTAAAATACATTATATAAATTGATACATATAACTTAAATTCAAAATAAAAATATATTTCTTACTGAAATATATGTATTAAACCTCCAGAAATCCAATCTCTATTTTAAACCATATTATATATATACACATGCACATTCATATATACATATTTTCACAATTTAGTGTATTTTCACTAAATAAATCATATTTGTTAGTAGATATCTCAATAAAATCGAAATAAAATTTCTAAATTCATATAAACATATACTTTAACTTCAAAAGTCATTTTTATATCATTTTGATATGATTATGTGCATCAAATCATTAATTTACAAATCCAAGCCGCTTTTCACATATTGTGAAACCAAATATATATAAATTCATATAAATTGAATTAATTTACATAAAATACTCATTAGACCTGAAATCATCATATCAAGTCTCAAACAAATCACATCAATTTGACATATTTAAATGTCCCGAACCATTATATTTATAAATTTGGACTGTTTTTGCACATAAATGAAATATCACTCTATTAATTCATATAAATCATATAAAAATGCACAAAATAATATTTAGGACTGTAGATATCGTACTTCATCTCAGAAGTTTACTTACATAAATTTCACATCATTTTACTATGAATTTTCCCAAATTTATGCCTCAAATTCGCCTTATTTTGCATATAAATTTTACAAATACATTATGTAACATCATTAACTTATTTAACTAACCAAAAACCATTCATTAATCAAGGTAGGCAAGGTTTCTCATAGAGCCAAATTTCAAATTCAATTATTAAATTACCAAATTTAATCATATTAAACTACGAAATCAAGATAGTAAACATGGAATTTTGGTAAACCCACTCACCTTAATTGATTTCTCTTAGTTTCAAGCCTCTAGCCTTGCTTTCCTACAGTATCCACAGATAGTACTCCCTTCAATTTGCTGTTCTAATACCGCTAGTGATTGCTACGCATTTGTCCTTGCTTCTCTCTTAGGTTTGGGGTTTTAATTTCTTAATTTGATTTTTGATTTTAAGAATTTGGATTAATAAGGACGTTAGGGGAAGAAGAAGGAAGAATGGAAAATTAGTTTTTGAAATAAGAAAGTGAGATACTGTGACACCCCGCACCTCTAGGCACCCCGAAAATCGGACATGACTAGAAGCACGGGTGGTTGGGTGAAATAAAAATCCAAAACATAGCACAAAGACTATGGCAACAACATAAAATGACTAAAATATTACAGCGGAAGAAAACTTTCACTAATTATAAATTAATAGCAAAACAGCTTCAATAAAAACAACATTATCCCAAATTTATTTCTGAAACCAAAAGTACCAAGAAGTCTCCACCAAAACATAAAACATAACAAAGTTCATAATGTAGGTCTCCATATATAGAGTAAAGTACAGAAAAGAGAAACGAATACCTGAAACAAAAGAAACAAAAGCTGAAGATAACAACTGCTCCAATGACCCTCCAAGCTGCAAAGAAATGCAACCTAGACCTGCCCTCCTGTGATTTGGGGAAAATAGAAAAAATAGGAATGGATCAGACAGGCTTGTCGGACTGCTGTCCTTACCTATCCACGTGCTACAGCGTGAAAGTCATGCTCTTCACCCGTGCACTGTGACTAAATGCCTCTTACGTCTAACTCATTCCTATTTTTCCTATTTTCCCCAAATCACAGGAGGGCGGGTCTAGGTTGCAGTTCTTTGCAGCTTGGAGGGTCATTGGAGCAGTTGTTATCTTCAGCTTTTGTTTCATGTACTTCGTTTCTCTTTTCCGTACTTTACTCTATATATAGGGACCTATATTGTGAACTTTGTTATGTTTTATGTTTTGGTGGAGACTACTTGGTACTTTTGGTTTCAGAAATAAATTTGGGATAATGTTGTTTTTAATGAATCTGTTTTGCTATTAATTTATAATTAGTGAAAGTTTTCTTCCACTGTAATATTTTAATCATTTTATGCTGTTGCCTTAGTCTCTGTGCTATGTTATGGATTTTTATTTCACCCGACCACCCGTGTTTCTAGTCATGACCGATTTTTGGGGTGCCTAGAGGTGCAGGGTGTCACAGATAATCGTTTCCTAAGTCAAAGGAGTTAGACAATAGTCTATCTGCCTAAATTTAAATTTGAATTCAAATCTCGTAGCGTCCGCTCAACTCGATGACGTCTTTAGCGGTATCTCCTTCATACGAGGTTCAAATGATATAAAAAAATATGTTGAATGAATTAGAAAAATGAGACGGTCGTAATGGTATTGGTTTCCTTGCCAAATTCCAAAGTCGTAAAAATGATCATTTTCCTTTTTCCCAAAAAATGTCAAAAATACCCTTATAATAAATTTTAAACTTTTTAGGGTATTACATTCTCCCCTCCCCCCGAAAATAATTTCATCTCTAAAATTCACAAAGGACGAAAAGAATATAATAGTGATTTTTAATTTTTAATTTTAATCCGTATCGCTTATGGCATTCGTGCATGTACACATTCTCATATAAGCAAACAATCAATAGTCAATAGAATATATGAAACAAAGTATTCAAAAATGCATGATTATGATATAAATATATTGAAATGCAATAATGCAATTCTAACTTTGGTCACCTATATGAATGAAGTTTGTATCACATATTAGGCATGATGCACAACACCCTAATAAGCAAATAAGTACTACATGAATGTAGAAATGATAAGTAACAACATAGTGTAATATACTCTAACCTACTATACCTAAAGTCAGCCAATCAATAAATACCAAGCATTTCTATGCTTCAAAAGTTGTCCTAAAAATAAAATATGAAGGAACGTACCAGTAACGAGATGTGGATGGGAAACTCGCATCCTCTCCTTTGCTTAACATGTACTCTCTGTTGAATCATTTCCCCACTGGAACCTTACCAACTTCACAACCTTGTTCCGAAGTCATTTCAGTCCATGCTCTACAATCTGTGTAGGACCACGGGATGAACTCGCCTCAAGTTCTAGCTCCACTTCCTCCAATTAACTAGGTTCGATCATTATAGATGGATCATGCACACATTTTTGCAAATGTGAAACATGAAACACATCATGAACAGTAGCCATCTTTTTAGGCAGTCGTACTATATAGGCTAGCCTTCCAATCTGCTCAATCGTAGGGAAAGGTCCAACAAATCGGGGTGCTAGTTATTCGAATTTGCCAAACCTAACCACTCTCTTCAATAGTGATACCTTAACAAACACTAAATCTCCCACAGTTCCAAGTTTACCCTTCTCCTATCCGCATAGTATTTCTACCTATCCTATGTTGCGTTCATCTGTTTCTGTATCAACTCCACCTTTTTTGAAGTGTCTTTGATCATCTTCGGTCCAAGAATGACCTTGTCCATAGACTCCCACTAACATGACAGTTATTACAGGGTCGTCCATATAAAGCTTCGAACAGTGCCATCCCAATACTTGCTTGATACCTATTTTTATAAGCAAATTCCATAAGTGGTAATGATCTTTCCATGCTCCTCCAAAATCCAGAATAAGTGCTATTAATAAATCCTCCAACACCCTATTTACCCTCTCAATCTGTCCATCTGTTTATGTGTTATATGTCGTACACATATTCAGCTCTGTTTCCATAGCTGTAACGACCCGTATTTTTAATAATAATATATTTAAATAATTGATTTAAATATTAAATCGTTAATTAATTGACGGTCCAAAAAATATGATTTTTCACATACGATTGAATCAGAACTTGAGACCACTTCCGTTGAGTTCATATCGGCGTCACGAATTATAATGAGTATAAGGATCGCTATATTTAGAGATCGGATAATCCTATGGCTGAAACGATCTCGAAAAGCATGAAATTATCATTCTGAAGCGCGATCTCGGATAGTGACAAAATTTATACCATAGAGATCAAAAAAATGGAAAAAAGTTCACCTAACCTCAAAATTATCGTTCCATTGCTCTTTAGAAAACATGGTCGCACCTTAAAACCCAATTACCCTCTTCCTTTGAAAACTATTAAAAATTAAACGTTCGATGAAATCAAGATCCGATTGAGACCCAATTCTGCTTGCTCCGAGGCCGAAGTTTTAACACCAAAGACTTGTTGAATTATTATGGTTTTCCAATTATCCCCAATCATGGTCGTGTATGCTTTTAAGGGGACAGGGAGCTAGAGACGACGGGGGACGAAATGGAGCTCGCCAACGCGATGAGATTCGGATTTGGAGTAAGATTCGAGCAACGCGGGATCGTGTAGAGGACCATAGAAAAATGCGACATTAGTGTGAGGGGTAGGCTAGGGCACAGACGTGTTTTTCAAAAGGGAACCACATGCGATGGTTTTCGGCATGTGGACGAGCTCGTGTAGAGAAGAACAAGGGATCTGTCGGTTCAAAGTTTCATTGAGGGATGGAGGAGAAATCGAGATAAGAGCATTCACGATTTTGGGTTTCTTTGTTGTGCACATGCATGCAATTACAAAATTAAGAAAGAAGGCTTAATGAAGGAATTAAGGGATATAATTACAAATTAAGTGAATTAATTATTTTATATAATCTGATATCTTATATTATGTGTATCTTTTGCATACGAGGTATGTTTTGGACATTGTTTCATATGTTGCGCTCGTGATGGAGAGCTCTACGACTTGGCTTTAGTTTGGACATATTTGGTGGAGGTGAGTGATATTGTCTCTTACCATACTATGATTATTAGTATAGTATTAAAAGACATTTTGAAATGTTTTCTAACTTTAAAATGTGATTTGTAGAATATTTAAACCTATATTATTTTATAAAAAGAATTAAAAGTGTTTTAAAGTGGTTTTTGAATTAAATATCATATTTTTCCCATTGACGAACTTTTTTGACGATATTGATAGATATAGGCTATTTTTTACAATTATCCCCATTGGTTGCTCGGATGTATTGTATTGTGTTATTAAGATCTATGAAGGCTATTATGGATGTTTATAGGCTTGTTGGATGTATGTATGTTAGTTTGGTGGCTTTGGTTGAAAATGTTGATTTATTGGCAATCCAACATTAGGGAATATTCCGCGCGCTAGGGTTTCTTCCCATTGATCGAAAACCCAAATGAACGGGATAAGTTGCAGGAGAGTACTAGAATACGTGCTGGCAGGTTTACGGATGGGAGATGATGGATTTGGATGGGCTTCTGACTTCAGGATGGACGTCGAACGTTTTCAATTGGTTTGTACTTATCCATTTTTGGCTAAGTACAAGACCAGGGTGGTTGGTATTGACCACCGTAGAGTGGTCGATACTATTGATGATGATCGATTTGGTTGATCTTTGACATGGACAGTGAGGAGGCTTAAAGGAGCACTATATGATGGTTAGTTCATGCAGCTAACTCTGTGTCTTGATGGTATTGCTCTACGATGAGTTATTTTGATGATAGTGATGATGTGACGTTTTGACATGGAAGATTTCAGGACTTCAGATGGTAGCTCATTGGTGCATGGAGTTATGTTCCGAGGTTCGCACTTTCAGGACTTCAGATAGTAACTCGATGGTGCATGGAGTAGGTTCCAAGGTTGGAGGCTTGATGTCGATTGGAGTCGTGATTGTTTTCCACATGGGCGGGTTCTTGGGGGTGACCCATGGATAGAATGTAGAATGGTTCTATCATGGAAATGGGAGAAGCAGTATAGAGCTTGGATATGCGTGCTAAGGGATCATTGATACTCGGAGTGTTTACGGTTCTACTCAGAGCAGGAGTATTGTGGGGACACCCATGGGTATGTTGATTTGGTACCCCTGATCGGTTGATTGGATTCATGTTCCCTGGATTGGTTGATTGGGTCTAGTAGCAGCTTTAGGCTAAAGAGAGTACAACTGAAAATCGGGATTTACCCATTAATCCCTGGCGGTAGACATAGCATACGAGTTATCATATATCCAAGGCACACTGGGTGACGATTAGTATTGTTTGATGGATGCTATGTTTGTTATGGTTTCTTCACTAGCCACCTGTCACCCTAGTGATGTCACACGAGGTAGGTATTGGGCATAGGGTAGACGCCCCGACCATTTACTTAGTATGGAGTATGTATTGTGGATGGAGATACCTAGGCACCCCGACAGTTTACTGAGTATGGAGTACACTTTATGACATTTGTAGAGTAGCATATTATTGATGATATATGCTAACTCTTTGGTTGTAAGGAAAAATCATGTATGATTTGTATACCCTCTGTTTTATATACTGTATCGACTTTTATAGTATCTTGAGATTGTTTATCGATCACACCAGACTATTGTCTAACTCGAGGTTTTATGCTTTGCTTTTTATTATCTCGGGTGCTCTTAAGCGAGTAGATTAGATAGCAGGTGTAAACATCACTTGGAGCTGTGCAGATGAACAAGCAAGAGGTGATGCTTTCTCACACTTATACTTTGAGCTTATTATTGTTTATTCCGCTATGTAACACTGTGGAGCCTTGACAGTGTTAACTTACTATTATTAGAAACAGTTTATCAGTTGAGTTTATTTATCTATTATATAAACTCTATTGTTGTTTTGTATGACTGTATGAGCGTATGTACTCTGATTTGATGGTTCCTGTAGTTATTACAGTCTCGCTTGTTTTATATCTGTGTTGGCTATTATATTTTATCTGATGCGATGTGAGATATACGACATGTTATGTGATTATTTGATGTTTTATTTCTTTCTCTTCTCTTCTATCCTCTTCTCTTCCTTTCTACTCCCCTTCTTCACTTCTATTTTCTTTCCTTTGACAACTGTTCTGCATCGTAGGTGTAGGGCAGTCATCACAATAGCACATTGTAGACTCCTCTAGAACTCACTTGTAAAAAGTAGGCCCCGTTCTCTTACTATACTAACTAGTATTCCATGTAGTCGAACTATCTCCTTGACATACAAAGTTGAAAAGTCGCTGCAGTTCTTGTACTCTTTATCAAAACGAAATATGCGCTTATAAGGCGATCCATTATTACTCAAATCCTTTCATTACCTCTCCTACTCCTAAGTAATCCATCAATAAAATCCATAGAGATGTCCTCCCATTTCAACTAAGGTACTTCCAAAGGTAATAACGGTGCTCCTGATTTCTTTTGCTCCGCCTTGACATCTAACATGTCATACATTTAGCTAGAAATTCCACTGCATGTCTCTTCATACCTAGCCAGTGGAAAACTCTTTTCATATCTCGATACATTTTATCTCCTCCTGGATGAATGGTCATCCTCGAGTGATAACACTCATCCAATACCTCGTCTATCATCTCCTTCACCTACGGTACGCATAAACTTCCATCTCATCTCACATCCTTTTTTATTCTTTGTATAGCGGTCCAAATGACTTGATCTCTTACCTCTATCCAACTTGTCCATAATCTCTAGAAAAGCAGCATCCTGCCTTTTGATTCATGCCTATGCGATCCATCTGTGCTGTTCTGACTTCCAAAGCTGTCAATAATCCTGGTGCATACTCCAATGGAGGTTGGAAATCAAACTCGGACATGAACTCTGATTGTCTTATCTCCAACATCGTCGAGTTTAACATTGCATGCTTCCCCCTCAAAGCATCCACCACAACGTTACCCTTCCTTAGTGTATATGCGATTCTGAAATCATACGATGCCAAAAATTCCATCCACCTTTGTTGTCTCATATTCAAGTCTTTCTAAGAGAAAGAAAATACTTCAAATACTTACATCCCATAAATAACTCAAATCTTTCTCCAAGTAGATAACGTCTCCAAGATTTCAAAGCAAACAAGATAGCAGCCAACTCAAGATCATATGTTGGGTAGTTCCTTTTGTGAATCCTAATTTGTCTACTAGTGTAAGCTACCACCTTTCATTCTTGCATCAAAATAGCTCCTAACCTGGTACCGCAACCATCTGTATACACGGTAAAAGGTTTGGAACCATCAGGTAAAGTAAGAACTGGTGCAGATGTCAGCAACTTCTTCAATTTGACAAATGCCCTTCCATAGACATCATTTCATGTAAAAACCAAATTCTTTTTGATAAGGCGTGTTAGTGGTGCTGAGATCTTCACAAAGTCCTTGATGAACTTCGATAGAATTTAGCCAAAATAAGAAAACTCCTAACTTCAGTCATGTTCGTGGGCATCTTCCAATCTCTCACGACTTCTACCTTTCCTGGATCCACAACTAAACCAGCCTCTGATACCATATGCCCAAGGAATTAGACTTCCTTCTTCCAAAAGTTACACTTAGAAATTTTTATTTTCATCTGATTCCTTCTTGGAACACCTAAAATTTCCATCAAGTGCTTCTCATGCCCCTCTTCACTTTTCGAGAATATCAAAATGTCATCCACGAAGACCACCACAAACTTATTTAGTTGCTTTCGAAATACTCTACTCATCAAATTGACAAAATACATGGGAGCATTAGTCAAGCCAAATGGCATGACTGCCCACTCAAACAAACAATCTGACATTCAAAATGCAGACTTCGGAACACTATCCTCTGCCATCCTCATCTAGTAGAATCCTATAGCCAAATCCATATGTGAGAACACCTTTGTCCTAATAGATAATTAAATAAGTCATCAATACATGGCAAAGGATAGCGATTCTTCCTCGTTAGTTTGTTCAACTCTCGATAATCAACACACAACCTTAAAGAACCGTCCACCTTCGTGGAAAACACTACAAGTGCTCCTTGCTCCAAAATACTTCTCCTAATAAATCCCTTCTACAATAACTTAGAAACCTGCTTATCCAATTCCCTTATTTCTGTCGGAGCCATATGCCTAACAAGCATCACAACAGGCCTAGAATCCTTATCGAGATCTATCCTAAATTCAATCTCATGTCAGGGTGGAAGATCATAAATTTCTTTGAATACGTCGGGAAATTATCACACAATAGGGATAGATGAAAGGTCATCTTGTGATAAGCTTAACGAACATAAATAGCTTGACATCATAGGCTTATCATGCATATAACACAAAACCAGTTCACCCCCTCTGCCATTCCTCAATTGAACCACCCTCCTATCGCAGTCCAACACTACCCCATATCATGTCATCCAATCCATCCCTAAAAACAATTCATACCCTGCAAATCCTAATACATACACGTCACAATGAAACACCACAATGCTAACTACCAACTCCAAGCCATGGCAAATCTTAGTAAGAATAGTCGATCCTCTAACAAGATTTAATACTGAAACAGATTCATGCACAATGTGAGATTTTATGTCCAAACTTTTGACTAATGCACTTGATGTAAATGAATGCGATGCGCCAGTGTCAAACGATGTAAGAATAAGAGAATCAAGTTATAGTAACATACCTTCCATTATGATCTGCTTGGCCTTCTATGCAGCAGTCATTGGAACAATTTTGGCAGTAGGAATAGCCTCTAATGCATACTCCTTAACTATCTATCCATCGTTCTTTACTGCTGGGCAGTTGGGCTTGATATGTCCCATCTGATTGCACTCATAGCACTTAATTCCAAAGAGATATGTCTTGTAGTGCTTTGCAATATATCCAATCTTCCAACAATTAAAACATTTTACTCCCTTCTTATTCTTTCCTCCCTACTAATTATTTCCTTTATGTTTCCCAAAATTATTCTGCTTCGTCTCCTTCCTAGGTTGCTCCTTAGCCGCCTCTCCCTTTATAACATTCAATAAAGCAGCCTTGACTAAATTCTCGTAGATAGCTCTATGTGGTACTTGGTTTAATGTCATCTCCTTCAACGGTGCATTCAATCCATTATCAAACCTCATTGCCTTTTTAAATGGGGTATTAACTAGCTCATACCCAAACTTTGATAATTCATTAAACTTGTTTACATACTCAGAAACCTTCATATCACCCTACTTCAGGTTGATAGACTTCTTCAACATACATACTTTCTCCACCTCAGAAACAAATTCACCTCGAACTTCCTCTTGAATAGATCACAAGTGATAATCCTCTCACTCACCTCAGTTGTAATAGTCTGCCACCACATACCGGCTTTTTTCTTCAGATGCCATGCGGCTAAATGCCTCTTCTCTACATTATTTAATCCCAATAATGTAAAAAAAATCCTCACAGTGCCTAGCCATGCCTTAGTCTCCGCATAAGACTCGGTTATACTAAAAACCTTCCCACCAGTAAAGTCCGTGTACTGCTTGATGAATTTAGCAGTAGGTGGTTGGCAATGGGGAACTTTAGCGGTTGTAGTAGTAGCAGGTACAATTGGAGTCTCGTTAGCCTAACTTGGGGCTTGCACCATGCTGCAGAACCAGATCAGAATGTTCACGATGGGAATGTTCAAGGGGTCAGGTCTAGCTTCGACTCCAACTATAGCCTCTATTCAAGTCAACTCCGTAGAGTTACTCATCCTTGGGTATCTAAAAAATGGGCTACCTTATTACTTTCCTATAAAATCAGATAATAGGCTGGAATAATAAAAGGGTTTATATGTATGTATGTCTATTGTCTATAAAGTACAATTACAAATACGCTCTCTCATACATGCTTAGTCCTATAGTTTTGCTCTAATACCAAATGTAACAGGCCACCATTTTTTGACTTTTGGTTTTGACATAAAGCAATAATTTCAACCAGAGAAGTAAAAAAATAGATCGTTAGGTGATTGATATAAGGAAACAAAACTAAAAAGTATTAATTTTATTTTTCGAAACTCACGGAGGAGGAACACAAAGTATAATAATCAAATAACATTGTCATTTACAAACCAATTAATTCCATATGTAACTGATATGTACAATACAGACCCAAATCCATACAATACATTAAGTATCTTACTTATATATACATATACATATACATACATATATATATATATCATCACACACACATACTAATATATATATATATATATATATATATTGTGTGTGTTGTTATGAAACGCATGCTTAAGCGTCGCTTAAGCATCGGTTAAGCACTAAATTCATGCACAAAGCTCAACTTTTTCAAAAAGTTAAAATTAAGCGATGAGTGCTTAAGCATGCTTAATTGGCGCTTATATGCGCTTTGCTTAAATTTAAGCGATACTTAGCAAAAAAATTATTTATTTAAATAAAACGAATAAAGATTATAGCAAAAAACAACATTCTTAATCAAAAAATTCTCATTTTGTATGACATGGATCGATTTGAATTGAGATATGATTATTTTATTTAATAAACGTGCATCGTTTGTACATAATGCGAGTATGCTAATTTTTAATAAATAGAGAAAGTCAAATCCAACTTCTGAAACCAATGAATTTATAAGTTAACTTCGAAGTTAAACTCTAGTTCTTTGTGATAAATTTGTTCGTACACATATAGTACCCGTGTATACATATGATACACTTAATATAATCTCTTTGTAATAGATTTATATAGGTACGGTTAAAGTATGCTAAAAAATTAAGCAGCGCTTAAGCGATGCTTAAGGGGCACTTAAGCGACATTAAGCGAAGCAGGACTTCTATCGCCTCGCCACGCTTAGAGCTTATTATAATATACATACACACACACAGATGTGTGTGTGTGTCTAACACATGTCACCTGAGCCACCAACGTCATTATAATCCAACCTGTCTCCATCAACCTATCATATATCACAAAAAAAGGGAACATGATGGAGAGAGGGGTCAAACACAAGGTCTAGTGAGTGAATATAATTGAATTTAACATTTACCATTCCTGTTTCATAATATAACATGATCAAAAATGTTGAACTACCATACCCTTATACATTTCAGTTCATATCCAACTCATATCAAAATCCGATATATAATTTATGTTCACCTAGTTTCATATAGTCGTGTTAATATATTCATTCTAATGTGAGGTGACTAAATTCACACTCGTCCATACGTTAAGTTGTATTGTCGTATCGCGGATATACCGGATAAACCATGAACTCTGCTATACCCAATACAATTGTGTTGCAACCAACCCGCAACATCCAGAATCATGGCTCCCTTCCATTGTATCAATCCATCCTTCATGATACCCAAAAATAATCGTTTTACATCAAGGATTGACTTCTGAATACCACAAAAGATAGATGTCTCGGTGTACAATTAGAATGAAACACTAAACCATGATATCGATGTGATCTCAGAATGGAATGATACCATATAATATACAAATACACATGAATTGATCAAAATGATAATATATAAGAGATTGCACTAGCTGAAGCAATTGATAAATGAACAACAATAAAGAAAGTCGGAATACATCAACTCCTAACAACACAGAGTACTAAATAAATATTTTATACATCATGTCTCATGTACAAATAATAGGTATGTCATGCATTACTAAAATATCAAGTATACATATCCAAAACCTCGATGCCACACCTCCAAAATGCTCCAGCTGTGCATCCTGATAGCGTATCCTCAAAAGCGCTCGACTTCCAAACTACTCAATCGAGTACTCGAGAGTTTTCATGACATAAACAAACAAAGACAAACACTTGTTAGACTTAAAGCCTGGTATGAAGGGAACCATCTTAAAGTACTTTATACCAAATTGATATACAAATAGAATATGAATTACTATGGTACAACTGATCCTTTCCACAAATGTGGCTTAGGGATAATCTAAACAACCTATAAACAAGTAAAGTAAACCCATCACATAAGTAGGGAATCATACCATAATCTGCTCTTCTCCTGTAATAAATAAATTAGCACAACAAATACAGTGTGACTGGAATGTAACAACATGCTATGCTAAAGTAACCCAATATATGAATGTAGAGACAATGTAAATATCACAATACAAGTGTACCCTACAATACATAACAATATTATCAACCAACCAATATAACACACAATATAATGATAAGCGATGGACATATAATATAAATTGATAATCATTATTTCTGATGTGGGGATTTTGCGATTGACTCATGCCCAAGAAAAATAGAGTCAGTACCTAAATGTACCATAGAACCTGAGCCGCATCCAGTGGGATCGAACTCGTGTAGATCTCACCATACCCCTATAACAAGCATAAGTGATATATGACTACTCTAGATATCTTTAGTCTGAGTTAGCATTGGACACCCATCTATAATTCAAATTTTCATGACCCAATGATCTCCGTTGAGGGTCCAACATAAATAGAGTTAGTACCTAAATGTACCATAGACCTTGATCCACATCCAGCTATGATGGAACTCATGTAGATCTTACCGTACCACTATAACAAGCATAAGTGATATATAATATACTCTGGATATCTAGAACCTGTGCAGACCTTATTGTACTCCTATAATGAGCATAAGTTATATGTGGCCGACTCATAGATGATCGTGATCATTTCCCTTCCAGCAATTATGGATTTACGAACAAGTTCGCATAACCTCTGGTCAAAAGAGAACGACCATCATATCTCGTATAATATGCCATTTGGACCAAAAAGGAAAACCGATGCTATAAAGATATATATATATATATATATGTATCAAATATAACATCCGTAATCAAATACGTCTATCACAAACGAAGGCTGATTTCTCGTCATCGTCTATCAATATGGATGGCCTCTACTATAAGACCAATAATAAGCATGGCCACTAGTATAAGGCTAATACAGCAAATGATCACTAATATAAGAGCAATATTATGTATGGTCACTAATATAAGACCGATATAATTCATCAACTACATGTACCTTGAGGTTAAATCCTATAGACTTAGTCCGTTCAATTATACACGCTCATCGGGCGTGATCGTGTAACCATTCGTCTTACTGATCCCATGCCTGATCATTGCCGATTCCATAGGAACCACCTAACATTTGCATTCAAAAATCGAGCCTCGCCTTGCATTCCGCCTCCTCGAGTAGCCCATAGTCTTCCCCGAAGTTGCGCCAAAGCTCTGCATGAACCTCACCGAAATAGAGGAAGAACCCTCGCTTAAATGGCACCTGACCTAGGATTTACTGCCTTGGTCAATGCAGCACTGGTCGACTGGTGGTAGCCTATCTTGGTCTGTAAAGCCCAAGCAGGTTGCCTTCGAGCCACACAAACCATTGAATAGAGCTCCATCTTCTCATTGCTTCACTCGATGAGTCGCTAGCTCACGTAGCTTGCCTTTGCCATATTGGACCTCTTTCAAAGTCCATTTGTTGATATTTTGGAAGTGGTTTGAAGTATTCGAAAACCGATTTCGATAAAGAAAACCACTCTTTTATGCATAGAGTTCTATGAGGCGATTCGTTCAACTTGGCCTCCTCTAACATGCCAAAACAAACACAACCAACCTTCTCGCTATTAGTACCTTAGGTTTTGGTTTTGATGATAACAACTATAGGACATTATATAAAATATAGATACTAACGTTTAATCAAGATATATATAGTATATATTGCAAGATATTAGATGGGTTTTGATTAATAAGACTGTACAGTATCAAGGGCAGAATTAAATGATGATAATCGAAGACTCATGAGTATTGAAGAGTTCAAGATTTCAAGATATTTCAAATAAGTTATACACTCATAGAATTTATGTTAAAACCTTGATAGCACTTTCCTGATCTCTCTCGCTTTCTCTAATTTTGTTTTAAATTGTTTTTCAAATATCCTGGTTTTAAAATAATCTTTTCAAAATATTTTCCAAAATGATTTTCAATCTCTTATACTTATAAAGATATTATTTTAGTATTTTTTAGTTTATATAGATGTTGAATTTTTGTTTATACTTTAAGAAGGTATAATTATGTTGATTTATATATATATATATATATATATATTATACTATTATTAAATCTTTCAAAATTACGTTATATAGTTTTATTAAGTTATATTTTGATTAAAATGTGTATAAACTATATTTAAATGAGTCTACAAAGTATCAAATTATTTTACAAAGCAACGAATTTTCAAAATAATATTTCTAACTCGTTCTTCAATTTTGTGAAGAGTATGTCGACATAGTGGCCGTAATTTTCAAAATTCAAATTTGAATGGAAGTGCCTTTTCGTCGTATCTCTTCACAAATGGAAACGACCATTGTTTGCCTATATATACTAGACTTCCAAATGAATTTTTAACATCTACTTTATTATCCTTCTCTCCTCTTTCCACTCTCTCATTTTATAAATCAAAACATATCCAAACTCTACCGAAATTCAATCAGAATATAATTCAGTCATTAATAGTTTGATTCTCTTTCATCTACTCACTGGTTTCTCTCATCTCTCTTACTCAAACCAAGATCAAAGGGCTATTCAAGAGTTATAGAATCAATTGTAATCAAGATCGAAGATTTGAGTCTGTAAAACTCTATCAAATCATACTGCTATACTTGTGGGTGTGATTGTAGCTCGTAAAATCAATTGGGTGTGATTGTAGCCCGTAAAATCAATTGGGTGTGCTTAGTAGCTCGCAAATCTAGTGGGTGTACTTGTAGCCCAAAAATCAAGTGACTCTCCCTAGAGGTCAGGATTCTGGAGGGCGTGTCTTGTAGCCTTAAAATCGAGATTGTATTTGCATTTACTAGTTGAAAAGAAATCCGTACAAGGAATTGTGTGGAACTGGATGTAGGTAACTCCGAACCAGTATAAAATCTTGGTGTGTTCTTTCCGTTTTACTTTTACTGCATTTACTTTTATCTGCACTTTGATTCTGTGATTGTTTCTATGATTGTTAATTACATCACTCCAAGTATAAACTTAAAGAATTTCAAAAAAATTCATATAATCAATTAAACACTATTCACCCCCCTCTAGTGTTAATTTAGCCTTAAGATCCCTATTTCGCTGACTCACACTCGCTTCATGTGATGCTCATACTTGTGTAGATATGCCTACCTATGCACAAATATGCACACACGTACACCCAAATACGCTTTTGCTACACGAATCACGTTTCACGCTTCATCGAAGCGATCACTCGACCTGGTATTCCCTCATGCAACTTATCGCACCCGGTAGTTGCTATGGCTACACAAGATTGTGCATAACGCATTTTTATAAATGTAAGGATATTCCTATACTAACTAATCACACAAATAAACAATCATTATCTACAATCCAAACCATTCAACAATTCTACTGTAATACTTGAATTGTAATTATTATTATATAACTTCAAATACACATATACGTATACTTATTCATATACATATACATACATGTATATTTAAGCAAGTATTTCAATTATTACTTAAATCAAAACTTACTTTTATTTGCTAAATCATTTCAATAAAAGTAAAACATCTTTTTATATTATTTCATAAAATCTTATATTATTTTATAAAATATATCATTTATACTATTTTATAGATCTCCTTTTAATTTACAAAATATATCATATATACTACTATATAAAATCACATTCTATTTTATAAAATCTATCAGTTATACTATTATTATTACCCGGCATTCTAGCCCAGCTATATTAAACTGGTTGCATGAGTTAGATCCGACTGCCATCAAGGCCATTGATTCCAGAATGATGATTGTGAGGACCAGAAGTTAAGTACAGATGATTATATGGAGTTAGAATTGAATGGATTTGATGGATGTACAATGTAGGATGCTCGAAGCATGGAATATGGAACATTGGAAGGGATCGGCATGCTTGATGAAGAGGGGTCAGCAGGCTTCACTGGAGAAGGATCGACATCCATCAAGGATGTCGTGCATTTATGCATACAACAATCAATATCTCAAGATCTACAACTCCAAAGCCTATGAGATTTGGAGGATAGGGTATGTGGACCTTAGGGAACCTACCCTAGGGATCGCACATCACAAGGACGAAGTTGGAGGAATCGACAAGTATCCCTTGGAAGGGATCGGCAGAAAGCAGTGCGCAAGTTATATTAAACCAAAGATCAAGCAATAACTCAAGTTTCGGTGGTCCAAATGACATGAAAATTAAAGGACAAACATATTTTAGTATCGCTAGAATGACGATGAAGTGAATTTACAAGATACACATTAAGAGGTTGGTGAACCAAGAAGGCGTGAAATGGCCCGCAGACATCGACCATCGCTTGGCATCAACCATCCAAATGTCGGACTTATCGGCTATGGTCAGACAGTTAGTGAGGGAGAGCCAAGGCTTAACCAATGATGACCGGAGAATCTCAAGAAGTCATAACCCGTTCACTGATAGTGTATTACATGAACGGTATCCAAGGAAGTTCAACATGCCGTCAATGCCTGCCTACAAGGGAAAAGCTGACCCCAAGCAGCGCATTATGAGATATGAATAGCTGATGGATTCTGCACGAGCAGATGATGCAACCAAATGTAGATGTTTTCCATAACTCTCTCTGGAATAGCGACGGTGGGGTTCACAAGGCTACTCCCACGATCAATTTCTAGATTCGATGATTTTGCGACCAAGTTTGTGGAGCAGTTCCGGATGCACGTGACTCGTCCCAAAGATGTGATATCCCTTTCCAGCGTGATTCAGGCTCCAGGAGAGTCATTGAAAGATTATTTGGAGAGATTTCATAAAGCTGTTACAGAGGTCAGTAATTCGAATGACCATTCGATACTCACGGCCGTAATGAAAGGGATTGATCCAATGTCTGAGTATGGGGATTGGTTAATTGGCAAGCCACCTACAATGTTGGAACGCTTTTACGCAAAGGCGGCTCAGTATTTGAGAAAGGAGGATGCTAGGTCCTCCAGAAAAAAGAATCTTGTGGGACCAAGCGGAGAGGGAGTACAGAGTAACATTGCAGTAAAAAAGTCTGATGACATTTCTGGAAAAGTCCAAGTGAATGTCCAGAATAAACCAAATCAGCAAAAAAGAAGCGGAGATAGGAACCGTAAATGAAAAAGGGATTCTGGATGAGGGAAGCTCAGTACTTCGATGTATAATACTTACACGCCGTTGAATACATCCTTGGAGAATATCTATCTGTCTACTTGCAATACCATGCAATATAGGAAGCCGCCTCCAAAGAAATCCACAAAGAAGCATAAACAAACTGGGAAATATTATCGGTTTCACGAGTGCTATGGACACAATAAAATGAATGCAGGCATCTCCAGGATGTTATAGAAAAATTGATTCAAGAAAGAAAATTATAGCAGTTTGTGAAAGCCTCGAGGATGGTGGGTAGGGGACATCTGACTCTAATCGAGGATAAGCGCTGCTAGTGGAAGACTGGTGATAAATATGATAGTAGGAGGACCACACCCAATGGATAAGAGTTGGCAAGAGATGGAGCGCTATGCTAGCACGATTAAGCAAGTGGATTTTGAATTTTGTTCGAATATGGAAGATGGAGCTCCGACTAAACAGCAACCTATGATGGCGGATGATATTGTGTTTAGGAACAAAGATGCAGATAAGGTCGAGGCTCCAACAATCGACCAAATGGTCATTTCGGCCATGATTGGCCCTGCTTTAGTGAGAAAGATATCGATTGATTGTGGAAGTTCAGTAAATATAATCTTCAAAAAAAGCTTATGATCGGATGAGGCTAGAAGCCAAAGACTTAAAACGTCTAAAGCTCGTATACATGGTTTTAACAACATTGCAACTGAAGCTATTGGTTATGTGGAGTTACCTATAGAGTTTGGAGAAGGTAAACGAAGGAGAGTGCGGATCTTGACTTTTGTTGTTTTGGATGTTGACTCTCCATACAACGTTTTTTTGTGTCGACCGACTCTTGCTGAATTTCGGGCAGCTCTTGCCCCATGGTGTTTGACTTTGAAGTTTCCAATAGATAATGGTGTTGGAATTGTTCATGGCGATCAGAAGACTAGACGTGCCTGTTATGTAGCTGAGTTGAGGGATGCTCAGCGTAGAGAAAAAGGTAAGGGTGTGGACAAGACTGTCCACATCCAAGCTACCAAAGATTGACAATTAGCTAAGGCTCCGCAGTTGGTTCTATAGAGATATAGATCCGAGAGATGATGAAGAGGAGCCCAAAGAGACATGGTCAGCCACGACGGCCTATCATGAGCCCTAAAGATTGGGTCATAGCTTAGCCCCCCACTGATGAAAGAACTTGTTGGTTTTCTCCAAGCAAATCTAGACATGTTCGCTTGGACTCACTTTGACATGTGTGGAATCTCTCCTGCCATTGCGAGCCATGCATTGAATATTGACCCGGGGCATGTCCCAAGGAAGCAAAAAGGACATGGCATGGATCCGGAGAGATATGCCGTTCTCAAAGAGGAGGTGGATAGACTAAAAGGTGGATAGACTAAAAGATAATGGGTTCATCCGCGATGCCCTCAACCCTAAATGGGTATCTAATCCTGCACTTGTGAGAAAAGCGAATGGGAAATGGAGAACATGCATTGATTATTTTGACTTGAACAAGGCGTTTCCAAAACATAGTTTTCTCTTTCCCAGAATCGACCAGTTGGTGGATTCAACTGCATGACATGAATTGCTATCTTTCATGGATGCATACTCGGGATATAACCAAATTACGATGCATATTTTCGATTAGGAGCACACTAGTTTCATTACCGATTGTTATCCCGCCTTTTGGCAAGGCCGTGACACTGAGGACTTGATTAGAAACTAAAGATAATCTGTCCTGAAGATCGGTTATACACAGGTTCACAATGGATACAGGCAAATTTGGTCTGAGTCCGGATCGAGCTGCAATTAACGTGGTACGATAAACAAAGCTATAAAAGCCAATATTCCAAATTTCAGGTCAATTGGAGTTCGTATGCTCAAGTTATGGATCAATCAAGTTCCATGTGAAACATGTTGGTTTCGTATCCATCCCCTTCGTATCCATCGACTCCATATCCATCCCCTTCGTATCCATCAAATAGCAGCCTCTCTTAGATCGACTCGAGTCCATTACTCAACAGTCACCCACTTCGTATCGATCGTGCCTCTGTATGTTTCGTATCGATCAGCCTAATGATCGATACGAACCAGTAGGCGAATGATCGATACGAAACCAACGGTCAGCAATCGATACGAAGAGAACCTCCAAGCATCGATATGAAAGGAACCACATCAGGACCGATATGAAGAAGGCATAGTCAACCGAAAGAAATGGTCTACAAGCGTGATAAGTGGATCTCCCCTGAACTCTCGCTCCACATCATCGATGCACAAATGATCGATACGAAGGAATATCGATACGAATAAGCATCGATACGCATGGATCGATACACAGCCATCAAACAACCTACAAATCCAATCTTGGATCGATCACTCAAAACCTACAAGTCCAAATGCTATGAAATTTTCACAGGAGCTTGCTTTCCACCTCAAGAATGTTCCTGATCGATCGCAGCTCAAATGAAGCTAAACTCGATCGATACGAAGATGATGGGGATCAATCCCAATCGATCCCAAATGACCCCTGATCGATCTGGTGGGCCCACCCACGTGTGAGAAGGAGTATTTCGAGTTCAGGGGTAGATATTTCAGACCTACACCTATAAATAGCACCGCTACGCCTAGAGAAAAAGGACTTTTAACTCTGCTATGCCGTTACTCTGCCACAACTCCATTGTAACTTGAGTGCTAGACTGTTGTACTATTGTAGTCAGTTGTCAATCATCAATAAACAGCAAAACATTCAAAGTGGACGTAGGCTACAACGCCGAACCACTATAATTTCTTGTCTTTTTCTATTTCTGCATGCTTTTATTGTTGAGATTGTTAGATTAGCCACTTTTTCCAATTAGTTTCTTCATTTTAATCTCTTCAATCACATCCGAAGAGTTTTGTGCCCAATTTTGGTACAAACACTTTGGTGCTTTTGCTAGGAAAACTCAGTTTTTCTCTAATTTAGTGGATCTACTACCATTGTTGGATTGCTAAAATCTAAGGAGGAGATCCAAATCTGTCTTCTTATGGTTCCTTCCATTCTACTCAGATTACTCCAGATCTAGGAAAGAGATACATCAATCATGGTGCGGACTACCAGAACTGCTTCAAATGCTGTAGATCCAGAGGGAAGGGATAGGCAAAATCCCACACAGCTGACCACAATAGGCCAGACATCAGTTGGAGCTCCGGATCCACAAGGCCCTATGACTAGGGAGGAGTTCCAGACCCTTATGCAAGAGCTTACTCAGAGCGGTCAAGAGCTCACTCAACGGATTCGTGCCAACACGGAGCTCGCAAACCAACTGAATGAGGAAAGACGAAGGAGATCTAGAAGGGATCATGACTCTCATTCCACGACCGAAAGCTCGACTTCATCTGACTTCTATCACAGATCTACACGCCGTCGGCTGGATGGAAACTATGCGGAAGCCTCTGGACATCAGCGTGCTATAAATCTCGGACAAGCCGGGATCGGTCCTTCTACAAGGCACCAAGCTAGACCCTCCTCCCGAGGAGGGGCACTTCCTTATCATACCATTCATGACCACGCAGCTGCTGCTGCTATAGATCTGGAAGCCGAGATCCAAACCAACTAGATCCAGCCCTTTGTTAACACGTTTATGCCCAAGACCCTCACTTCCTTAAAGATCGGGAGCTAAGGATATGAGGAATGGACCGTAGACAGCGACCAGACCGTCCCCGCAACACAGAACCCGATCGTGCTTTAGCCTCGAACATCCAAATGCCTGACATTCCAACCATGATACGCCAGATGATCAGAGAAAGTCAAGGCCTTACAAACGATGATTGGGGAATCTCCCAAAGTCATACTCCATTCACCGATGACATTCTTTATGTAGAGCCACCCCATCGATTCAAGATGCCGACTTTGCCGGTGTATGAAGGAAATTCGGATCCTAACCAACATATCTTAAAGTATGAATGGTTCATGAATGCCACTTGAGCTGACGATGCGATTAAGTGTAGAAGTTTTCCTATCTCTTTAGGAGGCATTGCTACTATGTGGTTCATTCGATTACCACCCAGATCCATCTCATGTTTAGATCAATTGGCTACTAAGTTTGTTGAGCAGTTCTGTATGCATGCTACTAGACCAAAGGATGTCAACACCTTGTCCAGTGTTATTCAAGCTCCAGGAGAGACTCTTAGATGTTATCTGGAAAGGTTCCATGCTGCTTGTGCAGAGGTCAGCAACCCCAATGATAATTCTATTCTGATGGCATTGACTAAAGGGATCGATCCTGATTCCGAGTTTGGTGATTGGTTGGCTGGGAAACCCCTGCTTCATTAGATCGTTTCTATGCTAAGGCGGCCTAGTTCTTGAGGAGAGAAGACGCTAGACAATCTAGGAAGTAGGACGTAGCGGGGCCCAGTGGTGAAGGCATTCAAAGTAATGTTGTTGTGAAGCAAACCGGTGAGAACTCCGACAATGTGCAACTGAGTATTCAGAATAAGCAAGGTCAACAGAAGGGTAACATGGGTCAGGGAAAGAAGAAATACCCAAATCGTGAACTGAGACACAGAGCTCCTATGTTCGACCGATATACTCCTCTAAACACATCGCTGGAAAATGTTTACCTTCAGACTTGTAATACCGGACAACATAAGAAGCCAACTCCGAAACCATCACCTAAGAAACAAATTCAAACTGGGAAATTTTGTAGGTTCCATGATTGTTACGGCCATAATACTAATGAGTGCTGTCATTTAGAAGACATCATCGAGAAGTTAATTAGAGAAAGGAAGAGAGCAGTTTGTTCGGGCTCCGCAGGATGGAGGTGCGGGCCCATCTAATCCAAATCAAGGTCAAGGCCAAGTTAGTCCCAAAGAACCCACGCGTACTAGCGGGAGGTTGGTAGCAAACACTGTGAATGGTGGTCTTCATCCGGCTGATCGAAGCTGGAAGGAAATGGAGTCATATGCCAGTTCGATTAGGCATGTGGACTTTGAATGTTGTAGTAATGTTGATGACGGGGCCCGACAAAACAATAGAGGACGATGACAGACGATATCATTTTCAGGAACCAAGATGCTGACAGAGTCGAGGCTCCTACTATTGATCCGTTGGTTATTTCAGCTCAAGTAGGTCCTGCTTGGATGAAAAGGACCTTAGTCCACAGTGAAAGTTCTATCAATATACTTTTCAAGCGCGCTTATGACCAAATGAGAATGAAGGCAAAAGATCTAAAACCGTGTCAGTCATGAATTCATGGTTTTAATGGAAGCGTAACTATACTAGCTGGAATAGTGGAGTTGCCAGTTGAGTTTGGTATTGGAGATCGCCGAAGAGTTCAGATGCTGCAGTTTGTTGTGTTAGACATTCATTCCCCATACAATGCTTTCTTGGGCCGATCGGCCCTTGCAGAATTCATGGCAGCAATTGCCCATGGTGTTTGACTTTGAAGTTCCCCACTGATAACGGGGTTGGAGTAGTACATGGTGATCAGGCGGCTGGATGCGCCTGTTATGTTGTTGAGCTGCGGGATGCGCAGCGTAAGGAGAAAGGAAAGGGTATAGCGGAATCTCTCTGCGTCCGTTTTTCAGATAATTGACAGCTAACGCCTGGGCCTAGGCTCGGGCGCCACAACCAGTTCCTTAAAGATCTTGATCCCAGAGATAATAAAGATAAGGAGGAAGTCAAAGACTCCCACGTTCCACGACAGAGTTGATAATCGATGTTCCGATTTACGATGACGAAGATTCCAGAACGGTAAAGGTTGGATCTCAACATAGCCACCAGATGAGACAAGAATTGGTTGATTTTCTTTGGGCAAACCTTGATGTGTTTGCTTGGACTCACTCAGACATGTGTGGGATCTCGCAGGACATCGCAAGCCATGCATTAAATATTGACCTTCGGTACGTCTCAGTAAAATAGAAAAGGCGCGGTATGGATCCAGAGAGATCTGCCGCCCTAAAGGAAGAAGTAAATAAACTCAAGTCGAATGGGTTTATTTGTGATGCTCTATACCCAGAGTGGGTATCAAATCCAGTGCTTGTCAGGAAGTCAAACGGGAAATGGCGAACATGTCTGGACTACTTAGATTTGAATAAGGCCTGCCCCAAAGACAGTTTTCCACCACCCAGAATTGATCAACTTGTGGATTCAACGGCCGGACACGAACTTTTATCTTTCATGGACGCGTATTTTGGCTACAATCAAATACCGATGCACCTACCTAATCAGGAACATAATAGCTTCATCACCAATCTAGGACTCTATTGCTACAAAGTGATGCCATTAGGACTTAAGAACACTGTGGCAACTTATCAAAGGCTCGTGAACCGAATATTTGCTAACCAGATCGGAAAGACCATGGAGGTGTACGTGGACGACATGCTCGTGAAGTCGCGACTGTCCATCAACCATGTTAGAGATTTGGAAACAATGTTTAACATACTCAGACAGTACAGAACGAAGCTCAATCCGTTGAAGTTTCATTTCGGAGTTGCATCGGGAAAATTCTTGGATTCATCGTCAACGCCAGAGGAATTGAAGCCAATCCTGAGAAAATTTGGACGATTCGGAATCTTGAAACTCCCAAAACCATAAAGCAAGTGCAAAGCCTCAATGGGAAGGTGGCAGCCTTAAGTAGGTTCATCTCCAGATCTACAAACAAGTGCATCCCTTTCTTCAATCTGATTAGAAAAGGAAATCGGAATTTTGAATGGATAGATGAGTGTGAAGGCGCATTCCAAGCACTAGTTCAACATCAGACGGCACCTCCCATTTTGTTGAAGCCGGTTGATCATGAGAAATTATACATCTATCTGGCGGTTTCAGCAAACGCGATCAGTGCTGCGCTAATTCGGGAAGAGGATCGGATCCAACAACCGGTCTATTATATCAGCAAGCGATTGACAGGGGAAGAAAGAAACTACCCGAAGTTATAAAAGCTGCCTTATTGTCTCGTCATAGCCTCGAGAAAGCTCCGTCCATATTTCCAGGCTCATCCAATCATAGCCTACACTGACGAGCCGTTACGACAGATCCTAACATGACCTGAGACGTCTGGTAGACTGCTTAAGTGGAACATCGAATTGAGTCAATTTGATATCACTTATACACCGAGGCGAGCTATCCAAGGACAAGTTCTGACAGACTTCATAGCCGAGTTCACCATACCAGAAGACTTGCTCGAAGCCAGTGAATCTCCTAAGCATGTGTGGAAGCTATACACCGATAGTGCATTAAACAACCATTGCTCAGGTGCTGGAATGGTACTCGAAACCTCAAAAGGCCGATCCATATACTATTCTTTGAAGTTTAACTTCCGCACAACTAATAATGAAGTCAAGTATGAAGCTTTACTTGCTGGGCTAAGACTTGCCAGAGACTTGAGAATCATTGCTATGGAAATTTACTATGATTCACAATTATTTGTATGCCAGGTTCGAGGAGAGTATCAAGTCAGAGACCGGAGGTTGGCCACTTACCTTACTCGAGTTCAGGAAATGTTGAATCAGTTCGAATATTATGCTATCCACTGCATACCCCGAGAGCAAAATCAGAAAGCCAATTCTTTGACAAAACTGTCTAGCACTGGCGAAGCACAACAAATGGGACTCATCCACGTTGAGACACTTATCGCTCCAAGTATCGAACAAATAGAGACAAACTAGGTGTACAAGGCGATGCCCGAGAAGGAGTCGTGGATGACTCCATTCAGCAATTATCTTGAGCATGAAGCGTTGCCCGAACGCAGAAGTGAGAAGATACAGGTTCTCCGAAAAGCTTCACGATTTGTTATCCAGAATGGAGTCCTGTATAGGAGAGGGTATTCTGTTCCTTTACTCCGGTGTATCGCCCACGATGAGATCAAACGAGTGTTACACAATGTGCACGAGGAGGAGTGTGGTGACCACACCGGAAGGCAAGAACTTGCAAAAAAGATACTCAGATATGGGTACTACTGGCCAACCGTGAATCGAGATGCATCAAATTATGCCAAGAAATGTTATAGGTGCCAGAAGCATGCCAGAATTCCAAGAGGCCCGCCTACTGAAATCACTCAAATGGTCAGTCCATGGTCGTTCGCCACATGGGGCATTGATATAATAGGGTCTTTACCCTGGCCAAAGGTGGTGCAAAGTACGCCATCGTTGCGGTTGACTACTTTACCAAATGGGTGGAAGCCAAGCCCCTTGCCACTATCACGATGGAGAAAGTAATCAACTTTGTTATGCGTAACATCATCTGTCGCTTTGGTCTCCCACACACCATTGTAATTGATAACGGGACCCAATTCGATAGTGTCGAGTTCAAAGATTTTTGTCAACGCTACCGCATCCAGAAGAAGTTCTCAACAGTAGCTCACCCTCAAGCGAATGGGAAAGTCAAAGCTGTCAACAAGGTTATCAAATCCATTCCGAAGATATGACTGGAGAAGGCTGGGGGCAAGTGGGTCGTTGAACTTCCCATGGCCCTATGGGCATATCGAACTACCCACAAGTCCATGACCAGCCGTACTCCGTTTGCACTTTCCTATGGCTCTAAAGCCGTTATTCTAGTTGAATTAGAAGTACCTTCTCACCGTGTGACTTACTACGATCCAAAGACAAATGCCATCCTACTTGCAGAATCACTAGATTTACTGGATGAGAAGCGTGAAGAGGCTGACTTGAGGGCAGCCGCACACCGCATCGAGTCGCCCAATTATACAACGCTAAGGTCCGACCCAGAACTTTCGAAGTTGGTGATCTCATACTTAATAGAATTTATTCGGTCCCTTCACACATGAAACTGACATAGGAAGGACCGTATGTCATTGAATGGAGACTTGGAGATGACACATTCAAACTATCAACTGTTGATGGTCTCACTTTACCAAGGGCATTGAACAGCGAGAGTCTCCGTTGCTATTACACATAACTGGCTTCTATTCATTTTAGTCCGCTTTTCCTTTGAAATTTGTTTATGCATTTTTTGAATTTGAACTTGTAATAAGGCAACTGACTTTGCCGTACTTTCTTTTTTCAGCAATAAAGTGCAGACTCATCAAGCCAAAGTGGCAATTCTTGGAATGTATCATGTGACCGTCATGATGTACGAAGAGATAAGTCCCATCCTACGGTGGGACTCATTCAAATAGGGAGTGATCGTGATCAGACCGATCACTCGCTAAGTGAAACCCCGAGCTCGAGGGCAAGCAACGATGAAATCAAGAAGAATTGAAACACGATAATCCTCTAACAAACTTCAGCTCCTAGAGTGCGAGCTAAAGTACAAAAATCCAAAATCCGAGCTCGAGGAGGAAGGATCCGTCCATCTACGACTTCGCTTGCCAAATCAAGGTGGATGTGATCCGACCATCCACAACCTTGATCAACTCCTTGTTCCTGGAGTGCGAACGAGGTCCTAATACTTAAACAGACGTGAGTGACCGTCTGTCGACCGACTCCAGATTCCCGGAGAGCGAACTGGAGTATAAACATCAAATGGGTGTGACTGACCACCCATCGATCAACTCTGGTCCCGAGAGCGTGGAATCGAGTATAAACACCAAATGGGTGTGACTGACCACCCATCAACTAAATTTGGTCCTGAGAGCGCGGACCGGAGTATAAACTTTAAACGGGTGCGACCGAGCACCCATAAAATAACTTATGTCCCCGTAGTGCGGATATAATCCTAAATGTTAGATGGATGTGGATGACCACCCATCAACTGACTCTGGCCCCGAGAGCGCGGACCAGAGTATAAACATTAAACGGGCATGACCGATCATCCGTAGATTAACTCATGTCCTCGTAGCACGGATATGATTCCAAACACTTGAACGGGTGTGACCGACCGCCCGCAAATTAACTTATGTCCCCGGAGTGTGGATATAATTTCAAGCATTATGCAGGTGTGACCAACCGCCGGCATACAAGTTCAATCCTCAGAGTACAGATGCAAATACCATCAAATGAGCGAGTGTGATCCGACCACTCAAACTCATTTCACTTTAACTTTGTTCTGACTTAGTTAAATTAAAATTAGCAAAGGCAGAAAATGAATGCCGACTGAATACTTCAATTCTCCCCAGGACTGGGGGCATAACTCAAGTACCAGCCGCTGACCGAGACAGCGCAACGTTGGAATTCGACTCGACATTTGATTATGACCTAAAGTCATGACTTCATGACTTAATGACCGGACTCAAGTTCGACTCAGAAACTAAAGCCTCATAGGTACATTGAGTGGAAACGCGAGTGCTGAAATACTTAAATAAATGAATATAGAGTTATGCTGAAAAACAAAATGAAGTTTTATTTCCACTATTCTTTGAAAAAGATAAGTACAAAAAACTTATTCGAATAATTCCTTTAAGCAGGGGTCAAACTCGCATCTATACACGGCCTACAAAAAGTAAAAGAGAATCCTATTCCAGCTATCTACAAAAAGAAAAGCAAAAGTGCGAGTCTACGCCTTTGATTTTTTATCCTTCTTGCTCTTCATTGGCGTAGACCCGCTTGTACTACCACCCGGTCCTCACTTCGAGCCTTTCCTTTGCCGACCTGCTCCAGCTGGCTTATCTCCGGTTGGGGGAATCGAAACAGTCTCCTCCTTAGAACTCACAAGGATTGGAATGTCCTCTGTGTGCGGAGCTAGACGAATGGTGGGACTTTCGAAGTTAGAAGAAGGAGCCGCGCTGGTATCAATGATAGTGCCACCCGGAGAAACAATAAGTATTGGGGTCGGACTGGGACCTGCCATGCCCCCACTTGCTCTACGAGCTTACTCAATTTCGGCTTTTATTTCCTCCATTATCTGCTCCACCCGGTCCGCACGTATGCTCATTGGAATGCTGCTGGTCGGACCCGAGGAGCTCGTAATGACCACATCTTCATCCACATTGAATGGCATTTCAATACTTGGATCGCTTTGGTGGCCGAGGAGTGCTTCCATTAATTAATCATCAATCACATAACTACTTTCGTGCATCTCCCTTACCGATGAGGCGACTGTTGTAGTTGTAGCCCCCGTCATTATTGCCTCCCGCTCGTGATGCATTTCTTGAGTTGTAGGAGGATCAATTGATGCAGAATCTAGAGCTGAATGAAGATAAGAGAATATATTAGTAATATCATCTGATGGTGCTTCTACATTTTGAGGAATGGAAGAAGTGTCCAGAATACCATCCTTGGGTTGACTCCCGTGTTGAACTGATGTGCCTTCCGAGATCGGAGAAAGGTGCAGCTTATCAGGGTCATATCCTGGGACAACTGGAGGATCGATAGAAGAAGTAGGCTCAGATTGAAAGACTGGGAGCTTCGGAACCTACTTCATGATGCTTAACTCCAGATCCTTCTCCGGTGTCCGGAGACTTAGCAGCCAACTTTTCTTTTTCAAGGGCGGCGATAGTGTCGTGGAGGACTTTCGGTTCACCTCCTACTAGTATTTGAGCTTCTAGTTCGAACTCACCGATAGTCGTAGCGTCGTGGACCACTTTTTCTTCATACACCAAGCGGCTCTAGGCCTTGTATAATTGGATGGGGTAATCTTTTTCGAGACAGTTTAAGTTGCAGTTTCTCAAGACGTTGGCATTATACGTGACTAGGAGATCTTCAAATTCATTCTCCATCCCGGCCTCTACTGCTTTGATTTCACTCTCAACCCTAGCATCAGCTTCCTGGGCCTTTAAATTCGCCGCGTCCCTCTCATCCTTAAGTACCACCGCTTGTTCACATGCCTCCTGGGCGGCTTTGTTGGCTTCGTCTTTTTCCTTGATGGCAGTGGCTAATTTCGCCTTTAACTCCTCGACCTCTTTCCGTGCCTCATCCCTTTCCCGACTGATAATAGTGTTATGGTGGCCTATCTCCTATACCGGGTCCATGTGAGTTTTTCACATGTTTTCCATGGATTTCCTGGCCTCTTCGGGATCTCCGGTTGACTTCTATCTCCGACTTCCTTGAAGATTCAACTTTGTTATTAAGCACTCCTATTATTCTATCTTTCTGAGCAAGGTCGGCCTCCATTTTCTTAATTATTTTGGCCCGCTCAAAGGCTAACGCCGAAGCCTTTTCTGTAGTTTTAGCCCACTCCCAGTACTAGCTATAAACGTCATGCATGTAGTCCTGTACCAGTTTTTCTGCATCATTGGGAATTCTTTTCAAGTTCGGAGGGAAGTGGAAGCCATCAAAGTAGATAGTCGGAAAATCTTTCTTTAACCTAGCAATTCGGATGGCTCCCTCCCCTGTGGGCTCGATAGCGGCTGTCTCTGTAACAACGGGAGTTTTTTTCCATTCTACGGCGTTAATTGCCCGATTTCGAAGTATGAGGAGGCGCTAGTTGGTGTGCAGTTTCAGAAGATTGCCTGCCAGAGCCAGATGGTTTTGAGGAACCTTTAGGCGGTGGCGATTGCGACCGGAAGCGGCGCCTACTCTGGTGTGACCTTTCTTTCTCCCTTTCATAACGCTCATGCTCTTGGCTAGAGTGGTGACTACAATCATAGTCCCTTTCACCTTCACGCCTATGAGATTCAGAGTAAGAGCCGGAAGAATGGCGTTTGGAACGAAGATTGCTGAGCATAGACCACTTCCTCACCATTGTGTCTGTAAAATGAAAAGAGAAGAAGAATTAGTCATCTCTAGAAATTAGAGAACATGTGATTAGAAGTTGTGTGGTGCCGTAAAGTGTGCGTATGTATGTGCAAACCCCCAACCGACCGATTTTGGTAGCCTTGCTCGTAGGAGTTGGCTCCTCTATGTCTAAAGAAGTTAAGCCTGCGCTAGTTCGTGGCGGGGAAGGGAGTCCCTCTAATCCAAGATCTTGGAATGAAGCTATGTCATCTGAAATAGAGACATCAGATAATCCTCTCAAAGAACTTTCCATTTGCGGAAGGGAAATCTCCAGACTTATAGCACCCGCAGCGGGCAAAGATACCACGACGGTCTTACGCTTCTTGTATTTGTGGGCGAGAGTCTTTCTTTTTCTTATTTTTGATAATTGGAGACCCTGCGAGGATGCAACTGCGGGCTCATCCCTAGCTGGCGTATTCTCATCATCACCCCGTTTAGTGATTACGACTCCAGGAGCTCTTCTTCTTCCTTGCCTTACCAGAGCCACTTTGGGAACTCCTGTTAATCCAATGCTTTGGCCTCTCTCTATAAGCCCCATGGCAATTAAATTATCATTGCTAAGGACTTCATCGATCTCTCTAAGTTCAGCAGACACCAATTGGAGAGTTCTCACTATCTCCTTGAATTGCACTCCTTTGGGCCTGGGAAGCTAAAAAAGAAACGCAGTGTTAGACTCAACATCGACTTATAATATCCAGTTAATCGACAAAGAAGTTGGAACACTTACGTCTAACTAGCCACCATCTAGCAAATCCTGATGGGCATCGAACGAAGAACCATTCGGTCTTGAAATAGCTTAACTTGCTCCAAGCCCCTACCACTACTTGGCGGTTTCTGACTGCTTCTAAAAAGGTGAACGAAGGGTTATCCCTACGACTCTCGACGTTGAATAGATATCTTATCTTCTCAATGGTTAGGGGCCAGAAAAGATGCTCCATGAAGGTAATATACAAGCTGTTGAGCAAAGCATATCCATTCGGATGCAATTGAGAAGGCACAATCCTAAAAAAGAATAGCACTTCCCGAATAAATTGGTGGAACGGGGGCAACGTTCCGGCTATGCACATGAACCTATTGCAAGCAGTATACCCTTCTGGGGTATTATTGGCTCTGCCTTCCGACCTCAGTAATAGAATGTCTTCTAGAGATAGACCATGTCTGAGGTAGATTCTGCCTAACATATCTTCGGAGATTTTAGAACGTGCTGAATCCTCCGGATTTAAAACTAAAGCTCCACCCGGCAGTTCATCCGGGGCAGGACTGACTAAATCTACCACAATGTTTGGCACTTCGATTCCAGGAAGTGGAGGACTTTGAATATCCTGCGGCTTGGAGCTCCCGGGATCCATAGCTATTGAACTTGGTAAAAATCATCATTAGATGGCAATAAACCCGTGTTCCCCCCATTATGAAGTGAATGATCGTGTTGTGTAGGGCAATGCTACATAATACTTTAAACTTATACAAGTTCGAAAGATGGTAAAACGATAAGACTTCGAGATTCATCCGGAGTGACCGTCATCGCTGACTGTCTCAACTGTGCCATCCTGACTTCGAAGAGCGATCCATATTAAAGTTCGTTATGTTTGTCAAATTACAGTTCCATCGACGAGCTTCGAAGGATAGTCAAATATGCAGTTTATTAGTCAAGTCCAGTTATGCAAGGCTGAAGCTCGTCAGAGTCAAGTGTTCGAATATACAAAAGGCTATGTTTCATATCCATTAAAGTTCAACTTGGATCGTCCCTTAAAAACCCGCCTTCATATCGATCCTAGAGTTAAGGTTTCGCATCGTTGATTCATAGGTCGCTGCATTTCGTATTGATCCCAAAGCCCTAGCTTCGTATTAATCACCCCAAGCATTGATGCTATTCGTATCAATCCAAAGACCCTGACTTTGGATCGATCACCATGCCTCCTTCATCGATACGAATCACTTCACCTTGGATTGACCAGCTAATCACTTCATCTACAAGCTACTCCACAGTATCTCAGATCGATCCATGCCTTGTATCGATATGAGTGACTCCACCGCCTAAAACAAATGCTCTTCTTCTTCTCCAAACCTCCAAGGCTCCATTACTACCTCCTCGACCTCACTCCAGCCCAATTCCAGCATCGACGACGCTGGAATCAGCCACAACCATGGACGAAATGGCACCAAGACTCGAGTCTCGTCATTTTAAAGTCGATTTAATCAATTAATTACCTAAGTTTGAAGGAATTAGATCAAAGGGTAATGGGTAAAAAAATAGTTGTGTGAAGACGAAGGCGTTGCAATTCTTTTTCTCATGTTTCCAATTGATACGAAGGAAGGTAAAAAACAATGGCAGGTAGAAAATTTGTCTAAGTACAAAATCCTTTTATATGGGTTCATATCCAAGAGAGAGAATGTTTCGTATCCCAGTGGCAAGAACCGGTTGAAGCGGTCAAAGTGTTATTGATATGAAATGGATGGAGTACAAACATACCTGGAACGTTCGTATCCATCGATACGAAGACACAGCTTCATATCCATCAACACAAGGCAGTCCAATTGGTTCGTATCCATTGGCATTTTGTATCCATCAGTGACCAACCATCTATTTTGTATCCATTGATATGAATCCCATTGATACGAAAGTCATAACAAGATCATATTTGGACCACTCCACTCCATCGATACAAAACACAATTTTCGTACCCATCAATTCAAGAACCTACCTGTTATATTGACCGATACGCAGAACGCCATCCTTGATCTATTTCATATCGATAGCCATCGATACGAAATCTACATTCAAGCATCCTAGATCAATCCAGGAGAGGATCGATACGGGGGAGAAAATTAAAACAATCATCAATCGTTATTACAACTTAAATTTCACATCGATCCAGGAGAGGATCGATACGAAACTCGATCCAAACAAGAACAAAGAAACTTGGCAATGACCCATGAACGTGCCAACATGAACATGAGTCAGGTTAACATACGTGCATGTATGCCAAACTAACATACGATTTTCAAATTTAATAGGAATTGAATGCTTACCTGATGACAATCAGAACAGTGAACAACAAATTACTAGCACTCAACCTTCAGTTACAACAAAACACTACATGATCATTGGCAATCAACAATTCAACATTTATATTACTGGAAACCAATCAATGGTTTCATCTCTTGATGAAAAGACAACAGCTATTCAACGAATCAGATAGAACTTTTTTAGAATAAAGAATGCAGCTTTTCAAAGCACGTCATGTTCACACAGGACGTACTTTGGGGGGCAAATGTTATCCCGCCTTTTGACAAGGCCGTGACCCCAAGGACTTGACTAGAAACTAAAGACAATCCATCCTGAAGATCGGTTATACACAGGTTCACAATGGATACAGGCAAATTTGGTCCAAGTACAGATCGAGCTACAATTAACATGGTACGGCAATCAAAGCTATGAAAGCCAATATTCCAAATTTCAGGTCAATCGGAGTTCGTATGCACAAGTTATGGATCGATCAAGTTCCATGTGAAACATGTTGGTTTCTTATCCATCCCCTTTATATCCATCGACTCCATATCCATCCCCTTCGTATCCATCAAACAGTAGCCTCTCTTGGATCGACCCGAGCCCATTACTCAACAGTCACCCACTTTGTATCAACCGCGCCTCTATATGTTTCGTATCGATCAGCCTAATGATCGATACGAACCAGTAGCCGAATGATCGATACGAAATCAACGGCCAGTAATCGATACGAAGAGAACCTCCAAGCATCGATACAAAAAAAACCACATCAGGACCGATACGAAGAAGGCATAGTCAACCAAAAGAAACGGTCTGCAAGCGTGATAAGTGGATCTCCCCTGAACTCTCGCTCCACGTCATCGATGCAAACTGATCGATACAAAGGAATATCGAAACAAATAAGAATCAATACGCATGGATCGATACGCAGCCATCAGCAACCTACAAATCCAATCTTGGATCGATCATAACTCAAAATCTACAAGTCCAAATGCTATGAAATTTTCATAGGAGCTTGCCCACCACCTCCAGAATGTTCCTAATCGATCGCAGCTCAAATGGAGCTAAACTCGATCGATATGAAGATGATGGGGATCGATCCCAATCGATCTCAAATGACCCTTGATCGATCTAGTGGGCCCATCCATGTGTGATAAGGAGTATTCCAAGTTCAGGGACAGATATTTCAGACCTACACCTATAAATAGCACCCCTACGCCTACAAAAAAAGACTTTTGACTCTGCTGCGCCGTTACTGTGCCACAACTCCATTGTAACTTGAGTGCTAGAGTGTTGTACTGTTGTAATCAGTTGTCAATCATCAATAAACAGCAAAACATTCAAAGTGGACGTAGGCTACAACACCGAACCACTATAATTTCTTGTCATTTTCTATTTCTGCATGCTTTTATTGGTGTGATAATTAGATTAACCTCTTTTTCCATTTAATTTCTTCATTTTAATCTCTTCAATCACATCCGAAGAGTGTTGTGCCTAATTTTGGTACAAACACCGATGTTGGATTGTTCTGCTATGTAGTAATCCCGTTTGGATTAAAGAATGCACGAGAGACTTATCAGCGCTTAGTCAAAAAAATGTTTAAAGACCAGATTAGAAAAACAATGGAAGTGTATGTTGATGATATGTTCGTGAAGTCACAACGATCAAACGACCACATTAGAGACTTGGTAGGAATGTTTGACATCCTCCGATATTACAAGATGAAAATTAATCCTTTGAAGTGTTCTTTTGGTGTTGCATCAGGGAAATTCTTGGGTTTTATTGTTAATGCCCATGGAATAGAAGCTAATCATGAGAAGATTCAGGCTATCTACGATATCCAAGCACCAAGGACTGTTAAACAAGTGCAGAGTCTAAATGGGAAAGTTGCTTCCTTAAGCTGATTTCTCTCCAAAGCTACCGACAAATGCATTCCTTTCTTTGATTTGATTAGGAAAGGAAAAAGAAACTTCGAATGGACATAGGATTGTAAAAACGCATTTCAAGCTTTGGTGAATCATTTGGAGAGACCCTCTGTCTTATCAAAGCTGGTGGATCATGAAGATTTGTACATTTATTTGGCTATATCGGCACACGCTATAAGTGCCGCATTGCTTCACGAGGAGGATTGAATCCAGAGGCCGGTGTATTACGTCAGCAAATGATTGACGGGAGTTAAAAGGAACTATCTAAAAATAGAGAAACCAGCATACTGCTTACTGATTACATCATGAAAGCTTCATCCATACTTTCAGGCACATCCAATCAATATTTACACCGATCAGCCGTTACGACATGTCCTATAGCGACCTGAGACGTTTGAAAGGTTACTCAAGTGGTATATCGAGCTCAGTCAATTCAATATTACTTGTTTCCCTCGGAGGCTATCCAGGGAAAGGCACTGGCAGATTTTATAGCGGACTTTGCTACGCAGGATGATTCTCCGAAAGGCGGCGAAATACCAACCATACGGTGGAAATTGTACACTGATGTGGTGTCTAATGATCCTTGTTTTGGAGTTGGAATTGTGCTTGTAAATCCTAAGGAACGGTCAATCTGTTATGCTTTAAAGCTTGATTTCCCAACGACAAACAATGAAGCCGAGTATGAAGCTTTGATTGCTGGACTTAAACTCGCTAGAGAACTCAGAATAAAATCTCTTGAAATCTTTTGCGATTCGCAGTTGGTAGTGTACCAGGTCAGGGGAGATTATCAAGCTAAGGGACAATAGCTCTCCCAACACCTTACCCAAGTCCTAGAGTTGTTGGCAGAATTTGAGTACTATGACATTTCACATATTCCAAGGGTTCAAAATAGAGAGGCTGATTCATTGGCGAAGTTTTCCAGCACCAGTGATGCACAACAGATGGGCTTAATTCCGGTCGAAGTATTAAATGCCCCAAGTATAAACATGATGGAAATTGTCCAAACACTGGAAGCAGAGCCTGAGAGGGAATCGTGGATGACTCCGATCAAAAACTATTTGCTACATAGGGTCCTACCAGATCAAAGAAATGAAAAGCGACAAGTCCTCCGTAAAGCTTCGTGATATGTTATGCGAGAAGGGATTATGTACAGAAAAGGTTTTTCAGTTCCCCTACTTCGGTGTGTCACTCATGATGAGATAAAACGGATCCTAAAAGAAGTTCATGAAGGTGAATGTGGCGACTACACTAGGGGCAAACTTTGGCAAAGAAAATACTCCGTTACGAGTATTATTAGCCAATTGTCAATCGAGATGCCGCTGACTATGTAAGACGATGCGATATGTGCCAGATATATGCAAAAGTTCAAAGAGCTCTGCCAATGGAAATCACGCAAATGGCCAGCCCATGGCCGTTTTCTATGTGGGGTATAGATATTACCAGTTTCTTACCAATCTCTAAAGGTGGCGCAAAGTACGCTATCGTCGCAGTTGATTACTTTACCAAATGGGCCAAAGCAGAACCTTTAGCCACGATCACGACCAAGAAATTAATCAACTTTATTGTTCGAAACATCATATGTCGTTTCCATGAACTATTGTGACAGATAATGAGACTCAATTCGACAGTGTTGAATTCAAAGAATTCTGTCGGTGGTCGCTCACCTTCAGGCAAATGGATAGGTTGAAGCTGTAAACAAAATCATAAAGTCCATTCTGAAGAAGCATTTGGATAAGGCTAGAGGCAGATGGGTGGATGAACGCCCTGCAGCGCTGTGGGCTTACAGGACCACCCACAAGTCCGTGATTTGCCATACTTCGTTCGCCCTTGCTTACGGTTCCAAAGCCGTCATTCTTGTTAAGCTTGAAGTTCCTTCTCATCGAGTGACTTACTATGACACCAAAGCAAATAAAGATCTCATCTTGGAATCTCTTGACTTTATAGATGATAAGTGCGAGGAAGCTGGTCTAAGGGCAGCCGCACATCGACATCGAGTCGCCCAATATTACAACATTAAAGTTCGACCTAGAACTTTTGAAATCGACGATCTCGTCCTAAAACGGAATTTTCCTACCCCATCGCAGATGAATCTAATCTAGGAAGGACCATATGTCATTGAACAGAGGCTTGGAGAGGAAACTTTCAAGATGGCGACTATCGATGGCATCATAATTCCAAGGGCGTGGAATAGTGAACATCTACGACGCTGTTTCACTTAGTTTATTTCTTTTCATTTCAGTTGATTTTGCTTTCATAATTTGCTTTAGCATTTGATTTTCCAGATGTGTAATAAGTCAGTTTATGTTATTCCTTTTCATTGAGCGAATAAAGTTTCGGACTTCCTTTATATTTATATTTGCTGTAGCATTATGTATTAGTTACATGACGAAACTGATTGATGTCGATATGTATGAAGAGGCTCCCAGAGTTTGAAATTAATTAACCACGCTAATTCCCAATAGCACTAAACAAGATGAGATTGGTCCACTTGTTGATTTTATGATTCCCATTCATAATCCAACGGACGGGTTACACCATGAGGAATAAATGTAGCTCGGCCATTTGATGATCGAATAAATCCTGCAAAACTATGGAACTGAGATAAAATGAGAGTGACCGTGATATGACTGACCACTCGCTAAATCGAACAACAGACCCTAGGGGGCAAATTAATTAATTAAGGGGAGTATGATCCAACTGCTCTCCGAGATAACCCTAAGTCCTTAGAGTGCGGACTAGAGTACAAACATAAGTCGGCTGTGAATCGACCACCCACAACATAACTCTAAGTCCCCAGAGTGCGGACCAGAGTATAAACATAAGTCGGGTGTGATTTGACCACCTGCAACATAACTCTAAGTCCCAGAGTGCGGACCGGAGTATAAACATAAGTTAGGTGTGAATTGACCACCCGCAACATAACTCTAAGTCCCCAATGTGCGGACCAGAGTATAAACATAGATTGGGTGCAATTCGACCACATCAACTAACTCTTATCCCTAGAGTGCGGATATGAACATAAACAGATAGCTGAATGAGCTTCGGCCATTCACTATTCCATGAACTCTAGCTTGAAACCGACAGGAGGAGTATAAACTCGCTAAGGATGGAGTTCGACCATCCAACATCTAACCTCGCTAATCCAAGACTGGGGCCAGGAGTATAGTTACTCAAAAACCGCTGAATTTGATGGCGTAACAATAAGGCTCAAGCCTAGCGTTTGATACTACTCAAGGCCATGGCCACATGGAGGCTTTGGGATAGAGCTAATGGATTGTTACCAGAGTTAATGAACCATGAATTATAAGTACATTGAATGGAAAGTAATAGTTCAACTACTTAAATAACAATTCACACGAAAGCTCAACAGGAAACAAAAACTTTTATTCACATGATAGTTTTTGAGATCGTGGTACAAGTTATTTCAAAAAACCGGAAATCATACCTGTACAACCATAACTAATAAAAGAAACGACAAACAAGTAGCTTTGCAGACTATGCACACATGGAGCCAAAGTGATGGCTATTTCTTCGACCTCCTCTCCTTTTTGGATTTTTTGGGAGTGTTGCCACTTGAGCCCCTGATGTTTCTCTTCCTGGATCCTTTGCCACCTTTTGCAGGAGAGCTTATAAAGGTAGGAGGGAGTTCATTGGGAATCGACCCGCCAGGTGGAATAACTTGTAGTGGCACAATGTGTGGATCATCGATGTCCACCTCAACGGGCTCAGTTTTAGCCTTTTTCTTCAGCAACTCCTCCTTCTAGATACGCTCTTTCAAGCTAATCTCATCAGTGCATTCGAAGGCGCCGGTAATCACAACATCGTCGAATTCATCCATTGGAAGTGGATCCTCAACCTTATCATCGTCAAGAGTTTCGATGACTTAAGCATCGAGCCCCGGTACATCAGTGGCCGCTAGAATTTCTGCTAGATTCACTTGTTGCTCCACAGCAGCATCGCTTTTAGGAGTTTGACTAGGACTCGAAAGACCTGCAAATTTGTTAAAATAGGGTTAAAACCATTGGGTGGAAAGAACAAAACTTCTCATGAATTGGAGAGTAAAGTGAAATACCAGTATTCGGCTGGCTCTCTGTGGTTGCTGGAGTACCTCCTTCCAAAATAGGGGACAACACTTTGAATTGATAGCCGGGCCTATCTGGATCCTAGCCCAAGTCCTGCTGTGGGCCGAAGGAAACCAATGCTCCAGCCGCTTGGGAAGAAGAGAGACCCTTAAGATCGGCCTTCGAGGATCCGACAATATGTTCTCCTTTGTCAAAAGGTGCAGAAACGTCAAAGTACTAGAGTCTCGTAGTGACAAGATCTAGGGGTTTATTTTCGTAGAGGATCTCCCGCACTAATTTTTCTTCATCAAGCTCAGCTCCACCCAATTCTCTCTTTTTCATCTCAATAATATGCTCCCAGGCTTCAGCAAGTGATTCGAGATAACCTTCGCCAAGAAAACTCAAGTCGCGGTGGATGAGGACTTTGGCATTATATTCGATGATCAATGGATCAAACAAGTCCTTGATTTCATTCCGACCGGACTCTTTAGCATCTTCTACTTAGGTTTCAATTTCTCACATCATCTCTTTGCGGCCTTCCTCTAGAGCCTCCTCTTTAAGAGCTTCTATCTTGGCAAACTGCTCATCGAGTTTAGCTTTCAGGTTCCTAGCTTCAACAGCCTCTTCACAGTACCTTTGCGATTCTTCCTGGGCCTTAATTTTCTCTTCCTTTTATTTCTTGAGAAGCTCCTCAAGTTCCTCAACACGGTGGGCTAAGACATCTTTTTCCTTTTCAAAGAATCTTTTTTCAGAGCAAGTGCCCAGCTACTATTGAGGGGTAGCATCGATTTCCTTTTTTATGGGAAGCTTCTAAACGTCTTACTGCCTTCAATGTTTCTTTGGCACTTTTCTCCGCCTCGGCAAGTATTGTTGTCAATTCCGATAGTTCGTCATCTTGCTGTTTGATTATGTGTTTATCATGTATCGCCTCTAGCTTGAGACGATTTATTTCATATTGACGCTCAATTGACACTTTAGAGATTTTTTCGCCATGTGTTGAAATGATTCATGCTGCACGAACACGTCATTAACACATGCGAGAGAAATTGTCTTGGCGTGCCCTAGGATCATATATGTTATGGGGAGAAATTTAAATCCATCGAAGCGGATTTTCGGAAAAGTGGCCTTAAGCTCGACCAATTTCTCCGCTGTAGAAATGTCAAAAGCTGCAGCTGACAAGGATGGATCAGAAGCAGCAATTGGATGCTTGTTCGATCTACGGCCATGAGATTGCTTTGAGCTCGAAGAACCAGAGTGTTGCTCATGTGATGTGGCAATTTGAGGGTCGCGGTAGGGAGGTTGGTCTCCGCTATAAGCAGGAAAATTAGGCTGATCTCCCTGGCGAGATGTCTGGGATTGGGATTTGCGCTTGGAAGAGGAGGATTCCCTTAAATGATAGCTTCTTTCCTATCCATCATCATTTTCCCTGCACCTACCAACCTCCGAGTAGCGACTAGATCAATAATACGTGAAGAACCTCTTAAGAGATCGAAGGCCCATGCACCTGCAAAGACCAAATGAGAACATGTGAGTAACTATCATGCAAAGGATTAATAAAGAGCGTGTAATGAAGTGCATGTGGTCGTGAGTGTCCTAGTGTTCCCCCTAACAGACCGGTGATTATAGCCTTGCTTATAAGTGTTCTCTCTCCTTTATCGGTAGGATGAATGCCTTCATCGTTCCTAGTTGGAGAATTAAGTCCTTCGATGTCGATATTTGGAAAATCATAGGTCATAATATCATTTGGAATTTGGAGATTTGAAAATCCCTTCAGTGACCTTTCCAAGAGTTAGGAAGATTATTCTTCTTCAATAGAAGTAATGATGAATTCTGGATCTGCGGCAGTTTTCTTTTATGAATTTTGTATGCCATCCTCTTCTTTCTCTTGGTGGGTGTTTGAGATTGCGCGCCTTGCGACAGTTCGACCACAGGCGCATTGCTTGGGCCCGCATCAGCATCACAGGGTTTGTTGGTTTGGAAATCTCTAATCTCACCTTCTTCAATGTCATCCTAAGTCCCCTTGGCGGGGGCACGGCAGGATTGATGGCATCCCTTTCTTGCTCTGTAATGTTTCTCGGCAATGCTGGGTTTACGAGGAACCCAATGCTACGACCCTCTTCTAGCAGCTCTAATAAAAATAATAACTCATTGGTAACAAGAAGTTTGATATCCCTATCTTCGACAAGGGTAGCGCGAATAGCGGTGACCGCTATTGAAAAACTAACGCCTTTAGGACGTGGGCGGACACCTGTAGGAATTCCGGATGTTAATAGATTCAAAAATATGACTTGGATTAAAGAACTTAAGAATGAAATGTAGGTAACACTTACGTCCTTCCAACCATCGCCTCGCGAACCCAGGTGGACTCCGAACATAAAACCACTTGTTCTTGAACAGAGAGTGTTTATTCCAAGCGCATGTTAAGACCTGGCAGTTAGGTGAAGGTTCGAGAAAAACATATGAGGGACTCCCTGACCGCCGTTTAAAGGTGTAAATGAATATTATGTCCTCGGGAGTTGGCAAATGAAAGAGAATGCTTATAAATAGTAGGAAGGTTCCATGTAGGAAAGCATAACTGTTTGGATGGAGTTGAGTGGGAGTTATTCCAAAATATCTTAGCATCTCTCGAATAAACGAATTAAGGGGTGGTACGCATCCGGCCCAGCACATAAATTTGTTACACGTCGTGTACCCCTCCGGGGGCAAGTGAGGTATGTCGTTTATTGAAGGAACCAGGACGTCTATAAACGGAATTCCATGAATAGAACACAGCCGGCGAAGGGCAGCCCTACCAACTCGGGAGGCTTGAGAATTTATTGGGTTATTTAGAAGAATGGCACCCTCTACTGCATCGAGAGAAGGACCTATATCCTCCGCTAGAAAGACCAGAATATCTGAAAAAAGGTTGACCGACGAGCTAGAAACTTCTGTCTGTTCTACTTGATGGCTGGGAGAAAGCCTCCAGATCTAGTCCCAGATGTTGATTTTTCTTTAGAATCGACGCGTTGCATATTCAGTTCGGAAGACATACCAGCTAAACCTCTGAGCGTCTGGAGTCCATATTAGCTATACTCAGTAGATAATCGAGGTTAGAAAAGTTTACCTTTCCTCCCATGTTAAGTGTAAGCTAGTGTAGTGTAGTGTATGGCAGATATAAACAGTTTAAAATTAGAAAAAACAAAGTAAGATGACGAGACTTTAAATTTCAACTAGAGTGACCGTCATCGCTGACCGTTACAATTGGCAAGAAAATTGATCGGTTGCAAAAGCTTTGGGATCGACTATCGGCATGTCAAATGTAAAGTTCGTCGTTCAAGTCCATATGCAAGTTTTTAGTATATGATGAAAGTTCCATGAGTTTGATTGTTCAATCTCGAGTTTAATAGTGAGTATGCAAGTTTTATTGTTCATCATCATTGTATGTCTAGGTTCACCATGGTAAATTAGTGATAATTGTCCAAGCAAACAAAGTTGGATTAGATTGCAAGTTTAAAAGTTTCCTTATACCGATCCCAATGCCCATGCTGATGTGCACGTAAATGTGCATATTTTTACTTCCATATTTAATCGAATTTAATTAAATAAATGAGCATATAGGGTAATTTAACAAGTTTAAACCAAAATTCAAATCATTTTCAAATCATAATTTATTCATCTTCATATAGGGGCAAAATAGTCATTTTTGTGCATATATTAATTTGAGACTATTTATTTTTGCATTTTATTTTTGTTTGTAAGAATTTGAATTCCATTACAAGAGGCTTCATGGAAAATATGCATGCACAAGAAAAAACAAAGGAATGAAGATGAAAATAATTCAAACTCATGTATCATGGAGTACCTCACCTATCCACTTACCTTGATCTTCAATTAGGAGCTAATGCACATGTTAGTGGAGCTAAAAGTTTCATGCACATTTAAATGGAGGATTATCTCATGTTAATGATAACTTGGTGGCCACACTTCCTAAGAGGGTAGTTCCCAAAAATATGATTAGAGTTTTAGGCTTGTATAAATACCCCATATGTTCATGTAATTAATCTCTTAGCCTCCATTGAGCCTCTTTAGCTTCCTCTTTAGTTAGTTTAGTTTTAGGCTCAAAAATAAAACAAAAGCTCTCTTTTCTTCATTATGGCTTCTTAGCCATTTCTCTTATGTAATTTCATTTATGCAATTTTAATTCATGCACTTTTCTTTTATGTTCTTTTCTTGTTTATTTCCTTTCATGTTAGTAGTTTACATTTATTTATGCAAGTAGATTAGCTTTTATTTCATGTTAATTAGCTCTCATTTTACTTAGCTTGCATTTTCTTCTTGTTTTATTTTATGTTGAATGCTACATTTGTTGAAATGATAACAAATATGAGAAGCTAAACCCCTTCAATTTAGGGGTAATGAAGCTTTCTTAATCATGTAGATTCAACATTTTGATAACTTGTGATCTTTTTTTTTGCTTAATGGAAATGTTTGAATGGGTTAAACTTTGTTGTTTTAGCTTTGAATTTGATAGCCTATGTTGTTGACACTAAATAGGCTGTGCTTAAACAAACAAAAACACAAATTACCTCTTCATCTACATATGATTATGGTAATGAAGTGAATGTTAAAATCAAAATTTGATGGTCTATATTTCTAATCAATAGTTAATAGATCATGCTTAGAATAGATTTTATTCCAAGTTCATTGTCATTTTCATGGGAGTTAAAAAGTAGTTTAGTGGTTGTGTTATAGTTTGATGGTTTATATTGGACTAATTAATAGCACAAATATTTCATACTTATGATAAACACAACAATTAAATTCACTAATGACCAAAAAAGAGATCATAATTTTATGTTGTGTTGATTTATGTGATCAAGAGAGTGGATTTATCTCTAAATTGCCTTCTACTCTCATATTTTTATCCACTTTTATTTTTTGTTAGTTTCTAAAATTTTTTAGCTTCAAACATTTTCAAACTCTTGGTTAATTTGATTGAATAGAAATTTAAAATTTAAACAATTAACTGCGGATTGTCCCATACTCGCCACGTACTAGAATTGTACGCCGTGCGCTTGCGGTTAAATTTTTAATTAAATTTTTCGATTAATTTTCTAATCTGATAAAGATTTAGCCGTTAAATAAGTTTTTGGCACCGTTGCCGGGGAATTTGCTTTGATTTTAATTTTTATACTTCGAATTATTTGTTTTTTGATTTTAGTGTGTTTGTTTTGTGTGTGTATTGCATTCTTTAAATAAAAAATTGTGTGTTTGTGTGTGATTTTTGTGGCATTTTATTTATGTGCTTGTTGTTCTAGTTTTCTATTCCATTTGCATTTCCATATTTTTAAAAAAAAATACACAAGTTCATTTCAAAAAGAAAAAAAAATCCATTTCAATTTTTTCTGCATTACAATTTTCATCTTTTTACAAGTTGCATTTCAGCTTTTCTACATAATTTACATCATCAAATTCACTGTTTCATTATACATGCACTGTTACATTGCTTTCAACATACTCAAAATTGCTCTACAACATTTGCATCTACATATCTATACACGGCTCTACATCTTCATTGCCCATCCACCCACTGCCCATCCCTCTGCCTTAATCAATACTGGTGCCATCAACAATATCCTACTTCAAATCACTTGCAAATTGCTTGCATCAAGCATTGCTACACATTACAACTGCACATTCACCCACCAGTATACCATCAAACTTTCCATACATACATCCCCTAAATTTACTGTTATCCATCCACTGCCTCAACATTACTATCACCATCTCTTCATCATAACTTCCCTAACCACTGCATCATAACCCCATCAACACCCACTTCTGCAATTGCATGCCTGCACATACCATTTCCTTCCCCTCATCATCAACAAACAGTTCTGCCATACATATCAAAACTTCATTTGCCATCTCAACAAACAACCATCTTCACTGCAACACTCCTCAAACTTCATCTTCTTATCACCATCTCCATACCATACAACTGCCATTACTGCCCACCACCTCATAAAACTACTCACATCATCAAAACTTCCAGCAAGCAACCCAGTTATCAACATGACTCCATTTCCACCAACCCCCTGACCATCTTCTACAACAACCTCCACAGGAAAGTTCAACCTCCATCCCCTGTCCCCATACATCATCAAGTTTCAACCTGCTCCATCCCAAACTGTCATTACCCCTTCTCTGTACTACAAACTGCATATCAGAAGCACCAAGTCACAACCAGTTATCTGTACTACAAACTGCCAACAACCACACTCCTTCAATCATTTCCACCACACAACATACCCACATCAGTTCATCAATACCCCTGACTACACATCAGTTCATCAATACCCCTGACTAACCACCAAAACCATTCACTGACCATCTCCATACCACCACAACCCATATTACCAGTCACCTCTTCATATTACCAATCACCTCTTCATATACACCCTCTTCATATACACTTCAACCCACTACAATTCACACTTCTGCCATTCTTCGACCTACCACACCAACCATAACACAACACTCCTCAACCTGAACACAACATACCATACAAACTCCATCCAACCTTCCCTGCCTCACTTCTTCATTCCCATCAAAACAAAAAAACAAAAAAAAACTGCCAATACAATTTCTTCACAGCCCAGACCAAACAACACTGCTGCATTGCCTCGGCTTCATCTACACATCTTCCATCAGCAACTGTCAATTGTTCCCCTTCACCATAATCCACAACTATATCACCACACCTATAACAACAATTGCACAGTGCCATCATCACCTATCACCACCCAAAACAAACTGTCTTCATCTCAATTCCCTCTGCTTGCATATCATTTCATCAATCTAACCATTGCCCACATATGCATAACAACACACTCCCTTACCACTGCTTGCACCTCTATCTCCTACCAACTTCCCACTCACCTACCTTTACCTCATCACGGTACAACCATCAACCCACGACCATCAGCAACTTCTACAATCTAGTGCCAGTGCCACTACCACAAATTAAACTGCACTTCCTTATCATCAAACAGTCTCAACACTTCATAGCCACTTCACTACAAATTCCATCACCACCCTGAACACACCACTGCCCCTATCCAAACTTCATTACTGTCATCTCCTCAGAACCACACCCCACAATATCCTTCATCACAGCAACTCCCTACAAATGTCAACCACCAACTCCTCTGCCATGGCCAAACCCAATCGCAAACAAATCCTCGGCCTCATCACAAACCCGAAACCATCCTCTGCCAGCCACCAATCGAACCATCACCTCTAATCATCAACTCTCCACTGCTGCAATCATCAACTCTCCACTAATCACAAATCGCCAGCCATTGAATCACTGCCGCGACCAATTCCAATCACCACAAATTGCGATTCAGTTTTGAGAAATTGAACACTCAAGCCTTCGAACGACTAAAAGTGATTTTAATTTTGATTTATGTTTTGAGAAATTTTCGGTTGAGAGAATTGCATTGTATATTTGGTTTTAATTTGAGCTAACCGATCCTTTTTTGCTTGATTTTAACTTGTGATGTGGATTGTGTACTTAGTTTTAAGTTGGGCTGGGTTTGTTTATATCATTTTATTTTTGTTTTTAATTTGTGTACATCATTTTATTTTTGTTTTGTTTTAAGTCATCCTTATACATAAAAAAAATAAACCATGAAAAATAAAAAATGCAGATGAGACTCCCCCCACACTTTATTTTGACTGTGTCCCCACGGTCAACCCAAGTGAAGGGAGAAAAATAAAATAAAAATAAAAATATGACCTATATTTACAAGAAAATGAAAAGATTATTATTTACACGACATTAGAAAATATACCGTTAAAGAATAAATGAAACGATCTTCCAAAGACCAATTCATTTGTCTCATCAAATATGCGAGACACAGCTTAAGCTTGGAAAACCAAACCATAAAAGATTTCAAAACTGAATGTTGATTTAGAAAAACGAATGTCGTTTTATTAAAAATCGTATGAGTTGTTTTATTTTCGACAATTTTTGGGGTAGATAGAACAATTGGTTGAAGTTCAAGTTTATTTTCACCAATTTGAAATTCAAACTTATAATTGAAAACTTCGTTAGAATTTTTGATTTCAAAATCAAAATGGTGATTTAAATCTTCCCCTTCAGTGACAACTCATCTTCGAAAAGTCCAAAGAAATTATGTTCACTAAATTCGTCTTTCTTTGTTGGATTATCAACAACTTCATTGCATGTGTCAAGTTCAAAATCCAAAGTTGTTGTATTCAATTTTTCAAAATCGAAAAAAAGAAGATCGAATTTTAAATTTGATTACACACTCTCAAAAGAATTGAAATCCAACTCAATTACCGTATCTTCAACAACTTCATTAAGATTGTCATTTTTAATTTCAAAAGTTGTTATTTGAAAATTGTCAATTTTGGTAAAAGGTTGATTATCACTTGACCCGTCACACATTGGGATTTGATTTTGTTGCGCATGGTGTTTCAGGTATGTTTCAAACAACAAATCTGTGTGATCTTTGTAAATTTCTACCATTTGCTCAACAAAATCAAATTTATAGTTATTAACTTGAGAATTTTCAATTTGAAATTGTTGAGAACAAAAATTGTCCATTGAACCATAGTCGAGATTATTCTCATTGCCAAAATTATTTGAAAAGTGGTTCACATTTTCGTTTTGATTTTGAAATTCATTTTAGAGTTTGAAGTTGTATTGGCATGAGTTATTATCGAAATCATTTGAATTTTGGAGTGAATTCAAATTTTGATTGTTTTGAAATCCTTGAATTGAGTTATTGCATAAATATGAATTACACAAATTATTCATTATTTGGTCATTTTGTGTAGAGAGTTCAAGTAAAGACGAAATCATTTCCATGCTTTTTTCAAGAGTTGAGGGTTGGTCCTCATTTTGAAAAAAAATTTGTTCAAAATTTGAATTATTTACATAATTGTTGTTGTTAAAATATCCATAAGAATTTGATGTAAAATTATATGGATTATATTGATTTTCACAACTATTATAAAGTTCATGTGAGTAGGGAAACTCAGACATTTTCAAGAATGTTTTTTACAAAGGAAAAGAAAAAAAATATTTACCAAAGGGAATTTATTTAAAAAGGGAAATTTGAATTTTGTTTTGTTTTTCAAATTTTTTGTTTGTTTTTGTTTTTTATTATTTTTTTTGGATTTTTTTTATAAAAAAACAAAACTAACTTAATTTTTTTTTGGATTTTTGATTTTGATTTAAAAATTTCAAAAGAAAGGATTTAAAAACTAAGTGAGCAATATTTACAATTTTTTTTAGTTTTTGATTTTAAATTTTTTTTATATGCATGAACTAATGCAACTAAATGAATGCAAGGGCTTAATTACAAGTTTTCTATCCTAAGTAGCTCCTAACCCAAAATTGTATAATCACACTTTTATTAATCCAACAAGATAGTTCTTAGACAGGTAACGGACAAGATTTATCGGTGCACCATGAATCACCGTAGCAATGCAGCCGAAGGTTTAAGTACCTTCAGAGAAACAACCGCTATAATATTTACGAATCACCGTAATATTTATAAATGGCTATTGCTCTACCATAGCCTAGACACTAAGAAATTAAATTGTCGAAAGTGGACAACTTGTCAATATACAATTAAGCCCTAGGCGAGCTCGCGACACCCTTTAGTCGAATGTCTAACCTTTATTATTAGTCAATTTTCTAGGATGAAATGCAATTTGTGGGCCAAGGAAGGGGTGATGAAATCCCCCACCTTTTGTGGATTTAGGTGTTGCCCTTAGAAAATAAAAATAAGATGAGATGAATGCAAAGCAGAAATTAAACGTGTATTAACAATGCAACTACAAATGAAATTTGTTTTTGTTTTTGAATTTTTTTTAATACAAAAAACCAACTATGCAAAGCAAAAAAAAGAAGGGAAAAAGGGCACGATACCAGAGCATGCAGAATTATTAGTAATTTATTTTAAAGCAGCAATTTTTTTTCTTCTTTTTATAAGGAAGCAATTTTTTTTGGATAAGCAAAGCGAAGCAAGCAACTCTTCCTATCTGCTTTGGCAACCTGAAACTTGAACAAGATATATATACGGTTTCTTTTATATATATCAAAGAAGAAACTAGAACAAAACAAAACAAATGAAAATTAAAACAAATTTTTACTTGTTTTTTTTTCTTTTTTTTAAGATAGAACCAAAGCAAAGACAAATGAAAGAAAAAGGAATTTTTTTTCTTTTTTTTAAATCAAGAGTTAAACAAAATAAAATTTTAAAACAAATTAAACTTAAAAGAGAATTTTACAAATATTTTAAAAACATTTCCACAGGCCTACAAGCAAACCCCCAAGCCCACAAAAAAAAAATACCGCTAACAAAATTTTCAGCAAAGTTCTTAACATAATTAAAATGCAATAAAAATAACAATCGCAAACACAAATCCCTGCCTCTTCTCTTTGTAAATGTAAATTCAACTTCCTCTTTTTTTTTCTTTTCAAAACCAATTAAAGATAAACGTAATTAGTGCTCGAGTTTGTGGTCAGGTTATCGCGAATTACTGGTTTGATTGTTGTCGAAGTTCGATTTGGGGCGATTGGCGTTGCAGTAGTGGAGGTTGTTCGATTTTTGAGTGTTTGCATCTTGCTGTTGAGTAGGTGATGGAGGTGATGCTAGATTGCGGTTTTGGTCGTGATAGAGTGGTGCTGTAGTTATTTTGAAGTGGAGGGAGTCTCATCTGCATTTTTAATTTTTCATGGTTTATTTTTTGCATATTTCTCTCCAAAACTCAAAATTAAAAAAAAACAAAAGAAAATCCCAAAAACAAATTTTCCTTTTTAGCACTTTGATTTATTTTTGGAGAAACACTATAAGATAAATATATAGTTTTGGTTATTAAATTGAAATTTCTGAAAATTTATTTGTCTCAACAAAAATAAAAATAAAGTTTGATTACAAGAAACTATGGTTTAACTAGTATATAGGAAGATTCATGGGTGATAATTATGAAGTATAACCTAATTGAAAATCTTTGTTTTAAAAAGTAATGGATTTAAAGAAAAGGATATAACATTTTTTATCTTCTAAGTTAAATGGTGCTAAGATATTTTGCAAAGTTCTCTCTTAAAAAAATAAAAAATGGAAAATATATTTGTATATATGTATATATTTTATTAACACCTAGAGTCATGTGTTCGCACGCAACTGCGTACACTCGCCATGCTCTGTACCCTTCTCACGTAAGCCCAAAAGGCAGTGCACAATCGGTATATCTAGCCTCAGTTTATCTGAGTTAGGTGTATGTATATAAAAATTCTTTTATTAATAATGCCTAAGTCGATAGGTGTTCACACTTGTGTGTTCACTTGCCACGCTCTGTATTCCCCTTACGTAAGCCCAAAAGGCAGTGCATGGGTAATATATCTGGCCTCAGTTTTTCGAGTTAGGCGTATGTAAATATTGTTAATATCAATAAAATTTTCAAATAAAGAGAGAGTAAGCAATTGAAATCCACGCATTATTTTCACTTATGTGATTTGACTTGTTATTTAAAAGAAATGAAAATACCAATTTGAAAAACTTCGATAATCAACTAAGGATCTATTTCATAGTTGCACTGTGTTATCAACCGAAACAACGAGTCAAACTAGAGTCTATTTGTTATGATAACTTAGTTTTTATTGGAAATTTTGACAAGTAAAATAACTAAAATTTCATAATGATGACCAAAACTTATATTTAACTTATTCGTGTCGATTTAAAAGTAAAATTTTCATTTGTAAACATTTTCAAAAACTCGCATCCATATCTTTGTAAATAAATCTTGCATTTAGGAATTTTTCATTTCGCATTTGGATTTTGTGGGTAGTATGCATTGAAAACCCTCACGAGACAATAATCATCCTACTAGGGATACCTAGAGGTTTAACGGCTTGTTGCATACGCTCAATGCAATCGTGCTCCCTATGAAAACGGATTTATCTTAGTTATTAGTTTATTCGAGGATGAATAAAAAGATAAGTGTGGGGGTATTTGATGTGCACGTAAATGTGCATATTTTTACTTCCATATTTAATCGAATTTAATTAAATAAATGAGCATATAGGGTAATTTAACAAGTTTAAACCAAAATTCAAATCATTTTCAAATCATAATTTATTCATCTTCATATAGGGGCAAAATGGTCGTTTTTGTGCATATATTAATTTGATAATATTTATTTGTGCATTTTATTTTTATTTGTAAGAATTTGAATTCAAATTACAAGAGGCTTCATGGAAAATATGCATGCACAAGAGGAAACAAAAGAATGAAGATGGAAATAATTCAAACTCATGTATCATGGAGGACCCCACCTACCCACTTACCTTGATCTTTAATTAGGAGCTAATGCACATGTTAGTGGAACTAAAAGTTCATGCACATTTAAATGGAGGATTATCTCATGTTAATGATAACTTGGTGGCCACACTTCCTAAAAGGGTAGTTTGGATAGTTCCCAAAAATATGATTAGGGTTTTAGGCTTGTATAAATACCCATATGTTCATGTAATTAATCTCTTAGCCTCCATTGAGTCTCTTTAGCCTCCTTTTTAGTTAGTTTAGTTTTAGGCTCAAAAATAAAACAAAAGCTCTCTTTTCTTCATCATGGCGTCTTAGCGATTTCTCTTATGTAATTTGATTTATGCAATTTTTAATTCATACACTTTCTTTTATGTTCTTTTCTTGTTTATTTCTTTTCATGTTAGTAGTTTAGATTTATTTATGCAAGTAGATTAGCTTTTATTTCATGTTAATTAGCTCTCATTTTACTTAGCTTGCATTTCTTCTTGTTTTTATTTTATGTTGAATGCTACATTTGTTGAAATGATAACAAATATGAGAATTTAAACACCTTAAATTTAGGGGTAATGAAGCTCTCTTAATCATGTAGATTCAACATTTTGAAAACTTGTGATCTCCTTTTGTGCTTAATGTAATGTTTGAATGAGTTAAACTTTGTTGTTTTAGCTTTGAATTTGATAGCCTATGTTGTTGACACCAAATAGACTATGCTTAAACAAACAAAAATACAAATTACCTCTTCATCTACATATAATTATGGTAATGAAGTGAATGTTAAAATCAAAATTTGATGGTCTATATTTCTAATCAATAGTTAATAGATCATGCTTAGAATAGATTTTATTTTCAAGTTCATTGTCATTTTCATGAGAGTTAAAAAGTAGTTTAGTCGTTGTTTTATAGTTTGATGGTTTATACTGGGCTAATTAATAGCACAAATATTCCATACTTATGATAAACACATCAATTAAATTCACTAATGACCAAAAAAGAGATCATAATTTCATGTTGTGTTGATTTATGTGCTCAAGAGAGTGGATTTATCTCTAAATTGCCTTCTACTCTCATATTTTTATCCTCTTTTATTTTTTGGTAATTTCTAGAAATTTTTAGCTTTAAACAATTTCAAACTATTGGTTAATTTGATTGAATAGAATTTTAAAATCTAAACAATTCCCTGCGGATCAACTTGTACTCGCCTCATACTAGAATTGTACGCCGTGCGCTTGCGGTTAAATTTTTAATTAAAATTTTTGGCTAATTTTATAATCCGATAGATATTTAGCCGTTAAACACATGTCGATCCCTATGTCCATATCGATCCCTTTCCTTCTACAAATCCTACCGACCCCTCTCTCCTTAGACCACTGAACCCTTTATCCGAGCATAACTTTACCAATCCATAATTACACCAATGCCTCTACTAGAACGAAGCTAGCCGATCCCTCTGCCTTGCTGTCCTCTCGTCAAGCCACTATGCAAACGAGGGATTGGCCTATGACCAAATCTCCAACATCGATCCCTCCTCCACTTCCTCATTTTCTTCCTCCTTCAACATTCTGCCAATCCCTACTCCTTCCCATGCCTCATCTTCCCCAAACAACCTATGCCCTCAGTCATTCACCTCTTCATGCATCAAACTATCATCAACAAAGTAGAATCCATTGCCACGTCTTAAAATCAAAAGCGAAAAAGGAAGCTTACCTAATTTTATTGAAGGTGAACTATAAAAAGGGACAAGGATTAGGTTACCATTTGATTGGAAGGTGGAACGATGGTCTAAGATTAAGTAAGAAGGTGGGTTAATAGGTTAGAGCAATGATTGAGTGGACGGGAAGGGGTCGGCTTTTGGAGAATGTTCGGTTACGAAAAATATGAGGGTAGCAAGAGAATGAAGCAAGTGAAGGTAAAGGGAAGTAGGAATGCTACTTAATATACGTGGACTAGGGGTTCGGCCCAAGTGTTGGCATGCGAAGACAGAGAGGGATCGGCAAGAGGCATGCCGATCCCTGTAGCAGTGAGAATTGGAAAGGAGGGATTGGCATGGTGCATGCCGACCCCTATGAATGTTTAAAAAAAAGGAAAGAGAGAGATCGACTAAGCATATGCTAATCCCTACATAAGAAAAAAAAGAGAAAAAATAAAATGAATGAATAAAGTGGTTATAAGGGTTCGGCTATGAACATGTACATACTAATTACTATGAAAATTGGCAACGACCCGTGAGTGTTCGAACACGTCCGGGAGACAACAGCAGAAACATGTATATGAACATACATGTGTAGGACCCAAGGGTTCAACTTCTGAAATCGATAGAAATTGAAGTTAAAACTTGGAATCTTCTTGTTCGAGGCTGGACCAAATAATAAAAGCTTACTAGTCTTGCAGAACTGGACATATATATGTCAATTGATGGAATATAACACTGGATTTATATTATTGGAAATCGACCAAGCGTCACAATAAGCAATAAGGTATTCGATACCTTGGAAAAACGATTCGGTAAAGGAATAGCAACTGTTTAGAAAGATAAATGGATCTCACTCTCGACGATTCAAAGCACGTCATGTTAATCACAAGACATACTTTGGCGGGCAAGTGTTACTCGGCATTCTTGCCCGACTATATTGAACTGGCTGTACGAGTTAGATCTGACTGCCATCAAGGCCAATGATTCTAGAATGATGATTGTAGGGACCAGAAGTCAAGTATAGATGATTATATGGAGTTAGAATTGAATGGATTTGACGGATGTACAATGTAGGATGCTCGAAGCATGGAATATGGCACATTGGAAGGGATCGACATGCCTGATGAAGAGGGGTCAACAGGCTTCATTGGAGAGGGATCGACATCCATCAAGGATCAAGTGCATTTATGCATACAACAATCAATATCTCAAGATATACAACTCCAAAGCCTATGAAATTTGGAGGGCAAGGTATATGGACCCTAGGGAACCCACCCTAGGGATCGCACGTCACAAGGATGAAGTTGGAGGGATCGACAAGTATCCCTTAGGAGGGATAGGCAAAAAGCAGTGCGCAAGTTATTTTAACCAAAGATCAAGCAATAACGCGAGTTCTAGTGGTCCAAATGACATGAAAATTGAAGGACAAACATATTTTAGTACGGAGAATCCACTATAGGGATCGCTGCCCAAAAATCAACCAATGAAGGGATTGGTACCGATCCCTCCTCATGGGAATTGAGCCCAGTGATCACTATGGTGGGCCCATGTGGATTAGAGGGTCCTTCAGCCGAAGTTTCAGAGAGATTGGTAGTCGTCTTCACCTATAAATACTAGCCTAATGGGTCACTCTGAGGATCTTTTATGCTGTTTGTTACTGTAGGCTCTATTGTAATTAAGTGTTTTTTATTCCTTACTGCTGTAATCATATTTATAAGTGATCAATAAAGGATAATCATCAAAGTGGATGTAGGCATTCAATGCCGAACCACTATAAATCTCTGTGTCTTTGATTATTGCTTGTAATCTGTTATTAGCTTGATTACTTCCTCGATTTGATTTTGTTTTTTTTCACTTACTTCTCTACACAAATCTATTCTTGGGTGCTTGTGATCAATTTAGTTGCAAACAATTATATAAAATCTTATTGTATTTTATAAAATAAATCATTTATACTATTTTATAAAATATATCATTTATACTATTTATAAAATCTCACACTATTTTATAAAATATATCTTTCACTTATAAAATTATTTCTATACTTAAATAATATTTATAAGTACTGATTAAGCTTTGTTGAGCTTCTAATCACTTTAATAATTAGTGTAGAGCCCTTTACTACTTAATTAGTTTACCGATTTTTTTAAAATACTCGTATATAATTTCATTACTATTATATAATTACCAAACTATACTTATAACACCTAATTAAGCCTAAACTATCATTCACAATCCCTTAATCAAACCAAAAACCAAATTCAAAACTTACTAACTTATCAAAACATGGTATTTAAGGTTTCTAATAAATAATGTGATGATACAAACATGTTTAAGGCATAAACATAAGCCTAATTACATTACTAACATTCTTTAAATCATTCCTTGTCATTTCATAATCACAAATAAAAAATATATATATAGTATAACATGTAAATCAAGTAAGAGAATCATCCTTCTCATCTCTTCTTCTCTAAACCAAGCTCAAAATCACAAAAACCCACTTCAAAGCTCTCTTGAAAATTGAGGTCTAGCTCCATACACAAATTCATGCTAATTCCTTGATGGGTTTAGTAGAGAATGAGAAGAGAGGAATTATAGTGACTTTAGTTTGAATTTAGAAATTTGTTTGAATGGGTTTAGGACTTAGAGAATAAATAGGGATTAAGGAAAGATTAAGAAAAGATTAGGAGAGGAAGTAACGTGAAATGAAGAATGAAATGAAAATATGAAGAGGTTAGCCACTTATAAGCTAACTTATGGGCTAAGCCCACTTTCATTTCTTTCTCAAGAAGCAACTATTTATCCCTGAAATTTGTCGACTCCAAACATAGCGAAGTTTATACTCATTTTTCTCGCGTCGAAAAAGCAATCTCAACTACTGATTTTTGGAGACCCAATTCATCCATCCCTGAAAAATCAAGTATAATGGACGTTTCATCCATTAATGATTAATTATTTAAATTAATTATTTAAATATTTGATCATTACAATTACGGGGTGTTACATTCTCCCCTCCTTAAAAGAATTTTGTTCCTTGAATTTCTATGAATACGAGAAAGTAATAGGACTGACAAAAATTTCCGAATATCAATTTCAAAAAAATTCAGCGGTACTTTCCCTTATGCTATCAGCATTACGGAAACTTCTAAATTAGAATGCATCACAAAACTAGGAAATATGCAATAACCTATGTTATCCAACATTTCTCAAAAATACATACCTTTTTTCAAGAAAGCTTCTCACCATTTAAATGCAAATCTAAACAAATAAGCATTTAACTTTCCATGCTTCAGCTCTCGAGTACCAAATTGTACTGTACCAAGAGGATTATGCACCAACATGGCAAAAACATAGAATTCATACATGTATGACCTTAGCATAGGAATGGTACTATCATAATCATACATGACAATCTATTGGAGAGTAAGCTCAATGAGTCAGTATCAAAATATACCACAAGCTCCATGTCATATTAAAGGGTAGTAGATTTGTATAGATCCCATCTTGACCCCACAGTGGGCATGAAAGATATGCAATCTAAGAGTGATAGCTATCGCTATCACTCTCTAAATAACTTTAATTATGAAATTATAACTACCATTAAAGCAACCAAACACACAAAATAAGCCACAATCAATCAATAACAATCAACAACAGTAAACAACAAGCAACCATCAAATAATACCAAATAACAATAAGCAACCAGCAATAATAAGCCACAAGCAATGATTAATCAATAGCAAACAAAGATAAGCAACTATAACTAGCAAACCTACTATCAAACATGCAAACAAGCAACAATATCAACAATAACCAAAATCAGCCAATAACAAATAATATCAAATAGTACCAAGCAAACATGAGCAATGATAAACAACAATAATCATTAACAATCAACAATAAACAATTAGCATATAAATAACCAATCAAAAAATAATAAAAAGCATGCGAGCAATGGATAACTCAGAAAGAGTCTATATTGACATGCATGGTAACCAATCAATAGTCGACCGTGCATTTCAATCCATAAACCCTAATGAGCTTGTTCAATATCCAAGATGAATGAAACACCAAAGTGGTGGAACTCCTTTCACGAATACAATACACAAAAGACTGTTACACCTCCCGCTACGAAAAGGAAAACTTATACGGTATGCTAGATCCTCAAGCCTCAAACTCTCGAATAGACCCAGCAATCTAAGCCTTAACATTCCTTTTCTTCCAAACAGAACTCGTTCTCCAAAGGAGAAAATTTTACTGATTAAATCATCATCGGATGAAAATCTACTAATGCTTGGGTTTTCTCAGGTTCGAACTCACCTCAACCACACAATGTCAATAGGGATAATATACTAAGTGCCCTACGATGCTTACCTAGGTAAGTATCATCTCATTACTTAGAAGATTATCCTAATCATCACAAAACTAGTCGAGAAATCCTTTCATGCACCACCCTAAGCAACCTTAGCTATATTACACTAAAATTTATAATAACAAAAGATCATCCAAAAGACACGATGTCTATTCCAACCCTTCGTTTTTTCTCAAGAATTCTTTGTTAAATTAAGGTTGGCTACCTGACTCTTCTCATGCGAACTTCGATACGGTTCCTTGACCAGACTACTGAAATTTCCTTACACAACCAAGATCGTGCTTTAGAAATCTCCTAGCCATCTCCAGAATCCGACTCAAGTGCTCTTCTATAAGAATCAAGTGAAAACACTTTTCTAATCAGTGCAAATCAACTAGAAACTCTACGCTCGAACTAGGAGTTAAGAATTGGCATATGAATGGACCAATTTTTAGAAAACATCCCTTTCAGCACATGGGAATATTCCAACCACCTATGGTTTACCAACCAAAGAAAAAAATTCTGCACAAACGACACTAGGCAAGTGCCCATAAGTCATCTGCTCGGTCTTTGCTCATTATTGAGCATCCATCGAACCCTACTTGGATACAAATCCAAGTCACATTTCATTGACCGACCCCACTCAACTTGAAAGCTTGTTCATCAAGTTAGAATGGTAGTACCCTTAGTCGCTTCACCTCAACTTTTCAACTAAGGTTAATTATACAAGGTTTAACTTTATCGAAGAATTAACCTACTATGAAAGTTGTCAAGTTTAGCCTATCAACCAAGTAACTAGCAATAGATAATATGCTGCTCAAATACCGAAAGGAACAGAAGTGAGTTCCCCAAAAATAGAGCATATCTCACTAAATAAGCTCCTTCTATTCTTTCTAAGCAGTAGGCCTTTTAGTATCGGGTAATGCCTGTAAGGCATAAGTCATCATCACTTGCCTAAGACTCTCAAACGTAGGACAATCCTTCTTCAAGTGATCAAGCCAATCATAATTGAAGTACTTACACTTCGCTTTAGCTGGATGACATCTCCTAGCAAAATGCTTTTGCATGCTACAGGAGTGACATACTAAGCCAACTTCCTTCCTCATATAAGCTTGATCTTCCTTGTATCTTTGTCTTTGCGCTTCGTTTGGAGCTTCGGTTTTCTTTTAAATTTCACTAGCTCCGAAGGTATCTCTTAGGTGCTCTCACAAAGGAGAACCATCCCAATGAGACTTCTAAAGTGGGCCCTAATAGGTATAAGACTAAGCAATGAATCCTCAATTGATGCTTTAAGGCCTAAGGCAAACTCCTTAGCCCACACTAATGGAGTACTGACCATCTTAATCCTCAAATCAAACCAAAAGATTGAATTTGTAAATATACTCCCCTATTGACAAGCTGCCCTATGCAAAATAGATGGAGTGCTCAAGTACCACACCCTTCTCGACCTTAGAAGTTACCCGAGACCCAAACTGACACTTAAATTCACTCCAAGTCATGGGCCTACTCATCAGCCACTTCTAAAACTACGTCCCACCTAGTCAAAGTCTCTCCTCTCTAATAGTCGAAAAGCAACCTTCTTTATGAGAACATTCTCTAGAACTATATTGATGGAAGCCTTCTCATAAGCACATGTCCAAGGCAGTGTCTTAGTAATAGTCTCAAGACTTAGATATGGCTTCCCTCCAAGGAAAAGGAAATCCCGACACAACTTCGAAGAGAATAAAACTGCCGGAGCTAGAAATACTGGTGCCCCAAAGGCCACACCACCTCTGATGCCAACCATATCTACGGGAATCACCAGTAGCAGAATATCCCTTGTGGTAGCTAAATAGTCTCTAAACTAATCAACCATCTCAGATTGCCCATCCGTAATTGGTCATGTGCTACGTCTGCTCATACTGATAGCCTTACGAAGATAAATTAACGACTAGCGATAGAAATAAATCAAAGTTAAGAAGATAAGTGGTGTATATAGTATAATATAGAAGATAAATACAAGTATGCTCTCTCAGCGTATCTCCATTTACTAAATTGATTAACTCAAACTGGTCTTCTTGGTCCAAGTGTTGAGCCTAGGCTCTAATACCAAATGTAACAACCCGTCCTTCGTAATACCCAAAAATCTCTTACATTAATGAATGACTTTCAAATATCACAAAAGATAGATTGTCGATGTAAAGTTAGAACAAAACACTAAAACAAGACATTAACAAGATCTCACAATGGAATGATACCATATAATATATTAAATATATATATAAATAGAAAAGAATGACAATATACAATAGATTGCAGTAGCGGAAGCAACCGATAAATGAATATCATTACAGAAAGCCAAAATACTTCAACTCCCAACAACATGGAGTTCTGAATAAATATCTGAAACATCAGGTCTCATATACAAATAACAGGTCTATCATGTACTACTAAAATATCAAGCATACATATCCAAAATCTTGATGCCACACCTTCGAAATGCTCCATCTACGCATCTTGAGAGTGTATCCCTAAAAGCACCTGACTCTCAAACTATTCGATCGAGTACCTAAGGGTTGTCATGACATAAATAGACAAAGACAAAACACGGGTTAGGCTAAAAGCCTTATGTGAGGGGAACTATCTCAAAATACTATATATCAAAATTATATGCAAATAGAACATGAACTACTATGGTACAACTGGTCCTCTCCACAAATGTGCCTCGGGGATAATCCAGACTTCCCATAAATAAGAAAAGTAAACACATCACATAAGTAGGGAATCATATCATAACCCACACTTCTCCTGTATTCAATGATTCAGCATAATGAATACAATTGGACTGAAACTTAATAGCACACTATGCTAAAGTAACCAAATATATGAATGCAGAGACCATGTAAATATCACAATACAAGCATATCCAAGGCTGCACAATAATATTATCAACCAACTAATATAACACACAATATAACGATAAGCGATAGACAGATAATATAAATTGGTACTCATCATTTCTAATGAGGGAAGTCCGTGGTTGACTTGTGCCCAAAATAAATAGAGTCAGTATATAAATGTACCATAGACCCCAAGCCGCATCTAGCATGATCGAACTTGTGTAGATCTCACCGTACCCCTACAACGAGAATAAGTGATATTTGATCTACTCCAGATATCCTTAACCAGAGTCTATATTGGACACCCATATAAGTTTCAAATTATCACGATCCAATGATCTTCGTCAAGGGTTCATAATAAATAGAGTCAATACCTAAATGTACCACAGACCGCAAGCCACATCCAACTTTGATGGAACTAGTGTAGACCTAACTGTACTCCTATAACGAGAATAAATGATATATGATCTACTCCAGATATCTGAAACCTGTATGGACCTCACCATACTCCTATAATGAGCAAAAGTGATATGTGGCCCACTCGTAGACGATCGTCAATATTTCCCTTACAGCCATCATGGATTTTTGAACAAGTTTCGCATAACCTCTCGATAAAAGAGAAAGATGGGCGTTTCACGTATAATATACCATCGGGACCATAAAGGAACACCGATGCCGTAAAGATATATATGTTTGCGCCAAAATTGGTCACAACCCCAGAAGTAGTGAAAGCACTAGTGTTTACGCACAAATCCTCAATATCCAAACACGGATCTTAGATCCAGATGATGTAGAGAGTAAAAATGAAGAAATAACAAAATTAAAATGAAAGAAAGTAAGAGAGGACACAAGATTTATAGTGGTTCGGCGTTGTAGCCTACGTCCACTTTGCATAGTTTGCTGTTTATTGATGATTCTCAACTGATTTACAACAGTACAATCAATAGCACTCAAGTTACAATGGAGTTTCAGCAGAGTAATGGCAAAAGAGCTTCCAAAAGACCTTTTTCAGTAGGCGTAGGAGTGTTATTTATAGGAGTAGATCTGGAAATATCTCCCTCAAAACTCGGAATACCATTCCTCATGCGTAGGTGGGCCCACCAGATCGATCTGGGGTTGTTTGGGATCGATCCTCGATTGATCCATGTTACATTCATATCGATCCAAATCGGCCCCAATTGAGTTGAGATTGATCAGGTGAGCTCTTGAGTGAATAAGAAAGCTTCTGTGAAAATTTCATAGCATTTGGATCTATGGTTTGAGAGTTATGATCGATCCAAGGTTGAGTTTGCAAGTAGGCTGGTTATTTCATATTGATCGATTCATATCGATCACCTTCGTATCCATCCTATGCCGCCACCTCGTGTCCATCATTTACGTATCCATCAGTCCGTATATCCATAGCCGTAGCCTTCGTATTGATCCGAGTTTCACGCTTCGATCCATGCAATGTGCTTCTTCCCCTGTCCGGTTCCTTCGTATCAATCGATACGAACACGATCGATACGAAATTGCCTATGAGCGCTTGCTGCTCTTCGTATCCATCCCCTGCACCTATCTTCGTATCGATCCCAAGTGTCCTGGTAAAGCATATGACTTTATATCCAACAAGTCCGTATTCATCCCAGTCTTGCTTCCTTCGTACCGATCCAAGCTTTGATCGTTACGAAGCGTGCCGACATACCATGCCGTATCCATCCAATTGATGCGCATTGCATCGGTACGAAACCTATCGATCCAAAGTAAATAGCCGAGTCCATTTTGATCGATACGAACCATATCAATACGAACCATATCGATACGAACTAGTTTTCCATGAACATTGATCCATCCATAACTTGAGCATATGAACTCCGATTGACCCGAAATTCAAAGTGTAGCCTCATCGAACCTTGTTTATCATTTTCGATCGATCCCATCTTGATTGGAGCTTGGTCCAATTTTGACGGTATCGATTATAGCCTTGTTTCCAATCGATCTCCAATCCCGATATCCATCCTTTTTAGCCAATTTGTTGATATCCCGGCCTTGTCCAAAAGGCGGGGTAACATTTGCCCTCCAAAACATGCCTTGTAGTAGGAAGGCGTGTGTTGAATAGCTTTAAATCCAACATCCAAAGTCCATATTCCATCCATAGCCATATCATCTGACCCATAATCTAATCCATTACCAGGCCATTATATCCAAGTACCATATCCATAGCCATGTCCCTATCCAAATCCGTGACTACTCCAAGTCGATATCCGATTCTGAATCCAGTAACCAAATCCTTAGCCAATTCCATATCTATCCGAACCCGACAACCTAGTTCTAATCCATCCATATCCAGTAGCCAATAACCATATCCATGACCTCTCCGGGTTGATGTTCAAATCCGGGACTGCTCGAGGCCCTTATCCAAAGCCGGGACCTCTCCGGGTCCAAATCCAAATCCATAGACCTTGCTGGGTCATTTTATCCTAATCCAGCCTCGACTTTCCAATCGAGGGCTTATTCATGGTTTTTCTCCGGCCTTGACTCTCCGGTCAAGGACTTAATCCATGGGGTATCTTTTTCCGGCCTCGACTCTCTGGTCGAGGACTTATATTCTCCGGCCTCGACTCTCCGGTCCAGGTCCTTTTATTCTCCGGCCTCGACTCTCCGGTCGAGGACTTTTTATATTTTCTGGCCTCGACTCTCCGATCGAGGACTTATTTCGTGTTCGAGTCCATTCCTTCGCTCTTCAACGAAGGGACTCATAACCCGCGGTTACTGCCCCGTCTCTTCGGTCAGGACCGTAATCTCGTGACCTGTAATATTTATTACATTAATCCAAATCCAATCATCACAGAGTTCAATTAATAAAATAAAAGTCCGTACAACCTTGAAAACTAAATAATCATAGTGCCAAAAAGAAACCAGAGTTTGTAGAAAATAGAAAAAACAAGATTTCATAAACCCAAGCATAACAGTTTATCATCATCTCAGAGCATGCCTAGGGACCATCCTTGATCCTGTACATGTGAAAGTGACTTAGCTGCATTACTTCGGGGTTTATTACTTATTCCATGCCATAAATCCAATCAGCTGATAATAAGTTGACGACGATGCCTAGATCCATTGTCATCTTCAATTGAGGTGAGCGATGGCTGCTCCTGTTCCACGGCCACAGCTCGATTCCTTATGTATTGTTGCAAATGACCATTCCGCACATGTTCCTCAATAATATCTTTCAGATGCCTGCAGTCGTTCGTGTTGCGCCCAGCTCATGGAATAGGCAATGCTTTCCCGATGCCTGCTCGTATTCAGAGGGCTCCCTTTTTGCCGGCCTTCGATACTGGAGGCGCCCTCGAGTTACAATGGAGTTTCAGTAGAGTAATGGCATAAGAGCTTCCAAAAGTCCTTTTTCAGTAGGCGTAGGGGTGCTATTTATAGGAGTTGATCCGGAAATATCTCCCTCAAAACTCGGAATACCATTTCTCATGCGTAGGTGGGCCCACCAGATCAATCTGGGGTTGTTTGGGATCGATCCCCGATCGATCCATGTTACGTTCGTATCGATTTAAATCGACCCCAATTGAGTTGAGGTCAATCAGGTGAGCTCTTGGGTGAATAAGAAAGCTTCTGTGAAAATTTCATAGCATTTGGATCTATGGTTTGAGAGTTATGATCGATCCAAGGTTGAGTTTGCAAGTACGCTGGTGATTTCGTACCGATCGATTCATATCGATCACCTTCGTATCCATCCTATGCCACAGCCTCATGTCCATCATTTATGTATCCATCAGTCCCCATATCCATAGCCGTAGCCTTCGTATTGATATGAGTTTCACGCTTCGATCCATGCAATGTGCTCCTTCCCCTGACTGGTTCCTTCGTATCGATCGATACCAACGAGATTGATACGAAATAGCCTATAAGTGCTTGCTGCTCTTTATATCCATCCCCTGCACCTATCTTCGTATCGATCCCAAGTGTCCTAATGAAGCATATGACTTCGTATCCATCAAGTCCATATTCATCCCAGTCTTGCTTCCTTCATACCGATCCATGCTTTGATCGATACGAAGCGTGCCGACATACCTTGATGTATCCATCCAATCGATGCGCATTGCATTGATACGAAACCTATCGATCCAAAGTAAATAGCCGAGTCCATTTTGATCCATACGAACCATATCGATACAAACTGGTTTACAATGAACATTGATCCATCCATAACTTGAGCATATGAACTCCGATTGACCCGAAATTTGAAGTGTAGCCTCACCGGACCTTGTTTATCATTTCTGATCGATCCCATCTTGATTAGAGTTTGGTCCAATTTTGACACTATCGATCATAGCCTTGTTTCCAATCGATCTTCAATCCTGATATCCATCCTTTTTAGCCAATTTGTTGATATCCCGGCCTTGTCCAAAAAAGGGGTAACAATATATATCAAATATAACATCACGTAATCAAATACGTCTATCACAAACGAAGATTGATATCTCGTTACCGTCTGTCAATACGAATGGCCTCTATGATAAGACCAATAATATGCATGGTCATTAATATAAGGCCAATACAGTAAATGATCACTAATATAAGATCAATACTATGTACAGTCACCAATAGAGACTAATACAATTCATCAAACTGAGCGTACCCTAAGGTCAAAGCCCGAAGGTACGGATTTATTCCATTCAATCGTACATGTTCGTCGGATGTGATCATGTAACCAATCATCACATGCTCGATCATTGCTGATCCCATAGGAACCACCTAACATTTGCGTTTGAATCTCGATCCTTGACTTGCATTCTACCTCATCTAGTAGCCTATAGTCCTTCTTGAAGTTATGCCAAAGCTCCGCACGAAACCACACCCGAAATAGGGGTAGAACCCTCCGCTTAAATGGCTGTTGACATGGGCTTTACTACACAGGTCAGTGCACCACCGGTCGATCGATGGTCTACCACCAATCGATCGATGGTAGCCTATCCTAAGCAGTAAAACCTAGGCAAGTTTCCTTTAAGACGCACCGACCATCGAATACGAGCTTCGTCTTCTCCATTGCTTCACCTGATGAGTCACCTAGCTTCCATAGCTTGCCTTTGCCACATTGGACCTCTTTTGGAGTCCATTGGTTGATATTTTGGAAGTGGTTTCTTAAGTATTTGAAAACCAATTTAGATACAAAAAACCATTCTTTTATGCATAGAGTTCCGAGGAGCTATTCTTTCGACCTGGCCTCCTCTAACACGCCAAAACGAACATAAACGACCTTATCGCTTCAAGTGATTCTCGCACATGTGTAGATACGCCTACTTGTGCATGCATTTGCACACTTGTACATGCAAACATGCTTTCGCTACACAAACCATGTTTCGGGTTTCATCGTAGCGATCACTCGACCTAGTATTCTCTCACACAACTTAGTGCACCCAATTGTCGCTATGGCTACACGAGATTGCATGTAACATATTTATATTCACATATAGATATTCCCATATGCATATATAACTAATCACACAAATAAACAATCATTATCTACAATCCAAACCATTCAACAATTCTACTATAATACTTGGATTGCATTGATTATTATATAACTTCAAATACACGTATACATATACCTATTCATATACATATACATACATATTTAAATAAGTATTTCAAGTATTACTTAAATCAAAACTTACTTTTATTTACTAAATCTTTTCAATAAAATTAAAACAGCTTTTTATATTATTTTATAAAATCTCATATTATTTTATAAAATATATCATTTATACTATTTTATAAAATCTTCTCCTATTTTATAAAATATATCAGTTATACTATTTTATAAAATCTCATTCTATCTTAAAAAATATATTATTTATACTACTTTATAAAGTCTCATTATATTTTATAAATATAAAATAAATTCATCTAAAAATATACTTCAACTTCAGAAGTGATTTTCATGCCATTTTGATATGATTGCATATATCAAATCATTAATTTATAAATCCGGGCTGATTTTCACATATCATAAAACCAAAAATATTTAAATTATATAAATTAAATTAAATTACATAAAAACACTTTTTACACCTAAAATGATCATATCAAGTCTCTAAAAATATTTTCATATCAATTTGACATATTTAAATGTCCCAAACCATCATAGTTATAAATTTGGACTTTTTGTGCACATAAATGAAATATCACTACACAATTCATATAAATCATAAAAAAATACACAAAACTCATATTTAGGTCTATAAATCATATTCTTCCTGGAAATTTATTTATATCAATTTCCCATCATTTTACTATGAATTTTCCCAAATTTATGCCTTAAATTTGCTTAGTTTTGCATATAAAGTTTACATATACATTATATAACTTCGTTAACTTATTAGTTAACCAAAAATCATTCATTAATCAATTTAGGAAAGGTTTCCAGAAATGATAGAGCTAAATTTTGAATTCAATTATTTAATTACCAAATTTAATCATATTGAATTATGAAATCAAGAGAGTAAACATCAAATTTAGGTAAATCCACTCATCTTGATCGACTTCTCTTAATTTCAAGCATCTACCCTTGCTTTCCTTCTCTATCCACAGATAGAACTCCCTTTAATTCATTGTTCTAATTACACTAGTGAGTCCTACATGCTTGTCCTTGCTTCTCTATTTGATTTGGGTTTTTGAATTTTTATTTTTATTTTTTATTTTAAGAATTATGGTTAATCAATGCGTTTAGGGAAGAAGAAGGAAGAATGGGAAATTAGTTTTATACTAAGAAAGTGAGATACGCATTTCCTTTTTATGTCAAAGGAGTTAAAAGACCGCCTGTCTGCCTAAATTTAATTTTGAATTCAAATCACGCAACATCCGTTCAACTCGATGACATTTCTAGTCGCATCTCCTTCATAAGAACCGCAAACGATATAAAATAATATACTATGCAAATCAACAAAATGAGATGGTCATAATGGTACTGGTTTCATTTCCAAATTCCAATGTTGTAAAAATGACCATTTCTCCTTTTTTCTGAAAAATGCCAGAAATACCCTCATAATAATTTTTAAAATTTTCTGGGTGTTACATATACCATTAAGCTATGAGTTATTAAGGTTAGTATTATTCATATCGGGCTTATGCATAACTCAAAGTTTATGTTTTTCCCCTTAAATGCTCGCATATTAATTTAAGTAGACTAAGGGTTGAGGAACTCTATTTAGCAGGTTTTGCACGAATAGCAGAAGGAGACGACTGTAGGAGGCAGATTTATTAAGCTATTCTTTGTATAGTCAATTTGCATTACAACTTGAGTTGCCATGTGATATCGATTCTAATCATTCTTGATGGTATTGTCATATACTGATCATGTAATATTTAAGTTGTATATTATATTTTCTCTTTATGAAGAAAAGCATTTGGGTATTGATTAAGAAAAAAAAACTATCTAGAAATTATACTTTTTTGACCCATCTCATGTTTTTTTTGAAGACGCAGTACTAATTAGCGAACGTCCGACGGTGCCGAGTGGAAGGGCCGTCGCTCAACGGATAAAAGTATTTAAGTTGTATATTATATTTTCTCTTTATGAAGAAAAGCATTTGGGTATTGAATTGAATTGATGAAGGTAATTATTTGGAAACTATATATTTTTCTCATTTTATTGTACGTGTGAAAAAATAGATCTCATTTATAATTGGAAAATAAGTTTAGCGTGACTTGTTGTGTTCATTTATCAAAATGAGGGATGTTACATTCGGTATTAGAATCCTAAATTAGCAATAGTTTGGGAAATTTATGTTAACTTGACCCAAAGAATGAGAGAAGAAGAACACTCTAAGGACTGACATAAGGTTATGAGATAATGCTATAGTAACATACTTATGATTATTATAAGTACATGTATTACTTCCTTATTCCTACTTCCTCCCTATTATGTTTCTTACGTAGATTTCTATGTAAGTAAAAGAAAAGATGAATACAAGGAGTTGGTTGAATATAGGAAGGGAGAGTACAAACACTAACTGTGCGGAAGTTACGGTTGCTAACACCATGGTGAATGCTAAGGCAAATTTAGGAGTTGGAGAGGTTGATGCCATTTTCAAGGAAATGATGAATATGATGATGGCTGGAATAGAGCATAGATTCCAATTGCTCCTACTATATTACCATGGTCAAACCTAGGAAAGGAGTATGATCAAAGGAACTTGCACTTCCATAATCTTGGAGGTGGTTTCTTAAGTTATTGAAGTGTAGTAATGGCTTCAAAGGTGTGATGGTACCTTCATGGATCTTTCTTACAATGATGAACAAAATAAAACTTTGGCTTCCTAACAATTGAAGGGGCGATGAATGATTAGTGGGATATGATGACTGTTATAACCCCTAAGAAGAATAGTACTTAGGATGTATTTAAGGATCTCTTTGAAAAATGTTTCATCCTGTAGTCAAGTAAAGAAGTAATGTTCCATGAAATATCCCAAATAGTAAGGGGAATCTTCATTCTCGGAGTTACAAAATCTCTTCAGATCCTTAGCCAAGTATGGAACTAATTTATCAATACTTCAAGGAAGAAGGCAATAAAGTTCATTAGAGCCTTGAGGTTAAGGTTGAGTGAGAAAGTGTAGGCTCACGTCAATAACTCGTTTGATAAGATCATCAACATGGCTTAGGCATATGAAGAGATGAAGAAGGAAAGAATGTGAAAGACTACAATTAAATTTACTTTTGAAGCTTATAGGCCTGCTATTAATAATAAGAAGAGGAGAAGTTGCTTCGATGATAAAGGAAGAAGGTTTCATTGAATGCTTCCATGTCGAAACAGGACAAGTCTCAAGTGGTTTACTTTAAGTGCGAGTAGATTTGGCATCTTTAATAAATGTCGAGACCAAATCAAAGTAAGGTATCATAACTACAACAAGCATTAGCACACAAGGAAGAACTGTCTACTTATGGATAGGGGAGGGTAGGCCAAGGTGTATGCTATAAAGTAGAAGGTCCTATGATTGTAAATAGCTATAAAATGAAAGACTATCATGTAAGTACTTTTGTCATCTAGAATATTCTAGTTAGAATATTTTTTGATATTGGGGATTCATATTGGTTTATATTACAACATCCAGTTGATTATGTAAAATTAAATCATGCACGCCTCATTACCAACTTGAGAGTCGCAAACCCTATTAGTGGTTGTGCCACTCTTAGCCTTTATTGTGATGGTGTAGAACTGATGTTGCATGGTCATATATTTATTTGTAGTTTTCATGTATTTTGTGTTGACTTAGAGTCATTTGGGGGTATGGAATAGTTGGCTAAGTACGAAGCTAGGTTGTTTTACAATAACGGAATGGTTCTCTTGAAGCACTCTGCTAATGCCAAAAGAATACATTTAATGCCAGAAAAGCCAAGTTAGATGCTTGCACTTTTTTGTTTGTGTTGGACAATGTGAAGTTGCAGATACATTGGCTCTTGGTAGTAAGAGAATTTGTTGATAGTTTCAACCTCTAGAAGGGCTACTACCAAAGAAAGCTATAGAGTTTCAAATAGAATTAGTGTTGGGAGCCGAATCCATTAGTAGATCTCCTAGCCTTTTACCCCCACTGAAATGAAAGAGCTAAAGGTCCAATTAGTGGTACTAGAAGACAAAGGTTTCATTAAACCAAGCATCTCACCATAGGGAGCTTCGACAATTATTGTGAATTATTCTGATGGATCTCTTTGATTGTGTATTGACTACCAAAAGTTGAATGAGAAGACCATAGAAAAACCAATACATTCACCTGGAATAGATGATTTTCTAGATCAACTATATAAAACCAATATATTTTCATAGCTAGATATGGTGATTGCCTTCCATCAATTGAGAGTGGCCAAGGAGAGTGCACTACTTATGGTGATTTAGACAAGATATGGTTCATATGAATGATTAGTAATGTAGATCATCTTAACAAAAACCCTAACATTCATTGTAGATTTGATGAATAGAATATTTGAAGAGAACTTAGATAGGTTCGTGCTAGTTTTCATTGATGATGATTTAATTATTCAAGGAACGAATAAAAGCATGAAGTTCATTTGAGAATAGTGTTTGAGATGTTAAGGCAACATCATCTTAAAGGTAAGTTCTCGAAGTGTTACTCCTGGAAATGGAGGTAAATTTTCTTGACCATGTGGTTTCGAAAGATGGATTATTGGTAAATCCTTCTAAGTTCAAAGCTATTAATAACTGGACGAGGCCAAAGACCATGATCTAGATAAGAAGCTTCTTGTGGTTGGTTGGATATTACCAAAGGTTCATGAAAGACCTTTCATGTATAGCAGCACCTATGATGAAACTTACAAGGAATGATGCATGGCTTGAGTGGATTGACAAATGCAAAGAATCATTGGGAGTTAAAGCATTTTTTGACCAATGCACCGGTGTTTGTTATACCTAATGTACCTGAAGGAGATCAAGATTTGGTTGTTTACCTTGATGCTTTTGAAATGGAGTTTAGAGCTATACTGATATGGAATGATAGAATGATTTCCTTTGATTATCGATAGTTAAGACCAAATGAAGTTTATTACCCTACTCAAGATCTGGATTTAGTAGTGACGATATTTGCCTTGAAGGTGCAATGACAGTTCCTCTTAGGAAAAAGATTTGTGTCATTCATGGCCACAAATCCATGAAGTACTTCTTTTCTTAGAAGAGAGTTAAACATGAGGCAAAAATATGGTTAGAATTCCTAGTGGTAAATGATTTTGAGATAGAATATATGCCACAGAAAGAAAACAAGGTTGTAGGTGCTCCTTGCCAAATACATCAAAATGTTGTATTAGCAATGCTTGTTGAGTTGAAAGAATTAGAATAACTTGCATCTTGTGGAGTTCATATAAGATTGGAAACTAGTTCTAATGAAATCATGACAATGACATCTTACTCAGAAGTATGACTCACATGGATAGAAAGAATAGTCTAAAAGCAAAGAGATAGACCCGTTATTAGCCGAGGGTATAAGGTCGAAAGAGATTGGCACATAAGATGAAAACTTTAAAGACTTTGGTATTGACCCGATGTGTATGCTATAGTTGAAGGGACGATTGTGTGTTCATGATATTGACAACCTTTGAAAAGAAATGCTTAGGGAAAGTCACCGTTCGAAGTTTGCACTTCATCTTGGGAATACGAAGATCTATCAAGGTATGCAGAGGAACTTCTTTTGGGAAGGGATAAAGAGAGATGTATGCTTATGTGTGAGTGGTGCCTTAACTGTTGGTCGGTAAAACTCAAGCACTTGAGACCAAGTAGGCTACTTCAGCCATTGGATGTACCACTATGGAAATTGGATAATATACTCATGAATTTTGTTGATGTGTTGCCGAGGTCGAATAAAGGGAACTAAGGCATCTCGGCTATAGTAAATAGACTCCCCAAAAGTCTACACTTTTTACCAACTAAAATGATGAGGGCAACAACTAGTCTGGAAAAGTAGCACATAAAGAATATAAAGAGACTCGATGATATATTGAGAAGTTTCGTGAATGACCGAGACCCATTATTCATTTGTAAATTTTTCAGAAGTCTTTAGGCTGATTTAGGTATCAGGCTTAACATGAGCACTGCATTCCATCCCGAGACTATTGGATAATCCGAGAAGGTTAAAGAGACGGTTAAAGAGTAATGGAGGACTTGTTGAGAGCTTATGAGCTGGATATTGGTGGATAGAGATTATTCACTCGTATCTACCATTTGGGGCGATCTAAGTACAATATATGTACCTTGTGTTTGCTCAACAAATACGTATAGTTATCTTACCTTGTTTATTCAGTATATTAATAATACTACACATAACATCTCTAGCTTGAGTTTGCTCAACAACCAAAGAGTATGCAAGTAATTTATTAATATATATAAATGGTATATGAAAATATTTATACTAAAGATTCATAAATTCTAATATATTTAATTGAGTGATACGACTTATGGAATAATGTATTTCTTATGAAATACCCTCGTGATTCAAGTGTCGGACACATTAAAAATCTTGGTATATGTACCATACGCATGTATTTATTCTTTAAGTCTATTTGGGTTCTTACCGTTCCACCTTTAATTTATACATTCATATTATATAAGTTTCAATCATCTATATAACTTTTATATCTTAACTAATTTATATAACAATCTTATGTATCACATTCTATTATTTAAATCTTATTTAATTAATTTTATATTATTGCAGTATAACATTTATATTGAATAATATATGAATGTATGTTATAACCTTTATAGTATAACACATATATCTTATATATGTGTATTTTTATTTAATTAATTAACCTTTTATTTATTTTATTTTTTTAATTAAACAATTTTAATTATATTATATTAATTTCAAAATTTTATTTTATATACATACATGTTCACTTATGTTATCTTAAACACCTTAAAATAACATAACATATATCGATATATATAACACATGTATGTAAGTAGTAATGAATTAACTCATTTAATTAATTTTTTTTATTAATCTTACTAATAAATTTTAAATTTCGAAATTAGTATTTAAATATTTTCAAACATTTTGAAAATATCATTATCTTTTCAAACATTTTGAAAATTTATGTTGTATTATAGCTTTTATAATAAACATGTTTTTATTTTAAATTTTAAATCTTTTATTTTGATTTTCAAAATAATTTTGAAAACAAGCCCAAGACTTAATTCAAATTGAGCCTTTTCTATTAAGGGCAACCTTTGGGCTCACTTCGCCTTTCAGGCCAGGTTGATAACCAGGTATGACAGGGTGCTAGATTACCCTATTTCAATTCCCTTTCATTGGTGTCAACGTCACTTTGTTTCAAGTCTTTTGACTTAATTGGAGTATGGCATTTCGATAATGTATATTTTTAAATAGATATTACGTGGATAGCTACGCTTGTTATAAAATAGAGCAAAATTTGTGGGCTTCGATGTTGTCGAGGGGTAAGTCTAGGTGAATGTATGCTATAAAATGAGGGATGTTGATAATGGTTTCGACACTGTAGAAAGCTCTATGATTCACACAGTTCTAATTAGCTTTGACCCTTTCGAAGGCATGGAACCAAGTGCTACGGCGGGTACTTGAGCCATTGTGATAGGCTTCCAACACCTTCAAAAGATATTATTAGTTGAATAAATCATAACTTTAATGAAATTATATTACCTGGCAGGATCATGGGTATCAAAATAACTTATAAAAATCTGACAAGGATATTGTTTCGGAATTAGAATCTTCTCCAAAGAAGGTGGAGGCAGTTTCAAGGCAGTCTCTCATAACTTCTCAAGATGAAGTAGATGCGATCCTCAACGGTTTTGGGATCACAGGGGTTGAAGCTATCCCTCCCGGCGATAATGACACAATTCAAAATCCTCCTGAGGGATACTTTTCTTATACCGCCATTCATATCTGGCATGGAGGTTTCATCCCATTTCCAGAGTTCTTGTTGAGATTCTTAGGTCATGTTGCCATCGCTCCTATCCAGCTATCACCCAATGTATACACATACCTTATTTCTTTGGAGCTCATGGCCTTAGAGTCCGGAATTCCTTCTTTGAGTGCTGAAGTTCTTAACTATTTAGCACATCTTGTCAAACTTAGTAATTTAAAAAGCCAGATTTTCCAAACTAATCCTCCCAAAAAGTTTGTTTAAGAGGGAATAAACAAATTTAAGGATTGGGAAACACAGTTCTTTTACGTCAAATCCTTTCCAAACAATAGTGGAGCCTTTTCTTCTCTCTGTAAGTAGACCATTGCGCTTATTTCTATTAACTTATTTTCTTTGGTTGAACAGTGTTTTCTTATTAGGCCCTGCTCCAAAGGATCTTGATGATGAAGGTAAGAGAATCGTAAAGTTGATGTCTACTGCTTCAAACCGTATTAGGAATAGACTTATGTTGCTGTCACCTAGCAACCTCCAGAAACATTCCCTAATACCATATCGCTAGAAGATTCTTGGACAACCACCTCTTGTCCAACATACTTCAAAAAGAAAACGCTTCTTAGCTTTGGGTGACCCTAAAAAAATTTCATCCTTGTCCCCAATCTGTCCAGGTCTACGTTGTAAACTTAAGTGTATCAATTGTAATTTGATGTCATGTCATTCCTTAAATTGTTTTGCTAATCTATGCCTTTTGGTTTCAATAGCCGCTCCTTCATTTGAATTAATTACAAATGATCCACCCTCTCATTCTTCAGAGTCTAATGCTCTGGCACTGACATAAGCCATTGCTAAGTCTCAAATGATTACAAAAAGGAAATTAAGTGGAGTAGCTGCCGCAACTTTGCTCCCAAGAAAGCCAAAACTACTGATATCCAGTCTTCTCTTACCCGAAAAGGGTGAATTTGTTGGTGCTGACAAGGCTTTAGAGGGTCCTAACCTGATCCACTTCTTCTATGGATGACTTACCTTCTGCAACTACTGATCAAACTAAAATGGTTTCTTCGAAGGATGACTTTATATCTCATATTGTTATATCTGATTCTCCTAGCATTATTGATCAAATGCAGAAGGATCTAGGCACTTTAACTCCTTTCCATGATTTGAATCCCTCAAGACCCTCATCACCAGTGCCTCCTACTGAATTTGAGAATGTTGTGCAGTCGATTATGCACTCTCCATCATTTTCTACTGTTCCGCTTCCCACCTTTGTACCAGATTTACCGAGTCATTGTCGATCTCTTATCGAACAACAACTTATGGTATATTCTATACTGCCTGATTTTCTTATTACTATTTTTATACTAAATCCTGATTCATGTCTTACCTTTCTTAGATCACCAAAAGCTAGTACTCTCTTTAGGAAGAAGTTTCTAAGTCCTTTGCTGAAAGATCAAAGCAAAGGGAAGAAGTCTTGACTTTAAATAATCAGATTACTACCCTGACTACTACTAAGGATAACATAGTAAGGAAACAAGAAAGGTGAGTGCTTCTCTTGCTCAGGCAGAGTCACTATTTTTTAGGAGAGGAAGGCCAAGTAGATTTTAGCTGATGAATTTTTGGCTCTGAAAATGACTTTGAAAGAGCCCGAGGATGAAAAAGCCATGGTTAATGCTAGGCATGTTTCACTTAAGAAGAAGTGTACCTATCTCAAAAAGAGATTAGAGAAGAAAAAGGATTCTTTATCCAAAGCTATCGATACTATTTCTAAGGCTAAGCAAAAAGTGTCAGTTTCTGAACACTTCTTTGAATGATATTATTGTAAATTCTTATGAGGATGCACTCATGATAGCCTATTCCGATAACATAAAAAGGTGCCTAGATTTGAGTTTTTCTTCTCTTGACCCTGTGCTAATCAAAAGATTCATGGCTAAGATTAAGAAAATGGAGCAGGGGATTGAGGTTCCTGATAGAGAGGAAACTAATGCCGCCCAGCTCTTATTTTTTTAGGCTCCACCTGTGGAAGAGGATTCTGACTTAGACAAGGAGGAAGACAAAGAGGGCGATGAAGCCGTCTTTGATGAAGATGACAACGACAATGATAATGATGATGATAACCATAATGATGATGGCAAAGGTCAAGGTGCTAGTGACAATGAAGGCGATCATGATGATACTCCTAAAGGGGATGGCGGTGACACTTCTAGGGCTCCAAATAATGAAGATGGATCAAGAAAAGTTAACCCTGATCCTACTATCCACGAAGTGGATCAGACTGAATTTCTCAACTCCTTTGATCCCTAAAAAAAGATGCTAATTTTAGTGTCAGAGAAAAAGAGAAAAAGCAAATTTTACAGACCTCGATTCCAATTTCTCAGATATGGGATTCTTTATCAAAATGGCTCAGGTATGGGATTCTTTATCAAAATGGCTCTCAATTTCAAGATAACCCTAGCTAATATCTTACCATTTTAGATAAGGAAGAAAAACATACACCTTTATAAGACAAAGCTTGAATAGAAACAGGCGGAAATAAATGGCCTATATAGGGAGTTAAACAAACAATTAAAATAACACAACGTATTATCCGATAAGTACTATAAGCTTAATAAAAGTGTTGCGGCGTTAACATCTTTCAAAGGTCAAGAAGCGGCCCCTCAATTGAAAAGGGCACGTCTTTGTTATGACAAGCTTTAGGAGGAGAACAAGGAATTGATGATACTTTTTTGGATGTTAATCGAAGATAGAGACATCTTGATAGAATTTTTTTATAAAGCTTATTGCAGACATACAACTGTGGATTACTCATAGTTGGGTGATTTCAGTAGGGGCTTGCTTAGATACCTATATAAGAGATACTTGGACAAACATAGGTCCGATCCTCACCAGGGAGCTTGCTGGAACTTACCATGGGTCTACTCAATTCCCCGCACATTTCCTCTAGAAAAACTAAAATATTATAAGGATAAGTTTATTTCTGGGATATTTAAAAGATCAGTCTTGTACGAACCAGAAGAAAATTTGTAATCATGTAATTATATTGATCCATGGATCTTACTATGTTAGCCTTTTTATTCTTAGTTTTATTTTATTACATTATTACAGAGTAAACATCTCCCAAGCAACCCTGTTACTAGAGATCACTTAGGAAAATTTGTCAAGTTAAGAAGAGATTACTTAGAAAAGTCCTCGCTCTTGAAATCCTCAGGATTAACCAGATATTCTTTCTTAGAGATCTACAAAAACTTTACATGCAACATCCCCGACTTCACTTTGATCTTCTGGGCGAGGAAAGGAAAATCTTCTTAAGGAAATTCGAACATATCATACAAAATTAATTTATGGTCATGATAGTCTCCCAGCTTGAGAATGGGATTATAGCAAATGCCCTCCAATTGTTACCCCAGAAGGATTTAATACCACTTTTGAATCGACAATTACTCTTTCAGCTAACTCTTTAGACAAAGTTAAAAATGCTGTTTTTAGACTTTAAATGTGATAAGGTAAGGGGCTTGATTATAATAATGATGTTGTACCCTCTGCCTTATTTCTTATTGAGGTATAACCCCTACTATTGTAATAAAAGAAGTTTGTTCTTTAGGTATTGATTTTTTTTGTTTGAATAGGAAACACAGTTAGCGACTATGTCACTTCCATCAGATCCTTCATCTCGCTTCACTAATCTTAGAGATAGATTGATTGTGGATCTTGAAAAGAGAAGCTTATCTAAAGATCCTTTGTCTTCCAAACACCAAATTAATACTCAAGCGTTGGAATAGCGTTGGAAATTTTTGCTTTAAAAGGCGATCATCAGAAGCCTTAACGATCAAATTACTAGCCTCAAAGCGGACACTAAAAAGAAAGATGAGATGGTTTCTCAATTGAAACGTCAAGTTAAATCAAATCGTTCGACCAACTTCGATCATGAGATGTCCGAGCTTTACCAACAGGTAAGTGATTTGGAAATAAAACTAAAGGATAATCAAGCATAGTGTAAATCTTTGGAATTTATCATGGGAGGTGATATTCCAAATATTAATTTACCTTCTCCAATCACCCCAACTGTTGGGAGTTCAACAAGGTCTTGTTCCTTAGCCATTCAAAAATTCCCCACTACAATAAACCCTCCTTCGGGTTTGGATAAAAAAGTAGTGGGCGAATGGTGCCGAAAAGTCAAATTTGAAATGATGAAATAATTCGACAATCAGCACAAAGAAAGATACTCACAACGCATCAATGAGTACGCGACCAAAATTCAAAAACTCGAACATGAAAGATATCTTCTTCGAAGACATATTGCCGAGTTGGAAAGACAGAACAAGACACTTAGAGGTGTGAATAACGCTTTCAATCATGCTTTGAAGACTTGTATCGAGTCTATTGATGATGCCGATGAGATTAGGAAGAAAGAAAAGAAACTTAAAGAAACTCTTTGTGTGGCAATACGCCACATTGTTGATCCCTTGACTTTTAAAAATCTAGATAAGATCGCATAAGACCTTTAAGGAACACACTTGTTTTTTATCTTTTGATATCGATATCTTAATTTATTATATAATATACTTTTGTAAATAATTTTGTAGATTATGTAAGTATCACCTGGCTTGTAGCCATTATCTGTACTTGAACCGTTATTTCTGAATCTGCTTCTTGATAACTTTGGCTATGGTTTTTGTATCTGCTGAATCATTTGGTCTTCCTCATCAATCTTATTTTCCTACAAAGTACAAAGTAGACAACATTTCTTATCATTAATTTGAGATTTATGTAAGAATATGTTAGTAGATTGTAACGACCCAGAATTTTGAATAAATTAAATTGGAAATATTTAATTAATTTTAAATATTTGAACGATAATTTAATTTGAATCCCCAATATAACTTTGAATTGGAGGTTAAATTATAAAATTTAATCTATTGCAAGTTGAATAAAAATTTGAATCTTCAATTTTAAGTTGAAGAAAAATATTTCGAAAGCTTTTAAAATTTATATCAATGATACTGAAGACAATAGAAGCTTCAGAATCGAATTTGAAGTTGATTAGATCAGTTTTGAAATTCATATCGTTTGAATCGATATTTATAAATAGCCGTCCGAGGCGCAGTCTCGGAATTCGACGAAACCAGTTCCATTGGGTCCGTAATATTGAATTATTACCGGATTTCAAATTTCGTATTTGTCGGAGTTGTTGTGTGATCATACGTTGAGTAAACGCATCGAAATTTTAAAGCAAATTCTATTTAAATTTAAATAATTGTCAAACATCAGCACGTTTCTCTCCTTAAAACACGCCCCTTTGTTTCAGCCAAGCATCACGGGAAGAAATCGTGGAGAACATGCCGTCTTCAATTTTTAAATATCACGTCTCTTCCCTCTTCAGATTCAAAACTAAAGAAATCAAAATAATGGCCGCGTATGCTATTCTCTTTCATCTAATCGAAACACGCTTCCTCCTCTAACTTCAGCTCTCCAACAAAACAAATGAAAAACACTTCGTTCAAAATCAAACCCATCCCTGGTTTTTCAAATCGCATTTCCCTCTGTCAAATTTTCAGTTCAACACACAAACTTTCTCGGCCAAGGAAAAACTCGAAGGAGAATACATCGATTCGCGAATGAACTCGCGACCAGGAGGGGAGGCGCGGCGATCTGTTGAGGGTTGTTACCTCGTGAATGACGAAGGGGATCGGGCTCACGAATCCGAGCGTAGTCGCGACCTCTGGTTCGAGCTCGCGAGAGGGAGTCGCGTCGCGAAGCATATTGAGGGTCTCGAGAGTGTCATTCGATGTAGGCGTGGCGTTCGATTAGGGGCGGTGGCGTTCAGCGAGGGCTCATGCTAGAATTCGCGTGGCCGAGACAGGGTTCGAGAGACGGCTCGATCGACGCTAGGGCTTGGAAATTTTGATTGGGCAACCGTGCTTGAGGCAGTAGGTTTCCGATGTTGGGTTGAAGGCGTGTTCGTCTAGAAGTCATGGGTTTCAGCAGATGTCAGTATGGGGAAACTATTAGGTCAAAATTTGGAGAAAACAAACTGAAACAAAAATGGATGGAAAATTTAAAGCTAAGGTGAGATTTTTCTCACTCAAATGAAGTTGGATTTTGATTGACTGATTGATTGCTGTTTGTATTAGATATAGTAGGATATATCTATATATATAGCAATATATACATATTGGCATATGTATATATTGGATTGATTGATTTCCCGCCTCGTATAGCGGATGAGACCCTATTGCGCCGTTAGTAAGCGGATGATTTTTATAAAACCCATATACCGCGATATTCCACCTCGAAGTGGAATTGGTATTGTGCTAACGTCTGTGGATGCAGGGAAACGGGTTGGAGGGATCCAACTGGATTCCTCACTAGTAGTTATTTATTTACAGATATTGTGATATATTCTGTTATCATATATTGATATATGATGTTTGTTGTTGTGATTGACTAATTGGTGCTGTTTCATCATCGGATTCATCTTTGAAATTTAAAAATAACGATGTTGATTTTAAAATAGATTTTTAAAGTGATCTTTGAAAATATACGTTGTATTTAAATTGTTGAATTGATTTATTTTAAATAAACGTCAAAACTTTAAAAGTTATAAAAGTTAAGATTTTTGGGAAGTATAACCAAAAGGTGATTTTTGGAATAAATAGTGAAGTAATTTATAAAATGGTTTTAATTGGAATTTTTGAATTATTAAAAACGGTGTATGTAAAGGATGTACAAAATTGATATTTATAACTTTAAAACATTGGGATTATAAAACGAGTTTTATAAGCATTAAAATGAATTTTTAAGAATTTATAAGTGAAACTTATAAATGGAAACGATTTTGTAAAATAAATGAATTATAAGTATATAACTTATAATATGGATTGTTGGTATGAAAATTGTGTTAGGAATTGAATTAGTTAACAAGGGAGATTTATAAATTGAAGTTTTTATAAATAAAATTGAAATTTATAAACATTGTTTTATGAATCCGAAATCACTTATTTTGATAAGTGAATTATAGAAGTTAATAAAATGAGATTTATAAACCGAAGTTGTTATAGAAAATAGAAAATGGAATTTATAAACGTGTTTTATAAATTTGGAAAAATCAATCAAATCTGATGAATTTAATATAGAAGGTTATTAAGGAAATTTTATCCACGATTTTGGATAGTGGATAATTATTGAAATAAAATGTGTAGAAAATATTGAAATATGGTTAGTGAAGTATATTCACGATTTTGGACAGTGAATATATTGTTGAGTAAAATGGATAGTTTTGGAAAAGTGACATTAAAAATGAAGTTAATTATTTTAAAAGATGTTTTAAAATGTATTATGAATCGAAACCATAGATTTCAACATTCATTGTTGAAATAGACGTTTTCGAGAAATAAGGAAATGGTGGACTATAACACTATTGTTATAGTAAATGATTTCCGAAAGGAAATGTTTTTATATAGTATTGGGATTTACATATCTATCTTAATTTCGAATCCCTATACTAGTGATTTTGAGTCGTCGTAACGATGTTTTACGTAACATTCGTTTTGACTCAAATAGATATTGTTATAGTAAATGATTTCCTTAAAGAATGAAATATATACTTAATTTTGATTTAAGTATATCGAATATTTTCCAAGTGTTGAAAATAAATAGATTTGTGAATTACTTATTATTAAATAAGTATGGAAATGCTTTTCCAATATGAAATGAAACGTTATTTAGATTTTATCTTCTTAAAGATAAATTGAAAGTGAATATTTGAAATCGATTGAAAATCGTATATCAGTAGATATTTTGAAAATATAAATTCACTATGGAATTTATAAAAGAAATGGAAATTCGTTTTTAAAAATAAACGTTGATTTATTTTTGAAGTGTGGAAATTTTATATCTAGTAAAGATATTTTGGAAAATAAATAATTTGGAAAATTATTTGGAATCTGATGATGTTGCGCATCTTTATTGATGGTTAAATAACCGACTATCAATAATTACCTTGAATGGGTATTTGTTGTGAATTGGATGAATTTGAATGCCACACTTATTTTTGAATAAGCGCTCACTATTCGGGTTAGCCGGGAAAGGACCATGGGGTCGTATAACCCATTTCGAATATGTGATACGTCGTTATGAATTGCATTTGATGACCGGTGTTGAAGACCGGATATTTTTGAAAACGGAAGGATTACCGTCGAGTTACTCTACATCGGTTGATCTCCGATTTAGAGGTTTTATCACCCTTAGTGACGGGAAGTCCGGGCGTGATTGGAAATTATCCGGATTTGCAAGGGCTTCGTGAGAAGTGCCTTCGGTTCTGTTCGAACCCGGAACAGACTTGTATGGATTGTATGTCTGACATTACACTTTGAGATATAAAGCTGATTTCTTTCAAATACATATCTGTTGGTGGCGGAGAATTTATTCTCTTAGCTTAACACCCTTCTCTGAGACGTACGAGCTCAGAGGTTATGTAGTTGAAGTTATCAGCGATATATTCCCAATTTGGTAATGTGGCATGTTGAGTGTTGTTGTGTGATGATCAGTGTTTGATCATTTGCGATATGATCATTTGTTTGATCATTTATCTTTGTGATCATAGGTTGATCATCTGTTGACCCAAAGCGTGGCTTTCTGAAAAAGCGTAGCTTTGTGGACGAGACTTCGTCAGGGCCTCAACAACTCGGAAATGGTCAAAACAGGAATGTTGCGGCAAGGTTATGAGGGTCGCGCCCTTTAGGGTATGTCATTTCCTTCTGGAAAGGGGTGGTATCATGGTATGGAGCCCAGATACTTACTCATGTGGATACACTTTATTTATGATGTGTGATGTTGGTTATCGAGCGCTCGGATAAAGGTCCCAAAGGACCGGGTGATGACATATTCGTGAGTTACCTGTTATAGGGGTAACCCGGCCTTGTTTGGCAGAGAGCAGTTTATCTCTCGGGACGTCCAGCCAGAGGCGATCCCATTCGGCAGGAGAAAAGGAACTTCCTTAGCCTGACCATTTGTTGGAAATTCATCTTCCAAATACGAACTTTGTACGGTATTAGTTGTAGAACCTGCCATTTACGTACGGTGGTCACCACTGTTTAGATGGTAGCTATAGTAGGCATACGATACTGGTCGTATGTTGGCTAAGATTAATATTATACTTTAGAAATGTTTTCTACACTAGACATTAATAATAATAATCCAATGATTGGCGTAGTAAGCATCTTTGACTATCATAAGAAGAAATCTCCTCCAATTCTGCGTTTGCATTGTGTGTGTGGTGGGAGGTCTTATGGTAGTTTCATTTTCCAAAAGCATTTTGAATCTGATTTATTTTCTTTGTGAAAAAATAACTATTTTACGATCTCACACCAGTCACCATGACTAACCTGGAGTTTATTGTTTCCCTTCTAAACTCTGGGTGCCCACAAATTTTCCACACGGGCAGACTAGAGTTAGGTTATCAGGATATTCTGGATATTCTGGAGCTTTGGAGATAAGCTAGATGACGAGACGTAGTATTTGTATCTGATAGTATTTATTCCGCTGTGTATTCTGTATGAGGACAAGTTTATATAACTGTCCATTGTTGTATTGAGTTGTATATTGACTCTGATGATTGATGTATGTATAAACTGATATAGTTCTTTGTTTTAAAAGACTAGTGATTATTTATTATATATTGTTCCGCTGCGATATGTGAGATTCTGATATTGTTTCTGTTTCTGATGTTGTTCTGTTGTTCTTCTTTTCTTTTTCTTCTATCTTTTCTTCTACCTCTTCTTTTAAACCCTAAGAATTCGGTTTTCCGGCATTCGTTTGCTCGACAGTTGATACAGTGGACGTATCGATGTCGATTTTCGGAAGTCGAAGAATCAGGTCCTTACAACGTGGTATCAGAGCATATGGTTAAGCGACAACCCTGCTCTGTTGGGTGTTACTCATTAGAGATAGAGTCAGTAGTACTCTAGAATGAATGTGAGTGTAATAATAGATATGAGCGCGTATTTGTTAGTGAATATAAAAATTGTTTTGTATTGTGTTGACTTATCGGTTGATTGTTTATAGATTCTGGTCGGTGCAGTCTAGCTAACTGTAATCGATAGGGGTTTCTAAACTATTAAACAAGATAAACCGACACAGTATTGTTTTGAATAGGGTAAATGAAATAATTTTGCCCAAAACTATTTTTGTATAGAAAAGAAATGATTTTTCTATGAATTATCATAGTATATGGATGTTTGGTTGTTATAAAGTAATAATATTAAATTATCATCATATGAAATTGAATAAGAAATTGAAATCATAACTCCAAAGTTAAGAAATAAATCCATATACAAATGAAATTTAAAGAATGTAAATTATAAATGTAATTTGTAATTTGAAACGAAATTCCAGAGAAGTATTTGGAAATGTTTTGAAAAGAATTTGAAATTTTGGAGATTTGGAAAGTTTAAATTCCTTTTTGATTTGAAAATGAATTTCAAAGGTTTGAAAAGTATTTTAGAGAGATGGAAGCTCTAAACTCTTTTCGGTCGCTGGAAAATAACTTCGATGATGACCGCGGCATCATTGGTGTTCATTTTCGGGTTTCCAAAAGAGGAATTGCTGCCAAATTGTTTTAAATGGAAGTTGTTTGAAAAATTTGGATTTGGTTTTAGAAATTCAAAGGATATATTGAATTGTTTTCAAAAATGATTTTTGAAATGTTGGTAAGACTCTGGAATACTATATATAAAAATATTTATGAAATATTGTAAGTTGACAACTTATACAATTTGAATTTTGATAGAATAAATTAAAGAAAGTATAAGTGAATAAATTTGAATAAATGAAAGTGAAATTGGAAATTGAGATTTATTTTGAAGTTGTAAGCAATAGAATTGAATTGAATAAATATAAATGTGAATTGAAAGAGAAATTAAAATTCATATGGAAATTGAAATCCAGTTTAAATGTAAGTAGATTTAACCGAAGTGGTAAATTGAAAATAAATATATTGTGTATATGGAATATTTATATTAAACCTAAGAAATGAAGAGTGAAATCCTTAAGTAAAATTTGATATTGAAATTATTCTAAGTTGAGGATTGAATAAAAATAAAATTGGAATTGAAACTGAATGTTGAAAACAAATTTGAATAAATGAATTAGAATTTGTGATAAATTAGTAAATGAAACTAATCTAAAATAGTTCAGTTGAATGAAAGATAGTTGATAAAAATTCAATATTCAGAAGTTAAATAGAATCCAATTAGAATTGGAATTGTGAATTGAATTCAAATGAAATTTGGAATGTAAAATTTAATGATAGTGAATATATAACTTCAATAGTGAATTAGAGATGATATAAGAAGTATATATTGGAAATTTTGTAATGAAAATTTGCAAATGGTTTGAATATGTAACTAGATATTATGGCTAGTAGGATATACAGATGTTATAAAAGAATTGGAATTTTGATTTCAAAGATAATTTGAATTGCTCGACAAAAGGTAAGTATTTGAATTTCAATATGAGATTTGATGATTTTCTTGTCTAGCCGCTTGGCTTTTTCTTTTCTTTTTGAAATCTGAGAGTCCGTAGGGACGTTTTGTAGTCGTACCGTATTAGCCGCGCAAAGGAGACGCTGGCGAAATTTTTCGAAAATTTCGAGTGTTAGAAAATTTTTGAGAAATTTTGAAAGTTTAAAATTTGAATTTGAATTTAAATTTGAATTGAGAAGTAAACAATGTTGTTTGAAACTTATAATTGAAGTTGGAAGTTAGTTGAATTAATAACGAATCTTTAGCAGAAAGATTTGTTTTGATGAATTGATGAAACTATTTAGATTATGAAAACTAGTAGACGAGTTAAGGACTTTTTTTCCTAACTTGTAATTTCGGGACGAAATTCTTTTAAGGAGGGAAGTTTGTAACGACCCAGAATTTTGAACAAATTAAATTGGAAATATTTAATTAATTTTAAATATTTGAACGATAATTTAATTTGAATCCCCAATATAACTTTGAATTGGCGGTTAAATTATAAAATTTAATCTATTACAAGTTGAATAAAAATTTGAATCTTCAATTTTAACTTGAAGAAAAATATTTCGAAAGCTTTTAAAATTTATATCAATGATACTGAAGACAATAGAAGCTTCAGAATCGAATTTGAAATTGATTAGATCAGTTTTGAAATTCATATCGTTTGAATCGATATTTAAAAATAGCCGTCCGAGGCGCAGTCTCGGAATTCGACGAAACCAGTTCCATTCGGTCCGTAATATTGAATTATTACCGGATTTCAAATTTTGTATTTGTCGGAGTTGTTGTGTGATCATACGTTGAGTAAACGCATCGAAATTTTAAAGCAAATTCTATTTAAATTTAAATTTAAATAATTGTCAAACATCAGCACGTTTCTCTCCTTAAAACACGCCCCTTTGTTTCAGCCGAGCATCACGGGAAGAAATCGTGGAGAACATGCCGTCTTCAATTTTTAAATATCACGTCTCTTCCCTCTTCAGATTCAAAACTAAAGAAATCAAAATAATGGCCGCGTATGCTATTCTCTTTCATCTAGTCGAAACACGCTTCCTCCTCTAACTTCAGCTCTCCAACAAAACAAACGAAAAACACTTCGTTCAAAATCAAACCCATCCCTGGTTTTTCAAATCGCATTTCCCTCTGTCAAATTTTCAGATCAACACACAAACTTTCTCGGCCAAGGAAAAACTCGAAGGAGAATACATCGATTCGCGAATGAACTCGCGACCAGGAGGGGAGGCGCGGCGATCTGTCGAGGGTTGTTACCTCGTGAATGACGAAGGGGATCGGGCTCACGAATCCGAGCGTAGTCGCGACCTCTGGTTCGAGCTCGCGAGAGGGAGTCGCGTCGCGAAGAAGATTGAGGGTCTCGAGAGTGTCATTCGATGTAGGCGTGGCGTTCGATTAGGGGCGGTGGCGTTCAGCGAGGGCTCATGCTAGAATTCGCGTGGCCGAGACAGGGTTCGAGAGGCGGCTCGATCGATGCTAGGGCTTGGAAATTTTGATTGGGCAACCGTGCTTGAGGCAGTAGGTTTCCGATGTTGGGTTGAAGGCGTGTTCGTCTGGAAGTCATGGGTTTCAGCAGATGTCAGTATGGGGAAACTATTAGGTCAAAATTTGGAGAAAACAAACTGGAACAAAAATGGATGGAAAATTTAAAGCTAAGGTGAGATTTTTCTCACTCAAATGAAGTTGGATTTTGATTGACTGATTGATTGCTGTTTGTATTAGATATAGTAGGATATATCTATATATATATAGCAATATATACATATTGGCATATGTATATATTGGATTGATTGATTTCCTGCCTCGTATAGCGGATGAGACCCTATTGCGCCGTTAGTAAGCGGATGATTTTTATAAAACCCATATACCGCGATATTCCACCTCGAAGTGGAATTGGTATTGTGCTAACGTCTGTGGATGCATGAAAACAGGTTGGAGGGATCCAACTGGATTCCTCACCAGTAGTTATTTATTTACAGATATTGTGATATATTCTATTATCATATATTGATATATGATGTTTGTTGTTGTGATTGACTAATTGGTGCTGTTGCATCATCGGATTCATCTTTGAAATTTAAAAATAACGATGTTGATTTTAAAATAGATTTTTGAAGTGATCTTTGAAAATATACGTTGTATTTAAATTGTTGAATTGATTTATTTTAAATAAACGTCAAAACTTTAAAAATTATAAAAGTTAAGATTTTTGTGAAGTATAACCAAAAGGTGATTTTTGGAATAAATAGTTAAGTAATTTATAAAATGGTTTTAATTGGAATTTTTGAATTATTAAAAACGGTGTATGTAAAGGATGTACAAAATTGATATTTATAACTTTAAAACATTGGGATTATAAAACGAGTTTTATAAGCGTTAAAATGAATTTTTAAGAATTTATAAGTGAATGAAATTTATAAATTGTGAACTTATAAATGGAAACGATTTTGTAAAATAAATGAATTATAAGTATATAACTTATAATATGGATTGTTAGTATGAAAATTGTGTTAGGAATTGAATTAGTTAACAAGGGAGATTTATAAATTGAAGTTTTTATAAATAGAATTGAAATTTATAAACATTGTTTTATGAATCCGAAATCACTTATTTTGATAAGTGAATTATAGAAGTTAATAAAATGAGATTTATAAACCGAAGTTGTTATAGAAAATAGAAAATGGAATTTATAAATGTTGTTTTATAAATCCGGAAAAATCAATCAAATCTGATGAATTTAATATAGAAGGTTATTAAGGAAATTTTATCCATGATTTTGGATAGTGGATAATTATTGAAATAAAATGTGTAGAAAATATTGAAATATGGTTAGTGAAGTATATTCACGATTTTGGACAGTGAATATATTGTTGAGTAAAATGGATAGTTTTGGGAAAGTGACATTAAAAATGAAGTTAATTATTTTAAAAGATGTTTTAAAATGTATTATGAATCGAAACCATAGATTTCAACATTCATTGTTGAAATAGACGTTTTTGTGAAATAAGGAAATGGTGGACTATAACACTATTGTTATAGTAAATGATTTCCGAAAGGAAATGTTTTTATATAGTATTGGGATTTACATATCTATCTTAATTTCGAATCCCTATACTAGTGATTTTGAGTCGTCGTAACGATGTTTTACGTAACATTCGTTTTGACTCAAATAGATGTTGTTATAGTAAATGATTTCCTTAAAGAATGAAATATATACTTAATTTTGATTTAAGTATATCGAATATTTTCCAAGTGTTGAAAATAAATAGATTTGTGAATTACTTATTATTAAATAAGTATGGAAATGCTTTTCCAATATGAAATGAAACGTTATTTAGATTTTATCTTCTTAAAGATAAATTGAAAGTGAATATTTGAAATCGATTGAAAATCGTATATTAGTAGATATTTTGAAAATATAAATTCACTATGGAATTTATAAAAGAAATGGAAATTCGTTTTTAAAAATAAACGTTGATTTATTTTTGAAGTGTGGAAATTTTATATCTAGTAAAGATATTTTGGAAAATAAATAATTTGGAAAATTATTTGGAATCTGATGATGTTGCACATCTTTATTGATGGTTAAATAACCGACTATCAATAATTACCTTGAATGGGTATTTGTTGTGAATTGGATGAATTTGAATGCCACACTTATTTTTGAATAAGCGCTCACTATTCGGGTTAGCCGGGAAAGGACCATGGGGTCGTATAACCCATTCCGAATATGTGATACGTCGTTATGAATTGCATTTGATGACCGGTGTTGAAGACCGGATATTTTTGAAAACGGAAGGATTACCGTCGAGTTACTCTACATCGGTTGATCTCCGATTTAGAGGTTTTATCACCCTTAGTGACGGGAAGTCCGGGCGTGATTGGAAATTATCCGGATTTGCAAGGGCTTCGTGAGAAGTGCCTTCGGTTCTGTTCAAACCCGGAACAGACTTGTATGGATTGTATGTCTGACATTACACTTTGAGATATAAAGCTGATTTCTTTCAAATACATATCTGTTGGTGGCGGAGAATTTATTCTCTTAGCTTAACACCCTTCTCTGAGACGTACGAGCTCAGAGGTTATGTAGTTGAAGTTATCAGCGATATATTCCCAATTTGGAAATATGGCATGCTAAGTGTTGCTGTGTGATGATCAGTGTTTGATCATTTGCGATATGATCATTTGTTTGATCATTTATCTTTGTGATCATAGATTGATCATCTGTTGACCCAAAGCGTGGCTTTCTGAAAAAGCGTAGCTTTGTGGACGAGACTTCGTCAGGGCCTCAACAACCCGGAAATGGTCAAAACAGGAATGTTGCGACAAGGTTATGAGGGTCGCGCCCTTTAGGGTATGTCATTTCCTTCTGGAAAGGGGTGGTATCATGGTATGGAGCCCAGATACTTACTCATGTGGATACACTTTATTTATGATGTGTGATGTTGGTTATCGAGCGCTCGGATAAAGGTCCCAAAGGACCGGGTGATGACATATTCGTGAGTTACCTGTTATAGGGGTAACCCGGCCTTGTTTGGCAGAGAGCAGTTTGTCTCTCGGGACGTCCAGCCAGAGGCGATCCCATTCGGCAGGAGAAAAGGAACTTCCTTAGCCTGACCATTTGTTGGAAATCCATCTTCCAAATACGAACTTTGTACGGTATTAGTTGTAGAACCTGCCATTTACGTACGGTGGTCACCACTGTTTAGATGGTAGCTATAGTAGGCATACGATACTGGTCGTATGTTGGCTAAGATTAATATTATACTTTAGAAATGTTTTCTACACTAGACATTAATAATAATAATCCAATGATTGGCGTAGTAAGCATCTTTGACTATCATAAGAAGAAATCTCCTCCAATTCTGCGTTTGCATTGTGTGTGTGGTGGGAGGTCTTATGGTAGTTTCATTTTCCAAAAGCATTGCGAATCTGATTTATTTTCTTTGTGAAAAATAACTGTTTTACGATCTCACACCAGTCACCATGACTGACCTAGAGTTTATTGTTTCCCTTCTAAACTCTGGGTGCCCACAAATTTTCCACACGGGCAGACTAGAGTTAGGTTATCAGGATATTCTGGATATTCTGGAGCTTTGGAGATAAGCTGGATGACGAGACGTAGTATTTGTATCTGATAGTATTTATTCCGCTGTGTATTCTGTATGGGGACAAGTTTATATAACTGTCCATTGTTGTATTGAGTTGTATATTGACTCTGATGATTGATGTATGTATAAACTGATATAGTTCTTTTTTTAAAAGACTAGTGATTATTTATTATATATTGTTCCGCTGCGATATGTGAGATTCTGATATTGTTTCTATTTCTGATGTTGTTCTGTTGTTCTTCTTTTCTTTTTCTTCTATCTTTTCTTCTACCTCTTCTTTTAAACCCTAAGAATTCGGTTTCCCGGCATTCGTTTGCTCGACATTGATACAGTGGACGTATCGATGTCGATTTTTGGAAGTCGAAGAATCGGCTCCTTACATAGATTGTCCATATTATTGGAGATAGCATTAGATAATAGAATTCCAGAAGTCTAAATCTGGGAATAGATCTTCATCTGAAGATAATAAGTAATGAGAAATCCATAGTTGAGAACGCTTAAAGATGGGAAATTCTTGTCTGATAATTATAGAAACCTTGAGGTCCAACTTTGGTAATGATGAGAGAAAACCAGAAATTCGACTCTAGTTATACTAATAGAAGATCCGAAATTTAATTATGGAATTTATAATAGAGGACCAGAAATCTGAATCTGACATTAATAATAGAAGTTTAGAAACTGTAAGGACCCATAATTTCACTACTTCGAAAATGAGATATTTTATTTATTTTAAATTTAAAAAGGTTTAGAACACAAGTAAATATGTTGTAAATAATGAATAAGTAAGGAGAAATTATTTATCTTATGATTAATAATGGAAAATAAAGAATTTGGATTTTTATCACAAATTAACAAAAAGTTAAGTTTTGTTAAAAATAAATAAATGCTTAAATAAATAGTTTTAAATATTTATTTGAAAGGCCAAATTATATCAAAATCACTTACTAATGATAATAAGAATTATGATAAAGATTTGGAAAATATACTTATGATCGTTTTACATAAATATTCTAACTTTGTTACATTTTGTCAATGCAACGTCGTATTTCAATAAATTAATACTACACTAATGATATGGGTTTTTAACCAAAGTAGACTTATTTTAATTTATTAAATGCAGTAGGAAGTTCATTTTCTAAGTTGGTTTACATAAATGAATGGTTAAACGGAAACGTCAAATTTTGACTGTAAAATATGTAAATAAAAACACTGTTTTTGATTAAAACAAGTTGCCATTGCATTGTTGCAACATGATATGTTTCCTAGCACATATATACACATTTACAAACTATACACACATACATTTACCATATAAAACAAGAATTCATTTCAATTTAAATTAAGTTAAAAAAAACATGATTTGACAATTTTAAATTTAAATAAAACTTTACAAACATCATCATTACTCTTATATCATATCTCATTAGTGGATGTTATGTGTTTACATGGAAAACATGCAAATTTATATCTTTTAAATATCAGTAAGTAAGGAATGGTGACACTTCTTATTACTAAACATATACACTTCTTAAACATCATTCCTAACATTAAATGCACATCCTAATATGTTAACAAGTGTTATGCAAATCAAATCAAGACAAAAGTCTTATCTTTCAAATACAAAATTTAAGGAAAAAAAGAGTAATCATTCCATAAAAACACATCACATTAATAAGCTATCACATCCTTCCATAAATGCATGTAATTAAGGGTTAAATCAAAAAAATTAAAAAATGGAAATAAAATACAAAAGTAGAGAAGGTTAAAATGGTCATTAGCGAAGGAAGTTTCATGTATAAATAGAGGCCATAACCCCTTCATTTTCTCACACAAAAATTCCTACATTTCCTTAAGCTCTTCTTCTTCATTCCCTTCCTCCAACATTACTAAAATCATAACTCCACCTTTCCACCACCTTGCCGAGCCCTACACCCATGGCCAACCACCCTTCACGCCCTTACCTCCCCATACCCACTTCCAACCCACACACCCAAGCCAAAATCCCCACATACCCAGCCGTACCCACCACCTTAGCCTCACACCCGAGCTGTACCCTCTTCCCTAAGGCCACATACCCTCCACCCGAGCCTACATCCCCTCCATATACCCACGACCATATGAAAAAAGAAAAAAAAGAAAAGAAAAGAGAGTCCGGCTTTCCGAAGGCGAGGAACAAATTCAAAAGGAAGCGAAGACACTAGTTCGTAGAAAAGTTTGACGGAGTGGAAATGAAGGTGAGAAATTCTTATCGCTATTTAATTCATGTTTTGTTACATTATAATAATCATGATTATCCCGTTTATATGTTACATTAATTACCACCATTTGATAATATGGATGTTTGGTTGAAATGAATGTTTGAATATGTTGGTTGAATAGTTAAGTTATGATAATATACTTATTGATAATCACTATGCTATGAGAATGGATGTTATGTTAATGATGAATATTGAAAGTAATTATGCTCATTTTGGATTAAGTAATCCCTTTGTTAAATATGACCAATTTTATTAATATGGTATGTGTTGGAATTATTAAGCCTCTTTTTGAATAGTGGAATTCAATTTGAAATTGAAAATGATATTCAAATTGAAATTGAAGGATAATTGAATTTGAAATCGAAATCAAATTTGAAATCGAATTTGAAATCGTAAGTGAAATTGATTTTGAAATCAAAATTGAGATGAATAGTGAAATTGAAATTGAAATCGATTTGAAAACAAAATTTAAAATTGAGATTAAGGTTGAAATATAAATTAGAATCGAAATTAGATTTGAAATCTAAGTTTTAATTAAGTTGAGTTTGAAGTTAGAATTGAAATTGAATAGAAATTGGTTTTAAAAATTTAATATTAAAATAATGGGAATATAATAATATTATAATATGAGAATAGTGAAAATATACTTTAAATACTTTAATAAGTGAAAATATTGATTTAAAATGATTTATAATGTTTTTATAAATAATTAAGTTCAATTTGGAGAATTTATTTCAAGTTTTGAAAATCAAGTTAAAACTAGGCGCGTCGCGCAATGGTAGTTCGCCATTTCGCGCCAGAAAGTTTAAATGAATGTACAGAATGAAATATAGCTCGGATTTCTTCGAACAAGAAATGGCTGGACTATTATATCCATAGTTTTTAAGTGAAGAAAGAAAATCAAGATTTCATCTTGTATATTTTGAAATATGTCCAAAACAAATTTTCAGAAAATCGCGCTATTGTAGTTAAGTGACCAAAGTTAGAAATTGATATTTTTAAAATATGGAAAAATCTCTAAAAATCTTTTAAAATGTTTTAAAAGTGATTTAAGTCAAAAAAAATGGAATTTTAAATGATTGAAAAGTCACTTTGGTCAATATAGCTTTAAAATACCATTTGCAATGCTTTTTGCAACGCTTTTGCAGCAGTTTTCTATAACTTTGAAAATATGATTCTAAATTTAGCGATTCTTTCTCAAATCATCTAGAAGTGTTTTTAAATGAATAATAAAGGAATTTTAAGATGATTTAATCAATGATTGAGTATGCGGAAACGACTAGTACATTTGTCCCGCCCATGAGAGCTAAACGATAAACAAGGTGTGTAACCAAGGTTAGGGATAGAGTAACCAATGCCTTGAAATTACCTGGCCTTCGCCTTTTCTTTTAGACGAGGGGTGGAATAGATCGAAGGGAAAGCCCGGATGCTCTAAAAAGATCATATTAAGTTTCTCATAATAAAAGAGAATTTATATTTTCCCGAAATTAAGCAAGTTAAGTATAGAAGATTTTGATTTATAAATTACAACTTGGATTGCATAGAAATGATCTTGTTATACTTGGTATTAAAGTCCGAAGAGGGAACTCGTCCTATTCGTGGAATTTAAAAGGTGATTTCACCGTTATTTCGCCCATAACACTTGTTGAATATGGAAATTGATATTGAGTAAAAGTAGAATAATTTCCATGATCCTATTTACTCAATAATGTTTTCTATGATTGATTTTTGGGTTTACAGTAAACGGTGTCTTAAATAACATTGTTTTTTACCAGCTTAAAAGTTGAAGAAATTTGGAGCAAATGTTAAGTAAGAAAATTGGAAATATTTTCCTAAGAGAAAGTGAATTAACTTAAAATAACTCTAAGATTTAAAAATGGATTTTTGTAACTAACCGAGAAGATTAAATAGAAAAGAGGCTTAATAAATCCTATGCACTCATATTTAATGTTTATCGATAATTGGATTTTGAAGGAACCGGGGTCGGATTTGGGTGATTCCTATTCGAAAACCACTTCGAACCAATCTACGTATTCGAAATAAAAGATCAGAAGTTGAAGATATTGAGACGAATAGTGACAAAGGAATGCTTGTTGATTTAATTAGGGATAACTCTCGAGATACTTATAGTAGCAATAGTCTCTTTGTTACGAAAAATCTCAGAAACACAAGGACTATAAGCTACCAATCTTATGATGTGGTAAGAGAGTGCCTTCAGTTTGTCCTGTTCTTGGACAACTTGTATGGACGAGTGTCTGGCCTTGCATTTTAAATCATAACGAGTGGTCTCTATATAATGTATATCAGTCAATGGCGGAGAAGACACCTTCTCTTAGCTTAACACCCTTTCCCAAGACATTCGAGCTCAGGAAGTTATACGTTTGTAGAAATCAGTCATGTGACTATGGGATGGCAATGTGGCATTCAAAGTGGAAAAAGATGTGCTATGTGTAAAGGTAATCGTTACCTCAAGCCTCATTAACCGGGAAATGACCGAAACAGGGTTAGAGCGGCAGGGCTAAGTGGTTCGCAACCATTAGGGTATGATCATCCCCTTCTAGATATATTTCTACCCGCTATGACGTTCGGGTTTAAATTAATGTTGATGTATGCTAGAGCGCGCTCGGATAGGTCGGTAACGACCGAGGTGATGACATATTCGATACTATCTAGAATGAGATAGGTCGGTCTTTTTTTGGTAGAGGACCATCTGTTGGACCTCGGTACATTCCTCTAGAGATGTACTGCCGAAAAGTAGTCCCTTCACCTAGTCATTTGTATGGAAATCCATTCTCCAATAAGAACTTGCGGTTTTGGTTGTAGAATCTAGTATGCTGGAATTTAATAATGGTAACAATTTCAGCTAAGATTAATAAGTTTACTTGCAAGTGTTTTCAAAGCAATGTCATTAGAAGTAATATCAAATGTTTTGATATATAAAAGTGTTTTAGTTATCATAAGGTAAAAACCCATCCGTGTTTATGTGTGGACGTGGTCTTATGAGATAATCTTTCTTTTCAAAAGAATTTTATTCCAAAGGCTGATATATGACAATGTCATTTATTATTGAGTTTTTCTCACGCTGGTTTATCAAGCCTGATCCGGGTATTTTCAATACTCGGGTCAGATCCGAGTAGTTTTAGGTTTAGTTGAAGACGGTTGGAGTTTCCAAAGGGGAGCTGGAGATATTCATATACGTATGGACGTATTCTATTATCCGCTTTGCCTATTCTGCATTTGATTAATGATTGTCGGCAATTGTAAGGACAGAGGTTTATAGCCGTCCAAGTTGAAATTAGGTTAGACTCTAATATATGTATTTTAAAAGTTTTCCGTTGTAAAGATATTTGTTCAATATTATATGTTATTCCATTCGTGAGAGATTCTGTTCTGTTCTTCTATTTTCTTTATTCAACCATTGGTGATTTAACTTTATGTTCACTTTGGGTTGGACATGTGTGGTTTATTGTTGACTCAAAGGGTATGGAGATTCGGGCCTTCATAGAGACCCTCTTCTGGAATAACTAATAGAAGACCAAGAAATTTTTTTGATAATAATAAAAGCCCATGAATTATCATTTGGAGATAAGTAATAGAAGAATAGGAATCCTTATTTGGGGACAAATAATAGGGGTCCAGAAACCCTATCTGGAAATAATAGAAAAGCTGAAACCTAGATTTGGGTATTGATAAGTGAAGTCCAGAAATCTTCTTCTGGATATAGTGTAAGACCATGAATTCATAATAGAAGACCCGAAACCCAGATTCGGGTATTGATAAGTGTAGTTCAGAAGTCATCTTTTGAAAATTAGCCAAAGGCTATAAATTGATATCTAGTAATGAATGTAATATGGGAATTATCATCTGGAAATAAGATTAGAAATCCATTCCTAGTAATAAGAAGGAAAGTTTAGAAATCATTATTCGAATAATAGAAGTTCGGGAATTCTTATCTGAGCCTTTTGTTCTGCACCACTCTTTGGCCTTTGATTGTTCGAATCTTTTGCTTTGTGTTACCTCTCCGATTCCAAGTACCTAATTAATTCGATATGCGCCATCCTTTAGATTTCATATATTGTTAATGCTTTGTATGCCACTCCTTGGGCTTGGACGTCTTAATCTGTTGTTGTCCGGTGCGCTTGGTTAGCTTATCCATAAGCAGGACCCAAGGACTTACCCGACCTTCCTCCAGAAGGCGCTCCAGCTAGGCCTTATAGGCGGGAGTAAAGGCATGTCCGGTGCCTTGACCAGACCATGGCATGGTGGGATCAAGGGCTTACTTCGTCCTTCCTCTAGGAGGCGCTCCAGCCAGACCTTATAGGCTGGACTGAAGGCTGGTCGGTGCCTTGAACTAGCCATGGTGTGGCGCATTCAAGGGCTTACTCCATCTTCCCTCCAAAAAGTGCCTTGACCTGGCCATGTAGGCATGGTCAAGGGTTTGCAGATGCTTCAGCCTGGCCATTTCTGACACGGCTAAAGGCTTACTCTGACCTCCCTCCAAGAGGCGCTTTGATCTGGCCATCTCGGCGCGGACAAAGGCTTATGACCGTTTAAGGTAATTTATAATTTTAAGGAAAATCTTACTCCCAACCATATAGATTCTCTTATTCGAATGAGTCTTTATTGAATTCATCCAAGATTGCTTTACAAATCTATCGATCTTTCCTCGTTTGAAAAAGTTGATGATCATCCCTTCAAGAGCTCTGCATTGATTGGTTTCATGTCCATTCATTATATGATAATGGCAGTAAGATCCTTCTAGGTTTCTTTCATATTTGGGCTTTTTCTTTATAGATGGCCAGTAATTGAGTTCCTCTTTTGTTAGTAAGTAGATGTTCTCAATTGATGTAGTCAAGTTGCATTCTTTAGGGAGTCTTAATTTAAAGCTTGTCTTTTAAGGTTGGTTTCTAGATCTTTTGTTGCTTGATTCAGGAGCTTCACCCTTAATGACCAATTTCCTTTTTAGAATCTTTCGAAGCTCGTAGGTAATGGTCCACTTGTTACCCAATGCCATTTCTGAGCAAATGTATAGTAATCGGCCATCATTCCTTCTTCAAAGATAGTTCCTTTAGTATAGAGTTGAATAGTCTTCTTTATTTCAACAAACAAATTATCACCCCTACTTCTTGTTTCCCCTTAAAGCAAAGATGGGTGTAGGGCCAATATGAAATGGGTTTGTTATATGAGTGACCCTTATTCTATTGTAGATTTGCTGGATAAGTATGAAAGGATGTCCCATCGTGTGTGGTAGGTACATACCCAATACTTGTGAAAGGTGATGATGCTTTCGAATGTTTTCATTCCGATAGTTTCGAAAGCATTCATTGAGGATGGAATGGTAAATGATGAAGTAACCCCCGCGAAAGGGTCAACTACTTCGAATGCTTCTACTTGGTTGGTTGCGGAAGGTAGCTTGCGAAAGCAATCCCTCTGATTAATGTGGAAGTCCATCTTTTGAAACTTGCGGAAGCAATGCTGATGTATATGAAATCTCCCTAATACTTGTGGAAGGGTTCAACTAATTCGAAACGCTACTCTTTGTAAAACCATGTTTTCGAAAGGGAAGTTTTGGTAGAATCATCTCTTTCATCTCTTGCGAAAGGTATCATTTGAAGCGAAAGGGTAGTCTTGACATCTTTCGACCCCTTCAAAAGCCCATAATTCATTTAATACTTGCAAAAGCATCCCTTCGACTCTTTCGAAAGCCTTTGCAATCACTATTGTTCTTCATGAAGCTCTTCTTCATAATCTTTTGGGGTTTGACAGGGTTGAAGTGATTTTTAGTAGTAACATAGGACACTTTAAAAGTTAATTGAGTGGAAAAAAATGTAATTAGAGCTATTAGAGTAGGCCTTGTTAATAAAGATAAATAAATTAAGTTTTAGAGTGAGAAGGAATTGTGTTAGGGGAGATGCATTGATAAGACTAGGCTAGAAGGGATATTAGCCCAAGTTAGAATCACTAATATATTTCTCTTAGTTCCATTCTCTCATTTCACTTCATTTCCATTTTACAAAACAATTCCCTAAAATCACACAAGGTCAGCCATTATTTTCAAGCTAAGGAAGAGGAAATTAAAGCTAGAAGAATTCAAGCTTTCAACTTTAAGTAGACAGAGGATTAAAGTAAGGTGTTAATCAAAGTTTTTTAAATCAAGATGAGTAAAATTTGTTAGTTTACGGAAGTAAGGATCTTAAGGCTCATGTAACACTAAAATGGGGTGAATAGTGTTTAATAACTTTTATTAATCCTTTTGAATTCTTTTAAGATTGTAGTTTAAACAATGCAAATTGGCAATCACATATGCAAACATATATAGATATAAATCTAGTAAAAGTAAAAAGTAAAGAGTTAGAGAGATCACACCAGGATTTTTATAATAGTTCGGAGTTACCCTACATCCAGTCTTGTATAATTTCTTGTATAGATTTCTTTTCAAATATCAAAGTTTATACAATCCCGATTTCAAGGCTACAAGACACATCCTCTAGATTTTACGAGCTCTAGGTACACTCACTGGATTCGGACGGGACACCAGCACACCCACTTGGATTCAATGGGACACCTAACACACCTATTTGATTCAGACAGGACATAAGCACATCCACTGGATGTCAGGGATACCCACGGGTATTTGAATATGATTTTATATAGTTTACAAAATCAATTTCTTGATCTTGAGTACAAATAATCTTATAACCTCTTGAATAGCACTTTGATCTTGACGTGAGTGAGAGATATAAGAAAGGTAAGAGAGTATACAATAGAGTTTGAATTTGATTCTGGTTAAATTTGAGAAGATTTTGTGTAGAATTTCTCTTAGAAATCAAGAGGGTGAAAGAGGAGAGAAAATATGAGATAGTAGTTAAATGAAATTCATTGTAAGATCCCTTATTTATAGAGAAACAACGGCATGTCCATTCATGAAGAGATACGACGAAAATACACTTTCATTCAAATTTGAATTTTGAAATTTTTGGCCTATATGTCGACATACATGATGAGGATATGTCGATATATCCTCTGTAAATTTGAAAAATCACTAAATAAAAATTGTTTTGAAAATATTGAGTTTTGTAAAATATTTTGATACTTTGTAAAATCATTTAAGCATAGTTTATACACATTTTAATCATAATAAAACTTTAAGAAAACTTTATAAAATTAATTTGAAATATTTTAATATAAAGGATTTAAATATAAATAATATATACAAAAATAATATATATATATATATATATATAAAGTATAAGTGAATATATATATTAAAATCAAAGTATTAATGAATGTCAAAAATATACTTTTGAATACCATATCATTTATTAAAAAAGTATAAAACCAAAAACTATAATAAATTTAAAGTAAATTAAAATATAAAATGCTTAAAAACTTAATTACTCTAAATATAATAAACTTTTTAATAATAATAAGTTTTAAAATCATTTGAAAATTGTTAGCACCAAATTTGGTCACTAACCTCGTAGAGAAAGATTATGTAGAGAAATAAGTGATGAAGGTAAATTAAACAGAGAAGACAATGCTAATCTAAATGCAGAAAGTAAGAACACCAAATTGATAGTGGTTCAGCGTAATTGCCTACGTCCACTTTGAGGTTAAACTTTATTGATCTTCTTAATGATTGATTACAAATACAATTCGTAGATCAAATGCTTGAATGAAGTTGTTAAGTAAAGAAGATGAGTCTGAAAAATGGCAGAGTCTCCCCAGTGTTCTCCAAAAAAAGGTCCCTTTCCACTGTGACCCTGCCCCTCTATTTATAGACAAAGATAGGCTGGACTTCCCAGGTGGGCTCGGTAGCCGAACACTATAGCCCAAGTATAGTGGTCCCTGTATGCCGAACCAAGTAGGCCGAACACAATGATGCCGAACCACCCTTTCTATGCCGAACGGTATGTTTGATGTGTGGGAAGTATGGAATGGTTGTTAGTCGAAGCCGAACGTGCCTCTGTCCGAACGAAGCGCTTGACCGAACAATGCTCTCTGGCCGAACGATGCATTCTGACCGAACGATCCCTTTGGCCGAACGATCCTCCTTGGCCTAACATGCCTTCTGGCCGAACGATGTTTTCTGGCCGAACGATCCCTTTGGCCGAACGATACCGCCATGTCGAGTAGTCATATACGCCGAACGCCTTCTAATGCCGAGTACTCCTGGATGACGAGTGCTACTAGATGCCGAGTACTCCTGTTACCGAGTTCCACTGGATGCCGATTACTACTTGATGCCGAGTACTCCTGGATGCCGAGTACTCCTGGATGCCGAGTGCTTCTGGATGCCGAGTGCTACTAGATGTCGAGTACTCCTGTTGTCGAGTTCCACTGGATGCCGAGTACTACTTGATGCCGAGTACTCCTGTTGCCGAGTTCCACTGGATGCCGAGCACTACTTGTGCCGAGTTCTCGTAGTATGCCGAGCACTAGTTGCCTGGTCAAATCTCCAGGAAACACTTGCCCCCCAAAGTGTATCACATGACAGAACGTGGTACACTTTGTGTCATGTAACCTTTTCATTTCATTTTAAATCCTTGACTAACCTCGAGCGGAGATGCCTTTTTGAGAATTCCAGTGGTTTAGGTGTGTGCCGAACGTGTTCTAAATGCCGAATGAGACATTCGTAACCGAACGATGCTTTCTGGCCGAACGAAACTTTAGTGCCGGTCATCATTATACGCCGATGCCGAACGTTATGACTTTGACCGGTTCCACCGGATGTAGCCTTTTCGACTTCTTCTGTTTTCCCTATAAAAGCCAGCACCTCTACCCTTCTTTCTCTTTTCACACTTCTAACCTCTGCCTTGCACCAGCCGAAGCTACCAGCCAACATACAACTAGCTGATTCTTCCCAAGTCTTTACCTTACCCACTAGGTACTGATCCTCTCACCTAACTGCAGCCTTTACGCTCGAACTCCCTTAATTGATGGGATAAATCGAGCCTTGACTAAAGTGTCGAGTCACGCGACGAAGGTGGTAGGAAATTATTGGTAGTCACACCGTGGTTCGGCATAAGTATTGTATGCCGGACCAGATTGGTGGAAGGAGAAACATGAAGGAAATAGGAGATAATCTGGGGCATCGAGCGGTATGGTCTGGCGCAACTTGCCGAACGATGTGCCCTCGTGGTTCGGTGTGGATGGAGGAAGAGATGAGGCCAATGTTAAGGACAGCGTACCGATTGTCATCTCAGCCGAACAGTCATAAACACCGTACCATACTCAGGCTAAAACATGCCGAACAAAACAAGGCCGAACATGACTTACACACCGAATAATGACTTGGCCGAACCAAAATTTAGCCGAACACAGGTTTAGCCGAACAATGACTTAGCCGACCAAAGACTTAGCCGAACACTGACCTAGCCAAACAATGACATAGCCGAACAATGACTTAGCCGAACAATGACATAGCCGAACAATGTCTTAGCCGAACCATGACATAGCCGAACAATGACTTAGCCGAACAATGACATAGCCGAACAATGTCTTAGCCGAACCATGACTTAGCCGAATAGTCACAAATGCTGAACACTCTTTAACTATATCTACTCGTATAGCAAAACAAGAAACAGGGCCCAAGCATTCTAGCATACGTGAAGCCGAACCGGATCACTAACTTCTTAGCTTCAGTAAATGTAAATCTGAACTTAGATTATCATACGTTTTCTGGATCTGGAATTGCAATCGCCAAAAGGCAGGCTTCTGAGGACGGTTAGCGATGACGGTCTCCGAGGGAGATGACTTGATGCTCAGTTTTATAGCAACAACTTTGCGACCTACAAACTTTCAACGCTTCTACACGATTGCTTGCACTAGATCACACACCACACGGAGGGGAATATTCGTGTTGTTAACTCTAACGTTCAACGTTTTTTCAAGTATAGTTTTCGCAGGCACTTAAACAGATTCATTATTTATTGGGGATGTTTATGAAGTCTAGCTCCGCCACCATATCTGACAGGCCTGGGCCGTCATCAAGGCAAGAAACCGCTGATACTTCAAATCCGTCGACTTCCCCTTCCCATAACTTAGCACCCGATGCCCTGGAGGCAACAATTCTTTTAGACAACCCGATCGATTCACAAGCTTCGAAGATCAATGAAGCCGCACTTCCACGGATATGCTCCATTCACGGGATTCCTTTCGCCGATGTGTTGGTCCCGTCGTGACACGATCATCTCACCTGCCCCCAGTCGGATATACCACCTGCAACAAGTTCATGTATTGGATGGGCAGCGTGCCTCAGTTTAATTTATTCCTCCAGGACGTGTTGCAGTACATCGACATTGCTTCGTCGCAGCTGCATCTGAACGGTCACGCGTTTCTATATGGGACCTATCTACTCTTCATGGCCGTCTTCTCTAGACCTCCAACCTCTTGCGACATCAGATACATCTATATGATCAAGAAACGGAAAGATAGCCCTTCCTTCATGTTCCTCGAGCCGTACCACAAATGCCAAATCTTGACAGGAGCATGCATTAAATTCGCCTTGTACAAACAGGAATGGTTCTACGTGTGTTGCCCTCCTGGTTTTGCGAGGAGATGGGTTGAAGGCAGTAAGTCTCTTCGCTGAGTCATCATTCGCCTTTAATTGGAGTCATGCTTTTTCTAACTCCTCGTTTCATCTTTTTAGGTATCAACCCGCGTCCGGAGGGCCGAGGATATTCTGAGGCCGTTGAGGCCATTAGAGCTCTTTCTGCCGAGGAACGAGACATCCGAACCATCATTTCGAATGAATCATTGTCAAGGTTCGGCTTGCTAGCCCCAGGTCATCGGATTAGCCTCCAGGAGGGCGTCTCCATTCCCAAGCCAGCATCCGGTAAAGGGAAAAAACATGCCGGATCTTCATCACGCCGCACTCCCGATACGCACGAAGAAGGTGAGCACAAAGAGGATGAAGCTCCTGAGACTCAAGGCGAGAATGTGGGTCCCGCTTGGAATCCAGCGGTCGAAGATCATGACATTGAAATGTCATCCTCCCCTTCAAAGGGAAAGAAGAGGTTAAGATACAAGATTCGGAAGGAGAAAGTTGGCGGCACTTCGAAAGTTATGCCTATCCCGCCAGAGAAAGAGGCTTCCTCACAGCACCTGGAGAGTTCTCTAAGGGGTTTGTCGAATCTCTCTATCCCCGACGATATACTTAATTATGGGTTTGACGATCCTAAAGCCCTCAGGTTTTCTTCGCCCGCTAGAGGCAATGCGGGAGTTCAACTCCCAGTCCAGGGAGACAATACCCCGATTAGTAAAGACAAAAGAACTGGTCCGTCGGGGGGAACACTAGGACACACACGCACATACGCATTCCATCATACACTTCAAGTTTTTTCTTGTTTCCCAGATCTTTCTTAACTCGTTGTTATCTCTATTCTTTGTAGGTGACATGGGGCGCTCTCACGGATTCGATCGCCTTCATGGCTCTTCCATATTTCATCATTCTGGACGGGATTCAGGTTCGGGCAGACGCAGGGACAGAGATGATTATGAAGATAGAGACAACCGTCCCCGCAATTCGTCTCATCGTAAGAAGGCATATTCCCAATCTTCACAGTCCCGTGATCCTCTTCCTCCAACTGAGCCGGATAGAGAGAAGTCTTTACAGAAGGGGTCCCAACCCGATGCTCCTCGAGAACAACACTCCGGTTCGTCGAGTACGAGGCAAATTCGGGAGCAACGAAAAAGAGCAGAACTTCCAAGGCCTCCTCCCCCTACTCCCGCGGTTGACCCAACTGTAGCAGAAAAGATGGTCGATCTTAAGGCCAAATTTCCAAAAATTTGCTTTGATGGTTTGAAATTCCTCCCAGCTATCCATCATATTCCTGGGCACATGAAGCAGAGTGCCATTGCATGTAACAACGACGTCTATGTTCAACATGACGTGTTTGTTCACTTGGTTGAAAAGATCTCGGAGGTGTCTGTTGAGCGACAATATGAGATTGATCGTCTGAAACTGGAGGCTGGCTGTGACAAGAACATCATCAAGCACCAAGACGAGGAGCTCGCTTCGTACAAGTCAAAGCTGGAAGTCGCTGTGCAAAGCGCAAAAGATACTGCTGAGGCAGTCGCTCGTTTAGAGGTGGCTCACAAGAAGGAACTTGATGAAGCAGTCCAGCGTAGCGGTGCCCTTGCCCTAGAAAAAGATTCCATCCAAAAAGAAAGGGACGCGTTCGCTATACAAGTCAAAGAGTTGAAGGAATTACTTTCCAAGGAGAAAGAGGACAAAGTAGCTGCTCAAGAGGAGTCACAACGATACTGTGATGAAATCGTTGCTACTCGGCTCCTGAAAACGAAGCTCGATGACGAACTTGCTGGGGTTGAAAAAATGAAGGATGAAGCCCGTGAGGAGGGCAAAAGAAAAGCTGCGGAGGAGATGGACTCTCGCCTCGAGGCGGCCGCAGAAGCCGGCAGGGAAGAGGTCAAATGCATGTTTGACCCGTTGATTGCTGAGTATGGAGCCCGCGTCCTTATGCATCGTGACTTAACATTCTTGGGCGAGGGCTATCTCGAATCCCTAGCTGAGGCCTGAGAAACCTTAGTGAAGATTAGGAAAATCGAGTCGGGCTCTGAAGAGGTCGATGAGGATGCCCTGGTGAAGGAGTTTCTTAGGGGGAATGAACCAGCGGATTTATCCGCAGCTTTGGCGCTTTATAACAAAGGCTCTCCCCTTCCAAAAGAGAAAAGTGATGAAGCTGGCCCGTCTGGGGCTGAAACTACGGCTCCTCATATTGCTGCTCCTCCCGCTGCTCAGCCGGCCGGTCGGCCGACACTTGACCCATTCGAGCAGCATGCCGGCTATGATCCTGAAGATCCCGGGTTTGGCGTTCACGTGCTATCTCCTATTCTGGAGGGTGAAACCCCACGCGCAACCGATAGCCAACCAGAACCCGGTAGGAAACTCTTCTTTTCTAGAAGTCGAAAGATCTTGTTATTTTCCAGCATTGGTTATTCGTTCTAATGTTCATTCTTTATGTTTTCATGTAGGCTGCTCTGATCCCGAGCCAACTCCGAGGAGCGATGGCGCCAAGGAGGAGGCAGAGAAAACAAGCGATGTTGCTCACGCGAGAGTAAATCCTGGCCCTGACGCTCAAGTGATCGGGGCGCTAGATGATGACAAGCTTGACACTTCGTCTCCTGCCGAAGGGAGTGATGAAATCGAGATCACTGGCGCCTCTGAGCATACCTCAAAGAAGAGCATGAAGGAACGCCTCGCCGAAGAGGAGAAGAAAAAGGTCGAGGTCAAAGTCAAACCTGAAATACTCGAACTTACCGACCCGCGGAACAGACCTCTGAAAATCATTCTCCCGAGCAGGTTTAAACCACTGGATGTTCCGTCTCCTACTCCTGACTCCGCTTCTTTACTGAGCAAGAAATCCAAGAAAAAGCGTGAGGGAGAGGAGTCGTCGGAAAAAACAAAAGAAGACAAGAAGAAGAAACCGAAGAAATAATCGCTACACTCGTTCAACGAGTTCCTTGCTTAAGTCTTGTAATTAATTTTATCTTTTGTCTCTGTAGTTTGTATAGATAGGTCCTTGACTCTAAGCTTTGGAGGGATAACTGTGTAACCCCATTTTGAACTATTGAACGAAGTTTTAGTTTCTTTTTCGCTTGAATAATTCTCTTACTTTTCTTTGGTTTGCTGACTGACCGTGGTCATAACTCAAGTTTTTAGGAGTTGCATTATTTCCCAGTCCATTCTCGTGTCGTTCGAACATTTCCAGATGTGGCATACTACTTGTCCCACATTTCTTGAGTACTTGGACTTTTTTCTAAATCCGTGCTCCAGGGATTTAGAGTAAGTTGATCCGCGTTCAAGGGATTCGGAGGTTCGTAAGGTTTATACTCTAGTCCTCACTCCGGGGACTTAGAGTACTCCGATTCGCGCTCTGGGGACTTAGAGTACTTCGATCCGCGCTCTGGGGATTCAGAGATTTGAAATCGTTTATACTCTAGTCCGCGCTCTGGGGACTTAGAGTACTCCGATCCGCGCTCTGGGGATTCGGAGATTTGAAATCGTTTATACTCTAGTCCGCGCTCTGGGGACTTAGAGTACTCCGATCCACGCTCTGGGGATTCAGAGATTTGAAATCTATTATACTCTAGTCCGCGCTCTGGGGACTTAGAGTACTCCGATCCGCGCCCTGGGGATTCAGAGATTTGAAATCCTTTATACTCTAGTCCGCGCTCTGGGGACTTAGAGTACTTCGATCCGCGCTCTGGGGATTCAGAGATTTGAAATCGTTTATACTCTAGTCCGCGCTCTGGGGACTTAGAGTACTCCGATCCGCGCTCTGGGGATTCAGAGATTTGAAATCGTTTATACTCTAGTTCCCGCTCTGGGGACTTAGAGTACTCCGATCCGCGCTCTGGGGATTCGGAGATTTGAAATCGTTTATACTCTAGTCCGCGCTCTGGGGACTTAGAGTACTCCGATCCGCGCTCTGGGGATTCAGAGATTTGAAATCGTTTATACTCTAGTCCGCGCTTTGGGGACTTAGAGTACTCCGATCCACGCTCTGGGGATTCGGAGATTTGAAATCGTTTATACTCTAGTCTGCGCTCTGGGGACTTAGAGTACTCCGATCCGCGCTCTGGGGATTTGGAGATTTGAAATCGTTTATACTCTAGTCCGCGCTCTGGGGACTTAGAGTACTCCGATCCACGCTCTGGGGATTCAGAGATTTGACATCGTTTGTACTCTAGTCCGCGCTCTGGGGACTTAGAGTACTCCGATCCGCGCTCTGGGGATTCGGAGATTTGACATCGTTTATACTCTAGTCCGCGCTCTGGGGACTTAGAGTACTCCGATCCGCGTTCTGGGGATTCGGAGATTTGAAATCGTTTATACTCTAATCCACGCTCTGGGGACTTAGAGTACTCCGATCCGCGCTCTGGGGATTCAGAGATTTGAAACCGTTTATACGAGTTCGTACATCGTACAGGATAATGTAGTTCTAGTAATTCATCACCCGACTATGAGATATAGAAACATTAGTAATTCGTGGAAAATACGGCTTCAAGCCTTTATTAATGAAAAACAACTAATCTGCTTGATTACATAGTTAAAAGGAAACTAAGTTGCGACTGAATGAAAACATACAGGAAATAACTGTGCCTAAAATAGGAAAGAAACATACTAAATGTAATAATGTCACAAATGCTCGTTGTTCCACGCCCGGGGGAGTGCCACGCCATCAACGGTCGCTAGCTTGAATGTTCCCTCTCTAAGCTTCCGCTCCATGACGTACGGACCTTCCCAGCAGGGATTCATACGCGAAGGTACTGGGAAAACTCGTTTCAAAACGAGATCACCCACATCAAATATCCTTGGGCGGACTCTGCCGTCGTAGTAACGCTTGACTCGGTGCCTATGTGCTGCCGCCCTTAATTCGGCCTATTCACGTTTTTCATCGATACAATCCAGTGATTCCAACAAGAGGTCCTGATTCGTCTTGGGATCATAATATGTCACCCGGTGCGATGGAACTTCAAGTTCCACGGGTATAACGGCTTCAGAGCCGTATGCCAAGGCGAATGGAGTGTGGCTGGTCGTGGACTTGTGGGTAGTTCTATAAGCCCAAAATGCTGTCGGGAGTTCATCTACCCACTTGCCTCCGACTTTCTCCAGACGCTTCTTCAGTATTGACTTGATTATTTTATTAACGGCCTCGACTTGTCCGTTAGCTTTTGGGTGTGCAACGGCGGCGAACTTCTTCTCGATGCCATACTTTAAACAGAACTCTTTGAACTCTCTGCTTTCAAATTACGTCCCGTTGTCCATAATGATGGTGCGAGGAAGGCCAAAGCGGCATATAATGCTTCGTACAACGAAGTTAATGAACTTCTTAGAGGTGATTGTGGCCAAGGGTTCTGCCTCAGCCCATTTTGTGAAATAGTCGACTGCAACTATTGCGTATTTCGCACCACCTTTGGATATAGGCAAAGAGCCGATTATGTCGATTCCCCAGATTGCAAATGGCCAGGGACTAACCATTTGTGTGAGTTCCGTTGATGGAGTCCTCGGGATTTTCACATATCTTTGACACTTGTCACATTTCCTTGCGTAGTCTGCAGCGTCCCGATTCATGGTTGGCCAGTAGTATCCATAGAGGAGGATCTTTTTTGCTAGCATTTGCCCCCCGGTATGGTCGCCACATTCCACTTCGTGAACCTCTTTCAAGACCCGCTTTGTCTCATCATGAGCGATGCACCGTAATAAGGGGACTGAGAACCCTTTTCGATACATTAATCCATCCTGCATCACGTATCGCGCGGCCTTTCGAAGGACCTGTCGCCTTTCGCTCCTTTTTTCTGGTAAAGCCCCGGTTGTCAGGTACAGTCTGAACGGGGTCATCCACGACTCCTTTTTTATTTCTGTTTCCAACACACGGTCAACTTTCATCTCGTCTATGCTCGGGGCATGCAAGGCCTCAACGGGATACAATCCCATTTGCTGCGCGTCGCATGTGCTTGCAAACTTAGCCAACAAGTCGGCTTCTTTATTCTGTTCGCGCGGGACATGTGAAATGTCATTACGCTCAAGATTTGACAATAGTTCTTGGACCTGAACAAGGTACAGAGCCAGCTTCTGTCCCTTTGCTTGGTAATCTCCCCGCACTTGGTAAACCACCAACTGTGAGTCACAAAAGATTTCAACTGATTTGATCCCGAGTTCTCCGATGAGCTTCAAGCCAGCGATCAGTGCTTCATATTCTGCTTCGTTATTTGTAGCTGGGAAATCAAGCTCAAAGCATAACAGATTGATCGATTTTCCGGAGTTATAAGAACTACACCCGCGCCGGAGCAACGGTCGTTTGATGCCCCATCAGTGTATAATTTCCAACGAACGGGGGGAATGAAGTCATGATTATCTGGTTCTATGGGTATGGTAAACTCAGCAATGAAATCTGCTAATGCTTGCCCTTGTATGGCCCTCCGTGGCAAGTAGGCGATATCGAACTGGCTCAACTCGATGTTCCATTTTAGCAATCTTCCGGAAGTTTCTGGTCGTTGGAGTACCTACCGCAGGGGTTGATCGGTATAAACACTGATTAAACGCTTGCTAACATAATACACCGGCTTCTGGATTCGGTCCTCCTCGCGAACTAAAGCCGCACTTATCGCATGTGGGGATACAGCTAAGTATACGTACAGCATCTCGTGGTCTACTGGTTTTGACAGCACTGGTGGACTCTCCAGATGCCTCACCAGATCCCGGAATGCTTCCTCACAACTAGACGTCCATTCGAAGTTCCTCTTCCCTTTCTTTATTATATCAAAGAAAGGGATGCACTTGTCAGTTGCCCTGGATATGAATCGACTTAGCGCAGCTACTTTTCCATTCAAGCTCTGTACCTGCTTTATAGTCCTGGGTACTTGCACATCTCGAATAGCTTGGATCTTTTCGGGGTTAGCTTCAATTCCCCTAGCATTGACGATGAATCCCAAAAACTTCCCTGACGCAACGCCGAAGGAACACTTCAGAGGGTTGATCTTCATCCCGTAATACCTGAGTATGTCGAACATTTCAGCCAAGTCTCGAATGTGGTCGTTTGACTGTCGTGACTTCACGAGCATGTCATCCACATAGACTTCCATCGTCCTACCAAGCTGGTCCTTGAACATTCGATTCACCAAACGTTGATAAGTCGCTCCTGCGTTCTTCAGTCCGAAGGGCATTACTACATAGCAGTATAGCCCGACATCCGTAACGAAGCTGGTGTGTTCTTGGTCTGGAATATGCATCGGGATTTGGTTGTATCCCGAGTATGCATCCATGAATGATAACAGCTCATGTCCTGCGGTGGAGTCGACCAACTGATCGATCCTTGGTAACGGGAAACTGTCCTTGGGGCATGCTTTGTTCAAATCGGAATAGTCTACGCAAGTTCTCCATTTCCCGTTTGCCTTTTTCACCAGTACGGGGTTCGATACCCATTCAGGATAGAGGGCGTCGCGGACGAACCCATTGGCTTTGAGTTTGTCCACCTCCTCTCTGAGAGCAGCGGACCTCTCCGGGTCCATTCCTCTCCTCTTTTGTTTAACCGGGACGTATTTCAGGTCTATGTTCAACATATGACTCGTGATGGCGGGAGAAATCCCACACATATGAATGCGTCCAGGCGAAAACATCAAGATTCGCCCAGAGGAAGTCACTAAGGTCTTCAGTCGTTGCGGGGCCAAGCTGTGATCCGATCTTCAGTATCCGGGAAGGGTCGTTTCGGCTAACTGAAATGTCAACCGTTAGTTCAGCCGGCGCTGCCTTTTCTTCCCTGGGTTTCTCATCGTCGTCTCTCGGATCTATGTCTCTGAAGATCCGAGAATTATGCCCGAGCCAGGGCTCGGGAACTACTTGTCAATTATCCGTGTTAAGGATGCGGACGGGATTGTCCGCAACCTTTCCTTTCTCCCTCCGATGGGCCTCCCGGAGCTCAGCCACATAACAGGAACGACCAGCTGCTTGGTCGCCATGAACAATACCTACCCTTTTGTCAGTTAGGAACTTCAAAGTTAAGCACCACGGGGCTAATGCTGCCCTAAACTCAGCCAGGGCCGGTCGGCCCAAGAAAATATTATACGGAGAATCCACATCCAAAACTACGAAGGGTAGGATTCGCACCCTCCGACGTTCGCCCTGTCCCAGTTCAACTGGTAACTCAACATAGCCCACTGCATCGGTCGCTGCGCCATTAAAGCCGTGTATGCGAGCTTTGGATGGTTTCAAGTCCTTTGTTTCCATTTTCATCTGGTCATAAGCCTTCTTGAAGATGATGTTGACATAACTTCCACAATCAATCAAAATTCTTTTCACATATGCTGGTCCGATTGTTGCAGATATGACCATCGGGTCGATGGTTGGAGCCTCCACTTGGTCAGCATCTTTGTTTCTGAACACTATATCGTCTGTCATTACGCGCTGTTGCTTAGCAGGGGTCCCATCCTCTGTGTTCGAACAACATTCGAAATCTGCATGCTTCAGGGCACTAGTATACCGCTCCATCTCCTGCCAATTTTTATCCGCGGGGTGAGGCCCGCCGATGATCGTGTTTATGACTAGCCTACCCATAGTTCGGGCAGGCTCCTCGGGATGACGCGGAGCCAGTGCACGACCTGGGTTGGACGTTCCCTGTCCTCCTTCCTGTGGATCCTTCACAAATTCTTGCAACTTCTTTTGCCTAATCAACTTCTCGATAGCGTCGTGCAGGTGTCTGCATTCTTCCGTATTGTTCCCATAAGTCTCGTGGAAGCGGCAATATTTCCCGGTCTGTTTTTGTTCCTCGGTTGATTCTTTTGGACGTGGCTTTCTGTACTGAAAGGCATTGCAGGTTGATAGGTAAATGTTCTCAAGAGACGCATTCAGCGGGGTATACTCGTTGTAGCTTGGAATTCTCGATTTCCACTTCCCCGCTTCTCTCTTCTTCCCTTGATTTCTTCCTCCGGACTCCTTAGGTTGCCCGGACTTATTCTGGACATTGACTTGGACCTTTCCCGAGTTGTCCCCGGACTGTTTCACAGCAACGTTGCTTTTCATGGACTCTTGGACAGGTCTTGGTGTCTTATCTCGTCTTACCCACCTAGCTTTCTCTCTCCTTATGAACTGGTGTGCCTTTGAGTAGAAACGCTCTAGCGTAGTCGGAGGTTTTCCTGCCAACCAGTCTCCAAACTCAGAATCCGCATCCACACCTCTCATCACAGCCATTAGGATTGCATGATCGTTGGGATTACTGACTTCAGTTGCCGCAACATGGAACCTTTGTAAATATTCCTTCAATGACTCCCCGGGACTTTGGATTACACTTGACAGAGACATTACGTCCTTTGGACGAGTAGTGTGTATCCTGAACTGCTCAATAAACTTCTTTGCCAACTCCTCGAAATTGGATACAGCCCGCGGAGGAAGTCGGGTAAACCACATAGTAGCGATCCCAGATAGAATAATTGGAAAGCATCTACACTTGGTGGCATCATTTGCTCTAGCTGAATCCATCATCCATTCGTACCTCATGACATGCTGTCTGGGGTCAGTCTTTCCCTCGTACGCAGGGATAGTTGGCATACTAAACTTTCTGGGGTACGCCGCCTGTAACACAACATCTGTGAACGGAGTGTGACTCCTTGATACTCCCCAATCATCATTCGACAAGCCCTGATTTTCTTTCATCAATTGCCTGACCATGGCTGTCAGGTCTGGTGTCTGTATGGAAGGTGGAAGGTTAGAGTCCATTCTACGTTACTGTCCATGTTGATGCCTCCTCTCCTGGCGATCTGCCAATTGTGCGTCTTGAGGTTCGACATCATTAGCGTTTTGATGGTCTGGGCCTCCAGCCTCCATCTGTACTCCAGTTCCTAAGTTTCCAGCTCCGACTTGGTAACGGTTTCCAGCTGTTTGAGCAGCAGCACCCGTCCGCGCAGCTTCAGTCTTACGGCGTCTGCGCCTGGGAGGTTCATCAGAAGAAGTTGAGCTGTCGGATGAGGAATAGGGAGCGGGATTCCCCCCAGCATTCTGTTGCTGCTGTTGAGTGAGTTGTGCCATCAGGTTGGCGTTAGCTTGCATCTGCTCTCCTAGTTGTTTCCTGCTTTCCCTGAGTTCTCTCATCAAGTCGTTGAACTCTATTCTGGTGACAACTGGAGTTTGGTCCTGGGTGGCAATTCCTACACCCGGAATCGCTGGTTGATTGCTAGGTCCTGCTTGTTGTATGATAGTAGTTTCATAGGCATCCACATTATGAGAAGCTGAACTGGTACGTGTCGCCATTGTAGAGTTATTGGTTGGAACTCTGAGTAGAATCAACGGATGTCCTATCAATGAGTCGGATCTTCTTTGGGGGATTTGTTCAATCCAGTAGCTTCAATGCAGATCCTTGAGGTTTGAGAATTCAATTCTCAGTGAAAGCACCAAAGTGTTAGCACCAAAATTGGTCACTAACCTCGTAGAGAAAGATTATGTAGAGAAATAAGTGATGAAGGTAAATTAAACAGAGAAGACAATGCTAATCTAAATGCAGAAAGTAAGAACACCAAATTGATAGTGGTTCAGCGTAATTGCCTACGTCCTTTGAGGTTAAACTTTATTGATCTTCTTAATGATTGATTACAAATACAATTCGTAGATCAAATGCTTGAATGAAGTTGTTAAGTAAAGAAGATGAGTCTGAAAAATGGCAGAGTCTCCCCAGTGTTCTCTAAAAAAAGGTCCCTTTCCACTGTGACCCTGCCCCTCTATTTATAGACAAAGATGGGCTGGACTTCCCAGGTGGGCTCGGTAGCCGAACACTCTAGCCCAAGTATAGTGGTCGCTGTATGCCGAACCAAGTAGGTCGAACACAATGATGCTGAACCACCCTTTCTATGCCGAACGATATGTTTGATGTGTGGGAAGTGTGGAATGGTTGTTAGTCGAAGCCGAACGTGCCTCTGTCCGAACGAAGCGCTTGACCGAACAATGCTCTCTGGTCGAACGATGCATTCTGGCCGAATGATCCACCTTGGCCTAACATGCCTTTTGGCCGAACGATGTTTTCTGGCCGAACGATCCCTTTGGCCGAACGAAACTGCCATGTCGAGTAGTCATATACGCCGAACACCTTCTAATGCCGAGTACTCCTGGATGCCGAGTGCTACGCCGAGTGCTACTAGATGTCGAGTACTCCTGTTGCCGAGTTCCACTGGATTCCGAGTACTACTTGATGCCGAGTACTCCTGGATGCCGAGTACTCCTGGATGCCGAGTGCTTCTGGATGTCGAGTGCTACTAGATGCCGAGTACTCCTGTTGTCGAGTTCCACTGGATGCCGAGTACTACTTGATGTTGAGTACTCCTATTGCCGAGTTCCACTGGATGCCGAGCACTACTTGTGTCGAGTTCTCGTAGTATGCCGAGCACTAGTTGCCTGGTCAAATCTCTAGGAAACAAAAATAATTTTGAAAAGATGTTTGAAAAATCATTTTGAAAACTGGATTCTTTAAAAATCATTTTCGAAAACCAAGATATTTGAAAATCATTTAAAATCAGAGACTATAATTTAAAAGCCTTTTTGGAAAATGAAGAAAGATCAAAGAAGTGCTACAAGGGATTTAACAAAATAATTTATGACTCTATAACTTATCTTGACATCTTGAATCTTCATCATGAGTCTTCAATCTTTGACTCTTGAATATTTATATCAACCTCTTGATTATGCTCTTAATGTTGTACTGTCTTCTTAATCAACATCTATAAAATATCCTACACTATATACTATATATATCTTGATAAAACCATTAGTAGCTATATTTTATATAATGTTATATGGTTGTTGTCATCAAAACCAATGCTTAAGGTACTAATAATCTCTCCCTTTTTTATGATGACAACCATATATAAAAAATATGATATAACTCCCCCCGGGTTACAAAATTCTCCCTTAATCTACGCCTGGACATTTTATATATTTATCCCCCTTTGTCATCAAACAAAAATATAACTAAAAATCCCCATAACTAAAATACTACACGATATATAAGAGTGATATGTTGATACATAAGAAAAACCAATACTATTAATCAAACTAACCCAATACATACAAATCTATATGCAAACCAAATTAAAATCACGCAAATAAAGTAAAATATGCACACGAAATCAAAACCAAATCCTAACAATTCAAACTATAGCATACTAATCCTAATTCCTAAGGTTTTCTCTTGATAATGGGGGACTTATGAATGGGATAGAAAGGATAGTGAAGACAGAAATTCCCTTTTTGTTCGACGAGATTTCCATCTCGATCGAAGCATACTTCACCAATGTAGCTGACTTCATCATCATGTTTCTCTTCCTCTTCTTCATTTATAGGATTAGGTTCATCCTCTTTAATCATGATTGGATTTGTTAGATTATCCTATTGATATTTCTGAAGATTTCGCAAAATTCAGACTTGTTTCTCTTGTTCCTTCATCATTATCAATTGAATGGCTTCCATTTCAAAAAGCATATTGAGAGTATGTTTCAGATCACTGTCAATTTTAGTCACTTTGTCCATTGTAGAGGTTTGGAAATGGCCTGGTGTGGGAGAATCGAAGGAAAATGATGTGGATTCATGTCTTGAACGTTTGAAACTAGTAAGATTCATTAATTTATTTTTATTGTTGGTTTCTAAAATGTAGAAGACATTAGGATAGGTTTATTTTCGAAATAAATGGTTATATATAGCCATTTAAAGTTTTGAATTTAGGAATGAAATTTGAATTCTGAAAATAACTGAATATGTCGACATATAGGAAGTAGATATGTCAGCATATCTAGTATAATTTTGATGATTTATTTTCCTTTTTAATTTTTAATTTAAATGCTATTATTTTTATATTTCTGAGAAAGAACATATTCCTAACTCTCTTCTTAGCTTAATAAACGATGTTTGATTAATGGTTTTTTTTAATATATTAGCTATTCGATTTTCAGTATTTACAAATTCGAGCGTTATTATTCCTTTATTACATTATCACTTAGAAAGTGATGTCGTATATCTATATATTTAGTTCTAGCATGATGTGTTTGATTTTTAGATAAATTAATCAGACTAGTATTGTCGTAGTATATTGGTGATTTAGTAACATTTAAACCAAAATCATTTAATGTTTGTTGCATATAAGTAACCTGAGAATAGGATAATGTTACTGAAACATATTCTGCTTCTGTTATGGACAGAGATACAGAATTTTGCTTTTTGCTAAACCAGGAAACTAGAGAGTGTTCTAAAAGAAAGAAGTTCCACTTGTACTTTTTCGGTCCGATTTGCAGCCAATATAATTAGCATCACTATATGAAATTAAATCAAAGGAATCTTTTTTGGGTAGAAAAGTCCATATTCTAGTGTGTTATTTACATATCTTAGTGTTCATTTTACAGATTTAACATGAGTTTCCTTAGGTTGAGATTGATATCTTACACAGAGACAAACACTATGCATCATATCAGGTCTACTTGCAGTGATATAGAGTAAAGATCCTATCATACCCCTATAAAGTTTTTGATCTACATCCTTTGAGTTACCTTCTTTATTTAATTTTTCATTGGTTGCCACAGGAGTTGGTTTGCCTTGGGTATTAGACATACTGAATTCATTAAGTAATTCTTTGGCATATTTTTCTTGACTTATGAAAATTCCATTATTTAATTGTCATATTTGTAATCCTAAAAAGAATGTTAATTCTCCCATATGACTTATCTCAAATTCTTTTTCCATGATATCAGAAAATTCATTGTTTAGTTGTTCATTTATTGATCCAAAAATAATATCATCTACATATATTAGTAATTGTTGAATGTCATTGTTATTTCTTTTAATAAATAGCATACCATCTACTTTCTTAATTTCAAAATCAGATTGCAATAAATATGACTTAGGTTTATCACACCATGCTATAGAAGCTTATTTTAAACCATATAGAACTTTCTTTAATTTATAAACATGATTTGGAAAATTTTCATCTTTAAATAAAGGGGGTTGTTCTACATTAACATCTTCTTTAATAAAAACATTTAGAAAAGAACTTTTAACATTCATTTGAAATAATTTAAAATTTTTATGATTTACAAAGGCAAGTAAGATTCTTATTGCTTCTAATCTGGCTACGGGTACAAAAGTTTTATCAAAATCAATGCCTTCTTCTTGACTATATTCTTGAGCTACTAAGCGGGCTTTATTTCTAATGACCTCTCCTTATTCATTTAATTTATTTATTTATACCCATTTTGTTCCAATTATAGATTTATTTTCTGGTCTAGGAACAAGTTCCCAAACATCATTTCTAGTGAATTGATTCAGTTCTTGCATAGCAAGAATCCAGGAATCATCTAATGATGTTCTTTTGGATTCCTAGATTCATTAGTTAAGATAAATGCTACATTACCCATTTTATTCACTTGATTTCTTGTTCTTTCTACTGATTCTATATTTCCTAGGATATTTTCAATAGGATGATCTTTTAATAATATGCCTCACTTATTTGGATATATATTTTTAGTATGTTATCCAGCCTTTTGGCTTGGCTATATCTGAACTTACTAGACAAGTTAGACTCAACTGTCATCAGGACCGATAAGTCAGATTAACAATCACGAAGCCTAGAGATCAGGCACAGATGATAATAAGGAGCAGTGGCGAAGCAAAAGCAGAAGGCGGACTCAATAGAATGCTAAAAATATGAAAAATATACCATTTATTGTAAATGGATAGGGTATGATCCATATTCACCAATTATGGATCGTACCGTATTGATATTATAGTTCAACTCAGTGGAAACTGATCAGTATCTAAAAATCTACAGGTTGAATACGCATAAAACTTTGGGAACATCAATATATTGAAGGGTGGAGCCCACTATATCGATCGCATGCCAAAAGGAGCCAACAAAATGATTGGTGCCAATCGTTATTAAAGTGATGTGGGATCCACGATCGATACTGTGACTTCTTCTGGATCTGGAGACTCCGCTGCCGAAATTTCAAGAAAATATTTCTCCATCTTCCCCTATAAATACAGACTTGATTATTCATTTTTGGGATCTTTACGCTGCTTTTGCTTTGTTCTCTTTTGTAGCTGAAGATTCTAATCCGATACTTATTGTACTCCGTTTACAAAGTGATTAATAAAGCTATATCTTCAAAGTGGACGTAGACAAACAACACCAAACCACTATAAATTGCCGCATCACTGTTATTAGCTTGTTTCTAATTACTTTACTTCTATATTCTCTCTATTTACATTTATTATTCTTTATTTATTCCTCTACAAAATATTTATTGGGTGTTTATGTCAAATTTTGGTATAAACATTTTGGTGCTTTCACTAAGAAACCAATTCTCAGCACATTGGATCTGTATTCTACTGTTGGATTGCATAAATCTGAGAAAGAGATCTAGATTCATCTTCATAAAGTTTCCTATTTTATTCAAACTTGGGAAAATCCTATAGGAAAACTAACTACAATTTATCATAGGAAAGAAAAGGTCATACCTACCTCCTCACGACCTGCTAATGAAGCAGTAAAGAACACGGAGATCGGTTATAAATAATGGATCAGAATGGGTTAATATGGCTATGGATCACTCGGATTGGTAGAAAAATAAACAATGTTCAATCCATAATTCGACGAATACAAGGGCGATCGATGAAACACTTCGGAAAAACAAGGTAAAGGCATAATGGGACCTACCCTATGGATCGCACATGCCACATGGCACTTTTAATAGATCGAGGATGATCCATATAGAGGCGTACGTTCGATCGCTACTCCAACGATCAATCGTTTCCACAACTGTAACCAATCGTTTTATCCACTATTGATCCATTTAAGCCTAAAATTTGGTTAAGGATCCACGTGAATATGGATCGGGTACGATCCATTTAAGCCTAAAATTTGGTTAAGTATCCCTGCGAATATGGATCAGGTACGATCCATAAATGAAAGCAGGTTCATATCCAATAAACTAAAAAAACTCTAATTGGGATCGCTATTCAAACGCACCCGAACTCGTGCCGCAACCCATTGTCAAGCAATAGAGAGGAACCACTACTCAAACGGTATTCCCAAAGGTAGGAGAACCAAGGCGATATGACACGAACTGGGATCAGTTACTGGGTCAAACTCCTAGGGTAGGTTGCGACTGCTCCCAACCAACCAGCTTCCAAACGCTTGACTTGATGGCTATGGTATGATGGCTTGTTAGAGAAAATGGACCGGACTTACGACGATTGGAGCATCTTCCCCAGTCAAAACATATTCAACGAAGCCGTTCAACATGCAGAATATCCAAGGAGATTCAATATGCTGACCATGCCAGCGTATTCTATGAATATAGGCTCCCGACAACATCTCGTGAAGTGCGAGTGGCACATGGACCCCGTCAGAGCAATGAATGTCATCGATGCAGATGTTTTCCCATATTCCTCGAAGGAATAACAGGCATGTGGTTTACGCAGTTACCACCCAGGTCCATCTCCTCATTCGATCAACCGGATCAGAAGTTTGTCGAGAAATTCAGGATGCATGCGACTCACCAAGGATGTGATGTCATCATCCAATTTATTCCAAGCGCTAGGCGAGCCACTCAAAGTCTTACTGTAGAGATTCAACGTCGTTATCACTAAAGTGAGCAATCCTAGCAAGAATATCATAATAATGGCGTTGATAAGGGGAATTGACCCCAAGACAGACTTGGCAACTAGTAAGCTGGAGAGCCACCTATGACCTTGGATCATTTCTGTTACAAAGTGAACCAAAACCTAAGCAAGGAGGAGGTAGAGCAGACTAGGAGAAAGAGTGATGTAGGCCCATTAGTTGAAGGAATTTAAAGCAAGGGCAGCATTGAGACCTTAGATGAGGACTCAGATTCTAGGAGATGACCCAAAATCCCAAGATTCGACACATACACTCCATTGAATGATTCAATTGAAAGCGTCTACTTGGCGAGTCACGACTTGGAGCAGTGTAGGAAACCAGCCCGAGAGAGTCCATCGAGACCCAGAGGAAGTTTGGGAAGTACTGTATATTTCATGATACATACGGTCATAACACTGACGATTGCAGACACCTCCGAGATGTAATCAGAGAGCTGATCTGAAAAGGAAAGTTTCAATAATATGTGCAAGCTCTGTAGAATGGTAGGTAGGGAACATCCGACCCTTACCAATAAAAAAAAATTGATTATCAATTGGACCACCTACGGTCGACTTCCAACTGAGAAGGGCTGGAGCGAAGTGGAATAGCGAGCATACGACGCTGCTTTACTTATCAATAAGATTTATTTCAATTTCAATTATGTTGTGAACTACGATAAAGTTGAACTAAATTACTTCCAAACGATGTAAGTGACCAAGTACTTAGAGTTGGGCACCAACCAACCTCCATAGACCATAATCGGAGATTTGGAGGATCATCAAGATGAGCGTGATTCAACCGCTCATCAGCTACCATATGCCCCTGACTTGGAGGCAAGGACTCGAAATGGAAAGTGGGTGTGACTCGACCATCCACTTCCTACTATGTGCTTCAATACTGACAAAATATCTATGCCTTACTCAGAGCCGACAAGGTCAGAATCCAATACAAAGTGGATATGACTGGCCGTCCACTCATCAACCTTCACGCTTGACATGAAGACCGGAGAAACACTTGGAGTGGATGCAACCCAACCATCCACTCCCCAGCTCATACTTGAAGTTCGCCAAAATACTTATGCCTCTCTCAAAGCTTAGCAAGACCGAGGTCCAACTAAAGTGGACATAATTTGACCATCCACACATTAACTCCTGCCCTTGACATAGGAAGCAGTCTGGGAGCTTGACTTAAAGTAAGCGTGATTGACCGTCTACTCATCAACTGTCGCCCACGACACGAGAACACGACTGTAGCGTGAGGTGGATGTGACTTGGCCATCCACCCAACAACTCTCTCGCTTGACTTGCCTGGAGGAGTATAAGGCAAATTGGACAAGACCTGACCGTTCAATCCAAGCATGGACAATGGATGTGGTCTGACCATCCATCGCTTAATCACCAAGTGGACATGAATCAACCATCCACTCGCCAACTTTTGTCCTCGACACTGGGTGCAAAATTCCTTCCCATGAATGAACATGACTCGACTGTTCATTTGAAAACTCTTACCTTGACCAGATATGTGGAGTATAAATCAAAAACGGGTGTGACCGACCACCCATCATAAAACTCTGGTCCTCGGAGCATGGACCGAAGTATAAACACAAATATATGGACGCGATTCGACCATCCATGGACCAACTCTAGTCCTCGGAGCACAGACTGGAGTATAAACATCAAACAGGTGTGACTGACCACCCACCGAATAACTCTGGTCCCCCAACATGGACTGGAGTATAAACATAAAAAAAATTGGACGTAGTTCGATCGTTCGCTCTCCAACTCTTGCGCTTGACTTGGGGGATAAGACACGACCCAAAGTGGTTATAGTCTGACCATCTGCTCCCTTGCTCGAGCTTGAAGTTCTCGAAAACACTCATCTTACTCCCAAGGCTCGGCAAAAAATGGATCCAAATGGAAGTGGACGTGGTACGACTGCCCATGCATCGGCTCCTGTTCTGCATGCAGGGGGCAGTTTGAGAGCCCAAGCCTAAATTGGACGTGGTTCGACCGTCCAATCCAAAGAGGATGTGATACGTCCATCCACAACCTTGCTCGTGCCTGAAGTACGACGAACTATTCAAGCCTTGCTCGGACATCAGCAAGCCATAAATCTAAACCATGACATGAATGCGGTTCGACCGTCCAGCAAATAACTCTGGTCCCCTAGTGCGGATTGGAGTATAAACACCAAATGATGCGACTGACCGCCCATCAAAAAACTTTGGTCCTGGAGCATGGATAAGAGTATAGGTAGAAAATGGAGGTGGTTTGACCGTTCATCCATTAAATCTCCCCTATAAACCAACGAACTGAGTATAAAACATAGAATGGATGTGACTTGACCATCTGCTAACCAGCTCCTTCCCACAATTCGACGTGAAAAACTCAAAGTAAGAGTTAACCTGATACGACCGATCCACTCTTCGACTTCTGCCCCTGACTTTAGGGCTGGAGAAATGACTAACGAAAATTTGGTTCGACCATTTTCCAAAATAACTCTAAATCCCCAAAGCGTGGACTGGATTATAAACACCAATTGGGTGTGATACGACTACCCGCCAACAAACTCTTATCCCCAGAGTGTGGATATGAGTATAAACGAATAGATGAGTGTAGTTCAACCACTCACTATTCCATAAAATCCAACCTGAACTTGACAGGAGGAGTATAAACTCACTATGGATGGAATTCGACCATCCACGAACTAACTCCGCTAACCTAAGACTGGGGGCAGGAGTACAAATTACCGAGAGATGAATACAACAGCTCATTATAGCTCTGGCTTGGTGTTCTTTATGACTTAAGGCAAAGGTTGCACGGAGGCCTTAATACAAAACTAATCGGAATGACATCCAAAGTTACGGGTACCTAACCTTATCTTGCCATCGGATCGGAAGGCAATATCGATCCAAACTTTATATATCATGCCGCTGGATCAAAGGTCGGTATCGATCTGCACCAGCCACAAATGGATGTGACCCGAACATCCATCGAATAACTCCGGTCATCGAAGCATACATATGATAATGAACCACGAATAAGTGTGACTTGACCGTTCATCACTACACCAGAAAAGCGATTTTGCCACGGCTTTGAGCCGTGGCTAAATCATTTTGCCACGGTTGAGAGCCGTGGCAAAATTGGCAGTGACAAATATTTTGCCATGGTCCTGAGCCGTGGCTAATTTATATTTTGCCACGGCCCAGAGCCATGGCAAATTAAACTTTTGCCACGGCTCCGGGCTGTGGCTAATTTATATTTTGCCACAACCAAGAGCCGTGGCAAATTAAACTTTTGCCACGGCTCAAAGCCGTGGCTAAATGAAAAACAGCCATAGCTTATAACCATTTTTACCACAGCTCAAATCCATTCCTAAATGCAGTTTCATGATACACAGACATTCCACATGCAGTTTCGAAATATATATAGTACATGGAATAAATAACGTGAATACAAAATGAATAATACATGACAAACCCAATTTATAATACAACTACTATAAGTGCTTGGTTACAAACTTACAACTTTCAGTTCATAATACAACTTCATTTCATAGTGAAACCATCAGTTCATAGTAAAACAAGTAAACAACATCTATTGTACATGTAAACACTAGACAACAAGAAAGAAATGATTCCTGAATTCGCCAACCATATACTTCATCATAGTATAACGACTGCAGTTCTTAGTGAAGCAATGACAACTCCAAGCTAACTGTAGAATCTAATACATAAGTGAAGGAAACAAATTGAACTCAATAGCCCACGTGCAGATGCAAATTAAAGATATTTTAGATGCTTCTCTCCCTAAGAAAAATACCTAGCTGCAAAATAAACAGAAAATATGCAGAAAGTCAACAGTGGATGAATCTTCAATTGAATTTAAAGCATCTCAATCAACTACTTGCTTAAGGTTTTATTCATTGCTTGCACATTTAGAAATACTTTTGTTCATCCAATATCGAAAATATCATCTGAAATGATCAATTAAAAACAGAGAAGTGGTGGATGAATACTCAAAGAAAGTGAGGGAACTATGACAAAGATATCATCTGAAATGATCAATTAACAACAGGGAAGTATGGATTGGCTGCACACACAGATTCAAATGCAATTACTTAATTAAATCACTGTGGCAACTGAGCACCATTGCAATCGAGTTGCAAACTCAATTGCACTGCAATTGAATGCAAACTTAGTTACACTTCAATTGAACTGATACAAAATAAACTAAAGTCGAAAAGAAGATGCATGTTTCTTTATGGTCACCAAAACAATTTGAAAATCTGAAACCAAACTAAAATGCACTGTCACATATATAAGTGACTACTCAAAACAAATGGATTCACTGGACTACTCAAGAATTTGTAATAAAGATAAACACATTGAACTAGAATAAATTGATTTCCCCTCCAGCAACCGAAATAATTGCACACGTAAGTTATTCCATGTACACAAACACGAAGATCAAATACTTTACAAGTTCATAACAATTAAATATAGGTAATAAAAAAATTACCTGAAGAACCTGGTAAAGACAGCCTTTGGATCCCCCAGAAAAAGATACAAACACGATAGGCAGTGGATGCACCAAATTAACAGGCTTCTTTTCAACCTTCCATTTTGAGAGAACTTAATTAAAATCAAATATGCACATTTCATGGAATATACACTTTAATAGGATTACTTAATATGCAACATGAAACATATAACTGAAAACGTTTTCATCCTACTTTAATATATTAGATGTTATTTAAGGAGCGACTGCATGTTTGGATTAATTTCTTCACATGATCCTTTTCATTTATTTCTTGAATTTCACATGAATCAGTTAAATCCTCTTATTTAACAGTGTGATTTAAGTGCTCCAAACTCATCTATATATGTTGTTATTATTTTAACTCTCTGCACTTGCATCAATGACATGAAATATTAGCACAGATTCACTTGTGGGAAATGCAAAGTCTATTTGTTTACCTTCTGCTGGTTTGAGCTAGCATATTCGGTGGCAGTATTTTCACTCTGGCTAACTCCTTTGGTGGACCACTGTGTAAACAAATCAGAATATCAACATCCTTGATTAAGAAGATATATATTATAATTCAATATGCAATCATCATGTCACTAATAGCACATCATTACACAAGATGTACCCAACACAACACCCTTCCCTCCTTTATTTTCAAATGCGCATTTTGCTCGGCTGATCGACATGATCATAAAGATACTTTGATATGTCGAAGAAAACAAATAGAAATAAATGCAATTATAACATTTTGTGGATGGACACAGTTCCATGCGTGTCAACTAACGTTGTTTTGCAATTGCCTCAAAGTGTTGATGGTTCTTGGTATTTTGTAATCGCTTCCTTTAGGCACTGACTCAATACCTAACACTTAATATATGTTCTCTAATGTGACAGATATTTATGCACATATATTTCCATGCAAAACTTGGAAATTTAACAGGCTTGAAGTGTGTTATTAACAAACTAAAATCTGAGTTATATCAAACAATTTGCATCTGATGAAAAGTACAAGAATGGTTTGGTATATAAGAAATTTTAATAAAACTAATACTCAGAAGACAAACAGAGTGCGCACCTTTTCATCAGTGCAATTTTGACATTGTTCTTGAAGATCTTTTGAATATCTACATAAATAAACGAAATTAAAAGCCATGTTGCTAAGTCACCAGCTCAGTGCTTATGTGATAATCAATATGTACCACATGCCAAATCATCATCTTTGCATTTTCCCCAAATGATTGTGTTCGGCCACATGAATTCTCATTTCTCATGTTTTTTTTCTATCTTGAGCCATATTTTTAGTTAACTAACAACGTTAATTTTTGACTCCATATTTGGAAAAAAGTGTCCAACTGATTAGACATTGTCTAAGATGGACCAAATGGTTTCTACAACCATCTTCAAGAAGCAAATATACAAATTTTGGATAACTTCTTTATATATATATATATAGACACGCACACACATACACACACACATGTATGGATGTATGTATCATGTATGTATGTATGTATATGCATCTGTGTGTGTATTCTTAGTTAGAAATTACTTTTGACATTATGAGTGAATAGATGGTAGGTAAGAGAGATTACTAGATATGCAAGGAAAACAGTTAGCTGGTATCAAAGTAAGGATATAAATCACAGAAGAAGAAAAAAGTAAAGTAACTAGTAAGGACCATCATAGAAAATTAGAAAATAGTCTATAATAGACTGATATTTACTTTATAGAATTAGCCCCTCTTGCAGAAGAACTCATCTCTAACTGTTTTGATCCTTGTGCAAAAGCTAACTGCAAAAAAGGAGGAGAAGAAGAAGAAATGAAGAAAGATTAGTAGTAACAATAATAACAACCAGATTAGCACAGTTAGTATACCCATAACATACTAAAAATAACAATCATAAACAATAGTGATACATCAATTAACCCTTCATGTTAGAATAATTTTAATTCATGTGTCTGATAACTTAAGTGCACCAAAATCACTCGTCCATCCAAATCAAACAAACTATCCACAACACCGTATGCTAAATAAAAATAAACAAGCCACTAAATCAATCGACAAACCATCCAAACTAAATTATCCCCAAATTTACACAAACAAAATATTGGTTCTACAGTCATTTCATGATATGATTCCACGACATCCGATTAGCATCAATGTCGCAATAGCAATTAGCGTCTAAAAATAACAAGTCCTAACCACAGCTTTGAAAATCGACATACCAATCATCCTAAATTACCATACAAATAATACCTTTAAAAAGAAACAAAACAAAAAAACATTGGAATCAATCCGATAATCAACCCACCAATATACAGATCGAAATAATAATCATGAATGTTACTTGCCTTTGGGAAAAGAAGAAACGTCAGGAAGCAGAAGGCAAAACATCTAGACAAATCGATCTCCATTTCCCGTGCAAAAGAAGAATCGAGAGCTGCGAGGAAGACGAGATGAAAAGGAAGAGAGTGAGATGGCGGGAAAATAGTGATAGGCACCAGCACATTTATAGAGATATATGGCTGCAGGTGTCTTATGTGAAATTGGCCGGCGCTGATTGTAGCTCACTTGGTAAACATCAGTGTAAGGGAACTTCGCCAAATCAATAACGGTATTCATGTTAGCATTCCAAATTTGGACATGAGAGGAAGAAGTGAAGGAAGACGGAGAAGTGGATGATGTAACTGTGAGGAAGAAGAAGCGCGATTGGGGAAAACTGTGAAATTAGGGCGCGCGGTTGAATTTAGGGCGTGTGATTGAAATTGGGGGCGTTCTTTTTTCTTTTTGTTTAAGCAAATAGGCGAGGGTTATTTTGATGGAACCGGGGTGGGAGTGAAATTTTTTTGGTAATATTGGAACGGTTCGTAAACGTGGTAAAATTGCCACGGTCTTAGACCGTGCTAGTTTACTTTACCACGGCTCAAAACCGTGGTAAAATTGCCACGGCTCAAAACCATGGTAATTTTTCTGCGTTGGGTGTGGCAAAATGGGTAGTATGGTGTAGTGCATTCTCCATCACCTTCCTTTGATCCATCAGGAGGAGTATGAAACGAGATGAGCATGACTCGACTGCTCTTGAGCTAATTCTATCCCTTAGTCCGACAGGAGAACATAAATCAAAATAGACGTGACTTACCATCCAGCTCTGAATGAATGCGACACGACCATTCAATCGCTAGCCCTGACCATGATTTGACTATAAGAGCAGTTTGAGACAGACGTTAATTGACCATTCGCACACTGATCCTTGCCCTTTGTTCGACAGGGGGAGCAATAGTCACAGATTGGATGTGACTTAACCATCCATTCTTTGGTCCTTGCCTAGAGTATGGCGACATCTACATCAAAAGTGGACATGATTGACCATCTAGTACTCAGTTCATGCTCGATGGGGCATTAAAGTCTTCCTCTCGGAAGGAAAAGCCGGAATACAATCCAGAATAGGCACGTCTCATCTTTCCATCAACTTACTCGATCCTACGAATCGATGGGAAATAGTGTAAAGCCAAAACGGATTTGACATGCCCGTCCACTTATCAACATTTACCCCAGACTTATGGGGCACGAACGAGAATCAAGGTAAATGTAAACCGACCAATCACTGATCAACTCTAAGTCTTCTTTGAGCTTAGGTGGGAGTATAAACATGGCTAGGACGAGACTCCACCATCCATGTAGTACATTTATCAACCCGAGGCCGAGGGTAGAAGTGTGATCATCCAAAAAACTGACTGCGGTAGCTCAATACTCTGACTTATACCTAGCGTTTACAATGACTTAAGGCTACGACCGAAATGATGCTTAGAGATAGAATCATCAGATCGATGCGTAGGCTTATCAGCAACTAACTATCATTCCAACCTGAACGACGAGCAACAGATTGCGAATACATTGAATGGAAGGTGCATTCCTTGAATACACAAGTGGATTCAAACTCAAAGTAAGAGCCAGCTATGCAACTGCGCACAGCATGAGGCTGAACCCTACTCGACATTTGATTCAATGTGCTTCTAAGCCCAATCTTCAGCCATTGTAGATAATCACTCAAAGCATCTAGAACCCATCATTATCGGACTTACCAGTTTACGACAAGATCTGAAATTTCAAACGGAGCGACTGTCATCACATGTCGTCCTGACCGGCTCTCATGCCATTGACTATGCATTAGAAAAATGCTCGAACATAGGGATCAACATTAGATCCAACTATCGTTCTCCATGCCTACATACACCACCAAAGTGTTGAAGTTACAAGACTTGCCTAAGCAAGGGGTCGGCACTAATCCTATTGCTTATGCGACTTTGCAACCCAATTCAAACATCCTACGTGGTAAGTACAGTTTAGTGCGGTGTTGTGCAGTTCCATACAAGTAAAAATATGCTAATCTATTCAAGTCTGAAGTGGTAGACATCCGATTCAAGGCCATATGCTTGTTCAAGTATGCAATTCATATATGGCATGTCCCATTGTTCAATTTCACATTCACATGATCTAATATGTTCATATCAAACCAAAAACTGCTTAAGTCCCACTAATACAAGGGATCAGAACCGATCGCATTGCTTGGGCAAATCCATTTAAGCATTTTTCAGCTTATAATGTAAGGCTAATATCAAGCAACAACACCACAATCGGTTCTATGAAGATATAGACCTGAAAGATGAAGAAGAGGAGCCCATAGAATCCAAGGCTGCACTCGCTAAGCTAACGATCGATATTACGGTCAGCTCTGATGACCCATCTTAGAACCTGAAGATCGGATCGCAGCCCTGTGCGATGACGATGAAGGAATTAACTGGCTTTATCCGAGTGAATCTTGATGTGTTCGCTTGGACCCATTCTGACATGTGTGGGATCTCGCCGACTATCATGAGCCATGCATTGAATATCGACCCAAGGCATGTCCTGGTGGAACAAAGACAACGCGGCATGGATCCGTAGAGATCTACCGCTCTTAAAGAGGAGATGGATAGGCTCAATTGCAATGGGTTTATTCCCGACGTCCGCTACCCGGAATGGGTACCAAATCCTGTACTTGTGAGAAAGGCGAATGGAAAGTGGCAAATGTGCGTTGACTATTCGGACTTAAACAAGGCATGTCCGAAAGACAGTTTTCCCCTTCCAAGGATCGACCAGTTGGTCGACTCAACCACAGGACACGAGTTGCTATCTTTTACGGATGAGTACTCAGGATATAATCAAATCTCGATGCACATCCCCGACTAGAAGCACACCAGCTTTACTACCGACGTGGGATTGTACTTCTATGTGGTAATGCCATCTGGATCGAAGAATGCTAAGGCAACCTATCAACGCCTAGCTAATTGAATGTTTAAAGATCAGATTGGAAGGATGATGGAGGTATATGTGGATGATATGCTTGTGAAGTCAAGGCGATCAAGCGACCACATTAGAGACTTAGCAAAAAATTTCGACATCCTCCAATATTAACAAATGAAGATAAATCCTCTGAAATGTTCTTTTGGCATGGCATCGGGAAAGTTCTTAAGTTTCATTGTCAATGCTCGTGGCATCGAAGCTAATCTCGAAAAGATTTGAGCTATTCACAACATCTAAGCGCCAAAGATAATTAAATAAGTACAGAGCATAAATGGGAAGGTTGCTGCCCTAAGTGTTTCATCTCTACGGCCACCGACAAGTGTATTCCTTTCTTCGACTTAATCGAGATAGGGAAGAGGGACTTTGAATGGATGCAGGATTTCATAGATGCGTTTCAAGCTTTGGTAGATCACTTAGAGAGACCTCGTATCCTATCGAAGATGCTAGATCATGAAGACTTATACATCTACTTAGTGTTGTCGGCACATGCCATAAGTGTTATGTTAGCAAGCGATTGACAGGTGCTGAGAAAAACTACTCAAAGCTGGAAAAGCTTGCATACTGCTTGTTGATTGCATCATGAAAGCTCCACCTTTACTTCCAGGCTCACTCCATCAATATCTACACCAACCAGCCGTTATGATGGGTCCTACAACAAGATGTCTGGAAGGTTTCCCAAATGGAATATCGAGTTAAGCCAATTCGATATGACTTATCTCCCTTGGAGAGCTATCTAGGGACAGACATTGGCAGACTTCATAGCTGAATTCACTACACCAGAAGATTCTCTGGAGAGCAATGGAGAACCGACCAACCAATGGAAATTGTACACGGGTGGAGCATCTAACGATCACTTTTCTGGTGCTAGAGTCGTGTTAGTGACTCCCGAGGAATGATCGATCTACTATGCCCTGAAACTCGACTTCCTTGTAAAAAATAATGAAGCTGAGTATGAAGCCTTGATCGTCGGGCTCAAACTTGCCAAAGAACTGGGAGTGAAAATTTTGTAAATATTTTGTGATTCCCAATTGGTAGTATGCCAAGTTAGGGGAGATTATCGGGCTAGGGGGCAGTGACTTGCTCCTTAGCTCGGCCAAGTCTAAGAGCTACTAGTAGACTTCAAGTATTGCACCATTACACACATTCCCAGAGAACAAAATGAGAAAGCCAACCGACTGGCCAAGCTAGCCAGTTCCGTGGATGCGCAGCAGATGGGAATGATCCTGGTTGAAGTACTAAATGCTTCAAGCATTGACCAAATGGAGATTGATTGGGTTCTGGAGACGGAGCTGAAAAGGAAATCGTGGATGACTCATGTCAAAGGTCATCTACAACAAGGGATCTTTTCTGGATGGATAAATGAAAAATGATAGATCCTCTACAAAGCATCATTCTACATCGTCCAAGAAGGAGCCATGTATTAAAAGGGTTTTTCCATCCCTTGCTTCAATGTATAACCTATGATGAAATCAAACGAGTCCTGAGAGAAGTCCATGAAGGAGAATGCGGCGATCACACCGGGAGGCAAACTCCGGCAAAGAAAATACTCCGCTACAGCTATTGCTGACCAATTGTCAATCGAGATACAGCTGATTATGCTAGACCATGCGATAAGAGCCAGATGTTTGCAAAAATTTCGAGAGCCCCATCAATGGAAGTTACTCAAATGGTCAATCCATTGTCATTTTCCACTTAGTATATTGCATCATTGGCTTCTTGTCAATTTCTAAAGGTGGTGCGAAATACGCCATTGTAGCAGTGGATTACTTCACCAAATAGGCTGAAGCTGAACCTTTAGCCGCGATCGTAACGAAAAAAGTAACCAACTTTGTTGTCTGAAACATCATCTATCATTTTCGTCTTCCGCGTACAATCGTAACTGATAGCAGGACCCAATTCGATATTGTTGAATTCAAAGACGTCTACCGCCGACATCATATTAAGAAAAGATTTATGGAAGTTGCTCAACCTCAAGCTAATGGACAAGTCGAAGCTATTAACAAAATCATAAAGTCCATTCTGAAGAAGCGTTTAGAAAAGGCTAGATAGGCAAGGAGGTCGATGAACTCCCATCAGCATTATGGACATACCGAACCACCCACAAGTCCACTACTGGTCATACTCCATTCGCCCTTGAATATGGTTCCAAAGCCATGATTCCTATAGAACTTGAAGTTCCTTCTCATCGAGTGACTTATTACAACCCCTATTTCATTATGAAAAATAAACAAAAAAGGAAATGCAATCAAATTGCAATTGAACTACAAGGAATTTGGCGACGACCCGTGAGCATACGATTATGTCCGGGAGCCAACGAAAGAAACATGTGCATGAATGTGCATGTGAAAATCCCAAACTATTCAATTTTTGAAAGCGATAAAATTTTAATTCTCACTTGAAAGCTTTCGAAGATGAAACTAGATCTGATAGCCAAAGCTTACTAGCCCTATAAAGTTGGACACAGATAGCAACTGATGGAATACAATCCTGAATTTATACTATTGGAAATCGACCAAGCGTCATGACGATCAAAGAGAGATACGACATTTTGGGAAAATAACTCAACGGAAGGATAGCGACTATTCAGAAAACTAGATGGATTTCTTTCCGACGACTCTAACTTGCTTCAATTCAAAGCACGTCATGTTCTACATAAGATATACTTTGGAGGGCAAGTGTTATCCAGCCTTTTGGCCCGGCTTTTTTGAATTGACTAGACAAGTTAGACTCGACTGTCATCGGACCGACAAGTCGGATTAACAATCACGAAGTCTGAAGACCAGACATAGATGATAATATGGAGCAGTAGTGAAGCGAACGCAGAAGACAGACTCAATAGAATGCTAAAAATATGAAAATACACCATTTACTAAAAATGGATCGGGTACGATCAATATTCACCAATTATGGATCATACCGTATCAGTATTATAGTTCAACTAAGCAGAAAACGAACAATATCTCAAAATCTTCAAGTCAAATACACATAAAACTTTGGAAACATCAATATATCGAAGGGCGGAGCCCACTATATCTATAGCATGCCAAATGAAGCCAACAAAACGATCGGTGCCAATCATAATTATAGTGATGTGGGACCCACGATCGATACTGTGACTTCTTCTGGATTTGGAGACTCTGCTGCCGAAATTTTAAGAAGATATTTTGCCGTCTTCCCCTATAAATACAGACTTCATTATTCATTTTCGAGATATTTACACTGCTTGTTGCTTTGTACTCTTTTATAACTGAGGATTCTAATCTGATTCTTATTGTACTCAATTTACAAAGTGGTTAATAAAGCTATCTCTTCAAAGTGGACGTAGGCAATCAACACCGAACCGATGTGTCTCTGTTATTAGCTTTTTTTCTTATTACTTTACTGCTATATTCTCTCTGTTTACATTTATAATTCTTCATTTATTCCTTTATAAAATCTCTATTGGGTGTTTGTACCATGGTGTAAACACAGTATTATTATCATCATTATTTGTTTCGTTATTTGTGACTTCATTATTGCCATTTTCTTCTTCATCATAGTTGTTATTATCGATTTTAACTTTTTCATTAAATGACATATGTAATGTCTCTTCGATTATGTTAGTTCTAATATTGAAAACTCTATAAGCTTTACTTCTATTTGAATATGCAATAAAAATACCTTTATTTGCTTTAGCATCAAATTTATCTAAATAAAATTTAGTATTCAATATAGAGCATTTACCGTCAAAAACTTTAAAATATGATACTTTAGGCTTTTCATTATAAAATAATTCTTATGGAGTTTTCTTAGTCAAAGGTCTTATTAAAATTCTATTTAATATATAACATGTTGTAGAACCTGCTTCAGCCCAAAAGTTTTTAGGTAAATTACTATCATTTAACATAGTTCTAGCACCCTCCTAAATTGTTCTATTTTTACGTTCTACTACTTCATTTTGTTGAGGTGTTCTTGGAAATGAAAAATTATGTGCAATACCTTTCTTATTATAAAAAGTTTCATTTTCAAATTCTCCACCATGATCACTCTGAATTGTTTTGATTTTCAAAGACATTTGATTTTAAATTCTTTTAACAAAGGTTATAAACATTTTAAAAGCATCACTTTTAAGTTTTAGGAAAATTGTCTGTGTAGACCTAGAAAAATCATCTAGGAATACAAATACATATCTATTATGATTTATAGATTGTATTTGCAAAGGATCGAAAAGATCTAAATGAAGAAGTTCAAGGGGTTGAGAGGTAGAAATCATATCTTTTGACTTAAAGGAACTTTTTCTAAGTTTTTCGAATTGACATGCATCACATAGATTGTTAACATTAAAACATATTTTAGAAAGACCCCTAACTAGATCATATTTGGAAAATTTAGATATGTATTTAAAATTCAAATGACCAAATCTTTTGTGCCAAATTCAAGGGTCACTTGATTCAGCTAACAGACATAAGTTATCATTTGACACTTTCATACTTAGTATATAGATATTTCTTTTTCTAATGCCTTCGAAGATAATGTTTGACTCATTATCTTCAATACGACATTTGTCTTTTTCATGTTTAATTTTAAAGCCCTTATCACATAATTGACTAATACTTAGTAGGTTATATTTTAAATTTCTAACTAACAAAACATTAGAAATAATAGGGATTTTAGAATTACCAAGAATCACCAACATTGCCGATGCCAATCACATATCCTTTAGAGTTGTCTCCAAAATTGATTGATCCACCATCTTTGTAAACAATATCCTTCAAGATCTCCGAATTTCCAGTCATGTACCTTAAGCATCAACTATCCAATATCCACTTATCCTTTTTGATTTGTGAAGTTTGATCATCAGGTTTCTATTCATCAAAAGCCATGTAACACATCTGTTCTTTCAAATTATACCTTTTCAAAAGATCAAGTGACTTTTCATTATGAATGGATGCAAATCTATGAAACGATGTCATGCTGATTATGCAAAATTGCTTTTCAAAAATAGTGTTAAAAATATTATCAATATCTTTTTCCATTAAAACTTTTCAAAAATCAAATTACGAACTTTTGAAAACCAATGCTTTGATACCAAATGTTAGTTTGGGAAGTATGGATCTTAACGCTAATTTAACACTATAGGGGGGTGAATAGTGTTTAATCACTTTTATGAATCTTTTTTAATTCTTTTAAGATTATAGTTTAAACAATGCAAATTGACTATCACAGATGCAAACATAGATATATAAATCCAGTAAAAGTAAAGAGTTGGAAATATCACACCAGGATTTTTATACTAGTTTGGAGTTACCCTATATCCAGTCCCGTATAATTTCTTGTACAGATTTCTTTTCAAATATCAAAGTTTATACAATCTTGATTTCAAAGCAATGACATACACCCTCTAGATTTACCAAGCTCTTGGTACACTCACTGGATTCGGATGGGACATTAACACGCCCACTTGGATTTAAACGGGATACCAAGCATACCCACTTGGTTCAAACGGGACATAAGCATAATCACTTGGATTTTAAGGACACAAAGCACACCCAAGAGTATTTGAATATGATTTGATAGAGTTTACAAAATCAATTTCTTGATCTTGAGTATAAATAATCCTATAACCTCTCAAATAACACTTTGATCTTGATTTAAGTGAGAGAGATCAAAGAGTATACAATAGAGAATTAAATCAATAGAATTTGAATTTGATTCTGATTGAATTTGAGAAGATTTTAAGTAGAATTTCTTTTAGAAATCAAGAGAATGAAATAGGAGAGAAAATATGAAAAAGTAGTTAAATCAAATTCATTGTGGGAACCCCTATTTATAGAGAAACAATGGCCATGTCCATTCGTGAAGAGATATGATGAAAAGATATTTCCATTTAAATTTGAATTTTGAAATTTCTAGCCTATATGTAAACATACAAGATGAGGATATCTCGACATATCCTTTGTAAATTTGAAAAATCACTAAATAAAAATTGTTTTAAAAATATTAAGTTTTGTAAAATATTTTGATACCTTGTGAAATCATTTAAGCATAGTTTATAAACATTCTAATCATAATAAATTTTAAGAAACTTCATAAAACTATTTTGAAATATTTTAATATAAAGGATTTAAATATAAATAATATATACAAAAATAATATATATATAAAGTATAATTGAGTATTTATATTTAAATCAAAGTATTAATGAATGTCAAAATATACTTTTGAATACCATATCATTTATAAAAAAATATAAAACCAAAAACTATAATAAATTAAAAGTATATTAAAATATAAAATGCATAAAAACTTAATTACTCAGAATATAATAAAATAATTAATAAAAATAAGTTTTAAAATCATTTGAAAACAATTTTGAAAAGATGTTTGAAAAATCATTTTGAAAATAGGGATTCTTTAAAAATCAGTTTTGAAAACCAGGATATTTGAAAATCATTTAAAATCAAAGAATAGAATTTACAAACCTTTTTGGAAAATGAAGAAAGATCAAAGAAGTGCTACAAGGGCTTTAACATAATAATCTATGACTCTATAACTTATCTTGATATCTTGAATCTTCAAACACATGAGTCTTCAATCTCCGACTCTTGAATATCAACCTTTTGATTCTGCTCTTAATACTGTATAGTGTTATTAATCAACATATGTCTAGTATCTTGCACTATATACTATATATATCTTGACAAAAACATTAGTATCTATATTTTATATAATGCCATTTGGTTGTTGTCATCAAAACCAATGCCTAAGGTACTAACAAAATCCCATAAAACCTTTCCTAATGTGTAGGTTCGGATTAAATTGTGATTGAATGTCTTTGATGATGATAAATATGTTTTGATGATTAAACATAGCTTTGGATGTATTTTGAAATTTAAATGGAAGGAATTTGTTCATATTTTAGGGTAAAACATGATCTAATCATGTTTAAATGCTATGAAAATTCAATATGATGTTTATAATGATAAAACAATGATGGGTTTTTAATTTCAGGGTTTATTAAATTTATTTGGAATTTCTATGAACTTCCTAAATTGAGAAAATGGTTTATTTTGGAATAAAATAATTATTAAAATTAATAAAAATAATTATTTTGACTTGAAATTTTGGCATGATGTAAAAATGTTAAAGAGGATTTTTGGTGAATTTTTGAGATTTTCCCCATTGATTTTCAATTTTATACGAATTATTGGTGAAGGGAAGGATTAATTGATTAAAGATAACTAATGAACTATATGACCAATAACAAGTTCTGAACCGAAAAGAGGTATGTTAACCAATAAGAATTCAACACCAAATGAGATTTGATGTAAAGTGGTTACTTAATAAGGTAATAAAATAGTTTTCAAGTTAATTACGATAATGTCACGCTAACTTGCTATAGCCCCCAAGATTCACCAACATGCAATAGCACTATAGCTATTAATTTGCCACAGGTACATGTTATCCAACTTGCGATAACTAGTTGATGGTCAATAGCGATAGCCACTTGCGTTGGCTTGGTAAAAGCCAACTTGCTATTACTTAGAGGAAGCTCAATTTGCAATGGCTTAGGATGTCAACTTGCAGTGGCAAAAGGGGCATCAACGTGCGATAACTAATGAAGTTGCCAACATGCGACAACTGGAGGAAGGGTCAACCTGTGTTAGCTACTTGGGGCTCAACTTGCAATAGCTTGGGAAGCTATCAACTTGCGATAGCTTATACAGAAGCTCAACTTGCAATAGCTAAAATAAACTATCTACATGCAATGGCTAGTTGAGGGTTAACTAGCGATGGCCTAGGAGAATCAAGATGTGAAAGCTATAGGATAGAAAATATGCGATAGTTTTTGGCTTAACTTGTGATGGTTATGAGATAGGTAATATTCGACTACTAAGTTTAAATTGCGATAGCTTGGGAAGCTAAATTTTTCTAAGTAACATACGAAATATTTAGTGTACTTTGAAAGATAGTTTCCAAGTGTTGATCGACTATTTCATAGGAATGAGATAAAGGAAGAATTTTATAAGTTAAAACCATGTTAACTTATTTTTAAAATGGAAGAAAGCTTAGAGAAGCTAATAAAACATAAAGTATCATTTAATCAGATAAATATGTTTTATTTAAAGGAAATAGGATACATTATAAATGAATGAAAGAAAGGGTTCGAATTATGATCATAAAGATATACCAAATCGTGGAGTTATTGAATGGCATGGTGCCTTGACTATTAGTCTAAAGTCTGATGGTATATGGAAGGGTCCATGATAAGCATCCTAAAAGATTTATAAACTCTAAAAGGGAGTTACAATAGGGTGCCAAAACATCAGGGTGATGTTATAAATAAAATAAATAAGTCAGCACCGTGAACGATAGAGGTTTAAAGACTAAGAGGGGCTATTCACGCTCAATAAGGATGTTTACTAGAATGTATACAGAGTGCTTACGTTCAACCGCTTAGGAGAGTCAGGGTGACTCTAGTTAGGGTGACTCCCATTGGTGGAATGAGTGGCCATTTTATCTGTGACGTTGTTCAAGCAAAGCTAAATCTAGCGATGGACAGACCTAAGGAGGTAATCACTAAAATGAGTTAATGATAACTTGAAGAGAAACACCTAAAATAAGAGATTAAGTGATATTTGAATGGATGATGGATGATTGGATGACTTGGTTCACGGTTGTCTATTAAGTGTAGGGTATATGTAATCTAACTTTAAAGAATTATTATGACAATGTTCATAATTGAATGAAAAGTGTAGAGTTTACCTATGGATTGAATATGATGCACATGGTTGCTTTTGATGCAATTCTTGTTTACATAATATGATGTAATTGCTATGATGAGAAAGTGAGGAGAAAACCCATTCTGTTCAATAGCGGTGTGGTCTCGCTTAGGGTAAAGATTTTACTCATACCAGACTCTATGCTTGATCCATGTTTTTATTATTTCTCACGGGTACTCATTCAAGTAAGTTGAGTTTATGGATAAGATAGGTATTTTTTGGAATGATGAAAAAAGATTCCGAAGACAAAACAGTAGGCAAATCTAGCTAATAAAATTTATTTTGAAAATTCCCCTATTTAAAACTAGGAATTTTTTTTGAGTGTTTGTACCAAAATTGGGCACAACACTCTTCGGATGTATTTGAAGAGATTAAAATGAAGAATTTAAATGTAAAAGAGGCTAATCTAACAAACACACCAATTCAAGTAAACAAAAATGAAATAGACAGGGATTTATAGTCGTTCGGCGTTGTAGCCTACATCTACTTTGAATGATTTGGTATTTATTGCTGATTGTTAATTGATTACAACAGAGAATAACTCAAACACTCAAGTTACAATGGATCTCCGGCAGAGCAACGGTGTAACAACATCCAAAAGTCCCCTTTCTATTGGCATTGGAGTGCTATTTATAGGTGCAGTTTGGAATTATCTGGCTTGGATCTCGGAATACCCCTTCTCACACGTGGGTGGGCCCACCAGATCATTTCGAGGTTATTTGGGATCGATCCTTTATCGATCCATGTTTACTTCGTATCGATCAAGATCTACTCCTTTTGGGCAGCGATCGATCAAAGGCATTCTCCAGGTGGTAAGTAAGCTCCTGTGAAAATTTGGTAGCATTTGGATTTGTAGATTTCGAGTTATGATCGATCCAAGGTTGTATTTGTAGTTGGCTGGAACGTGCGTATCGATCGGTTTGTATCGATAGTCTTGCGTATCGATGTCCTTTTCGTATCGATCAGTTGTGTGGTGATGACGTGGAGCGATGACTTAGGGGAGATCCACTTTTCATGCCGAGTGACCGCTTCTCTTAGGTAACCATACCTTCTTCGTATCGGTCTTGGGTAACTCTTTTCGTATCGATGCTTTAGAGGCCGCTTTGTATCGATATTTGCCGTTGGCTTCGTATCGATAATTGTGGGCCACTTCGTACCGATGGAAAGTGACGATATTCATATCGATCTGTCATGTGCTCTTCGTATCGATCATTGGCTGATCGATACGAAATGTGTGGATGGGAGGATCGATACGAAGAGTGTAGAAACGGAACCGATATGAAATGATAACTATTGATGGATACGAAGGGGCATGAGTTTGATGGATACGAACTAAGACCTTCTCTCTTGATTTTGATCGATCCATAACTTGAGCATATGAACTCCGATTGACCCGAAATTTGGAATGTTGGCTTTTGTGGCTTTGCTTGTTGTACCATGTTAATTGTAGCTCGACCCGGCCTTGGACCAAATTTGTCAATATCCATAGTAAACCGGTGTACAACCGATCTTCGAGTCGAGTTGTCTTTGGTTTACAGCCAAGTCCTTGGTATCACGGCCTTGCCAAAAGGCGGGATAACATTTTCCCCCCAAAGTACGTCTTGTATGAATATGATGTGCTTTGAAAAGCTACAATCTTCATTCTGAAAAAGTTCTATCTGATTCGCCGAATAGTTGTTGTCTTTTCGTCAAAAGATGTAACCTTTGATTGATCTCTAGTAATATAGATGTTGAACTGCTGATTGTCAATGATCATGCAGTGTTTTGTTATAACTGAGTGTTGAGTGCTAGCGATTTGTTGTTCACTATTTTGTTTGTCATCAGGTAAGCATTCAATTCCTATCACTTTTGAAAATTGAATGTTAGTTCGTCATACATGCACGTATGTTAACTTGACTCATGTTCACATTTGCACGTTCACGGGTCGTTGTCAAGTCCTTTAGTTTTTGTTTGGATCGAGTTTCGTATCGATCCTCTCCTGGATCGATGTGAAATTTGAGTTGTTACAATGTTTGATGGTTTTTTTAAGGCATTCCTTCGTATCGATCCTCTCCTGGATCGATCTAAGAAATTGGAATGCATGCTTTGTATCGATGGCTATCGATACGAAGTAGATAGTCTTTGGAGATAACCCGTATCGATGTATACGAGCTCTTATGGTCTTCAAACAGATAGATACGAAATGCTAACTTTCGGACCGTTCTGGATTGATGGATACGAATGAGTCTCTTCGTATCGATGGAAGCGATCGTTCCGGGTATGTCTACTTAACCACTTTCGTATCGATTGGATTCCAACTGCTTCAACCGGTTTATGCGACTAGGAGACGAATCATTTCTTGCTTGGATACGAAATCATATAAATATTTTTTGGACTTAGCCAAATTTCTCACTTGCCATCATTTTCTTTTCTGCCTTTGTAGAGTCTTCGATCTTCAGAGTTGAAAAGAAACGGCAAGACTATTGCCTACAAATCCACGAGATGCAAGACTGTTGGGATGTCTTCGCCTGTAACAACTGCTATAAGTCCGGACACTTCTCCTCTGCGAATGGAGAGTTCTTTGAAAGGATTGGCAGACATCCCTATTCCAGATGATTTGTCTCCATATCAAGACCTTGGATTAGAGGGACTTCAAAGTGCTTTAGATATAGGGGAGTCAGCTCCTGGGAGCAAGGCTACCATAACCGGTTGGTTGGGGCGGTTTGCATATGCATGCACACACTTCATGACACCACATAAGTTCTAATCACACATTTCTCAATCTCTTGAGGCAACTAATTCTGCTTCACTTTTCATTTTACAGATACGATGGTGAGGTGAGGATCAATGCTCAGTAGTCTGCGTTCCAAACGCCATTCTTCTAGTTCTTATTCTAAGTCTCATAAATGTGAGACCGATAGAGATTATGATCGTGGCTACTCCAGCCAAGAGCATGATCGTTATGAAAAGGAGAGGGAGAGACAACACCAAAGTAGGCGACGCTCCTGGTCACGATCGCCACCACCCAAAGGTTCCTCCAAACCCTCCGGTTCCGAAAGGCGGTCTTCAGAAACTTCACGTCAAATAGTGCCTCCTCAAACTTCAAGACTCGACGAGCAACGTCTAGGGACTGAGGCCGAAGCTCCCATTATCACAGAACATGCCGCTTTAGAACCTACCGGGGAGGGAGCGATCGGAATTGCTAAGTTGAAAAAATATTTTCCAAATGTCTGCTTTGATGGCTTTATATTCCCTCCGAACTTGAAGCGAATCCCCAATGACATAGAAAGAACAGTACATGATTATGTACACGATGTCTATAATCAGTATCGAGAATGGGTGAAAACTACGGAGAAAGCTTCAACAGTGGCCTTTGAGCGGGCAAAAACAATTGAGAAACTGGATAAAGATCTCGCTCAGAAGGACCGTATAGTACAAGTTCTTAACAATGAGGCTGAATCTTCCGGGGAATCGAAAATAAAGGCCAATAAGAAAGCCGACGAGGCAAATCAGTCTATGGAAAAAATGCGACAGTCGCATTTTGCCTTAGTCATAGAGATGGGCCACCGGAACACCACTGTTATGGCCGAAAGAGATGCTGTGCTGAAGGAGTTTAATGAGTTAAAGGCGAAGTTCACTGAGGTCGTCAAGGAGAAGGATAACGCTAATAAAGCTGCTCAGGAGGCATGCGAGTAGACAGTGTCGCTTAAGGAAGAAAGGGATGCGGCGAACTTGAAGGTCGAGGAGGCCGAGGCCAGAATAGAAAGTGAAGTTAAAGCGACGGAGGCAAGGATGGAGGATGAATTCGAAGATCTTATGGTCACATATAAAGCCAACATTATGAGGAATCGCAATCTCAACTGGCTCGAAGATTATCCCTTCCATCTATATAAGGCTTGGAGTCGCTTGGTCGAAAACGAGAAAGTGGCCCGCAACACTTCAACTATTGATGAATTCGAACTGGAAAATCAGATACTAGTTGGAGATGAGGCTAAGGTTCTTCATGATACCATTGGCGCCCTCGAAAAGGAAAAACTCGCCACTAAGTATCTGGACGTTGGAGAAGGATCTAGAGTCGAGCATCATTAAGTAAGTTCTGAAGCGCCTACAGCGACCCAACCCAAGCTTACTTCTGCAATTGATCCTCCAGCTGTTTCGGCGTATGACCCCAACAGGCCGTGCCTATCTCCGTTACGTGAGCATGGTTCTGAAGGCACATCGGCTCAACACCTGAGTCAACCTGAGAAAGGTACTCTGAACACTTCTTTCATTCGTCTAAATGCAGGAGCATTGTCGGAAGATGTCACTAATATTTTCTCCTATCTTTATTCAGTTATAGATGTTGAATCACTTGATCCTCCCGCAACTCAAGGAATGCATTATGAGCAGGAGGCACTAATAACGGAAGCGACGACTACATCGGTTGTCGCATCGGCCGGGGAGATGCACGAAAGCAGTTGTGTTTTTGATGAAAAAATGATGAAACCACTCCTCGGTCATCAAAGCGACCCGATCACCGAAATGCCTTTCGTCATTGATGAAGACGTGATGATTACTAGCTCCTTGGGCCCGACTAGTAGCATGCCAATGGGGATTCCCGCAGATCGGGCTGAGGAGATAATGGCAGAAATTAAAGCCGAGATAGAGCAAGCCAAGCAAGCTAGTAGTGTTGGTGGTGGCATGGCGGGTCCCGGCCCGATCCATATGCTTATTGTTTCTCTGGGTGGCACCATCGTCGATACCAGCGCACCTCATTCTTCCAGCATTAAGGGTGCCACCATTCCTCCAGTTCCACACACGGAGGGTATTCTGATCCCCATAAGTTCCGAGGAGGAGGCTGTTCCGTTCCCCCGGCCAAAGAAAAATCAGCTAGCATAGGCCGGGGAGGCAAGGACTCGAAGAGACATTCGAGTGGTAGTACAAGCGGGTCTACGCCGAAGAAGAAGAAAAAGTCAATGGTGTAGACTTGCTCTTTTGTTTCCTCTTTTTGGTAGATAGATGGAATAGGACATCCTTTTGCTTTTGTAGGCCATGTATTGACGCGGGTTCGGCCCCTGCTTATAGGAATTTTTTGAACAAGTTTTTGTACTTATCTTTTTTCAAAGAAGATTGGAAATAAAACTTCATTTTGTTTTTTCCAACTTAACTCTACGTTTGTTTACTTAAGTATTTCAGCATTCGTACTTCCATTCAATGTACTTGTGATACTTCAGTCTCTGAGTTGAACTTGAGTCCGGCTGTTAAGTCCCAAAGTCGTGGCTTCAGGTCATAACCAAACGTTGAGTCGAATTTCAACGTTGCACTGTCTTGGTCAGTGGCTGGTACTTGAGTTATGCTCCCAGTCTTGGGGATAAATAGAAGTAATCGGTCGGCAATTGTTTTCCGCCTTCACTGATTTCAATTTAACATAGTCGGAACAAAGTTAAAGGGAGATGAGTTTGAGTGGTCGGATCACACTCGCTCATTTGTTGGTATCGATATCCACACTCTGGGGATTGAACTTGCATGTTGGCGGTCGGTCACGCCCGCTTGTTATTTTGAACCATATCCACGCTCCAGGGACATAGGATAATTTATGGGTGGTCGGTCACACCCACTCGTCGTTTAGTTATGTCCACACTCTGGGGATATAGGTTATTTTACGGGCGGTCAGCCATACCCGTTTAATACTTGTAATCATATCCGCGCTCCGGGAACATGAGTTGATGTATGGGCGGTCAGTCACACCCGTTTGATGCTTATACTCTGGTCCGCGCTCTCAAGGCCAGAGTTAGTTGATGGGCGGTCAGTCATGCCCAGTTAGTGTTTAGGATTGCGTCTGCACTACGGGGACATAAGTTGTTTTTCGGGTGATCGGTCACACCCGTTTAATGTTTATACTCCGGTCCGCGCTCTCGGGATCGGAGTTAGTTGGTGTTTATAGTACAGTTTGCACTTCGGGATTCTGGAGTTGGTCGATGGGTGGTCAGTCACACCCATTTAGTGTTTACTCCAGTCCACGCTCTCGGTACCAAAGTTAGTTGGTCGGTGGTCAATCGCACCCGATTATATTTATGCTCCAGTTCACACTCCGAGAATCTGGAGTTGGTCGACAGATGGTCAATCGCATCTGTATAGGTATTTGGATCTCGTTCGCACTCTGTGAACAAGAAGTTGATCAAGGTTGTGGATGGTCGGATCACATCCACCTTGATTTGGCAAGCGAAATCGTGGATGGACGGGTCCATCTTCCTCGAGCATAGGACTTCTTCTGGATGCGGTAGCGTTGACAGAAATTTTTGAACTCAAAGCTATCAAATTGGGTCCCGTTATCAGTTACAATTGTGTGTGGAAGACCAAAACGATAGATGATGTTGCGGACAACAAAGTTGATTACTTTCTTCATCATGATGGTAGCAAGTGGCTCAGCTTCTGCCCATTTAGTAATTTTTAGAAATGACTTCTTTCCAAGTGGTATTTTCGTTAATATCCTTAAACTTCCATAACCATTTACCTGACAATGACAAATTCATATTACGCAAATTAATGACTCATAAACCACCATCCTTTTTAGACTTATAAACAGTTTCCCAATTTACTAAACACTTAATAATGTTGTTTGAGTTTTCCCCACTCCATAATCAGTCCCTTCTAATTTTGTCAATTTTATCAATCACCCAATCCGAAAAAAGATGCATAGACATTCAATAGATCAGGAGAGCTGATAAGACAGAGTTTATTAGAACTAATCTACCCGCTCTCGATAAAAATCTCCCGTTCCAATTAAAAATCCTATTTTTGATTTTATCTATGATTATAAACCAATCATGATGTTTAAGTTTAGTAGGTCTAATCAAAAGACCAAGATAATCAAAAGGAAAATTCATAGTTTTACAATTAAGCGTATTAGCAACTAAATTTTCAAAATCATTTACAACTAAAACTGAACTTTTATCAAAATTTATTTTTAAACCTGATAGTAGTTCAAAACTATATAAAATAAACTTAAGAGTAATAATGTGTCTAGGTAAATGGGAAGAAAAAAGCAAGATATCATCTGCAAAATGAAGGACAGATATACCGTTACACGATATATCGTTACCTACATTCCCCAGAGATCCATTATCAACCGCTTTTTTAATTATCAACCGCTTTTTTAATAAGAAAATAAACTAGGAATTATATCTAGTTATCTGTTGTGTTGGCATCTTCGTATGTCAAACATCACACTACTATTATTTTCTTATTATATTTACCCCTACAAGGAAACGATAAGGGTTAATGATGATGTAATGAATCTTGTTAAATAAATTTATGTAATGAAAATTTATCTAGTTGCTCTGCTTATTTAATGTTGTGCAAAATAATATTTAACTCCCTTTGTTGGTTGAAAATGATTCTGGTGATGACTACAGCATCATAGGCTCCATTTTTGGGTCTTGAAGTGGTGGATGTTATAGCTAGAAAGCAGGTTCTCTCTGTCCTAATCTAGGCTCGTTTATCTAATTTTCCTTCCGTCCTTCAACCTTTGGCAGACATTGATTGGTTGGTTAATCATGGTAGAGAATTAAAATGCTTTAATGCTAATACAGTAGCTTGGAGAAGACATGTTCATGACAAAGCTTTGATTAAAATCATTCCAAATGAACCCTTCCTTCCAAATTGAAAGTTAGACCAGTGAAGGGGATTATTGTAATAGTAGATGTTCACTATATTGGAAGCCCGATATATGTCACTTTTCAGTCCTTTGACATACATTTTACTATAAACATGGTCCACCACCATGGCCTATTGAAGAGGCTCCCTTACCTATTCCTCCGAAGATACCTCTCATGTGTCCATCAATCAGGAAATGGGTCTCTAAACCATAGCAAGCCCCTTCTGCCAAAAATCCATTGCCTCTCTGAAGGTGGTCCTTATCCAGAGTCTGCCAAACCCAGTGAATCAGAAGCCTTGATCAATCCATTGCCATCGAGCCCGCTATTTCATGGAATTTCGATGAGAAAATATCGAGACAGAGATGAGACATAAACTAGCTGGAGGAACTTTCTTCAAGTTCGTACATAATATATGAGAGGATAGATACTTATTTTATCATGCTACAGGGGATGCATTAATGATGACAACAAAAAGAGATAATGATGAATAGAATATAAGGCTCTTAGAAGATAACACCTGAGATAGGAAATATATTTACTCACATAACTTTATTCATTATGTTCTAGAGCTTGCCCATCTTTTTTCAAGTTTTTTACATGTTGTAGGTCCTAAGTCTACAAAGGAGGGTAGAATTTCCTCCATTAAAGGGATAGACATGTACTAATTTATCAGCTTTGGCATTTAGTCATACTCTTGTACTTTTTTCTTTTCTTTAATAAATTATGGACGGTCTAATATAAAAACCAGCTTGCCTTTTAAAAATAAATATCATACTAGATCCACTGTTTGACCCATTATAAGTTAGATCATATATCACTTAATTAATTCATACCTACATATATTTTGGCCTGCCATATTTTAAAACAACTTTAGAAATAGCTACAAAAATAGGTTATATATTTAATTATTTATATTTAAATTATTATATTAGACAAAAAATAATTAAATAAATACACAGAAATTATATATCTTACTAATTTTAGGCCCATTAACAATTAGTTAAATAATAATAACAAAATAGTTAATATAACTACTATAATAGTTTCTCCATAGTAATTATTTATAACTTCTATAACGTATTTCCATAAATTACTTTTTTGATCGAAAGTTGAGAGTTGTGATTGTGTGACTTCCAAATATGAAGTTACCTTTAGTAATATTTAAACAAATAAAATATTAAAGCAAGCATAGACGTTGCTGAAGCATAATAATGGTCGCAAGCTTAGTTGGTTATAAATTATCTAGGTGAAATCCAATTTCTTATCGTTTAAAGTGACATCCTTAAGCAATGATATACTATGCACATTTTCTTTTTTCCATCACTATATCACTTAGAGATCTAGAGCTAGGTGAATGGTCTAAACTCTATTAATATCATAGTTAATTGCAAAGTCCAATATTAAAGTACATTGTACAATCTAAAACATTTGTCGATTAACCAGTTTGCTTTGCCATAGACTTTGACTTTACATTAACTATCAAGAACGATGAAACTAACCTTTTATTCAAAGGAGGTAGGCCCACTCTGGAGTAATTTTTCACTTTAAGTGGTTCAGGTTATACCCAACTATGACCTTAACAAAATCCTCATTGTCTTGTGATTGATCATAATCAAAATATAATTTGTAAACCTAAGATTCACAGTATTCTCAACATAAAAGACTACTGCACAACACCACGTGACCTATAGAAGACTCTCAGTGGTCGTTCGGTAATTTTTCCAAACAGCTACATGTATGTAACAACTTAGTGCCCCTAAAGGTCATGAGTAATTCATTGTCCTTCATATGAAGAGTGTTATGTAAACTAGTCTCAATGAACATATCGATATCTCATTCTCAATAAATATTTACAAGGAAAATTTAAGGACAAATATTTGTTTTATTCAATTTTATACTCATAGTTACGAACACATTCATAACTGCTATCGATTAAATACTTTTCTTAAGGATTTTCTACTTACTATACATTTAATGTGTTTGTAACATTATTTATATCTCAATCAATAGAAAATAAATCCAAAATATTACTTTATTTCAAATAAATTTGTTATAAGAGTTAAGTCATATAATCAAATTACATAATTTCCAGTATCACACACCCTTAACTCTATCAGCTACTGTGCTTGTTAGCAGTAGGGTCAGTAATAAAGATACAAGTGGAGTTAGAGTTTATAGGATACATACCTATGTTTATGTTGACATTTGAAAGTTGATCAGCTAGGGAATCACCCATATCACCATAAGCTATAAGATCTCCATAACTTTATATTGATAAAGTTCATTAGTGACTTTGTTTACATTAATTTGCATTAAAGGTACGACTTTGGGACAATCGAAATGGGCATTACTTGATCATCATCGTCGAGAAGGACATCATCATCATCGTTGTAGAATTTAGCCATGTTTGCAATGAAACTCAAACTAGTAGAAATTAATCCTGGAGCATTGGTCACAATAGGATCCTCATCTTCTAGTATAATAGCTAACACAACAAAATAATATGATGGGCTTTCACTTGAAGCTACATTTTTAATTAGATAGGGATCGTTTATTTTTGGACTTCAGCTTATTTGGATGGACTTAAATAAGTTACTTTCTTGCTTTTGAAAGCTAAAACTCATTCATTTTTGCTCCTAGAAAGAAAAAAAGGAGCTTATTTGAGTCCGTCCAAACAGGCCAAATTTAATGAAGAGGAGCAAATCCAACATGTGGTAAATAAGTATTTGGCGATGAAAGAGAGGATGGAGTTCAACCTGGAGTGTGGAGGGGGATTAGGGTAAAATTGGGTAAGAGAAGGAAGGCCTAGAAAATGTCAAGTGGGTGTGGTTTGATTGGGAGGAAGTTGCAATGTTAGAAATGGTGGGAATTGGTATATGGAGGAGTGGGCTTGTAAAATAGAAGTAGACAAGATAGTTTCATATGGTAAGGCCAGATTATAAGTTGGTAATTCAATGGGCCTAAAAAAGGCCGAGGAAGCAACTATATTTTCTAGGCTAATGTTTATCGTTTGATGCAAGTAGGCCTATGGGAAGGAATTAAGTTGTGGTGGAGGTACTTTAATAGGGCCTAGATTAGCCAATTGGTAGAGTGAAAGTTGAGGAATATAGGTAAACAGCCTATATGAAGATTGATAGAATTAGGGGTATGCCCTAGGGGCAATTATGCAATTTGTTACATATATATAACTCGTTGACCAATCTTGTTGGAAATAAAGGTGTTTTCTTTCTATTATGTACTTGATATAATGTGTTATATTAATTAATTAATTTAATTAAAAGTAAATTTAATACAAAATTAATAAACATTATGTTTTGTGATAATAGTTACAAAGTTGAAACTTGAGTAATTTATCACAATAAAAATAAATATATCATTTTAAATGTTCCTAGTCAAGATGCATCGAGACTGATATCAATATATCTGTTGAGACTATAGTACATAACACTCTCCAATGTTAGACAGTGTATTACTCATGACTATTGGGGGGCACCTAGAGGTTACATACTAGTAGTCATTAGATAACCATGGACGACTCACTCGATTTGTTGGTTAATATAACTAAGGTTAAACAGAAAATATTGATGTGACTAATTTATGCAGTTCCCTTGACTTAAGAATACCGTGGATCTTTAATATGAAAGCTTTGCTTTGGTTATCATCAAATCATGGCATGGCTTCCATCGAGTGACTATAGTTGGGTCGAGTGGAAGTATTAGAAGTGAAGCACTATTTAAGAGAGGATTCGTCTCCTCGGTTATGAGGTTAGTATCATGATCTACAGTCAAGAATTAGTGGTCCATCGAATCGAAAAGCTTTCAAATGAGAGAGTGTTCATCATTAATAGGTGTGCTTTAAGGCATTAGTTTTAGGTATGACTTTGCAATATTATATTGCTTATAATATCAGAATATTATTTTATTATACATACATATATATATATATATATATATATATATATACATATATATGTTATTAATTGTTAGTTAGGTGACGATTCTTATATGTATTTATGTTGTCTCATACTAGATTGGTTATATGTATGTAATAAAAAAAATTTGTATATAAATCAGATATGCACAACCAAATATTATATATATATATATAATTATTATCATATTAATATATATATATATATTAATATATCATTTAATTATAATTATATGATTTGTATTTATTTATATCATCATATCATGCCAATAATTAAACATATATTTTATACATGTCTATTTACTATGATTATAATTTTTGATAACTGTAAAGAATTTTTAAATAATTATTTACTATTATTTAATATTATTTAAATCAATATATTATTAAAAATTTATATTAAAAAAATATTTTCTAAATTAATTTCTAAATTTTTAAAAATTATTTTAACACGAAATAAGCTCTTGGCCAAAAATTGAGAATTTACGATCGATTTTTATATTTTTAAAAAATATTATAATATACTTTTGAAATTAATTAATTATTAAAAAATAAATTTTGACTGAGAAAAATTATGGAAAAATTTTTCAAACCTCAAAATATCATGCTAGATTTTCTAAAAATATATTACGAAAATATTTTTATTAATATTTATTATAGTATGACTTATTAATTAATATATATATTCATATAATAAATTTTTTATGCTGTGTATATGATCTAGAAGTAAAAAAAATTATTTTTAATTTTATTAATCAAGATATATATATATATATACATCTAATATAAATATGTTTATATATATTTAAAAAAACTTATATATATATTATGTATATATAAACATTATTTTAATATTTACTGAATAATACATAATTATGTGTTTGTGTGTATGTTACTAATATTATATATATATATATGTTATTTATGTATATATATACGTGTAAGTATTTTTATCCTCATAAAATTATTTAAATAAAATTTACTTATATATTTATAATATGTATATAAATAACAAACTTATATATATTTGTACAACATACAATACATATCGGATGAGCTAACATGTCTGTTGCGATGTAAATCCCAACATCTATATACGAACATGTTATTCCATGCACAGGTTATCATGTTACACATGCACAAACATACATTTATGTATATGATACATATGTGTACATTTATACGTATAAAATATAAATTAAATTAAATTGTATTCAATCTATAAATTTAAATAAAATAAGAGGTTTTATTTAAACAAAATTTAGAAATGTTCTAAATAAATTAGACTTCGTAGGCCCAATATAGATCCAATAAGAGAAGTTTTTTTGAAATTTACCCATAACTTCTATTGCGGGCTGGCCTAGTTCCAACAAAGATGGTGGAGCTACTGGAAAAATATTTGAAGTGTTCCTTGTTAATGTTTAGCTAAGAGAGGCCGAAACCATGTTCGTTTCTGAAACCATCGTGAGCACATGTGAAATAGAGTTATTACAAAGGGTTAATGATGCAAAGAGGGTGCTAGTTGTCGGATTAAGTGCATTGGTTGTGGGGGAAAATGAGGGAATTTCAAAAAAGTGCTTTTATTAATTTTGCATTATATCTTTTGACTGGAAAAACAAAGAATAATATTTTCACATGCATGCTAGATTATAGTGGCCGTACCACTTTACAAAGGTTTAAATGGGTGTGAAGTAGAAACGCTTCAACAAATATAGCCGGTTTTATAGTGGTCGAACCACAAGTATATATACAAATCAGGTGTGAGGATGACATGTCCCAACAACTATAATGAAACAGTAATGAAAAGGAGCAAGACTCTAATATCTCGACTACTAGAAATAAAACAAATTATTCCCCCTCAGACAAGGATGAATCACTCCCATCCGTAGATGGTATGGCCCCATGATATGTGCAAAACAAGAAAATACGGAAGTAAGATCTAGAACATAATCTAATGACTCAATGTTCTAAAAGTAACTCCTATCCCACGTATCATTAGCCAGTACAAACAAGGTTCTATCACCAAGGTCCCTAGAATAAGTAATTGATAGGCCAACGCTTTTGACTTGGTAAAAGAGATGTCGTTCTTCTCCATTTGTGCGACTTATGTACTTATAAAAAATGCCACTCTTAGGTTCTAATCTCATCCAAAATCTTTCATGCACCCATACCAACTTATAAGGATTCCACTTAATAGCATTGGCAGAAGGAACGACAACAGAAGTGGGCACTAAAGGCCTGGAGATGGTAACTGGAAGATAAGAGGAAATAGTATCTACATGAGGCATATTAATAACGTGACAAATGGGGAGACTAACGTCAATTGCTTCTTCCAACGGAGGAGTAGTGACAGGTTTGGGCTTAAGGACCTATTTCATTACAGGAGGACGAGGAAGAGGGACTTTGACAGGAACAACTATAGGGGCACGAGTTGTAGTAGAAGAGTCGATCGGGATATCCTGCTTACATGTTTCCTTAGTGTAACCAAAGGAATTGCAAGTCAAGCATATATATGAAGACCAACTATATCGAACGTCGGCAGTTGCTACATGACCCATTATAGTCTATACCATTAGCTTTGTTGGAACTAGTTTGTATGGAGTAATTCAATCAAGGCCTTTGTGTAGACTAGCTTTATTCTTGCCATAGTGTTTGCATCAAAACAATTAAGTTTGTTGACCAAACTAGCTAACCAATTGAGACCAATCATAGGTTGCAATATAGACGGAATATGAGTGAAATGTGCCCAAACTGGAATAGATAAAACCTGTTTTCTAGCTTTGTTAATAGATGGGGTTTACGATGTGATAATAAATGATTTCCCTTCAATGAAAGATAGTTCCACTTCTGGTATTCGTTACTGTTCACTAACATTCGAGAATTTAAAGAAAAACATAGAGTCATCAAAATGGACCTTAAGGTACCCCTTTACCCTCCATATAAGGTGACAGTGGTTACGAACTACATCGTATGATGGGTTTGAAGAAAGAAGCCAACTAAATATTTAGACCAAAAGTAATCCCTTCTTAAAGAACTTCAATATGAGGGATTATAATACCATCAATCTTAGACGTGTCAAAAAAAGAGGGGAATATGCACCTGCATTTCTAAGAAGGAGGTAGTGAAAGAAGACCATGGTTCTGGGTTTGGTGGGGTTTTGATGGTGTGTATAATGGAAGAGTTATCCTGCAGTATCATGGGAGAGGTATTAGGATTAGGGACTGGTAGCAGTGGAGGGTTTTCAGTTTGGGCATTGACACAAATAGCTTGTGTGCATACAATACTAGCACAAGTGGAACACTCGGCCTCCCAAACTGGTATTAAACCACATCCTCCACACATATTGTTAGTAACACTATTGCCTTCTCTACCACCATCGCTACTCAAATTTACGTAACCAATTTCGATTTCGTTCATTTTTGCTGCATCTACAGGAGCATCCACCACTACGGGTTAACAACTTTCATTCATTTCGTTGATAGGGAGTGGTATCTGATAAAGATTTTGCATTCCAATTATCAACATTGAGTGATGCGGAGGAGTGGCATAACCCGTATTTTACATATCAAAGAATCGTAAAATATTATTTATAAATGCATATAAGGTCGTATAACTATATAATTTTTGGAAATGCCTGCTAGGAACATTTCCTATATTTAAATTATTTGGACGATTTTATCCCTAAAAAATTTTAACGGCTATAACTTTTGATAGAAGCCGAATTAGCATCCGAGAATACTTCCATTAGAATGATACGATAGTTTTCCTTTCCATAGAGTGGTCATAATAGTGATTTGGACTTTCTAGCTAGGAGATATGACTGTTTGAAAATTGACAGTTTTTAGAGTAGCTTAATGGGTAATTAGTGAGTTTGGGGCAAGCCCACTAAACCATTTCGGGTTTGGAGGCTATATTTGGCTGAACCATCATTCCTAAATCACTTCTACCATTAATTAAATAGATCAAAGCTCCCATTAAACCATTCTCCATCCAAAGCCTTATGTTTCTTGTTCAAATCAAGTCTAAATCATAGGTTAAAGATAGATTAGCAAGGAAGTTCATTAAAGATCATCAAATCTATATTTTTAAGGAGAGAAAATTACATCTTTTCTATTCATTTTTGGATTTGTATCGATTTTCGTGCAAAACTTGGATTTTAGAGGTTTTGTTGAGTGATTTATCATCTCTCACCTTACTATATATGTGTATATATATATATATATATTGGCATGTTTTAAACTCATTTATAAAGTCAAAATCATGTTTTACGATTGTTTTAAAGTGCAAGCTAAAGTAAAAACGAATTTAAAATGTTTTGATCATGTTAATTTGATAAATGGTTGCCTTAATGTGTGTTAGGCTATCTTAGAGACATACCATATAATGATTTGTAATGAATTGTTGTATGTTTGCATGTTTTAATGTTGTTTGGTGCATGTATGGTGTGCTTGTGTATGGTTGAAAACACTCACGAAGCGAACAAGAGGTAGGACCCTTATAATCAGACTTCGATGAATAGGTTCTAAAGCGTTTAGAGTTGTATCATTGCATAGGAAATGCATGAGGGTCAAGATGTGGAATGCAGCAATGGAATCGGCATGATGTTGATGTGCTAAAGGAGCTACAAGTTTTGGTTTGTCATGGTCGATCCGGTGGGAGCATGGTCTAGTGGTGGAGAAGACCGAACAACATTTGTTGTCCTGTGATGTCATGGAGGACCCGACAACATTTGTTGTCCAGTGTTGGTTTGAAAGACCGGACATTATTTGATATCCGATAGTGGCAAGAAAGACTAGACAACATTTTTTGTCAAGTGGTGTCATTGGGGACCGGACAACATTTGCTGTCCGATGGCACTATGCCCAGGTGCCGAACAGGGGAGGGTGTTCAGTGTTGCTTTTGTTCAATGGTTTTAGGCCGAGCACAGTGAAGACTGGATAGAGATGGGAGGTTGCAGAACATCGTATTTGGAGAGACGGTGCTTTGGAGTTCTTTATGACTTGCTTCAAGGCTATTGTGGGTGACTTGGGGCTAAGGTAGATGACTCCAAACCACTCGAGATGGCCTTGGATTTTGTGCGGCAACAGAGGAAGCGATGGCGTGATGCTTCAACATGATGACTTCAAGACCATAGTACGATGGCTCTACGACTTACGATGGATGTATGGATGCATTGTGAAGATGGCGACTTAACGATGGGAGTCATGATTGTGATCCACAAGGGGAAGTTCAACGATGAGGGCTTGCGAGTAGGATTTGCGATGGTGTTTTACTATGAAAATAGCCATGTTGGAATAACAATTAAGTTCCATTGTGGAGACGCATTTAAAGGGATCGTTGATAACTTGAAGGTTTCTAGTTTGCTCGTAAATAAGGGGTATGTGGGGACGCCCACCTGGATTTGTGACCATGTCTAGATCTTACGATTGTAGATTGCACTGGGCTTTTGCGATCGTGAGCCTAGCACCTAGCCCTACAAAGTGGCATAGATTCGAGCACCAATGAAGCTAGGATTTTAATTGAGTCCCTGGTTTGTGATTGTGCCAGATATCATATATCTAACTGACATTAGAGATGGTGAGGATTGTTTAATGGATGCCATGTTTGTCGTGGTTATTTATCACTCTAGGGTGTCACACGATGTAGGTATTTTCGACTATATGTCTAGACACTGGATACTGTACTTCGACTGTAGTACACTTATATGGCTATGATAGTATATTAGCATGTATCGATTGTTATGTACTAACTCTTTAGATGTAGGGATAGGTCATGTATGGTTCTTCATACCTTATGTCCATATTAATTGTATACGATTTTTGTAGTACTTTTGAGATAATGTATCACTCACATCAGACTATTATCTGACCCGAGGTCTTATGCTTTGCTTCTTATTATCTCGGGTACTCTTAAATGAGTAGATTAAAGATAAAAGGTCTGGACTACGTAAGGAGCTATACATATTACGAGCAAGAGGCTATGCTTTCATATATCTATACTAGGTGCTTACTATTGCTCCACTGTGCAGTAATGTAGAGCTATACCAGTACTTGTATTGCTTTAGAGACAGTTTGGGAGTTTATTTGGAGTTTTGGGACATATAGATTGTGACGGCCGCTCTATACCACCGGCATAAATAGTAGATAAATAGTGCGTTGTCAGTTCCCAACTGACATAGGATGATCATCAAGATTGAAATAAACCAATATAGCATATAACCTATCATATCTCACAACGCATGGATAAAATATAATATCACAGATATATAACATAAGAGGAAATAATAACAATGTGAACAGATCATCATCATCATAGTATAACATCCACAGAGTTATACATCAATAGTAGAGTTTATACAACGGTAACCAACTCAAATAAACTTTCTCAGCAAATAGTAATAAGCACGCACTATCACGAGCTCCACAGCGTTGCCCAGCGGAATAAGTGTAGACTCCGTATATATGTATATAATACGAGATAGCTCCATCCAGCTTATCCTCTGAATAGCTACTGCATCACCTAGACCTTTTATCTAGTCTACTCATTTAATAGCATCCAAGATAATAAGAGGCAAAGCATAACACCTTGGGTCAGACAATAGTCTAGTGTGAGCAGTAAATGAGTCTCACTATACTAAACAGATAAATATGGTAAGGAATTAGAGTACACGAACCATACCTGATCTATCTGTACAACCAAAGAGGTGCATACAACATTGTAATATGCTACTCTACAATATCATAAAGATATACCATAAACCAAATAAAGGATATCAGTCTTCCAGGTATTCCTATCTCTAGTACCTACTTCCCCTGATACCTGTGAGTGATAGCCTAATAAGGAGAGCAACCAAAGCAACCATAACATCCATTGTAACCATCAAACAATCCTAACTATCACTCTATGTGCTCTGAATATATGATAGTTGCATGGCCTCCTTTCTACCAGGGACTAATGGAAATCTCGGTTCTCTGTTGTATGGCTCGTATTTCACAGCTCAAAGCTGGATACGTGTCTCGCAGCCTAAAGCTGGAGACTAGACCCAAAGCCACAAGTTTACGTATTGTAACGACCCACTATTTTCGACCATTCAAATCGACAATAAAACCACACATGTCAGACTTGAATAATACAAAACAATATATTGTAATAAATTTGGAGCAAATAAAACCAATCACAGAATCATAGACACAGAATATCAAAATAACTCGCAGCGGAAAATAAAATAAATAGTGGTTCATGAAGCCACTACAATACATAGTCTCAAAACAGATTAAAAATACATAGTCTGAAAAACAGATACAACAGAAGTCTGAATACATAAGTATAGTAGAAATCCAAATACATATGTCTCTAATACAAAGCTGACATAGAAATACTAAATGGAAATAGATAGCAACTAAATAAAAGATGATCTCTAGCAGTCCTAGCTCCAAAAGGTGAAATCCAAAGCTGATACTCAGGCTGACCCGAGCGTAAATAAACACAAACACTCGAGTCAGGACATACATACTTATACAATGTAAACCAACTCAAGTGAACTGTAATAAAATGCACAAGTAACTTAAAGAATGCTTGGGATCACCCATTCTTTAAGGATCCGTTAAACTATCTACTATGTAGTAATATTCGCTATTATAATAATGTCTAATAATAAAATAAACTTACTTTAAAATAGCATTAAGGAGTGACCCAATATTCCCCTTAACACATAATAGTCCCAGTACTCTATCCAGTATTAGCATACTCCTATATCGGGGGCTACCCTTAATACTCCACAGGCTACGGCACAAATCCAAACTCGTAGTAAAGCTCGATATGGTAGGTGACACGGCACAACTAAGCAATGCCATGGTAGATATACCAATTACGCATCCGGACTGGTGGAAACACATAGCAGCCACTACCGCCCACCTCGAGCCACACTCCAAAAATCAAGGGGTGCACCCAATCAATCACAAAAGTAATAGAATGGTATCGAAGAAGTGTGTCCGATCAGAGGTGCTACCTCATTGGCCCGTCGATCGCTCCTGTTTTAGCCACCTTATGCCAACTCACGGGAGTCGGGTCCACGCAAATATACTTTTAGGATCGTCGTCACAATCCTACTTCATTCTGGAATCTCCACCGCGTACACAGTTGTTAAAGTGGTTTTCGGTATCGACAGAGAGTATGTCCATATCCGATCCCGGTCTCTTTAACAACCAATCGTTATTATAACCCGTGGTTATAAATTTCAAAAATAGTTTATATTTCAAATCAAAATACTTCATTTAAACCATTTAAAAGTGAAGTCATTATACCTTTCAATGAAATATTCAATTCCCAAAAATTTAGCCTTTTCTAAGCTCATTTATTCACTTAAATATTTTAAAACATTAAAATTTCAGCTTTCGCAGCACTTAGAAAAATGCTGCGGTATGTTATATTTGAAACAATTCATTTCAGCAAAGACATCATTTAAAACTGCTGTAGTAGTTCAATTACATTTGAAAACAATTCAAGACAGCATTTACCAAACTGCTGCAGTAGTTCAGTTACATTAGAAAATCTCATTTCAGCGACTACAACACTTATCAAGTGCTACTGTAGCCCTTTTAATAGTTTCAGATTTCATATTTTCTTTCTGCAACCACAGCACTTACCAAGTGCAGCAGTAGCCTTTAGTTAATTAGCCTTTAAATCATTTACATCAACCACAACACTTACAAAGTGCTGCAGTATCCTTTACTTCAGATTTTAAGTTAATTTAAAAAATGATAGCATTTCTGAAGTGCTACTAATTCAATATCCAGATTTATAATAAATTTTCAGAAACAAATAAACTTCGATTTTAACCATTTTAACTTATAAAAATCATATTTTTTCCACTCAAAATGTTCATTTGAAAACCCTTTAACTTATGATTTTTATAAAGTGAAATTTTTATAATTAAATCCAAATTTTTTAATAATTTACTTATTAAATCCAAGGGTACAATTTTCTTATTCTTTGCCTTTTTTTTAATTAACTCAACACTTAAATTTAAATTACCAATTCAAAAATAAAACTTAATTTAACATATCAAGCGTGAGAAACAGAAGTAAATAAACAGTATAAACAGAAGTAAATAACAAAATATAACATATCAGATGATGTGAGAAACAGAAGTAAATAAACAGTGTGAGAAACAGAAGTAAATAAACAGTATAACAAAATATAACATATCAGATGATGTGACAAGTTTATAACAGAATTTAACATCATATAATTCATATCACAAGCAGGTATAACATGATTTAACAATTCTACACATTCACTTGTTGTCACTTCACAAATTCTATAAGTATGAATGTCAAGCGTGAATAACTTACCTCTTTAAGCTGGAGTTCGCAAATCAAAACACACAAACAAAATCCAGAAAGCACGATAGCACGACTTTTGATTCAAGTGGAGAGAGAGCCAAGATATTAATCATGTATACACAAATAAAACAAAGCAAATATAAATATATATTCAATACAAAATTTAAATTGAAACAATTGGAAATAGAATTAGACAAATGACTTAACCAAGCTTTTAAATCACAAGTGCTTGACCTTCTCTCAACATGGCTCGGCCATACATGTTCTATTTGATGGTAAGGCTTAGGTTTGGACTCAAAATGGCACGGCTAGCATAGAATTTGAAGAGGTTGGAGTTTCAAATGAAGGAAGGCAAAGAGGCAAGGCCTAAAAGAAAGGTTTTGGTGCATCTATGCTCGGCCTATGGTCAAGTTTGGGCTCGGCCATGCCACTACAGGTCAGGTCAGAAGGTAAGGTGATGGCTAGTGGTGATGTCACGTGCTGGTGGTGGTGTCTAAGGGTGATGGCCGAAGTGAAAATGAAGGGGATGGTGAAATAAAGGCTCGGCTATGCAATTCAATGGGTTTTTACAATATTTTTGAGGTGTTGTCATCACTTGGTGGTCGCGGCCTGATCTGGACAGAGGAAGAGGAGGTGGTAGGCGGTGAATGATGGGGAGGAGATGATGGTGGCTATGGCCGAGGCAACTAGGGGTGATGGCCGAGCAAACATGTGAAGAGATCAAGCAAAAATCAATGGAAAATGAAGAAGAAAAGTGAGAAAAGGAAGCCATTAACTTACATATTTTTCAGAAATGAAGATAGCCGTGAGAATGAAGTGGTGAGGAAGTTTTTCACGTGAATAGCAATAAGAAATGTACGGCTACAAGGAGAAAATGAAAGGCCAAGCAAATGAAAAGACAAGCAATTGAAAAGTCACAAGCAAATGAAAAGACTTTGTCTCTTTGAATTTCCACTTTTTTTTAATTCAATATAAACAAATAAAAAACAAGTAAATAAAATAAAAAGTTAAAACAAAATAAAGTAGAAATGAAAATAAATAAATAGTCTTAGGAAAAATAGAAAATAAATAAAGAAATACTTTATTCAATTGAAACTAGAATTAAAATTTGTAAATAAAATACAACTAATATTGGACAATTACAACTACACTTTTAAAATGTTTTAAAAATAAAATTTTGAAATAAAATCTAATTTAAAAATATTTGCAAAAATCTTGGGTTGTTACACTCTCCCCCACTCAAATCTTTTCGTCCTCGAAAAGAACGAAACAAGGAAAATATGAAAAAAAAACAAGATAGAAAAGCAAATAGTACCTGAAACAAACAATTCCGGATTCGAAGCACGAATGCCCTCCTCCGTCTCCGAGGTACAGTCTCGATCATCAGTACTCCACTGTACTTTGACCAGACTAACAGATTTCCTTCTTAGCTGCTTCGTACCTCTGTCGACAATACGAAGTGGCTTCCTCCTGACAGTCAGATTAGGCTCAATATCCAAACTATCAAGAGCAGAAGGCTGAACAATAAGAGATGGGTCATGAAGATAGCAACGAAGATGCGAAACGTGGAATACATTATGCACTCCAGAGAACTTCTCGGGCAAATCCAAACGATAAGCCAAAGAACCAACTCTTTCCACAATGCGGAAAGGACCAACAAACCTAGGAGCAAGCTTCCCTCTATGACCAAACCGAATCACATTCCTTAAGGGAGAGACCTTAAGAAAAACCAAATCGCCAACATAAAACTCCAAACTCCTTATACGACGATCAACATACTTCTTCTGCCTATCCTGAGCAATCCTCATCTTCCTCTTAATCTCCTCAACTCTCTCAGAAGCCTCTAAAATCATCTCATGACCAAGAACCAAACGATTACCGAATTCAATCCAGCAAGATGGAGATCTACAAGGTCGTCCGTAAAGAGCAGCAAACGGAGACATCTTAATACTGGCCTGAATTCAAAGGTAGAATGAGATAGATAAATGATTAAGATAAGTATAAAATAGAAGATAGAAACTATACCTGATAACTATTGTTATAGGTGAATTCGACAAGATGGAGATGATCTTCCCAAGATCCTCCATAATCAAGCACACAAGCACGAAGAAGATCTTCGAGAATCTGATTCAATCTTTCCGTTTGACCATTGGTCTATGGATGGTAAGCAGTGCTCAGATTCAGATGAGTACCCAAAGATACCTGAAAAGCTTTCCAAAACTGACTAGTAAAGATAGGATCACGATCACAAACAATACTGAGAGGGACACCATGGAGACGAACAATATCTCTTATATAGATCTCAGACAAACTAGAAGCAGAACGGGTAGACTTGACCGGAATGAAATGAGCGGACTTGGTCAGTCTATCCACAATAACCCAGATACTCTCATTACCCCTCCTAGTCCTCGGTAATCCATCAATAAAATCCATAGAAACTTGTTCCCATTTCCAAATTGGGAATCTCAAGAGGCTGCAACAAACCAGGGGTCTTCTGATGATCGGCCTTGACTTACTGACAAGTCGCACACCTACTAACAAAAATGGAGATATCTCGCCTCATACCACTCCACCAATACAACTTCTTCATATCCTGATACATCTTGGTCACTCCCGGATGAATAGAAAGTTTGGATCGATGATTTTCCCGAAGTAACTCCTGTCTCAATCCATCAACATTCAGGACACAAATCCGATTATTAATCATCAAAATACCTTTATCATCGATCTGAGCACCACTGACATCCAGACTACAACTACCAACTCTACTACGAACATTCTCCTTCATCAATCTAAGCATCTTATCCTCATCCTGCTTAGCCATGATACGATCCAAAAGATGAGAAGAAACAACCAGCTGACACAACATAGCCTTCTTCCGACTCAAAGCATCTGCCACCACATTAGCTTTCCTAAGGGTATAGTTGATGTCGAGGTCATAAGAAGCAAGAAACTCTAACCACCTAACTTATCTCTGGTTCAAATCCTTCTGGGTGAAAATATATCTCAAAGACTGATGATCTGTGAAGAGCCCAAACTTAGTACCCAAAAGATGATGCCTCCAAAGCTTCAAAGCAAAAACCACAGCAAGCAACTCTAAATCATGAGCCGCATAATTGGCCTCATGGGTCTTCAACTGAGGACTAGCATAAGCAATGACCCTACCATCCTGCATCAGAACAGCTCCCAAACCTTCACGACAAGCATCAGTGTATATCGTTAATCCCTCATTTCCATTTGGAACGATAAGAACTGGTGCGGAAGTAAGCTTGTGCTTTAACTCATTGAATGCAGCTTTACACTCATCACTCCAGATAAACTTAGCATTCTTATGAGTCAAAGCGGTGAGAGGTGCAGCAATCCGAGCAAAATTCTCAATGAATCTCCGGTAATAACCGGCAAGGCCTAGAAAACTACGAATATCAGTTGGAGTCCTAGGTGTTTTCCAATCCTGTAATAGAATAGGGAAAAATAAGAACCACAAAAGAGATAGAATAATTAAATGATAAAGGAAAAAGAGAAGGAAAGAAAGACTTACATTGATCGCAGCGATCTTGACTGGATCAACAATAACTCCATTACCAGAAACAATATGCCCGAGGAATCGGACTTCATCCTTCCAGAAATGGCATTTAGAAAATTTAGCCTTCAACTGATGATTTCTAAGAGTCTCAAGAACAGATTTAAAATGCGACTCATGTTCTTCCTCGGACTTAGAGAAAATGAGAATATCATCAACAAAGACAAAAACAAATTTATTAAGCACATCACGAAAATCACGATTCATCAAATCAACAAAGAAAGCAGGAGCATTAGTCAAACCAAAAGGCATGACTAACCATTCAAAAAACCCATTCTCAGTATGGAAAGCAGTCTTGGGAATACTTTCCTTGGCAACTCTGAGCTGCTGAAAACCCGTGGCAAGATCAAGCTGAGAGAAAACAGTGGCACCATAAAGCTGATCAAACATATCATTGATGTGAGGCATTGGATATCTGTTTTTCATAGTGAGCTTGTTCAGCTCCCTATAATCAACACACATCCTCAAAATACCATCGGACTTAGTGACGAAAACCACCGCTGCTCCCCATTCGGAGTGGCTAAGTCTGATCAGACCCTTGGAGAACAAGTCCTCAATTTGCTTTCCCAACTCAACCTTCTCGCGGGGTGCCATTCTTCTAGGAGGAAGAACTACGGGTCGAGCTCCAGGAATAAGATCAATACGGAAATCAATTTCCCGCTTAGGGGGTAAAGCAGTGACTTCACCAAATACATCGGGATAAAGTTTGACCGCACGAGTCGACTGAAGATCAACAGGAGAAGAATCCACAGAATAAATAAAATTGCCAGCAAAATTCTGAGCCATGCGGCACTGAATAATCAAAGGATCACCCTTATCTCCCACAAGAGACACAATTCGGGATTTGCAAGAGATACAGGCATCATGATTCCTTAACCAATCATCTCCAAGCCATAAATCAAAAACATCGAAACCCAGAACATAGAAATCTCTATAAAACCGATAACCAGAATGAAAGAGTTTCACATGCTTACAAATCCTATTAAGATTTGCGGGACCCCCAATAGGATTTGAAACACATAAAGGAATAGAAGCATACTTAGGAGAAAGGAGATGCTTAAACTTATCACACAAATCAATAGAAATAAAACTATAGGAAGCTCCAGTATGAAATAAAACACGAACATGATGATGAAATAAAGAAAAGGTGCCCTGAAGAGTACCTTGGTTATCACTAGGAGCAGGAGCAGGTGAAGAAGCAGAGGTAACAGCAAAAATACCAGATGGCTTTCCCTTCTGATACAAAGGACAATCATTCTTAAAATGACCAGGCTGCAGACAGACATGACAGAGGTTGTTCCTGGTACTCTGAGGTGGAGGAACAGTAGCACCAACTGAATTAGGGCAACTATTAGCATAGTGTCCCTTCTGATCACACTTGAAACAGGTAATGGTAGATAGGTCGATAGGGTGCCTTTGAGAAGGAGAAGATGAAGATACCAGACCCGGATTCTTAAGCCAGTTCTTCTTCTGCTGATGGAAATTTGGCTTTCTCTTCTTAGAGTTAGCAGAGGAAGACTGAGATGAAGGAGCACCGGTAACAGCAGGACCCTTGGAAGTACGGTTCTCATAACGAATAGCCGTATCCATAAGCTCAGTGAAAGTGCCATGAACATGAGAAATGAGACGATCATAGAACTCTGGGCAAGCTCCAACTATGAACTTTTCATTCTTCTTAAGTTGGGTGTCAATAAGGCCAGGACCAAACTTGGAAAGTTCATTGAACTTCCGCTCATAGTTAGAAAAGGACATGGTACCCTGCTTGAGATCCATAAAATCACGATAAAGCTGAGATTTCCCGGCTTCTGGCATCCATTTTTCCACAAAAGCCTCCCTGGAAAGAAGATACAGAAACAAAACTTAAGATAGATTCAAAAGAAAGGAAATGGGAACCAAATTCAAGATAACACAAAGGATACCTAAACTGCTCCCACGAAATATCACCCTCGTTAGTGTGAGCTGTAACAGACTCCCACCAATCCAAGGCTGACTCTTGCAGCTGCCAAGCTGCTAACTGACACTTCTGGGCATCAGAAATCTCGAGACCGGTATAGATCCTCTCTAAACTCCGTAACCATTGCTGGGCTTCAATAATGCTCTCTGAACCGGTAAACTTGGAACCACCAAGCTAAGAGAATTCCTTACAGAGAACAGTAAACCTAACAGGTGCAGCAGGTTGAGGAGCTGGGGCTATACCACGACCCCTACCTCTGGCATTTCCACGATTCATCCTGAAAAATCAAGAATGAATTTTAGGACAAAGGTAACGAGAAGACAAAGATAAGATAAGACAAGATAAAATCACTTGGATGAATATCCTAATTAAAGAAATTTCTAACAAGGTAGATACGAAAAGAAGGTAGTTTAGAAAATTTGCTTTTTAAACAAGAAAATTTTATATCAAAATAATCTTTGAAAAATCATTTTAAAATCATTTTATATTTTGAAAATACGTTCTCTTACAAAGAAATGATTTTGAGGTTGATTTCACTCATTCTAGGGTATTTCTACCCTATCTCTAATGAGTTTTTGCTCCTTAGGCTAAGGTTTGCCTAAAAACCAAAGCTCCGATACCAAATGTAACGACCCACTATTTTGGACCATTCAAATCGACAATAAAACCACACATGTCAGACTTGAATAATACAAAACAATAGATTGTAATAAATTTGGAGAAAATAAAACCAATCACAGAATCACAGACACAGAATATCAGAATAACTCGCAGCGGAAAATAAAATAAATAGTGGTTCATGAAGCCACTACAATACATAGTCTCAAAACAGATTCAAAATGCATAGTCTGAAAAACAGATACAACAGAAGTCTGAATACATAAGTATAGTAGAAATCCAAATAAATATGTCTCTAATACAAAGTTGACATAGAAATACTGAATGGAAATAGATAGCAACTAAATAAAAGATGATCTCCAGCAGTCCTAGCTCCAGAAGGTGAAATCCAAAGCTGATACTCAGGCTGACCCGAGCGTAAATAAACACAAACACTCGAGTCAGGACATACATACTTATACAATGTAAACCAACTCAAGTGAACTGTAATAAAATGCACAAGTAACTTAAAGAATGCTTGGGATCACCCATTCTTTAAGGATCCGTTAAACTATCTACTATGCAGTAATATTCGCTATTATAATAATGTCTAATAATAAAATAAACTTACTTTAAAATAGCATTAAGGAGTGACCCAATATTCCCCTTAACACATAATAGTCCCAGTAGACTATCCAATATTAGCATACTCCCAGATCATGGGCTACCCTCAATACTCCACAGGCTACGGCACAAATCCAAACTCGTAGTAAAGCTCGATATGGTAGGTGACACGACACAACTAGGCAATGCTATGGTAGATATACCAATTACGCATCCGTACTGCTGGAAACGCATAGCAGCTACTACCGCCCACCTCGAGCCACACTCCAAAAATAAAGGGCTGCACGCAATCAATCACAAAAGTAATAGAATGGTATCGAAGAAGTGTGTCCGATCAGAGGTGCTACCTCATTGGCCCGTCGATCGCTCATGTTTTAGCCACCTTATGCCAACTCACGGGAGTCGGGTCCACGCAAATATACCTTTAGGATCGTCCATCCTACTTCATTTTGGAATCTCCACCGCATACACAGTTGTTAAAGTGGTTTTCGGTATCGACAGAGAGTATGTCCATATCCGATCCCGGTCTCTTTAACAACCAATCGTTATTATAACCCGTGGTTATAAATTTCAAAAATAGTTTATATTTCAAATCAAAATACTTCATTTAAACCATTTAAAAGTGAAGTCATTATACCTTTAAATCAAATACTCAATTCCCAAAAATTTAGCCTTTTTTGAGCTCATTTATTCACTTAAATATTTTAAAACATTAAAATTTCAGCTTTCGCAGCACTTAGAAAAATGCTGCGGTATGTTATATTTGAAACAATTCATTTCAGCAAAGATATCATTTAAAACTGCTGTAGTAGTTCAATTACATTTGAAAACAATTCAAGACAGCATTTACCAAACTGCTGCAGTAGTTTAGTTACATTTGAAAATCTCATTTCAGCGACTGCAACACTTATCAAGTGCTACTGTAGCCCTTTTATTAGTTTCAGATTTTAGATTTTCTTTCTACAACCACAGCACTTACCAAGTGCTGCAGTAGCCTTTAATTCATTTGCATCAACCATAGCACTTACAAAGTGCTGCAGTATCCTTTACTTCAGATTTTAAGTTAATTTCAGAAATGATAGCATTTCTGAAGTGCTACTAATTAAATTTCCAGATTTATAATAAAATTTCAGAAACAAATAAACTTCGATTTTAACCATTTTAACTTATAAAAATCATATTTTTTCCACTCAAAATGTTCATTTGAAAACCCTTTAACTTATGATTTTTATAAAGTGAAATTTTCATAATTAAATCCAAATTTTTCAATAATTTACTTATTAAATCCAAGGGTACAATTTTCTTATTCTTTGCATTTTTTTTCAATTAACTCAACACATAAATTTAAATTACCATTTCAAAAATAAAACTTAATTTCCATTTTATTTTCTTTACTTAAACTTTCATTTTTAAACCAAATCACAAATTTCCAAATTAAGTTATATTTCAAATTACAATTAAATCATTTGTTTATTTAACATTTTTAACTTATAGAAAAATCACTAACCCTTTATTAAATCATTTTAAATTCAATTTAAATCAAATTATCATATTTTTACATTTAAAAATACTTAAAATTTTCCATAAAAATATATAAAATAACCACGGGTCTGTATAATATTTTCTAACCTAGGTTAAGTGATACGGATAATATATCATTTCAATCCGTAATTTACAAAGAAAATCCGGGTTCTATCATTTCAAACCCGCAATCCCAAGTAAATAAATAAAATAAAATAAAATAGCTCAAGCCTATCATTTCGCCCATAACGATTTTTCTCTATTCTAAAGTCCGTTCGGGTATGTATCATTTCAACCCATAGTGATTCTATTCTACAGGGAACTTGCAGTGTGAGAAACAGAAATAAATAAACAGTATAACAAAATATAACATATCAGATGATGTGACAAGTTTATAATAGAGTTTAACATCATATAATTCGTATCACAAGCAGGTATAACATGGTATAACAATTCTACACATTCACTTGTTGTCACTTCACAAATTCTATAAGTATGAATGTCAAGCGTGAATAACTCACCTCTTTAAGCTGGAGTTCGCAAATCAAAACACACAAACAAAATCCAGAAAGCACGATAGCATGACTTTTGATTCAAGTGGAGAGAGAGCCAATATATTAATCTTGTATACACAAATAAAACAAAGCAAATATAAATATATATTCAATACAAAATTTAAATTGAAACAATTGGAAATAGAATTAGACAAATGACTTAACCAAGCTTTAAAATCACAAGTGCTTGACCTTCTCTCAACATGGCTCGGCCATACATGTTTTATTTGATGGTAAGGCTTGGGTTTGGACTTAAAATGGCACGGCTAGCATAGAATTTGAAGAGGTTGGAGTTTCAAATAAAGGAAGGCAAAGGGGCAAGGCCTAAAAGAAAGGTTTTGGTGCATCTATGCTCGGCCTATGGTCAAGTTTAGGCTCGGCCATGCCACTACAGGTCAGGTCAAAAGGTAAGGTGATGTCTAGTGGTGATGTCACTTGCTGGTGGTGGTGGCTAAGGGTGATGGCCGAAGTGAAAATGAAGGGGATGGTGAAATAAAGGCTTGGTTATGCAATTCAAGGGGTTTTTACAATGTTTTTGAGGTGTTGTCATCACTTGGTGGTCACGGCCTTATCTGGACAGAGGAAGAGGAGGTGGTAGGCCATGAATGATGGGGAGGAGATGATGGTGGCTATGGCCGAGGCAACTAAGGGTGATGGCCGAGCAAACATGTGAAGAGATCAAGCAAAAATCAATGGAAAATGAAGAAGAAGAGTGAGAAAAGGAAGCCATTAACTTACATATTTTTCAGAAATGAAGATAGCCATGAGAATGAAGTGGTGAGGAAGTTTTTCACGTGAATAGCAATAAGAAATGTACGGCTACAAGGAGAAAATGAAAGGCCAAGCAAATGAAAAGACAAGCAATTGAAAAGTCACAAGCAAATGAAAAGACTTTGTCTCTTTGGATTTCCACTTTCTTTTAATTCAATATAAACAAATAAAAATCAAGTAAATAAAATAAAAGTTAAAACAAAATAAAGTAGAAATGAAAATAAATAAATAGTCTTAGGAAAAATAGAAAATAAATAAAGAAATACTTTATTTAATTGAAACTAGAATTAAAATTTGTAAACAAAATACAACTAATATTGGAAAATTACAACTAGACTTTTAAAATGTTTTAAAAATAAAATTTTGAAATAAAATCTAATTTAAAAATATTTGCAAAAATCTTGGGTTGTTACACGTATCCTCGCTACCAATCCATGAGCATCCCCACTTATAATACCCTTGCTTTGAGTACAATAGAAACAGTCTGAGCATCAACGATTCCATAGCACATACACCTGAGCCCTCCTTTGCTCCATTTGGATACCGAGCACTGCTTTCTCAATCCAGTTTCCATTATTCATGTGGAACCCTTCCACATTCCTCGATCATACTGCCCACCCCCTTTGGGAGCCCCCATCTTCATAACCTACTCCCAACACAAGCCAACATTTGAAGACTATAGCTTTTCATCATGTTATTATATCATTATCCAACCTAATAAGAAGGAGCCAACACCTCCAGCACGATATACGAAACCTCTACTTCACCTCCCAGAAGTTCATCCCATTTGGACCTAAGCCTAGATTCGGCATTAAACTCTGAACTCGACACCGACTTCTCCACTTAGCCAATCTATGGCTAAGTTTTCTTTCACTCCTTCCTTGCTTCTAGTACTCAATGCCCAGATGCTTTAACCCTGACTTCTCTACACAAATCAAGTAGTCATTGAAAAAGTCCTCCCTTTAAAGCACACGACTTCATATCCTAGATACAAGTCATCATAGCCTCCAACACTTAGCCAATCACATATCCATCACCTTAGGCAACCTTTACTACCAACACTCTTGATTTACCCAAAACCAACAACTTGTTGGACCAACCCACAGAACTTGGTATCGACCTCTCATGTCGGTGCCGACTTTTATGCATAGACAATCTGGACCTACGACTTGAACCCCAATCTCCTCTCGCATTCCATAGCTTCCCTTCCACGTTTCGTCCAATTTTCCCTTCGATTTGCTCAATTCTCTGACCTAACTTTCTATGCATTCACAATACTAACAAAAAACATCAAATCATATCATCCATCATAGAATAACAAACAATTTCATCTAATCAAACATGCAATCCATAAAAATAAGACAAACAAGTCAAATTCTAACATAGATCTACATATAGCATGAATATATGGGCATAACAAGGGTGACTTCTAGTCAATCTAGATCATATACATAGTTTAACATGTAATTAAAGTTAGAAATGGTTTCACAACCAAAAATCGATTTGAAACATGTTAAATCCTATGATTCTACCATATAAACATGCATAGTATAGTGACAAGACATAAACCACTCATCAATTACCATACTCAACCAATATGAAAATAGATCCAACCTGGACAGCAATGAAAAGAACTTCTAACCAACTAATTTGATTATCTCCATCCTTTAATCGAAGATCTAATCTCTAATCCACAATTTAGTTTGATATAAAGAGCAATTTGGGTGATTTTGGATGAAAATAGGATGGCTCTAGGGCTAATTAGGGTTTAGACCTGATTTAGAATGAGAGAGAAAAGTTTTAACTTTGAATCTTCAACCCCCAATTTATAGTATTCTCTAATTAGACTAATGAACTCACTAATGGGCTTAGTTAATTACAAACTAATCCTGGTTAAAAGCTTTAAAAACTTAAAACAGGCATAACTTTCTAATCCTAAGTCTGTTTTTTTTCATGACCACTCTATGGAATGGAAAACCATCATCCTGAAGCAATGGAACTGGTTTGAGATCCTAATTCGACTTCTATCAAAAGTTATAGCCAAAATAAGATTTCTAGCGTTAAAATGGTGACACAGAAATTCAAGAAAAATCATCGTAGGTGTGTAATAGTCCCTAAGAGTCTTATCTCAAAATTATAGAATCATACAAGCTCATACGAATAAAAATAAATATATTTTACGATCCTCTGATACGTTAAATATGGATCATTACATTCCCCCCTTAGGAATTACACCCATGAAATCTCCAAACAAGCCAAAGTATAAGCAACCATGGCCATCCTGCTTGCTTACCAACCATAAGCAACCATGCAATCAATAGTATAAGTGATATATCCTAGCATGCGAAATACTAACTTATCAAATACAACATACAATGGTGAAAGTAGATACGATAAACGGTGGATCTTAGCATTCAAAGAGCTCTGGACATGTAGTCCTCATGCTCTCCTCCATCTCCCATGTATGATCTTCATTACTTCCGCTTAATTGTAGCTTCACTAGCTTTACCGACGTTCTCCTGAGCTATTTCATGTCGTGCCCAAAATACGAAGCGGCCCATGAGGTATAGAAACTTCTGGTTCTACCTCAACATCTTCTAGCTGATCTGGTGTGATTTTCACACTAGAGTCATGCACAAACTTCCACAGATAAGAGACAAGAAAAATGTTGTGCATGCCCACCATCTTCTGAGGTAAGCTAACCCTATATGCTAGCTTCCTGATTCCCTCAAATATCGGAAAAAGTCATACGAATCTCGATGCCAACTTCCCCTTTCTACCAAATCGAACTATATTCTTTATAGGAGAACCCTTTACAAGCACCATATCTCCTTCAAAAAAATCTGACTTCCTTCGTCTCTTATCTACTTAGCTTTTCTATCGATCTTGAGCAGCTTTCATTCGTTACCGAATAACCTCAATCTTCTCCGAAGTATCTCTAATCATATCTGATCCAAGTATCAGTTTCTCACCTGCTTCCTACTAACATGAAGGAGCATTACATGGTCGGCCATAAAAGGCTTTGTACAGAGCCATACCAATACTCGACTAATAACTATTGTCGTATGAAAACTCCACCAAACACAAATGATCATCCCATGATCCACCAAAGTCTATAACACGTTCTCGCAAGAGATCTTCCAATATGCGATTTATTCTTTCGGTCTGCCCATCTATTTTCAGGTGATAAGCTGTACTTAGGTGCAAATTTATCCCTAACGCCTCTTGTAAGCCCTTCCAAAACCCACTAGTGAACAATGGGTCTTGGGCGCTCACATATACCACCGGCACCAATAATAGATAAATAATCCGATGTTCGTGCCCAGCTGATATAGGATGATCATCAAGATTGAAATAAACCAATATAGCATATAACCTGTCATATCTCGCAACGCATGGATAATATAATATCACAAATATAACTAAAGAGACGGCAATGCAATGTGGAAAAATCATCATCATCAGAGTATAGTATCCACAGAGCTATACATCAACAGTAGAGTTTATACAACGAAAAAAAACTCAAGTAAACCGTCTCAGCAAATAGTAATAAGCCGGCACTGTCTCGGGCTCCACATTGTTGCCCAGTGGAATAAGCATAGACTCCATATATGTATATAATATGAGATAGCTCCATCCAACTCATCCTTCGAACAGCTACTACGTCACCTAGACCCGTTATCTAGTCCACTCATTTAAGAGTACCCAAGATAATAAGAGGCAAAGCATAACACTTGGGTCAGACAAAAGTCTGGTGTGAGCAGTAAAAGAGTCTTAAAATACTAAACGGTAAATATGTTAAAGAACAAGAGTACACGAACCATACTTGACCCGTCCCAGCAACTAAAGAGTTAGTATATAACACTATAATATGCTACTCAACAATATCATAAAGATATACCACAAACCAAATAAAGGATATTAGTCTTTCAGGTATTCCTATCTCCAATACCTACTTCCCCTAATACCTATGAGTGATAACATACTAAATAGAGCAACCAAAGAAACCATAGCATCCATAGCAACCATCAAACGAGGAACCCTTCCATATGCCCCGATCATTCGACCCACCCCCTTTGCGAGCCACCATCTTCAGAACCTACTCCAAACACGACCAACATTCGAAGACCATAGCTTTTCATCACGCTGTTATATCATCATCGAACCTGATACGAACGAGCCAACACCTCCAGCACGATCTATAGGACCTCTACTTCACCTCCCAGAAGTTTCATCTCATTTGGACCTAAGCCTAGAATTTTGCACCGACCTCTGAACTCGGCATCGACCTCTCCACTTATCCAGTCTATGGCTAAGTATTCTTCCACTCCTTCCTCATTTCTATTACTCCATGCCTAGATGCTTTGACCTCGACTTCTCTACACAAATCAGGTCCTCATATAAAAAGTCTCTCTTTACAGCACCCTACTTCATATCCTAGAAACAAGTCATTATAGCCTCCAATACTTAGCCAATCACCTATCCATCACCTTAGGCAACCTTTATTAGCAACACTCTTGCTTCCCTAAAAATCACCGACCTGTTGGACCAACCCACAAAACTCGGTACCGACCTTTCATGTCGGTGTCGACTTCTATGCTTAGACAATTTAGACCTGCAACTTGAACCCCAAGCTCCTCTCATACTCTAGAGCTTCCCCTCCAAGTTTCGTCCAATTCCGACCAACTTTGACACTGATTTGCTCAATTCTTCGACCTAACTTTCTATGCAATCATAACACTAAGAAACAACATCAAATCATATCATCCAACATAGAATAACAAACAATTTCATCCAATGAAATACGCAATCCATCAAAATAATACAGACAAGTCAATTTCTAACATAAATCTACATATAACATGAATATATGAGCATAAGCAAGGGTGATTTCTAGTCATCTAGATCACATACATAGTTTAACATGTAATTAAAGTTAGAAAGGGTTTTATGGCTTAAAAATCGATTTAAAACATGTTAAATCCTATGATTCTATATAGAAACATGTACAATATAGTGAGAAGGCTAAACAATCCTATGATTCTACCACTCACCAATTACCAAATTCAACCAATATAAATGTGGATCCAATCTGGACAGCAATCAAAAGCACTTCTAATCAACCAATTTGATTATATCTAGCCTCTAATCGAAGATTTAATCTATAATCCACAATCTAGTTTGATTTAGATAGAAATTCGGGTGATTTTGGATGAAATTAAGATGGATTTAAGGCTAATTAGCGTTTAGACCTGATTTAGAATTAGAGAGAAAGTTTTAACTTGACTCTTTAGCCCTTTATTTATAATATTCTCTAATTAGACTAATGGGCTCACTAATGGGCTTAGTAAATTACATATTAATCTTGATCAATAGCTTTAAAAACTTAAAACATGCATAACGTTCTAATCGTGAGTCTTGCCTTCATTCGCCATTGATGAAGTCCGGTTTCTTCAATTCAACGGAGGCTGTTTCGACAACCAGATCTGGACGAGTCCGCTTAAAGCCTGCGCCTTCTGCTGTTGTTGCAGTTTCGACTTCGGCCTCTTCCCCGCCCCTTCCAACCCCGTCCCTTGAGTTGCTGAAGCCTTCTATTCAATCCCCTTATAATTTTCCAATTCCGAGTTCTTTGCAGGCAATTTTCGAGGCGTGTTCGCCTGGAGCTGCTTCTCCGGCCATCTTTGCATCGGTTGTTGATCATGTTCTGGTGTGCAAAAGTGCTGTTGTGTCAAATGTTTCCTCTTCCATCAAGGTACATGTTGCTTTGAAAGAAATTCCGCAAGTAGATTTGTCTGCCCCAATTGCAAATGTCTACAATCTAAATTCTCCTCCGACTTGGAAATCTCTCTTTATGACCAAGCCCCGCAATGCTGGAAGGTATACTTCTAAACGTTTTAAAATTGTTGGTAATTGTGATGACTTGCTTGTGCCTCCACAAGTGGTCGTTGATGCAGGTGCTTTGTTCAGGAAAGATTCTCTTGTTGGTTTCTTCCTCGATGATGGCCTCAAGTATTCTGTAGTTAAGAATTATCTTAAGAACAAATGGAAAGTAAAGGGATCGCATAAGGTTAGATTTGATAAAGACATGTTCTTTTTTGATTTCTCGTGTCCGGATGAGAGGTGTAGAGTGTTAGAGGAGGATCCTTGTGTGATTGAAGGGAAAGTATTTATAATCACCAAGTGGAGTCCTTCTGTTGACTCTGCTAGAGAGCATGTCCTGTCTATCCTTATTTGGGCTAAGTTCTCGAACATTCCGTCTTCTCTTCAGTCTTTAGAGGGCCTTGACTGGTTAGCTTGTCATATTGGTGAATTGATCTATTTTGATGAAAATACCGAGTTTCCTGATAGGCTCGGGTTTGCTAGAGCAATGATTGAGATTACTCCCATTTGGCCACTTCCATCTCACCTTTCGGTTGTCCTTTCTGGGAGTAGAGTTAGCCGGGTTGAAATTGAATATCAATGGTCTCCTCCGATCTGTTCCGTCTACCACTCCTTTGGACACATTTCACCTGATTGTAAACATCGCCCTGTGGAGGGTGTTGCCCCCTCCCTGCCTCCCAAAGCTCCCATTCAGAAACATCCTCCCCGCATTTGGCAAGTTAAACCCTCTGCTCCTCTCACATCTGCTCCTCCTTCGGTCATTCCTTCCATTTCTCGGTCTATTCCCCCTGACCCTGATGCCCTCTCTAGGTTGAAATCCTATATTGCCTCTGCTCCTTTTTAGCCTGTTGTTCCTGTTATTGCTGCTGATGTCGTTGTGACCAGAGATGTGAGTCCTATTTTTCCAGCTTCTCCTACCAAATCATCTGTGCTTGCTGATTTGGACCTTGGTTTTGAGTTTGGTTTAGCGGATATTTTTCTTGCCTAGGTATCTTTTGGTATGTTTCTTTCTATGTAGCTCCTTTTTTGCAGATTATCCCTTGTGTGGGTTGTTAGGTCTGTTGTGAGTTTATTTATAGCTGTTGGGGTGCCTTTACCTCACACATGTACTCTAATTTTTGTATTAATACAAAGTGGATGGTCCACTTAAAAAACCGGCTAGCCTTGCTAAAAAAATACGGGTCATTACATAAACTCTACTATTTCAATTTTTGTATAATCTGTGAACCTGTTGCACTCTGATGTTTTTATTTATGGTTCATTTGATTATATCACGGTCTCTTCTGTTTTGCATCTATGTTATATATTATATTCTGTTTGTGCGTTATGAGATGTTCTACAGGTTCTATGCTTGGATTTTTATTTCTTTTCACTCTTGGCTACCATCCTGCATTGGCCAGGTACCTTCATAGCACATCATGCAGGTATATTGGGTACTGAAGATGTAGGGCAGTCGTCACATTTAGTATCAGAGCTTAGGTTGCATAGACGACTTATGTTGATACTTAGATCCATCAGAGATAAGGAAGGAGCTATAGTCTTAGAATGGATCGTGTGATATATGAGAGAGCGTACTTGTTATATATTTGTTTTTGAAAGTGTTATATTTTTGTTTTCGAAAGTGTGTGTATATATATAGTATATAAGTCACACTACATTCATGGACATCACTTATTCCTTTTAGAGAGACAAGTCATTCTTATTACGGCTTGTAAGAATGAGCCGACTAAGAAGGAATGCTGTTAAGTACTCTGTTTCTGGAGTCGAGGAGGAGGCAGGATCGGGGGCTACTAACCCTGAATTGCAGAACATGTTCACTAAGATGGTGCAAAACATGCTTCAAAATGCTTGAGCTGCTCCTACTGCGGCTGTTGGTGGTGGTATTTCAGTACAAGCGTTGAGGGCTAACTTTGCCAAACTGAAGAAGGACTATTCTACTTTAGGAGGTATACTGTTACTCAAAATGAAATCAAACATCAAAGTGCAGGATTATCTAGACACCTGCAAATGCATCTTAAGAATATGGAGTTGGAGGATGCGATGAAGAGGAAGATGGCCTCTAGACAACTTCAGGGATGAGCTATGGGTTGGTGAAATGCATCAAGATTACTACTCTTGAGGTTCATATTATTTGAAAGAAGTTTAAGGTGAGGTTTAAAGAGAAGTACATAATGGCCGCTCAGAAGTTAGTGCTCTTTTAAAAGTTTGCTGACTTGGGACAGTGGGATATGCCTATGTTGGAATCCGTGGTTAAATTTAATATGCTGTCAAAATACTGTCTATCTTTTATCGATACTTCGCTTAAGAAGAACGAAAAATTTACCATAGGCTCAGATGATTATCTTGGAGAGAAGCTAGTATGACATAACGATGAGACCTTCGAGAGGCTGGTGGAGCAGGCTCTTCGACATGAGAGTCTGTATCCTAAGCCTAAGTCGGTTGTTGCTCCCAAGGATGAGCCAAAGCGGAAGTTGATGAGGGAGGCAAAAGGAAGCGGGACAATAGCAAGAAGAAGTAGTTTTAGAATGGTGGTCAGAAGAAGGGAAAGTAAGAGCCTACTTGCTATGATTGTGGGGAGAAAGGCCATTTTGTCAGAGACTGGAAGGTGGAAGGTAAGAAGTGCTACAAATGCAACAAGCTAGGGCATATCAAGAAGGATTGTCTATAACTACCGAGGAATAAGCAGGTTGTGTCTTACACTTTGATTGATGTTCCAACTTCAGCGAGTGCTCTATTGGTGAAGCAGAAGGGGAAGAGTGTCAATATACATGGTAAGCTTTCTATTTCTAATATACATGTACATGTTTTATTCGATACTGGGGCTTTGTATTCCTCTATATGTAGTGATTTGGTAAATAGTTTGGGATTGGAACCCGAGATAGTTGATTGACCACTGATTGTCACAAACTCTGTTGGAGGATCGACCAGCCTTTGCATTGTTTTTTGAGACTTAGCCTTGTTGAGTCATGGATGTTTGTTTGCTTGTGATTGCTTTGTTTTGGGTTTTTGTGGAGTTTGGTATTATTCTGAGCATGTACTGGTTGTAGAAGTACGGAATAGTGGTGGATTATGAGATGCCTTTGGTGACGGTAGGGATGGATGATGGGCGTAGCCTGGAGTTAGGCTTCCTACCTAACGATGAGGTGATGGTTAGTCTTTTGTGCTTGCTCAAGATCCCACATGACGAGTTGTCATTTATGCCTATAGCGAGGGAGTATTCGGACATATTTGAGGAGGTGATCGGGTTACCACCTTATAGGGAGATAGAGTTTCGTATAGATTTGGTGAAGGATGTCGGATCAATTGTTATGCCATTAGGGCTTATGGCATCGAAAGAGCAGAAGGAACTAGAGGTGCAAGTGAATGACCTATTACAACGAGGATTCATTTGATGGAGTATATTTGAGTAGGGAGCTTCTGTAATGTTCGCCACTAAGGGCAGATGGCTCTTTGAGGTTGTGTGTAGATTACCATGAACTGAATAAGGTGATGAAGAAGAATAAGTATCCACTCCCACGTATTGATGACTTGTTCGATCAGCTCTATAGTGCCAGGGTGTTCTCTCAGTTGGACCTTTCAATGGGGTTTCATCAACTGATAGTGGTGAAGGAGAGTGTGCTGATCATAGCATTTCGTACGCTGTCTGGGATCTATGAGTGGTTGGTTAAGCCGTTCAGACTAACCAATGCACCGGCATACTTCATTGACGTTATGAACTGTGCTTTCAGGGGACAGCTAAATAAGTTTGTACTTTTGTTCATGATTGATATCCTTGTTTATTTGGGGATTAAGGAAGAACACAAGGAGCAATTGAGGATTGTGCTCGAGGTGTTGAGGAAGCGCCGACTAAAGGCGAAGTTTTTGAATTGTCACTTCTGGAGGAGGGAAGAGCGATTTTTGGGTCATGTTATTTTTTAGTAGGGTATTACTGTTGATGTTGCGAAGGTAGCAGTAGTACAGAAGTTGGATTGACCCAAGACCTATAGAGACATGAGAACTTTCCTTAGCTTAGCGGGAAACTATAAATGTCAAGGACATCTCTAAGGTAGTAGCATCATTAACCAACTTAACATAAAAGAATCATAGTTTTATTTGGGGCACGAAGTGCGATCATGCATTTGTGAGTCTGAAGGAGAGGTTGATGACCGCACTGGTGTTAGTCATTTCGAGCTGGAATAAGGAGCTAATAGTATACACAAACGCTTGTGGTACCGAATTAGGTGCGGTGTTAATGCAGATGGGAAAGGTTATCGTATATGCTAATCAATAGCTGAAACCGCACGAGAGGAAGTATCTGACTTACATTTGGAGTTGGCGTCAATAATATTCGCTTTGAAGATATTAAGGTATTATTTGTTTGGGGAGAGGTTTGAGTCATATACGGATCACAAGTTGTTGAAGTATCTATTCTCCCAAAAGGACCTTAAACTTCATCGGCAGGGATGGTCAAATTTCCTAGCCTTATATGACTTTAATATTTCCTAAACAGCCGGTAAGGGAAATGCAGTTACTAGTGCATTGAATAGAAGATATGCCAACTTTGATGTGAGCTAGACCCAGAAGTGTTGGCTAGCTTGACGATCAGACCTGCCATGATTTAGCGGATCAATACTAGCCAGAAGCGAGATGCTACACTAGTCAAGATCATGGCAAAGATAGAGGAAAGGTAGTGTCTGAGGAGATGAAGCAATACGGGATCGACTATGATGGTTGGCTCCTTATGGACGGGAGATTGTTTGTTCCTGATGTCGATGGGTTGAAGGATGAGGTGCTACGAGAGTGCCATCATTCGAGATCGACTATACATCTCGTGGCAATTAAATGTACCATGATATGAGGTAGATATTTTATTAGGAAGGAATGAAGAAGGACATTGGGGCATTCATCTCAAAGTGCATGAACTGCCAGTTGGTAAAGGTAGAACAAAAGAAGCCTAATGATTTTCTGCAATCGCTCAAGATTCCCGAGTGGAAATGGGAACAAATATTGATGGACTCCATCGATGGATTGCTGAGGACCTGAGGAGGGTATGATAGCATTTGGATCATAGTTGATAGATTAACAAAGATTGTTTGATTCATACCCATCATGTCTAGTAGGATGGCATCCAAATTGGCCGAGTTGTATGTGAAGTGGGTTGTACAATTCCATGATGCGCCAGCGAGCATTGTGAGCAATCGAGACCCTTTGTTCACTAGCGAATTTCGGAAGAGCTTACAAGAGGCATTGGGGATGGAGTTGCATCTCAGTACAAAATATCACCCACAAACAGATGGGCAGACCGAGAGGGTGAATCGTATCTTGGAGGATCTCTTGCGAGTTTGCATTCTCGATTTCAGTGGCTTGTGAGACGATCATTTACACTTAGTAGAGTTTGCATACAATAATAGTTACCAATCCAGTATCGGTACAACACCATTTGAGGCATTATATGGCTGACCGTGCAATGCTCTTTCATGTTGGTACGAAGCAGGTAAGAAACTGATACTTGGGCCAGATATGATTAGAGATACTTTGGAGAAGATCTAGATCATTCGACAATGAATGAAAGCTACTCAGAATAGGCAGAAGAGCTATCCCGATAGAAGAAGACATGACTTAGAGTTCTCTGTTTGCGATATGGTGTTTGTCAAGATCATTCCGTTGAAAAATATGGTTCGATTCGGTATTAAGCGGAAGTTGGCACCAATATTAGTTGGTCCTTTTCCAATACTTAAGAGGATTGGAAACCTAGCTTATAGAGTCGACATACCTCAGAAGATGATGATGTGCACAATGTGTTCCATGTCTCTTACTTGCAGAAGTTTTTGCACAGCTTAGGCGTGACAGTTGGACCGAATTAGCTTGATGATATCAAGATTGAACCAGAAGCTTTGAGACCTCATATGCCTATTTGTATCGTTAGACTTGATACAAAGTAGCTTAGGAGGAAGATAGTAGAGCTGGTGAAGGTTCAGTAGAGTGAGAGCAAAGGCGATGGTACCTGGGATATCGTGGAGAGCACGAGGACCGGTTATCCAGGGCTCTTTACTTGGTAAGACTTCTATTTATCGCATTTACTTTCACTTTCGATATCATATAGCATATTTTAGTATCATGCATGCTAGGGTAGGCATACATATCATTTCTCACTTTTGTGTGCATGTTTGATGTTTGATATGTGTGCTCATGGATACTAGGCATGTGGGGTAGCATAGTTTGATTTTACCTTATTTGTATTGGGAATTTCCGGGGCAAAATTCCTAAAGGGGGAAGTGTAACAACCTGTATTTTACATATCGGTGGATCATAAAATATTATTTTTAAATTCATATGAGGTCATATGACTCAATAATTTTGGAAAATTCCTACTAGTGACATTTCTCATATTTAGAATTTTTATGGACAATTTTACCCTTGAAAACTTGCAATCGCTATAACTTTTGATGGAAACCGAATTAGCATCCCAGATCACTTCCATTGGAAAGATACGACGGTTTCACTTTCCGTAAAGCGGCCATAATATCGATTTGGACTACCTAGTTAGGAGATATTACCTTTTGAAGATTGGCAGTTTTTGGAGCAGCTTAGTGGGCAATTAGTGAGTTTGGGGGAAAGTCCACTAACCCATTTCGGGTATGGAGGCTATATTAGGCTGAACCATCATTCCTAAATCACTTTTACCCCTTCTCAAGTAGGTCAAAGCTCCCATTAACTCATTTGCCACCTAATACCTTATCCTCTCCTCCAAATCAAGTATAAATCATATATTAAGGGTAGATTAGCAAGGGGATTCATTATAGATCTTCAAATCTATATTTTGGGAAGGGAAAATTACATCTTTGTTGTTTATTTTCGAATTTGCATCGATTTGGGTGCAAAACTTGGATTTTGGAGGTTTTGTCGAGTGATTTATCATCCTCACCTTACTATATATGTATCCATACGTTGGCTTGTTTTAAACTCGTTTTTAAAGTCAAAATCTTGTTTTGAGACTATTTTAAAGTGAGAGCTGAAGTAGAAACGAATTTAAAATATTTTAATCATGTTAATTTGATGAATCATTGCCTCGATGTGTGTTAGGCTATGTTAGAGACATATTATATAATGATTTGCCATGAATTATTGTATGTTTGAATGTTGTTTGGTGCATATATGGTGTTTGTTTGTATGCTTGTATGGTTGAAAATGCTCATCAGTGTGAACTATAGGTAGGAAACTTGAAATCGGACTTCGGTCGATAGGATCTAGAGCATTTGGAGTCGTATAGTTGCATATGCGATGCATGAGGGTCGAGGTGTGGAATGTAGAGATGGAACCGATGCGACGTTGATGTGCTGAAGTAACAAAAGGTTTTGGTTTAACATGGTCTGTCAGGTAGGAGCATGGTCCGATGGTGGAAAAGAACGGACAACATTTGTTGTCAGGTGATGTCATGGAGGATCGAACAACATTTGCTATCTAATGATGGCCTGGTGACCAACTAGCATTTGTTGTCTGGTAGTGGGAAGAAAGGCCGGACAACATTTGTTGTCCGATGGTGTCATTGGGGACAGGACATAACTTTCTATCTGGTGATGTCATAGAAGACCGAACAACATTTGATGTCCTGTGGCGCTATGCCCGAGCGCCGAACATGGGAGGGTGTTCGGTATTGATTTTTTTCGGTGGTTTTAGACTAAGCACGGGGAATACTGGACATAGATAGGAGGTGGGGGACTTCAATTTAGGAGAGACAGTGTTACGGGGTTCTTCATGACTTGCTTCGGGGCTCTTGTGGGTGATTGGGTCGAAGGTAGATGACCCCAAATGACTCGGGATGGCCTTGGAATCTATGCGGCAATAGAGGAAGCAATGGCATGATGCTTCGATGTGATGACTTTGGAACCATAGTACGATGGCTCTAAACTTATGATGGATGTCTGCAAAAATTCTGAAGATGATGACTTAACGATGGGAGTCGTGATGTTGGTCCATGAAGGCAAGTTCAACGATAGGGCTTGCGAGTAGGATTGGCGACCGTGTTCTACTATGGAAATAGCCATGCTAGAATAATGATTGAGTTCCACTATGCAGATACGTGCAAATGGATGTTTGATAACTCGAAGGTTTCTAGTGTGCTCGTAAAGAAGGGGTATATGGGGACACCCAACTGGATTTATGATTGTGTATAGATCTTGCGATGGTAGATTATCCCAGGCTTTTGCGATTATGAGCCTGGTTCCTAGCCTTACGAAGTGGCATGGATTCGAGCACCAATAAAGCCAGAATTTTGATTGAGTTCTTAGTTTGTGATTGTGCTGTACGGGTTATCATATATCGAATGCATATGAGTGATAGCGAGGATTATTTGATGGATTCTATGTTTGCCATGGTTGTTTATCACACTGGGGTGTCATATGGTGCAGGTAATTTTGACTGTATGCCCAGATACTTGATACTATACTTCGACTGTAGTACACTTATATGGTTATGATAGTAGATTAGCATATATCAACTGTTATGTGCTAACTCTTTGGATGCAGAGACATATCAGGTATGGTTCTTCATACCCTATATCTATATTTACTATATACGATTTATATAGTATTTTTGAGATGATGTATCGCTCACACCAGACTGTTGTCTGACTTGAGGTTTTATGCTTTGCTTCTTATTATCTCGGGTACACTTAAATGAGTATATTAGGGATAATAGGTCTGGAAAGTGCACAGAGCTGTACGGTGTACGAACAGGAGGCTACGCTTTCATATATTTATATTTGGAGCTTACTATCGCTTATATTCCATTGTACAGTACTTTGGAGCTATACTAGTACTTGTAGTACTTTAGAGATAGTTTTGGAGTTTATTTGGAGTTTTGGGATGTATAAACTCTACTATTTCAGTTTTCATAAAATTTGTGAACCTGTTGCACTCTGATGTTTTTATTTATGGTTAATTTATTTATATCACTATCTCGCCTATTTTGCATCTATGTTATTATATTATATCTTGTCTGTACGCTGTTAGATGTGTATAGGCTCTATGCTTGGATTTTTATTTCTTTTCACCCTTGGCTACTGCCTTGCATCGGCCGGATGCCTCCACAACACATTATATAGGTATATTGGATATGGGAGATGTAGGACGCTTGTCACATTTAGTATCAGAGCTTAGGTTGCTTAGATGACCTAAGTTGATACTCGGATCCATTAGAGATAAGGAATAAGCTATCGCCTTAGAATGGATTGAGCGATATATGAGAGAGTGTAATTTTTGTATTTTTATTTTCGAAACTATATATAGTATATAAGTCGCACTGCATTCATAGACACCATTTATTCTTTTTAGAGAGACTAATCGTTCTTATTACAACTTGTAAGAAGGAGCCATCTAACAAGGAATGTTGTTAGGAACTCCATTTCTGGAGTCGAGGAGGGGCGGGATCGAGAGCTGCTAACCCTGACTTGCAGAATATGTTTGCTGAGATGGTGTGAAACATGGCTCAAAATGCCTAAGTTGCTTCTGGTTCAGCTATCGGTGGTTGTGGTCTAGTGCAAGCGCCGAGGGCTGAATTTGCCAAACTTAACAAGGACTATTCTACTCTAGGAGGCAAACTATTCCTCGAAACGAAGTCAACAATCGAAGAGTAGGATTGGTTAGACACCTATAAACGCATCTTTGAGGATATGGAGTTGGAGGATGCGACGAAGAGGAAGCTAACCTCTAGACAGCTTTAGGGACGAGCTATGGGGTGGTGGAATGTCATCAAGATTAATACTCTTGGGGATCCGATTACTTAAGAGAAGTTTAAGGCGAGGTTTGAAGAGAAGTATATACCTACTGCTCAAAAGTCTATGCTCTTCCAAAAGTTTCATGACTTGAGATAAAGGGATACTTCTGTGTTGGAGTACGTGGTCGAATTCGACATGTTGTCGAAGTATGGTCTATCTTTTTTCGATACTCCACTCAAGAAGAACAAGAAATTTATCATGGGCATAGATGATTATCTTGGAGAGAAACTAGTAGGACATATCGATGAGACCTTCGAGAGGCTGGTGGAGAAGGCTCTTCGACATGAGAGTCTATATCCTAAGACTAATTCGGTTATTACTCCCAAGGATGAGCCAAAGCCGCAAGTAGGCGGGAAAGGCAAGAGGAAATGGGACAACAGCAAGAAGAAGAAGCAATTTCAGAAGGGTGGTCAGAAGAAGGGCAAGTGGGAGCCTAATTGTTATAATTGTGGAGAAAAGGGCCATTTTGTCAGAGACTAGAAGGCGGAAGGCAAGAAGTGCTACAAACGCAACAAGCTAGGGCACATCAAGAAGGATTGTCCAGAACTATCGAGGAATAAGCAAGTTATGTCTTACACTTTGATTGTTGTTCCAGCTTCATAGAGTGCTCTATCGATGAAGGAGAAAGGGAAGAGCACTGTTATATAGGGTATGCTTTCTATTTCTGATACACATGTACGTGTTATATTTGATACTGGGGCTTCATATTCCTTCATATTTAGTGATTTAGTAAATAGATTGGGATTGAAACCCGAGATAGTTGACCGACCATTGATTGTCACAAACCTTGTTGGAGGATCGACTAGCCTTTGCATGGTTTGTTGAGACTTAGCCTTGTTGAGTCATGGATTTTTGTTTGCTTGTGATTGCTTTGTTTTGGGTTTTTAGTGGTTTGGTATTATTCTGAGCACGGACTGGCTGTAGAAGTATGAAGTAGTGGTGGATTGTGAAAGGCCGTTGGTGACGATAGGGATGGATTGTGGGTGTAGGCTTGGAGATAGGCTAACTACCTAACAATGAGGTGATGGTAAGCTTTTTGTACTTGCTTGAGATCCCACACGCCGAGTTTTCATCTGTGCATATAGCAAGAGAGCATCTGGACATATTCGAGGAGGTGACCGGATTACCACCATACATGGAGATAGAGTTCCGTATAGATTTAGTGAAGGATGCTAGACCGATTGTTATGCCATTGAAGCGTATGGCGCAGAAAGAGCAGAAGGAACTAGAGGTGCAAGTGAATGACCAATTGCGACGAGGGTTCATTCGATGGAGCATATTTGAGTGGGGAGCACCTATAGTGTTCACCACTAAGAGGATGACTCTCTGAGATTGTGTGTAGATTACCATGAGCTAAATAAGGTGACGAACAAGAACAATTATCCACTCCTATGTACTGACTTGTTCGATCAGCTCCATGGTGTAGGATGTTCTCTCAGTTGGACCTTGCAATGGAGTTTCATCAACTAAGTGTGGCGAAGGATAGCATGCCAATCACAGCGTTTCATATGCCATCTGGGTTCTATGAGTGGTTGGTTATGACGTTCGGACTAACCAACACATCGGCATACTTCGTTGATAGTACGAACCATGTTACGAGGGATCGGCTAAATAAGTTTGTACCTGTGTTCGTGAACGATTTTCTTGTTTATTTGAGGATGGAGGACACAAGGAGCATTTAAGGACTGTGCTCAAGATGTTGAGGAAGCATAGACTGAAGGCGAAGTTTTCGAAGTGTTACTTCTAGAGAAGCGAAGTATGATTTTTGGGTCATGTTGTTTCTGAGCAGGATGTTGCTGTTGATCATGCGAAGGTGGTAGCAGTACAGGTCTGGGATCGATCCAAGACCGTTATAGACATGAGAAGTTTTCTTGGCTTGGTGGGATACTATAGGCATTTTATCAAGGACTTGTCAAAGGTAATAGCGTCGTTAACCAACTTGACGAAGAAGAATCATACATTTATTTGGGACATGAGGTGCGAGCACGCACTTGTGATTCTGAAGGGGAGGTTAACAAGTGCACCGGTGGTAGTCATTCCAAGCAGGAATGATGAGCTGACAGTATACACAAATGCCTGTGGTACTGGATTAGGTGCGGTGTTGACGCAAAGGGGAAAGGTTGTCACATATGCTAGTTGATAGCTGAAACTGCACGAGAAGAAGTATTCGACTCATAATTTGGAGTTAGCAGCGATAGTATTCGTTTTGAAGATATGGAGGCAATATTTGCTTGGGGAGAGATTCGAGTTGTACATGAACCACAAGTCGTTGAAGTATCTCTTCTCCCAGAAGAACCTTAACCTTCGTCAGCAGCGATGGTTAGAGTTCATAGCCTCCTATGACTTTTACATTTCCTATATGACTGGTAAGGAAATGCAGTCGTTGATGCATTAAGTAGAAGGCATGCCAGCTTAGGAGTGATGTTCCTAGAGGGGAAACGGTTGGAGTTTATTACTGGTTATGATTTTAGACCTTGATGAGAGCTAGAGCCAGAAGTGTTGGCTAGCCTGACGATCAGACCTACCTTAATTGAACGGGTTGGCACTAGTCAGAGTGAGACGCTAGACTAGCCGAGATCATGGCAAAGGTTGAGGATGGTGTAGAGTCTGAGAAGATAAAGCAGTACAGGCTCGATTGTGATGGTTGGCTCCATAAGGATGAAAGATTATTTATTCCTGATGTCGATGGGTTGAGGGGTGAGGTGCTATGAGAGTGCCATCATTTGCGATTGACTATACATCCCAACAGTGATAATGTACTATGATATGAGGCAAACATTTTATTAGGAGCGGATGAAGTAGGTCATTGGGGCATTCACCTCGAAGTGTGTGAACTGTCAGTTGATAAAGGCTGAGTAGAAGAAGCTGAGTGGTTTGCTGCAACCACTTGGGATTCCCGAGTGGAAATGGGAACAAATTTCGATGGACGTCATCGGCGGATTGCCGAGGACCAGAGGAGGGCACGATAGCATTTGGGTCATAGTCGATAGATTGACGAAGAGTGCTTGATTCACACCCATCAAGTCTAGTAGGACAACATCCAAATTGGCCAAGTTGTATATGAAGTGGGTTGTGCGATTCCATGGTGTGCCAAAGAGCATTGTGAGCGACCGAGACTCTTTGTTCACTAGCGGGTTTTGGAAGAGCTTACAAGAGGTGTCAGGGATGGAGCTGCATCTTAGTATAGCTTATCACCTACAAACAGATAGGCAGACTGAGAGGGTGAATCGTATATTGGAGGATCTCTTGCGAGCTTGCATTCTCGATTTCGGTGGCTTGTGGGATGAACATTTACACTTAGTAGAGTTCGCATACAACAATAGTTATCAGTCCAGCATCAGTATGGCACCATTTGAGGCGTTATATGGCCGATCGAGAATTGCTCCTTTATGTTGGTGGGAAGCGGGAAAGAAACCGACACTTGGGCCAGATATGATTAGGGAGACTTCAAAGAAAATCGAGATCATTCGATAACGGATGAAAGCTGCTCGGGATAGACAGAAGAGCTATGCCAATAGAATAAGACATGACTTAGAGTTCTTTGTTAAGGTATGGTGTTTTTCAAGATGTCTCCACTGAAAAATGTTGTTCCATTCGGTACTAAAGGGAAGTTGGCACTGAGATTCATTAGTCTTTTTTTGATACTTGAGAGGATTGGGAACCTGGTTTATAGAGTCGACTTACCTCCGAAAATGGTGGGCATGCACAATGTGTTCCACATATCTTGCTTAGGGAAGTTTCTGCACAGCTCAGGAGTGATAGTTGGACCAAATCAGCTTGATGATATCGAGATTGAACCAGAAGCTTTGAGACCTTATAGGCCTAGTCATATCATCGGACGTGATATGAAGCAAGTTAGGAGAAAGATGATAGAGTTGGTGAAGGTTCAGTGGAGTGAGAGCAAAGAAAATTGTACTTGAGAGACCGAGTAGAGAATGAGGACCGCTTATCCATAGCTCGATACTTGGTGAGACTTTTGTTTATCGCATTTACTTTCACTTTCAATATCATGCAGGGTAGTTTAGTATCCTGCGTGCTAGGGTAGGCGTAGGTATCATTACCCGCTTATGTGTGCATGATTGATGTTTGATATGTGTGCTTGTGGATGTTAAGCATGCGGGGTAGCTATGTTTTATTTTACCTTATTTGTATTGGGAATTTTGAGGGTGAAATTCCTAAAGGGGCGAGAGTGTAACAACCTGTATTTTACATATCGGACGATCATAAAATATTATTTTTAAATTGATATGAGATCGTATAACTCTATAATTTTGGGAAATGCCTACTAGTGACATTTCCTATATTTAGAATTCTTCTGAACAATTTTACCCCTTAAACTTGTAACGGGTATAACTTTTGATAGATGCCAAATTTGCATTCAAGATGCCATTCATCGAAAAGATACGATGGTTTCCCTTTTCGTAGAGTAGTCATAATAGCGATTTGGACATTCTGGCTAGAAGATATGGCTGTTTGAAGATTGGTAGTTTTTGGAGCAGTTTAGCGGGTAATTAGTGAGTTTGGAAGCAAGCCCACTAACCCATGTTAGGTTTGGAGGATATATTAGGTTGAACCATCATCCCTAAATCACTTTTACCACTTTTCAAATAGAACTAAGCTCCCATTAACCCATTCACCACCCAAAACCATCTCTTTCTCCATCAAATCAAGTCTAAATCATAGATTAATGGTAGATTAGCAAGAGGATGCATTAGAAATATTCAAATCTATTTTTTTGGGGTGGAAAAATTACACTTTTGCTGTTCATTTTTTAATTTGCATTCACTTATGTGAAAAAGTTAGATTTTGGAGGTTTTGGTAAGTGATTTATCATCTCTCATCTTACTATATATGTACCTATAGGTCTTGGCATGTTTTAAACTCATTTTTAAAGTCAAAATCATATTTTGGGACTGTTTTAAAATTAAAGCTGAAGTAAAAACGAATTTAAAAGTGTGTTAGGTTCTATTAGAGACATATTATAGGATGTTTGCCTTGAATTGTTTTATGTTTGTAAGTTTGAATGTTGTTTAGTGCCTGTATGGTGTTTGTTTGTATGCTTGTATGGTTGAAAATGCTCATCGGAGCAAACTAGAGGTAGGAACATTGAAATCGGACTTCGATGGATAGGATCTAAAGCGTTTAGAGTTGTATCGTTGCATAGGCAATACATGAGGGTTGGGGTATGGAATGTAGCGATTGAATCGGTGCCATGTTGATGTGCTGAAGCATCTATTGGTTTTGATTCAACATGGTCGGTTTGGTAGGAGAATGGTCCGACGGTGGAGAAGATCGGACAGCATTTGCTATCCAGTGATGTCATGGAGGACTAGACAACATTTGTTGTCTGATAATGGCTTGGAAGACCTGACATCATTTGCTTTTCGGTAGTCTCTAGAAAGACCTGACTACATTTGTTATCCGATGGTGTCATTGGGGGCATTGTTGTCCGATGATGTCACAGGAGATCAGACATCATTTGCAGTCTGGTGGCACTATGCCCAGGTGCCAAAGAAAAGAGGATGTTCGGTGTTGCTTTTTTTCGCTGGTTTTTGGCCGGGCACAGGGAAGACCAGACAAAGATGGGAGGTGGAGGAAATTTGAGCTTGGAGAGATGGTGCTACGAGGTTCTTCATGACTTGCTTCGAGGCTCTTGTTGGTGACTTGGGGCTAAGGTATATGACCTAAACGACTCGGGATGGCCTTGGATTCTGTATGGCAACAGAGGAAGCAATAGCATGATGCTTTAATGCGATGACTTCAGGACCATAGTACGATGGCTTTACGACTTTCGATGGATGTCTCGAGGCGTTCTGAAGATGAGGATTAACGATGGGGGCTTGCGAATAGGATTTTGACCATGTTCTGTTGCGGAAATAATCGTGACGGAATAATGATTGAGTTCCATTTTGCAGATGCATGCAAATGGATAGTTGATAACAGGTTTCTAGTGTGTTCGTAAAGAAGGGGTATGTAGGGACGCCCACCTAGATTTGCGATCATGTCTAGATCTTGCGACAATAGATTACCCTGGGCTTTTGCGATTGTGAGCCTGGTTCCTAGCCTTACGAAGTAGCATGAATTCGAGCACTAATGAAGCCGGGATTTCGATTGGGTCCCTGGTTTGCAATTTTTCTGTACGAGTTCTCATATATCCAATGCACACGAGTGACGGTGAGAATTGTTTGATGGATACTATGTTTGCCATGGTTGTTTATTACTCTAGGGTGTCTCATGGTGTAGGTATTTTCGACCGTATGCCTAGGCACTGGATATTATACTTCGACTATAGTATAGTTATATGGCTATGATAGTAGATTAGCATATATCGATTGTTATATGCTAACTCTTTGGATGCAGGGACAGGTCAGGTATGGTTCTTTATACCGTATGTCCATATTTACTACATACGATTTTTATAGTATTTTTGAGATGATGTATCACTCACACTAGACTGTTGTATAACCTTAGGTTTTATGCTTTGCTTCTTATTATCTTAGATACTCTTAAATGAGTATATTAGGGATAACAGGTCTGGATAGCGCATGGAGCTGTACGGAGTATGAGCAGGAGGGTACACTTTCATATATCTATACTTGGAGCTTACTATCGCTTATATTCCATTGTGCAGTACTGTGGAGCTATACCAGTACTTGTATTACTATAGATACAGTTTTGGAGTTTATTTGGATTTTTGAGTATAAACTCTACTATTTCAATTTTTGTATAATCTATGAACTTGTTGCACTATAATGTGTTTATTTATGGTTCATTTAATTATATCACTGTTTCTCCTATTTTGCATCTAAGTTATTATATTATATTTTTTCAACGCGCAATGATATGTTCTATATGTTCTGTGCTTGGATTTTTATTTATTTTCACTTTTGTCTACCATCCTACATCAGCCGGGTACCTCCACAGTGAATTATACGTGTATATTGGGTACCAAAGGTGTAGGACGGTCGTCACAAGCAGCAACAGGAAAAATCGGATTCGATGGAGTTTCAGAAGCACAGACAGAGAAGGTATAAAACGATTGCCAGAGCGAGTTTGTGAACCCTCCGCGTATGTTGGATCTGAATCCAAACTGTCATAGAATCAAAACTTATTCTTCTTTTTCTTTGACATAAGTTCAGGTAAGGCGGAGTGACGCAGAAATTTAAAGGCAGAGGGCAATGGAGACTCAGATGAAGGAGGAAGAGGAAAAGTAGTTGTTGAGATAAGGAGAAGTTGCCATTTCTAGAGGAAAAGTCAATTTTGTGTTATATCTTATTTCATGTTTACATGAATAATTGCTTTGCACTAAATTATATCTAGTGAATAGTTTATTATTTGAATTTTTTTTATTTTACCGTTAATACTTTAATTATATATACTATATCTTAAAATTATTTATATATTATAATTTTTAATTCAACTTTTAATTGGTTTGTTACATTCTGTTTGATAGAAATTCGCATTCATAATGTGAAAATCAAAACTTGTATAGGTAACCTAAAACATTTATTTGTAGAGTGTATGTATATGGATCTAACTGTTTGATTAATGGTTATAAAATGATATTTATTGATATATGTATGTGTTTGTGTGTGTATATATGTATGTATGTATGTATGTGTTTTATAAAGATACATGTATATATATATGTATGTATGTATATTGATATTTATTTTTGGTCGTACAAAAATATTTATAAACAAGATTTATGTTTTTGACTGTAACAATTTTCAAAACGCTTTTAGCAATAATTATAATTCAATATTTCATTAAATAAATATTATATAATGTATATATATATTTAAATTTAAATCTTTTATGTTTTGGTCAAATATGTATTTTTGGATATATATATGAAATATATAATGATATATTTTAAAGTTTGAAATTTAAATTTAAAATTTGAGTAATTCAAATATATATATATATATAAATTTTTTTTTTGACAAAACTGATAAACTTTTTTATTCTAAATCGAAATGAATGAATTTTGTTTTGTCAGGAATACACACACATGCATGCATACATACATATATATATATATGTATGTATGCATATATATATATGTATGTATGCATATATATATATATACATATATATTTTTGTATATATTTACATACATACATATATATATATGTATGTATGTATGTATATAGACGTATATATATGTTTGTATATGATTAAAACACAAATTATATTCATTGGCTGAGAGGAAGAATTTTTTTGAAATATATACATACCTATGTATAAATATTAGTATGTATATATAAATATTAGAAGTATATGTAAATATATCTATATATCTATAAATGTTTATTTATTTTCTAAATATATATATATACATAATTTTTTATTGTTTATGGTCGAAATAAAAATTAAAGATATATTTAAAATATTTGAACATTAAATATCTCAGGTTTGATGGTCATCGGCCCGTTGTGATGTTAGCTTTTCCCCCTCGAACTACAGTCCATTTTCCTTCAAGCTTGGTGTGCAAATCCTAGCTTCAAGGCTCCAACTAGCTTTAATAAAGATTATGGTTTTATTTTCTTTGTGTGTCTTGAATGAGAGAAGATGAGGCTATTTGTAACCACCAGAAATATAAAATATCTCCACCTTTCTCTCCTTTGAAATCTAAATCTATTCCAGATCAAAAGACCTATTAAACACACCCCTTCTCCTTGCGATGCCCCCTTTATGGACTCTCTATGATGTTGGGTCTAATTTATAAACTATATATTAATTAATTATTTAAGATTATATATTTAATTAAATTATATAAAAATTATATATATTTAATTAATTTTAAGGCCCTAAAATTAATAATTAAATGCCATAAAAATTTATTACAACATTATTATTAATTTTTTAATTAATTTGAAATATTTATTAATAATAAATATATTCATAAATATTCATTTATTATATACATATATACATATAATTTTTTAGTGTTTATGATAGAAATAAATATTAAAGATATGTGTAAAATATTTGGAACATAATATATCTAATATATGTTGGTTGTCAACATGTTGTGATGTTATCTCTTCCTCCTCAAACAACGGTTCCTTTCCCCTTTAAGCTTGGTGTGAAAATTCTTAGTTTAAGGCTCCAACTAGTTTAATGGAGATTAGGTTTGTATTTTTCTTTCTGTGTTTTAAATGAGAGAAGTTGGGGCTATTTATAGCCACAAGAAATATTATCTTCACTTTCTCTCTCTTTTAAATCTAATCTAATCCAGATCAGAAGACCCATTCAAAACCCCCTTCTCCTTATTATGCCCCCCTTCGTGGAATCGCCATGATGTTGGACTAATTAATATACTATATATTAATTAATTAAATCCGTATATTTTACATCTTCAAATAAATAGTTAAATACGATCAAATTTTAGTACAATATTGTATTAATTTATTTTATTAATTTACAAGATTTATAAATTAATTTAGCTGAATTCAGAAAATAGCTAAAAACGTTGTTATGCTGACTCCTTAGTGTGAACTTGGTCCTCGGCAATATTTAAACAGTTTAAATACTAACGCCTGCATGGACTTTGTTAGAGTACAATATTAGGCATGCATTCAGTTGGTTATAGATCATTTAGGCGAAATCCAATTTCTAATCTTTATTAAGTTACACCTTTGTATCAATATGTTGTGCACCTTTTCTTTTCGTCATCACTAAGATATCTAGAGTTTGGTCAATGGTCAAAAACTCTAATAATATTCGTATTAATTGCATAGTGCCACTTTAAAGCCCTTGGTTAATCAAATAACATTTATCGATTAACCCTTTTACTCTAACCAGAGATTTTGACTTTGAGTTGCTACCAATTACTATGATACTAACCTTCTACAACAAAGGAGGCGTATCCTCTCTTGAGCAGTGTTTCACTTTAAGTAGTTCAATGTGTACCTAACTATGGTGATAAAATCATGGTGTCATGTGATTGACCATAATCTATGTATAATCTAGCTACTTAAGACAAAAAAATACTCTTAGGTCTAAAGACTAACGCGCGTTGTTACATGAGATCTTCTATTTTAACTAAGTTTTATTGACCTATAGAAAACTCTCGTTGAGTCATTGTGTGATTGTTCTAATTAGCCACAAGTATGCAATCCCTTGGTGTTCCCAACATTCATAAGTAATTCATCGTCCATCGTATGAAGAGCATTACATAGACTAATCTTAGCAGATGTATTGATATCCTTTTTTTGATACATTTCAACTAGGAACAATTTAAGAATAAGTATTTTGAGTGCTTGATTCAAAAGTCATGGTTATGGACACATTCACAACTACAATTGGTAGAATACTTTTCATAAAGATTTTCTTCTTATATATATTTTATATATTCATATCTTTACTTATATCACAATATAATAACACATATAATAGAAAATAATTCTAAAAGCATACTTATTTCAAACAAGATTCTTGTATAGTGTTAAGTTATATAATATACAAAATTGACCCTAGGGTATGCCCTTAACCCTATCACTAGTTTTAGTAGTGAATTGATTTTCTTACTTCTCCAAAGGAGAGGAAGCATTTGATTTTCCATTTATTTACTTATCATTAGTCACATAGCAATTTTCCATGACCCTTAGCCTCTTGAGTGAAAGGTGATGGTATGGCTTCAAAGTTGTGGTTCGTACAAATTTCAACATATGATGATTGTTTATCCCCTACCATCCAACATTTGGCAATAAAGTGGGTGATTCTTATATTTCATGTATTTCCAATAATCAATGTCCTCTTCTTGTGCAATGAACATGCGAGAAGGAAGTTTTATTACAAGATCAACCCCACACACATGACCCAAGGTAGGACGGTTGAGATCAATGGTGGCCTTATCTGCTTTGAGCGGCCTACCAATTTGTTCACGTAACTCCTTTAGAGATTCTTTTTTCATAAAGATAGGCCAGTAGTTACATAAATGACAACCAAATAGGGTGCAAAGAGCTATCAAGCAATGGGTGAAATCAAGCAGTCCATTTAAAGACTTTCATTTGAGCATTGAGGATTGTTAATTCCTCTGTACGCCAACTTCATAGAAAGTATTCCTCGTCAAAAAGTTGAATCAAGATGTACTTTTTATCTATAACGCCTACTTTCCATTGAGATACTAGAGAGATTTTAGTAAATTCCTTACTAATGCCTTCGATAGGAGGATGGGTACCATATAAGCCTAGCAATGTTTGTTTGAACGACTTGGTGAATGGCACAATTTTTCTCTTTAGTGAAGAACACCACCGATCTTCTTTGTAATACATTTGGTTTTTGAACTTAAGGAGGGGCCATTACCCAAAATGAAACTAGAGAAGCTCTTGTGTATTACTCGAGACTACTGTTATAGCGCTAAGGAAGGGTTTTGATGAGCCAAAGTTGCAGCTTTAAGAGGTTCCACATATGAACATTGGAGATTTTGAGTCAAGCGGATGCCAGTATGGTCAACATATCAGGGAGAGGATCAATCATTGAAGTCAGAGAGGGGGTTAATGTCAACGCCATGGTCGAGCTAGAGTGAAAGGTCGGTAAATGCAGGTGAGGAAAGATAGTGGTTTGTGGTGGATAGAGATGAGGTAGTGAAGGATGTTGGCAAACAGAGATGAAGATGACTGGCAAGGAGGTGGCATGAGAAGAGGCATGATAGTATGGATCTGATGGGGAAAAGGTGCAATTTAGATTGTAATGGTTAATTATGGGTAGCCATTTTTCAATCTTTTTAATATTTCAAAGTTTTGATAATAATTTGCATGGAAAATATTATGACACATTTATATTATAGTTATAAAGTATATATATGACTTTGAAATATTCAATATTATGTCATAAATCAAATAATAATAGTCATTATTGAAAGTGACTGTACTATAAGATCGAGTAATATGGAATATAATAAATAATTAGTGCACAATAAAAGTAAATAATAAAATGACACTAGAGATTTTTATACTGGTTCGAACTCCTGTTCTACATCCAGTCCCAGACTCCTTCTGGAATTATAGCTAGCAACCCTCACTTAACCCGGAGGAATAGGTATTGCACTGCCCGAGCAACCGAACAGGACTTGACCGCCTGAGCAACAGAACAAGACTTGACCGTCTGAGCAACCGAACAGGACTTTCTTACAGACTGTATTTAACTTGACTTTGTGTGTTCTGAATAACACGGATTTGTCACTTGTAGTACACCCTTCCTATAATCTTTTCCTCAAAATTTGATGTGTATAATTGTGTGTGTATGAAGATTAGGAAGATTAATATTGCTTGAAGAATATAGAAGTGAATTGGTAAGCAATGATCGTATGAGAGTTTTTGAATAATGAACTCAAGATTGCAAAGCACTATAGATCAAGAGAGATTAGAAAATTAGGTGATTTGATCGATGATTCTTGAGTGTTTATATAGTGTATGAAGAGTTATGGCTTCTGGTAATAGGTATCTGTTAATAACTAAGAGATGCATCCATCCAGAAAGAAGATAACTCTTGATCAAAAGAAGTGACTATTCAAAAAATTGGCAGTTGCAGTTTTCAGTCGACTGGACATACTTGGTCGGTCAATTGAATTCAATACGTGCACAAAAATTTGCATAGACTCAGTCGACTGGTCAGTGTTTTTTTAAAAAACTTTTTATACAGACTCAGTCGACTGTTTACAATAGGTCAGTCGATTGAGTGCTGTTATTTCTATGCAGTGAAACTATTTGTGTGTGTATATGAAATATATAAAACAAATGCAAGTTTTAAATGAATTTGTGAGTGATGAACCTTGAGGAAAGATTTTAACAAAGCTCTAAACTAGACTCTATATATACTTATTGACTGTAGCTAAGATATATAATAAGACAAACCAATATTTTTAGTCGATAAGTCCTGATGTTACCGTAGTCGTAGATTCGTGAATTATTGTATCTTGTCAGCACTCAAAACCTATGATCCAACATTTTTGGTCGAGAAAAAATCATATATATATATAATGCATTTAAATTTACACCAATTATAGATTTGAATTCATTGTTTTACATCAATTATGATGCCAAAATCATAAAGTAATATTAAAGAGAATGTATTGTTATATTATAGTTTAATTGCCATCTTACTGTCATTCGTTGGCACCTTGATTATGTTTCCTCCTTGGAGATCTTCTCCTTCCTTGAAGGGAAGTTGCAAGCTTTTCTTCTTAGATATAAAATCCAAATGGAGAACTTAATTTTGAGAGAGAGAGAGAGAGAAATGACTGTGATGGTTAGGATTTCATGAATATACTACTATATATATTAGCGGAGGGCCCATTTTAATAGTCCTAGATCAAATGTGTTTCTCTAGGGTGACACGTGGCCAGATTGAGGGGCGGGAGGTCCCTCCATAAACCGGAGCGTGGAGTGGCTCGAGGGTCCTCCTGGGTGATGTGTGGAGTGGCTCGAGGCTTTTCCTGGGTGATGCAGACAAGACTGAGTGGTGGCCAGTCCCAGTATGAACAGGAGCGTTAAGTAGCTCGAGGATTGATATGGTGCCCGACTTATTTTTATGTGAATGCATTATGAATGTCAAACTTTGACATCACTCGAAGTAACATCGCTAGTCTTGATAAAAATGCCTCGTCATACAAGAGGGACGTGCGACATCATAGGTGAGAGAATCAGGACTGTTGCAGTCATTCCATCCAACCGTTAATGCACCCATCATGAAGGGGAGAGTCGTCTCATCCAAACTCAATAGAAAAGGTTGGCAGTGCCTAAATAAGGAAGTGAATGCATGGTAATTCATCCTCGTTGGATAATCGTCTGGCAATGGAAGGCGCATTGATTGGCTCGTGTGGTCCTTCGTTGAGTAGGTCGGCAATCCCTAAATAAGAAAGTGAGCACATAATAATTCATTCTCATAAGATAGCTATAGCGGTGGCAGTCTCTAAACGAGCAAGTGAATGCACGATAATTCACCCTTGTTGGAAAGCCATCCAACAAGGAGGAGAGTGTTGAATGGCTCGCGCAGACTTTGGCGGAGTTGGTTGACGGTTCCTAAATAAAGAACTGAGCATATAATAACTCATCATCATTGAATAGCCTGTAGTAGTGGAAGGCCCCGGCATAGAAGAGTTATATAGCCTGTCCCTACCGAATAGCCTCAGTTAGATAGAATTAGCTCTGAAGCGTTCGTTATATTCTTCACAAAAGTTATTACAATAGTGTTATAATTATGGCTTTGATTCATATGTGATAGGCTCAGAAATGCTACGTGTTCCAAGTGCAGGGTATATGCATCCCATCTGGGCGAGAGAGATAGTAAGCACCATTTGATAAGGCAGTGCTGATGACATACGACCTTGAATTGGTGTAAAATTAGATTGACGACAATGAATTGTCGGAGTTTCACTCTAGATTGTTAGTGCTTGGCTATCTTCTACTTGTAGGCTTCAGTCCAGATTTGGCTTTAGCACTTCGTTCTTCTATGGTGTTGACTTGAGTTTGGGTGGCTCGTCGTTTTGTCTAGGCTCATAGGTGAGATGCTGGGTTGAGGGGACATCTACTTCGATGAGTAGCATGGCTTCGTACCCATAAAAAAGTAAGAAGGAATTATGGCCAGTTGAAGTGCAATTAGATTGCGATTGGACCTGAGGACTAGCGGTAGTTCTTGGCCCAGTTTCCCTTATGTTGGCTAAAAATTTAGCCAACTACAAAATTATGCTAATGCATTCGTATTAACAAAGATTACTTACTAATACTATGCTTAAAAATTGATCATGAAGAGTAAACGAGCAATTAAAGTAAATCACACAAGATATAAAGTGGTTCGGATAAGATTGTCTATGTCCACTATGAAGCATTCTTACTATATTAATCTCTTAAATTCACAAGGAACTACAACACAATAATAAGAAGGTAAGAGCAGTTGAGACTATAATGGCTAGCTAGGAACTCTTTGTATTTTCCATGCTGGAGAAGGAATTATGAGCTCAGAAATCAACCCCTTTGATGTTGAAGGGAAATGGGTATTTATAGTAGTTGAGTTAAATCATTAGATGACCAAGATTGCATAGTTAATAGACGGGAATCATTCCTAGCCGCTGATTTGGTCACATGGACCGATGGAGGACAACTTGAAATGTGGTATGAATATGTGGCTAAGATGCATGCCAGCTGTTGCTCCATACTAGACGCATGCTTTGAGTTGAGAAAGACAGCATGGTACAATTATGGGTGCTCTTTTGGCAGACTTGCCATAGTAGTTGGTGTACTAGCTAGATTGTACTTTTTTTCATGTTGCACACTCTTCTGGGAAATAAGGCTGGAAAGAAGCTTCATTACACAGTAACAGTCGGTTGCTTGTTGTCAAAGATTTCCAAGAATAAAGTTAAAGATTGCTAAGGACAACTAATGGGGACAAGCCGAGCCAATCATGCGATGGTGAGACGGGCTGCATGGGACTGATTATACGCGAGCTGAGATGGAGTTGGGCCAAAAACTGATCACTTTTGAGCTAGGCCTAGTCAAATGAGTTGGCTATATGTCGACTTAAGATGAGGTGAGCAGTTGTAGCTTTAGAGTGTGCCGAGTGGATAGACCGGGATGGGGCTAGGCTTAGGAGTGCAGGCCGGCTTGGACAAGGCTTGGAAATGTTGACCGGCTCAAATTGGGTCGGACTTAGATGTACTAGCAGGATAATCATTTACTTGGATAAACTGGGCAACACCTTGGCTTTTGCGAGGCACTTCTTGAATGTTGATTTTATGGTTTTAGTGACGGACTCCACCTACTAATTTTCTTCAGGAAAGCAACATAAGAGCAACACTTCTCAATTTTAATTTCTTTCATGATTGTCTTGAAAGAGGCCACTTTCGAACTGAGTGTCATTATTAGTGAGGATCTTCTTTGGCAAGTCGAACCAGTAGACAATGTATTTGATGACAAAGTTTAGTATCTTAAGGACGGTGACCCTAGTAAGGGGCTCGACCTCGATCCATTTAGTGAAATAGTCAATGGCAACTATAACATGGTTATATCCTCCCTTGGTGATTGATAGCTTTCCTATTAAGTCAATTGCCCAAGTGTTGAATGGTCGGGGGAAGTCATTGGGGTAAGGAAGGTAGGAGAGGCTCTGGGAACCTTAGCGAACCACTGACACTTGTCGCACTTCTTGACGTATCCCATCAAGTCCTTGTTCATTGTAGGCTAGTAATAATCTTACTGAGTAACTTTCTTTGCTATGCTTTTCCATTGGCATGATCCCCGCAAAATTCTTCATGCAACTCCATCAGGATCTTTTTGGCTTCATCTTTAGATACGCACCGCTAAAGCGGTGTTGAGTACCCCTATTTATAGAGCTTCCCATCCATGATTGTGTAATGAGGAGCCTGGTAAATGACCCCTGGGATTCTTTTCTACCAACGAGAAGTTCTTCATTACCAAATACTTGATCAAGAGAGCCATCCAGTTGTCCATGGATGGTGTGTCAATTTCCATCATTGTTGCCCCTGGCTTGTGGCAAGGGTTATCTCGAATCTTTAATGGAACCCAATGAGTAGCTTCTTCTGGGTTGCTTCTCGCCTTTTCCAACTGGTTGGCCTTCACATTTTGGTCCCTAGGTATCTGTTCCAGCTTAAAATCTGAGAAGGTATCGATTATTTTCTTGGCTTCTATAACATACAAGGCCGGTGTTTTTCCTTTGACTTGGAAGCAATAGACTATTTGGTCGAGGACTAGTGACAAGCAACTAAACACATGGATGGAATCCATTTATAACTCCTTTTCCATCCTGAATACATGGATGGACTGGTGATGGGTTATTGATATGGTTTCTTTGAAACCGAGGTGGACTGCAAAAAAGGTTTTCTTCCTTCTGGGGTGACAAGAACCATGTAAGCATTTCCCTTTTCTTTTTGATGCCTTATCCACATACATGTGTCAAGTTTGTTGATCGGTGTCAGTGTCCACTGCGTCAATGTCTGGGTTTGAGCACTTGACTATGGAAACGGCCATGGCCTAGCCTTTTATTAAAGCATGAGAATGGAAGAAGATGTGATGTTGTCCAACCTTGATAGACCACTTCAATGGTCGGCCCATTGAGTCATGTCGGCTGAGGATTTGCTTCAATAGGTCTTAGGATTTTGTTGGGATGTACTTAGAAATACGGCTGAAGCTTCTAAGCTGTTAAGAATAGGGAGAAAGCTAGCTTTTCCAACTTTGTGTATCTTGTATCAACACTTGACAAATTCTTGCTGATTTAGTAGATCGGTCGTTGGATCTTCTCATCTTCTCTGATCAATGTAGCGTTGATCGTGAGGTTAGTTACTATAAGGTATATGTACAAGTCTTCCCCATCGACAGGCTTGGTTTGTGCTAAAGGAGTATTCAAGTGTTCCATAGTACACTCGCCGTTCAAAGAAAATAACTTTCCCTTTTTGATGATGTGAAAGAAAGGGAGACATGGGTTAGTGCCTTGAAAATAACTAGCTCAAAGCAACAACCATCCTATTTAGACTTTGTACTTGCTTTATGGTTCTAGGAATTTGCATATCTTGGATGGCTTGGATTTTATCGGGGTTAACTTCAATCCCCTTAGCGCTTACTGAATAAGTAAGGAATTTTCTCGATCGGGCAATGAATGAGCACTTATTTTGGTTCAGGTTCATGTCTATTAGTGTAGAATATTGAAAGTCTCAAGCAGGTTTCGTATATGCACCGCAGCCTTTTCTGACTTCAAAAGCATGTCATCCACATACACTTCCATGGACCAGTCGATCTTTTCTGAAAACATGTAGTTAACGAGCCATTGGTAGATAGTACCCGCATTTCGAAGCCCAAACAACATAAAGTGACAGCAATATAGGTTGATATTAGCAACGAAGGAAGTGTTCTCTTGGTGTAGGCCATGCATGATAATCTGATTGTGCCCTTAATAAGCATCCATGAAAGTGAGGAGCTCAAGGCCACTGATATGTCTACTAATAGATTGATGCAAGGCATTGGAAAGTTGTTTTAAGGCAGGCTTTGTTGAGGTCAAAGAAGTCGATGCAAGTTCTCTAAGAGCCATTTGGTTTTCTGACCACTACTGGATTGGCTATCCAGATCGAGTATTCTGCCTCCGGGATAAATCCATTAGCAAATAGCTTCTCCACCTCTTCTTTGAGAGCTTGGCATTTCTGGGTTGAGAAGTCTATGCTTTTGATAGAGGTTGCCTTTGGATCGATATTCAATGCATGACATATGACTCTTGGATCAATGTCGGTTATATTAGCGTACCCCCAAGATAAGACATCTTTGCTTTGTTTCAAGAATTTGATCAGCTCATTTCAACCTCCGGGTTGAGCTCTATGCCGATCTAAACAACACATGCTAGGGTTGGCAGGGTCTATAGATATTAACTCGAGTTGAGTAGCCGACCTGCCTTCGAGGTTTGAATCTCCCATGTAAGGATCGAGTGGGTCATCATAAAGATCAGAGTAGGTTTTTAAGTCGCATTGGTCCAGTGCGTAAATCATGTGCTTTATGACATTTTCCACTGGGACAGGCGTCTATGCTCAAGTCGAGGGATTAATGTTGCCCTCTGCTCTCATGGATGATACTTCCAATGTTGAGAGGGTAGGAGTTGCTGTGTTGGACGCCCCCGCTTTCCAATGGGGTGCGACTTGCTTAATCCATGCTGTAATGAACTCTTCTGTTCTTTGGGGAGGGGTTAAGGAAATGAGATCCAGGCCATCCTGATCTTTATTGTGGCAAGTGGTCCCGGCATGAAGCAAAGTGATGTAGGGCTCGCAGGCTCTCTTTGGTGACACACAACCAATTGGTGTTGCTTCACCGCTTTGGGTGGTCCCAACATAAAATGCAACGCTGATACACTCATGGTTACTACTAGGTGACACACTATCGGCAGCAATTTCTTCAAAGGCAAAGACGATCCTGACAAGATTTTGTGCACTGTTTGGCTCTAGCATTCTCCTGGGTGACATGTCGTTGATAATTGTGACTTCATCATGTAGGTATTGTTCATGAAGGGAACTATTGATGTTAATTCCTCTACTTCAGAGTTGGGGATGGTCTCATCATGAACCAGAGCGCTGACCAACTCGAGGGTTCTCAAGAGTGACTCACTATTGATTGTCGCAAATTCTCATTGAAGCATGAGGACACCCTTCTTTTCTTTCCTAATATAATTTTACATAAAAGAGAAAATAGTAAATTTTTACAAACATTGGAATTAGGCCTCATTACTAATTCCATTGGGTACGGAATGTCGTTTACAGTCAGAAAACATGCATAACTTGTTAAATTTGATGAAACATGTCAAAATTGGCAAAAGCTAGACCCGGTGCATTTCCATAGTTAGTGATATCAGGATTAAGCCTAATAGTCCTAATTTTGAACTATATATAAGTAGCTAAGGCTTGAGTTTTTTATTCTAAAACCCTAACCACCGCATCTCCTATTCATTATATTCTCTTCTTCTTCCTCAAACCCTAAAGCTATTCTCTCAAACAAATTTAATACAAAATCCAAGTAAAATAAAAGAATTCAAATAGGAAGTAAAGAGAAACAACGATAAAAAACAATGATAAGCTAGGAAGAGGAAGAGAAGCACTAATTCAAATCGAGTTCAAAGCGAAATCTCTTCAAAAAGCATTTCCAGGTGAGTGGATTTATTACAATGTGTTATGATGTAAACAAGTAATTGAATTTCTTTTATATATCTATTTCAAATTGAAAACATGATTTTGATTGAATTAGTAATTCCTAAGTTTACTAATTCATATTGATTATCATGTTGGAAAAATGCTAAGTGAAGACTTGGCTATACAAATCGATGAAAATTAGGAAAAAGGTAAATTAGGTTAAAACTACCTCTAATTCTATAGGTTTGATTTTTATATAATAAGTTTGGATTGATTTTGATAAATAAAAAGTAATTGAATACACCCTTTGAAATTTACCTAAAATTGATTCTATTAATCTTCAAATGTACATATATTATTGATTGAATTACACATGGGTAATGGATTGAAACGTTATATACAATCGTTGAGATAAACTAGCTGAAGTTATTTATAAAAAAATAGAAATTGTACCCAAACGCTTATTAAAATGAATATGTCTATATGTGAATCCACAAAAAGGACGAATAAAATGAATAAGGTAAAAGACCTGAAAATACTGATTCAGAGTCTGAATTTCAAACCAAACAACTGAATTTCAGAAAATACAAAATAGAAAGAATCAGTTCAAATTTGACTAGATTCAGACATCTAAAATCAAAGTTAGACATTTGAATATAGAGTTAGAAGTCTAAATTCCTGTAGCCAAATTTTTATATAGGGGATCAGATGATCAAATTAAAACTCGGATGTCCGAATGGCTGAAGTAAGCCCAGATCGAACCTAGACCTAGTGTAGGCCAAGTAGCATAGATCGAGGAAATTAGTTCCCATTACTTTTACTTTAGCAAGTCCATATAACTGAATGAAGTCATGGAAGGAGATGGAATAGTATCACCCTTGGTAACATCCTAGGTTATCACTTCATGAGTTTGCTAAATGTGACACTCAATGTGGTATGTGATTCTCTCGCATTTAAATGCTTTGGAGCATACAGGCACTAACAAGGAGGTTACTAAATGCTTTCGGGGCATGTGGGCTTAGGAATTGTGATGTATACTTAGTGTTATGCATAGTCACGTGCACAAATGAGGAGGTTACTTAATGCTTTAGGGGCAAGTGGGCTCGGGCATTATGACATATACCCGGTGCTATGCATAAAATTTAGGATATCATGCACTAACGGGGAGGTTACTCAATGTTTTAGGTGCAAGTAGGCTTACACATTATGATTATACCTGATGTTGTGCATAAATTAATTGACGTTAACGAGGAGGTTGCTTAATTCTTTTAGGGGAACATGGTTTAAGCATTTCAGGTATACTTAGCAAAACACATTGACCATAGGGGTCATATATTTAGGGTTTGCATTGGAGGTTATCTACTTGATGTATTAATTAAGTGATTCACCAATGAAGATGTTTACTTGATGCATGGTTAGGTACACTAAGGATTGATGCACTTTAGTGTGCAGATTGACTAGTTCCCTATGTGTAGTCCACGAACATAAATGAACACCCTAGGTCATGTAGATTGTAAATGAAATTTATTACTTGCAAACATCGTACACTGCCGATACAATTCATTCGTCAGACCTTGTATGATCCCTTCCTTTCCTCCCCCATTAGACGGGGCAGCAGGTGAGTTGATTCAGAAAAGGTTCATAGAGATGGCGACATGATGCATGTAGACTCATCTATTTATAGCCATTCTTCTATATTCCTTATTATATCTATTAGACAACCTTCTGCTATGTTTTTATTTGGAGATTCTATTTTGTCAGCTATTGTATGTACCATAGTTATCTTGAGACTATTAATTTGGGGTTATTTTTCACTACTTATATTTAATTTCCTTCCACTATGAGATCTGAAAGTGTAGAATATCTTAAAATTTATATTTGTCTCTGCATCATGTAACTCTAAAACCCTAACGATACGTACTACTTAGCATGATGCGAGTTCAAATGTCATTTTTAGGCTTTGGATCTGTGTGTCTAAAGGTGCGTGTTGTTACACCCTACTTGGATAGGGAATTTCATGACGAACCTTTTGTATGAGGTAGTCGCGTCGAGCTTCGTCAGAGCCAATTGTCTTATTAAGAAGTTACAAGTATATAGGAAATCAACTACTACAAAGTGTACCTATATCTTTGCGAAAAGGGGCTTTTTACTGAAGGTGGCCATGAGAGGGGTAGTCCCTATTAGGACAATGCCAACACCCCCAAAGTCGTAATGGGAAAGGCACAAGGAGTGAGGCTGGAAGCAGGAAGCTTGAGTGCCTCAATAATATGTCTAAACATGACGTTGACTGAGTTGCCCATCTACGAATGTTCGGTGTACATTTGTGATAACCCTGATTTTATGAACAAGTTTTATAATTTGATTTAGCATACTTGTTTGAAATTTTGGTTGCCTAGGAAAAAAATATATATGATAAGTTGACCATAAATGCATTGGGTAAATATTGATATGTATGCAAGATAATATTATATATATGTACATACTTCTCTGAAATAAAAGAAGCAAAAATTTATTTGCAAGCTAGAGAAAACTATTGATACATGAACATAACATAATTATTACAGCTGTGAATATATCCTTGAAACAAAGTCTAGAATAGGAAAAATAAAGGTTAGGCAAGGATAGAAATATAGATAGTGTACAGGCATTTTAAACAAAGGCTGGCTAAAGAAAATTATTAGAAATTGCATGAAAATAGTATGAGTTGTTGAAAAATACTTTATCCACTTTTAGCAATTTTCTTAGCTTTAGAGGTATCATGCAAATATGGTGACTGAGGTAATAAAGTGTAAATTTCTGTTAATAGAACCATGGACCATTTACCCATTTGCTCTTAAAAATAGAAAGAGAGGCTGATCATAAGTGGTAGGGTAAAATTGACATTGGGTAAATCTTAACACCCTAGAGGCAGCCAAGGTCTTGTATAAAAGAGGGTTAAGGGTGAAAGGATCTGTCACCATTTTTCTTTAAAAATAAATATACAGAAAATATAGACAGTTAGCAAAAGAGAAAAACTGAGAAGCACTGGCCTTAGAGACAAGTAGGAGGTAGCAGATCAAAAGAAAAGGATTAAGGTAAGTAATCTCACTGAAAATTGGCATTAAGTCCTGAATATTGAGGCAGCCTAAATGGTTTTATATTTTTAATTAATCTGTGCTTATTTTATGATATTGATGTGTTGATGATCTGTTTAAATATTGTGTGTTAATATATCCAGAAAGTATATTGATGGCTTTCATGTTTGAATAATTATTGTGTCATGAATTATCTTTGAGATGAGATGCTTTCTTTATGTGACTGCTGCATATAAATTAATTCATGGAAACCCCAGGGATACATGATTTAAATCTATGGTCTAAAAATGAAAAAAAAATAAATGGGGCTGTAGCATAAAGTGGTTGCTGCTTATGTCTCAAGAATACCATGGTAACATAGAAGTGCAATGTCATACTTGTGCTGAACTTCTATGATTACAAATAAATCCAAATAAGAATAAAAGCTTGTGGTTTAGTCAGATCTTGTGAATCTGTGAGTATTTGATTAAGCCAGAGGTAGATGGATGCATCAAAGCAAACTATATATGACCATATATTTATAGGCATGATTCCCCAAAAACCCATGATTTAAATAAAATGTACACTGAGAAATTAAACTAGCTTGTATAAATAAATATATGATTATGAAAGGATGATCTGTTATTCTTTGAACATATGCATGATGATTGATTTATTTATTTCCTCCGATAAATTTATGAGATGCAGAAGGGATTAGCATAAATGGGGAAAAAGGGGAAAACAAGCACTTAGTAAATTAAACTAAGGATTTGGATCTTAGGGCTACAAAGTATAGCTTGGCAAGGGAAATATTGCAAGCTCACACATGGTATGATTATACCCAGGGGCCTGAGTGTGCTGGGTTAACAGTGAATATGCCTCAGACAATGTGTGTTTTAATAGAAAGAAAGTAGCTAAAGTACATCATAAAATACCTGAGATTGAATTCTGAGAATAGTTCACAGGTAGGTTTGGGTAAAAGAAAATCCCTGATAGCCAGAAAGATTATAGGTAAGGAAAATGATTAAAATGATAATCATGTTGGTTGGTTTGGAGTATTCTGTTGAGAATTATATGTTTGTGCTATCTGAAATAATCCATTAAATCATGTATGTCTATGCTATGCATTAATAAATATGCATAGGTGGTAGAGGAATGTATACAAGAGAAACATTGCTTACCCTATCTGTTTTAAAAGTTATTTAAATTTTCAGTAAGATTATTCATACCAGACAATTTAGTCTGACCCTTTGTGTGTTTGTATACCATTGGGTGTCTCATCTTTTTATGAGGCAGCTCGTGGTGATTGTGCAGGTAAATAGGCAATTTCTTGACAAGAATTGGATGAATTAGCTGCTAAGGAATTGGATATAATAGTTACAGACTCAAGGATATTAAAACAGATGTTAAATTGAACTTATGTTATGAAATGTTAGTTAAGTTGTTTGGGAGAAAACTGATGTAATGTTATTTTTGTTTGCAAGTATTGAACTACTCATGAGCATTCTGTTAAAAGTTGTGAGATGCTTTTAAGAATGTTGAAGTAGTGATACAATTTCTAATATTAAATTCTGGAATGCTTAACAAAATGTGCAATGCTAAGGATAATCTGGAATGATTTGTAGACTGGAAAATTAAAAGATTAGCTTGACATCCTTTGTAAGAACTTATGGAAAAATAAAGATAGGATGTAAAGAACAGAGGGACACCCAGAAACCCAGATTAACTTGTATGATTTTGTGCAAAGTAGCAAAAGAACTCAGGTTAACTTGACCAACTTTGCCAAGTCTGAGTTCAACCAGTCTGATATCCTAAACTTACTGGTTAGAAAAAGGTAACAAATGAAGCAAACTAGTAAACCAGGATTGTTGTATTGAGAAAATAGGTTACCTGAAATGACACAGATACACACATGCACACAGATCACAGATACACACATGCACACAGAACACAGATGCACACATGCACACAGAATGCATATACACACACTTGCACAAGGGATAATTAAGCATTCAGTAGATCTAAATTCTTGGAAATCTAAACTAACTCTAAAACTAGAAAAATAACATCTAGAATTTGTGAAAAATTAAGTAAGGTAGAAAAGCTTTCTGGAAATTATTTTTGCAATGGGAAATTATATAGAAAATTCCAAAATAAATTCTCTGCATTCAAAACTCCTTTACTCTGATTAAAAAGAAAGAGAAAACTTTAAAGTATCATTCATACATGGTTTCTTGTATGTAAGTTAGGTGATTTGATTACAACAATATTTTTATATTGGTTGAAAGATCCTGGATAGTAGGGAAAGGATGTTCTCTTGAATAGATGATCACTAAAAAAAATCAATTTGAAAAGTGGGTCATCTCAAATTTGAGTTTGCCATTGCAATGGTTATAACCATAGGATTATGGAGAGGGTAAAATATAGTTGCTTTGTCCTTAGTAGTGAATCTGATGGGATGATCCACCTCTAGCCTGGGCACTTTGGACACTCGATGCTCTAAATAAACTCAGCCGGTCAACCCCACTTCTATTTAATAGCGGGATTGTACTCCCTGGCTAGTTCTAGCCATATGTGGGCCTCCATAGATAGTCAAAATGTTACTTACAACAGCAACATTGTTATTGGGCGGATGGAGTTGAGCCGGTTAGTTGTAACGAGCCGTTCTTTGATCGACCTGATGCCGAACAAACTCTATAAGTACCCCATCTCAATTTAGCCTCTCTATCTCATCTTTTAGCACACGAAACTTATTAGTGAAGTGGACATTGATTCGATGGAACTTACAGTACTTGCCATTGTTGCGAGGTTCCTCCCTTCACCCTTTTCTTGTGGCAGATGGTCTTTGGAACGATATCCGGTCCCTAGTTGTAAGATATACTGTTTCCATATCTTGATTCAAATGGCATAGTTAGTGTACCTGGACTTGTATTAGGTGTTGTCTTCTTCATGCCTTTTGTTGTTGTTCTGTCGACCATTACCTCGTCGGTCCATATTTTCATAGGGGATGGATTTATTAAGATGTCGGACCTCGTTATCGTTGTTTGAGAGATCAACATCTTCCATCTGCATAATATGTGGACTTGTATCTTATCCCTGAGTAGAGGGCCACAACCAGGTTGTTCTTCTCAACACCGCTAACTCAGGTGGACTTCTTGTTAAAATAGTTAACATACGATCGAAGATTCTAGGTTGACCCTTGCCAGATGTTACCTGGCTCACTAGGTATCATGGCATGGATCTTTGAAGCAAATAACCAGGTTTTGAAGTTTGCATACAACTAGGCCCAAGAGTGAATCATGCCCAGCTGTAGATGTAGGACCCAATGAGTGGCTGGTCATGTAAGAGTGGATAGGGAAAGAAGACACTTTGTAGGGCCGGAGTGCTGACTGACCTTTGTGATGGAGTTAAAAGCAGTGATGTGCTCTGACGAGTCAATACTCCCATCATATTGGTCGATAGACGGCAAGGCATATCGCATGTGAATGTATCACTTAAGACTTCCTCAAAGAACAGCTCTCCAAGCTCATTATTAGATTGTGAATCATGCCCAATTGTAGATGTAGGACCTAGTGGGAGGTCGGTCATGTAAGGGTGGATAGGGAAAGAAGACACTTTGCAGGGCCGGAGTGCTGATTGGCGGGTGTGATGGAGTCAAAAGCAGCGATGTGGTCCGATGAGTCAGTACTCCCATCATATTTGTCCATAGATGGAAAAGCTATCGCATGTGAATGTATCACTCAAGACTTCCTCAGAGAACAGCTCTCCAAGCTCATCACTAGATTATGCTTCTCCCTCGACATTCCGATCATGCAATCTATTGAGTTGTTGGAAAATATGGGTCATTTCTTCCTAAATGACAGCCTCTCCTCATTGTGGACATGTTCAGCCTCCAACCGATGGACTCAACCAGCATCTTTGTAGAGTAGGAGATCGGTGTCGGTGGCACGATGGAGAATGGCGATGGTGATGGTGGATTGGAGAGGGTAACCTCCCTTTATACATTGAAGGTGATCATGAATCCTGGCTCAAATTTCCCTAGATTTTGGTCGATTTACACCCTTTGGTACTGGGAGTGTGTCGACGAGACCATATGCTCTACTGATGACTTGAGCAACACTACTAAGATGGTCGACTCTCAAGTCTCGAGCTTCATCTACCGCCCAATAGCATTTATAAGCAAATGGTCGTTTCGCTAATAGGGAACGATGATTCCTTATACTCTATACACATCCAATTCTAGGTCCATAATATTAATGATGTGACTTGGCTCATGCACATCATGTGTTATCCTATTGTGAATAGGAGCTACCCAGATCGGGGTTTCAAGCACCACCCTCCCTTGGGCGGTATTAATGAGATTGTAGGTGCTGGGGGCGATATGCTAGGCAAGGTTAAATCAACTGCTGGAGGGGGTTGGGGACTGAAGTTTATGGTCATCTGAATATACGGCCTTGTCCTCTACTCATTCACTTCACGATTTAGGGTTCCAATGTTTTTAGCGTTGAAGCATACTTCACCACATGTTATTGCTAAGCCCAAGGATGGGGCAAATGGGGCTGGCGATAGTGTTACTTTTAGTGTGATGATTGTTAGAGTTGTTGCCTTCATTATCACTGTCAAGATTCACAGGTATAACTAAAATAATATTTTAGTAGAGAAAAGTGAAGAAATGTGAGAGATTTTAGGGAAGGCCCTCCTTCAAGTGCCAAAACGTTGACTAAATTTTTTTGTCAACCTCGAAAGTATGTTAATGCGTTCGTATTAACAAAGGTTACTTGATGTTACTCGACTTAAAATTGAAAATAAAGAGTAAATGAGCAATTAAAGTAAATAACACAAGATGTAAAGTTGTTCGGTTAAGCTTGCCTATGTCCACTATGAAGATGTCTTACTATATTGACCTCTCACAACTGTAAGGAATTACAAGAGAATGTAAGAAATTAAGCACTCAAGTTTACAATGATGTTAAACCCAAGAACTCTTGTATGCTTTATGTTGGAAATGATTTCTGAAGAAAGAAATCAACCTCTATGAAGTTGAATGGCAAGGGGCATTTATAGCAGCCAAAATTGATTATTGGATGGCTATGATTATGTAGTTAATAGAAAGGAATCACTCTTGGCCATAGATCTGGTCGCTTCGACTGATGGAGGACAGTTGGAAATGCGATATAATTGTATAATTAAGAAGCATCTCAACTGTCGTTCCGTACGAGGGGCGTGCTTTGCACTTGGAAAAGCGGCATGACACAGGAGTAGGTGCACTTTTGGAAGACATGTCATGGTAGTTGGTATACTAGGTTGTACTTTTTATCATATAGCACACTTTTGTAGGAAACAGGGCTAAGAGAAGCTTCTCGTGCAAAGTAACAGTTGATTGCTTATTGTTGAAGATTGCCAAGAACAAAGCTGAAGATTGTTAAGGACAAAAATAAACGGTGGGGGAATGGGCCGAGCTAGTCGTGTGGTGATGAGATGGTTTGTATGGGGTTGATCATAGGCGATTTGAGATAGAGTTGGGCCAACGGCTGGTCAATTTTAAGCTAGGCATGGTCAAACGAGTTGGTTGTATCTTGTCTTGAGTCGAGTCGGGCGGTTGTATCTCTAACATGTTTGTTGAGTGGATTGGCTTAGATTGGACTGGGCTTAGGAGCGTTGGCTGACTTGGATTGGTCCGAGCTTAGAAGCATGAGCCAGTTTGTTTTGACATTTGCTTGCTTTCATTATGTAGATTGAAATGGAATGGGCCGAGCTTGGATGTGCTTCTCGACGTATCTTTTACTTGTGAGAAAATTGAGCAACAATATATATATATATATATGGTTATATGATATTTTAGGTAAGAAATTTTAATGCTAAGGTAATTTCAATTATGAACAACTATGGAATCACTTTTTTATTCATATAGAGATTAAATATAGAGTTAATTGAAAGTTTGTAAAAGAGGAAGATAGAATAAATTAAAGAAATGACCTTTTTTGTATTTCCTCATTTGACAAGGATTTGATTAGATCAAGATCTAATATATTCTTAGAGTCAATTAAATACGATCTAATATATACTTATCCCCATTTTATCCTAATCACCAAGCATTCACCGATATTTGCAGATATCTAAATTTGACTATATAGACTTTTTTTCAAATATATATGTATGTATGTATGTATAAGTATATGTATATATAAGTGGCTATATATACACGTGATGTCTAAACTATATGTGTGGTGCTACTATTATGGGTATACAAAAAATATACATATATTATAGTATAGTCAAACATATGTATATACTCAGACATTTCTATTCCTGATATGCATATGAATTTTTATATGTATATGTAAGTATAATATATATATATATACAACATATATGAATCGTTATCTCTATATGTATGTATATATATATATAGTTATACACATTTATATTTGTTTCTATGTTATCATGTCAAGTTATGAGTATATACATGATATATATTCAAAATAACATTAAATTGTGTTAACTAATATGACTAACTAAAAATACAAAATAATTTTAATATGATTTTATTTAAATAGATAAATTGGATCTAAAGTTAGTTAATAGACTTCATAGGCCCTTTAAGATCCAAATAGGGAACTCTTTTGAAATTTACCCATTACACCCACTGCAAAATAGACCAAGTTTCAACATGTATTAGGAGCAATGGGTTGACTACCCTTAGTTTTGCTTGATGATGGGAACAAAGTAGCTTTAGGGATGTTCCTTTGAAGACGTTTAAACTATGGAATAGGGATCTGAAATTCATAATCATCTTCTTTGTTTTCTCTAGTTGACTCTTCATCGAAGTCATCAACCTCATCCTCATCTTCTCTTCTTCTACTTCTTATTTGGTTTCCTCCTCTTCTTCTTCTCTTTCCACTTCTTCTTCATCGTTTATTACTTTTCCTCTTGCCGAAGCCTGTCTATATGGGTCAGCCAGTGCCGGCCTATGTTAGAATAACTAAGCTCTTGATCTCCTTCCTTAGGACCATGACACTCATAGAAGATGAACCAATTATTATAAAGTAGTTGGTATTTGCGAAGTCTGATGTCAATTAAGAGGAAGGATGTGGGATGATGTGGTTTAGGAATCGTCTTGAGGTTGGTCACTATACTCTGCGTAGTGTCATTCTTAAATCTCAAAGGAATATCTACGATGGTTGGACACATGTCAGAAACTTGAGTGAAGAAGAGTTAACGGAGGCGATTCAATGAAAAAGCAAGGAACTTACAATTTGACATCCATTAGCAAGGGAAACCCTCTAGACATTGTATAAAAAAATAGTTGTCTTTGAGGTCGCTTTTTTTTGTTGTGGAGGTCAACCATGACCGTGCAAGAGTGGTGCGCTTCAAAGTAAACATAAAAAGTGTTGGGCAATTTTGGCTTCATGTTATAGAGGAATTGAATTTCAGCGAGACCAACTGAAGTAGAAGGTGAAAATCATGTAGACACTTAGAAGCACCGAATATGCATTCAACTATGAGGGGTCAATCCTTATGGAGTGAAGGACTTGACGAAGAAACAAGTTTAAAGAAGGTACTACACCGACCAAGCAAATTTATCAACTGTAAGAGGTGTAGCCTACTTGTGGGTTGTGAACATCCTCAAGCGATATGAAAAAAAAAAGTTCGGTTTGGGGATGTTGTGTCTTTGGCATATCCAAAGAAGGTCTTTCATAGTAAGGCAAGATGGAGGAGAACCGTGGGAATTGTCTATTACAGATACCACCTTGGGTAGCATGTCATAAACCTTGGAAACCATTGGAAAATCAGCAATGATCATGATAGGAGTAGTAGATGTAGTACACTCGAAGCTGTAGATGGCTCGGTTCCAGTTGTGGAGGAAGAAGGTGACATAAAAATCGACATGGCTGTAGGAGAAGTATATGTAGAGACGGTTGTTAAAGTAGCAGATCTAGTAGAATGTCACAGGTCCATAGGCAATATCTAAGCTAAACACAAATTCAAAGGGTGGGCATCATGTAAGGTATGGTTTACTTTTTGTTGTTCCTATATGTACGCATGTAGTTATGGTGTTTGAAAATTCCTAGAGCGATCGATGTATAGGGCCTAACGATTGTTGAAGTGTGATGACCCATCAAGCTCTATACATTGATCGAGGAAAGTAATGTCTTGGATGTGCATGCATTCCATACTTTGTGGTAGTATGCAGTAGTGCACTATTAAATATGAATGCTTACTCATGATTGGAAACAAGTTCTTACTAGGTGTGTTGGATAGTATCTATTAACTTAGACAATATGTTAATTAGGGATGTTATGATTATGGTAACAAGGATTATTAACTCCAATCCTAACTGCAATCATTATTGACAGTATAAAATTTTCCTAATCGTTACCATAACCGTTTATGATGGTTAACCATCAAATCTATAAATTTAAATTTTTTGTACATACATTATCAGATATGCACATGATCATTGGTAAAATATCCACGGTTCAATCTTTTTCTATGAACTAGTTTGTTTGATTATTTATATAATAAACCATGCATGCATACTTTACTAGTGCTTAAAAATTACATACTATTAAGATAAAAATTATTTCTCTAACTTATATTAAATTGCATACTTTATTGTAAAATACAATATAAAAAATCATGTATGGTTGGTGTGTTCTACCACGGATTTCAAAGTCTAGAATCCTTATCATAACCGTTATTGTTACTGTAGTAACTATATGATCAATAGAGTACGGTTGAACAGTTGACGGTTCAACCATATCATCCCTAAAGTTAATAGTCGTGGGCTAAATCAAGTTAGTAGAAATTCTTGTTCTTGACCATTCTTTACTAGGAGAGGGATTATATTTTTTAGGAAATTGAAGGTCCAAAAACTATAGGAGGTAAATACTAATGTAATGTGTATTCTTGGATTTCCCCACAACCATAAACAAAGTTCCTAAAATCAACATGTTTGACATACAATGATCAACAAAGGTAAATGTAGGGTTTTGGCGGTCGATCCAAAGTGTTTAGATCGATGCAAAGTTGATGCAATATATTAGATAAAGGTCGTTTGTAGTCGAATCAACCAAATATTGGACATAAATTAGCAAATTGGTGTTGTGAAGGTCGATCGACCCTTGAATTGAGATACATAATTTGGCGCTGGATTGGCCTAATACTGAAGGAGGAATGTATGTAATTAGTTAAAGAATCATTTACCCAACTGATTTAGATTGGAAGTTTGGAGTGATTTTGGAAACCGTTGTTCGGTAAAGGAACAATATCAACGACAACAAGAATGAAAGAATAAATTTTGGCTAAATCCAGAATAGTCATAACAACATCTATCTCCATAAAATCATTGTTTTTTTGGCATTTTCCCATCAAAATTTCATTGTGAGAATTATAACTTGATTTTGGTAAATTATGAACATTGACTTTACCTATGGTTTTATGGAGTCCTTACTGGAAAAGATGAGCTCTTAAGACTATAAAACTTTGGAATTTATATTGATTAAAAACACATGACTCAATGATGGAATGGAGCTGAAGTATTCTTTGAAAGATACAATTCTTTATGGAGGCAATCTAAGTAACAAATGCATTTGTTGATTTGGGATTCAGTCATTTTTCTATGAATAAAGTATATTTTATATTAACAGAAATGTACTTTAGGGGAAATGTTATTCATGATTTTCCATTAGTAACGATTTGATTATATTGAACTTAAAATGATAAAGGAATGGATACAAGACTCAAACGATATAGTATGAGATAAAACAAAGAAAAAGTATGGAAAATTTGTTAAGTACATCGATTGGTACCGATCCATGACTTGGATTGGTACCTATCCATAAATCATTAATTCTCAATGAATTCTTAGTGTATTCTAATTTGGAGTATGAAACAAAGCTAAGGCATGAAGCAATGATGGATCAATGGAAAAAACAAAGCAATATAGAGAAAAATATACAAGTCCGTTGATCAATACCGATCGATGCATGGATGCGTACTAGTTGACGGTGAAAGAGTTAGTTGTATGCCCTAGGGACAATTATGTAATTTATTACATATATCTAACTTTGTAGTCAATCTTGTTCGTAGTAACATTGTTTGTTTTCATTTACGTACTTTATTGCATTATGAAATAATTAATTAAGTAATTAATTTAAAGTATATAGTAATAAAATCCTTAAATAAAATGTTACGTGATTGTAGTTGCAAATTATTGCTATCATGGGTAATTAACCAAAAAATAAAATGACATTTTATTTTAAATATTCCTAGTTAATTGATTCAAGAAAATGATGTTGATTCATCCGTTAAGAGCAGAGTGCGTAATGCTCTCCAAATCTTGGACAGTGATTACTCATAGCTGCTGAGGGCACTAAAGGGTTGCGTACTTGTAGTTTTGTATAACTATGGGATGACTCATTTGAAAGTTTCTTGTTGGTTAATAACAACTAGGTCTAACATGAAATTTAATTTGTTTTCTTAGATGTAATATACTTATCCCAATTTTATATGTACGTATTATTGCCTCACCTTGATTTTGAATTAGTAATACAATTTAAACAGCTGTTAAATTATTTGATTCGTTTTAACTTAATAAATTAAAGTCAAAATTTATATATGCATAATGTTTAAGGTAATGAATCTATGTTTTAAAATTACCGATAATAATATTATATGGATATTGTTGTAGCATATCATCCTTCGAATACTAATTGGGTGTAGTATCAATTAAATGTTTGCAAATAAGGAAAGGTGGAATCAATCAATGATGCCCAATTTATCTCTTTCCTTTATATCTTGATTTGATTATATCTAAATCTAATTTCATGTTATTTCCCATCCTTAAACGCCAAACAATTACACTTATTATATGTTTCATATGTTTGTCACACTATTTTAAATATGAATATATTTGATGTATTCATACCTTTTCAAATTTCACGCATAATTATCATAGATTTAATTAATTGAGAATAAAATAATATTAACGAAATAGGATTTTATTAATAACGACTAGATTGAATCTAGTGAAACTCATTTGACTTCATAGGCCCACTATGATCCATATAGGAAAAATAATTGAAATCTAGCCATCTCACCTGCGATGAAATTGTGGTTCCTTCAAATGGACTTAGTCAAATCTTTTTCTAATATATCTTCATTAAATGTGGATAGTCAAATCTTTCTCAACTTCAAAGGCCAAACCCACCCCTCTAGGCCTATAAATACAAGGATCAATTCACCTAGAAATGGACCGAACAATTTTTCACTATGGGGAGGTTCAACCATTTTCTTATCTCAAATCAAGCTTAGATTTTGAGATTTTTGTTGTATTTACCTATGGTTTTAGTGAAAATCATAGAAAATCATATTAAGTGGACATATGCAATCATCGAACCACTAGAAATCACTGTCTTGTTTTTTCTTGATTCCTTGTATATTTCTTCCCTTTATGTGTATCTTCTTAACAAATAGATCCAAATATGAGATTTTGAAGTTAGATTTCACAAGTTACATTGTATCCATATAAAAACTGCAATTAATAACTTCATAGCCCCTTTGAGCTGTTAGACCAATTTTTGGCAAACTAATTTATAAACAATTACTTATTCAATGCCTCTATTATTATAACATGACCACCCTTCATCACTTTGAAAATTGCCACTCAAGTCTCATGACTGAAACAACAATAATCCAACTAACCATAGGTTAAAGTTTATGCAAACTAGTAACAAATATCTCATGCCCTCTAACCACACCATCAAGCATATGAATTTGAACATTTCTAATGCTACAAAATGGTAGCTCTTCTCCAATGATGGTCCTAATCATGTCAAAAATCATCTTTTAAGAAGAAAAACACCTCACATCACTACATAAGTGAAATAAGGACATGTGAACCCGTCTTCTAAGGTTTAACGTTATCATTGAAGAAGAAATCAAAAGAACTGTAATCTTTTTCAACTATGTTGGTCCGTGTTGTGCTATCACTACCACTGTTACGGTGTACAACTTTCCTCTAAGTAATTCCTATAAGCATCACATATGTTGTGCACGTATTATTATTTTCTACAGTAAAAGAAGACGATTTTTTCAATATTCTTCTACCATTAGAAACATTTGCCTTCCATCATGTATCCCTTTTGGAGTCCCTCTCTACAAAAAATTCATCTTGAAGTAATTCCCATTTAACTCTTTTTTTCTAGGCTTTATGTGTGAATTACCACTTTGAACTTTGTGAAATGATATAAATTTGTGTTTGATGTTACAAAATGGCACAACTAAAGTTTTCAAACCTTTTGAAATTAAACAAAACAATGAAAGAACAAGTAACTCAACGAAGACCTGCTACTCATGATACTTAGAATAAATGCCAAAATATGACATCTAACACTTGAATTATGTAAGTGAAAAACCTTATGGTTATATTAGAAGAAATATTTCTAAATGAACTGTACCATACAACTCACAAAAGAAGGATAAAACTTAGTATATATCTAAGAAACATGATAGATAACATATATATGAGATGGTGTGTGAGAAACCAAACTAATAATTTCACAACTGATAAAAACTAGAGTACATCCCCATACAAATGGATTACTTAAAAAATTACCTCAAATATGAGTACACAGTCTCAAAAATAAATAATACTATCATGCTAACATATCTTATACATTTTTTTGGCAAAGCCAGCGGGGTTGAATGGCCCCTACCATTTATTTATAATAATAAGAAAGGATTTACATCATAAATATGAAGAACAGAGATAACTAAGAAACAGAAATACGTGTATGAGCATGAGAAGAACAGGTGAAGTACATCCTCCTCATAGTCATGATAGAAAAGACATTCTGTATTCATATTTAATCCTTTTCTTCTTAGATTTGCCTTTGTATGAATTGCATTTTTGAAGATTTTCCATAGCATCAAGTTTAATCTCTCATTTGTATGTCGATTCCAGATTCGTTTATTCCAAGAAAATCTATCGTGTGGTATATTTTCTTCTAATGCAGCATATACAGTAGCTGTTAAATGTTCTCTGAGCTTCTCAGACCATCTGTATTCATCCTTTGGAGCATATTTATATGGTTGTTGAGTATATTTGGCCCATCTTCTATTAATGTCAGAGCAGGCAGAGATAGGCAAGGCAATTTTGCCATCTCTGATATAGTTCATTGCTTTTGCATGAACAGGGATACCTGTCATCTGAGTTTCTACATATGTCATTGTATTGCATAATATCAGGCCTTTTTCTAACCATGGCATAGTCTGGAAGCCACTTTGACTCTGAAGGCTTAAGGTGATTGAAGAGTGAGGCAGAATGGTATCTCTTATTTTCAACATCAGCTTCCACACCCAGTTGCTAGTTTGTTTTGCTTTCACTGTCCATATGTCTCCATTTTGAAGGTTATGATTGAGACACGAAGCTACCCATAATGAGTCAGTTCTGTTGAGAAGATTGTTAAAGTGTTTCGAAGGAGCAACTATATTCCATCTTTTTAGGTTGTTTATTCCCAATCCCCCATATTTCTTTGGCCATTCCAGTTTGTTATAAGCTATAGGGGATAGTTTTCTGCTGTGAATGGTTCCAGTCCACAGTAATCTTATCATCGCAGTTCTTGTCATGGCTATCAGTTTTGTTGGTAGAAGGAATGTTCTACACCAGTAAACTGTCATGGAGAGGATAATAGAATTTATTAAGACCAATCTACCAGCCTGACTTAGAAATCTACTGTGCCATTTCTCAAAAACACTTGTTATTTTTTTCATAGAGAGGAACACATTGCAATATAGTGATACTTTTAGAGGCTAGATGGATGCCTAAATATGACATGTCAGTTTCAAGAGGAGACATATTGGTTATATTTAGGCACATAGATACTTCATCAGCAGATAGGCCAGCTATAAGAATGTGAGATTTATCATAGTTTAGCATAAGACCAGAAAATCTATAAAAGGAACGAAGAGTGTGCATAATGGCATTTAAAGAATGACTTGTAGGCTTGGTGAAGACTATAAGGTCATCTGTAAAAGCAAGAGAAGTGATCATAGGGGATTTACACTTGGGATGAAGTATAAAGTTTTTCTGAGCAACCTGGTGCCGAAAGGATATGGTAAGAGTTTCTATAACAACTATGAATAGGTAGGCAGAGATAGGGTCTCCTTGCCTTAGCCCATTCATACCTTTAAAGTATCCCACTGTATGAGCATTGAAAACAAGTATGTACCTTACAGTAGAGATGCACTGATAGATCCAGTTACAGAATTTTAGTGGAAAATTCATCTTAGCTAGGATATGCATAAGAGCAGACAAGTGGACAGAGTCAAAGGCCTTTTTTATGTCAATTTTCATCATGGAACGAGGGGAAATGTTGGTAGATGAATATCCAGTAAGTAACTTATGGGATAGGAGAACATTGTCAAGTATGATTCTATTAGGGAGAAAGGCTAGTTGATTTGAAGAGATAATATGAGGGAGTACCTGTTTTAGCCTTGAAGCTAGAATCTTTTAGATGCTTTTGTATATAATGTTACAGCAGGCAATTGGCCTAAATTGAGTTATACATGATGGGGTATCTACCTTTGGTATCAATGCAATGTTTGTAGAGTTAATTGAACTTAAAATCTTGGACTTATCAAAGTAATTATGAACTGCCTTATAAACATCAGAGGATATTATATTCCAGCAGGTGGTATAGAATATTGCATTGAATCCATCTGGACCTCCTGCAACTGATTTCCTCATAGTAAATATGGAGTTTTTTAATCTCATCATCAGTTATTAGGGAAAGGAGAATGTCTTGGTGGTTATTTGATAGTGTTGGTAGCTTGAGAGCATTGATGAAAGTGAAGTCTGGAGAAGTTTTTGAGGTACCTAGCAGATCAGTGAAATAGCTCAGGAAAGCAGAATTTACTCCAGCGGCAGTTGAGTGGGTTTCTCCATGTTTGTCTTTAATTTGTTGTATGTAGGATTTGGATTGCTTTATTTTCAAGGAAGCATGGTAAAATCTAGTGTTCCTGTCACCATTCATTGCCCAATTTTCTCTATATTTTTGTCTTGCTATTTTAGCTTCAGATATATAGGCAGCTTCAAGTTGCTTTATCAGTTCATTTTCACTGAGGTAGTGAGTGGGATCATTGCTCAAGCTCATTAGCAAGGCCTGAACCTATTCAAGTTTATATCGTATGTCAGTTGATAATTTATTACCTGCACCATAGATCTCTTTAGACCATGTCTTCAGGGCATTTTTTTTGTATTTTGCAGTTTTCTCTAGAGTTTCAACATTGGGTTTCCATATGTGTGCATGTTCCAAGCAGTAGAGACTACCTGCATGTAGTTTTGGTTATATTATATATCCATGCATCAAAAAATTTAAAATTTACTTGTTTTCTAATAGCTGCTTCTCCATAGGACAGGATCAAGGGGTAGTGATCGGATAGGGTTGGCATATGGATATGAATTTGGATAGTAGGAAAGTGGGTTAAGGCTATGTGGTTGTGAAAACCATGATCTATTTTCATGAGTGTTCTCTGACCATTATGACTTTTATTACTCCATGTGAATGGAGATCCAGTTGTAGGAATTTCAACTAGTTCAGCATTGTGGATGGTATCATTGAGGGGATTAAGGTCTCTGATTAGAAGGGGTTGCCTCCAAATTTATAACAAGACAAGAAGGAGCAGTTGAAATCACCGAGAATGAACCAAGGATGAGTATTTT